>JAQPPZ010002499.1:0-2500000 GCA_028583015.1 Wollemia nobilis
GAAGGATATGAATGAGTTCCTTGAAGCATCCTTCAAAGATGAAGAATTAAGAGAGGCCACCTTTGCTATGGGTGCGTTAAAAGCATCAGGTCCAGATGGTTTCCCTCCAATATTTTTCCAAAAATTTTGGTATATAGTTGGGAAGGAAGTTTGTGACGCGATGAGGGAAGCTTAGTGTTCTAATTCATTGTCGTATGGAGTGAACTCCACATTTTTTGTTCTCATCCCTAAATATGCTAAAGCCAACAACTTTGGAGAGTTTCGACCTATCAACCTCTGCAATACTATTTATAAAATTATCTCCAAATCCTTGGCTAATAGGTTGAAGATATTCATGCCCTTATTGATTGACAAAGCTCAAAGCGATTTCGTACCAAGCATACAAATATTGGATGGGGTTGTGGTTGTGCATGAAATCCTCCATTCAACATAGAAAAGTGGAAGGTCAGGAATGTTTCTCAAGTTAGATATGAACAAAGCTTACGATCATGTATCTTGGGATTTCCTGTTTGCGATGCTCGACAAATTCAGTTATAGCGAGAGTTGGATCAAGTTGATTAAGACCTGTGTCTCATCAACAAAAATTTTAGTGTTGGTCAATGGAGCCCCAATTGGGTACTTCCAAAGCCTTAGAGGGCTTCACCAAGGAGACCCGCTCTCCCCTTACCTCTTTATTCTCATGGCTGAGGTATTGGGGAGATCCTTTTCTCATAATCCTATGATTAAAGGTATCAATCCAACCCTTTCCTTTGACTTGCTCTCCCACCACTAGTTCATGGATGACACACTCTTGTCACTCATTGCCTCTATTTTCCAAGCCAGAGAGGTGAAGTCCATTTTGTCTACCTATGAAAATGCGGCTGGTCAAAGAATCAATCTTTCTAAAAGCTTATTTTTTTAATACCCCCCAAGCTCGGCAAAAAAAGATTATAGATATCCTTGGTTGTAGAGTTGTTGAATTCCCTGCCACCTATTTGGGCTTGTATCTTTTCATTGAAAGAATGAAGGAGTGTTTGTGGGACCCGATGATCGAACAGATGCAACAATGTCTCGCTAGTTGGAAAGGGTCTTTACTCAGCCAAGTAGGTAAAATTATTTTGGTCAAAATAGTCTTACAAAGCATTCCGTTATATTTTATGTCTATTTTTAAATTGCCTGTGAAAGTTTTGATCAAATTAGAGAGGATTCAAAAGACCTTTCTATGGATGGGACCTCAAGATCACAAGAAGTTCCACTTGATCTCTTGGAACCAAGCTTGTACGAGGAAAGAAAAAGGTGGGTTAGGCTTGCACAACATTCCTTTGATGAATGAAGCCCTAATACTTAAGCAAGGCTGGAAAATTTTGATCAATCATAATTATGATTGGGTGAAAATCATCACAGCTAAGTATTTGATCCACTCAGAGAGTTTGCTCACTGATCCCCTTCCCCAAGAGGGGTCCACCTTCTAGTAGAGCGTGAGTAAATTTAGATCAAATTTAGCTCTTGGCGCTCGATGGATCATGGTGAATGGTAAATCCATTGACTTTTGGTAGGATTCATGGCTCCTTGAGCACTCACTAATCCAAGATACCAACCTATCATCGACAGAACCTCTTACCCGTAGACTTGGATGGTCTAAAGTAGAGGATTTTATTACAAGTGTGGGAGGTAAGAGAATCTGGAAATCAGTCCCCACCTCTAACTGTAGTAGGAAGGAAGCTTACGCTTGGGTCATCATCTCAAAAGTACTCAAGCTCCAGGTTTTGAAAAATCATGAAATCGAGGATTCTCTCATTTGGAAAGGAGAAAGTGAGGGCTCATTTTTAGTTAAGTCAGCCTACCTCTTCATTGAATCTAACTCTCCTCAATGGTATCTTCCTGGTAAATTTTGGATGAAGAATATGATCCCCAAAGTAAATGTATTTTATTGGCGGCGATATAAAATAGATGTCTCACTCTTGAGAATCTTCATAGGAGGGGTATGTGTTTACCCAACAAGTGTTATCTCTACGAGGCTGCTAAAGAATCGTGCCTCCACCTATTTTTCTATTGTTCCTTCTCAACTACAGTGGTAGCCCATATTTTTTCGTACCTAGGAGTTCATTGGATCTTGTCAAATTATATTTCAGAGGTCTGTTTGTAGTGGACTTCACCTTTTAAATCTCCTTGCTTGATCAAATTTTGGATCTTCTTGCTCCCCCATTTATTTTGGAGTATTTGGTGGGAGCGTAATCAAAGAGCCTTCAAGAACTCAAAGCATGATCCTAAATCTATTTTTAGTAGAGTGATTGGGGCGTCTATGGAGAATGTGACCTCTTGTTTCCCGGATCTACATGGTGGGCTCCTTGATGAAGCCTCAATAGAGCTCAAGCTTGGTTTTCCTCAACAAACTATGTCTAATGACCCACCTCCTCCCTCTTTGAGATCCTTATTTTTTGGTCCCCTCCCCTTGCGGGTTGGGTTAAACTCAACTTTGACGGTGCTTCTAAGGGGAACCTGGGTCTTGCTACGGTAGGTGGTGTACTTAGAAATGATAAAGGGGATCTGCTAGGTGCCTTTGTCGAAAATATTTCAATCCAGATCTTCCATTTTGTGGAAGCCAGAGCACTCCTTCAAGGCCTCTTATTGGTGGAATCCTTGGGTTTTAATAAAGTTATAGTGGAGGGGGTTCATTAAATATTGTTAATATAGTCAAGAAGTCTTGCACCCCATACTAGAAGATAACAAATATCATGGCAGAACCAATCAAAAATTTTTCATTCAAGATCGGAGGCTCAAATTCAGCATATTTTTTGTGAAGGAAACAAAGTGGCGGACCTGATGGTGAATATTGGGCTATCACAACAAGGCCTTACGGTTTGGATGATAAAATTTCCTCAAAGTCTTCAAAATTTAATTGTGGATGATCATGGTTAGGTGTGGGTGTTGGTTATGGGAGTTTAGGAGACTAGGGAGGATATTTCCTATGCTTTTTGGAGCCTCTTATTTTTTGATGTTTTCCTGCTGGTAGGGATTTGGTGCCAAGTGCCAGTTGACTGGGAGCCTTGTCTTCTCAAGGTATCACATTATTTTTTGGTGGTATATGTGGAGGTGTTCCTTCAACATGTGGGGTCTCCCTAGAGGATAGTGAGCTTCTCTATTGTATCTTGTGATATCTCTTTGGGTGTTGCAGTTAGTTTTTTTTCCACTTTGTTTTTCTTTTGGGGAGTTTGGTACTAATTTTATATCTGAATATTTTCTTTTTCTTAAAGATTGTTTTCTCTGAGAATGATGCATTATCTCTTACTCTTTCTCAGTCCCATATGTATTAGGTTTAAGGATCCTTTAAAACCCCTTCTCTTACCTAATCAAAAAAATATTCGTTCTTATGACTTTTTCCTATTTGGGCACCATTATATGTGTAAAATATATTGATATGTATCCCTTTTAAGGCAACTTCTTGGTCCATTCATGTGATAGTAGTATTCTAAAGTAAGGAGGTAGATTGATCACAATGAGTTTGTATAGTACAATCAAATCACAATGTGAGTGAATGATCTTAATAAAATATTTTTAAAATATTATAGTACTTACTCTTATTCCATTTATATGAATTGATCCTCTTATGGTGTGGGTACAAGGAAAAACTATCATTTTACATATAGCTTTAGGTATTACTATCACAATCACCTTTGAGTCCACTATATAACTATTTTAATAGAAATCCTTCAATTCTCAAAGTGATATGCAATGATGTTGGTTTAATTATTTTAGGCTTAGTCATAATTAGGATATCTACAATGTTCACCTATATATCTAAAAGATCTTTAACCATCGAAATTTTCAATTTGGTTAGATTGTGTTGAAGGTTTTTTTTACCAAACAAGTTTAGCCTTGACATTAGATCATTATTGATCCTTTAAGGTTTTCTTGTAATAAGTATGTTATCATGGAAATAATCATTCTTTGACATATTCTTTGAAACTTTCTTCTTCTAATTATGTAACATGACTAAATGCTTCCTTTCCATGCAATAATTTGAGGTCATTCATATTCTCTATGACAAACTTCTCCACATCTATAATAATTTCCAAGGAATCCTCCACCCCTTCTTCTACCCTAACTTTCTCTTCCTCTAGAAATATTTGTTTACTCCACTATTTTGAGAAGTACTAGCTTCTCCCTCATGCCTTTCATGTTCTCTTTCATTGTGGTATTGTTGTCTTCCACTACTACTTTATCCTCTTCCATGAGAGGATCATCCTCTTCCTTTCATATTATTTTATTCACTATGCAATACATTTTCCTCTACCTTGAGCACACACTAATATGCCTCTTCAATGGTTATGATTCAAATCATACCAATCTCATCTTGTATGGAAATTCTTAGCCCAATTATGACTTACCCCCCCTCCTCTCCCCCCCTTTTAACCCCTTTCCACTTTGCTTAAGATTTTACTTTCTTCTCAATAATCCAATATGGTAATTCATAGGTAAAACTTAGATTTTAACTTGAACACAAACTTTCACAAGTTTGGATTTTATCCTTTCTTTTTTGTTGTCTCTTAGTTTGGACATGGTCCCACCAAATCAAATCATGTCCCTCTAACCTCGTACATGCAAATTGACCCACTTTAGATCTTGCATAGATTCATAATTGAAGAATCTATGCACGTCCATTATCCAATCAATCAACTCACTTGGGGTTTTAAACTTCCATTAAAATTATCCATTTTTTGTTTGTCTTATATTTGAGATTGCCTAAACCAACCGCTGCTTTGATATTCTCCTTGCTCTTTATTTTGAGCTTCTTTGTGATGAATGTCTCTCCTTTGGGCAATCTCAATCAGATCTAACCTAGCAATATTTCCTCTTAAATTTTTTTGTTGTATCCATGTGTCGAGGTCCACGTGATCTTCCTCTTTCTTATTGGGTCATCTTTCAAACTTCTACTCTAATAACAAAATGATGCAGATAAGAGAAGAGAATCCTCCTATGGATGTGATCTTCTCAAGTAGTATAATTTCCTATCCTCAAGATGTAAAGTAATCACATATGCAATCAACAAGCAAACTCCTACAACAACAATATCTTAGGACAATAGGGCCCATAAAATGACAATACTTCCTCATACAAAACACTCCTTTGAGATACTAAACTGGTAGTCTTTGTAAGATATCATACAATTATATGATTTATTTATTTATACAAGAAGTTCTTTAATCATATGGTTGATCCACTTGTATGGCTAGCCAAATTGTATGATAGTCTTCCTAGTATGATGACCTATTGTACGATAACTTCTAATGATGACAACTTCAAATGACGGTCCTTCCTTTCAATATTGTACAACTTCTCAAGACAATCTTCTTCATGAGGGTTTGTTCCTCCTAATATTAAGTTAAATGGTATTCCTCTCCATATGAACTATAATCATATGTTCATCATTTGATACAAATCTAGTTCACTGACATCTCCATTCACATAACCATTTCTCACATGGTGATTTGCTATTTCTTCTTTGAACAATGCTTCCTTCTTGGACTACCACCTTGCCTATTTGCTTTTGTAATACTAGAACCTATACATACATCCATTGAGATTTTCTACAACCTACATGATTAAAGTAGAATACAAATTTGTATTACATTCATAAATCCTAAGTTGTATTCGTTATTTTTATTTATTCATATTTTGATTGTCTTCAACATAGTCCTCTACTTATTTCTTGTTCAAACAAGTATTTCCTCCTTTTCTCATCCTCCTTAGCATTCATTCTGCTTTTCTTTAATGCTATTCATATCATATCTACACCTATCATGTCATTTCCCCTTCCTTTTGGTGGTAGATGAAATAGTCTATCAACCAGTATTTTAGGCTTAGTCATAATTACGATATCTACAATGTTCACCTATATATCTAAAAGATTTTAGAACAACCATAATAGAATATACGTAAATAATCAAAGATATAATAGTAAACAAAAATACAAGCTAAACAAATATCAAAATAGAATAAATATTTAAATTATAGAATACACAAAACATCAAATATACACAAATAGACAAATAATTTAATATCATATAGAATTATAAACAATGTTATCTCACATTCAAAAGAAGATACATGTATGCAAAAGTATATGTCAAAAATCTATAATAACAACTACCCAAACAACAAAATATAAAATATAAAATTAGACAGTACGTAAATATATGCATATACGCAAATAATTTTAAACTACGAATAGGATACACTCATTCATGTCAATCAATTGTAATAAATTGTGCATACAAATAAATATCCAAGCAAAATAAGTATATAAATAATACCAATATCAAAATAGAATAAATATTTAAATTATAGAATACACAAAACATCAAATATACACAAATAGACAAACAATTTAATATCATATAGAATTATAAACAATGTTATCTCACATTCAAAAGAAGATACATGTATGCAAAAGTATATGTCAAAAATCTATAATAACAACTACCCAAACAACAAATAATAAAATATAAAATTAGACAATACGTAAATATATGCATATACACAAATAATTTTAAACTACGAATATGATACACTCATTTATGTCAATCAATTGTAATAAATTGTGCATACAAATAAATATCCAAGCAAAATAAGTATATAAATAATACCAATTTTGAACAATTGAATAGAAAAGAAAAATACAAGCAAAATAAATACCCAAACAAAATAAATATTTAAATTATAGAATACACAAAATATTATATATACAAAATACACAAACAATGTCATGTTACATGCAAAAGTATAAGTCAAAAAACCTATAACAACAAATACCTAAACAATAAGTAATAATATAAAAAATTAAAAATACATAAATATATACATATACACAAATAAATATGGACTACTTAAAATAGGATACACTCACACATGTTAAAACAATGTTAATGTCAAACACAATAAATTGTGCATAGAAAAGTACAAGCAAAACAAATAAATTGTGCATAGAAAAGTACAAGCAAAACAAATACCCAAATAAAATAAATATATATTTTTTTGTTACATAGATGAATTGGTTACAATCACAATTTTTAGTATCTATCAACATAGCTGGTAGGGTTCAAACTATCAGCGAAGGCTTCCAACACATCCACCATCTCATTAATGGTAACCCGATGTGAGATGGGGACCATCGGACGCACAAGGTTCCCACTGTCTTCGTCAGTCTGGTTCAACATGTGACATGAAGGGGACCGCCGAACAAACAGGAAACAAATCACCGTCATCAATCAGGTGCAACACACAGAGGAGTCAGATCGGGCTACTGACTATGCATGGGCATGCCCGTGGGATTGGAACCAAATAAAATAAATATTTAAACTATAGAACACACAAAAGATCAAATATATACAAATACACAAATAATTTAATATCATATACAATAGAATATAGTTAAATAAACAATGTCATGTCACATACAAAAGGTAAAAAAACCTATAACAACAAAAACATAAATTATTTGTACAAAATTATATACATATAATTTTGTTTTTGTTTATACAAAAACAAAAACATACAAGTAGTAGAATACAAAATTGGACAATACATAAACATATACATATACACAAATAAATTTAGACTACTCAAAATAGGACACACTCACATATATCAAAACATTATCATGTTAAACATAATAAATTATGCATACAAGTAAATATCCAAGCAAAATAACTATATAAAGAATACCAATTTTAAACAATTGAATAGAATATACACAAATAATCAAATATATAATAGAAAAAAAATACAAGCATAACAAATACCCAAGTAGAATAAATTTTTAAATTATAGAATACACAAAAGATCAAATGTATACAAATACACAAGCAATTTAATATCATACACAATTTAATATCATATACAAAATACACAAACAATGTCATGTTACATACAAAAGAAAATGTACAATGCAAAAGTGTAAGTCAAAATACATATAACAACAAATACCCAAACAATAAGTAATAAATTACAAAATTAGATAATACATAAATATGCATATACACAAATACATTTAGACTACTTCATAAGATACACTCACACATGTCAAAACATTATCAATGTGAATTGTGCATACAAATAAATATACAAGTAAAATAAGAATACCAATTTTAAAAATTGAATAGAATATACATAACAATTAAAGATATAATACAAAAAGAAAATACAAACAAAACAAATATAAATAAAACCCAGGTGTTGTAGGTGAGTTGGAGAGGAGAGGGCAATCCTCCAAGGGAGGTCCTAGGTTCAAATATCCACCCTACCAAAAAGCTGAATTGGATATCTAAAATCCAATTGATAATGTTGGTGCTGGCAGGGTCGGGTGCGACCCCGGGTGACTTTGACGGTGTAGAACCCCCTATTCATGGTCTCTCAGACCAAGGTGGCTCTGCAAGGGGTTTTTCGCTTAAAAAAAAAACAAATATAAATAAATATTAAAATTATAGAATACATAAAAGATCAAATATATACAAATACACACACAATTTAATATCATATACAATAGGTTATGAATATGTCATGTCACATACAAAAGAATATCTATAACAAAAAAACCTCTAACAACAAATACAAAGTAATAAAATACAATTTTTTTTTTTTGGTAAATAACAGTCTTCATTAATTATCGGGTTTTGCAGGTTAACCCAAAACCTATTACAATATCCAGCCTTATGCTGAGATTGTAGATCCTAGTCATCCTTGAAACTTTCTTACCAAAAATTGTGTTGAATCCCCTACAACACCTTACTAACAAAGCACACCCATACCTAAACAAAACTGTAAACATTACTTATATTGACAGGAATTGAAGTTTGGAACTTTGCACTTGTGAAACCTGTTGCTTGCCCATTTCCTATTCTCTATCGAAATCTTCCAAGGCTTACACCCTGTTACCTTCATTTCCAATTTGGTATGATTTAGAGGGAAACCCCATAGTTATTACCAACTCCATGGGGAAAGAACACCCATTCATATTTCTCCTTAACGGGTAGGTTTCTTTTCATGACTAATAATGTTTTCCACTTCACGTGGCACACCTTGTGTCCATGTCACCAAACTACCAACATCAACACCTATGTTGGCTAATTTGTCAGCTGACCTGTTGGCCTCATGATACACATGACGAGCCCTCCTGTTCTATCTTGCCGCAAAAAGGATCCTCACTTCATGGATGACTCCCTCGATTCTCCATGGAGGTTTTTTGCCATTGGTTAAAAGGTTGATGATGTTCATAGAATCACATTTAATCATCAAGTTACCTTGAGTTGCTTGGGCTACTTGCAACCCTCTCCAAAGGGCTCTAACTTCTGCTTCGTTAGTAGTTCTGATTCCTAATGGTTCAGCGAAGGCCTTGACCAGATTTCCTTGATGATCCCCGATTATTCCTCCCGACTCCGACTCTTCCCGGGTTCTCTTTGGCTGCACCATCAAAATTTAGTTTAAACCAACCCTGGGGGGTGGCTCCCAAGAAATCCCATTTATGAGATTGGGCAAAGGAATGGAAGGTTTGTCCTCAATACCTAAGGCCCGAGCTAATTGTTTTTCTTGGGGAAGAATTGAGTGGTTCTCATCCACTAAGGTGCTAAGGTTTTCTTTCACAAAGACAATAATCCTGTTGAGGATGGTTTTTGGGTTGTGAATGGTATCCTTAAAGGCTTTATGGTTCCTTTCTAGCCAAATCTGCCAGAGAAAATGATGCCAACAAATTTTCCATAGGTACTTAAGTTTTAGGCTAACAAAGGGTTGAGGCCATTGATGGAACACTTCGAATATAAGAGCAGGCTTAACCCACGAGATCCTAAAGGCTTGGAAAAGTTCATCTAGGATGGACTCCGCTACCGAACACTCCAGAAATAAGTGTTGGGTTGTCTCCCATCCTGCCCTACACATGTAGCAACGGTTAGCAATAACCATACCTTTGGATAACATATTGTCCATAGTGAGGATTTTTCCTTGAATCACCAGCCATGAAAAAAAAAATATTTTAGGAATTAAGCCTTTGATCCAAACCAAACTCGATTGAAATTGTTGACCTTCCATATTGAGAAGCAAATTATAGGCAGACTTAAATATGAATAAGAAATACATAAATATATACATATACACAAATAAATTTAAACTACATAGAATAGGATACACTCACACATGTCAAAACATTGTCATGTCAAACACAATAAATTGTGCATACACAAATAAATGTACAAGTAAAATAAGCATATAAAGAACACCAATATTGAACAATAGAATAGAATATATATAAATAATCAAAGATATAATAGAATAAATACTTGAACTATAGAATACACAAATACACAAAAATTTAATATCAGTGATAGTAGAATATAGATATACAAACAATGCCATAACAACAAAAACCATAAATATATATACATATATGCAAATAAATTTAGACTACTTAGAATATGATACACTCACATATGACAAAACAATGTCATGTGAAACACAATAAATTATGCATACAACCAAATATACAAGCAAAATAATTATATAAAGAATACCAATTTTGAACAATTGAATAGAATATACATAAATAATCAAAGATACAATAGAAAAAAATACAAGCAAAACAAATATCCAAATAAAATAATATTTAAATTAGAATACACAAATGATCAAATATATACAAATACACAAACAATTAGGAAATACATAAATATACAAACAATATCTCACATTCAAAATATTGTACATACATTCAAAAGTATAAGTCAACCTATAACAACAAATACCCAAACAACAAGTAATATAATACAAAACTAGACAATACTTAAATATATACATATACACAAATAAATTTAGACTACTTAGAATATGATACACTTGCATATGATAAAATAATTTCATGTGACACAATAAGTTATGCATACAACCAAATATACAAGCAAAATAGTTATATAAAGAATACCTAAAATACAAGCAAAACAAATATCCAAATAGAATAATATTTAGATTATAGAATACACAAAAGATCAAATATATACAAATACACAAACAAATACATAATGCAAAAGGACAAGTCAACGTATAACAACAAATACCCAAACAAGAAGTAATAAAGTATAAAACTAGACAATACTTAAATGTATACATATACACAAAAAAATTTAGACTATTTAGACCATGATACACACATGTCAAACAGATTAAATTGTGCATACAAACAAAAATACTAGCAAAATAAGTATACAAAGAATACCAATTTTGAACAATTGAATTATTCATAATTATTGAAAGATACAAGAGAAAAGAAAAATGCAAGAAAACCAAATACCCAAATAGAATAAATATTTAAATTATAAAATACACAAATATATAAACAGATAAAAACAATTTAATAATATCACATACAATAAAATAGAGATATACAAACAATGTCATAAATAATCAAAGATACAATAGAAAAAATACAAGCAAAACAAATATCCAAATAGAATAATATTTATATTAGAATACACAAATGATCAAATATATACAAATACACAAACAATTAGGAAATACATAAATATACAAACAATATCTCACATTCAAAATATTATACATACATGCAAAAGTATAAGTCAACCTATAACAACAAATACCCAAACAACAAGTAATATAATACAAAACTAGACAATACTTACATATATATACATATACACAAATAAATTTAGACTACTTAGAATATGATACACTTGCATATGATAAAATAATGTCACGTGAATCACAATAAGTTATGCATACAACCAAATATACAAGCAAAATAATTATATAAAGAATACCAAAAAAAAAAAATACAAGCAAAACAAATATCCAAATAAAATAATATTTAAATTAGAATACACAAATGATCAAATATATACAAATACACAAACAATTAGGAAATACATAAATATACAAACAATATCTCACATTCAAAATATTATACATACATGCAAAAGTATAAGTCAACCTATAACAACAAATACCCAAACAACAAGTAATAAAATACAAAACTAGACAATACTTAAATATATACATATACACAAATAAATTTAGACTATTGGAATATGATATATTTGCATATGATAAAACAATGTAATGTGAAACACAATAAGTTATGCATACAACCAAATATACAAGCAAAATAATTATATAAAGAATACCAAAAAGAAAAATACAAGCAAAACAAATATCCAAATAGAATAATATTTAGATTATAGAATACACAAAAGATCAAATATATACAAATACACAAACAAATACATAAATATACAAACAATATCATCTCACATTCAAAAATACAAGTCAACGTATAACAACAAATACCCAAACAAAAAGTAATAAAATACAAAACTAGACAATACTTAAATGTATACATATACACAAACAAATTTAGACTATTTAGAATAGGATACACACATGTCAAACACAATAAATTGTGCATACAAGCAAAATAAGTATACAAAGAATACCAATTTTGAACAATTGAATTATGCATAAATAATGAAAGATACAAGAGAAAAGAAAAATGCAAGAAAACCAAACACCCAAATACCCAAATAGAATAAATATTTAAATTATAAAATACACAAATATATAAATAGACAAAAACAATTTAATATCACACACAATAAAATAGAGGTCTTAAATAATCAAAGATACAATAGAAAAAAATACAAGCAAAACAAATATTCAAATAAAATAATATTTAAATTAGAATACACAAATGATAAAATATATACAAATACACAAACAATTAGGAAATACATAAATATACAAACAATATCTCACATTCAAAAGATTGTACATACATGCAAAAGTATAAGTCAACCTATAACAACAAATACCCAAGCAACAAGTAATAAAATACAAAACTAGACAATACTTACATATATACATATACACAAATAAATTTAGACTACTTAGAATATGATACACTTGCATATGATAAAACAATGTAATGTGAAACACAATAAGTTATGCATACAACCAAATATACAAGCAAAATAATTATATAAAGAATGCCAAAAAAAAAAAATACAAGCAAAACAAATATCCAAATAGAATAATATTTAGATTATAGAATACACAAAAGATCAAATATATACAAATACACAAACAAATACATAAATATATACAAACAATATCATCTCACATTCAAAAATACAAGTCAACGTATAACAAAAAAAACAAATATATACAAATACACAAAACAAATATAAGGCATACAACCAAATATACAAGCAAAATAATTATATAAAGAATGCCAAAAAAAAAAAAAAATACAAGCAAAACAAATATCCAAATAGAATAATATTTAGATTATAGAATACACAAAAGATCAAATATATACAAATACACAAACAAATACATAAATATATACAAACAATATCATCTCACATACAAAAATACAAGTCAGCGTATAACAACAAATACCCAAACAAAAAGTAATAAAATACAAAACTAGACAATACTTAAATGTATACATATACACAGACAAATTTAGACTATTTAGAATATGATACACACAAGTCAAACACAATAAATTGTCCATACAAGCAAAATAAGTATACAAAGAATACCAATTTCGAACAATTGAATTATGCATAAATAATGAAAGATACAAGAGAAAAGAAAAATGCAAGAAAACCAAATAACCAAATACCCAAATAGAATAAATATTTAAATTATAAAATACACAAATATATAAATAGACAAAAACAATTTAATATCACACACAATAAAATAGAGGTCTTACATAATCAAAGATACAATAGAAAAAAATACAAGCAAAACAAATATCCAAATAAAATAATATTTAAATTAGAATACACAAATGATCAAATATATACAAATACACAAACAATTAGGAAATACATAAATATACAAACAATATGTCACATTCAAAAGATTGTACATACATGCAAAAGTATAAGTCAACCTATAACAACAAATACCCAAGCAACAAGTAATAAAATACAAAACTAGACAATACTTAAATATATACATATACACAAATAAATTTAGACTACTTAGAATATGATACACTTGCATATGATAAAATAATGTCATGTGAAACACAATAAGGCATACAACCAAATATACAAGCAAAAAACAAATATCCAAATAGAATAATATTTAGATTATAGAATACACAAAAGATCAAATATATACAAATACACAAACAAATACATAAATATACAAACAATATCATCTTACATTCAAAATATTATACATAATGCAAAAGGACAAGTCAACGTATAACAACAAATACCCAAACAAGAAGTAATAAAATATAAAACTAGACAATACTTAAATGTATACATATACACAAACAAATTTAGACTATTTAGCACATGATGCCAAACACAATAAATTGTGCATACAAACAAAAATACAAGGAAAATAAGTATACAAAGAATACCGATTTTGAACAATTGAATTATACATAAATAATGAAAGATACAAGAGAAAATAAAAATGCAAGAAAACCAAATACCCAAAAAGAATAAATATTTAAATTATAAAATACACAAATATATAAACAGACAAAAACAATTTAATAATATCACATACAATAAAATAGAGATATACAAACAATATCATAAATAATCAAAGATACAATAGAAAAAAATACAAGCAAAACAAATATCCAAATAAAATAATATTTAAATTAGAATACACAAATGATCAAATATATACAAATACACAACCAATTAGGAAATACATAAATATACAAACAATATCTCACATTCAAAGTATTATACATACATGCAAAAGTATAAGTCAACCTATAACAACAAACACCCAAACAACAAGTAATAAAATACAAAACTAGACAATACTTACATATATACATATACACAAATAAATTTAGACTACTTGGAATATGATACATTTGCATATGATAAAACAATGTAATGTGAAACACAATAAGTTATGCATACAACCAAATATACAAGCAAAATAATTATATAAAGAATACTAAAAAGAAAAATACAAGCAAAACAAATATCCAAATAGAATAATATTTAGATTATAGAATACACAAAAGATCAAATATATACAAATACACAAACAAATACATAAATATACAAACAATATCATCTCACATTCAAAAATACAAGTCAATGTATAACAACAAATACCCAAACAAAAAGTAATAAAATACAAAACTAGACAATACTTAAATGTATACATATACACAAACAAATTTAGACTATTTAGAATAGGATACACACACGTCAAACACAATAAATTGTGCATACAAGCAAAATAAGTATACAAAGAATACCAATTTTGAACAATTGAATTATGCATAAATAATGAAAGATACAAGAGAAAAGAAAAATGCAAGAAAACCAAATACCCAAATAGAATAAATATTTAAATTATAAAATACACAAATATATAAATAGACAAAAACAATTTAATATCACACACAATAAAATAGAGATGTACAAACAATGTCTTAAATAATCAAAGATACAATAGAAAAAAATACAAGCAAAACAAATATCCAAATAAAATAATACTTAAATTAGAATACACAAATGATCAAATATATACAAATACACAAACAATTAGGAAATACATAAATATACAAACAATATCTTACATTCAAAAGATTGTACATACATGCAAAAGTATAAGTCAACCTATAACAACAAATACCCAAGCAACAAGTAATAAAATACAAAACTAGACAATACTTACATATATACAAATAAATTTAGACTACTTAGAATATGATACACTTGCATATGATAAAATAATGTCATGTGAAACACAATAAGGCATACAACCAAATATACAAGCAAAACAAATATCCAAATAAATAATATTTAGATTATAGAATACACAAAATATCAAATATATACAAATACACAAACAAATACATAAATATACAAACAATATCATCTTACATTCAAAAGATTATACATAATGCAAAAGGACAAGTCAACGTATAACAACAAATACCCAAACAAGAAGTAATAAAGTACAAAACTAGACAATACTTAAATGTATACATATACACAAACAAATTTAGACTATTTAGAACATGATACACACATGTCAAACACATTAAATTGTGCATACAAACAAAAATACAAGCAAAATAAGTATACAAAGAATACCAATTTTGAACAATTGAATTATACATAAATAATGAAAGATACAAGAGAAAAAAAAATGCAAGAAAACCAAATATCCAAAAAGAATAAATATTTAAATTATAAAATACACAAATATATAAATAGACAAAAATAATTTAATATCACATACAATAAAATAGAGATATACAAACAATGTCATAAATAATCAAAGATACAACAAAAAAAAATACAAGCAAAACAAATATCCAAATAAAATAATATTTAAATTAGAATACACAAATGATCAAATATATACAAATACACAAATAATTAGGAATACATAAATATACGAACAATGTCTCACATTCAAAAGATTATACATACATGCAAACAACAAATACCCAAACAAGAAGTAATAAAATACAAAACTAGACAATACTTAAATGTATACATATACACAAACAAATTTAGACTATTTAGAATAGGATACACACATGTCAAACACAATAAATTGTGCATACAAGCAAAATAAGTATACAAAGAATACCAATTTTGAACAATTGAATTATACATAAATAATGAAAGATACAAGAAGAAGAATGCAAGAAAACCAAATACCCAAATACCCAAATAGAATAAATATTTAAATTATAAAATACCCAAATATATAAATAGACAAAAACATTTGAATATCACATACAATAAAATAGAGGTTCTTAAATAATCAAAGATACAATAGAAAAAAATACAAGCAAAACAAATATTCAAATAAAATAATATTTAAATTAGAATACACAAATGATAAAATATATACAAATACACAAACAATTAGGAAATACATAAATATACAAACAATATCTCACATTCAAAAGATTATACATACATGCAAAAGTATAAGTCAACCTATAACAACAAATACCCAAACAACAAGTAATAAAATACAAAACTAGACAATACTTAAATATATACATATACACAAATAAATTTAGACTACTTAGAATATGATACACTTGCATATGATAAAACAATGTCATGTGAAACACAATAAGTTATGCATACAACCAAATATACAAGCAAAATAATTATATAAAGAATACCAAAAAGAAAAATACAAGCAAAACAAATATCCAAATAGAATAATATTTAGATTATAGAATACACAAAAGATCAAATATATACAAATACACAAACAAATACATAAATATATACAAACAATATCATCTCACATTCAAAATCAAAAACAAAAAAAACAACCAAATATACAACAAAATAATTATATAAAGAATCCAAAAAAAAAATACAACAAAACAAATATCCAAATAGAATAATATTTAGATTATAGAATACACAAAAGATCAAATATATACAAATACACAAACAAATACATAAATATACAAACAATATCATCTCACATTCAAAATATTATACATACATGCAAAAATACAAGTCAACGTATAACAACAAATACCCAAACAAGAAGTAATAAAATACAAAACTAGACAATACTTAAATGTATACATATACACAGACAAATTTAGACTATTTAGAATAGGATACACACATGTCAAACACAAACAAAAATACAAGCAAAATAAGTATACAAAGAATACCAATTTTGAACAATTGAATTATACATAAATAATGAAAGATACAAGAGAAAAAAAAATGCAAGAAAACCAAATACTCAAATAGAATAAATATTTAAATTATAAAATACACAAATATATAAATAGACAAAAACAATTTAATATCACATACAATAAAATAGAGATATACAAACAATGTCTTAAATAATCAAAGATACAATAGAAAAAAATACAAGCAAAACAAATATCCAAATAAAATAATATTTAAATTAGAATACACAAATGATCAAATATATACAAATACACAAACAATTAGGAAATACATAAATATACAAACAATATCTCACATTCAAAAGATTATACATACATGCAAAAGTATAAGTCAACCTATAACAACAAGTAATAAAATACAAAACTAGACAATACTTACAATATACAAAATAATTAATATAAAAAATAAAAAGAAAAATACAAGCAAAACAAATATCCAAATAGAATAATATTTAGATTATAGAATACACAAAAGATCAAATATATACAAATACACAAACAAATACATAAATATACAAACAATATTATCATCTCATTCAAAAGATTATACATACATGCAAAAGGACAAGTCAACGTATAACAACAAATACCCAAACAAGAAGTAATAAAGTATAAAACTAGACAATACTTAAATGTATACATATACACAAACAAATTTAGACTATTTAGAATATGATACACACATGTCAAACACATTAAATTATGCATACAAACAAAAATACAAGCAAAATAAGTATACAAGGAATACCAATTTTGAACAATTGAATTATACATAAATAATGAAAGATACAAAAAATGCAAGAAAACCTAATAGAATAAATATTTAAATTATAAAATACACAAATATATAAATAGACAAAAATGATTTAATATCACTACAATAAAATAGAGATATACAAACAATGTCTAAATAATCAAAGATACAAAAAAATACAAGCAAAACAAATATCCAAATAAAATAATATTTAAATTAGAATACACAAATGATCAAATATATACAAATACACAAAAAATAATAAATAAAAACAATATAATAAAATAAAAAACAAAATAAAAACAAATAACAAAAATACTATTTAGAAAAAAAAAATAAAAAAAAAATAATAAAAAGAAAAAACAATAATTATAAAATAATGAAAGATAAAAAAAAAAAAAAAAATACCCAAATAGAATAAATATTTAAATTATAAAATACACAAATATATAAATAGAAAAAACAATTTAATACAAAAAAAATAAGGTCTTAAATAATCAAAGATACAATAGAAAAAAATACAAGCAAAACAAATATCCAAATAAAATAATATTTAAATTAGAATACACAAATGATCAAATATATACAAATACACAAACAATTAGGAAATACATAAATATACAAACAATATCTCACATTCAAAAGATTGTACATACATGCAAAAGTATAAGTCAACCTATAACAACAAATACCCAAACAACAAGTAATAAAATACAAAACTAGACAATACTTAAATATATACATATACACAAATAAATTTAGACTACTTAGAATATGATACACTTGCATATGATAAAACAATGTCATGTGAAACACAATAAGTTATGCATACAACCAAATATACAAGCAAAATAATTATATAAAGAATACCAAAAAGAAAAATACAAGCAAAACAAATATCCAAATAGAATAATATTTAGATTATAGAATACACAAAAGATCAAATATATACAAATACACAAACAAATAAAAAAAAAAATAATTGATGATAAAACAATGTCATGTGAAACACATGCATACAACCAAATATAAAGAATACTAAAAAGAAAAATACAAGCAAAACAAATATCCAAATAGAATAATATTTAGATTATAGAATACAAAAAAGATCAAATATAAACAAATACATAAATATACAAACAATATCATCTCACATTCAAAATATTATACATACATGCAAAAGTACAAGTCAACATATAACAACAAATACCCAAACAAGAAGTAATAAAGTACAAAACTAGACAATACTTAAATGTATACATATACACAAACAAATTTAGACTATTTAGAATAGGATACACACATGTCAAACACAATAAATTGTGCATACAAACAAAAATACAAGCAAAATAAGTATACAAAGAATACCAATTTTGAACAATTGAATTATACATAAATAATGAAAGATACAAGAGAAAAGAAAAATGTAAGAAAACCAAATACCCAAATAGAATAAATATTTAAATTATAAAATACACAAATATATAAATAAGCAAAAACAATTTAATATCACATACAATAAAATAGAGATATACAAACAATGTCATAATAGATATACCTAATAAAAATATTTTAATCTTGAGTGAAAATTATTTTCATTCAATCAAAGTATATACATTGAATTATTTTGTTTTTTATTTTTAATATTAATTAAAAAAATAAATTTAAAACAAAATAGTAATAATCAATACAAATTTAAAATTTTAAAATTATAAATAGAATCTAAAAATTGACCGAATCATTTATCATAATTTATTATTATAATAAATAATAAAATAATAAATTTAAAATTTATTAATATTTGAGTAAACTTAAAAATACAACCACTTATTCAAATATGAATATTACAAACATACATTAAAATAATAAAAATAAAAAATAAATTTTAATAATTTAATTGTTTTCATTTTTATTCAAAACATCAAAACATAATCAATATACATATAGAGTTGCTTCTTATAATATATTTAAAAATTTAAATAATACACACTTGAAACCTATGATAATTTTATATATATAAAAGCTTAAAGTAAGTATATAAGCCACTAAGATTCATAATTTGCACCAAAATATATGTTTAACTTACAAGGTTAAATTATTTTGATCATTTTTCAACACATAAATGTTGTGCATATATGGTGTGGTATACAAGAACTTAGAAAATAAGTATTTAAATAAAATTAAACTAAATTTTTAGTGAAGAAAATATTAACCAATATATATGTTATAATTTTAATAATTATTACACTTCAAAATATTTTTAAAATGATCTAAATATCAAAGCACAAAACAATTAACAAACTTTAAAAAAAAATACACAAACAAAGAAAGACACACCCCCAAGAAGGTCCATGGCCATCCATGGGGGTTTTAGAGGGGTTTCCCAACCCCCAAGAAAAATATTGATTTTTTTATTAAAAATAATTGTTAATAGACATACATTGAAATAAAAAATAGAAATTGATTTAATGAAAATTTTAGAATTTGATAGAAAACCCCTAAATTTTCTCTAAGATCATTTTCTCTCTCAATTCTTGAGTTTTAAGTCAAAATATCCATTTTATATGTTCCTGCAAAAGAAAAAAAATAAAATTAGTAATATAGTATATTATACAACTAAAAGAAACAAAAATACAGAAAATAAAATAACTGAGATAAAAAAGTAAAATAAGAAAAAAAAAAAAACATTACTAAAAGTTGTAATCTTATGGGCTTTTTAAAGTTTTTCAATGACATGATTGAGAAAAAAATATATTTCCCTTAAAATAAAAATAAAATATGCATGTTTGTTTCAAAAGTTACAAAATCTTTTTTATAGATACATTTATGTTAACCTTTTGACCATACATATGAAAGACAATCAAAGACAAAGTTATGTTATGAATTATTGATTTAAAATAAACCCAAAAAAATCCATCACTTTAATAAACAAATAAAATCTAATAAATCTATATGAGAGTTGAATATAAAAAAATCTTTTCCATTTGAAATTTTTCAAAAAATAAAATATTAAAAATATTAGTATAATATCTGAATGTTACTATAAAACAAACCAACTAATATAAAATAAAAATAAAACTAGATCCTAACGTAAGTCCTGACATATTATTCTCAGCAAATGCATCACTTAACTATCAGCTTATTTTTATTTGAAGTCCAACTGACACTAAGTTTAAAATGACTGAACTTATTGAAGAAGACGATAGGATTAATCAAAACCCACCCCACCCCAAAAGGAAGACAACAAAAACAACCAATAAAGGTGACGATAGGATTAATCAAAACCTACAGTTCACTGTCGCCCTTCAACCTTTCCATGTTATTATGAGAGCCCCTCTAAATAAAGGTGAATGTACAACTTCAGCAAGGCCAGAGGAACTTCAAGGACTACAGATAAAGGTGAATGTACAACTTCAGCAAGGCCAGATTAACCACTGAGTACTCTCAATAATGAAATCTACAAGGCCAGATTAACCACTGAATACTCTCAATAATGAAATCCACATAGTAACCACAGATGCCTCATGCCAAGTCACACATCACACTCAGGCCTATACAATATTGTATGTAATAGACCACACACCTGTTTATAATACATATAATTTTATTCGTTGAGAGGCAACTGTATAAGGGTCTAAATCGAAGCAGCCAAACCATTATGAAATAAAAATAAAACTAGATCTAGTGAAAGTCATAGCATAGCATATTATTGACGGGAACATGTTGTATGCAAACGAATTTCAACTGACATTAAGTTCAAAGATGAACACTGAGGAAGATGATAAGATTAATCAAACCCATAGTTCACCTGTTGCCCCTTAATAATGTTATTATGAAAGCCTCTTTTAATGGGCCCACCTACTAAAAAAATCTAAAATATCAAGGCCTACAGATGGAGGTGAATGTACCACTCTACCAAGGGTAAATCAACTGTAGATAATGAGATCCACATAATAGCCAAAAATGCCTGATGCCAAGTCAGGCATCATACTCAGCAACTTGTCCACAGGAAGTATATAATAGACCACATACATTTTTATAATACATAAAATTCTATTCTTCCGAACACGTCGGACAGAGGCAGGCAGTTTAATGAAGTATAAGGGTAAATTAAAGGTCTAAATCGAAACAGTCAGACTTCACATGAATTCACAGGTATACACAACTCTAAATCGAAGCAGTCCGACTTCACATGTATACACGCGACACAGGGAACTTGAGGATATGCTAACTAATCTCTGTTATAAGGGAGGAGGCGAAAAAAAATACTTGTAATGTTTAGTTCGAGCTAACATATTTCATAGCCTACAATCCCTTAGGCCATCTCTCAAATATATTTGTAACATTAAACAAACAATTGCTGAAATATCTCTCGTTCTTCAGTCAGGAGCTTTACGGTATGCTAGCTTTAGGGTATGGCTAATTTTATGTAAGGATTTTTTTCCTCCGCCAGAAAGCAGGGTTTAAAAACCTCCGTGTCTTCCTATCCAGGATTTAAAAAACCTTTATGCCTTCCTATTCTGCTTTAAAATACATTTTACAGGTCATAATTCTCAGTAGCCCTACTAATCTAGAAGTGAAATTCACCCCTATAGTCTAAGCAATCACTAATGGAAAAGGCGAACAGACGATAAATTTAATATTTAGTACTATAAAGGAATTAGCAGTTGAAAGAAACTCATCAATCCAAACTAGACAAAAATACAGTACATAATTTATGTATTTCAAAATCTTTGTTGACATTTATCAAATTTTGTTATAAAATTAATGCAAATTTAAAGTTGTAGACATACCTTTGACAATATAGGGCCACTTCCAAGAGGCTGTAGCAAGTCTTCATTTTCAGCCATCTCACAAGATTTTGAAAATTAACAATAAAATAATTAAAACAGACAAATCTTAAAATAATTTTAAACATGAAAAATAGAGCAGAAATATAAATGCAAGCAAAAATTAGAAACAGAAAACTTACCTCAAAATCTGAACTACTCTGATTTGCTTTGCCTATTGAATTTAACATCTATTGCTCTCTTATTCATCCTCTCCTCAATTCAAACAAAAGTTTTATTTAAAAAAAAAAAACAACAGCAACCAAAGAAGACGCAGCCATGGCTTGAATAACATCTTAAAAACAAAAGAAACAAAGCCAAGGAAGATGAAAACAGAACCAAAACAAGATAAGGGAGGAAGATGAAAACAGAGCCAAAACAGGGCAGGGGAGGAAGATGAAAACAGAGCCAAAACAGGGCAGGAGAGGAAACCGAAAACATAAAGGTAACAAGACTGCTATACCTAAATATTCCTTTTCCAACGGCTATAGGACGCCGACGACATTCCAACGGACGCGGGTAACAACTTTCTAACGGCATCTCAACGGCTACCTGAGTCCAACGGCATTGCAGACAATACATCGGGTAACAGCTTTCTAACGGCATCTTTTATAGTGGTGACACCTTGAGAAAATGGAATACTATTCTTTCGTCTGCGGCTACCTAATCACTTCTGGATTAGACACCGTAAATCGAAATCGACCAATGTGAATTCATATATTCCAGATAGCTGGGATCCCTCAGCCCAGCTCAAGGCCTCTCTATTCTAAAAGGGCACCTTTCTTTTCCGTGGGGATGTTCTTTCTTATAACATAAATAGGGAGGTTTGGATACGGAAAAGCGGCTCAAAGCCCAATCAATCCTCGGCCCGCCCGTCACACGCCCGAATTCCTTCTTTTCTGAGTGAAGAGAGATGTCGTCATTATTCAAGATAAGAAAATACCTCAACGTCCAACGGCATTGCACACAAATACATTCTCTAATCTGGGTAAAGTTTAAATTTAACTTGCAGGTCTAACTTTCCTTGGATTTAAAATTTTGTGTGCGTGTTTTTTCTTACACGTTGTAATTATAGGATTTTTTTATTGTATTAATACATTGTATATTATTTTTTTGAGTAATACTTTCTATACATATTTACTATGGGGATTGAACCCAGGTTACATCACTTTTTGAATAATACTTTTTTATACATATTCACCATGGAGATTGAACCCAGGTCACATCACATTTTTTGAGTAATACTTCTTATACATATCAACCATGGAGATTGAACCCGGTGAATTAAAAGAAAAACACTTTAAAAAAAATTATCAAACATTTTTCCAATATTTTAAGAAAGATTAAATAAAATAAAAATAAAATTATTTAATTTAATGTGAAGAAAATTATTATATATGAATATATATAATGGAATTTAAAATTGGATCATCTAATTTATCAAGTTATCCATCCAACATGTAAATAACATAATTGAATTTTTTAACCTTAATTTCTGCATATTTTGTCTATTTTGGTGAAATTACGGGTTGCAAATAAAAGGTACGATTCCATGCTTGGAATATTTTTACATAGCTTTCAAGCCATAGTCCTCCTCTCGTCCTGATCCAAGATAAAAAAAATATACCCTAAAGTAGACTTTCTATCATCAATAGAACTTGCATAATCAAAATCTGAGTATCCTTGTAGACAAAAATATTTAACATTCTTCATATAAGTTAGTCCATAATCAGTAGTCTTCTTAATATATTGCAGTATTCTTTTAGTAGCTTTCTAAAGACTCTCTCTAAGCTCTTGCATGAATCGTGAGAGATAGTTTATTTTATACCAAATATTGGATCCAAGATCCTGGATACTTTATTTTATGTAGCATATTGCCCTTCATATTACAACCTACTTCTCAGCAGTCCTTGGATTCATACGATGAAGGTTGTCCCTTCCACTCTTCACCAATATTTGAAGTTTGAAATTGCAAATAAAATTATTACCATACATGGTGACCCAAAACCATTTGAAGAATATTTAATGGTTGAAACATCAAGTTCTATACATTCTCTATTGTCACAATTATCTTCTATCCATCGCTTTTCTTCATCCATATATGATCATCCTTGTTTATCAAATAACATCCATGCATATCTTTCACATATGCTCCCTCCATCTTATCAAGCTTTGGAATATATTGATAAAAATGAAGAACCTTCTTATCTTTCTGATATTTTATTTTGTAACATGATTAAGTTTCCGCATATAAAAGTCAAATCTTTCGCTACATTATTTTATATTATAACAAAGCTTTTGTTATCGCTACCTTTTATTCATCACCTTTTGTTCTTACCTTCACCTCAACCAAATTATCCTTCAAAATCTCCTTTGATTTTGAAGCAACCTTAGACATGCTATACTCAAATAACCTTGTATAGTGTATATAGATCATCTTGTATATACCACCAATTTCAATTCATAAACTTAAAATATAAAAACACCAAAAACATTCAGAATCATCAAAATCTTCAAAAACATCTTTTATTTTATACCTGTCAAACTGTGAAGTATTGCAGTTATATTTTTAGTTATTTTGGATAAATTAGCATTTATTTGGAATCCAACACTTTCACATTCACATGAATAAATATCTTGATTTTATTTGGTATGATTATTAATCTCTCTTATATCAAAGTCCACAGTCGAATTAAATAAAGTTTTGAGCATAGAGAACCGATCTTGTTATTTACTTGAACTAAGTATATATTTTCACATTAAAATGATTTCATTGCAAATTCGATATGATGCTACATAGTAGAACTGGTTTTCTGAGCGAAAAGTTTCCCCTGCTATCCTATCATGCACATGGTCTAGAATCTTTGAGAATTGACAAAAGGACAAGCTCACCTCTACCCAAAATAAAAATCTCTTGCTCTACAGCTAATCCGAGCAAGTATCCCTAGAATAGGAAGCAAAAGAAAAAGAAAAATCAAGCAAAATTATGAGAAAAAAAAGCATTATTTCAGAATCATTTTGTACTCTCTTAGCACTATTTCAACATTATCTCAAATATCAAAGCAAAAGATACGAAAAAGAAAAATACAAAAAAAAAAAGCAAAGAAATCAAAACAAGCAAAAGCAAAAGCAATAAAATCCCTTTCCCTACCCATTGAAAAGAAAAGAAGAGTTGATGAACTTGAATCCCTGGAATTCTCAATTATTCGAAAACTGTGAGGTAAGCCCCATAACATGTGGTTTGAGCCCAACCCGCTTGGCCTTGGGTAATCCCTAGCGTGGCAATATGTTTGTCACATTAGCGACCTTCTTTTGTACAGACCTCCGTCACCTTATGGATTAGCTAGCTCTTGATAAACCTAACTTACATAGTAGTCTGGTACGGTTACATGCATATAAATCATGGTCAACGAACATTCATTTGGTCAAGGAAAATTACTTGTATCAAATTATCTTGCTCAAAATTGGTGAATGAATAATACAATCGCACACACATTTGTATTTGAGAGATTTTGTATCATTATGATAAATCAAGATCGGTAATGAACTCACATTTGCACATGAGGATTCCTTATAAATCTATATTTGTCTTTGAGATAGTTTAAAATATTTCTGTAATTCTTTTCGGAATAAGTTTATCCTTTTATTTCAGAATTTGTTGTTTGTATCAAACGCAATTACATACACCTTTTTTACAAAGTCAAAATCTCAAAATAATAATTTCAAACAGAATTTTCATATTATTATTTATCACAAAAATCATAAATTCATCTTGTAATAAAACTCAAACAATCTATTTTATTCTTTGGATTTCGCAATGATGGTATAAGTCTATGCCTAGCGCAAACCATTGTTCTAGTTTTATGTTCCATTTATTTTAAAAACAAATTCATTAAAACATATGACTTGCATCATTATGTTACACAATTATGCTTTACAAACAAATGAACACCCATTTTATTTCATGACATTATGTTCAAATTCAATATTGCAACCATGGTATAAATTCTAAGGAATTGTTCAAAATTTTATCACACTTAGGAATTTATGCCCAACAAAATCATATTTCTTTAGTATCTCATGCATACTATTTTTTTTATGAAAATATGAAAACAAATCATCAAAACCATCATTTCCATCATTACAACACAAAGTCTTAAGACAGTCTCTTAAGCACTCTTTTACTTTTAACAATATTTCTATGCTAGGATTAGCTTGACGATCGAGTGAGCGGCGACTCCATGAAATGGTCTATAACAATGACAATGTCCTTTGAAATTATTGTTAGAAGTCTTTTTTATTTTTATCAAATCACACCACCACAAACCAATTGTTTACATCAGATTATTTCATTTAAAATCTTACAGCATGACATCAAATTATACTATCTCAAACGACATAATTATATGAATAATCAATCCAATAAGCAAAAAAATTCAAACATTAAAGCATCATAACAACATATGAACAAGTCATATCATTAGAAACAAGATCATATATATATATATACAAAGCTGAATTGGTATGCCACAATCCATACCCTGGCATACTCAATCTTCTCAACAAATCTCTTCAAAATTTATACAGTCCATAGCCACCTAGTCTCGAGAAGCCCTCGAGCTCTCAGCCTCATCTCCTCCCCCGCCCTGACGTGGAGGAGGTGGTCCCAGTAAAAATGAACAGTAAAAATGAATTAGGGTTTTACCCTATTTTTCTTAATTTTATTTAAAAACCAATAACATTTTAATTTTTCTTTTCAACGTTTTTACCTCAAACGTTTGATTTGGGTAAAAAAACGGAGGGGGTACCATAGTCAGCATTTGTACGATTCGACCAAGAATCGTCATCTAAAAAATTGAGTATATTTTTGCTTTCTCGTAAAACGGGAAAAACTCGTCTTTAACACGTTTTCTTCGAAAAATTTGCTAAATATGGGGCAAAATGTAGCACCCTAAAATTGGCACGGTTAAACCTTAGTAAAAAGATAAAATATTAAAATTTGAATTTTAACCTCAATCCGCCCGTTAACCACCTGTTACCCGCTTTCCTCGTTTCTCGCACCATTTTTAGGATTTGTTGTGACCGTTGGACGATATCGTTGTCGATCAGACGATATCGCCTCAGATCGGACGAATTTGTCTAGAGCAGAACGTCCAGACGATTTCGTCCCAAACTGATTTTTTTATAATTAGCTTCTATTTCAACGGTGTCTCTAACCGAGGCAAAAGTGTGTCTATGCCGTTAGAGACCTTCCTCGTTGGAGATCTCCCAGATTGGGATGATCTCCAACCTCCCAACCTCCTTCCTATGCCTATTTAATCTTAGGCCCTCCCCATGACATTCCCCTGGCTGAATTTTACTGCACTTCGAGTTTTACATGCATTAGAATGTCTTAGACTACTGTTTGCCTTTGTCCCTTTTCGAATTTTCTTGCAGGAACTTTGTCATTTTTCAGTCGAAGCAAGATCAGATCGTCGTAGACGATCTTGTACGATCTTGGACGATCACGCCAAAATTTGAGATGATTTCATATTCTGCAGACGATTTCGACTGCAGCAAACATTGGAGGCAATCAGTGCCCAGAGTTTGCGTTTCTTTACCCTTTTTTGTTGTTTTGCTTTGCATTAGTTAAGCTTATTACTGCTTTGTATCTTGGAGTTCACCTCATGTAGCCTAGATGCATAATAAAGTCAAAGTTAGTCATTAAAACAATGCATTTTACTTAATTTGTTATCTAAAGTTGTCATTCTAGCATTCATACTTTCATTTCTATCATTTTCCCTTGCTTTTGCAATTGTATTTTTTGTTCTTGGTATCCATTTCTGCAATTATAGGTCTCTGACGAATTCATTGGACGATCTCATCAAATTAGAGATGATCTCGTCAAATTAGAGACGATATCGTCAGATTAGAGACAATCTTGTCAGATTAGAGACGATCTTGTCAGATCAGTAGATCAGGGATGATCCTATCAGATCAAAGACGATCCTATCAAATTCTAGACGATCTTGACTGCTTCAAAAATTGAAACCTCCATCAAACATCCGGAATCAGGTTTAACTTGTCTTTATTTAGTATATTCTCTGTACTTGATATTCATTGCTGCTTTCTGTATTCATTTAAATCTGCATTTCATATAGAACAGTTTAGATTCATTTGGCCAAACCTAGGATTTGAATGATTAAAGATAAAACTGAACACATCAAACACATTCCCAACCTAGGCATGGAAACTACCACTAAAATTTTCCTGGTGAACCCCACCATCCGTCAAAAAATCACCTTAATACCCCTGCCCCGAGAGGCGGGACCTTCAAAGGGCCTCTCAGTCCGAGGTACCGTCCCATCCTTCTCGCATCCCCCTTTCGGGCGCGGATCCTTTAGCCTAAAGGTAAGGGTGCGGAAAATTTGGAACGATACACCAATTAATTGATGATATCTTGTAGCTAAAACTAAAGGTGTTCCATATTTTTTTGATAATTGAAGCCCTTGTTCCATAGGTGTATCTTTTGTCTTACAATCCTTCATTTTATATTTTTCAAGTAAAACTTTTACATATTTTGACTGTGTAATTGTAATATTATCTCCATTTTGATGAATTTCCATACCAAGATAATAATTCATCGATCCTAAATCTATCATTTCAAATGCCTTCTCAAGATCCTTTTTTATCTCACCTATTAGTTTTCTAGAGCTTCTAGTAATCACTATATCATCAACATATACTATAAGAATTAATATATCATTTCCAATTTTCTTTGTATATAGGCTTGGATCGGATGTACTTCATTTGAAATTATGTTGTAACAAGTGATTATTGATTTTTATATTCCATGCTCTAGGATCTTACTTTAAACCATATAATAATTTTTTTAATTTGCAAACCTTATGTTTTTTTCCTTTAACAACAAATCCTTCTGGTTGTGACATATAGACCTCCTCTTCAAAGTCACCATTAAGAAAAGCCCTTTTTACATCCATATGATGAAGTTTCCAACCCTAATGAGCTACTAGAGCACATACTATTCTGATAATGGTCATTCTGGTTGTTGGTGTGAATGTCTCTTCATATTCAATACCCTTTGTTTGAGTATATCCTTTATCTACTAACCGACCTTTGTACTTGTCAAGTATTCCATCAACTTTATGCTTACTCTTGTAAATTTGTTTGTAGCCCACAACTTTCTTTCCTAGAGGTCATTCCACTAGATTCCATGTTTTATTCTTTTGCAGTGATGAGTATTTAGATTCCATAATTACCTTCCAATATGAGTGATTTAAGACTTGAAGTGTGATGTTGGCTCTACTAAAATGCTTAGTAATCCTCTTTTCATTATACTTTGACTACGAGTTTGAGGTCTTGTAGTAGTAAGATCAGGTATTTATTCCAAGTTTGACTCCCTGAGTGTGTCCCTAAGCCATATTGGTTTTTTCCTTTAAGGAATTGTAGATGTCTCGGTGTATTCACTCTCTTCATCTTGAGATTTTGATTTTATCTCTTCATTTACCATATCTTCCTCTAAGAAATTTAGAGAAACTTATGCATATTTACTTTATTTTTCAATGTCAATTTTAATTTTTTCATAAAAAACTACATCTCTACTTATGTATACCTTCTTTGTACTTGGAAATTTTATTCTATATCCTGCATATTCATCATCATAGCCAAAAAATATACCAACCATAGTTTTGTCATCTAATTTTTTCCTTTTTTGTTTTGGAATATGCATATAAGCTTTTCATCCAAATATTCTTAGCTTTTCAATATTTGGTTTTTGTTTGACCATGTGTTTCTTTTGGTGTAAAGTTCTTGAGTATTCTAGTTGGTAATCTATTTTGTAAGTATAGTGCTATTTTGACTGCTTCTACCTAATATCGATGACCAAGATGAGCCTCTTTTAACATACATCTCACTATTTCTATTATAAACCTATTTCTTCTTTTTGCAATTCCATTTCGTTGTGGCGAATATGTTGTAGTGAGTTGTCTTTTAATTCTATGAATTTTGATAGTCTTTCCTAATTCTTTCTCTACTTGAAGTTTAAACTATTTAAAATAACTAAATGCTTCTAATTTGTACTTCATGAAGTACACCCACATCTTCTTGGTATGATCATAAACAAATAGTTGAAAACACTTATGTCCTCCAATACTAGTAGCATTCATTAGACCACATAAATACATATATATATTAATTCTAATGGTTGTTGAATCATATGTTGATGAAGTTCAAAAGGTATTCTATATTTTTTCCTGCTAAGAATTCTGGACAGATAGTAGATTCCAAAGATAAATTTGATATTTCTTCAACCATATGATATTTGAGCCTTTCATTTATAGAAGATATACTAGTATGTCCTAAATGTTTGTGCCATAGATCTAAGTCCTTAACTAAAGAAGCTAAATGTGTAGTATTATCAACCTCCACTTTCTCTAAATAATCCTAGAATAAATGTGCCCATATCACAACCTTACCCTAATCAAACACCTTTGGCCTTACAGTCTACTAATCATGACCTTGATGCTTATAATTTGGCCATCATGGTAAAGCAAGTTGTTCAACATATGGATACCATTCAAGCCCCCAGTTATACATACTCTTATAAAGACAAGTGTAATGAACCTTTAGATCCTATGGTAGCAATCCACCCATACCCTCCTAATTTTCAAGCACCACAACTTCCCATGTATAAGGGTATGGAAGATCATATTGAGCATGTTAGGGTATTTCGAACTACTTGTCACGAAATTGCTTATTACGATATGCTACTATTAAATATATTCTTTAACATTATTAGTGGTTTTTTAATAGAATGATATTATCAACTATCCATCCGTTCCCTTAAGAGTTTTGAAGAAATAGACAAAAAAATTTACTACCTATATCAAGAAAAATGTTAGCCTTAGATATTTAAATCAATTTAAATAAGCCAAGGATGAAAGCTTTTTTATTTCTTGATAAAGTGAAAACAAATAGGAGGTAAACTTCAATTTTCCCTCCCTCCCAAATACCTTTTGGATATCTTCATTAGAAACCTACAAGACCAAATATCTTATGAGCTAGAAATTACCACTATATTATCTTATCAACAAGTTGTAGATTTAGCTAGATATGTATGTTGCTCTTATAAGGAGAGGAAAATTATAACTTAAGAAGGAAGAGGAGAAATCCTCTCAGTTTCAATGTAAGAAAAAATATGTAGAGGGTGATGGTGTCAAAGATAATTGCCAAAATAATAATGTGAACACCGAAGGACCCACCCAAAATCTAGTTCTAAATAAACAACAAAAAACTAAGAGGAATTTTACCAAGTTAGATCAACCTCTTTCCTTTATCCTTAAGAAACCATTAGATGCCAAGATGATTTTCCTTATGCCCATTAGGCCTCCTAATACTACCATCGATTGGTATATTATAATTGAACATTATAATTTTCATTGAGTGGATGGCCATACCACAAATATATATAAACACCTTAAACATCTCATCCAAAACTTCCTACATAATGGTTTCCTTGTCCTTGGTGGCCCTAAACCTTAGACCTCATCTAATGAAGATATAGGTATTTTACAAAACCCACTACTTAATCATGATCAAAAGGCAACTAATAATATCTCCTACCATAATGTCCCATCTCATCATGAAAACATGATAGGAATGATTTCTTCCTCCATTTGTGATACTACTAGAAGAAAAAAAGGATCAATCTTCTAATCAACCTTCCCAACCATATGTAGTCCTTCATGCTAAAAATATTCCTTCTTCTGAAGGACCCCCTCTTATTCTAAAACCTCAAAAATTCATATAAATATACCCTTGATCTTAAGCAACAATGAGCTAATAATCCTAAAATATATCTCCTTGAACTTCTCAAACCTCATATACGGGAAACCTTACTTAAATACTTAAGTGAATAAATTGTACCATAAGATATGCAACCTAATAAACTTGCCAATGTAGTTTGGTCCCTTGGAATAAATCATGCTACTATATCCTTTTATGAAGATGATGAATAACACAAGCTTATACTGAGAGGGGGGTGAACAGTATAAGACCACTTTTTACTTTTCTTTCCTAATCAATGCTATATAGTATAATCAATGGTAATATCAATAACAGTAACCAAAACAATGCAAAAATCATCACACACAATATACACATCAATTTAACGTGGTTCACCCAATATGGGATACTCCATGGAGAAAATATTTCACTAAAATTTTCTCAATCAATCTCTTAAGAATCCTTTCCCTACTAAAATGTTTATGGATCTCTATCCAAAGGATACACCAATCCCTTAATCAAGTTTGTGGATCTCTATCTACATGAGAACTCCTTTCTCCTTAGCTCTGAATGGTGATCTTCTAGAAGAACTGTTGCCCCCATTTCTCTAGCTAATGGATCTCTATCCATTGAAGACACATGTTCTCACTGCCCTGGCTAATGGATATCTATCCACTGGAGACTATCATCCTCTATACTCTATCACCTTCAAAGCTTTGGCTTTTATCTGCACTAAACATAGTCCTTCAATTTAGCATAAATTTACTCTATCTTTGTCTCTGGTCTGGCACAAACTTGTCCTCAAATTTACACCAAAATCTATCCTTAAATCTGTACTAAACATAATCCTTCGATCTAGCACAAATCTATCCTCAATATCTGTCCTCTGATCTACACTAAACACAGTCCTTCGGTCTAGCACAAATCTATTCTCGATCTGTGTCCTCTGGTCTGCACTAAACATAGTCCTTCAATCTAGCACAAATTCATCCTCAATATTTATCCTCTGATCTGCACTAAACACAGTCCTTCGATCTAGCACAAATTTGTCATCAATATCTATCCTCAAGACTTAACACAAATATTAAATCAATCTCAAATCAACTCTGCTAGATCTACCCCAAACCTTAACTCAAGGTTTGAAAAAATTAATCAATCAAATCTGCTCACAAGTCTTCTCAGACTTATCTCAATTTTGCCTTGTAAGCTTCCACAAAAGCTCACTCTAATATATCCACAAGTCCTCTCTAGAACTTGTCCAAATTTGCTCAACAAGTCCTAACTAGAACTTATCCAAATTTGCTCAACAAATCTTCACTAAAAGTTGTCTAAATCTGCTCAATAAGTCCTCACTAGAATTTGTCCAAATCTGCTCAATAAGTCCTCACTAGAACTTATCTAGTTCTGCTCTCAATCTCTATTGTAAGCTTCCACAAAAGCTTACACAAATATATCCACAAGTCTTCTCAAATACTTGTCTCAAATCTTCTCAACAAGTCCATACTAGAACTTGTCCAATCTTGTAGAAACATAAGAAGAATTATTAGAGACTCAATATGGTTTACATTCATCACAATGCTTAATTACTTTCAATCATTCTTTTAGAAACATATGGAAAACTGTTAGAGACTCAATATGCTTCACATTCACCTCAATGCTCAATCAATTTCAATCACCCTTTTAGAAACATATAGAGAATTATTAGAGATTCAATATGCTTCACATTCACCTCAATGCTCAATCAATTTCAATCACTCTTTTAGAAACATATAGAGAATTGTTAGAGACTCAATATGCTTCACACTCACAAACTCTCTCTCTTTTATTACAAAAACATATAGAAAATTGTTAGAGACTCAATATGTTTCACACTCATCAACACTCAACCTCTTTCTCAATTCAATTCAGAATATAGAACAATTTGTTTCATAGAACTTGAAAAATTCACTTTAACGTATTCACTTGACTAGGCTCAATAAAATCTACTCAACCAATCACTCAATGAAATAATCCTTACTCACAAAATCTAGTCCAAGCATATGAACATTCACTCATATATTTCTAAAAATTCTTATCAATCAATCTCACATAACAATGATACTCATGTTCTTTCCAAACCCTAGTTCAAGTTATTCACTCAACCATTCACTTCAACAACAATGCTTATAAACCAATCTCACATAACAATGATATTCATATTTTTTTCAAACCCTAGTTCAAGTTCTTCACTCAACCATTCACTTCAACAATAATGCTTATAAAACAAGGTGCATAGCATTTACTTCACAATAGCTCAACAACTCAATAAGAAACCTAATCAAGTCCTTTTTTTTTTAAGCAAAAAACCCCTTGCAGGGTCGCCTTGGTCTAAGAGACCACGAATAGGGGGTTCTACACCATCAAAGTCACCCGGGGGTCACACCCAACCCTGCCCGCACCAACATTATCAATTGGATTTGGATACCCAATTCAGATTTTTGGTAGGGTGGAGATTCGAACCTGGGACCTCCCTTGGAGGATTGCCCTCTCCTCTCCAACTCACCTACAACACCTGGTTAAAAACTAATTTATAGTGGAAAACACCCCTTTCGAGGTGCCACTTTCAACAGGTTGGGCATAGGAGGAATGGAGCCTTGTCGGCCTCTACCAGCACATAGGACATTCCTAACTATACCATATATCTATAGGATGGAGACAAGGGGAATGGAACCTGGGTCGACCTCTACCAACACCCAGGGCATTTACCACTACACCACAACAAGCAGATGCTAATCAAGTCCTTTTCACTCCAAAGTTGTTTTCTAGAAAACCAACCAATCAACTCAACCAAGGAAGAATGTGCCCATACATTTTTCTTGATGAGGAGTAGATCACACAAATCTGCCACAATCATAAACAATTATTTGCCAAACTCAAGGAGGTCAGAAGATAATAATCTCTCTTTCAAGGAATCAAAATACAAAATAAGAGTTTAAAAATGCCGAACAAAGTGTGAGGGAAAAAAGTAGAGAGGGGAGGGTCCCGATCCCTTCCTTGCTCCCCCTCCCCTGGTTCCTGCCCAGTCCCTGGCTCTTCCTAGGTCATCCCTCCCTGGGATTGTTTGTTGCAGATGATCTCCTTGAGGGAGATCCTTCTCCTCTTTCTGTGCCTCTCCTAGTCGATCAGGGTTTCCTTGTTTGAGTTTTTGGCCTGGTGCTTCCTAGGGTTCCTTGCTATTTTCGAGATCCCTTCCCTTTTTTTTCTCTCAGGCTTCCCCCTGGGGTTTTGCAGGTTTTTTGCATGGATCTAGTTCCCTACGGTTCTCTAGGTGGTGGGGGTGATTGGTTGGGTTTTTTATGGCTTATTGGGGTTTCCTTTGAGGTCCTTACTGCTTTAGGGGTGGTCTGGGGGGGCCTATTTCCCATTTTTTAGCTATTGAATCCTATTTGGGATCATGTGGCTGTTGTTGGTCCCATCCCTGTGGGGATGGCCCTCTTTGATTTCTCGCTTGGAGGCTTCTTCATGCTGGTTCTACTCCTTGGTGGAAACCCTGGGCATTTTTTTGTCCTTGGGGGGGGATTTTTCTCTGCCTGGGCTGTTCCCAGCCTCAGTCCTAGTTCCCTGAAGTTTCTCCTATGCAAGGATGGGATTCTTGGCCCCTTCTGTTGGGGTTCTCTGGGTTCTACTACATTTTTCAAATCTTGGGGGGATCTGATCTATGCATGCAGACCCTGGATCCCCTAGGCTAGGCTCCTAGGGATCCCATATTTGTGGTTGTTACCTCTTCCCACCTGGGATCCCTAGTCCCTGTATCCTTGGTCCCTTAACTTGTATTTTCTTGCTGGTTGTCCTGGGGGTGGGATTCTATTAGTGGTGATTTTTGGCTGATTCACGATGGGCGGGATCTCCTCTTTGCTGGTTTTCAACTGCTTCCTACTAGGCAGGATTCCCCCTTTTTTTTGGACGAGATGGTTTCCTGCTGGACGGGATGGTTTCCCGTGGGGCGGGTTTTTCTCATTTCCTGCTGGTTGTCTCAGGAGGCGAGATTCACTTGGTAGAGGTTTTTTATATTTTTCGCTTGGCGGGATCTATACAGGGATGGATTTTTGCTGCTTCTCGCTGGGCGGGATTCACTCTTTGGTGGTTTTTCGACTGCTTCCCATTAGGTGGGATTTATATTATAATGGTTTTTTGCTGCTTCTTGTTGGGCGGGATTTACACGATGGTGGTTTTCAGCTACTCCCCGTTGGGCGGGATCTTCAAACTTACCTTCCTTTGAAATTGGTGGTTTCCCGCTGGGCAAGATTATTCAAATTTACCTGTTCCCGTTGGGTGGGATTTCTGTTTGTTTTTCATTTTCAGGGTATTGGTGCCTTGGGCCCAGAATTTTGTTGTAATGGCTTATTCTTGGCATGTTATTACCAACTCTTATGTAATCAGGTTTTGGGATCCTAGTTAAAACTCGTTGTAAATACAAACGCTACTTAACAAAAAAAATACAAAATAATATCAAACACAAATACACCTTATCACTCTATCTTTAAAATAACATCCAACACCTTAAAATATTAGAACAATTACTTTCACAATAATCTCTTTGGCAAAAAGTCCTTTAAAATAAAAGCAATACCTTAAAAGGCTTACTCCTCCAATATGCAAATATAACAATTAGGACTTTATTTTAAAATTAAGATCAAACTCCTTATAATTCCCTTCACTATTTTACCATGAAAAATCACCATAAGAAATTAAATTTAATTAATCCTTATGCCTCCCAACTACCTCACGTCAAACCTTAGGGTAATGACAATTAAATTAAAAAAAATTTACCTTTGCCCTTGTGGGTTTTGAACCCACGACGTTGCCTTTCCAAGCACTCTAGCTGTAGCCTTGCCTGCCGTGTGAGCTAGGTGTTCACGTGGGAGCTAGAGTGCCCACGCACTCTATTACCTTCTCTATCACCACTGAAATAGAAACACAAAAAGGGCTTCCAAACTTGTAGCCATCAAGTTTTTAACCCGTAATACCTCTACCACAAGCACCAAGTCAAATTCCACCTAAGCTAGCCATAGGATGGTACTAGGAACTAAGCACCTCGACATCTTAAACACATTGAATTTTGGATTTACGCAATGCACAAAAACTACTATGCTTCCTCCACGAGTTATAGTGCATTTTTCAAAGAATATCACACACATTCTTTTTGGCCTCAGAAAAGGCAATATATATATACCTTTATTATCACTTCCATCACGTCGGCGGGGGGAAAGTTTTTGACTTACACGTCGATGGAATAAACTTAGGTTTTGCTACTTCGAATAAATAAATAATATTTATTTATAAAATTTAAATTCAATTTGAATTTAAATATTTATAAATTAAATATTAAAACTTCCTTGGGCTTTCTAATTTGAAATTAAAGGCCTCCTTGGTTTTTTATAAAAAACCTTTTACATTGCTCATCCATGGTTTTAATAAAAACCTTTTATTTTGTTCCTTCATGGTTTTAATAAAAAACCTTTTAATTTTCTCCTCCATGTTTTAATAAAAACATTTTATTTTTGCTCATTCATGGTTTTAATAATTTTTTTTTATCTTTGCTCACATAAAATTATGAAGTTCTTTTGGAACAAATCAATTGCATTCCTCCTTTTGACCTTTTGGCATCAATGGTAGCTTATTCCTTGACATCAATGACAAATTTGACTCAAAATGTCCAACATATGACCTTCCCCACCATCCATGCATGGGGAACTTCCCCTTTACTTTATAGGCTACATAGGTAATTATTTATTAAAAGAATTCTCATCAATAATGGTTTTGAATTGAATATTTTTAGACTTTGATTCATCCAAATATTTGGTATAAGGTAACAAGACCTTAAATATATGACCTTGTCACAAGAGACTTTAATAATGAAACCCAAGAATATAGTGGTACAATAATCTTACCCCTTAGAGTTGGGCAATGCATCCTCAATAATCTCTTCTATATCATACATTGTGAATTCACTTATAAAATTCTTCTAGTATTCCCTTAAATTTTTGCAATGAGGGATGGCCCTTCAACACTTCTTCAATGTCTCAAGTGTGAATATAATGGTAAACTTTCCCACATTCTATCCAATCCTTAATCTTTCATGTATAGTACAATGGTTGAGATGATATTTGCCAAAAATAATCTTTGTCCATCACTTATCCCTATTTCATTAAATAATATTTCTACTTCTTCAATTTCTTCTTCTCAAATCATTGATGCATTTGAAACTATTAATGATCAATATAAAGCTTAAATTGATAAATAAAAAAAACACAAGAAATCAACCTGAAATAAGTAACTTAATTCATTTTAATAATGAATCACTCATAGACCTTGATAAGTTTCAACCTTCTTCCAAAACCTTAGGTTTTACTTACAAGAAATATAAAATAGTGTGCATAGGATTATGTACATTCACCTATGATAACACCTCTAATGAAGATCAAATCCATGGTTAACCCGTATTCTATTGAAAAATTGTTCACGACATGTTACTTGTCCAATTCATACCTTTTATCCAAGCAAATGCTCACCAACACGGGATATCAAGGTAAAGGACTTGGGTCTCACGGGAAAAAAATTAAGAACCTTTTAGAAGTAGAAACCTAGCCTAGTCATTGTGGGATAAGATGCATCCTAAAAAAAAATCAACCTTTGTCATTAGATGTTGATGATGATAGTGATATTACCTATGAGGAACTCACTTTAAACAATGGATTAGAATGGGATGAGAATGATGATAAAACTTCTCTCCTCCAATTTATTTTCCAACTCCAATGCCTGCAATCCTAAGTTTATTTTCTCTGTTGGATTTGTGAGCATTTTTTGTAATTGTTCACTCTGTACAAGAGATTTTTCCTGCATTCAACTCTCCCATTGCCTTCATGTTTGTACTAGACTTTATGGTGGTGCTACTACTTCCTCGTCCTTGTGATATTGTGGCTACTATTACAACCTTTTTCCAAGTACCTTTTATTTTGAATTAGATTCCAAATGTAGTTTGTGACATCTCTTTTATCGATGGTGGATTTCTTTCTCTAAAGTATTAGTCTCTTTAGTCTATGTGGATTTTGGTCTTCTTATGTGCTTCTTCTACTTTAATACTTTTTGGAGTGGCTTTGTGGATTAGGACTGTCTTTACCCATTTTAGTATAGAAGGTTGATCCTTCAATAGGTCTCATGGAGTTGTTAACCCATAGAATGAGATGCCTACCTAAGAAAATACATCCAACATGACAATGATTGATAGGGAATTAGGTGTGTGAATTAATAAATGTTAGTTGTTGTAAGGATTAAGGTGTTGTCATTATTAAATGCACCCTTATTCGAAATATGTCATGTAATGCCTATTTATAAGCATATGTTATCAATGGAATATAGTTAGATTTTTGGGTTTGTCATATTCTCCTCGTGCTTGGATTGTCATTCCATATCATTTGGTATCAGAGCTGATTGCAAAATCAAGACTAGTATCCTCTTCCCCTAGGTCAAGATCGGTTCATATGGGGAATGAGAATACCTCTGTAGTCAGATCCGTGGAATAACTATCTTTTCAAGTACCTTGTTTTACCGACTAAATAGTTTATTTCCAATATGTTCATGGTTTTTCCCTGCCTTGGTCTTGCGCCTTTGGAAAATCCAAAACCTTCGATTTTTGGGCATTCATTTGTCCTTCGTTCATTTTGTGTTCATTCAAATCACATCATTTGTTTCCATCTTTGATAGAATGATGTCGAGTACAACTCTCTCACGTGATGAGGTCTCTGCCCAATTTGTCATCATCATCGTAAAACTACAAGATGTTCTTGTAGTCATGAATCAACTACTTACTGAATGTCTCACTCAAGATCTCGTTGCTACACCTCATGAGATCACTATCAAATTCTAAGTAATTCAGACAAAAATGCTTGCTATCACTACTGTTGAAGATATTGCTGCTATCAAAGATATTTTTGAAAGAAATTGGGATTCCATTCCTAATCTAGACATTGAAGAAGCTATAACCACACCTAGATTCGAACCAAGATCTCTGGGTCAAATTATCAGCATCTTTCCATTAGACCATATGGCTTACGTTTCTCTTGAAGTTGATCTAAGATTTGAAGCTCCTGATGCAGGTCAGGCCTTCCCAGCCATTATAGATCCTGGCTCACTTGAAGCCAATATAGTTGAAGAATAAGTTGCCATCTCTATCGCTATTATCATGCCTACAACACTTCACGGCCTCTCAGTGTGTCCTTAGCCTCTTCGCTATCCATTGTTCGACTCGTAGTTCCTCTCTTAGACCCTTGTAACTATTTTGGCCAACATTCATGCAATTTCTACACTTACATGCTTTTCACACCTTGATTCAGTGTATTTCTAGCCTTGGTGTTTCGATCTTCTGATCTCAACAGTTGATTCACTCCACACGACCTTTACATTGTATTTCTTGGTGACTTCACCGCTTTACTCTAATTTTTTGTGCATACTTATATTTTTGGGTGCTACTCTGTGGGTTTTCGGTTACCCCATATAATTTTTGGCAATTATTCGATGCTTTTAGCCATTTCTTCAATTTATGTCAAAGCTATTCAGCCTTATTGGTTGTTCCACATAACATTCTACTAACCCCCACTGGTTCCACAACTTTATGTTGTCATTGATTTTTCAGTGCAACCAACGGTGTTTCCACCTCCTCCATGGCCTCTGCCACACCAAATCTATATTTTCTGGTGCTTTACACACATTTACTACCTTTCTCGATCATTTTCAGCTTGTTTTCGATCGTTGGCAATCACAAAGATCATTACCACCACATTTCCATAAATTCAATTAAATTTTTAATTTAATTTAATTTAATTTTCCATCATTAAAATACATTATTAATGCATGCCCATTTTCATTAATGCATTCATTACCCATTTTTAATTTTACCCGCATCCACCTTTCATTAATGCGGCCCAACCATCAAAACAACCATTAAATAAATTAAATTAAATTAAATTAGTTTTAATTTAATTTAATTTATTCCACTACAATTTAATCCATTTAATGCATTCATTAGACCGCATTCATTAATGCATTCATTAAACCACATTTGTTAATGTATTCATTAAACCACATAACTTTTATTAAATGCATTTTCACACTGCTTTCATTAAATGCATTTGAATGCCGCTTTCATTAAATGCATTTCCATGTCATTGCCTTTCATTACATGTATTTTTATGGTCGTTTTTATTCAATGCATATAATTAATGAATGTGGCCCATCATTCAAAACCAATGCATCTGCCATTTCTAACATGGCATATTTTGGCACGTAGTTCGAGGTATTGTTCTCTGACTTCTTTCCTGTACCAATTGTTGCTATCTTCTACCATTTCGAGGGACCCAATTTTGGTTGTCCTTCGGTATAGCAGTGTTTACAGTTATTGGAGAGCATTTTCCGTACCTGAATCAAATACACTGTCAAATTTTGGTTTCATGCAACCATGTAAAAATTTGTTATTTTACTTTGTAACACGAGACATTTTTGGTTGTACCCAATACTCCTGGTTGTTTTACTTCTTTCTCTTCCATAATTTATAACCATTGGGGACCAATGCTTCTTTAGTGGCGACAAATGATAGGGAATTAGGTGTGTGAATTAATAAATGTTAGTTGTTAGAAGGATTAACGTGTCATCATCATTAAATGCACCCTTATCCGAAATATGTCATGTAATGCTTATTTATAGGCATATGTTATCAATGGAATATAGCTAAGTTTTTGGTTTGTCATTTTATTTTCATGCTTGGATTGTCATTCCATATCAATTATTGCATGGAATGTCATTAATTTTTTATCCTTATCCTCTACAACAACCGTTGAATCCATTGAGTTAAGTATGTACCCCATCCATACAACATTGCCTGGGTGATGCCCTCCACATATTGTTCCATTCAAATTAGAATTTTTTAATACCATACCTCTCTTGATAGTCGAGCCATGACTACATTTATAAAATACATAAGCTCCTTGGTCTTCAACATACTCTGCTTAATCCCTCACCCTCCAAGACTGAAAGACTTAGTGGATGATGGAGACTTAAGTGATGTAAACTCCATAATTAACCCATGGTCCTCCATGGGATCCACATGACCTTTATTAATTGGGAGCCCTTCCTTTGACAACCCAAATGTTCTCCAAAAATTAGCAGTTGAGAACTCCACCTTTATATGCTGATTCTCTATCCTGATAAAGGTACAATTCATACTAGCATCATAAGATTACACCGTCTACAACAAGAAATCATTAAAGGAAACCTTGTCCAGTGGAGGTACTCGTGCCAAAACACTGACACATGCTTGAGTTAATGTTACCTTCAATGAGTGATATTCATCATATTCATTCCACCATTTTTGACACAATTCACTTGTCGACTGTGTGAAGTTGATATCATTCAAGTCTACCTGTCCTCCTTCATCCTTGCTAGGAAGGTCTTGTTGGAAATATTGAGTTGTCATTGATGTCAAAGGGTGTATGGTATTCAAGGTAGAAATATTCTTCAAGGATGAGAAGTTTACAAGGTTGGACAAAGCAAAAAATGGATAATTATTCAAGGTAAGGTATATCTCAAAGTAAAGGATGATAATATTTAAATATCATATTTAAATATTATAAAGAGTAGGTTTAAAAGTTGCTTGGGATAAAATATTTAAATATTACAAGAAGTGGATAAAGGTTTAAAAAGTTGCTTGGGTAAAAAAAAAGGATTTAAAAGTGGGACCAAGGATGGACATATTTAAATATAAGAGTTTAAAAGGTTAAATATTTAAATCTTAGATTTAAATATTATAGCCATAAAATATTTGAAAAGAAAATGCGCAAAACATTATTGAAGAAGTGATAAATTTTGAAAGCAAAAATTGAGCCAACTACCTTGGACAATTCAAAGCACTTTAGGAGGCATATAAATATGTGATAATATTTCACCTTTATATGATGCATGAAATTGAATTATTCCTGCATGAGTGCGAATGGTAGAAGAGAGGAGTAAGACAACAAAAACCTGAGGTAGAGATTGACAAACACAAATTTCACTTTGGGCATTGTTAGTTTCGTTTGCTTGGATAGCCCAACTGGCAGTGTGGCTTTGCATGGAATGTTACTAGATAGGAGGTCACGGGGTCGAAACCCCTCGACGTCATTTTGCTATGTGATTTTATGGTTGTTTGAGGTAGAGATAGATTTATATACTTTGGTTACCCCTTTTGTTTCACCAGTCGTGGTAGCACAACTGGTTACAAGCGCTTGGGAAAGCGCTACTATTCTTGAGGTCAATGGTTTGATTCACGGTGGTGGAAAGGTATGTAAATTTTATTTTATTAAGTTTTATTAAGGAGAAATAAGGGCTAAGGTGCAAATTTAATGTTATAATTTTTGCATACTAGTGAAAAGGAGAAATAAGGTTTTGTGGTGTTAGTGCAAGGTGTCATTCTAAAAATTAATATAAGTGTTGTGATTTCTAAAATTAAATAATAGGAGAAATAAGGATTGAGGTGTTAACATAAAGGTTTTATTTTTGAAAATTATTAAAAGGAGATATAAGGATTTTTTTGATTAATAAAGCTTTATTTTTGTGAGTTTAAAAAGGGATATAAGGTATTATTCATTTTAAGCTTTATTTTTTTTTTGTTAGGTAACAGTATATTTACAGTGGGTTTTTTAAATAGGATCCCAAAACCTTAGTTACATCATCAGCCAAGACTGAACAATCAAACCAAAAAGTGGGGCTACGCCTAAGGTAGTAAGTCGGGACCCATGGCCCTGACCCTGGGCCTTACAAAAAATTAGCTAAATGCTGACAAAACCAAAACTAGAAGCTGTCAAAATGAAAAACCACCCCTAATAGATCGTAGAAGCTAGACGCCCGAAACCACTGGGCCCAGCTGTCACCCCTGACCAGACGGGGCCCCATGTCGGTCGAGCTACTCCCTGCTGGGGCCGTCACCCAGCATTCGCCTAAGCTCGGCCAGGGCCGTGGCAGTGGAGGAGGCTGCCTGAGCAGCCGCATTCAGAGCTCCGATAGCCGCATCGAGGAGCCCTCTAATAACCAAGCTTTGCAATCTACTGTTTGCCTCAGAACTGACATCGATGGGCTTTGAGGTTTCTTGTTTGGACCTCTTGGCACTGCCAACCACCCTGCTACTACTAGGGAAGGGATCTTTGCAGGCGCTCCCAGGAATTAGGGCCTCACCTGAGCCCTGGGTCGAGGCTCTACACTTCTAGGTCGAATTGCGACGCTTCAGGGCGGGGGAACCATCATGCAGGGGGGGAGTCATGGGAGATGGAAGCCATAGGGGAAGCAGTCGGGGAAGTCGCCATAGTAGGGGGGGCAGCAGACAGGGGGGGAATGTGGTGGAGTTACGACTGGTTGGCTAGGGCGTGCCTATACAAAACCGCCATGAGCCCTTGGTGGGAGGGCTAGGAATGGTTTTTGCAAGTGCGGTTTATGGAAAGACCTAGAGAGTATAGCAGAAAGCAGGGAGTGCTGACCACCGTGGCCCCTCGAAGGTGGTTGAAATAGCTCAAGTGAAAACTAAAGAGCCTCTGATTCGGGTCATCGCAGGTAATGTATTGCATTACTGGGACGATAGCTTCATCAAAGGGGGCCGGGAGGTTGGAGCAGAATAGATTTGCCTTGTCCCATTGCTGTTCCAAAAAATGGGATAGCTCCTCCTCCCAATTGTGCTTTTCCTGCCTGAAAACGTGACCCTTGTCCTCATGGTGAAGGCCTGTCACCTTTGTGAGAAAATCTTTGTTTACTTTAAAATGCAACCCCTTAACCTGAACCTCGCTATTGCACCATGAATCCAGGAAACATTGGGTGATCTCATCATCCACTCCAGCGAACTTGCTAAAGAATGGGGTGAAATGCTTGGCGTTGGAGAACAATTTGGCCGAATCACTCAGGTTGAGCATGGAGGGCTCGATGTAAACACATTTGGCAGCCATGGGGTAGGGGAAGGAGGGGAAAACTAGCCAGCAGCACAGGGACAGGGAGTAGGGAAAAACACGATGAAGAAACACAGCGCAAGGCAAATTTAAAATCTTGTAGGGGGCTAAAGAAGGGGGGAGCCACTGGCATCGAGAAAGGGCACTTGAGGACAGGTGCGACATGAGGGAGGGGGGCTGAGGGGGCATGACTGTAGATTGCCACGTAGGGCCAAGGGAAGGGGTCACTGCCAGAGCACCAAGTGGCGCAAGCTGATTGGGGGATTGCCTTGATGGAACGTCACGGGATAACGCCATAGGCAAAATGATGTGGCATGGGAATCCATCCATGAAGCAGCTGATGAGGAGGCGGTCTTGGGACTGCCAGAGGCGTAATCAGAGCAACACAGGTCCTCATCAAAAATAGCCAAAATTCTAGCTTGGTCGAGCATGCCTACCATCGCGTGGGCAGTCTGGGAAACCAACCAGTGGGCAGGAGACGAGCCAGGGCCGTTTAGCGAGGTGCCACAAGGAAGGAATACATAGGTCTTCTGGTGATCGTGCTATAGGAAAGGCGAGGCCCCAGCATGGGGCAGGTTAGGGACCGGGGTCCTCCACATCGTTCACCAGATATTTTGAGACAATAAGAACCAGGGCTTCGAGAAAGTCCGTGGTCCAGGTAGTGAAGGCGTTAGCAAAAATGGCATGGTTCACCATGAAGTCAGCTGCCCTGTTGCCTTCCCTGTACACGTGTTGGAAGCTATGGTCGAAGAATCCTTGGAGAACAAAGAGGGCTTCCCGAATGTAGTTGTGGATGCACCAGGAATAGGTACCCGAACTGTGGGTAGCATTGATGATGGATTGGGAGTCGCCCTCAATGATGACATGGGAAGGAGCCCCCTTGAGGACATTCAGACCACTTAGCAGAGTAGCTGCTTTGGCAAAGTTGTCGGTCTGGAGGCCAAGAGGAACCACGAACACCATGATTAGGGCCCCATGGTAATCACGGATAACCCTGCCTACCCTAGAGGGCCCGGGATTACCTTTGGACACACCATCAAAGTTGAGCTTAACCTAGCCATAGGGGGGGCAATCCATCTGGTCAAAGAACGATGGGAGGGGGCGGGAGGGGGACCAGGAGGGGGGAGCTGGATGCTGAGAGAGGAAAGAAGAGCGACTTCGCCCAACCGCCAGGGCAACTCAATCAAGGGGATGGATAAGGAGTTTTCAAGGGCAAAGGTCATGGACTTGGTCGTAATCCATAGGGGGGGATGGGCCGAGGAGGAAAAGGCTCTGCTGTTGCACTCGAGCCAGAGTTGCCAGATCATATGGGGGAGGCAAGAATTCCAGAGAAAGCGGGTGAAGGGATGGGCAAAGGGGTTGGGCCACTACAGCAGGAGGTCAGAGATGGATCTGGGGCCCACCCACTGGATGGAGAATTGGGAAAGGATGAGGCCCAAGACTTCAGCCGAAAAGGAACAGTTGACAAAGAGGTGGTTGGTGGATTCCCAGGCATCGCAGCAAAGGTAGCATCTATTCGGGATCTGGAAACCCCTCTTGATGAGATTTTCAATCGTCAAAATCTTGTTTTGGATGGCTACCCAAATGAAGTGGCTAATTTTGGGGATCAACTTCTTGGCCCACACCTACCGGGCTGGGAAGGGAGCCTTGTCGGGGTCTCTCTAGAGGTTGTAGGCAGACTTGACGGAGAAGGCTCCGCTGGGGGTACCGTGCCACACGCATCTATTGACGCCTCCAACAGACGGGATGACAGTCACCATGAGGAGGCCCTAGAGCCTAGCAGCTTGAAGTGGGTGCCTGGGGTCCAGGATGGGCGCCTAGGACATGCCACCCAGGCTCTAGGAGAGGTAGCCCGCAACCTTGGGGCCTCTATCCACCAGGCCTATCTTAAGAATGAGGAGCTCTCTGTCAGTTGACAGGGCCTCATCCTGAATCCATCTGTCATCCCAAAATCAATCTTGGCACCATCACTGAGGATCCATCTGCTTCCTTTTCAGATTATGTCTTTGATGGAGATCAGGGACTTCCAAAAGGCGGATCCATCGTGGGGCTGAGACTCGCTGAGGAAAGGGTGACTATGACAGTATTTCCTATGCACAATGCTGACCCACTCATTAGGGGTATTGGCGTGAACCTTCCAGGCATGCTTGGCCATGAGATCCTTGTTCATGGGGACCACCCTCCTGAGCTCGATCCCTCCCTCAGCTTTGGTGCGGCAGACCAAGGACCAGGATACTAGGGGAATCCTCTTCTTATCTTCGCTTCCCGACCAGAGAAAGCATTTCTAAATTTGTTCGATGTGAACTATAATGGAGGCTGAGATTCTAAAGACCGACATGAAGTATATCGGGATGCTTTGCAAGACTGCCGTCAAGAGGTGGCTCTACCAGCCTACGAAAGAAGGTGGCATTTCCAGGGGGCCAACTTCCTCTTAATCCACTCAATCACCCTACCCCACAGGGTCCTAGAAGACGCCCTTGTGAACAGGGGGAGCCCGAGGTACGTGGATGGGAGGGAACCAGGGGAGCAGCCCAGAATCTACCCAATTCTAATCTGCCTAGCCAAGGGGGTGTGAATGAAGAAAATCATGCTATTTCAGAGATTGATTTTTTGGCAAGCCGCCTCCTCGAACAAGGTCAAAATATGCTTGAGAGTTTTGGCTTGGGGAATAGAGGCAGAAGTGGCTAGGATGGTGTCATCCACAAACTACTGGTGAGAAATAGGGGGCAGGCCCGACGCAGGCCTGATGCCAGAAATGAGACCATGAGTTACAGTGCCCGAGATGGTCCACCCTAGGGCCTCAGCTAGGATGATGAAGAGGATCGGGGACAGGGGGTCACCTTGGCGGAGGCCTCTAGAGTTGGGGAAAAATTTGGCAGGGGACCCGTTGACGAGGATGGAGAACCACGGGGAGGACACGCAGTTGTTGATGAGCCTGACCCAAGATGGGTGAAAGCCGAACTTGAGGAGGACCTTGGACAGGAAGGCCTAGTTAACTCTGTCAAAGGCCTTGTTCATGTCTAGCTTGAGCAGGAAGGAGGCCTTTTTGGATAGGACAACTGAGTGAATGGCCTCATGCATGATAATGACCCCATCAGTGGTCAGTCTACCCTTGATCGAACTACCCTGGCAGGGGGCAATGATCAGGGGAAGGATGTCCTTAAGACGGGAAGCCATAGATTTAGTCAGGATTTTGTACAGGACATTGCATAGGCTAATGGGGCAAAAATTCGAGAGGGATTGGGCTGCCTAGGACTTGGGGATAAGAGCTATGAAGGTGGAGTTGATACCTCTGGGGATGGATCGGGCAGTCTATAGGTCTTGGATGGCAGCGCACACCTCCGCCCCGACCAAGTCCCAGAACGATTGGAAGAAACGGTGGGGGAAACCATCCGGGCCCGGGGTCGCCTTGACCTTCATGGAAAAGGTGGCAGCATGGATTTCGAAGTCAGACAAAGGTTGCGACAGCATCTGATTGGCCGAGGGAGAAACCAAAGAGGGGATGTGCTCTAGAAGGGAGTCAACCGCATCTGGGGACATGGGAGGGCTGTCACCCAGGAGCTCTTGGAAGAAGCGAGTGGTTTCAGTCCAGATGTCCTCTTCTTCCTTAATGGTACCGTCGTCGTTGCCCACCAACTCAACAATTCTGTTGGAGCTCCTATTCCTGAGGGTCATCGCATGGAAGAACATGATATTAGCATTGCCATCTCAGAGCCACAGAGCTCTCAACTTCTGTATCCAAAAGATTTCCTCCTGGGCCAGGATGTTATGATACTCGTTGAGAACAAGGTGCTCCTCATCCCTGAGCCTCGGGTCTTGGGAGCTAGCTTGAAATTTGGCCTCGAGGGCTTCGAGTTTTTCTTTGAGGACAACTTTGTTTTCAAAGATGTTGCCAAACACCTCCTTGTTCTAGACCTTGAGTTGATCCTTAAGGCGCTTAATCTTATGATAAATTTGTTTAGCAGGGCATCCAGGGACCGGGGGAGCCCACCAGCGCCCAACCTGGGCCCGAAAGTTCGGGTGATGCAACCACATGGACTCAAACCGAAAATGCCTCCTGGGGGAGGGCTTGTGATCGGTTTCAAGGAGGAGGGGGCTGTGATCAGACCCAATTTTGGGAAGGGCCAGCAGGGTGGCATCAGTGAACATAGGCAGGGCTTCCTTGGACAAGAGAATTCTGTCTAGTTTGACTTGAATATGATTTGCTCCCGCCCTTCTATTGGTCCATGTGAACCTGACCCCTTTTAGGCTGACATCCATGAGCTCATTGAGGGCAGTGAAGGCACTAAAGTCCTCCATACTCTTTCCCTGAGCCGCTGAACCTCTGATCTTATCAAAAAGAAACAGGGGGCTGTTGAAGTCCTCGGCCAAGATCCAAGGTAGGGGGGCGAAGGCTTCTTGCATCAAGCTAATCTCCTTCCATAGGACCGCCTTCTCGATGAGACTGTTGGGAGCATAGACGTTGGACAGGATCCATGATCAATTTGACTTAATACAGTGAACTAGCATGTTAATGATTCTAGGGGAAGAAGATATGAGTCTTCATTCAAAGCTCTGGGGGTCCCACATGCACAACAGACCCCTGGTAGAGCCGACCATAGGGGTAGACAGGGACTCGCAATTGCACCAGGTAGCTTGGGCTACTCATCAGGCAGCAGCCTCATCTATTTTGGTCTCCTAGAGGAGGAGGAAGGACAAACAGTGATCCCTACAAAGCTGGTCGAGGATCCTTTTCTTGGGAGCCCCATTGAGGCCCCTGATATTCCAAGAGATGAGCTTCATTTTACACCCTTGAGGGGTCGCTTGCCCCCCTTCCTGAAGTGAGCAGGGGGTTTGTATTGGTTGACGTCTGTCTTGGAGAAACTTGCCCCCACGTCAGACAGAGTAGCCTAAGAGCCATTGGCTATGTCATCTTCGATGATCCTAGTCTACTGATCGCCCAGGGTGGGGCACCATCTATTGAGTTTGCTGCCAAAATATATGGCAAAATATCTGCTCCAGGTCATCTTAGGACTGACTTCGTCAGGCCCAGACGAAGAACTGACTTCAATATCCTCATCAAACTTCTCAGATATGCACTCCAAAAGGGGAAGCCCAGTAGGGAATGCCGAGGGGGCCAGGAAGGGATCTGGGGAGGAGCAGGGATGGGGGGAGGAGGGGCCCTTGACCGACGGGGCCGATGGGGGGGAAGGCCTGGCCTGCTCGCTTGCGCCAGTAGGGCCCTATGGGGAGGGGTTCACAACGGGCTGGGCGGAAGAGCCTAGGATAAGGACCACGAAAGACGACCCAGGGGAGGGAGCAACAGGCAGGGAATCCTGGGGGAGGTCGCTCTCGAGACCGAGGCCCATGGGAGAATCCTTTGGTGCCGGGGGGGAGGCCCTTGGTGGCCCATGCCTGATTGGGAAGGGGGTTTGGGTGGAGGGCCTTCCGCCTTTTTGGAAACCAGGCATTGGTGAGAAAGGTGGCCCTGGGTGCTACAGAAGGGATAGAAGGCAGGTTTGTTTTTATAGACCAAGGCCTGACTCCAGAAGTAGGACCCAGAGGAGATAGTTATCGAGGAGGGGAGCACGGATTCGAGGTTGGCATTAATGCAAAATCGGGCATGCACCATTCGGGATCCTACCTTGGTAGCAGGGTCAAAGGCCACCAGGTCCCCAATCGACTGGGCAATGATCCTGAGGACGTCTTCATGCCACAGATGGAAGGGAAGGTCTGGGAGACGAACCCAAACCAGGGCAAAGTTGATGCTTTGGGTGCTAGGGTGGAAGTCAGCTCCATACCTTCTGAGGAAGAGGCTCTTGCACCCCAAAAACCAGGGCCCACCCGATAGGATCTTTTTGGTGTCTTCGTTGTTGTTTAATTTTATGATGAAGAAGCCCTTGGTTAGGGCAACTAGTTGGATGTGCCTGAAAACCTTCCATTTGGTAGCTGCCCACCTGTAGACGATTTCCATGTCTGGATGACCTCCTAGAAATTTCCCTACCAAGGAGGCAGAAGAACCAGTGACTAAGGAGGAAAAGACCTCCTCCTGGATAGATATGTGTGTGCCCTCGAGGGACAGGCCTAGCCCCGGGGCCCGAGAAGGGGCCCTAATGCCCGCCAAGATCTACTAGAAGGAGGGTTTAGACCTGCTCGGGACAAAGCCCCGCACAGGAGTCGGGGACTAATTCTCTGACCCAACGCTCGCATCGAGGCTAGACTATGGGCCAAGGCCCAGGACACCCTAGCCCCCAAACAGATCTATCGTAGACCCATCCTCTGGGCCCGTCGGGGGTCCTACGGGCCCGAGACCGGGCCCCGATGTGCCTGACCCTGATCCTAAGCCTGATCCTGATCGAGAACCTACACCAAGCGCTGACTCTACCCCTAGCCCTGCATCTGCTCCTGATCCCGCTCCTGCACCTGCTCCTGCTTCTGCTCTCACTCTTGCTCCTACCATCATCCCACTCATCATACGAGTACTCCAAAATTAGTTAGGCATTTTAAGCTTTATTATGCACATTTTTGAGAAGGGTTTTAAAATGTGAATGATTTGAGATCTATTCAAGAAAAAGATATTTTCTAACCAATTTTGAAGTGGCAAAAGAAAAGAAACTTATTTTTGTAAAGACAGTTTTGGAAAGATCATCATAATCGTTGAGGAAGATTTAGAGGTATGGTGATTTAATTCCTTTATCAAAGTGTTTTAGTTGAAGAAAATATTTTGTTGTCATATGGTTGGAGGTATAAGGAATTATTATATGTGCATTGGTTTTTATTGAAAGAAGAGAGTGAATGTGTAAGATATGAGCATTGTTTGTATGCAAGATTTGGAAAGATATGAGCATTGTTCGTATGCAAGATATGGAAAATATATGAGCATTGTTTGTATGCGAGATATGGAAAGATATGAGCACTGTTTGTATGTAATATTTGAGCAAGATTGAGCAGACTTTATGAGCTGATTGTGAGCAAGTTATGTGAGAAAATTTGAGCAAGTTTTGAAGCAGACTTTGTGAGTAGGATTGAGCAAGTTGTGAGCAGGTTATGTGAGCATATTTGAGTAGGTTTTGGAGCTGATTTGAGTAGGCATTTTGAGCAGGATTTGTGAGTATATTTGAGCAGGTTGTGTGAGCTAATTTGAGCAGGCTTTATGAGCATATTTGAGTAGGTTTTGTGAGTAAATTTGAATAGGTTTTTATGAGTAGATTTGAGCAGGTTTTATGAGTATATTTGAGCAAGTTTTTGTGAGCAAATTTGAGCAGAGTTGTGAGCAGGTTTGTAGCAGATTTGAGCAGATCTATGAGTAGGATTTGGAGCAGACCAGAGTAGAGTGGATTAGTGTCTCTTGTGGATTGGGATTCATGAACCAGAGTAGAGTGGATTGAGGTCCATGAACCAAAGCAGAGGGAATTGGCATCTCCTATGGATTGGGGTCCACAAACTTGTGATAGGGGATAGGTGTCTCATGTGGATAGAGTTACACAAACATTGTAATAGGAAATTGGTTCCCACAAAATTTGTTGAGAAAATTTATAAGAAATATTTCTCTATGGATGTAGCCCATATTGGGTGAACCACGTTAAATCTATGTCTCTTATGTGTGTGGTGATTTATGCATTGTTTCATTATTGCAATTGATAATAATTGAAGTTACTACTTTGGAAAGAAAAGTAAAAGTTTTATCTTATAATGTTCACCCCTCTTCTCAGTATAAGCTTGTATTCTTAAATTTGTATCAAAGCGGGTTCCATCATAAAATCCTAATAGCTTGAAGGAAAATATTATAGGAACACAAATGGCAAAGAATAAAGAACCAAAATCAAGTAAAGAATCAAGCAATGGAGAAGAGACTAAATTTGAGAGAAAAAATAAGAAGGATCCTAGAAAACACAAATGTTTTAGCCAAGGAAATTGTGGATCAACTTGACGGTCTCCAAATATGACTTAAAGTATCCAACAATAGAACTATTGATCAAAATAAAATATTTCAAAGTGCTATAACAATCTTTAATCCATTCACACCAACCTTGACCAAACAAAACTAGTTGAGAACATCATGTAAAGAACTTTTATAAACTCTATCACATGTTTTGTTCAATATGTAAACAATCTCAACTTTGAGAAATATTTTTATGATATCACGACGAATAGTAAATATCTAAAACATCTAGAATTCTAATTTAAAGTAGTTGAAAAAAAAGTATATTTTAATATAATAAAAAGTTAAATTCATTGTAATAGTATAAATACATAAGACATTATATAAAAAAATAAAAAATTAAAGATTAATAAAAATCTAAACATATTTTAATTTTTTATATCAAACAAATAAATAAATAAATAAATAAATAAATAAATAAATATATATATATATATATATATATATATATATATAGTTGGATAACAAGGGGTTGTACTTGGGTATCCCAATTACAACTCTTTTATTTAAAGCTTGAGAGTTTACAAATATATTCACTTCTCATCTCAATTAAGATGAGATAGCTAGAAACTTACATCATTTTACATAAAATGTCTACATTCTTGATTTTCATTTTCTAAATCTTTTCAATTTTATGTGTGAATACAAATATTCCATAATTCAACATCTTTGTTGATAAAATTTTATAACAACCTTCACAATACCAAAACTTCACCTTTACTATGTATGCATTGCATCTTAGCAGAGTAATATTTCCAAAAAATTACACTATCATAGTCCGCTTTACCGAATCTAGATTGCTAGTTTCCTTTTTTGAAACACAAGTGCAACCACAAAAATTATAATAAATAGTTATATGAAAACACATTAATGTTATAAAATAAAGTAGATATTACCAATGGAAAATATTAAATTAAATCTTAATCATTATTTGATTCACACAATCAATATTTTCTTGTCAAATTTAGCTAAACTTACTACTTCCTCTAACCATGGAAAAGAGAAATTAACTTCACGACCCTCAATTAAAACCCCTCTATTGGCTAGTCTATTTGCACATTTATTTCCTTCCCATAATGTATGTGTAAACCTAATTTATTCAAACATTTTAGCAAGATCTTGAATTTCCACAATTATCTTTTGTGTGTTTCATGGAGCCTTTGCTTTCCTCAAAATTGTATTTATTACTATGAGTGAATCATCTTCCATCCATACTATGTTCCATTTCATGTGTTTTGCATATTTTTAGTCCTTTTAAATCCACCCAAGCTTCAGCTTCATTATTTATCTTAAATCCACTATTGAAAGCGTAATGAGACAAAATCTCTCCTCAATTATTTCTACTTATTCCTCCCCTTGCTGGTCCTATATTTCATTTACATGAATAAAAAATATTTATAATAATATTAATATTTTTAATCCAAGATTACCACTATTATTTCACATATACTCACCATAAAGATAGAATTAAATATATTTTTTAATTATAGATTGTAAATTTTAAGGACTCACATCATTCTAGATTCTTTCACTCTCACCCTTAACCAAAGGTCAATAATCCTCCTTCCACAAATGATTTCAGAAAATTAAAAATTAAGGAAGCTAGTTTTACTAACCTGACCTTTTCAAATGGCTAACAAAAAAGAATGAACATGTAATAAAAATATAATTTTAACTATTATTATTTCTAGATCATGGGAAAGAACTTGTTTAAAGCATATATATATATATATATATCATTTTGGAAAAAAACCATTATATTGATTTACATATAATAATTTTACAAGCAACAAAAAATATAGGTGTATATGCACACCCCCTAAATAGTCAATAACTGTTCATAAAAAAGCAGAGGTCGAATATGCCTCAAATTAATAACTAATTCTTATAACATCTACCAATACTGTGGAGGCTCATCTTTGGTAGATTTCTCCTAGTCATCATATTCTGCCTATAATATGTGTTTCAACTTAATGTAGAAGATGAATAATCTTTGTGGCTAGACCTACCATAGTCAATCACAAGCTCTATGTATTTGGCCAAAGAAATGACCAATGCAAGAAAATAATGCAAAAATTATTTTTCTAGTGCAAAGAGCATTCCCCCAGTGCAAAAACAATTCCTACAAGTGGGTCATTAACTAATAAAAAATAGAGGCCAAACATACCTCAGACCACTAACTATTTTTACCACATATATCAAAATAGTAGTGGCTTGTATTTGATATATTGTTTCCAATCATCACGTCCGATCTGCATCACGTGTTTTGGATGAATCACCTCAGTGGATGAACCTACCACATTCTATCTCAATTTTTGTGTAATTTTCCAAAGAGATGGATAGTGCAAGAAAAAAAAGCAGGGAGCATTCCCCCATTGTTCAATCAATTCTTGCAAATGGGCCAACTTCATTTCCACTTTGTTGGCCTGCATTGAAGTCTGCAGTAGCATAAAAGAAATCACATTGACCCTATCAACAACACTATAGAATGGAATAACAAAGGCATGAGAGAACAAGGAATCATTTTTGGATTTCCATAAAGAAAACAAAATGTCAATTCTGAAGAGGTGCCAAACTTCTAGAAACACCGAAGGGAGGAGAGGAGAATCTCCAAGGATAATTTGATGCCATGTGAACCACTGTGGGAGAACATGCTGGAAAAGAGAAAAAATCCACTTCCATGCATCTTGAGCATTAAGACATCTCCAAAATACGTGAAGAAGATATTTAGGTTCATGGAAGAATGGACATAGTGGGTTGGGAACCCCAATTTAGATAAGTTATTTATCAAGCAGGATATCTTGGTGAATTAAACTCCATGCAAAAACAACTTGTTTGGGTTTGAGATAAGTAGATTGGGCTATGTGAAAAAAATTAGTCCAAATATACCTAGGTGAAAAGAGGATCCAATGAGCATTTAGTTTATCAACCATGGGTAAGTATGGTGATAGCCATTCGTAACCCAATATAGCCTTATAATTAAGGAGGGGTGTCTTTGGATACCATTGCTAGTCCTTCCACCAAGGATGCTAAGAGCACATTGTGATCTTGTGAATCATAGAATCAAGTATATTTGCTTTAATTGCCTCAAAGGTTTTCTTATCGATGAAGGTAAGTTTAAACCTGAACTTGATATAATTCCAAGGATGTCAATCCCTAGTTGATTGGGCAAACAAGTCAACCACTATAGACATACTCCTTTTATAGAATTTTGCACATGCATCTAGGGGATTTGGGAAAAAGGGACTGCTTGGATAGTCAAGATAGGGGACCATCGGAGGTTCATAAAATAGATGAAGAGTCCATCTAAAAAACCATTACCTTTCGTTTGGAGCTATGGTTTGATTTTTTTCCCAAGCATTTCAAATACTACAAATGATGAAAGATCCTACAATCTTGATGAGGATTGGAGCAACAAGAAGAGAGGGGAAAACCATACCTCTCCATGCTTTACACCCATAGGGAGAGCCTGAGGTAATGCAATGTTGAACCAAATATTTTCAAGCTTCCTCACCTTTAATGGCTTTGATTATCCATTTGGTACATAAGACCATGCATTGGCATTTGCAATCAAGAAGACCCATTCCCTATTCTTCTTGGGTAAACAACAAAATTCCCATGCTACTCTATGGAAACTGAAGCCTAAGGTAGAAGTTGCCTTAATAAAATATCTAAGAAACTTCTCTAACTTTTGATAACAAGCCTTGAATGGAACTTAACAAGAGGAATAATACACATGGGTCATAGCTAGGATCATGGAGTAGATTTGAAACTTACTGGCAAGGGAAGGTTTTTTAGTGGTTTAGTAGGCAAAATTAGATTCAACTTTTTGTATGACATTTTTTCAGAGTTCTAAAAGGGAATTGTGGAAGGCAAAGGGGATACCTAAGAATAAAAATACTTTCCCATCATGTATTCATATCTAGGGAAACTAAGTCAACCAAGCTGGGAGGAGAGATGTAAATTATTTTTTTAGTCTTTTACCATTGGATGTTAGAGCTAGAGGCAAGACAAAAAGTATCTAAGTAGTGTGTAGTCTGAGTGAAGGAATTTTCATCCTTAGCTAAGGTGAGAAAGAGTCATTTTCAAAGTTTCCATTGGTAATTTGGACTTGACTATTGGGAAGGAAAATACCTTTCATGAGGCCCAAATTGGTTTGATGAGCTAAGAGATAACTAAAACCTTCAACTCCAATGACATAGAGGGAGAGGACGAGAGGGAAACCTTATCTGATTGAGTAAAAAAATCCAATAGCCTCTGATTGATTTTTGTTAATAACGAGGACAACATAGACATCTGTAAAGAGCATCTTGACTGCAAAGATGAAACCATTACCAAACCCCAAGGCTTTGAGCATGGCAAGAATGAAGTGCCACTCAATGTGGTCATAGGATTTATTGAAGTTAATTTAGAGAAAAATGGATTCTTTGGCCCATTCCATTCCCTCCCAAATAACCAAGACATTATCTAAAATATTTTTAATTTTATTGATAGAGGGGTTTTGAAAGGACCCAAAATATTTTACAGAGAGAAATAGGTGTGAACCCAACTAGGATCAACATTGGAAGCCAAATAATACAAATAAGCATCCAAGAAAATCCAACCAAACCATCCAAAAAGACAAAAAGAAAACCTAGCAATTCCCAACAAATCCAACAAACCCAAAAATTATAATAGGAGAAATTATCAAAACAAGCAAACCATGAACAAGAACTATGCAAACCAGAACATGAAACCATAACTGTCACTTGAGCTGACATTGACCTGCATCTCATAATTCTTATGAGGAATCAAAATACCATGTGGGGAGTGATTACTCCCAGGTCAGATGCAAGGGAGTCTCATTTGGGGTCCAATAGGCTTACTTGGACTGCCATAATTGATATAGTAAACAAATTTTGTCACCATGGTTTACCTCCACAAGTCCCATTGGGAAGTTAGACCACAAAACGCAAAGGAATTCTTCCAGAAATCCTTTATTTGCAAGTAAATCTACTGCTTTATTAAATATACTGCTTTATTTCCTTCTCTATACATGTGCTGGATAATGATGTTTGCATACCTACCCAATAAGCTTTTGCATTCATTAATCATATTGTGAACACTCCATGACGAGACTTGATTTTCTTTGAGTCAAATAATAGCAAGCATGAAATCACATTCAAAAATGATGTGGTCACAATCAAACTCCTGCATAATTATTAGACCTTGATACATGGCTCTCACTTCTGCAAGGTTGTTGGACTAAATCCCAATATTATTCGTATAAGCAAATATTATTTGACCCTTATCATTTCTGATAATTCCCCTAGCGTCGACCATCCTAGGAGCTGCTTTTGATAAATCATGTTTTCTCTAGTCTAATGATGGTAGGAAGCAAATGGCACAGATGCAAGACTAGCGATGATCTTGTAGAAAATATTGAGAAGTGTGATTTGATGCTAATTGGTGAGAATAAAAGGCATTTGAGATAAAATTTTAATGATTATCACTTATGAATTTATCTTCTCTTTTCCAATGGAGTTCTTGTGTGCTCCATAACAGGACGTCAAGAGTGGTGAGCCACCCTTATGGGTAGGCCACTTGGAGGTGCTGAAAGAGAGGAAGAAGGGGAGATTGGAGAGGGGGTGATGGCAGATTATGGGGAGTTAGTAGGGTTCTCAATATGAGGTTGTGAGGGGCTCGGAATGATAGTTATAGAAGTGGGGCTAGGAGAAATTAAGGTGGGGGAGGGTGGGAAGGAGGCACAAAAAAAGTAGTGGGAGACAAATGTTTGTGTGAGGGTCCTGTGGGGGCTGAGGAACGAGCATTTTTATTATAATGTTTGTTTACCATTGTTGTCCATTCTTATGACCCATTGACATTTGATGGCATTACTATATATTTATGAGTAGCTTTTGGGGGGACTTGGCATTGAAGTGACCCTCCATGGACAATATTTGATTTTATGAGCTACTAACTGACATTTGTAACATGTATTTGAAAAATTAACATAATCCATCCTTTGCTTGATATGGTTGTATTCAACTTGTATGTCAGTAAATTCCTTTAGGTCCTTAGAGAGGTCAACCTCAACACATAGACGCTTGTGGAGGTAGATGACATATAAGTTTTTTTGTTCTATATAAACAAATTTTCCAATAAGGACAAACAATTTTTGTAGAAAATATCACAATGAAAGAGGAAAACCTGAAATTCCACCCACACTAACACTTTCAAGTGACATCCATAAAGATAATAAAATCACAATATCAAGGTTGAAGAACCAAAAGGGTATTCCTAATATTCCAAAGACCTCTATTTAAGACAACCATGGCATATTGAGGATAAAAAAACTAAAAAATTAAAAAACCCCTTAGTGAGGTTTTGTATATGCTCCACTTTAATACCATGGTGATGCCATGCATTCTATATCCATTGATGGATGAGGGTATCATTAGGTATATGCCTTAGAAAATACCAGATAAGTGTGTGTTGCTCAAGACATCTACATGCAATGTCAAATTATTGTAAAGTAAGCATAATATTAGGGGTGGAAACATTATCTTGTGGTACACTATCAGAAGGAGTTTCCATGAATGCTTGTTTGGAGTTAGGGCATTTGCAACAACAACTTCACCAAGGGGTGGGGTTTCAACAACAATTGAGACCATATTAGAAGATATTATCTACCCAAGACAAAGAAACTACAAAGGGGATGATAATAACAACTACAAAAAACCCCCATAGAAAATCAGAAACAAGGATGTAGTGTGAGATAGACTGGCAGTGACACAAAATGCAAACCCTCTTTAAAGCAAAAATTGTCTTGGTGTAAAAATTATTACTATTATTATTTTTTAAGTAAGATTAAGTACAATAGATGGCATAATTGGGAACTACACTCCTGAGAGGCACAATGAGAGCCTCCCTCCCCATGATTTGAACTTGGGTGGCCTAGAGAACAGTCCAACTAGATACTGCTAGGGTGTCTTCACAGGGACCTTGGTGTATATATTCATTATGGACTACACATGCTCTTATCACATGTTTGATACATATGTATCACATATTACTAATGTATTTGATTATATTAATATTGTATGGGTGTGTTTAATAATATATAAGTTTTCTTTATATACATCCCAACCTTTTATACTTTTACAACATTATTATTATTATTTTTTAATTATAAATTTTTATTTAAAATTTTAAAGTTTTTATCATTAAATTATCTAGGTTGTAAATGAATTTTAAATTATACATTTTAATGGGATTTAACATAGTTATATATATATATATATATATATATATATATATATATATATAATTAGATTAACATAATATAATTTTTTAATAAAAAAGAGATTGAAACGGGCCTCACCTGTCTTACATCATCACCACAAAGTGTTATTACAACAAGTTGGCTAGTTAAGCATATATTATTTGACAAGATTTGAACCTTGATATCCTACTTTAAAGTCAAGGAATCTAACCAATTGATCTAATGTCATTGGATTAAAAAAAAATTAGTTAAAAATGTGGGTTTTTGAAAGGGATCCAAGCCATGTACGCTCTAAATAATTTAACGATAGAAACTTTAAAAATTTAAATAAAAATGGGATTGAAATGGGTCCCACTCATATTACATCAACACCACAAAGTGGTATTACAACAAGTTGGATATTTAAGCATGTATCATTTGACAAGATTCATACCTCATTCTCCTTCAAAGTTGAGGAATCTAATTGATTGAGTTAATATATTTGGAACTTCAAATAAAAATGGGATTAAAACTACCCCACCCATATTACATCATCAAAAAGTTGTATTACAATAAGTTGAGGAATTTAATTGATTGAGTTAATGCCTTTGTAAATTTAAATAAAAAAGGGATTAAAACTACCCCACTTGTATTACATCATCATCACAAAGTGGTATTACAACAAATTGGTTATTTAAGCATGTATCCTTTGACAAGATTCAAACCTCAGTATCCTCCTTTAAATTCGAGGAATCTAATTAATTGATCTAATGTCTTTTTATTAAAAGAAAATTTAAGTTAAAAACAAGTTTTTGAGGGGGGTCCTGGTCCCCTCGTATCTAATTTTGAACTTGGATCTCTTGAATGAAAACCCAAATATATACCACTATAATATCCCTCACTGAGTTAAAAATATAATTTTTTGAGAGGGGTCTTGGTCCCCTTGTATTGGGATTTAAACTTGGGTCTCCTAAATGAAAACCCAAAGATGTACCACTATAGTATCCCTCATGGGACTCACCTACTAAATTTTAGGGTAAAGCATGGGTTTTTAAAAGGGGTATAGGTCCCTTGTACCATGGTTTGAACTTGGGTCTCCTAGATGAAAAACAAAATCTAAATATACTTGACAATCACCACGATTCAAAATTTTAAGGTAAACAATGGGTTTTGAAAGGGTCTCGATCCCTTGTGTGGTTTGAACTTGGATCTCTTGGATAAAAACCCAAATACATAACACTATGATGTCCAAACAAGGACTATAGCATGAATTTAAAAAAACATGGTTTTTCCAAAAGGGTCTAGCCCCCTCATACTAGGGTTTGAACTTGGGTTTCCTAAATGAAAATCTAAAGACATACCACTACGATATCCCTTATGGGAATCAAATTTTGAGTTAAAAACATAGATTTTTGAGAGGGGTCATGGTCCTCTCGTATGAAGGTTTGAACTTGAGTCTCTTGAATGAAAACATAAATATATAACACTGCAGTATCCTTACAAGACTAATTTTGAGTAAAAAATGTGAGTTTTTGAGAGGAATCCTGGTTCCCTCATACCAGAGTTTGAAATTTTGAACTTGGATATCCTAAATGAAAACCCAAAGACATATCACTATGGTATCCCTCACGAGATAATTTTTAAGTTAAAAAGACAAGTTTTTGAGAGGGGTCCCAATTCCCCTATACCAAGGTTTGAACTTGGATCTCCTGAATGAAAACCCAAAGATATGCCACTATGGTATCCCTCATGAGACTAGAATTTTGAGTTAAAAATACATGATTTTGAGACGGATCCTGGTCCCCTTGTATCGAGGTTTGAATTTTGTTGGAAATTTTGAGTAGTTGTGTTGTCATTGATGTCAAGAGTCAGTGTCAATGATGTCAAAAGTTAGTGCAAGGATTTGACAAAAGGAGGGTTAAAATATTTATATTTTAAGCCCAAGAGATTTGGTTTAAAGCTTCACATGATTGGTCAAAAGGTTGGCAAAATACCCTGAAGGAAGGAGATACCTAGGCCCAAAGGAAATAATATTATAATATTTATTATTATAATATTAAAGGTTGTTAAGATAAGGCCTAAGGTTGAAAAAAGAAAATACCTAGGCCCAAAGGAAATAATATTATAATATTCATTATTATAATATTAAGTGTTAAAAATAATGCCTAAGGTTACTTATAAATTATTTATAATATTTATATTATAATTAATTTATAAAATAAATTAATTAAAACCCTTGGTAAGGGTTGGGCGCAAAAACATTAAAGTTTAATTTTCTCCCCTCGACGTTCGAGCAAAAAGGAGTATGGTATTTATACCATAAGGTTTGTGGCATTAATGTAAGTCTCCAAAAAAAGCATATGCGTGTATTGAAAAAGTGGTTGATGCGAATTCGTGAGCGCAAAAGGACAAAAGCTTTTATTTTTTAAAAAGCAAGGGAAATCATGGATGGATAAATCAACAAGGGTTCATACCCTTATCACCAACCAAGTGGTTGGGCTAGTGGCAAAGCTTGGCAGCGTAAGTCGTGGGCGAACGGGAGGTCTCACGTTCGAGTCCTAGCGACAGTAGAGGGGAGAAATATTTTTGGTTTTAGTTTTGGTGCCAAGCGGAAGGAACAAAGCGCAGGAGGCGCTTTAGTGGTCTCAAGTGAGCGCCTAGCTCATGCGGTGGTTAGGCCATGGCTAAGGCGCTGGAGGCAATGCGATAGGGGATCGAATCCCACCGAGGCAACGTGCAAAAGGTATTTAATTTTTGAATTAATAATTTGCGCCTTTGTCTAAGTCGTATGGTATGCGCTTTGTGGAGATATAAGGTGGTTAAAATAAATTTTATTTTTGCCATATTTGAGGGTGTTGAATGATTTAAATTATGATTTAAAAGTGCATTGGAATATTTTTGAATGGTGGTTATAATTATTTTGAAAATGCATTTTTAAGTAGGGAGATATAAGGAAGTAATTTTGATTATTCTATGCATTAAATTTCTGAAGGAAGTTATAGTGAATTATTGTGAAAGTGAATTATTGGAGTCTTTGTTGATTATGTTTTGAGTGTGCTAAGAGGGAGTTAAAAGGTGTATGAGAAATTTTTGAATGTGTGTATGTTTTGCTAAAATATTTTGAAGGGTTTGATTATTGGAATTGATGCAATATTTTGAGAAACCAAGAGAGTGGTTTGGAATTTATTTGGGCACACATATTGAAGGTTTGCTAACTCATAAAGAAGTGTTGTGCTAATATTTATAGTAGCAAAAGTCATTGTGAGTGAAACAGGTTTTGAAGACATATCTCCATCAAAACAAAAGGTATGGGCACATCATCCTTTGATTAGAGTGTTGTTGAATTGAATGTTGTGAAATATAAGGTGGAGTGAAAAGGATTGTTTGATAAGCATTGTTGGAAATATTTGAGTGGTTTTTATATGCATGATTGGTGAATGTTTAGAGAACATTTGAGATAGAGATTGAAGATTATTTGAGTTAGGGTTTGAGACCCACATTATGCTCTTTGGTTGAAGAAGTATGAAAACACTTGTTTAGGGTTTGTGAGCAAGTTGTGTTTCATTGATTTGAGTTTGATTGAGCATATCTTGTGAGTTGTATTGAGCATATGTTTGAGCAGATTTGAGTAAGATTTTGTGAAAGCTTAAGGACAGGTTTGAGCAAGCTTTTGTGAAAGCTTATAGGTAGATTTGAGATAAGTCTTGGTGAAGACTTGAGAGAAGATTTGAGGTAAGTCTTAGTGAAGACTTGAGAGATTGAGCCAAGTCTTTGTGAAGACTTGTGAGCAGATTTAAGGTAAGTCTTGGTGAAGACTTGATAGTAGATTAAGCAAGTTCTTGAGAGGACTTGAGGGCAGGTTTGAGGTAAGTCTTTGTGGAGACTTGAGAGTAGAGTTGATTTGTGATTGGATCAAGATTTGTGTTAAGGCTTGAGGATAAATTTTGGTACAAATTTGAGAGCAGATTTATGCTAGACCTGAGATAGAGTTAGAGCAGATTTGTACTAGATCAAGGACAGTGTTTAGTGTAGATTTGAGATAGAGTTGAGAGTAAGCTTTGGAGGTGATAGAGTAGAGGACAATAGTCTCTAGTGGATAGAGATCCATTAGCCAGGGTAGTGAGGACAAAGGTCTTCTGAGTGAGGATAGAGGTCTTATATGGAGAGAGATCCACAAGATAGTGCAGTGGGGGCAGTAGTCTTCTAGAAGATCACCAGCCAGAGTAGAGGAGAAAGAGTTCTCCTATGGATAGAGTTCCACAAATTAGAGCATAGGGGATTGGTGTCTCCTTTGGATAGAGGTCCATAAACATTGTAATAGGGAAGTGGTTCCCAAAATATTTGTTTGAGAAAATTTAGTAGAAATATTTTCTCATGGAGTAGCCCACATCGGGTGAACCACGTTAAATCATGTCTCTCATGTGTGTGATGATTTGTGCAATGTTTACTACTTTGATATTGTTAATGCTATTGATTGGATTAAAAAGTAAAATGTTTTATCTTATACTGTTCACCCCCCTCTCAGTATAAGTGTATGTTCTTCAATTGGTATCAGAGCAGGTCTCTCCATGAAAAGACTAACAACTTGGAGGAAGATCCGACAAGAACACACATGACTTAAAAAAATGAAGAAGAGGCCATGATCAACATAAAAGAGGAATTCTTTGCTACTCTCAGGAACTTGGAAAAGGTTAGAAAGAAGAACTCAAGTTTGAAGGATCAAATTCAAGAGGATGAAGAAGCAAAAATGGAACTTCTACAGAATCTCATAGAACTCAAGATAAAGGTGGAAGAGGGAAAGAAAATTGAACAGGATATGACAGATCTATTAAGGGCAAGAGAAGCAGAGTGTGAAAAATTGGAATAAAAAATTGTCTCTCTAAGGAATGAAGTTGAAAAGACTAAGTTACGAAAAGATATAAAGTTAGGGAAATAGAAGGAGGAGTCGAGCTCTCAAGAAATAGAGACATCAAACAAAAATAAGCTCATGACTCATACTAATACTCTGGAAGGAAAAGGCATCAGGAAAGAAGAGGGCAAAGAGGAACCATGGACAAGATTCAATCACAAGAACAACAAAAGAAGAAGCACTCGACCATATTTTCCAAGGCACTCAAATAGGTTACAAAATCTCTTCCATGGCTATTGCTTTACATGTAATAAATATGGTCATAGAGCTGCACATTGCACTGGTTATGTGAAAAATAATGTTAATAGAAATTTCAATTCTTTTGCACCTCTTATGAATGATGATGTCATATGTTATAAATACAATAATTTTGGGCACAAGGCTAGATGGTGCAAAATGGTATTTCCTGAGTCAAGTAAAAAGAATACAACTTCAACAATTAGGAGAGAGAGAAAAGAGCATGAGAAAGTTAGATCAATGTTAGTACAAACAACTCTTCATGTTCAAGATAAGGGAAAACAATGGTTTCTTGATAGTGGTTGTTCTAGTCATATGACAGGAGACAAAAGTAAATTTCTTGTACTCAAAGAAACTGATGGAGGATCAGTAAAATTTGGTGACAATGGATCGACAAAAATCTATGGAAAAGGAACCTTGAGTTTAGATAATGGAAAAACAAAGATAGAGAATGTATTGTATGTCAAGGGGTTGAGGCACAATCTACTAAGTGTAAGCCAACTTTGTGATCAGGGGCACATGGTTACATTTCATCCAAATAGGTGTGAGATTAGAAAGTCTAAAACTAGAAAACTTATCGCAAATGCAAATAGAACTACAAACAACCTCTACATGCTAAGTGATATTAAAGGAGAGAAGTGTTTTCTATCACAAGAATATGAGAGTTGGTTGTGGCATAGAAGAATGGGTCATTTGAACTTTGACAACATAGTGAAAATAAGCAACAAGCAGGCTATTAGAGATTTACCCAAGCTAAAAAGGCCACAAAACATAGTTTGTTCACAATGTCAGCATGGGAAGCAAACTAGAACAAGTTTCAAGTCAAAAGGATTTATGTCATCTGAGCCATTGAAACTAGTGCACACTGATCTATGTGGTCCTACAAGGACAAAGAGTCTACAAGGTGAAAGTTACTTTATATTATTTATAGATGATTATTCCAGAATGATTTGGGTAGCTTTCTTGAAAGAAAAGTCAGAAGCTCTTGAGAAGTTTAAAGCTTTTAAAGAATTAGTGGAAAATGAAATAGGTAGAAGGATTAAGGGTTTAAGGTCAGACAGAGGAGGAGAATTTACCTCAAATGAATTCATAGACTTTTGTGAACAACATGGGATCAAAAGAGAATATTCAGCAGCAAGAACTCCCCAACAAAATGGGGTAGTTGAAAGGAAAAATAGGACTGTTGAAAATATGGCCAGAGCCATGTTAAATGAGTCTAAGATTTTAGATGGTTTTTGGAAAGAGGTAGTACATACAACAATATATATCATAAATAGAGCTCAAGTAAGAGTAAACCATCACAAAACTCCATATGAGCTTTGGAAAGGAAGACCAACCACTGTAAAGTATTTCAAAAATTTTGGAAGCAAATGTTACATAAGACGGGAAGAGAAAAATTTGGGTAAGTTTGACTCAAGATGTGATGAGGGTATTTTTCTTGGCTATTCCACTAAGAGCAAAGCCTATAGATGCTATAACAAAAGGACACATACTATTATAGAAAGTATAAATGTAACAGTTGATGAGAATATAGGATCAAGAGAACCAACTCGAGAAATTGTGTATCAAGAAGAAGAAAGTTGTCAAGAAGAGTTAGGTGAAGAATCATAAGAAGAAGAAGAAACACAAAGACTACTACCCAAAACTCCATCCAGGTATGTGCAAAAAAATCATCCAGGAGATCTAATCATTGGAAATCCAAATGAGAGACAGACAAGGAGAAGGATAATAGGAACAAGTGAGCATGCAAATTTCTCTTTGCTATCTAAAGTTGAACCCAAATATTTCAATGAGGCAAGAGAGGATAAGTTTTGGATCAAGGCAATGAATGAGGAACTAGATCAAATAGAAAAAAGTGAGACTTGGGAACTTGTCCCACGACCAAAAGGTAAGAATGTGATTGGCACTAAATGGGTTTTCAGAAACAAGTTAAATGAAGATGGTCAAGTAGTTAGAAACAAAGCAAGATTAGTATGCAAAGGTTATGCACAGGTTGAGGGGATTGATTTTGATGAGACATTTGCTCCAGTTGCATGAATTGAAGCTATAAGAATGTTTTTAGCCTTCTCAAGTTTCAAAAATTTCAAAGTATATCAGATGGATGTTAAATCAACCTTTTTAAATGGTGTCCTGGAAGAAGAGGTTTACATTGAGCAACCTGAGGGATTCAACCTAACTGACAAACCAGACTATGTTTGTAGATTAAAGAAAGCACTTTATGGACTAAAGCAAGCTCCTAGAGCTTGGTATGCAAGATTGGATAAGTACCTTCAGGAACAGGGGTTCAAAAAAGGAATAGTGGACAGTAACTTATACATCAAAAATGAAGGAAATGACTTACTAATTGTGGTTGTTTATGTGGATGATATCATTTTTGGAGGCAATAATGATAAGATGTGTCAAAAATTTGCAAAGAGCATGCAAAGTGAATTTGAAATGTCAATGCTTGGTGAGTTGTCCTTCTTTCTTGGACTTCAGATTTCACAATCAGAGAAAGGTGTATTTCTCTCACAAACCAAGTATATAAAAGAGATGCTAAAGAAATTCAAGTTAGAAGATTGCAAACCAGTAAGTACCCCCATGGTTACAGGATGCAAGTTAAGTAAAGATGATGAATCTCCTGAGGTAAATAAAAAATTGTACAGATCTATGATTGGCAGCTTACTATATGTTACAACTACAAGACCAGATATAATGCAGGTAGTGGGACTAGTGGCAAGGTTTCAAGCAGCACCAAAGGAGACACATGTAGTGGTAGTAAAGAGGATTCTCAGGTATTTTTTTGGATTCACTATATAAAATATAAAAATACAGAAGAGCAATAAACAAGCAAGACAAGAAAAAACACAACATATAATGTGGTTCACCTAGTGTGGGTTACATCCACCAAGAAACACCAGTCTTTTGTATTAACACCAATACAATCTTTGAAGGGAGTAATCCTGCAACACAACCAACTACAAATTCCTCTTCAAAATACCAGCATCTCTACATAATTACTCTTAAACAGTAATTCAACATGCAAACACCCTTGCATCAAGCTCTACACCAAGCTTCCTAGTCTCTCTACAGGAGATGCACAATCTTATGCACTTCCCATAAACAAGATACAATCCTCTCTACCGGAGGTATTACATAAATAGGGAAACCCAGTTACATGAATGCTAAAACAAGCATCCTATAATTAACCCAATCCCCACTTAAGGCCTAGTTCAAACTTACAATCCTCTCTATCGGAGGTATTACATAAATAAGGAAACCATTTACATGCATGCTAAAACAAACATCCTATAATTAACCCAATCCCCACTTAAGGCCTACTTCAAACTTAGAAATTTTACAATTAGAAAAAGGTTAATTTTAGCCAATCCTAAAATTAAATTTTCCTTTTTCACCTCTAGTTCAGGATTGGTCATCTACAGTCCAGTTAAGGAACAGATAATTATTTTATCCATATTTAGCCGAGATCAGACTCCACAACCTAACATATTTGAAAGGGACTATGGATTTTGGACTTTGGTACCCCAAAAGCAACAATTTCACTCTCATAACATATACAAATGTAGATTGGGCTGGAAACAATGATGACAACAAGTGGAGGAGCATTCTTTCTTGGAGATTGTTTAGTCTCTTGGCTAAGCAAGAAATATGCATTAGTATCCCTATCCACAATAGAGATAAAGTATATTGCAGCGGTTGCATGTTGTACACATGTGTTATGGATGAAGTAAACTTTAAAAGACTTCAAGATAGAGCATGATCACCCTATTCCCATAATGTGTGATAATAAAAGTGCTATAAACATCTCAAAAAATTGATGCACTCCAGGACCAAGCACATCTCGATTAAATATCCTTTTTTGAGAGAACAGGTGATAGATAAGCAAGTCAGGCTAGAATATGTTACTACAAAAGAATATATTGTAGAAATTTTCACTAAACCTCTTCCAAAAGAGACCTTTGAGTATCTTAGAAGGAAATTAGAAGTAGTCCTACTCCCACCCCAAAATTAATCACCTCAAAGAGAGGCGGTGGGGATAGGGCTGAGCTAAGAGTCTTATCCTTAGACCCAAAAGAGTCCCTTTGCCATTGATAACAAAGGGGGAGAGATTTGAGTTAGGGGGAGAGCATTCAATCAGGAGGAGCAGTTTCGTGGGGAGCAGAATTGGAAAAAGGAAAAGGAATGGTTAAGGAAAAAGGGTTGCCATCAATGACAAATGGGGAGATTATTAAAAATTTTGAGTAGTTGTGTTGTCATTAATGTCAGTGATGTCAAAAGTCAGCGCAAGGATTTAAAAAAAGAAAAATTAAAATATTTAAATTTTAAGCCCAAGAGATTTGGTTTAAAGCTTCACATGTTTGGTTGAAAGGTTGGCAAAATACCTTAAGGGAAGGAGATACCTAGGCCCAAAGGAAATAATATTATAATATTTATTATTATAATATTAAAGGTTGTTAAGATAAGGCCTAAGGGAAGAAACACCTAGGCCCGATGGAAATAATATTATAATATTCATTATTATAATATTAAGTGTTAAAAATAATGCCTAAGGTTACTTATAAATTATTTATAATATTTATATTATAATAAAAAATATAAAATAAATTAATTAAAACCCTTGGTAAGGGTTGGGCGCAAAAACATTAAAGTTTAATTTTTCCCCATCGAAATTTGAGCAAAAAGGAGTATGGTATTTATACCATAAGGTTTGTGGCATTAATGTAAGTCTCTGAAAAAACATATGCATGTATTGAAAAAGTGGTTGATGTGAATTCATGAGCACAAAAGGACAAAAGCTTTTATTTTTTAAAAAGCAAGGCAAAATGTGGATGGATAAATTAATAAGGGTTTGTACCCTTATCACCAACCAAGTGGTTGGGGTAGTGGCAAATATTGGTAGCGTAAGTTGTGGGTGAACGGGAGGTCTCACGTTCGAGTCTCGATGAAAGCAGAGGGGAGAGAGATTTTTGGTTTTAGTTTTGGTGCCAAGCGAAAGGAACAAATCACAGGAGGTGCCTTAGTGGTATTAAGTGAGCGCCTAGCTCATATGGAGGTTAGGCCATGGCTAAGGTGCTGGAGGCAGCGCGATAGGGGATCAAATCCTGCTGAGGCAGTGTGTAAAGGTACCTTTAATTTTTGAATTTATAATCAGCGCCTTTGTCTAAGTTGTATGGTATGTGCTTTGTGGAGATATAAGGTGGTTAAAATAAATTTTATTTTTGCCATATTTGAGGGTGTTGAGTGATTTAAATTGTGATTTAACAAGTGCATTGAAATATTTTTGAATGGTGGTTATAATTATTTTTGAAAATGCATTTTTAAGTAGGGAGATATAAGGAAGTAATTTTGATTATTCTATGCATTAAATTGTTGAAGGAAGTTATAGTGAATTATTGTGAAGGTAAATTATTGGAGTCTTTGTTGATTATGTTTTGAGTGTGCTAAGAGGGAGTTAAACGATGTATGAGGAATTTTTGAATGTGTGTATGTTTTGCTAAAATATTTTGAAGGGTTTGATTATTGGAATTGATGCAATATTTTGAGAAACCAAGAGAGTGGTTTGGAATTTATTTGGGCACACATATTGAAGGTTTGCTAACTCATAAAAAAGTGTTGTGCTAATATTTATAGTAGCAAAAGTCATTGTGAGTGAAACAAGTTTTGAAGATATATCTCCATCAAAACAAAAGGTATGGGCACATCATCCTTTGATTAGAGTGTTGGTGAATTGAGTGTTGTGAAATCTAACATGGAGTGAAACAGATTGTTTGATAAGCATTGTTGAAAATATTTGAGTGGTTTTTATATGCATGATTGGTGAATGTTTAAAGTACATTTGTGATAGAGATTGAAGATTATTTAAGTTAGGGTTTGAGACCCACATTATGCTCTTTGGTTGAAGAAGTATGAAAACACTTGTTTAGGATTTGCAAGCAAGTTGTGTTTCATTGATTTGAGTTTAATTGAGCATATATTGTGAGTTGTATTGAGCATATGTTTGAGCAGATTTGAGTAAGCTTTTGTGAAAGCTTAAGGACAGGTTTGAGCAAGCTTTTGTGAAAGCTTGTAGGTAGATTTAAGACAAATATTGGTGAAGACTTGAGAGCAGATTTGAGGTAAGTCTTAATGAAGATTTGTGAGCAGATTTAAGGTAAGTCTTAGTGAAGAATTATGAGTAGATTTAAGGCAAGTCTTGGTGAAGACTTTAGAGGATATTAAGTAAGTTCTTGAGAGGACTTGAGGGTAGATTTGAGGTAAGTATTTGTAGAGACTTGAGAGCAGAGTTGATTTATGATTTGATCAAGCTTTGTGTTAAGGTTTGAGGATAGATTTAAGGGCAAATTTTGGTGCAGATTTGAGGGAAAATTTATGCTAGACCTGAAACAATGTTAGAGTAGATTTGTACTAGATCGAGGACAATGTTTGGTGCAGATCTGAGACAAAGTTGAGAGCTAGCTTTAGAGGTGACAGAGTAGAGGATAATAGTCTCTAGTGGATAGAGATCCATTAGCCAAGGCAGTGAGGACAAAGGTCTTTTGAGTGAGGATAGAGGTCTTCTTTGGAGAGAGATCCATAAGCCAGTGCAGTGGAGGCAGTAGTCTTCTAGAAGATCACCAACTAGAGTAGAGGAGAAAGAGTTCTCCTGTGGATAGAGTTCCACAAATCAGAGCATAGGGGATTGGTGTCTCCTTTGGACAGAGGTCCATAAACATTGTAATAGGGAAGTGGTTCCCAAAATATTTGTTTGAGAAAATTTAGTAGAAATATTTTCTCCATGGAGTAGCCCACATCGGGTGAACCACGTTAAATCATGTCTCTCATGTGTGTGATGATTTGTGCAATGTTTAATTCTATGATATTGTTAATGCTATTGATTGGATTAAAAAATAAAAAGTTTCATCTAATACTATTCACCCCCCTCTCAGTATAAATGTATGTTCTTCAAATTTGGGTCTATTGAATTTAAACCCAAAGATATACCACTACGGTATCCCTCACAAGACTAAAATTTTGAGTTAAAAACATGGGATTTTGAAAGGGATCCGAGACCCCTATAAAAACTCATAAGTCATGACCCCTAGTGGTAAGTCATGACCCCTACTGGTATTTTGGTTATCCAATTTTCTATGATTTATTTTAAGTTTTAAAAACACGTGATACACTTTATTTAATATTGCTTTATAATAAATTAAATCTAAACACTATGACATCATTTAATTTATTTGAAATAGTTATTATATATATTTTTTAGAGTATAAGGATTGTAATATTTATTTTATTTTTAAATTGGATATATATATTTTTATTTGGTTATTGTGAGAAACCCCTCTCCTTCTAATCATGACCCCTCATAAAGCCTAGAGCTATATTTATCAATAAGGAATTTAACACAAAGTCACCACACATCCACCCTCTCACACATAATGTAAATATATAACATTGTTTTGTTTTTTTAAGTTATTTCTTAAAATAAAAATAAAGGGTATATTATGTCCCAATGCAAACTAAGGTTTTATAAAAATATATAGCTCCCCACTGAATTGAAGTTAAAATTCTAAATAAATATTTAGACCTATAATTTTTATTCAAAATAAATTGTAATTGATTTGTTTACCCAAACTAGCAAATTTTATCTTCAAAACAATTCGTGATTTAAAAATTTGTCAGTGTCCTTGTTTTAGACGGTTGACTTCAAAAGGCTGTATTTCCCTCAATATCGCTCAAATTCCTTCATATGACCACTCATTTTAAAGCTCTTCAAATTCTACATAAATCGATTCTTGTAAGTGTGGTCTATTGGCAAGGATGCCACTTACATTATCGATGATGTGACCCGGGTTCAATCGCTGTGACGAATGTTTATAAGAAATATTAATAAAAAAAAAAATAAAGGGTATATCGAGAAAAAAATGATAATTATTAAAGTGTTAGAATTGGAACTTTATATTTCCTTTTATTAATATATTAAAACCATTTTATTAAGAATACTCTTTTAGTATAAAAAAAATAATATTAAAAAAAAAAGAAATCAATTTAGAGGTAATGAAAAGAAAGATTTGTTTATCCATAGAAGAGTCTAAACCAACCCTATCAACTCACCCAATCCCTAATCTTGAAACAAAGAGCCTTGATAGATGGAATCAAGTTATCAAATATAATTATGATGTTGGTACATGACAAACAAAAAATCAAACAAAGAATATAAAGTGAAAACTATAAGAAGTGAAGTTAGTCAAATTAAATTTTGATGGAGCATTTCAAGGAAATCCACGACCAACATGAGGAGGAGAAATAATTAGAAATAATAAGGATGAAATTTTTTGACATTATGATTTCAATAGTGGATTTAAGACAAATGAAGTTGAAGCTTATGTAGCTTTGGAAGGGTTGAAAATATGCAAACATATGAAATGAAAAAAAAGTATGGATGGAAAGCTTTTCACTAATAGTAATAAACACAATTTTAAAGAAAGTAAAGGCTCCATGGAACTTATAAGACCTTGCTACAAAGTTAGAATAAACTAGGTTTACACATACATTAAGGAAAATAAATAAATGTGCAGATAGATTAGCCAATAGAGGGGTTTTAATAGAGGACCGTGAAGTTAAATTTTCTTTTCCATGGTTAGAGGAAGTAGTAATTTTAGTTTGAGGTTTTAATAGAGAATTGTGAAGTTAAATTATCTTTTTCATGGTTAGAAGAAGTAGTAAGTTTAGCTAAAGCTGAAAAGAAAATGATTACTATTGAATCAAATAATGATTAAGATTTACTTTAATGTTTTCCATAGTAATATTTGTTGTATGTTATAACATTAATATGTTTTAATATAAAATTACAGTTCTTGTGGTTGCACTTATGTTTTAGAAAGTAAACTAACAATCCACATATGGTAAAATGGACTATGATAAAACAAAGTTTTGGAAACATAACTCTACTAGATGCAATACATAAATAGTATAGGTAAAGTTTTAGTATTGTGAAGGTTGTTGTAAGAAAATGTTAAGAAGGATGCTGAATTTTAAAATATTTGTATTTACAAAGAAAATTGAAAAAGATCTAGAATATGAAAAAACTTTTTATTAAAAATATAGATATCTAACTATAATAATTCAAATGAGATAAAAATTATTATTTTTTAAACTCTAAAAATTTATAAATTATCAAGTATAAAAGATCCAAATACAACTAACTTTATTAATAAAAAAAAAAAAAAAAATTATGTGTATTATAATACATCAAAGTAAAAACACTATCTTATATGTCATTATAATTCCCATAAGAGTCTAATGTGTGTGCATAATACATAAAGAAAAAACATAATATTATATCGTGTTATAGTTCCCATACGAGTCTAAATGCCTTTGTGGACCTTTTAAAGTTTACCTAGAATGAATATTCAAATTAGTTTTCGTTGTTTTAAATTTAATTTTGATTCTTCTAAATTACAGGACTTCTTTTATAATTGATTAAAATTTTTAATTGCAATGGTCAATTACTAGGCATGTACAAATTAAAAGGATGGGATATCATATTTGCACATTTTTGGATTTTTATTTAGAAGATTCAAGTTCTAACCCTGATACAGGCGATCGATATTCCTCGTAAAACCCATGTTTTTATTTAGAAAACTCAAGTTCAAACCCCGATACAAGGTGATCGGTATTCCTCGTAAAAACCCATGTTTTTAATTTAAAATTTAATCATAGTTCAATGATTAAAACACATAGATTATGTAGTCCACAATAAGATTCAAATCTTGGTGGCAACAAATATGCTATATAGTTCAATGTGACTAAGTTGAAGTAAAAGAAAAAGGGCAACCATTTCAAAATCCTACTTAAAAAACTTAAAATGATTAAGGTTTGAGACAAAACCCATCTTATAAATACTATACTCATTTACACAATTCACTAGGGACCATATTTTTTTAATACATAGGAGAATCTATAATATTATTGGATGATGTTGCTATAAATCCTAGCCCACTGGGGTTAGATGAAGTCAATGGGATCCCGAACCTTGAAGATATCGAATTGGGACAACTAATCGATAAACACTTGAATGCTACCATGCAACCTATCATCATCTGAGTATGTCATGGGTTGAACCTTGAACCTTCCCAAAGAAAGGCCAAAGCCTTAACCACTGCATTGTCCTTATCATACCCTAGGGACCACCTTTTAAAAGGGTATTTTTTGCTTAAAAAGGTTTCATTCTTATAATAGAAGATTTTTCATGAACAAATAACATTTGATTTTTTTTTTTTAGGGTTAAAGTTCATTTGTTATTGAAAAATATTATTATAGTTTATATATATAAGTTATATGTGGCTTCTACTGGGGTCACTTCCATAAAAATACCAAAATATTACATTTGCTACATCATATCTTTTTATTATATATTTTTTTTCATTTTTGTCTTAAATATATTCTTCAACTTCTTTGAAGTGCTATATTTCCACAATCAATGACATCATTTTGATTAAGAGATGAAATCTCACTTGACCAGTTTCCTTTTAAAATTTGAAGCTTATCGAGATGAAGATTAACACCGCAATTCTCATATTTATCTCGTACGTGATTTCCTTCTCTATAAATATGCTCATAATTCCAAGAGAATGACTCTAGTAATAGATGATGAACATCAACAATAATATTATTTTTTATCTAGTCTCCACATTTATTTTTATTAATAGCATTGATGAGAATTCGTTAGTTCCCCTCAATTGAAATATATTTCCATCCTTTTTCTACTGCAAATTTAATTCGTGTAAGAAGTGCCCTAGCCTCTGCATAGTTGTTAGTTGAAGTTCCATATGATTTTGAATAAGTGAAGATAATTTTGCCTTCACTATTTCTAAAACACCACCTTCATCAACTTTTTCTGGATTTCCTTTAGAAGTGCCATCAGAATTAATTTTGATAAACCCAATTTTTGGACATTTTTATTTTACCATAGATCGAAGTAGATCCTTTGTTTTAATTCCATTGTCATAGATGACTTTTCCATGCATGTTCAAATCCTACAACCAAGTTATTAGAACCTCTTTTTCTATAATTGAGACCTCCCATGATGAATACCATATTTGTAGATATTTTACAAGAGAGGCAATGATTCCAAACTTGGGTATGATTTTGAGATTTATTTTAAATTTTTTTATTATTCCTTTCAAGCCATAAATTCCAACAAATAATGGTAGTGCCAATCCTCCAAAGAATACATAATACTTTAGCTTTGAAATAATTAATCCAATATTTCATCAACTCTTTCAATGTTGATGGAGCTATCCAATATAATTTCATATTTAAAAAAAATAACCCTAAATGGTGTGAGTAAATGGATAATGAAGAAGTAAATGGTATAATATTTCTAAATCCTTCTCACACAAAGCACATCTAAAGGGTCCATAATATCATCTTCTTTGTAGAATCTCTCCTGTAAAAATATTACTTTGAACTGCTAACCAAAGCAATTTTGAGACCTTAGGAAGAGCCTCTAATGACTAAACATTCTTCCAAGGAAAATATATGGGAGAAGAAAATTTTGATTGTTTTAAATTGTCATATCCCAACTTGGTCGAGTATCCACCATCCTTTGATAAATTCTAAACCAACTCATCATTTCATGTAAAAATCGATAAATAAAATTATTGAAGCATATTTTGAAGTTCATTTGCAATTTGTTTGTGTTTCCTCTCCTTCAACTAGGTTACTAAAATAAATCCATGATCTAGAGTTGTTACTCATAATAATATAATATTTGACCTTTGGACCTTGTATGCTAGGCATGCTTGAGCCAATGGTTGCCATTGTGAGTCAGAGATAAGAGGATAAGGCTTCAACCAAGCATCACACCAAAAATTTGCATAACTTTCCTCATTGACTGACCATCTAATATATTTCTTTATCAATTGCAAACTCTCTAATATGAAGTTTCATATAGATGATCCTTTGGGTAGAGTTATTTTCCTAAATAATCTCATTGCATCAAGAGAATCTATATACTCTTGAAGTGATATTTTTGCCCAAATTTTTCCTTGATCTCTAAATAATCTCCACCCAAGCTTTGCTCCTAATGCCAAATTTATAAGTCTGCAATTTTGCAAGCTTGGTCCTGCAATATTCTTTCCTTTGTAAACCTTATCCCACTTACAAGGAGGAAACCTGTAGTTTTCCTCACAACCTTTTCATAGAAAGTCTCTTTGAATTTTATCAATTTTTGATGCTATACCTGTTGACAGTCTTGAAAGTGACATCATAGATATAGAGATGGAATGTAATGTAGTATTTATGAATTGTAGCCTTCCTGCCATGGTTAAGAACTTATCTTTTCAGCTTGCCAAGCAAACTTTCATTCTATCCAAAAAAGATATCTAAATCTCCTTTTTGTTTCCTTTAGAAGACAAAGGAATACCCAAGTAGGTTGATGGAAATTTTTATATTTTAAACCTTAAAATATTCACAATAATTTATTGTAAATCTAGGGTTATATTAATGAAAAAAATCATGGATTTTGGAGTATTAACCAATTATCCAGTAGCCTTCTCATAGCATGATAATATTGACTTAAACTCCATGGCCTCACGGACTGAGGGATAACCCAAAAGAAAAATATCATCAAAAAATTGGAGATGAGATTTAGAGGGACCATTTTTTGCAAATTGAATACCCCTTGATTTTTCCTTCCATTTTTGCCTTTGAAAAGGCTCTTGATGCTTCTGCTAAAATAGTGAATAGATAACGAGAAAATGAATCACCTTGATGAAATCCACAAGATGAATTGAAGTAACCAACAGGAGAACCATTGATCAAAATAGAAAATTTTGCAGTGCTATAACAACATTTAATCCACTCACACCAACTATAATCAAAGCTAAACTTTTTGATAATAGCATGTAGAAAATTCTAGGAAACCCTATCATATGCTTTGTTCTTATCTCATTTCAAAAGCATTCCTGGTTTTTCATGGAATGAAGAGAATTTATGGCCTATTGTGCAATAATTATACCATCAAGAATTTTTTTACCATGAACAAAACCACCTTGTTTCTCTGAGATAAGACAACCTAGAATACCCTTCAACCTCTTTACCATAATTTTTGAAATGACTTGTAAATCATATTATAAAGACTTACTGGATGAAAATTATCAAAATATTTTGTGTCGCATTTCTTGGGAACTAAGGTAATAAAAGTAGCATTGATATCACTTATTATAGCCTTATTTTTTTGGGCCCCTTCAACCGCAACATGCCACTTTTAAATCGTGATTCGTAAAGAGCCAAAACTTGACTCTTTCCTCAAATAGATTCATATTATGCTTACTACTTCAGCTTATGTTAGTAAAATATATCCATGCTTAGAATGTATGCTTTAGATTGTATGTGATATCTAATCTACTTATCAAATATTAAAACATAAATATTACAAAAAATAAATCATACACACCATTATAAATTTCAAAAGAACACAAGATTTTTTTACGTGAAAACTAAAACAGTAAAAACCATAGTCCAATTAAATTAAATAGATTGTTATTAGGATGCAACACTATTAAAAATCCTTATTGATATTAAGTTTGTTGTATTCTTCAACTTGTTCTCCCCATTTGCTATTGCCTCTTATTCCACTACCTCTCGGTTCTTCCACTAGAGATCTAGTAATCAGGCCCTCATAATGTATTGTCCAAAATCCTCTCACAATGTGTTGTTCGAAAACCTATCACCATGTGTTCTACAATAATCTCCCACAATGGATTGTGCAAAATAAATTTACCATAATGTGTTGTGCCAAACTCTACCACAATGTGTTGTGCAAAACAATTTACCACCATGTGTTGTGCAAAATAAATCTACCACAATGTGTTATGCAAAACTCTACCACAATGTGTTGTGCCAAACTCTGCCACAATGTGTTGTGCAAAATAAATATGCCACAATGTGTTGTGCAAAACAAATATGCCACAATGTGTTGTGCAAAAAACTACCACAATGTGTTGTGCAAAACTCTGCCATCATGTATTGTGTAAAAATCTGCCACAATGTGTTGTGCAAAAATCTGCCACAATGTGTTGTGCAAAAATCTGCCATCATGTGTTGTGCAAAAATCTACCACTATGTGTTGTGCAAACATCTACCACAATGTGTTGTGCAAAAACATTTGCCTTAATGTGTTATGCAAAAATATTCCATTTTTATTAAATGCGTGTAACCTCTTTTCTTAAATGAGTGTTGGTATTTAAAACCTCCTTATTCTATTAAATGAGTGTTGATATTTAAACACAACCCATATAAAATGAGTGTTGATATTTAAATGCAATCCATTTTATTAAATGAGTGTTGATATTTAAATACAACCCATTTTATTAAATGAGTGTTGATATTTAAATACAACCCATTTTATTTAATGAGTGTTGATATTTAAATACAACCCATTTTATTAAATAAGTGTTGATATTTAAAAACTTGATCTGGAAAGAGCAACAACTTGACTCTTTTCCTCAAAAAAATCATAGATTCTGCTAAATATTTCAACTTCAGTTAGTTAAATATATCAATGCTTAGACTATGTGCTTTAGATTGTATGTGATATTTGATCTACTTATCAAATAGTAAAGCACATATATTACAAAAAAGAAATTACATACACCATTATAAATTTCAAGAGAACACAATTTTTTTTACGTGGAATTCAAAATGGTAAAATCCACGATCCAATTAAATTGGACAGGTTTTTATTAGGATGCAATACTATTATAGATCTTTACTGATATTCAGCTGGTTGAATACTTCAACTTGTTATCCCTAATATTTGCCATTACCTCTTCCTCCTCTACCTCTCGGTTCTCCCACTACAAATTTGGCAATCAAGCCCTCACAATGTGTTGTCCAAAATTCTCTCACAATGTGTTGTTTCAAAACCTATCACCATGTGTTCTACAATAATTTTCCATAATGTGTTATGCAAAAAAAATCTACCATAATGTGTTGTGCCAAACTCTACAAGAATGTGTTGTGCAAAATAAATCTGCCACCATATGTTTTGCAAAACAAATCTGCCACAACGTGTTGTGCAAAACAAATCTACCACAATGTGTTGTGCAAATATTTACCACATTGTGTTGTGCAAAACTCTGTCACCATGTATTGTGTAAAAATCTACCACCATGTATTGTACATAAATCTGCCACAATGTGTTATGCAAAACTCTGCCACCATGTGTTGTGCAAAACTCTACCACGATGTGTTATGCAAAACTTTACCACCATGTGTTGTGTAAAATCCTGCCACAATGTGTTGTGCAAAAATCTACCACAATGTGTTGTGCAAAACTCTGCCACAATGTGTTGTGCAAAACAAATATGCCACAATGTGTTGTGCAAAAAACTACCACAATGTGTTGTGTAAAACTCTGCCATCATGTGTTGTGCAAAAATCTGCCACAATGTGTTGTGCAAAAATCTGCCATCATGTATTGTGCAAAAATTTACCACTATGTGTTGTGCAAAAATCTACCACAGTGTGTTGTGCAAAAACATTTTCCTTAATATGTTATGCAAAAATCTGCCATTTAAATGCGTGTAGCCTCTTTTCTTAAATGGGTGTTGGTATTTAAAACCAGTTTATTTTATTAAATGAGTGTTGATATTTAAATACAACCCATATATTAAATGAGTGTTGATATTTAAATCCAACCCATTTTATTAAATGAGTGTTGATATTTAAATACAACCCATTTTATTAAATGAGTGTTGATATTTAAATACAACCCATTTTATTAAATGAGTGTTGATATTTAAATACAACCCATTTTATTAAATAAGTGTTGATATTTAAAAACTTGATTCGTAAAGAGCCAAAACTTGACTCTTTCCTCAATCAAATCACAAATTTTGCTAAATATTTCAGCTTTAGTTAGTAAAATATATCCATGCTTAGACTGTGTGCTTTAGATTGTATGTGATATTTGATTTACTTATCAAATATTAAAACACAAATATTATAGAAAATAAATTACACACACCATTATAAATTTCAAGAGAACACAATTTTTTTTACATGGAAACCAAAATGGTAAAATCCATGATCCAATTAAATTGGACAAAGTGTTATTAGGATGCAATACTGTTATATATCCTTATTGATTTTCAGCTGGCTATAATATTCAACTTGTTCTCCCTAATCTCTGCCATTGCCTCTTCCTCCGCCTCTCAGTTATCCCATTGCAAAATTGGCAATCAAACCCTCACAATGTGTTGTTCGAAATTATCTCACAATGTGTTGTTTCAAAACCTATCACCATGTGTTCTGCAATAATATTCCATAATGTTTTATGCAAAACAAATCTGCCATATTGTGTTGTGCCAAAATTTCCATAATGTGTTGTGTAAAAAAAATCATCCACCATGTGTTTTATAAAACAAATATGCCACAATGTGTTGTGCAAAATTCTGCCACAATGTGTTGTGCAAAACAAATCTACCACAATGTGTTGTGCAAAAATTTGCCATAATGTGTTGTGCAAAACTATGCCACCATGTATTGTGTAAAAATATGCCACCATGTATTGTACAAAAATCTACCACAATGTGTTATGCAAAACTCTGCAACAATGTGTTGTGCAAAACTCTACCACAATGTGTTATGCAAAACTCTGCCACCATGTGTTGTGAAAAATCCTGCCACAATGTGTTGTGCAAAAATCTGGTACAATATGTTGTGCAAAACTCTACCACAATATGTTGTGCAAAAAAATATACCACAATATGTTGTGTAAAACAAATCTGCCACAATGTGTTGTGCAAAAATTTACCACCCTGTGTAGTACAAAACTTTGCCATAATGTGTTGTGCAAAACAAATTTACCACAATGTGTTGTGCAAAATAAATATGCCATAATGTGTTGTGCAAAATCTGTCACACTATATTGTGCAATAATCTACCATAATGTGTTGTGCAAAAATATGCCACAATGTGTTGTGCAAAACACTGCCACAATGTGTTTTCTAAAAAATTGTGTTTTAATAGTTGATAAGTAGATCAGATATCACATAAAATCTAAAGCACACAGACTAAGCATAGATATATTTTGCCAACTGAAGCTGAAATATTAAGTAGAATATGTGATCTGTTTGAGGAAAGAGTCAAGTTTTGGATCTTTACGAATCAAGTTTGGAAGTTATAGCCAGTTTTGAACACGTCAACCCATACATTCTAGAACTTTATGATTCAATAATTTGACCATAACTTTGGACTCAATTATCCATTTTGAGCGGTTCAAAAATGCTAGAAAGCTCTTTCCAAGATGCACATCATGGAGCCATCCAAATTTATTCAACTTCCATGAATTTTTCTAAAAATTAAAAAACACATACCTTACTACATTTATCCTTCATACTCTGTTCCAACAAGTGTTAATTGCTTCGAAGCAAGGATTTTATCCAGAGCTCATTCCACACTTCCTGTAGATGATATTTTAATTGGTCTCCTAATCAAACCACAACTAACATGTCACTCTTCAATAAATCCCAAATTTTTTGAAAGAAAATTGCAAGAAATCCATAGGGGCCACGTGCCTTGTTAGGATGGAAAGAGAAAAATACTTCATGAAGCCCCTTCATAGATATTTTCTTCATCTAGCTTTCATTTTGTCCTTGAGTGATAATTTATGGAATATTTTATAGAAGTTTTTCTTGTGCCTCCTTATCTTGCCTAGAATCTGATAAAATATTTTTCAAATAATTAATTGCTTCCTTCCTTATATCTTCTTTGTCCTCAATATTTTTCCATCTGGAGTTAAAATATTTTTGATATGATGAACACAAAAATTTGTTTTTTTTGTAACATACATTTTTTTGTATTTCTATCTCCTTCCTTGAGCCATTTATCTCTAGATTTTTAGAACCAATATGACCCCTTTTTCAATACATTATGATAATCAGAAAGTAATTTTTTTTCTTTCACATAAGAATCCTAATCAATTCCATTAGTTTCTACTATCTCTTATAAATTTTTGAGCTTGGATTCAATTTTCTTATTTTCTTTAAAATTTTTACCAAAAGATTTGGCATTCCAAATCTTCATTTGCTCCTTTAAATTTTCAACTTTTGAACAAACCTATACATACATGATCCTTTAAATTTTGATTCATCCCACCATAGCATAACCATTTGGAAAAAATCAAGATCTTAGAGCCACATAGATTGGAAGGAAAATGTCTTTGGATTACCATTATTAGGTAACTCACAAGTCAAAAGAATGGGTTTGTGATTTTATCCTACTTACAATAAAATATCTAAAGAGATTGTATACTTTATTTGAAAACATTTATTGGATAATAAGAATCTATCCAGTATTTCTGCTATATCATTTTCCCCATTGCATCTATTATCCCATGTATATTGAAATCTTGAGGAACTAACATCCTAAAGGTAATTTGAATTGACAAAAGAATCAAAATCTTGCATTGATTTAGACCATCCTAGAATACCACCCTTCTTTTCCAAAGGAAGAACAATATTAAAATCACCCCTAAGAATCCATATATCACAATGAATCATCATTGTATTGACAAAAATATGTTAAGATCCTTCCAACATATTTCATGAGGAGTAACTATAGTTGGAGCATATATATTTATAACCTCAACTTTGATGTTTTCCATTTTTCTACAAAATAATCTAGCAACCCAATTGCTTTTTTCTTCTAATAATTTCCCATCCCATTTGCATTTGTCTCATATTATTGCAATACTCCCTGAAGCTCCTGTAGAAGAAACTACTAAACAATCACCTATCTTCTAAATCTTCTTAAAGGCATCCTTACATTCCTCACTACTTAATTTTATTTCTTGTATTAAAATAAACTCAAGGCTATAATAACCTATTATTTCCTTAATAACTATTTTTTTAGGGGTTTTATTCATACCTCTAATATTCCATGATATCATTTTCATCATCAACATTTTTTATTTTTATTAGTGTGCTTAGCCCCACTTCTTGTTAACACCTGTGATACTTTTATTTAGCATCTTAGATCAATATCCTTTTGAGTTTATTTTTCTTTTTATTCTTGCTTTGATGGCCTTCCTCTTTTTCTTCCATTCCTACAAACACTCTCATATTTATCAATCTCTTCTATTTTTTCATATTGTTCATAATGAGACTTATCATCTAAAGATTATGTTTTTCTAAAGAGTCAAAAGTGCATGGAATAGCCTCATCAACATTTTCTTCTTTATGTTACCCTGAATACTCTAAACTGCATATATTATCCTCCATAGTCATTACTTTCTTATGTTGGTCTTGAAACCCTAAATTTTCTTGGATATCTTCCATAATATTTTCTTTATTATAATGCTCTTGAAACCCTAAAGTGCAAGGAATACATTTTGTACTACTTTCATTTTTATTAAGGAGAATATTTTATGCTACTTGAGGAGAATAAAGGTGATTTACCTAGATTAAGCTTGACCTTCACCTCATTTGCTTTAAAATTCTCCTCCCCATTTTCCTTTGCTATAAAATTTTCCTTCCCCTCTTCCTTTGCACCTTTAGCTCCTTCTATATTTGAACTTGCACATTAAACTTTCTCATCCCTCATATTATTTTTTGCTTCTAATGACTGACTCGAGTGAATTGTAATGGTATTTACCATTTAATTATGTAGAGGGGTTTTTCTAGTTACTTTTTTAGGAGTGGAAAATCCTTGATTTGACCTAGATTTTCCTATGATATGTTCTTGTTTCAAATTGAAGCTAGCCTCATGCCCAAAAATTTCCATATCTTCCTCCATCATTTTCACTTTGCAATCTCTTGCCATGTGCTCGATTTCATGACATTTGCAACATCGAAATGCAATATTTTCATAATCCACTTGTTGATCTCATTCTCTTGATTTAGATTTAATTCTAATTGATTGCAGTAAAGGTTTTGAAATATCCATGGCAACACATATTAGAGTGTATACAACATGCCTTCTCTCCTTAGTAGTTGGTCCCTCCTGGATGAATTCACCTAGAGTTTCACCAATATTCTTCAAAACCTCCTTATTGATGAATTGATAAGGAAGTCCAAAAAACCTAATCCATATCGAATGATTTTTAATAGTTCTCATGTCCACAAAAAAAATTCTCACTCAAAGGTCTTAAGTGTAATGCATATTTACCCCTTAACCACGGGCCTCCATCTATTATTTTATTTCTTATTTTTGAATTGAAGAAAATAATGAGGAAAAATCCTTTTAAAAGAAAAGTCATGGAGTAATTTGAATTGAATCCTCACCTCCACTTGATCCAATTTTGAATCTTAGAAAAACCTTACCAGTATCAATGAAACTTATATATTAACCCTCTAGTTTTGAGAACCATTGTATCATGCTCAATCATATCATCCTTGATAATCACTTTTCATGTAGAATCTGCTACTTGGTCAAGGTTTTCCATTTGTTTCGCTCTCCCTCTTATTTCTAGCTAAGGCATTTATACTTCCAACTTGGCCATTCATACTTTCAGTAAGGAATTTCACAAATGGCTTTATTTTCATGTTACTTAGATTTTCTTCAAATGAATCCTTTAAAGTCTCCTAAGAGCTGGAATAAGAAGTGGCACTTGTTCCTTGATCGCAATTTTCTTTCTACTTCTTATTTCTTTGCTTGCACTTCCTCCTCGCTCTTGGATTGCACTTGCTCCCAACTCTTAAAACATTATTTTTAATATAATTTTTTTTTTTTTAATAAAAAATAAAACAATAATTTTTATTTAAAGGTAAATTTAGTAATACAATAGTAAATTATGATAAAAATTATTTGTACATTATAAAGCAATTATCATGTGAAAATTTGATAGCAAATTTTCAAGTACCTATCACCAATAAACTACTACAAAGCAAAACACAAAATATCAATAACTTACAATCTTTTTATTCTTATCATGGGTGGCATACTAGAATAGAGCAACAAGATATTAACTTCAAAAACATATTTCCTAGAAAATGACCATTACATTTAATTTTCAAAGACAAGCTATACAAGATACTAAATTTGGAAACGCTCTTATAATTTGGGTAAAATGACCACCAAAATGGTTCCAATGTAAAAATCGACAATTTGACAGGAACACATATATAACCATATAAACAAACTATGAAAAATTATGCAAAGTCACCACTAAACCTCACTAGATAAAGCCAAAATCATCAAAATTAATCATAGATGAAAACAATGATTTCTTGACTTGCCCTAACAACAAAAGTTCAAACATGGCATGATAAATAAAGGGAGAAAAATAACACAACAAAATGTAAGAAAATTAGTTAACAAAAAAATAACTCAAAACCATTGAAAGTCACATCTATAGACATAAAATGGAAGTAAAAAGATTGATAATCAAAAATTAAAATAGAATAAAATATAAGTTTGGTGGACAAAGATCGAGGAGACAAATTGATGGTTCTTAAGGAGCACTTTAGTGGGGCACTTTGTGTCTTGTACCACCTGTAGTGCCTCTAAGGGTCCATGATTATACTCAATGACTAGATACAAAGTGTGCCTTTGTAATTGTTTACCACCATGTCAGTGCTTTGCTTGCATTGTTGCTTTTTTCTTTGTCTTTACCTCTAACTTCCATGGACCAAATACCTACACCAAAAGTGAAAACTTTATATTGCAAATTTTATGAAAATAGAGGATCACCACACAATGAATTGAGCCATTAAGTCACTACGTGCCACGTGGAAATTTCTAGATAGTATTAAAATGCTTGTGCTAGCTTTTCTTTCCAATGCAAGGCAAGATATATCACATTCAAATCTATGCATTATAAAACCATTATTCTATATACAATTTTGATTATAAAAAATCAATAAGTACCCTTTAAAAATTTGTGTCATTAAGGAACAATGATGACGATGGAGACTTCCATGGAGGTCATGCCATTGATCAAAGCTTTATTTCTCACGAGGATGTTACTTGTTGCTTAGACCCTTTTTTTAGAAGCCCAACTAACAGAAGTGACAAAGACAAGGCACTAGAGGTTGGCAGAGGCTCCACTAGCCAAAGCCACCCTGCCTATCAAGGCTCCACCTACTAATGCATTATCAATCAATGTGACTATGTCAACAATAGAGCAACACATTCCATTCCTAGAAAAAAAAGACCTTAGAAGGTAGTGGCTATGATAGGGAGGCCGCACAACCACTTACTTGGGCCAAAGTAGTGGTTATTATAAAAACACCGCCACCATCCCTATCACCTTAACATGCACTACATGCCCTAAATAATTTGACATAATGAACTTAATGGAGAAAAAATGGACAATGGGAGTCTATTTATAATCCTTTGCCATTGCCTATGGTCTTAGAAAACACCATCAACTTTAGAAGATACCATTAATAATATATGCAAACCATATACAACTATGGTTTTATAAAAGTACCACTCCTAACCCTTATCTTGTCTCAAGGATTACATATTTTCAAGATAATAATTTTAAAACCTTTGAAAACTTGTTTCAAAGAAAATATATTTGCATGTGATTGATCTACAATTCTATCACCTTATTAATATTCTTCTAGTTCATTATTATAATTCCACATAGACTAAAAATAATAAAAAAATATTATTTAAATTAAGTTAAACATATTAACTTATAATAATTAATCTCAAAGACAATGGGCAAGAATTCTTCTAAGTATGTTGATCCTAATGACCCAAGTTTAATATTTACTACATTTTCTCTACCAAATGGTTCTGCTCTTTGGAATGGTTTAAAAAATCTATTGATCTTATGATTAAAGGTTTAAGATGGGTGGTGGTAACTGGAGATAAAATGTCTAACTGGATGGATACTTGGTGTGATAAAAAACCACTCAATTTAGATCCAATTTTAAAACATTGGATGGGATTGCTTCAAGATAAATATGATGATAGGGTTTCAAACATTTTGTGCAAGGATCAAGAAGGAAGATACAATTGGAAATAATTTTTTTTTACAAGTATACAAGATATTGATGCTAAGAAGCAATTGAGTAGAAAGATAAAAATTGTGTTTATTCTGATGGGAACCCAGGATAAATTGATTTGGGAGTTGAATAGCTTATGATAATACACAACAAGAAGTGGATATAATGTACAACACCAAAAAAATAATAATATCACTAGAATATGGAGAGATATTTGGGATAGCCCTAGCATTCCTAAAGTCAAAATGTTTTTTTGGCTAGTAGGTCATAGAATAATTTATCCTGGTATAACCTTATGAAAAGGGGTTTTCATGGCCACTCTCAATGTGTTTTTCGTAAAAAGGAGGATAGTATAGACCATATCCTAGGACATTGCTCAATAGTCTAAAATCTATGGTAATGGATTCTTAATATATTTGGTAAATGCATGGTGATGAATAGCATAATTGAAGATTGGTTAAAGAAATGGCAGATAACTTATAAAAGTGAGGCTTTACAGAAAATATGGGATATATCAAAAGATACAATACTTTGGACTATATGTCTAGAAAGGAATAGAATACCATTTAAAGGAAAGGAAAGCAATTTAGAAGTAATGAAAAGAAGATATGTTTAGCCATAGAGGAGTCTAAACCAACACTGTCAATTCACCCAGTCCCTAATCTAGAAGTAGAGAGCCTTGATAGATGGAGTCAAGTCATTAAATGGAATTATGATGTTGGGTGAAAGAGAAGAAAAAAGAAGGCAAATAACATAAAGTGGAAACCACCAGATGTTTAGTGGGTTAAATTAAATTTTTATGGAGCATCTAAAGAAAATCTAGGACCAGTAGGAGGATGAGGAATAATTAGAAATAATAGAGGAGAGATTTTATCTCATTATGCTTTCAATAGTGGATTTAAGACGAATAATGAAGTTGAAGCTTGGGCAATTTTAGAAGGCTTAAAAATATGTAAACAAATGAAGTGGAATAGAGTATGGATTGAAGGTGATTCTATCATAGTAATAAATGTAATTTTGAGGAAAGCAAAGGCTCCATGGAACATACAAGAGATAATTGTGGAAATTCAAGATCTTGCTAAAGAGTTTAAAGAAATTAAGGGAATGAAACATATGTGTAAATAAGCTAGCTAATAGAGGGGTATTGATTGAAGATCGTGAAGATAAAATTTCCTTTCCATGGTTAGAGGAAGTAGTAAGTTTAGTTGAAGCTGATAAGAAAATATTGATTGCCTAATTCAATTAATTATTAAGATTTACATTAATATTTTCCATTGGTAATATTTGCTTTATTTTGTAACAATAATGTGTTTTCATTTAGGCTATTTATTTGTGGGTGAGATTTTGTGTCCCTTCACCCATTCTTCCTCTTTGAAGATGATGACATATTAGAGCTAGCCAATTTTGAAGCATTAATGGAAGAAGCGGATTTCCAAAACCAAATGGGCAAACAGTGGAACAAATCTCCAAGTCTGGGGTCAGACAAAAGAACGAACAAGGGTGTGATCAAAGGAAGACCAAAAATTCTTGCCCCTACTATTGGGTGGAAGATTGGAATCCCAAATCTTTGGATGGAATAATATGACTATAGTAGAATGATCACAAGTCCCAAGTTCCCATCCCTAAAGTTGGATGAAACTTTGGGAAGGCCTATTGAAATTCTGAGCCCAATATTTTGTCCACATAAATATCTGATGAGCAGAGAGCTGGAAAGGTGGCAAATGAAAGAGTGTCCCTGACTACAACTAACATCAAAAGGAAGACCTTAGAAAATTGGATCATTAATAATCACAACTACAATGGTATAAGTTGATAAAGAGCAATTGAGAGTATGTAGAGACTGTAGTGATCAACCAAAATTTCTAGTTGCTCGAAAGGGTAAAGTAGATGAAATTTATTGCTTGAACAGGTTCGAAAGGAGATATCAAGCGACAAAATCTATGTAGAAATACTTAAATTCTTTAGGACAACCACCATTATTCTGAATATCAGAGCATCAATTAATATTTTGATCATTCCAACATGATTATTCCTACCTAATGCCATTAATATTTGTGATTTGAATGTATTGAAAAATCATCTATAAATAGTGGAATGTTTGCCATTCAAAAGGTGGATCTATGGCCTTTACAATTCATATGCAATTATTTATCACTTTTAAATAATAGCGTATCACTGTTTGATCTCTCGTTCTATCTCCGCTTCTATTTTTGTCTGTGTGGATTTTTATTTCTGTGATGGCTATCTGAGTTAGTTCACTTAATTTTGCTATCTAGATTTCATGGGTCTAGTTGGGTGGTTCTAGAATTCCCATCCACCCTTGGGCTTTGGGGTTTATTTTTGCTAAAGTTGATTGGGTGGGAGCACTCTAATTCTATTGCCTGGATGTCATGCACCCTCCCACTAGTTCTAGAATTTACCCCTATCCACTACATCAAATGAGGAGTGAAGATGGTATGGGCTGATCTGTTAGGTGATCCATTGCTATTTGCATCGGTGACATTGAACGAGTGCGTCTTGATCCAACCATACCCTATCCTTGTTAGTTCCAGCTATGGCCTTCTTTGCTTTCTTTCTCACTCTTTTCCACCTATTTACCTTTGTGGTATAGGTAGTTGGAACCTAAGGAGTCAACCTTCTTTGGAGATTGACTGCATCTACCTCTCTCAAACTAGGCGATCATTCAATGCTGGTCGAGGACCGTCGGGTGTGCCTCTTGCTCATACGATGATGGTTTTTTCACCAACAATATTTGGTGATTCTGCTGGGAAACTCAATGAGTTTTCATGTTTGAGGAAATCAAATTTTGGTGATACTCTAGTTTGCCCACATCTTTGCAAATCACTTAGTGAATCTGACTATGCGATAGAATTAGATTATCAGATCAATTACCTTTTTGTGCTAAAATATTTTTATTTTCTAAAGGACCTAGGATTAGATGAGTGTTCTTGACCTTGCTAGCAATGAAAGTATGTTAATTTGGTGACTTCAACCTGATGATATTATCCGAAGGTTTTGAGGGATCAGTTCTTTAATGGCGCAATCCAGTTGCCCTGGTTAGAATTACCATGGTCCCCTTAGCCTTCCCCATCTGCATGATATCCCTAAAAATACACTAGAATTCCTACCAAGATACGATGGCATCAGTGGATGTGTGAAGGAACATTAGGAAAATATGGCTTCTGTAGTACATGAAGATGTGATGATAAAGCTCCTTGTTGCTTCTATGAAAGGCTAAGCATGAATCTAGTATTAAACCTTGTAGCATGGGAGCATTTCCACATGGGTAGATTTGGTAAAAGCTCTCATGGATGCATTTGGTGAACTCGATGATATATTTCAGCTACTAACTCAGTTCACATTTATCAAGAGGAACCCTCTTGAGAATGTGTTAGACTTCAACATCCAGTTCTATAGTAATTGGAAGAAGATTCTAGGTCTACTCCTCTCGTCTTTAGCCTAAGTGTATCTGTTCTACATTCAGTATTTCAGCCCTGATATGGCAATCCTCCTGTGTCAATCTGGGGAGAAGAAATTTCTTCAACTTTATGAGGAATCTATTAGAGATGAATAAATGTTAATGGGAAAGTGGTATCCATCACAACCCTGTATGATCATCTCCTCTTTAGAGCTCATGCCAGATTAGGAAATGGGGATGTCGCAAGAGAAGAAACCATCCATAGGATTGGTGCAACAGGTAAAATAAGGTGGTAAAAGTAATTGTCGCATTAAATGTTGAAGGCCTAAGTAATGAAGAGCTCAAGAAAAACAAGAAGAATTGTGAGGTTGTCACAATTCTAAGCCCGCGCAAATAGCGTCCATACAAGAAGAGACTCAAATTTAGCACAATTTTATCTGACCATTGTAGATTCAGAGGAAGAATGGCATAGAAATCCTAGGTTAATGTATGTCTAGCACACCACATTTTTGCCATAAGTAAATGAAGTTTTATCTTATGCACAACCTTTCATTGGTGTCATATTTTTGAGGTTTACAGAGAGTTTACTCCGGTAGAAGGTTACCACCTGGTCAGTCATTGGAAGGCATCAGGATAAGGTTTCCCATGAATTTGTCTTGGAAATATAACATTCCTCCTCCAGCTTCATGTTATCCTCCTAGTTTTCATGTCTTCCATATGTTTTTGTTGTGACTTTGTAACCCAACGGATGCATCAAATTATCAAGACCTCTTATTTTATCCTCGGGAGCTACATTAAGAAGCATTGGAATCAAGAACAAGTTAAGGCAAGAAGGTTATAAATAGCACCCTATAGGAAGATACAGGTGAGACCAAAAAGTGTAAACTATGAAGCATAGTAGAAATAGAATGGCCTCCTGGATGATAATAGTTTGTAAAGGAGGGTCATTGCTAGATTGCATAAATAAGAAGATCTGGGACAAAAGAAGAAAATGTCAATGGAAATTTATCTACTCTTGGAATATCTCATATCCTTGGAGGGCTACGTTTAAAGGGATTCAATCCGAGAGAGTTGCTTGTGGAAAGGGTTTATGCCCTATCAATTTCACTTGATAAGCTTTGGGTTGCTTTTCCCTTCGTGTCTCCCCATTCCTCTACCTTCCTCTTACTTACGCTTTTTCCTTATATTTGTTTCTTGCATTTCTCCAGGTTGGTGATAGATGTTTATTTGTCTCAATTGTTTCCTCATCCCTCCTTCCTCCTTTTGTATCTTCCTATTTACAATTCTTCTCTTTTCTTGCTGTTTCCACTTCTTATTTTCCTGCTGCTCTTATCTGTCGTGGTTCTGCTTATATCTGCTATCTCCATCCAATTGCTTTGGCTCTCTTTTCATTGTTCTTCTTCTCTGCCCCTACCTCCTGCATGTTTTTCTATCCTCTCCATTTTCCCCTTCTCAATTTCTCTTTCTATTTCAACTGTTATATCTCCTTCTCCTTTTAGGTTCTCTTTTTCACAAAATGAAAAACCCTTGTAAGTTTCCAAGAATATGGGTGAAATTTTATGTCCCTTCATCGACTCTTCCTCTTTGAAGATGATGACATCTTAGAGTTGGCCGATTTTGAAGAATTAATGAAAGAAGCAGATTTTTAAAACCAAATGGGCAAACAACGAAACAAATATCTAAGTTTAGGATCATATGGAAGAATGGGTAGGGGCATGCTCAAAGGAAGACTCAAAATACCCACTCCGATTATTGGGTGGAATAATAGGATCCCAAATCCTCAAACAAAAGAATTGAAGTATAGCAGAATGATCACAAGTCCTAAGTTCTAGTCCCCAAAGATGGACAAAACTTTGGGAAGGTCTCATTGAAAGTTCGAGCTCAATATTTTGTCCACATGAATATATGATGAGCGGAGGGATGGAAAGGTGGCAAATGAAAGAGTGTCCCTACCTACAACTGATGTCAAAAGAAATACCTTAGAAAATTGGGTCATTAATAACCACAAATGCTCTAGTACAAGCTGATAAAGAGCAATTGGAAGTATGTAGAGCCTACAACGATCAACCAAAATTTCTAGCTACTCGAAAGGGTAAAGTAGATTAATTTTTTTTCTTGAACAGGTCCAAAAAGAGAGATCAAGAGACCAAATCTATGTAAAAATACCTGAATTCTTTAGGATAGTTGCCCTTATTCTAAATATTAGAGCATCAATAAATCTTCTGATCGTTCCAACATGATTCTTCCCACCTAACGCCATTAATGCTTGTGATTTGAATGTACTGAAAAATAATATATAAATAGTGGAATGTTTACCATTCCAAAAAGCAGCTCTATGGCCTTTACAATTCATATGTAATTCTTCATCACCTGTAAATAATAGTGTATCACTATTTAGTCTCTCAATTTGTCTTCACCTCTAATTTTATCTGTGTAGATATTTATTTCTGCGATGGCTATCTCAGTTGGTTCACTTAATTATGCTATCTAGATTTTGTGGATCTAGAAGGATGGTTCTGGAATTTGCATCCACCCCTGGATGTAGGGGTTTATTTATGATAAATATAATCGAGTGGGAGCGATCTAATTATGTTGCCTGGATTTCATGCACCCTCCTACCAGTTTTGGAATTCGCCCCTACCCACTACACTGAACGAGGAGTGAAGATGGGATGGGCTGATGTATTAGGTGATCTGCTATTGTTTGCACCAGTGATTTTGAATAAGTGTTTATTGATGTGACCATACACCATCCTTGTTAGTTCTAGCTATGTCCTCCTTTGCTTTCTTTTTTCATTCCCTTTTCCCCATTTTTTCATTTGTAACGTAGGTAGTTGGAACCGAAGGAGCTGACCTTCTTCAGAGATCAATCGCCTCTGCCTCTCTCGAGCTGGGTGGTTGTTCAATGTTGTTTGAGGATCACCAGTCACTCCTCCCACTCATCCGATGATGGTTTTCAAACCAAAATTATTATAATTTTTTTGGTTACACTTATGTTTCAGGAAGGAAACTAGCAATCTAGATTTGGTAAAGCGAACTATGATAGTGTGATATTTTGGAAATATTACTCTACTAAGATGCAATGCATAGATAGTAGAGGTGAAGTTTTGGCATTGTGAAGGTTGCTATAGGAAAATGTCAAAAATGATGCTAAATTATGGAATAATTGTATTCATAGAGAAAATCGAAAAGATCCAAAAAATAAAAATCAAGAATTCATACATTTTATGTAAAATGATGTAGGTTTCTAGCTATAGTATCTCAATTGAGATGATAAGTGTATTTATTTATAAACTCTCAAGCACTAAAGAAGAGAGTTGTAATTTTTCAAAGGTGGGGGACCCAAGTACAACCCCTTATTATCCAACAAAAAAAAACTTATAATAATTAATCTAATATTTTAAAATATACAAATCTGCTATCAACATATCTAGGTTTACCCTTATATGAAGGTAGAATGAGGATAGAATTATGGAATTTAGTTATAAATAAAGTTCAAAATAAACTATCAACATGAAAAGGTAGATGTTTATTATTTTTTTGAAACATTGAAAAATATATTATATTTATAAAAGTTGTATTACAAAGTAAAATGAGCTAGAAAAGAAACAAGGGAGAAATAAAATCCTCCTTCAATCCCTCCTAGCTCAAAATTACCCATAAAAATATTATATAGGTGTGTTTGTTGAAAATATCACCTAAGGCCACCATAATGCAGTTATCCATACACATCAACATTATCATAGTTGAATTCCAATTTTTTCATTCATCTAAATTTTGTAGACCATCCATCTATCTTCATGTTATTTTGAAGTCATTATTGGCATCTTGAACATGTCTGACATATATATTATTTTGTGGGGTGGAGGCTTATTTTCTCTTAATCTAGACATACTCAATAAAATATTTATGGCTATGTGTGTTTTGTTTTTAAAAACCACCCACCTTGACCACACTGAGTCTACTAGTAGTAATGTCATATAGTAGAGCAACAATAGCTTGAGGATGAAGACACAAGAGCCTATGGAAAACAACCAAGAACCTTGGTTACCTAGCTTGACACTATAACTTGTCATTGATTTTCTTCTTGGTCATTTCTCTATGACCTAATTGTGATAGATTCATTAGAATCACTATCTACTTTTCATATTTTTCTATCTGCTTGTACCACCTCTCGCATCCCTTGGATTATTTGGCACCAAATTATCTAATTTTCTATCTGAGAGTTCACATATTGAACTTCCTTTAGTTCTTTTCCCCATTTTTCCAAATAATCTACCACCCTATTTCCCTCTCATTTGATATATGTAAAAAAAATATCTTGAAAAACCTTCCAAATCTTTTGAACTACTTCCACCTTCCTTCCCTCCCCAATTTCTAGCACCTAAAAGGGTCTTATCAGATCCAAGATTCTAACCCATACCCAAGAGTCTATCTCTATCCATAACTTATGTAAATGTATATTTGCAGCTATCATTGATGCTGATAAGATCACCTATCCTTCTGCTTCATTATTTGTTGTCTCCCCCATACCTTTTGCTCTCTAGTACATCTGTTCTCCTTTCCAATTTCGTATGATAATGCCAAAACTAGATTTTCCAAGGTTTTTAGTAGAATCCCCATATGTGTTAGCCTTCACCCACTCTTTAGGAGGTGGTCTCCACTCTATGTTATTCAAGGAGATATCACCTGTGCATCCAACCCTTAGTTGTTTTTCTTTTATAATTATTCCAAAGTGATGAGGCCTAGAAATACCTCATTATTACACTATGTTTGACATATAAAATAACTGCCATATTACCAAACATGACAAAGTTAATTTCCAAATAGTTGATTAGAATATATTAATTATTAAATGTTTGCATGATTTTATGTTAGGAATACTATACCCTTGTTTTGACTATTTTTAGCATTCTTATGCACTGTTTCAGTTGATTAAGTAGAAAATAAAACATGCATTTCAATTATCCAACTATTGTATGCTGATTTATATTAACTTCACAATGGTGTTCGAATGTTTTCCTGCCCTTCAACTTGTTTGAAATCTACATTGAAACCAAATTTTTAGGACTCCCATAAATCTAAAAATTTGCATAAAATAGCCATATAAAAATCAACAAGCTGTCACTTCAAAGGAGCACCTTGAAGTTGTCAAGAAAAGCATGAGGAAATGGATGGAATGAGTTAATAAGGAATAAATAAGACATATGACCTATTTAGAAGCATTCCCACATGATCTAAATAGGTAGAAACAGGGTATAACAAAGCAGGGACAATTGTGCAGCACTGTTGCACTATTTCAACATGCTTACTTGATGAATGAAGTGTATAATTTTAGTAGCAACTTGATGTACTCATTCATGATGATATTTGAATGATTTTACCATGTCGTAATGTTTTTGAATTTGCAAGAAATGCCAATATTTTACAATTGTGCAGTAGAGCTAGAAAATGCAATAATTTGTCATATAAATTCCAACCAACAACCAATGAATGATAGGGCTTGGAATTTATTACTCAAAGCATGTAAAAACTATTGGAAATAGTTGAGGGAGATTAGGGATGAATTTTTATCCACCTGGAAGAATTTCCACGTAGTAAAAATGGGAACAACAAGACAAAAATGCTGAAAAGAGGGAACAGTTGGAAAAGCATACAAAAATCAGAATTATGTAATTATAAAGGAAGTCATAGAAATTGTCAACATAAATGGACGACAACAGTTGGAAATAATTTCTAAGGGATAGGGAATATGTCCTATGCAATTAAACTTGCTTTATTAATCATTTTTATTTTAGCTGAGCATAAATTCTATTTTTGCTCCTGAATAAGGGGGAAAAGATGCCAGTTTGAGTCTAAAAGATATTTGGACATTCAATTAAGTAGGGAAATGATATTTTAAGGTGGAGATAGGTGTACAAGATACTTATAATACTCATACAATGTACTCCCACCACTGAATATGCCTTCTAAGGGCTAATGACTACTGCTGCAGCACAAACTATCTAAAATAAGCCTTATACAGATTCATAATTATTGGAAAATCACTACAAGACAAACTGTCTAAAATAAGCCTTATACAAATTCATAATTATTGAAAAATCACTGTAAAATAGCAAATAAGCTAATCTAAGCATGAGATACATTATAATTTTTTATTATAAATAAGACAACTCCATCCTTGGTTGAACTATTTGGATTAATTGATAGGAAAGTAGTTAGTAGCAACAAATAGCATAATGTAGTATTTTCTATAACAGTTCTGATAAAAATAAAGTGCAGTCCTTTTGTTAATTTTTGTTCATGAGTGAGTGTGAGTGTTAATTAGCTAAAGAGTAAATTTTTTCCACCTTATTCTAGATTAGTAAGCTTGGGCCCACTTTTAGACCTAGAAGGAGGACTTTTATGATAGTTTTTTCTATAATTTTGTTGCAGCATAATTAACAGATTGCTTGTCAGATTTCATTTTATTTTTTTAAGTTTGTGTGATGTTATTTATGTTTTTCATTATGTTTTTGTGCAGCCAATATGTGTGTGTCAAATAAAAAATTATATTAGACTTGTGTTTTCCCCAGTTTCCTCTGCTTTCCATGTTCCCTTATTTTTATGTTTCAACAACTTTCAATTTTCAGCAAATTTTATTTTGCTATCAATTCCTGTAGCACAAGCTTGATGACCTTTTGTGCTAGGACATTGACAGGTGTTTTTAGCATGAGTTTTATTTCAAAGCATCATTCTAATTCTGCAAGAGTAAACTAGGTTTCAATTCTGCAAGTGTAATTTAAGATTTCTTTTTAGCAACATTTTAATTCTATTATTTCAATTTTGCAAAAGTAATTCAACAATTTTAAATTCTTGCACTTATATTTAACTTTCAATTTCTATAACTTAGAATTAGTTTTCAATTCTTGCAAGTTTTCATTCTGTAGACTAGGTTTAGTGTTACACCAAAAGGCTAAACCGACATCTATTTCATCCAATAAATGCTTGAAATCTGAATGCTTGAATTGTACTCTGCCCTAAGTTTCTATTGTAAACAACCTTGGACACCATCGCGGATTAATAAATCATACGATTAAATGATGCTATCAACAACACATCATTTTGGCGTTGTTTCCAGGGAGCACAATGTTGTTAGAGGATAAAAGCACTCAAATAATTATTATTGTGCTAAGGTATGAACTTCAGAGTAAAATTTGAATATAATAACTGGTATAAATAATAATTTTTGATATTTGCATTTCATAACATTTAGAAAACAAACAAGAAACCACAGGGAGGTGATATTCACACTTAGGGGATAAATTGCCTATGTTTGAAATTCTTGATAAAAATTGAAAGAATTCATCATCCTCATAATCAGAAAACATAAGATCTCTTGAAAAATTTAGAGGAGCCATCTTCTAGTACTACCATTTTTATATCCATATCATCAGGTTAATATAAAAAAATTTGTACTAGGTGTTGAGAAGACATCATGGCAGATATACAAGACTATACCTTGAACAAAACAACCATATTAGCTACTTGTAGCATTTGTTCACAGGGACATATCACTAATGAATGCCATTTACTTCCACAACTAAAAAATATCTTAGAGATGCAAAATTTGTTGCCTAGTCTAAATTCTTCTCAAGAAAGATCCTAACAACAACAAACAGAGCAAGTAAATCAACCACTACCTCTAGTCCAACCTGTGGCCAATCTGAATAATACAGGACAGGCAACCCCTGTCTATGTAGCTAAATCTGGTAAAAATATTGCAGGAAATGCTATTGAATGCAACAACATCCAATTGTGGTCAAACAAGACCTTACCTAAGCTTGAATAGATAAAATTCAATGGAGATACAAAAAAATCCTTTAGTCCACACACACAAAAATTAGCCTTGGACAAAGGAGAAAAACTAAAAAATCTGCACACAAAAAATTTACTTCCACTGAACTCCTTAGTAAGCAATTACAAAGGGGTAAATTTTGTCCTCCTAGGAATGAAACAAATTGAAGTACAACCAAGAAAATTATTGAACATTATTAGTTGGCTAACTTATGAAAAAAAAGTAAAATTGGTTGTTGTTTAGAAATAATATTTCAATATTTTTGCATGGAAATACAAGGGTATGTCAAGATTTCATCTTGATTTATGCACTCATAGGATACATATTGAAAATTTTAAACCTGTGAAACAACTACAAATGCAATTAAAGTCTACCTTAAGAGATATTGTCCAAACTATAATAAAGAAACTCTTAGAGGTTAGACTCATTTATCCAATTTTTGAAAACCGATGGATTCCTCCATTAGTTATTATTCCAAAGAAAAATAGGAAACTGAGAGTGTGTGAATATTATCAAGAACTAAATACAGTCACACATAAGAACCATTTTCTATTTATTAATTAGATGTTAGACATACTCAATTTCATACTGTATGAACTGGTTTATGATAAGAAACCATATTTTCCTATTGAAATTGAGTTACTAATGCTTTTAAAATATTTGGAAATTGGTATTGAATTGTTTCAAGTACAGATTGACAAGATTTTGCAAACTAGGAGACATGGACCACACTTGATTGAAGAAGTTTTCAGATATAAAACATTGATTCTTTCTCCCATTAGTGATTCATGGAGGAAGTTAGTGCTGAATGGACATTGCCTTTAGGTATACCATGTACCATTAACTAAGGATTTTTTGAGGGAGATTACACAATTGGATGTACACATGATGGAAGAGAATTTCTCTTCCATATCAGATTCAAAGTGATGCTAAAAATTTTGACAAAAAGAAAAAAGAAAAGAAAATACAAGAACAACAAAAAAAGAATAATCTTGTTTGTGAACTTCCTTCATGGGCACAAGCAAGATAAGAGAAAAATTTGAAAAAGAAAAATAAAAGAGAAAAAGAGAGAGAAAAAAAATTGCAGCAAAAGGCATGTCCCACAAAATGGGGATACATGAGGACAAGCATCAATTTCAGCATGGAGAAGGAACAATGGAGTTGATACTTCATTTACAACAATAAGGAGTTAATGATGAAATGAGAAGGCTCTTATTACTCATATGGAATGGATGGTTGCATCATTTTTGCATAATTCAACAGAAAAAGATGGTGTTTTCATACAAAAATTGACATGTTTTTGCAGAATAAGGATTGTTCTTATCCAAATAAGAGTGAGAGACATTCTCCCTCATTGAAGCACTTGAAAAAAAAATATAGAAGTTGGTTGAAAACCAGAAATGACAACCTCTTCTAAAAAAAAATATGAAAAAAAAGGGGAAAAGAAAAAAGAAAAAAATGAATAACTTAGTAGTGAAAACCTACTTGAGGTGCTGCTGAGTTGGCTTGCATGAAAACCAGTTTTATAGTGTGCATTGCCTTGTTGGTCCACCCATAATTGTTCCACCATTGTATAATTATCACACTGCACATATGTTATGTTTATGTTTCCAGATGGCTTGCTAACAATAATCAAAAGCAGCTTGTAAGGTGCATGATCAATTTTTAGGATAGTAAGGTATGTGTTTCTTGCATTTAAGTCATATTAAGCATTTAGCATTTAGTGTATGATAATCAGTATTTGGCATAAACTATTCATACAATATGGGCAAGTTGAAAATAGAACATGTTCACAATTTCAAGAAAAACCCCCTTCTGCCCTTAGTTGCATGGAAATTTCAATACTATGTAAAAACTTGATTTTGGGACAGACATGGTAGCAATTCTATTTGAATTAGCAGGGCAGATTTCAAAAGAACTACAAGTTGATATCTCACAATTACCTCATACATTTGAGGAGGATAATCTGGAAAATGCACCTAAAAATTTTGTTTTACTACTATTTGCAATAAAACAACATACAAAATGAAAAAAATAGCATCTAAATAAAAGGATGGAGAAGGGATTTTTGATATTATGGAAGGCTTATACACTCTAGATATGGGTCCACAATAGAATTTACAACTAAATTTTTCATAGAAGGTCATTTTTATATTTTTGTATGATCTTCGGAATAATTGGTTATCTTCGAAATGATGCAACTTATTGATCTTCAAAATAGCAGAGTTGTCTAATCTTCAGAATGATGCAGCTTGTTGATCTTCGAAATATCAGAGTTTTCTGATCTTTGAAATAATAGGTTATATTAGAAATGATGCGGCTTGTTGATATTTAGAATAGCAAAGTTTTATGATCTTTGGAATAACAGGTTATCTTTAGAATAATAGGTTATCTTCGGAATGATGCAGGTTGTTGATCTTCAGAATAGCTGAGTTGTTTTATCTTCAGAATAATAGGTTATATTTGGAACAATAGATTTGTCTGATCTTCAGAGTAACATGTTATCTTAAGAATAGTGGAGTTTATCTGATCTTCGAAATGATGAAGTTGTTTGATCTTCGAAATGACGAAGTTGTTATATCTTCAAAATAGTGAAGTTGTTTGATCTTCGGAATGACAAAGTTGTTATATATTTGGAATAGTGAAGTTATTTGATCTTCAAAATGAATAATTTGTTATATATTTGGAATAGGAACATCTTCGAAATGAACAAACACATCTTAAAAATGAATAGAAACATCTTCAGAATGAATAGGAACATCTTCGAAATAAATAGACACATCTTCAAAATAAGAAAAACTATACCAGAATTCTTGAAAATGATGTAGAACAACAATAAAAGTATGGTACATCAATTATTGAGGTTCCTCAAGCTCAAAATTATCCCACCACAAGTAGTACATCCCTCCAAAAGATTCAAATTCAAATTTTTGTCAAGTCATACATGTGCTTAATTGTAAAATACTTGATATAGTGCAACAAGGAGAAATTTCTCAGGTAGAAGGTGGAAAAAGATGTCTTTTTTTACAAGGATAAAACCTGCATATTACTATGGCCTACTAGGATGCATGAGGGCATGAATCAGTTCAAGTTGGAGGGGATGATGAGGCCTAGAAATACCTCATTATTACACTATGTTTGACATATAAAATAACTGCCATATTACCAAACATGAAAAATTTAATTGCCAAATAGTTGATTAGAATATATTAATTATTAGGTTCGAGATCAATAAAAAATGAGCGAGAGGGCAGCGGAGAGCGGGAGAGCAGCGGAGAGCGAAAGAAGGCCTGGAAGCCCGACTCGGGGATCCGCCTTCCAGGACTCTGGCTCAGGCGGTCTAGAGTCCGATCCTCCAGAGGAAGGAGAAATTCCTCCCCGTCAAGAAAAACCCCCCGACAAAGGTGTTTTTCCACCTTTCCAGGGCTCGTACGCCCAGGCGGTCTCAAAGGAGTCAACCTCCCCGACCCCATCTCAACCCCTGATCCCATCCGGTTCCAATCTGGTGATCCCAGGCAGCTTGCTGAACAGTTACATCGATCAAGAAAAGTTCACCCTCATTGGCAAGTTTATTGGGGGCAGACCAGACATGGAGACGATCCAAAAATGGGCCTGTGGCAAATGGTGAACTAGTGGCAGCATGCAAATAGTGGCCCTATCCCGAGGGTTTTTTGCGATCAGGCTGAATAATGCAGAAGATTCCTGCAACATCCTTTCTGGTGGACCCTGGTTCCTGGGGAGACGGAGCCTATTCATCCGCAGATGGGGAGAGGATTTCGACCCTGAAACTCAGAACATCAATGTGGCGCCTATCTGGGTTCACCTTCCGAACTTGCCTTTCCAATGCTGGCATGAGGACATCCTGAGAGGAATTTCCCGCACCATTGGCGAACTCATCGCTGTAGATTCCTCCACCAAGGTACGCTCCCGAATGGTTCATGCACGTATTTGTGTGAATGCCAACCTTGAAACTGAACTTCCCTCCTTTGTTAATCTCTTCAAAGATTCGACCCTTTTAAAAAAACAACCTCTTGAATATGAAAACAAACCTTCCTTTTGCTCCATCTGCAACACTCAAGGCCATTTGAATCACCAATGCCCCTAGACTCGGGCCATGAAATACGCCTCGCATGTTTCAGGCAGAAGAGGCAAAAAAACAAATGGATCCAGGCAAGATGGTGAATCATCAATCCAAAGAGAGGATCCCCCTAAAGCTTTCCCAAAAATCCAAGGTAATGGAGAAGTGGGTCAAGAAGGAATACCATCTGAAAACCCCCATCCCCAAGAAGCGATCCTTATCCCCGCCACCACCATCGGACCTCCCCTAAATCCTCCCGAGGTTGCAGTAGCTAACGAAGACTCCCCACCCCCCATCCTCCAAGAAATCGAGAACTCCCAACCCCCTCAATTTCTATCCAGGAATTATAGCCCAAAGAACACTAGGAGCAAGACATAGGCTATGGACATCGAAAGTGAGAAAAAGAGAGGGTGACCTTCTGCCAATGACCAGCGAATCAGAGCAACCGAAGACGACATAGCAAATGGTTCCCAATGGACCTTATTCACTGACACCGCCGATCCCCTGAAGGAAGATTCCAAAGGCTCCAAACCCCCCTTCCAATAGGCGAAGGGAGGCAAAAAACCTCACAAATCTACTAGATGAAGATCCTCTCCTGGAACGTGAGAGGTCTCAATAGTGCAGCCAAGCTAAGACTTGCTGCTAATATTCGAAAGGAATCCAAACCCTCTATCTTCATCATGCAAGAAACCAAAAGTGACGAGAGCTCCTCCAAAAAAGCCACCAGGATCATCTGGCATCATGGTGAAGCCCTGTACAGTCCTTCCCAAGGATCCTGTGGAGGACTGATGTGCCTATGGGATCCGTCTCAAGTGGAAGGTAGACTTCTATCCTCCTCCAGCAGAGTTATCAACATTCTTTTTCATTGCATTTCCAGTAATCGGTCTTGGATCATGTCCAACCTGTATGCTCCAAACTCTCCCCTAGAGAGAGCTGACTTCTGGAAGACTCTCACCCTAATGAGGGAATCCTTCAGCACCATCCCTTGGATTGTTGGAGGGGATTTCAACAGCCCTCTGTTCCCAACAGAGAAAAAAGGAGGATTGGCTGCCACCCATCGCACCACTAAAGATTTTAGGGACTTTGTTGATACTAACGAACTTATTGACATTCCACTCAAAGGAACACTCTACACTTGGAGCAATAGAAGAATTGGAGGTGGACTGATCCAGGTCAAACTGGATAGGTTCCTGATTTCCCAGGAAGCCATTCCATTTTTTGGTGATGCGTCCCTCTCAGCACTAACCAAAATAGGATCGGACCACAATCCCATCCTCCTTGAGGTGGGTAAACCCCCTTCCTTCCGAACCCCCTTCCGGTTCGAATCCATGTGGCTCAATCACAAGGACATTCGAGGGGAGGTGGGCCAGTGGTGGAATCAACAAGTCAGGGGATCACCTATCTTTCGGGTGACACAGAAGCTCAAGTTCACCAAAGACAAATTGCGGATTTGGAACAAAGAAGTTTTTGGCAACATTTTTGTCCGCAAGAAGGCACTTTTAGATCAGCTCCAAGCCATTGAGAGGAGAATTGAAGCAGGAGACTCTGGGGCTACAGTCAGGGAAGAGGAAAGGAACCTGCTTGCCGAATTTCATAACATCCTGGCCAGGGAGGAAACCTTCTGGAGACAAAAATCCAGGGAACTGTGGATCAAAGAAGGAGACTCTAACACCAGGTTTTTCCATGCTTCAACAATGAGGCACAGGGGATCCAACAAGATTAGCAAGATCAATCGCAGTGACGGATCAAATACTGAAGATATCTACGAAATCAGATCTGAGGCCGTCACCTTCTTCCAAAACCTCCTAGGATCCCCCCCGAAAAGCTCTGCTCGGGCCAAATCTGCTCTCCTGGGAAACATTCCTAGCCTGGTTTCCCGAGAGGCCAATTCCTCCCTCCTCAAACCCTTTTCGGATGAGGAAATCAGGGACGCGGTGTTCTCCATGCAACCCGATAAAGCCCCTAGGCCGGACGGGTTCCCACCCCGTTTCTACCAAGCTTTCTGGGAGATTGTAGGATCGGATGTCTATGCAGCTATCCGAGATCTGCAATCCCGACCCATTCCCTGGGCTGTCAACTCTACCTTCATTGCGCTGATTCCCAAATCCCCAGATTACCGATCCATGGCAGACTTCCATCCCATAAGCCTGTGCAATGTCCTATATAAAATTCTCACCAAAGCAATGGCGTCTAGAATGAAGCCCATCCTCCCCTCCATCATTGACCCTTGTCAAGGAAGCTCGGTCAAAGGCAGGAACATTCTGGATGGAGTCATTATGGTTCATGAAACCCTTCATTCTACTTTCCAAAGCAAAAAAGTAGGCCTCCTCCTCAAGCTTGACATGACTAAAGCTTTCGACCGTGTTGATTGGGATTTTCTCCAAGATGTTCTTCTAAAATTCGGTTTCCATCCCAAGTGGGTCCAGCTGATCCACAATTGCTTCTCCTCTGCATGGTTTTCGGTACTGGTCAATGGGTCCCCCGCTGGTTTCTTCCCCAGCATCAGAGGCCTCCGCCAAGGGGATCCTCTATCCCCTCTTTTGTTCATCATTCTGGCAGAATCCCTCAGCAGATCCCTGTCAGCGGCCAGAGTGGCAGGGAAAATTACAGGCATCCAAGTGGTATCCAACTCCACTCCCATCACTCATCAACAATTCGTCGATGACACCATCCTCTCAACACAGGCGTCTGTCATCCAAGCTAGAACCATCAAGCACATTCTTTCCCTCTACGAAAAAGCGGCAGGGCAACAGGTTAACTTCTCCAAAAGTAAGCTCTTCTTTGTGCACACCCCCCCTGAGCGTCAGGCCAAAATTGGGTGGATTCTTGGTTGCTCTGCAGGATCCCTCCCATCCTCCTATTTGGGGCTTCCTTTATTCTGGGGAAGGCCGAAAGAGAGCATGTGGAACAATGTCCTGGAAATATTTCAGCGAAAGCTAGCAGCTTGGAAAGGCAAACTTCTGTCCCAAGCGACGAAGGCCACCCTCTCAAGATCCACCCTCCAAAGCATTCCCATTTACTTCATGTCAGTTTTCACACTCCCCAAGTCAGTTTGCAAACAAATTGAACACATCCAAAAAATATTCCTATGGTCGGGATCCGAAGACAAATCCAGGATTCCCCTAGTGGCATGGGACACAGTCTGTAGAAGTAAACAGCAGGGGGGCCTTGGCTACAAAAAACTGTCCAAAATGAATATAGCCTTGTTGGGCAAACATGCTTGGAGGATCATCTCTAAAGACCCAGCTGAGTGGATCCAATTGGTGTCAAAGAAATATATGGGCAACCGCTCCTTCCTTGACTCAGTCAACCACCCCAATGGCTCAGCCTTTTGGAAAGCAGTGATCCACACCAAAACGCTAGTTCAAAAAGGTCTCCGATGGATTCTCGGAGATGGACGCAGCATTGACTTTTGGAGCGATAGATGGCTAACGGATGAACCCCTGGGTGACAGGGCAGATCTTTCAAGGCTACAAGCGATTTTTGATACAAGCAGGGGAAGGAAGGTGTCTAATTTCATTGAATGGGAGGGTGGCCAACCCCGGTGGAGGATCCTCTATGGCAATAGCCCTGATATTTCTTCCCTTAACCTCATGCTTCAAGCGACCACTATTCCCTCTGAGCGAAGGGCTGATAAACCCACCTGGGCTGGGTCGGACAAGGGCTTTTTCACTATCAATTCTGCTTACTCCCTTCTCACCCCTCACCCTGTATCGTCCTCCCACATTGTCTGGAAAAAGCACCTCATCCCAAAAATTGCTTTCTTTTCTTGGCTAGCCTTCCAAAACAAAGCTCTTACCACCGAGAACCTCCTTAAAAGAGGCATTCCCCTTCCTAACAGATGCTTCCTATGCCAAGCCAATTGGGAATCCACCGATCACCTCTTCCTCCATTGCGACTTCACCTCGGCTGCGTTTAGCTTCATCCTCTCTACCTTTCAGATCCAATGGGCTCCCCCCAAGTCCCTATGCGAAGCTTTCCTCCAATGGCCCCAACCTTTTTTAACCATAAGCTTCGGTTCCTCTGGGACATATGCCTTCACCACTTGGTCTGGCAAGTCTGGCTTGAGCGTAATAGCAGAGTCTTTGGGACTTCTGTCCAGGATCCTCCCTCGGTCGCCACTAGAGCCCTTGCCTTCGCTTCCAAGAATGTCGACCTCATTCACTACTCCAGTCCTCTTTCGATGTCCCGAGAAGGCCTTATCCTCAATTTTCTCAATATCTCGAGTAGACCTTCCCTGAAGACCTCCTTACCTCACCCCCGGGCTCTTACTCGATGGAATCCTCCCCCCATGATTGGATCAAGCTAAATTTTGATGGGGCATCCAAAGGAAACCCTGGAGCGGCGGGTGCTGGAGGCGCTGTCAGGGACCATCGAGGAGTGGTTTTACTTGCTTTCTCTGAAGATCTGGGTCATCAGACCAATCATGTTGCAGAAGCCAGAGCCCTCTGGAGAGGACTAGTTCTCATCAAGGAGGATCCCCGGGCAGTCATCATAGAAGGCGACTCCATGAACATCATCAATTATTTGACTAAGGCTGAGACCCCTGCATGGCGGGTTTTCAACACCATCCAGGAAGCCCGGCGAATCCTCCGAAGCAAGACCCACAGGTGCCAACACATCTTCAGGGAAGGGAATTCACTGGCCGACCACCTGGCCAACAGAGGATCCTCCTCCTGCAATCTCACCATTTGGGATCACGAGATCCCACAAGATATCTCTGACGTGGCAGCGTCAGACCAAAAAAAGGTTTAATGACCCATGTCAGATCCTCAAGCAAGACCACGTCAGTCAATTTCTTCCAGCCAATCGGGCCTCCTTTGGCCTTATCAACATCGAATCATTTGCTACTCGATCTGGCCATTGATGCCATGGGAAACATCACCAAAGCTGCTGAAGCGGTAATTCACTGCCTCCGAAAACTCAAGGAGCACACGGGAGGATCCTCAGGCGGTCAGGAGGATCCCAAGGAAAACTAAATTCGATGGCGAGTCCTGAAATTCTGCCCGAATCAGGGTTTTTGATTCTGCTGTGTTTTTGCTGGAAATGTTTGTTGGGATTTACTGATGTTGGGTTTGTGGTTAAGATATTTTTTGTAAATTGGTTTGAGACTAGCTCTTCGGTCTCAATCTTGTGGCCTTAAAGGTGTTCCTTTTTTTGTAATAAGGTTTTGGGATCCTCTTAAAAAACCCGCTATGTATATATTGCTACTTAACAAAAAAAAAAATATATTAATTATTAAATTCTTGCATGATTTTATGTTAGGAATACTATACCCCTGTTTTGACTATTTTTAGCATTCTTATGCACTGTTTTAGTTGATTAAGTAGCAAATAAAACATGCATTTCAATTAGCCAACTATTGTATGCTGATGTCCATTAACTTCACAATGGTGTTTGAATGTTTTCCTGTCCTTCAACTTGTTTGAAATCCACATTGGAGCTTAATTTTCAGGACTGTCATAAATATGAAAATCTGTAGGAAACAACCATATAAAAATCAGCAAGCTGTCACTTTAAAGGAGCACCTTGAATTTGTCAAGAAAAACATGAGAAAATAGACGAAATGAGTTAAGAAGGACTAAATAAGACATCTGACCTATTTAGAAGCATTTTCACATGATCTAAATAGGCAACAACAGGGTATAACAGAGCAGGGACAATTGTGCAGCATTGTTGCACTATTTTAGCATGCTTGATGAATGAAGTGTATAATTTCAGTAGCAACTTGATATACTCCTTCATGATGATATTTGAATGATTTTACCATGTCCTAATTTGTTTGAATTTGCAAGAAATGCCAATATTTTACAACTATGCAACAGAGCTGGAAAATGCAATAATTTATCATATAAATTCCAGCCAACAACCAATGAATGACAGGGCTTGGAATTTATTACTCAAAGCATGTAAAAACTATTGGAAATAGTTGAGGGGGATTAGGGATGAATTTTTATCCACCTAGCAACATTTCCACGTAGTACAAATGGGAGCAACAAGACAAAAAGGCTAAAAAGTAGGAATAGTTGGAAAAGCATAAAAAATTAGAACTATGCAATTATAAAGGAAGTCATAGAAATTTTCAACATAAATGGACGATAGCAGTTGGAAATAATTTCTAAGGGATAGGTAAGATGTCCTATGCAATTAAACTTGCTTTATTAGTCATTTTTATTTTAGTTGAGCATAAATTCTAATTTTTCTCCTGAATAAGGGGGAAAAGATGCCAGTTTGAGTCTAAAAGATATTTAGACATTCAAATAAGATGCCAGGGGGAAAATATATTTTAAGGTGGATACAGGTGTACAAGATACTTCTAATATTCCTCCAATGTACTCCCACCACTGAATATGCCTTCTAAGGGCCAATGACTATTGCTGTAGCACAAACTATCTAAAATAAGCCTTATACAAATTCAAAATTATTGGCAAATCACTGTAAAATAGCAAATAGGCTAATATGAGCATGAGATACATTGTAATATTTTATTATAAATAACATAGATCCCTCATTGGTTGAGCTATTTGGATTAATTGATAGGAGAGTAGTTAGTAGCAGCAAATAACATAGTGCAACATTTTCTATAACTGTTATGATAGAAATAAAGTGCAGTCCTTTTGTTAATTTCTGTTCATGAGTGAGTGTGAGTATTAATTAGCTAAAGAGTAATTTTTTTCCACCTTCTTCTAGATCAGGAAGCTTGGGCCCACTTTCAGACCTAGAAGGAGGACTTTTATGACAATTTTTTTTGTAATTTTGCTGCAACAGAATTAATAGATTGCTTATCAGATTTCATTTTCTTGTTTTAAGTTTGTGTGATGTTATTTATGTTTTCCATTATGTTTTTGTGCAGCCAATGTGTGTGTGTTAAATAAAAAATTAGATTAGACATGTGTTTCCCCTATTTCGTCTGCTTTCCATGTTCCCCTATTTTTATGTTTCAGCAACTTTTAATTTTTAGTAGATTTCATTTTGTTATCAATTCCTGTAGCGAAAGCTTGACGACCTTTTGTGGCAGGACATTGATAGGTATTTTTAGCATAAGTTTTATTTCCAAGCATCATTTACAATTATGCAAGAGTAAACTAGGTTTCAATTCTGCAAGTGTAATTTAGGATTTCAATTTAGCAACATTTTAATTTTGTTATTTCAATTTTGTAAAAGTAAATTAGATGTCAATTCAGCAATTTCAAATTCCTGCACTTATAGTTAACTTTCAATTTCTGCAACTTAGAATTATTTTTCAATTCTTACAAGTTTCCATTCTATAGACTAGGTTTAGTGTGACACCAAAAGGCTAAACCAACATCTGTTTCACCCAATAAATGCTTGAAATCTGAATGCTTGGATTGTACTCTACCCTAAATTTCTATCGTAAACAACCTTGGACACCACCTCGGATTGATAAATCATAATATTAAATGATGCTATTAACGACACGCATCACAAAGCTCCTTAGAATAGTCACTTCCTTAATTTCTATGTTTATTTCCTACTATAATATAATAGATAGTGTTTCCATACCTTAATAAAAATCCTCTCTCATAATTTATCCCTTATACTGTGCTCTGATCTAAATATGCATGCATTTTGTTCTAGCCATAACTTCCACCATATGAATCTAGGTCCCAACTTCCATACCATTTTTATTGTTTGTCTTAAAGTTGCATTGTTTCCATTTCTCATAAAAACTTTTCTAGCTCCCAAATATTTCCCAATGTTGTCTTATATGCCTCCACTAATCGATCCATATTTCTTTGGCAAAAGAATACCCAAAAAATAAGTGATTCAAAGTCTCCTATACCTTTCCACACAACATATTTGTAATGCCTGTAGAAACATTTTTTTCTCAAATTATCAAATTTCAAGCACTTTCTATGGTTAATCAGCCATGAGAAAATGTTAATTTTTAGCCATCCTTCCTTTTGCCAAAAAAATATCCATGGAAGTGGTGCTGGGACAATCTCATATCCACAAGCTACCTTGTATCCCTCCTTTACCTTATAGATTCCCAACTTGCTTCCTCTCCATCCAAGTATATCCCTCTTAGAACCGTCATGAATTGGGTGTCTTTGGAGATGTCTCCATGATTTTTTAGTTAGTTCCTCTGTCCCCCTCACTAGCCATTATCGAGAATATGTCCATTGTAGTAATTCTGGCACATGTTGATTTCATGATTTCATCTAGTAAGAGGCTTTCCACCACCCTACCTTTTGGAGCCTTTATTTCCAACTTTTTATCTCTAGGAATATCTGAATAGTTGGTTGGGATTGATTCCATGAATTCACCCAAAATAGAGCATCCTTTCCATCCTCTAACTAATTGAAATTATATGTTTATTGTTAGAAGGAAGAGTTCAACTAATTAAATCAACCTTATAGGCCATTACAACATATTACATGTCCTTGTATATTATGCTAAAATCAGTAGATAATTTTTAATCTGTATTATACGGTCATTTTTGTGTTCATGGTTACATGAAAAATGGAAATTTCCTTTAATTAAATGGAGCAAGGTTTATGATGATAAAACTAGGGGAGGTCTTAGTTTAAGAGTTCTTATAGATGGAAATTTATCTCTAAGGGGAAAAGTAATTAGGATATTTTACAAAGAGAATCAAAGACAATGGACAAGAATTCTTCTAAGTACATTGATCCCAATGACATAGGCTTAATCTTCATTGCATTCTCACTACCATATGGTTCTATACTATGGAATGGTTAAAAAAATCAAATGATCTAGTGATTAAAGGTCTAATATGGGTGGTGGGAACTGAAGAAAAAGTTTCTATTTGGATGGATACTTGGTATAATAAAAAACCATTTAATCTAGATCCAATATTGAAACCATGGATGCGATTACTTCAAGATAAATATAGTCATATGGTTTCAAACATTATGTACAAGGATAAGGAAGGGATATAGAAATAGAAAAAAATATTTTTTTTATAGTTATATTGGATAATTTTGCGAGGAGGTAGTTGACCAAAAAGATAACAACAATGATTAGTTTGGGGTGATCCAAGGATAAGCTGATTTTGGAGTTGAATATCTTGGTAGAATACACAACAAGAAGCGAATATAATGTAAAGCATAAAAAATATAAATACTACAAGAATATGGGAAGATATTTGGGATAGCCCAAGTATTCAAAAAGTCAAAATATTTATATGGATGGTAGGTCATAGGAAAAATATATCCTAGGATAACCTAATGAAAAGGGGTTTTCATGGTCCCTCACAATGTGTTCTATGTCAAAAGGAGAAGAAGAGTATATAAAATATCTTAGGATATTGTTCAATAGTCTAGGAACTAGGGAAATTGATTCTTATTATTTTTGGTAAACTCATGGTGATGAATGACAAAATTGAAGAATGGTTAATGCAATGGTAGAGCACTTTTAAAAGTAAGGCATTACAAATATTTTAGAATATATTGAAAGATACAATACTTGGAACAAAAAATTTTTGAAAGAAAATGAGAATAGTTCAGAGGTAGTGAAAAGGAATATTGTTTAGCCATAGAGGAGTTTAAACCAACCCTATCAACTCATCCAATCCCTAATCTTGAAGTAGAGAACCTTGCCAGATGGAGAAAATTCATCAAATGGAAATATTGTTAGCTTTTGAGGATATATTCAACGGAAAATATCTAACACAGATCTTAACAGGATGTAATAAATATGAAAGAAAGTAAGTCAACAATATGATTGAAATATGCTATAAATAGAAATGATGAAATTACAATGTAGTATGGAGGAAATTGATGCTCCATTACTTTGAGATAAAAAGCTACATAGTAGTCCATATGGAAGCGCTACTATCCACTACACTACACTAGATAAGAACTTGAATTGATATATAATCTACCATTATGAGACCCTTTATATAGGAATATGGATTCCTTGGCCAACACTCTACCTAGCTATACAAGGGAACACCTTACACATTACAACTTGCACAATCCCACTTGTGCATTTATTACATTGCTTGAAGTAACTAGATAAATTCCCTCTAAAGTAATCTCCTATTCTAACTATGTACCTAAGGTGGTACATTTATATGACCCAAATGATGTAATATGATCTAACTCTAACACCCCCCTGTATTACATTATTTGGGTATTAAAAATTTCAATATTCAATATGGATCTTCTTTCTTTAGATGTTCTTCAACTTGATCTGATCCTCTTTAGTTCACTTTGCATTGTATACCTTATTACATTGTTTCTTCTTCTTCTTCTTTATTGGTGTCAGTACTTTCATAGGTGGATGTGCTATCACCTAATTCTTGCAAAGAAATTTTCTCTTTGCTTTTGTCCTTGTCATCATTCTTTGTGTCCTATATAGAAGCTTCTAAACATACACTTAGAGCATCATGATAATATTTTGAGTTAGTAGAACTTGTAGTACTGATATTGCATGAGGATTGAAATATATTTACTAGTGAATATTCATCTAACTCTATTTTCAACTTAAGTAATTCTATCAATCCTTTTTGTTCTACATTTTTATCCTTATAACATTTGAATGTAAGTAGTGCCATGTATAGTATGCTTCCGTATTCTAAAGGAATTTGAATGTCATTCTTCCCTTTGTCAATTGATTTAGTGAGGTGAGCATGTAGATAGTGCTCCATTGTTTCGAAATTATATTTTAGAGCTTCATTCTGTGTCCTTTTTGAAATAGGATCTAAGTTTCCTTTAGATTTTGTAAGTGCATTCTTGATTCCACTTTTTATGACACTTGCTCTTTCTTTCTAATAGTGTTGTTCATGTCATTGTTTACTGTATTAATTGACGTATATATATTTATAGCTTCTTGGAGATTATATAGTCTTCTTAAAGTGTTCTTCCTTGTTGTTGTTGCCATTGCACAACTTACCCCAAATTTGGGGACTTACCTTAAATTTTGATGTTATGGAAATTTTGGTTTACATTGAGTGATTGATTGATAGGTCCCTACCAATGAGTTTGAAATATAGATTCCAAGTTTGGGATGTTGGTTAGTGTCTCCTTTTAATTTATTTTAAAATGTCTAGTGTTTTGGTTAGGTTTAATAGGCTTAATTTTCTTTTTAAGTATTTAATGTTGGTTAGGTTTATAATGTTTTTGTTAATTTTAATGTTTTGAACTAAAATAATTCACACAATTGAAATTAATTAAATCAAATTAAATTAAAAAAAAAACAAAAGATAAAATAAAATAATATAAAATAAAAAAAAAATCAAAAGTAAAATCATTTCATTTGAATGAAATTTTAAAATACTTATATTCATATGACATCGGGTGGTGAATGAAAATATTTGTGACTCACCTTTTAACTCAAGCCACAACTTCAATTTTATGTTTAATTGATTAATTAAACATTATTGTCAGTCACCGTTTACATTATGAAACAAGAGGTATGACATTCACTTTAATTTTTATTTCTATTCATTATTGATTATGTTATGGTATTATTTGATGTAGGAACTTTATTAAGGTTATGAAAGGAGGGATGGACGATGAGTATCATAACTGTGAGAGGTAGTGACAAAAGATAGGTTCATATGTTCACCATGACTTAACTCCAACATGAAGACTACATTCGATATGTTGGCATCCTTCCATACGACATGGCTGACGATGACGATTTTGAAAATATGGTTGAAAATCATGGTAGAGGTAGTGTCGATGAGATGGTGGCTGTGAGCATCATGGAAGAGAGCTTTACCTCTAATAACATCTCATCAAGCAATACTAATTATTTAAAATTATAAAGTAAAATTCTATCACCGTGATGGACCCTTGGAAGCATTGAAATGATATGGTGTTTGTTACCCCGAACGACAAAAAGATAAGACATATAGCAGATGAATTTGCTTGGGTAAGTCATCACCGCTACCGATGCCATGAAAAAAATGATCTCAAGGTTTATAATGTGGATCCTAACAATTATCATAGAACCAAGTTATTGTGACAAAGCTACCGAAGGATGAGAATGTACATGTTGACTTCAACCAGGTGATCGCCAGTTAGTTTACCGAAGAAGCCAGAGCTAGTTGACTGGTGTGTTTATCACAATGAATGGAGGAGACTTCTAAACAACACATATTCTATTTAGTTAGAGTGATATTACCCTAGGTATATGATCATTGATAGAGTTGTGCGGGATGCATATTGGCGAGACATATATGAAAGTGGTGTTTTCATAATTGAAGAGAGCAGAATTGACTGGAGTAGAGTATATGAGTTGTAGTAAGTTTCAGATGACAATACTTGCGTTCAAAAGGTGTCGATCGTTAGAATTTAGTCTCAATACATAGGAGTTAAGGGGCTTATTCGAAGTAAAAATTTCAAAGTCCATTAAGAACCACGATCACTGCAGATATTTTCAGATATGTTATCTTACGTCCATCAAAAAGAAAGACATGTTTATCATCCAGGATGTAGTCTATGGAAAAATACAGTAATTATTGTGACTTACAATATACGATACAACACATGACACAAATGTGATAATGACTTTCTAAAGTGGTTACATGATATTTATAACAGATATGTCAACTGTTAGATTCCAGAGAATGCTGTCATTAGAGAGAGCGTTGAAGGGTTGGTAAATGGAAGAATAACCATCGTTGAATTAGAGATTGAGCATCAAGTTAGCTGGTGCAATTACGGGTTCCCATGGAATACAGTGTATTAGAAACATCAACAGTTGTAAAGACTTGCACGATGTTAAGGAAAAAGAAATCAAAATTGTAACATCTCAATATCGAATGCCACTTGATAATAGCTTTGGGAGAGTAGGAAAATATTATTTACCACATGGCACATCACAGAAGGAATTTCATTCACCTCCAAGGGAGGAATAAAAATTTCAAGACATGAAAACATTGGGAAACCAAATGACAAAAAATGGGAATGAAGGGTTTTCTTTGAAGCTTTAAAAAGCCATCAAAACAGAGAAAAATGGTTGAAGAATTTTTGTAGGGAAGTGCATATTGGAAATCAGGTTGTTGTGGAAGATATTTTCCTCCCAAGTTGCTGGACTACACCATTTCACCATTGGAACATAGTATTCTACATTGTATTTCATTTTGAAAATATTTCTTGTGGTAATATATTGAAATTTTTTAGTAAGTTTTATGCATGCGAATGGTAAATTTACCTTTTTTTAATATATTGTGTCCTTTTCCCTTAGAATATTACACCACATTTATGTTGGACTGTGTGAAAATGGGTCAAACTAATGCTGGTTTAATGCAGGATATTGATGTTTGTAGGGTTGGTGTGAAATTTTAGAGTTACGGTGACTTGTTTTATTTTATTTTTATTTCTCTAACCCTAGACATTTTACATTTTTTTTAATCTCATCAAAAAAATATAAATAAAAATTTAAAATAAAAAAGGAAGGAAGCATGGCAATTACAAAGTTACATTTTCAATGCTCATTTTACACATTTTAAAGAAAATTTGAAATTCCAAATTTCACCTAAGTTCACTTTTTTTAAGGGAAATTCAAAATTTCAAATTGTGCACAATTTCACATTTTAAAGAAAAATCAAATTTTCAAACTTTGCACTTTTGTTTTCAAGCAATAAATTAGCTTCACTTTATGAAAATTAAAATTCCAATAAATTTCAAATTTTCATTAAAGGGGGTAATTTATATGACATTCCAAAGGCTACTACATTGCAAAGTTAGTAATTTTAGTCATTTTATTTCACACTCAAACAAAGCTTAACAAAGCAAGATAAAATTTGTTAACAAATCAAGATAGAATCTATTAACAAAATAAGATAAAATAGATAAAATCATTGTTCCAGGATTGTCATTTCAAAGTAGATAGATGATCAATAGTGTAATATTTTTCACAAATTTCATGAACAACAAAGAACACTGCAAATCAAATCAATACCAAACCACAGCCCCCTTGTTAACAATTACTTGCACCTCTAAGGTATTCAACACATTTTCATATTTGCACAAGCAATCAAGCACATTTAAGTAATTAAGCAAACAAGAACCTTGGAGAAATTTGAAATTTCTTTGCAAGAGAGGGTTTTTTGATAATACCCTGAATGTGATGGTGATTTTACAACCGGGTAAAATTATCACTCAACACTTATGACTCCCTAGTTATGAGCTTTGAGGATTTGATAGAACCTTTTAGAGCTTAGGTTTGTTGGCTTCCTTATATCTTCCTAGTTAAGAGATGTGAATTAGTAGAGTCCTTGTAGATTTTGTAGATGTCCTTATGACTCCTAGATGGATTGAGTACTTGATAATTTTTGATGAATGCTATTATTATCAGGTTTTTGTAGAATGCCTTATGTCTCCCTAGTAATTTTGGATATGTTGAATAATAGATAAAGTGCTTTTAGCACAAGGGTGAGGTGCTTGTAGCTTTTGTTGAACATCTTGGAGCTCAAACTAACAATGTGGCTGAAGCGAGGGCAGTTTGGAGGAGCCTCAAGGTGGCAGAGAATTATCCAGGGAAACTGTTGGTGGAAGGTGATTCTCTTATTATTATAAATCTTCTAAAGAACACTAAGAGAACTCCTTGGAGATTTGATGACTACATCCACGAAGCAAGGGCTCTAATTCATGATCGACCTGAGGCCATAATTTTGCATACCTTCCGGGAAGCAAACATGGTAGGCGATAGGTCGGCAAATGAAGGCATTGTAGCAAGAAATTTGATCACGTGGACTGAAAATATTCCTCATGCAGTCTCAATGGTGATAGATAATGAAAATTTTTATATTGGAAGGCTCAAAGTGGATTTTGTCTTTGTTAGTTCTATTTTGCGTCTTTCTTTTCTAATGGCCATAATATTAGGCTTCCATAGTTTAGTTTGGCTGTATTCTGTTGGAAGAGTAGGTCTTGGCCCTTTTTGTTGTCAGTTTAAACTTTCAGGGCTTGGCCTTTGTCCAGTTGGTCAGTGGACCCTATTTTGTAAAATGGTTTTGGGTCAACCAGTTAAAACCCGGTGTTAATCATAAATATTCTCTTACTTACCAAAAAAAAAAAAAGTGCTTTTGAGAATAATAGTTCAATTTAGAGTTGATTTTGTAAAGTTTTGTGAATAGCAAAAATCAACCTTTTTTTTCACACCTTATTACTCCTATTTGAACTTAAGCACTTTCTAATTTTATGAGGTTTTAATAGTTGGATTTCTTTTATCCTTTTAATGTGTTTTGAGAAGAGTATACAAATTAATTTCCAACTCTTGAATTTCCTTAATAAGCCTCCTTTTATAACCTTTAATAATTTTATATTAATGTTTTTAAATTCCAATTACCTAATTTGATGTAGTATTTCTTATAACTTCCTAATATGGAATTATAGAAAACAATGATATTTGAAATGTTAGATAATTAATCTATCCAGGTAGAAGTTCTTATTTCTCCTATGATTTAGATTGCAAATATTAGGCTATTAATATATATCTATTCATTTATTTTTGATATTGCTTTCAAATGTGGTTGATTTCTCTTAATGTTTCAACCTTATATTATTTCTTATATCTCCCTATTAATGAAAGCAAATTGGAATAAGATGTAGTCTTACCTTTGTGATGCCCCTAACCTCTACGTATCCAGTACTAGTTCTTAGACATAGATAGCAACACTCTTAAGTACAATTTTAACCGTTATTTCTAATGTATGGGCATAGCCTTTAGCTTCTTCTTTACCTTGGATAATAATTGATTTATTTCACTGCATTGCTTAGATGCTTGACCACTTTGACTGGGAGAATTCAATGCTCTTTTCCTTCTACCACAAGCTCAACTCCTTCTACTACTATGAACTCGACCTTCAATGTCCGACTTTACCTTGAATATATTCTCTTTAATACTCGGTTTTGCCTTGACTTCTCTCTCTTTAATACTTGGCTTTGCCTTGACTTCACTCTATTCAACGCTCAAATTTGCCTTGAAATCACTCTATTCAATGCTCAACTTTGCCTTGACTTCACTCTCTTCAATGCTCGACTTTGCCTTGACTTCACTCTCTGTTGCTTTCTCCAAGCTAGGCGCTTTAAATAGAATGAAATATTCTTCCTTTTGGACAAGTGGTGAATGGGAGTTAGGAATTGGAATTCACCCAAAACTCATGCCAAGATAATGTACGTAACCTCCTTAATATTCTTTGTAACTCCTCTTGCTTAGGCGCTTGAAGTTTCTTAAGCATTAAGAATCGAGATGGTGCCTTAGAATTTTTATGCCAAGTGGCACTCAAGGTATTTGTATGTAGAACTCTACTATAATGATTGAGAAAGACTCTTATAATTCCTCTTGCCCTTTCATATGCTTGTTCCTTGGCTTGCTTCATTTCTTGGACAAAAAGCGACCTGTTTCCTTCAAAGGTGATTTGATGAGGATATTAGATCACGCTAGTTGTGATGCTTCTCCATTCTATGGAGATATGAATGACAACTTAGTAGCTAATCTTGGTGCTTCCTTTGGTGGGAATTCTTCTTCTCAGATGTAGCACCTTTGCCCTTATTCTCTATGCTTTCTACATGCTAATTTTTTTGCTCATTTGTAGTGTAGATAGCCCTTTATCTAGATGAGCATCCTTTAGTATGGACCTCTATGCTATCTTTTTCATCCACGTAGATGTAGATTGATTAATGGCCTTATGTGGGATTTTATATTGTAGGTGAATGCTTACTTTTGGATGCTTTGATATGGAGCAATGGTGTCTTTTGACACCTCAGAACTTGAGCAATATGTACTCCTCAATGACTTTATTTTCTTGCTTGAGACCCACCCTTATACCTGCTTGGATTATGGTTGTTATATTCTAAGACCTTTTTTCCTTCTTGAATGGATAAGAATGGTGCTTGTATTAGATAGAATTTGCACCAATATAATGGCCTAATGTCTCTTTTTGAGATGCTCCTTTTCTTTTAGTAATTCCTTTTGCTTGGTCAATTTAGTAAGAGTAAAACCAAGCTAATAATTTGCACCCTTTTGAAGTAGAAAGTTATGCACTTATTCTTTTAATGAAACCCTAAGTGCACTTTAGATCTGAGACTCTCCAAGTCTCGATTTTTAGGTCCTTGGCTAATTTTAATGGTGGATTTCTTTTGGTCACTAAATGCTACAAATTTTTTGCATTAAATGGTGTTTATAGACACCTTTATAATATGTTTATTTTGTGCCCTTAGATCAAGAAACATAGTAATCCTTTGAGAGTAACTAGTTAGAGATCAACTAGTATAGTGCCAATGCACTTTTAATGGTAACAATAATCTCATCTTATTGCTCCAGGAAATGAACTCTCAGAATAATTTCAGATGCACTTGATAATCATTGCAAATTTTAAGAGTAATTTATAATTTACCCTTAATGAATATTTTGCAAATTTTCACTACAATCAATATTGTAGGATATAGTCTTTTTGCTTTCTAGATAACAAATAGGTAGATGATAATTTTATTTATTTCAAAAACATCCAACTCCTATTTAATGTGTAAATATCCCTTAAAATAAATGTTTCCTTTTTGCGCTTGAAGGCTATAACTTTTAATCAAGATATGGTGCTTAATAGAATTTGATAATGAACCCTAATTTGAAGTTCAACTAATTACACCCTAGTTGCTTACCTCTTTGGTTTCTTCTAAAGTAGATGTAGATCTTGATGTTTTTGATTCACCAAGTTGCTGCCTTGCAATGGTTGAATTCATAGCTTCTTGTTGGTTGTCCAAAATAGCTTCCTGCTTCACCAAACTATAGCCTTGAACTTTTTGTCTTGAGCCTTGGATTTGGTGGCTTGATCCTTCTAGTGATCTTTGCTTTTCTTCTACAAATTTAAAGCACTCCTTTATCTGAACTATGCCTTCTTACTGTGACAAGAAATCTCTAAATCTCTCAGATTTGGTAGGCTTCTTCTGTCTAAATCTTTCTTCAAGTTTCTTGCCAAATTTTGACTTCAAATAGAATCTTCTTCTCAAGATTCGAAATGTCTTGAGGTCTTCACTGGATTTGTTTTTTGGATTTGGCACTCCTTGCAAAATTCTTATTCTCTTGGGCTTGCTATCGAATGACGATAATTATCCCAAGTCCTTCACTATTAGAAACTTCTCATTGGTAGTGGATTTATCTAATGAGTTTTCCTAGGAACTCTTTTGATGATGCTTCGGCGAACTATGCAACAACGCTCTCCAAGACTTATTCTTTTCTTCCTTGAGACCTCTCCAAGATCCTCTATATTGCAGCTTCTTTAGTCTTCCAACTGAGACCTTTTATTCAGCCTTCTGCTTCTAGAAGTGTTGGTGATAAGATCTTCTAGGATCTCTGATTCTACTCCTTCTGGATTTGTATAGGACTTTCTTAGTCCTTCTCTTTCTTCTATGAATGGAAGTTCTTCAATGATATCTACTTAGGATCTCTTCAAATTCTTCTAAAAGAAGTCTCTAATTAGTAAAGGACATCACTAATCTCCTATTTCTTCGACTCTTCTCAGGAGTCTTATTCAAGAACTCCTTTTTGGAGTTTTCTTTTGAATCAGGAATTTATCTTCTGAATTAGAAATTCTTCTCTAACTCTTCTTTGGAGTATTCTTCTGAATCAGGAATTCTTTTCTAACTCTTCTTTGGAGTATTCTTCTGAATTAGGAATTTATCTTCTAAATCAAGAATTATTTTCTAACTCTTATTTGGAGTATTCTTATGAATCAAGAATTTATCTTTTGAATCAAAAATTCATTTTTGAATTTTTCTTCAAAATTAAGGCCACTATAGCCTTCTTCCGCTTCTAGGCTTATTTGTCCTTTTCTTCTTCTGCACTCCATAGGTATCAATCTTGAATGAAGATCACCAATCTCCTATCTCCTTCTCTAACTCAGATTCTGGAGTCTCTTCTTTCTTGAGTCTGCTATAAGGCTATTGTGGCCTTTTATTTACTTCTACAATTTGTAGGATTGCAACTCTTGTAATGAGATATTTATTTGAGGTATTTGAAATATTTAATATTCTTCCTTGTTGTTGCAAGTGCTGGAATTATTCTTGAATATATTATTCCTAACTCTCTTGTAGGAAGCTTCCCAAATTTTTGATGAATCTCCTTTTCCTACAACAAGCTGTTAGAAACTGGAATGAAAGAACATATAAATATGGAGATAATAATCTTCACTAGTTTATTTGTCAATATAGTGGTATGAATGCTGAGTCTTAGTCTTCACGAGTTTTTCTACAACTTTGTGGAAAGACTCTAGCCGAATGTAATCTCAATTTTTTTTCAATTAAGATTTATTTTAGTCCTCACTTCTCTAATACTGTTGAATACTACGGCTATTTCTATCTATATATTCCTAATGGCAACTTCTGCATGTAGCAGTGCACAATGACAGATCCGATTTGCAAATATATAGGCCAATAGTAGTAATAGTAAATCTCCCTATTCCTCTTGACCTACTAGAATTCTTTTATGATGTATGTAGGCCCTCCTATATTAATTTACCATGGCTCTGATACCATTGTTAGATTTTGAGGATATATTCAATGGAAGAGATCTAACACAGGTCCTAACATGATACAATAAATATGAAAGAAAGTGAGTCTACAATATGATTGAAATTTGCTATAAACAGAAATGATAAAATTACAATGTAGTATGGAGGAAATGGAAACTCCATTACTATAAGCTAAATATCTACATGATACTCCATATGGGAGAACCACTATCTACTACACTACACTAGATGAGAACTTGACTTGATATATAATCTACCACTATGAGGGCCTTTATATAGGAAGATGGATTCCTTGGCCAACACTCTACCTAACTATACAAAGGGACATCTTGCACATTACAACGTGCACAATGAAACTTATGCATTTTATTAAATTTCTTGAAGTAACTAGATAACTTCCCCCTAAAGTAATCTCCCATCCTAACTATATACCTAAGGCGGTACATTTACATGACCCAAATGATGTAATATGCTCTAACTCTAATAATTATGTTGCTGGGTACATACGAAAAAATGGAAGACAACGAATATAAACTGGAAACCACCAAAATTGGATTTGGTTAAATTGAAATTTGATGAAGCATCTAAAAGAAATCTACAACCATAAGGAGGAGGAGCAATAATAAGAATTAGTAGGGGTAAGATTTTGTCACATCACAATTTCAATTATAGATTTAAGACAAATAATGAGGCTGAAGCTTGGATGATTTTGGAAGGGTTAAAAATATGTATACAAATAAAATGGAACAGAGTATGGATGGAAGGCAATTCACTAATAGTAATAAATACAATTTTGAGGAAAGCAAAGGGTCCATGGAACATACAAGAGATCATTGTGGAAATACAAGAGCTTGCTATAGAGTTTTAAGAAATTAGGTTTAAACGTACATCAATGGAAAGGAACAAATGTGCAAATAGGCTAGCCAATAGAAGGGTTTTAAAAGAGGACCATAAAGTTAAATTCTCTTTTCCATGGTTAGATAAAGTAGTAAGTTTAACTAAATTTGACAAGAAAATGTTGATTGTCTAAAACAAATAATGATTAATATTTACTTTAAAGTTTCCAATTGGTAATACTTGTTGATTTTATAACATCAATGTATTTTCATATAAACTATTTATTACAATTTTTGTGGTTGCACTTATACTACAAGGACACTAGTGTTGTGGCCACTCCACAACTTACCCCAAAATTGGGGACCCACCTTGAATTTTGAAGTTTTGGAGAATTTTGGTTTTATTTGAGTGATAATTTCCATAGGTCTCTACCCATGAGCTTGCATTCCAAGGTTCATGTTTTAGGTAGAGTCCGTTGTCATTTATGTTTCAGCGTTTAGTATTTTGCATTAAATTGATAGGTTCATTTTGTTTGGTTTTAAGTTTTGAATGTTAAGGTTAATGTTTCCTTGTCATTTTGAATTTTAATAATTAAAGCATTTTATGCTGATTGGTTTGAATTTAAATAAGTAGTAATAAAAAAAAAAAAAAAAAATATATATATATATATATATATATATATATATATATATAAAAGATAAATAAAAAAATAAAAATAAAAATAAAAAAATAAAAAATAAAATAGAATAGAATAAAATAATAATAACTATATATAATAAAATATATAAATACATATGGTATATATTTATATTTTAAAAATAAGGTTTTATGCTTTTCTTTATGAATTGTTCGCGTTCAAATTTAATAAGTGATTTAAAGTTTCCTTTTGTTTTTATTTTATAGAGTTATTAGATTTGAATTATCATGTATTAATGATGGGTGTTCATCGTGGTATGATGTATTCGGGGCTAGAGATGAGTGCGGTCTTCTAGGGGGTCATGTCAAGTAGTAGGTGCTTCAAGTCTATGCAGGCATAAATGAGATAGCAATGCCCAAAATGACCATTGTAGATGAACAATAGCTTGGACGATGGATAAACTTGATAGGTCATGTGGAAATGCGGGCAGTGAGATGGACATTGCAAGTTAGAGTGCATGATACTCAACCAAACTAGACAACGTGAACACTGCGGACGTGTACGTGGACTTAGATACAATGTACCAAACACCATTTGCAAGATAATCCTACCTGGAATGAATGGTGATCGTGGCAACGAACCTGGCTGAACTGATGTAGGTACAACTCTTGATGTGGTGGATAGGTGGCGATGTGGCATGGACGATCGAAGTGATGTGGAATTGCATGGAAAAAAGGCAATAATGAACCTCCTTGATTGTGGCATAGTTTTGTTTTATCAAAGTGGCCATTCGTTTTAGGTATCATGTTAATAGATTTCATGTCTATTTTATGGAGAAACAATAAAAGGACATCTAGCATCCATGGTAAATAATGGTATGAGGCTTCGGTAGTGGGCATGATACTTTATAATGTACAACATAAACTATTATACTGATCAAATATTTTAGCAATGTGGGTCATCTGTAGTGAAGGGGCTAGCTTGTGACTATGATAGCAATGCCCATAGTTGAAAATGGATGTCGAATGCAACTGTAGGAGGGAGATTTGCACAGTTACAAACCAGATTATTAAAGTTGACATGTTAGAGCATGGTGAAGACAATGGTGAATAGTGGGTGGTAATATTTATCAATCTCATCATCAGATTTGAGGGTGCTTATCGAGTTCAAAGGCCAAGATTAAGGATAACAACCAGGAGGATAAAATTGGTGCATCAATTTTGTGCTTAAAAGAAGCCAACTGCTTTCTACTACAAAGGAGATGGAGGTAGTCAGACATTGCCTTACGTCTACTATGGAGCTCATGGAATTTTGGTAACAACATGGAGCTAGGGGTACATTGGTTACGAATCACTTAGAAGGAAATATAAAATGAATAGTATAAAAGAAGCAAGGTAGGGATGGTATCAACAGTGTAGGCCGAATATCATGAAGAAGACAGTGTATCTAATGATAGCCAACATAGATTGAGGTAGGAAGATGACTTGGACCAACGATACAGTAATGATAGTAGATATCGGTATGCCTTGGAAGAGTTGAAGAATAAATTGACAAGATGATCACCATTAGAAGGATATTTTAAAGGGAGTGAACAAATTTTGTGGCTGCAAAGATGAAGAGAGCAATTGACATCATGAAATAGTTGGAAGGCTGTCTGAAATCATATCCTCCCTCATATCTCAGTGAATATTCAATACCAAATGGGAATACTACATGCTTGGCATAGACATGGATGCTGATGCAACAGACGTAAGGCCATGATACATGTCATTTACTTGGAATTCTAAATTTTTGAGCATATGACCTATCATTCCTCCTCGATGTATACACCAAAAAGAAATGGATCATATCCGTTATGGTGTATTTGATGAAATAATCATAGGGGAAAAGACATTAAGCACCTATCATAAATGTTGTTGAGGGTAGTGATAGAACATAACCAAATACAAGATGGGATGATAACAGTTATGGACTATGTGTGAGGGATGATACAAAAAGGATGTCACACATGGCAGAGATTCGTTGACCATGTCCATTTGGGGAGCAATGTTCAATAGCCATATTTTGCGTATTGAGGAACCCGTAGTATAAGGAAGGGTGGCAAATTCTGAGCATATATCCTGTGAGGAAGGCCAGGAACCAGGATATCTATTAAAAGAATAATCTCATAGTGATCTACCTTGGACTATGGTCTTCATATTTGTAGCAATGAAAGGGGGTTGGTATTTTTATTAGTAAGATGTTACATGGGCATCAGGAGAGTTTCAAATGACATTATATAGGTGAATAAGCTAGGGAAGTATTGGCTTTTATCTCTTTCTTAAGTTGGGTATGCCAAGATAATTGATTGATTCTTATAGCCCTTGCAAAATGTAACATATGACAGTGATATAATGAAACAGGGTAGTTAAATAATTGGATGAATAAAAGAGAAATGTTGGGAACTCTTCATAAGAAAGAGATGGCAGTTTCACTACGTAGAAGAAGATGAAACATAAACCAAACATTTGGAGACAAGCAAAGGGACATGAACAAAAAAGAAATAAAGGTGAATGGAGGGTTTTTGAAGAATTTTAAATAGGCCATCAAAACAGAGAAGAAGGGCAAGATATGTTTTTGGGAAGAGGCTAGAAATCTTTTGTAACAGGGAACCATTTTTATAAAAAAATGCAAATGATATCAAAAACTTGCACTTTGTCAGCATAATTAGAGGAGAAAGTTTTCTAAATGTCGGGCTAAATGTTTATTTTTCCATTCCATGTGTTTTAGGCTTATAGACAATGTTCAATGCATTTTAATGGTTGCATTGTCAAATATTTAGAAACATGAGATTTATTTTATTTTTCGTAGAAGATTGCACCTAGTTTATTTTGGACCGTGTGAATGTAGCTTCAAATAAATTAGGTTACATTCAGAAATTCTCACATCTCTAGTTTTGCAGGATAGGGTAGCATTATACTGACAATAGTTTACATTTAACATGTTCAAATTTCTGGTCCATTTTCCAGATTTTATTTTTTTTCATTTTTATTTTTTAACCTTACCCTTTTGCAATTTTTTTTTTTAAACTTTGACAAATAAAATAAAAATATAAAAATTAAAACTCCAAAATAAATGCACGGATTCCAAGATTAAGCTTTAAAGTTTCATTTTATGCAATTTCGATTTCATTTTGAAGCAAATTTGAAATTACAAAAATTATTCAAAGTTCACATTTTTAAAGCAGTTTTGTAATTTCAAATTTAGCATAATTTCACATTTTGAAGGTAAGATCAATTTTCAAGCTTTGCATTTTTGTTTGCAAGCAATAAATTAACTTCCCTTTATGAAAATTAAAATTTCATTAAAGGGGGTAATTTATAAGGCATTCCATAGGTTATTGTATTTCAAGCAATAAATTAACTTTTCTTTATGAAAATTACAATTTCATTAAAGAGGGGTAATTTATATGGTATTTCAAGGCCATTACATTTTAAAGTTAGTCATGTAGATTATTTTATTTTCATTCACCAAGAAAGCTAAAATGAATCCAATCATCATTTAAGGTTCACATTTAGAGATAAATTTTAATCTTTTGTTTCATGCTCAAAACAGGGTTTAAGGAAGATAAAACTTGTTTTTAAGCTGCTTAACAAAAGAAGATAAAATATACCTAAAATACTTCAAGATAAAATGAACTAAAGCTTTTCATCATGGTCATATGAGGGCTAATCACATTTTCTTTTCTTTTAAGTTTCATGAACAATCACTATCATAGCAATAAAATAATACCAACACAGGCCCCTTATTAATAGTTATTTGCAAACCACTAAGGTATTCCTAGCACTTATTTGACACATTTTCACACACATACAAGCACATATTAAGTAAAAGGAACCTTCAAGAAATTTCTATTTCTTTTCAAGAGAGGTTTTTCTAATCAAAATCCTAAGTGTGAGTGTGGTTTTGCAATTGGGTAAAATTACCACTCAACAACTAGTAGTCCATATCTAGTAAAGTGGATTACGGTTACATAGAGTTTTAAAAATACTCTAATTGCATAGATAGTAGAGGTGGAGTTTTGATATTGTGAAGGCTAATGCAAGAAAATATAAAAAACAAAGATGTTAAATTTTAGAATATTTATTTTCAAAAAACATTAAAAAAAATAAAAAAAAATGTAAATCAAGAATTCAAAATTTGTATGAAATAAAATGTAAGTATATAACTATAACAATTCAATTAAGATAAAAATTGAGTCTCTTTGTAAACTCTTAAACTCTAAAAAAAGTTATTTTTTATCAAATATTAAAAACCTAAATACAACTTAAAATCTTCTTTGGGAGGTCCAAGTTCAAACCAAGGCATGGGCAAGTGTGTGAGGGGGTGGGTGTGTATCGTTGTTCAACCCCAATTGATAAGTTCAGCTCTCACCCTTATGAGAAGTCATAGTTGAGATGATGATGCTTAACCCTAAGTGTCGATTGTAGGAGTTCTCACACTAACCTATATATATATATATATATATATATATATATATATATATATATATATATATATATATATATATATATATATATATATATTATATTATATTTTTATATCGAAATAAATTTATACATTAAGACCAACCTTCTAGGTTACTCAACTTTAACAAATGCATCAACCTTCTCATGTTGTAATGTCAACCCCTCGGTGTCAGATGTGTTTTTCAAAGTTAATAACTGCATATCATGATTTGCTTTTGGCTTAAAGTCCATCAAACCATTTAACGGTGAGTGAAACTTTTGACCAAGAACATGCAAGGTGTGTTGCCTTGATTTGTCCCAACCTTAGCTGAATCGATATGGGCAGGAGATATCGCTTTAATTAATATGGACCATGTTGGATATAAATGCCAAAATATGGTCAAAGGTCTGTCATATCCATATCCATTTGAATTGAATGTAGGCAGTTTTAAGTTATAAAAGTATAACACAATTGGAATTAAAACTGTTTTTATACATAGTATTATAATAATTCGATAATAATACACATAAAAAATTTAAAATTTAGATCTATTTCATGAAAGTTATTCTATTTGATTAGGCTACTCTATATTATTATTAGTTTTAATATAGTTTTATTATACTTGAGAGGAGACACTCTATTTGGATTTGAATTAAATTTTGTATTTCCTATTTAAAATGTGTACGTGTTATATTTAAGCTTATTTATTTAGTGGATGTTATACATAATTATTGAAGAAAATTAAGTCCCCAAGGGTTATGTGGATTGGTAGTTGTTTATTTGGCCAGGTACTTACCAAGAAGAGACCTAGGTTCAAAATTTGGGGGCATACCTATTGCAAAGGTAGTAGTTTGTGACAAATCCTTTTAGTGTGCGCTAGATCAACAACAATGATATGAACCCCGAGTGACTGGTGGTCCCTCTCATGTCAGGTCAACAGTAACAATGTGGTATAGGATTGTTGGGAGTAACCCCTAAGGTTTGAACCCTACACTTGATAGTTACTAAAAATAGTGTGGATGTAACCAACTCCCCTATGTATCCAAAAAAACTATTGAAGAAAATTATACTAAATAATTATTTTATTATGTGAAATGTGTTAGAAATAGTTTATATTCCATCATTTGGGTTATGTAAATGTATATTCAAAGGTACATACTTAGGATATTAGATTAATTTAAGGGGAAGTTATCTAGTTACTTCATGCAATGTAATAAATGCACAAGTTTCCATGTGCAAGTTGTAAATGTGTAAGGTGTCACTTGTACAGCTAGATAGATTGTTGATCAATTATCACATTTTACCTATATAGGGATGGTCTCATTGTTATCATAATAAGAGAGAGGAGTGTAGGTGACATAATAGCTTATGGTTCTTAGTAGTTAGTTCAGTTTTGTGTGGATCACCATCCATTAGTGATGGATGTAATGTAGTCCGATAGCTATATTGATGGAGTGCTCATTTCCTCCATAGCTACATTTTATTCATTTATATATCATTTATGTTTATTGCATATCTCAGTCTTCTTGCATATTTAACTTGATTAATATTATTCTGCATATCATGATTATTATCTTCTTGGGATAGTGTATAAAAAGTAACAGTGGTATCAGAGCTATGGTAGATCGAGTTTGTGTAGGTTTACAGGAAAATCACCATTATTATTGAGCTTGAGTGTTTTGTCAACCTGATGTGCCATTGGACCAGTCATTGTCAAAAATTGTCAAAAGAATCTAGGTGATAGAATCAAGGAGAGTCACAAGTGAGGATTGAAGGATATCTCAGTCCTAGAAAATACTAAGATTGCATTTGACTTGAGTCTTTCCACAAAGTTATAAGAAAACTCATGAAGACCAGGACTCAACATTCAATCCACTAGATTGATAGAGCATCTAGTGAAGATCCAGGATATTAGGAATTTTCTATCTATTTCCTAAAGTTTTTTTTGTTACAAATAACTAATTCTCAGAGGATTGGTACTCCTATTATAGAAATATAGGAGACTCCAAATTCATTGCCTAAAGTTCAATGTGCCCTCATAGTACAGACATTGGTTTCTTGTGTAGGAGAAGAACATTGTAGAAGAATACTTCTGAATAAAAAGATGTGGTGAAGGTAGGAAATTGAAGATATCCATTGCTGATACGAAAAGTCCATAGAAGCCTTGAAGCAGAAGCCATAGAAGTATTGATATTGAAAGGCCATAGAAGCCTTAATATTGTAAATGCCATAGAAGTCTTGATATTGAAAAGGCCACATAAGCCTTGATATTGAAAAAGACCACAAGAGCCTTAATACTAAAAAAACCATAGAATCCTTGATCTTGAAAAGGAATTCAAAAGGAATATATGATTTAGAAGTAAATTAAGATTTCAATATTAACATATTTTTTGCAGAGAAAGAAGATTCAATGAGTTGGGAAACTTCCTACAAAATAGTTTAGAAGGGTATCTTCTTAAAAATCAATTCAGCACCTAAAGCAAAAAATATCAGGAGAAGATCTCATTGAAGGACTAGGAGAATCCTACTCAAATCCAAAAGTACAAGAATCAAATATCCAGGAGTAGATCATATCGCCAAAACTTCCAGGAGAATAAGGTTGAAGAGGTCTAAGTAAAGACCATCAAAAGCTACAAGATCAAAGACCCTAAAAAGATCTCACTGAGCATCCAAAAGAAGGATAGTAAAGCCTTACTAAAGAAATCATCAAAGAATATATCATTGAAGAAATCCACTACCAAGGAGAAGCCCTTGATAGTGAAGAACTTGTGACAATTGTTGCCATCCGACAACAAGCCCAAGAGAAGGAGAATTTTATTGGAATATTCAACATTGTCCTAAATATCTAAGTATTAAGTTAATATTTAGATTAGATTTTGCTAAGTTAGTGGTTAGTTTAGCTTTGAGGGTATATAGAAAAATAAGTTAGAGTTTACTAAAATAGTGAATGATTCATCTAGATTAAGTTAGAACTCCCACGAGAATAGTCTTTTACAACCATAATGTGCTATTATCTAGTTCTTCCAAAGAACTATAAATGTAATATTTTTTACATAGAATATAATGTTCATTGAGGAAATCTCAATTGGTATCAGATCAGGTTTTCTCAGACGGATCAAAACCTGTGGAGAGTGATGAGCAAGGTGCAACCAAAGTATTGTCATTGTTGTCAACACAGTCAGGTTGATCAGTTGATGTAATGGACAAGAGTTCATTGATGAGCAAGGTGCAACCAAAGTGCAATGGATATGAGTTCATTGATGAGCAAGGTGTAGCCAAAGTATAATGGACAGGAGTTCATTAATGACCAAAGTATTGTCATTGTTGTCAACACAGACAGAGGATCGGTTTATGCAATGGACAAGAGTGTAGAGGTCATTAGATAGATCGGTTGATGAAGTGAACAAGAGTTCAGAGCAATCAGAGCATGTACAGTGAATTTCTAAGAAGACAGAAGTGGCCCAGATTCAAAGGATCAAAGAAAAAGACAAGTTAGAAAACTATCGCGATATCACGACATGGTTGAGGAGAGAGAAAATGCTGGCAAAACTGTCGCGATTTCGCGACATATCGGAGGAGAGAGAAAAAGTTGGAAAAGTTGTCACGATTTCGTGACATATCGAAGGAGAGAGAAAAAGATGAAAATCTATCGCGATTTTGCGACATATCGGAGGAGAGAGAAAAAGTTGTCATGATATTGCGACATAAAGGAGGAAAAGAAGCCAAGCAGAAAAACGGTCACGATTTCGTGACATGTTTAGAAAGAAAGAGCTTGCAAAGAAAAGTGTCGCAATTTCATGACAATTTGCATGAAGGATGGTACGAACGAAAAAGTGTCACGATTTCGCGACAGGTTTGAGATATGGAAGCTTGCAAAGAAAAGTGTCACGATTTTGCGACAATCTGGAAGAGAGGCAGTACAGACGAAAATGTGTTGCGATTTCGCGACATGTTTGAGAGAAGGAGCTCGCAAAGAAAAGTGTTGCAATTTCACGACAATCTGCAAGAGAGGCAGTATGGACGAAAAATGTGTCGTGATTTCACGACATGTTTGAGAGAAGGAGCTCACAAAGAAAAGTGTCATGATTTCACGACAATCTGCAAGAGAGGCAGTACGGACAAAAATGTGTCGTAATTTCACGACATGTTTGAGAGAAAGAGCTTGCAAGGAAAAGTGTCACGATTTCGTGACAATTTGCAAGAGGAAGCGCTAAGGAGAAAAAGTGTCACAATTTTGTGACATGTCGGGTTTTCGCGACCCGAAGGGAAGAAAAGTGCCAAGGAGAAAAAGTGTCACGATTTCGCGACATGTCGGGTTTTTGCGACCCGAAGTAGAGAAAAGCACAAAGCAGCAAAAGTGTCACAATTTCGTGACATGTTCCGTTTTCACAGGCGAAAGGCAGAGAAAGGCACAAGGCAGTGAAAGTGTCACAATTTTACGACATGTTCCGTTTTCATGGGCGAAAGGCAGAGAAAAGCATAAGGCAGCAAAAGTGTCACGATTTCACGACATGTCATGTTTTCACTGGTGCATGTCGAGAAGAGTGCAAGGAAGCAAAAAGTGTCATAATTTCGTGACATGTCATGTTTTCACTGGTACAAGCCAAGTAGAGTGTACGGAGGTGAAAAGTGTCACAATTTCGTGACATGTTGTGTTTTCGTGGGTGCAATCCGAGAAGAGGACAAGGAGGCAAAAAGTGTCACGATATCGTGGCATGTCATGTTTTCATGGTCAAACGGCAAGAAAAATTCAAAGGGGTAGAAGTGTTGCGATTTTGTGACAGGTCGCCTTGGCACGAGCTAAAAAGAGGAACCCAGTCGAAGTAAAGTTAATTGAAGGAAAACGACAGTTACAGATGCATTTGCAGAGGAAATACATGTAGCCAAAATTAAAAGAGTTAACTGAAGTCAGTACAACGATTCATAAGTGCGATTATGAGATAGAAATCATGTAGTTAAATAAGAATAGTAAACTAAAGTAATTACGACAGTTACAGGGGCAGTTACAGTGACAGTAAACAAAAGTCATTACTATAGTTATAGGAGCCGTTATAAAGAAATATCATGTAGCAGTGGTTACTGAAAGTTATCAGATGAAGACCACAAGTTGGATAGAGAAACATCTCGAAGCCCAAACAAAGAACCGTTCTATTAATAAGATTGCATGTGAGAATAAAGAAGTCGTTACTATTAATAGGCTGCATGCGCGAATATGGAAGTTAAGAATAGAAACAGAACACTATTATAAAAGGAGATTTGCGTGAAGTAGTAAGGTTGAGCTCCGTGCGAGAAGAGAGAGCAGCGTGTTACAGAATAGAGGGAAAGTGCTGTAGAGAGAAGTTGAAGAGAGAAATTGAGCTAAGAGAGAGCACTGCTGAGATAAGAGCGGTGGAGAAAGAGCACAGCTGATAGAGTATGACTGAGAGAGTGTGGCTGTAAGTGCGTAGAAGGAATATGTGTTTCCTGAATTGAAAGAGAGGTTGGGTGAGCAATAGACTAGTAAGGGTCTTGTAAAAGTGAAGGCATATTTATGTCAATCTAAGATTCAAAATAGAAATCCAAGTTGGTGCTTGGAATCAGGGGTTGGTGCTCCTTCAAGTTGGTGTTGGTAAATCATGGGTTGGTGCTCCTTCCAGTTGGTGCTAGTAAATCAGGGGTTGGTGCTCCTTTCTGTTGGTGTAGATAAATTAGGGGTCGGTGCTCCTTCCAGTGGGTGATGGTAAATTGATTGTAAAGTTGGTGCTTTGTAAAGGCTGGATTTGGATGGAAGTCCAAGCAGTCTATTTTTGAGGAGTAGCCAAAACTGGTGAACCTCGTTACATATTGTGTTATGTGATGCTCTCTTGTTGATATTTTCTTTATCTGGTTTTAAGCTTTCATTATTTTAGATTTAAGAGTTGCAGATTTGAATTTAAATAGCTACACTGATTCACCCCCCCTCTCAGTGCCATTATAAGACTAACAATTGGTATCAGAGCCAAGTTCCTGAATAAGCTAAATTAGCTAAGGTTGATCTTGGATTAGTATGCAATGGGTAAGAAAAATAGATCCTCCTCCAAAAAGGCATCTCAACCAGTTTCAGTTCTTGTGGAAGAGAAAACTGAACTAGAGAAGGTAGAAGAAGTGGATTCTGAAGTATGCAATGAAAACCTGGATATTGAAGTAGATCTAGAAGGTGAGTTGATAGCCGCACTTGAAGAGTTGTATATAGAAAAGAAAAAGAACAAAAGAATGTCCAAGAAGTTAGAAGAATATGGGGATGAGATTGAAGATCTCTTCCTACAAGTTCAAAAGGCCAAGAAATCAGAAGAAACCTTGAAGACACATCTGGATGATGAGGATGATGTATGCAGCACAAGTGAAGAGGAATCTAATAAAGTTATTGTTGATCTAAAGTTGCAAGTAGAACAATACAAAAGGATTGAAGATATTCTCAGGTCTCAAATCAATGAGAAAGAGACTGTTTGCTGCCAACAAGAAGAAGAGATTGTTTCATTGAAGAAACAACTAGAAGAGGCCAACATAAATCTCAAATATGAGAAGAGCACAGAGTTGCTTGGTCTTGGATTTGAAGCTGAACAACCCTCGTCTTCAAAATATGCAAAGAAGAAGTTCAACGTTGAAGCTGAATCTTCAAAAGGAAGAAAGCATCAAAGAAGATCTACAACAAAGCAACCATAGCAAAAGAGGTTCTCTCACTCTCACTCTTTTAATAAAAATGCTTTTAATGGCTATTGTTCTAAATGCAACTGCTATGGTCACAAGGCAATTTATTGTGGACAAAACAATATATCAAAAAGTTATGCTGTTAAAAACACATCTGCTTTCCTGAGTGAACACCTTGTGCAATGTTTTAAATGTAATGGCCATGGGCACATAGCAAGGTTTTGTCCAAGCACTTATGTATCCAATCTAAGGCAAGACCATAGATTTCATCATACACACAGAATGCAATGCAGACAGGGAATAAAACATGTGCAATGTTTTAAATATAATGGTCAAGGGCACATAGCAAGGTTGTGTCCAAACACTTTTGTATCTAATCTAAGGCAAAACCCTAGATTTCATCAGACACAAAGAGTGCAACACAGACAGGGAAGAAATCATGTGTATCAAAGAAAGGAAAATAATCATCCATCAAGGATGCATAAGAGAAAACCACCCAAGAGAAATGTTCAAGTTTACGAAAAGCCTCAAAACTGTGATGCAGTTGAGAAACTCAAGCCCAAGTTCAAGAAATGTTGGAGAAAGAAAGAAGAGAGAAAATTGTGTCTCCTTGGACTGAAGGAGATTACTCCTCTATTACATTAAGCAGCTCCAGGTAGCACATCCTCAGGGGGAGCAATGTTAAAGTTTTATTTTAATGCTCCTATGTATTTGTGTGGTTATCTGAGGATGAAAGGAAAGTAGTCAGGGAGTTGTTGTATATCTATCAAAGTGTGTTTTCTGTTCATATAGTTGTTTGTGAGTTGGCAGTAAAATTGCAGTGTTGGTATAGAGTTGGACAAAAGTTGGTACAAGTGTGAGTCACTTTTCAATGTTGTTGATAGATGTGAAATCAACGTTTTGAATGGGAATATTGAAGGAGAGGTTTATAATGAGCATCCAGATGATTTCCAGCCTGGTGATGAATGGTTGAGTTGCTTTCATAGAGGTTGTTTTGATCAAGTTAATGCTTTACTTAATACATGATTTGGGCTTACTCCATTGAGATTGATTTGAGCAAGTTATTCTTTGCATTGGTGATTTATGTTGGTGGCTATTTTGTTCACATACCCTTGGAAGGAAAAGGATGTCTACTAGTTTCCTTTTCATGTAGTGATTGGTTGAATGCTTCAAGGTTAATCTTGAGTTGAATGATGTTGGTTAAACCTTGTCTATAAGCATTGTTGTAAAAGCCCTAATTGGTTGAGAAAAGATATTGGTTGTGGAAAGAACATGAGTATCATTGTTATATGAGTTATTGCATGGTTGGCAATTGTTGGGTTGTGTTTCATGTTCTTGAGAAAAACATACTACATCTATCTTATTATTTTGAGATTGAGATTGGGAGTTAAGTATAGAACATATTGAGTCTCTAACAATTCTCTTTATGCTTCTATGAGGTTGATGAATTACATTGGGTATCTAACAATTCTCTTTGTGGGTTCATGCTAAGGAAGTTTTTCTTGATGAACTTGTGAGCTGATTTGGACAAGTTCTAGTGAAGACTTGTGAGCTAAATTGGATAGGTTCTAGTGAGGACTTATGAGCTGATTTGGACAAGTTCTAGTGAAGACTTGTGAGCTAAATTGGATAGGTTCTAGTGAGGACTTATGAGCTGATTTGGACAAGTTCTATGTGAGTTTGTTAAGCAGGTTCTTAGTGAGCCTATGACAGAGTACAGAGGACAGAGTCTCAATGGATAGATATCCAGCATCCAACACAGTTGAAGATAGATCTGAGTGTGGGACCACATTCTTAGGGGAAGCATTTATATATTTGATTATCTTCTTGCTCATATTTGTAATTTTTGCTAACTATCGTAACGTGTGCCTAAGATTGATGTGCATGGACTCAAGGGGAGTTTGCAGCCACACTTTGGTATTATTTTCAAAGGGGGAGAAGAATTACAGGTAATTACACGCAATTATGTGTGTTTCCAACAATTCCAAAGGGGGAGATTGATGAGCAAGGTGCAACCAAAGTATTGTCATTGTTGTCAACACAGTCAGGTTGATCAGTTGATGCAATGGACAGGAGTTCATTGATGAGCAAGGTGCAGCAAAAGTGCAATGGACAGGAGTTCATTGATGAGCAAGGTGCAGCCAAAGTATAATGGACAGGAGTTCATTGATGACCAAAGTATTATTATTGTTGTCAACACAGACAGAGGATCGGTTGATGCAATGGACAGGAGTGCAGAGGTCATTAGATAGATCGGTTGATGAAGTGAACAAGAGTTCAGAGTAGTCAGAGCATGTACAATGAATTTCCAAGAAGATAGAAGTGGCCTAGATTCAAATGATCAAAGAAAAAGACAAGTTAGAAAATTATCGCGATATCGCGACATGTTTTCTGTCGCGATATCGCGACATGGTTGAGGAGAGAGAAAATACTGGCAAAACTATCACGATTTCGTGACATATCGAAGGAGAGAGAAAAAGCTAGAAAAGCTGTCGCGATTTCGCAACATATTGGAGGATAGAGAAAAAGATGAAAATATGTCACGATTTCGTGACATATCAAAGGAGAGAGAAAAAGCTGGAAAAGCTGTCGCGATATCGCGACATAACGGAGGAAAGGAAGCCAAGTAGAAAAACTGTCGCAATTTCGTGACATGTTCGGAAAGAAAGAGCTTGCAAAGAAAAGTGTCACGATTTCGCGATAATTTGCATGAAGGATGGTACGGACGAAAAAGTATCGCGATTTCACGACAGGTTCGAGAGATGGAAGCTTACAAAGAAAAGTGTCACAATTTCGCGACAATATGTAAGAGAGGCAATACGAACGAAAATGTGTCACGATTTCATGACATGTTTGAGAGAAGGAGCTTGCAAAGAAAAGTGTCACGATTTTGCAACAATCTGCAAGAGAGGCAGTACGGACAAAAATGTGTTGCGATTTCGCGACATGTTTGAGAGAAGGAGCTCACAAAGAAAAGTGTCACGATTTTGCAACAATCTGCAAGAGAGGCAGTACGGACGAAAATGTGTCATGATTTCGCGACATGTTTGAGAGAAAAAGCTTGTAAGGAAAAGTGTCACGATTTCACGACAATTTGCAAGAGGAAGCGCTAAAGAGAAAAAGTGTCACGATTTCGTGACATGTCGGGTTTTCGCGACCCGAAGGGAAGAAAAGTGCCAAGGAGAAAAAGTGTCACAATTTCACGACATGTCGGGTTTTCGGGACCCGAAGCAGAGAAAAGCACAAGGCAACGAAAGTGTCACAATTTCGTGACATGTTTCGTTTTCGCAGGCAAAATGCAGAGAAAGGCACAAGGCAGCAAAAGTGTCATGATTTCGCAACATGTTTCGTTTTCGTGGGTGAAAGGTAGAGAAAGGCATAAGGCAGCAAAAGTGTCATGATTTCGTGACATGTCATGTTTTCGTTGGTGCATGCCGAGAAGAGTGCAAGGAAGCGAAAAGTGTCACGATTTTGCGACATGTCATGTTTTCACTGGTGCAAGCCAAGTAGAGTACGGAGGCAAAAATTGTCACGATTTTGCGACATGTGTTTTTGTGGGTGCAAGCCGAGAAGAGGACAAGGAGGCGAAAAGTGTCGTGATATCGCGACATGTCATGTTTTCGTGGTCAAACATCAAGAAAAAGTCAAAGGGGTAGAAGTGTCATGATTTTGTGACAGGTCGCCTTGGCGCGAGCTAAAAAGAAGAACCCAGCCGAAGTAAAGTTAACTGAAGGAAAACGACAGTTACAGATGCATTTGCAGAGGAAATACATGTAGCCAAAATTAGAAGAGTTAAATGAAGTTAGTACAATAGTTACAGGTGCACTTACAGATAGAAATCATGTAGTTAAATAACAATAGTAAACTAAAGTAATTACGACAATTATAGGGGCAGTTACAGTGACAGTAAACAAAAGTCATTACTACAGTTATAGGAGCCATTACAAAGAAATATCATGCAACAGTGGTTACTGAAAGTTATTAGACAAAGACCACGAGTTGGACAGAGAAACGTCTCGAAGCCCAAACAAAGAACCGTTCTATTAATAAGATTGCATGTGATAATAAAGAAGACGTTACTATTAATAGGCTGCATGCATGAATATGGAAGTTAAGAATAGAAACAAAACATTGTTATAAAAGGAGATTTGCGTGAAGTAGTAAGGTTGAGCTCCATGCGAGAAGAGAGAGCAGCATGTTGCAGAATAGAGGGAAAGTGCTGCAGAGAGAAGCCGAAGAGAGAAATTGAGCTAAGAGAGAGCACTGCTGAGATAAGAGCGGTGGAGAAAGAGCGCAGCTGATAGAGTATGACTGAGAGAGTGTGGCTGTAAGCGCGTAGAAGGAATATGTGTTTCCTGAATTGAGAGGTTGGGTGAGCAATAGACTAGTAAGGGTCTTGTAAAAGTGAAGGCATATTTATGTCAATCTAAGATTTAAAATAGAAATCCAAGCTGGTGCTTGGAATCAGGGGTTGGTGCTTCTTCCAGTTGGTGTTGGTAAATCAGGGGTTGGTGCTCCTTCCAGTTGGTGCTAGTAAATCAGGGGTTGGTGCTCCTTCCAGTTGGTGCTGGTAAATCAGGGGTTGGTGCTCCTTTCTGTTGGTGTAGATAAATTAGGGGTTGGTGCTCCTTCCAGTGGGTGCTGGTAAATTGATTATAAAGTTGGTGCTTTGCAAAGGCTAGATTTGGATGGGAGTCCAAGCAGTCTATTTTTGAGGAGTAGCCAAAACTGGTGAACCTTGTTACATCTTGTGTTATGTGATGCTCTCTTGTTGATATTTGCTTTATCTGGTTTTAAGATTTCATTATTTCAGATTTAAAAGTTGCAGATTTGAATTTAAATAGCTACACTGATTCACCCCCCCTCTCAGTTCCATTGTAAGACTAACAGAGAGTGGTGTGAAGAGATTTGAAGCACACACTTTGTTAGAGAAACTCAAGTGGCCAGCACTCAGCAGAGTTGCAAGGAAGAGCTCAAGTAAATCATTAATATATCATTAATCCTAAGGTATTTTCTTATGAAATTTTGAGGTTTATTATATAATTGTATAAAGAGGATTCAATAAAATTTTCAGGTGATTGGGAGCTAATTTACTAATTTTATTAGCATTTTTAATTTTTAAATAAAATGGTTGTATAAGGTGGAAGATAGGGTATTTGCTCCTCAAATTTTGGAAGAAATATTATTTAGATAAAATAATCATTCAAACAAAATTTTATTTCATTTGGATATGTATTGATTGATTTATGTGAATATTGAATTTTTCTTAAAAAATCCTAGATCCGGAATTATAATAAAAAGGGAAAAATTAAATGATCACATATTTTTCACCTTTGTGAATTTGCTTCTAAAATTTAGAGGGTTTTCATATTATTATATCAGTTATATAGAGTTTAATTTTCAGAAATTTTGGAGCTGTATGGATTTATTTATGTGAAAAACATTGAGGTTGTCTCAAAAACACTCTAAGATCTAGAAAGGACAAAAGTAAATTGATCACATATTTCTCATTTGTGTGAATTTGCTTCTGAAATTTAGTGGATTTTCGGATAAGTATATCAGAAGTCTACAAAAAAAATTTTAGTTTGTTTCAATCAGTTTGGCCGATTTATGATAAATTTGGTGCTTGAGACTTTGGTAAATAAAAAGAAGCATGTATTTTTGCAATTAGAGGTTAATTATGAGAGATTGACTTAACAGGTTGAGTCAATTGAGTAAAAGAAGATTTGATGTTGTTATTTATTGCAAAAAAAAATTGTATTAGAAGCTACATACATTATTCCAAAGTTTTTTGATTAACATCAATGGCTGCCAATAACAATCTTTCTATTCCTGTATTTAATGGGTTAGATTACGAGTATTGGTCCATCAATATGAGGACCTTACTCATAGGAAACTGGTTATGGTATATTGTATAAGAAGGCTACAATAAACCTGCATATTGGACCACCTTGAGTGCAACTGATAGAACCAATAAAAAAGGATATGAAGAACCCACTTGGAGCAAGCTACAAGGCGAGGAGAGAAAAGAGAAGAAGGAGCAACAATATGCAAATTGCTTAGCCCTTATGGATTTGAGGAGAGGAATGGAAAAGAGTGTTTTTCCTCTCATAGCTAATTCTAGATCAGCTACAATGGCATGACAAGTGTTGAAGGATTCTTATGGGTTTGATGAGGACACCCATAAATCCATGTGTGACAATCATGAAGATTGTTTAAACAAGGAGGAGCCTTGCTTCCTTAAATAAGTTTCTGAATTAGATCCTTTTGAAGGATTTTTTGAAGAGTCTTGTAAAGACTCATATGAAGACATGCTTTGTAATGGAGAATTATTTCTTGAAGAGGAAGACATACTTGAAGAAGAACCTTGTGTGGAAAAGAGTAAAGAATCCTTTCATGGAGAAGAGGATGAGAAGGAGCCTAGTACAATTCTCATTGAAGAGAGGTATGATGAAGAATGTCTCATGGAGGAGACAAATGGAGAGTGTATTTTGGAGAATGCTCCTAAAATTATCATGGAGGATAATAAAGAAGTTTTGTGGGATGATGATGGAGAAGCAATGTTCATGGAAGACCATTGGCTCACTTATCTTGAATACCATTCACTTGGAATGGATGTGTGCTCTCTTGAAAGAGAAAATGAAGTTATGTGGGATGATTTCCCAAGTGTAGCAGAGGAAGAAGAGATGAAGGGCATAAGTTTCATGCTCCATAATGAAGATTATCTCAAGGCTGAGATAATAAAAGGAAAATAAAATTTTGATAAAGACTATCTCAAGGAGGAGATAGAAAATAGTGAGATAGTCATTAATGGACTTCATGATGTAATGGAGGCATCATAAAAGGATATTGAGAATTGTATTTAAGAAGCAATTGTGGATGAATAGCACTCACTTGGAGTGACTACATTGCAGAAAGAGAGTTGTCTTGAAAAGGCAACAATGTATGATTGCTTGAATGAATGGTGTTTCAACACACCAACATGGATTGAACAAAGAAGGATAACTCTTAGTTAAGAGTTGATGGTTGATCTTGAAGAACCATACAATGAAGGAGAACTGCTACAAAATAGCTTTATGGGAAGCACCAAATCTACTCATATTAAAGGTAATTTTTTTATGATTAATGATTTGTTTTTGTGAGCAGGAATGAAAAGAAAGACGATTGTCTCATTGAGACAACTTTGATGAAGAGTCTTCTTGAAGACAATACAGTGATGGAGAACTTGGGTTGCATGGATCAAAATGATGTGTTCAAAATTCCTTGGGAGAAGGATTCTTGTAAAGTCATTGTTTTGAGAGAATATTTGTGTGAGGAGCAACTTTATGTTGCATATGTAGTTGGTCATTATATGGCCATATTTGTTGTGATATTTTGTGTGGAAATATGTGAAAGAGTTGTATGGTATAATCATCTATGTGATATGATTAATTGTAAATACTCATGTGGAGTATTATTTAGTGTTGAAGATGTAAAAGAAGATAAAAATGTGAGAGCATGGTTTAAAGACCATAATGATAAAGATATAAGAGAGTGGTTGCTGAAAACCACAAGAGGAGATAATTTTGTTGAAGGGGGAGCTAATCAATAAAAGAAGACACTCAAGCATTTGAAGGAAATACCACATAAAGAGTGGAAGGAGTTCCACCACAAGTATTTTGAAAATTCTGATTTCTTGATTCAAAATTGGAGGAAACATAAGAGAAACATTTTCTTCCAACTATGTGATGCTTAAAGAACTCTTGCATGAGTATCTTTAGCATCAAGGTGGAGAATGTTGGAATATTCAACATTGTCCTAAATATCTAAGTATTAAGTTAATATTTAGATTAGCTTTTGCTAAGTTAGTGGTTAGTTTAGCTTTGAGGGCATATAGCAAAATAAGTTAGAGTTTACTAAAATAGTGAATGAGTCATATAGATTAAGTTAGAACTCCCATGAGAATAGTCTTTTGCAACCATAATGTGCTATTATCTAGTTCTTCCAAAGAAATATAAATGTAACCTTTTTTACATGAAATATAATGTTCATTGAGGATATCTCAAATTTGGCAAGGAGTGCCAAATTGTAGAAGAAGAATCCAGTGAAATACCTCAAGATATTCAAAATATTGAGAGGAATATCCTGCTTGAAGTTAGAATTCGACAAGACTTGAAGACAGAAGAAGCTCATAAAATATAGGATATTTGAAAATTACCTCTTATAGCAATAAGGCACTACTTCAAAGATAGAGACTTCTCCAAATATACAGTGGAAGAAGAATATTACAAGAGGAGAAAAAGCCACCAAATCCTAGGCTCCTAAAAGAAAGTTTGAGACCATCATTTGGTGAAGAAGGGGCTATTCAAGAATAATCTATAGAGAGATGCAAAATTCTATTCAGAGCAGTAACTTGGTGATCTTAGGCACCAATATCTACAATATCTACAAAAGTGAAATATGAGCTACAAAATATTAAAAAATATATGCAACTACTAGTGCTAACTAAGTCATTAATTAAGATTCATTTGAGCACCTTATCTGGATTAAATTTGCATAAATAAAAGTAGATTACAGTATTCAAAAGTGCAAATAGAAAGAGGTTCATTTACACATTATTTAGGAGTTTATTAGATTTTAGAATATAAAAAAGAAGACTAAGTCCTACAATATTAGTTGTGAATTTGCAGAATAACTTATAAAGATTCATTTTAGGTTATTCTTGAATAATTGCAGTATATTAATTAAAGTGCATTAACTTGAGAGTTAAATTGGAGTGATAAGGTGAAATTCTTAGTGTATTGAAAGGGGTATATTAAATTTATTATGCACTAGTACACTACTCTCAAAAGAAAATTAGCTTTTATGTTTTTGAAGGGCATAAAATCTAATTGGTATCAAGTGTCTAAAGATGTTATTGAAGCACTACAATATACAACTTGTGGTGGCCAAAATAAGACAACAAAAAAAGGTTAGAGTCCTCCAAAACTTGGAGGAGAACCTAAAACATAAATAGAAGCTTCATTGAGAATTGGTGAGTCTCAGATCCAAAGCATTACAAGAGTGAATTCACCAAAAGAAAATGTAGAAAATTGCATAAATTAAAAGCTCCTATCTACTATTGTCTAAATCTTGGATTTAATATAAAGAGTCCAAGAAAAAAAGGAAGGTATCTACTCATAAAAGACAACCTCAAAACCCTTGCATTTTAGGAAGAGAAATATGTCATGAAACCAAAAATATATATCTAAAATAAGAGTGCAAAAGAAGGAGGCTAATGTACAATATATAGTACATTATATTGCACCATTTAAATCTAGTTTTTATAGTCCAAGAAGCAGATTTGGACGTGTATCAATAGGAAATGCAGCCAACATAAGCACTCCTTTTTCCTATGCAATAGCAACCACTTGAAGAGTGCACCTTGCACAAATGAACTTGCAAAACAAAACCCACAAGAGGCCATCGTCAAAGCTACGTAAAGGAGTGCACATTCACTAATGAAAAACAATGTGAGACAGACAGTCAAACAACCACCTGAGATGGATAGCAAAGTGGAACAAATAGCACATACACTACAAAGGAAAAAAAAAGGGGTGTCTACTCCTACCAACATAAGAAAAATAACAACATGGATAACTTCTAAAATGTATTTATCTCTACCAAGGATAAATGAACAAAATCTACTCTACAAGGACGTAGAGGTTTCAAACGTTGGAAGCATTAAATGAAAAGGAGGAACTATCTTGGTGAAGATCAAACACAAAACAAAGCATCAAACTTGCTACTCGGTGCCTCATCAATCGACTTGCAGAAAACAAGGTTGCTTGCTACTCAAGAAACATAGCAAAGAAAAAGGAATGGTAAACTAAAAGACCTAAGGAGTTATAATATCATTGGAAGGCATTATAGTCTACAAGCAGAAAGAGTGAATGCCACTTGGCATATATCCTCCAAGAGCAAGCGTTACAAGAACGTTGCCTCTCAAATGCATTCAAACTACATTCTAATTCTCATGCATTACCAAGAAGATTCGACTCTCAACGGGTTACTAGAAGATTTGAATCTCAAGCGTTACTAGAAGCTTCGACTATCAATGCATTATTATAACCTCATATCTCAAGCGCTACTAGAAGCTACGATTATCAACGAACGAGTAGAGTGGTGATACTTATTATCCATAAGTCCCACACAAAGGAGTGAGCGTTACATAGCGGCCAACAACAAGGAGTTACGTAGAAGGGTGCCCATACATAATGGACATGAAACGTGTCACAAAGCAAAGTTTGCTCCTCAAATAAAAGTGCTCAAAGGACAAATATTAGAAGAGGTAGAGAGTGAGTAAAAATGTAGTCAAAGCCAGTCAACACAACATGGAAGAAGGAGCATTTAAGACTCTAGGCTATTCAAAGGTTAAATCCTCCATATTCAGTAGCATATACGTTCCAGCATTAAATACGTCTACCTCCATTGATTCGAGCGCCCAAGGGTACCACATCATCACTTTTATATTCAGTAAAATAAAGCACTAAAGAGTGGAGATTCTAGCATAAAAAAGGTAAGGGTGAAATCCCATCATATTATTGCTTTCAACTTTGGAGATATAAGGTATAAAATTTAGTTTAGTGAAAGCAAAACTATATGGGATAACTTACCAAAATAAAATAATATTTGCATCTCAACCTAGGAGAAATAAGGAATTCAACTTGGATTAATGTATCTGATATTTTGCAAATATCATTAATTTTCTAATTTTCCAAACTTTGGAGTGATAAGGGTTACAACATCAAACTAGGTCTTTTGGAAATTAGAAATTGAAACCTAAGGGTTATAAAAAAGGTTATTAAATATTTATCAAAGTTGGAAATTATATTTTTAGTTGTATTTAAACTTCTTAAAAAAGGACAAAAGGATTCCAACATTAAAACCTCTTAAAAATTTGGAAAAAGTGCTTAGTTCAATTAGGAGGAATAAGGTGTTATATAAATTGATTTTTGACTGTACAAAATTAATAATAAAATTGAACTATATCTGTACAAAAAGCACTATACCATACTCCAAAAACATTAAGGAGTTATTTGGAATTTCACAAAACTTGATCAGAGGTAATCAAGTTGGCAAGATATAAGCTTTCTTCAAAACCTATAATTAGATGTTCATACTCTCATTACTAGGGAGACATAAGGAAGCCTACAAATCTAAAGGTTTCATAAAATAAATATTATATACTTCAATCAAGGTTTGCATATCCTAATATAAAAGATCTATAAGGTAGACTTCAAAGGTTCTACCAAATTTCAATAGCAAGAATCTCTATCTTCAGAAATCTACCATGGATGAAATTTTGAGAGAAGCATTCAATAATGAGAAATTATTCCATGAAGTAGAATTCTATTCTAAAAAATTAATAGATACTCTAATAGGATATGAATATCTTCCCTCAAGCGACAAAGAGAAACTCTCATTATTTCTTAAAGAAGCCAAAGAAGGTAGCTTTACAACATTGATTAACTACCATCATGAAATTCTCTTCACAACATGGTGGAACTCAAAAATATTGATTATATTTGCACCTGAAGAATGTTTAATGATCTATCTATCATTAATTGCATTTGTACTTACTCAACATAAGAACCAAGAGGGAAAATAACACTACTATTATGATGATAGACTAACCTATCGTGAAGCAGAGATCACACCGACATCACAACAGAATCACAGGAAGAGAAGAAGGAGAAAAGAAAGAAGAAACATACTAAATAAGGCCAAGATATGAAGACACAAATTACCCGTTGAACATAAATATAAAATAAGCAGAAGGAAAATATGAAGTCAAGAAGAATATGAAGATCCATATTGAAGACTAAAAGTCTTCAATACCCAAATAATGCAATGCAGGGGGGTGTTAGAAATAGTTTATATTCTATCATTTGGGTTATGTACATGTATCTTCAAAGGTATATACTTAGGACATTAGATTACTTTAGGGGGAAGTTATCTAGTTACTTCATGCAATTTAATAAATGCACAAATGTCCATGTGCAAGTTGTAAATGTGCAAGGTGTCACTTGTACAACTAAATATAGTGTTTTCCAAGTATCCTATTTTACCTATATAAGGATGGCCTCATTATTAGCATAATAAGAGAGAGGAGTGTTGGTGACACAATAGCTTAGGGTTCTTAGTAGTTAGTTCAGTTCTGTGTGGACCACCATCCATTGGTGATGGATGCAATGTAGTCCAGTATCTATATTAATGGAGTGCTCATTTCCTCCATAGCTACATTGTATTCATTTATATATCATTTATGTTTATTGCATATCTCAGCCTTCTTGCAGATTTACTTTAATTAATGTTATTCTGCATCTCATTATTATTATCTCCTTGGATTATTATATCAAAAGGTAACAAAATGTTGATTTAATAGATATTATACATAATTATTGAAGAAAATGATACTAAATAATTGATTTATTACCTAAATTGATGTAAATTGTTGCATTAATTTAATGGTTGAACTTTTATTTATTTTTTTATTACAAGCATGACTATGGTCAAACAAGTGGTAAAAGAATACTAAATAAAGAGAACAAAATTATTGAAATCAATCAATATTATTGTGTTGTTATATAGAATTGAAATAACCCCACTCATATTACATGATAACTACATTGACCACAATTACATGGTCAAATGATGGTATAATAACAATTTGGCAATTATGCATGTATCTCTTGATAAGATTTAAACCTCGGTTTTTTCCTTAAAAATTGAGAAAATTAATCTGTTCAACTCATATCATTTGATGCTGAAACAAAAAACTAGGGCATTGATCGGGTAGACGAAGCACTTTTTGGTTGCTATAAAATCGAAGACAAGAATGTTACCCCATGAGATCCCAATTGGAGCACCTCTAAATACTCTCTTAAATAGAGTTTATTTATAGATTTTTTGAAGGAAAAATCTCCAATAAATACTGAAGAAGCACGAAAATTATGCTAAAATACTCTTTGTAGCTACTAGAAAAATATCAACATCTCAAAGAGTCAATGGATGCTTGCCACAATCAGAATCAAGGTCAAATATCATAATTGAATAGAGTATAGTAGAAGAAATGATATTATATAGAGCCAATCATGATCCGATCTATAAATTCATAGGTATTCACTCTACCCTAAATTTTTGCATTCATGGGCTTGGTAGAACTAGGAGCCTCATTGTGAGTATTCTTTGTGGTTTATTAGTAATGGATTTTTTATTGTTAGTTTTTTCACTTATCAATAGAAATAGGGTATTCAAATTAGAAAAGAGGAATCATGGCCTGATAGGATTAATTATTCAACCTTGGAGAGTGGGATTTGATCCTTGAATTGAACCCATTGCTATCCTGATTTGGGTCCGATTGTATGCACTCCCAATGGAGTTATAGAATGAGAAGATATTGGAAATTATTGGTAATTTTCTTGGAAGATATTTGGGTGTCTTTAGAGACACAATGGAAGGAAACACAACTGTTTATGCTATATTATGCGTTGAAATGGATCTCAACCATCCTTTATCGATAGAGGTGAAACTTGAACTTATAGGACTATCTTGAATTCAAGAATTGGATTATGAGATGTTGCATTTTAGGTGTAGATTTTTCCATAAATATGGGTATATGGCCCAGTCCTACCCAAATAATATGATCACAAAATGGGGACTCATCTAGGAATACCAAATTTTCCTGAGGAGGGTAAGTCTATAGTCAATAAAGAAGCAAACATCATTTATTAGGGATGAAAAGCACATGAATATGATTTTGAACAACCCAAAGAAGGCGAAGGAAAAAGAAAAAATATGATAAAGAGAAAACGCAACCCAAACCCTCAAATAGTTGTGAGATCTTCAAGACATTGGTGGAGCAAGAATAAGAAAAAATCATGGAATAAGTGGATGGGAATAATGAAAACAATAAAAATCATGTTCAAGTGCCTCTTTTAGATCCTCCTATCCTAGATTAGATAATAGAGTGAAGTGAGTTACCACAATCAAATATTATAGAGGGAATGATAGTACATAACTAGGAACAACTGATAGTAAAGGATGTCATCATGGGTGTGACATAAAAATAGAGAAAATATAACTCTATGGATCAACTAGGTGGATAATAAATTAAATAATATTGCTCTCAAATAATGGGTAGAAAATCAAATAAGGAATTGATAACATCTCCAGGAGATAAACTATTCAATGGGGGATCAGTGAGGACAATAGAATATTTCTGATCTCAAGTTAACCAATGACTATACAATCATGAAATATTAGGAGTTTAAACAACAAAAACCATCATTTTGTTGTTCAAAGACTCTTAGAGAAAAGTAAAATATAATTTTTCTTATCCAAGAGATAAAATATCATTGGATCTCATATATAAAACAATAAATAGACTTTGGAAGGGTTATGGTCATATGGAAGTGGTTGTCCAAGGGGTCTCAGGGGGGATAGTTACCTTTTGGAACTCTCTTGAATGGATGAAAATATACCATATAGCTTGGAGGGGTTTCCTCACATCCCATTTTAGTAACAATATGAAAACTGAGCAAGTTTTAATCACTAATTTCTATAGGGCTCAAAACCTAGATGGTCAAATTCGTTAATGGAAATTAGTGCATAATATGAGAGTCTCAAGGGAGTATTTAGACTGGATTATTGTTGGGGATTTTAATACTAAATTATCACCTAGATATCAGGAAGGGGGAAATCCAATTTTGGAAATAGGGAATCAACTTATGATTGCCCAAGTCCATGCATTATACTTGGTGGATATTAAATGTCATAGAACCAATTATACTTGGAATAATAAGAGGAGTAAGCCACAAGCAGGAAGGTGAATTTAGATCATTTTTTGGTTTTAAAGGAGACATTTGTGAAATAGAATTTGAAATTTTAAATTTTTTGAGGATTTAGTCTCAAATCACTTTCCCATTCTATTGGAGGGGTGATCAAGATAGGACAACACTATAAATCGTTTATATTTGAAAATATTTGGTTACAAAAGGAAGAACTTTGAAGAAAATCCCATAGTGGTGGGAAGAGAGATGACTAACATATGGTACACCAATGTTTAGATTCCACAAGCAACTTTATTATGTCAAGGATCAACTAAAACAATGGAGGTAAGCTAACAAGCTAGACTTCTAGGCCCAAAGAGCTCCATTGGTGGTCATATGGGGTGAGGTGCAAAAACTCTTTAGGGAAGAAACAATTATAGAGTAGCCCAAAGAAGAGGATGATGAATTTTGTGTTAGAGTAATACTCCATTACTTGGGATATTTACCATTTACTCCACTAGGTAAAATAGGTAGTATATTGCATTATACTACATAGGTAGATTTTATTACATTTACTATTTACTTTTATCCTTTAGATATTTATTATTCTTATCCTAGGTTAGTTCCTAAATATCCTAGGGTAGTCAATCCTAAACCTAACTCTCTACCTAGCCTAACGCGTTTGTTAGCTTGGTTAGTGGGGAATTAGTTAGGTTTACTATTCATTGTATTATATAAACATTAGTCTTAAACCTAATGTTGAGTTAGATTAATTTGATAATTATTTCATCTGACTTACCTTGCATCATTGGTATCATCGCAGTCGGGTGGCCTAATACGAGCTTCGCTCGTTCCACCCGACCTGGACCTGGCATGGTCTTCGAGGGCCCTACTGGCCCTTAGGACCTACACGGATCTCGAGGTGGCTCCCAGGCAGCAAGACCCGCAGGCCCATACACCTGGGTAGAGTAGGCCCACGTCATCGGGCGGCCACGGGAGAAGACCCACAGGCCTAGACAGATCTGACAGCATTCTGCTATCCGACCTATCAGGCCTGACAGGCTGACAGAGGGCCAACGACCGACCCAACCCGGGCCCCACGCACGAGGAGCCCCATATCGATGATCGAAGATTTTTTTTCTCCAGCCTGACTATGGGACCTGAAGCTGACCTCCACGAGAGGGTAGGATCACCCTCCATGGGAGGCCACATGGCAAACCCAACCGATGACTGGCCACCTAATGAGGGCAGGTGTGCCCCCTGATAGTGATCGAACTGACTCACCGTTCGGCGACTAGAATCTAAGAGGGCAGGCAGCCCTTCAATTTTTGGTGACAGGCAAGGCAACCATCAACTGGAGCGACGCATTCGACCACCAATGACCCACATCCGATGATCAAAATGCGAGATGGCAGGCGGCCCTCCAATTTTTGGTGACCGATAAGGCGATCGTCGACTAGAGCCAGGGCAGGAGCGCCCTAGCTCCAAACATGTGACACGTGGTACACAAACCTATCAGACCACGTAGACCAAAAGGACCCACGCGTGCCTGGGCATAGATCTCGAGGTGCTGACACGGACCACTCATCTAGCGACATGTGGCATACAGCCACTGACCAGTCACAACCTTGGGCATAGATCTTGAGGTGTTTATGTGGCACTGCCACTGGACTCGACCTGGATCAGACTCGACATGTGGTGGACAGCCACTCGATGATAGATCAAACATGTGGCGGACAACCACTAGATGACATACTGGATACGTGGTGGACAACCACTGGATGACGGACTGGACATGTGGTGGCCATATGGCGGACAACCATGTGTTCCACCTGACATGTGGACCCCTTTGGCTGTGCCATGTGGGCGGCAGCAAAAGGGGTCCGATAGACCCTGATTGCCCGTAGGCAATCAAAGAGCACTGTGTGCTCTGTTTCTTTTAAGCAACAAAAAATTTCCCGCATGGGCGATGTGGGATAAATCCCACTCATTTCCCCGTCGCTCAATGGGAAAGCCTTCAAGGAGAAGGCATGCCACATCTATTCCCGTCGGGCCAACTAGCCCGATCGGTAGAGGGGCTAGCGCTAAGGCGCTACCTAACGTGAGGTCAGGAGTTCGACTCCCGTCGGGGCAAGAATATTTTTTGCCACAAGAAGCCCGCGACAAGAAAATCAAAGGTAATTTTTTTTTTGTAATTTGTTTTTTATTTTTAATCATTTTACTTTATAATTTAATATTTTTATGATAAAAATTTAATTTTAAAATTTTAAAATTATTATTTTTCTTAACTATATTCCATTATAAAAATTTGATTAAAACTATGAAAACATTGCATTAAAAATAGAAAATTTGGATGGTATTTCTTTTGCAACACAACAAAAATAGTGATTTTGTTTTCTCACCAAAACAGAGATATAAGACATAGAAGAGCATATTTTTTTTGCAAATTAGAGAACCTCCCATTCTTCTCAAACCTTGTCAATTTTACACCATGAAAGGGATGAAGAACACAAGCTTATACTGAGAGGGGGGTGAACAGTATAAGACCTCTTTTTACTTTTTCCTTTATACTTTAAAAATAGTAAAGCAATATACCCAAAGCAATAACAAAACAATGCACAATATCATCCACAAAGTGACACCAATTTTAACGTGGTTCACCCAGAATGGCCAGGCTACGTCCACAGATAAAATATTTCACTAAATTTTATCAATCCAAATTCTGGGAATACCTTTCCCAATTACAATGTTTATGGGCCCCGGCCCAAAGGAGATACCAATCCCCTATCCCCCCAGGGGAAAATCCCCTAGCTCTGCTCTGGCTGGTGATCCTCTAGAAGACCTCTGCCTCCGCTGCCCTTAGCAAATGGAACTCTATCCATAGAAGACACCTGTCCTCCCTGCTTTGGCTGGAGACCTCTGTCCTCAACTCTATCACCTCCAAAGCTGGTCCTCGAATTTGCACTAAACACAGTCCTTCGGTCTAGCACAAATGTCCTCGATCTCTTTCTCTGATCTGCACCAAACATAGTCCTTCGGTCTGGCACAAATGTCCTCGAATCTGCACCAATCTCTGTCCTCAACTGGTTCTCAATTTTGGTTCACAAAAGTGGTTCACAAGCTTTCACTAAAGCTTGCTTGATCTTCACCCAAGTCTTCACCAAGACTTGTCTCAGATCTGCTTTGCAAGTTCTCACTAGAACCTGCCCAAACCGCTCCACAAGCTCAACAAAAGCTTGCTCAAATCTGTCCAACAAGCCCTCTCAATGACTTGTCCAAAACCTGCTCACAAGCTCTCAAAAAGCTTGCTCAAAGCTGTCCACAAGTCTTCACAAAGACTTGTCTCAAATCTGCTTGTAAGCTCTCAGAAAAGCTCACACAAATCTGTCCTTAAGTTCTCTCTACGCAGTTACAGCTGAACTTGGTCGAACTTCAACCTTTGCACCTCTACGCAATCACAACGGCATCGTCTTCGCACACTCTACTTCCTTTGTGATCTTTCACACTTAGAATGATTCGATGAAACGCACTCTGCACACTACGATCGAATTCGCACTCTGCTCTCAGCGATCGAACTTCTTGCACTGCGCACTATCTCCGAACGTCGCACATCAACAACACATCCATCAACATTCAACTCTCCAAATAGCCCTCCTTTTATAACAAGATTTTCATGATGAAAACTTTAATCTTAGTCGACTGTTATACCAAAAACAAACCCTAATCTACGTCGACTGCAAGCCCTAATTTTTGTCGGCTAAAATTTAACTTTGTCGGCTTCACTGCCTCTGTAACTCTTCTGTAGCTTCTACCGTGAAACTACAACATGTCACGATATCATGACACCTTTGCAACCATACACTTTCTTTTGGCTTTTGTCATGATATCATGACACAATTGCCTTTGTCAACTTCCACTAAGCTCTTGTCACGATATCATGACACTTCTGACTTAGTCAGCATCAACTTTGCTTTTGTCACGAAATCATGACACTTCTCCTATAGAAGACCTGCATTCTATTTCTATCACAAAATCGTGACACTTTCTCCAACCGAACGCTGCCATCTCAATCTATCATGAAATCGTGACACTTTCTCTTCCTTGCACTCTTGTCTCGCTTGCACTAGCGAAAAGAACATGTCACGAAATCCGTGACACTTTCGCCCTTGTGTTTTTCTCCCTTACCCACACGAAAATGGAACATGTCACGAAATCATGACGCTTTCACCTTTGAGCTCTTCCTCCTTGAATTTGTCATGAAATCATGACACTTCTAGCTTTCGTACGTTTTCTTTGCACTTCATGAAATCGTGACGCTTTCAGCTTCCGTACGACTTCTCTGCAACCTGTCGCGAAATCACGACGCTTCTCATTTCAGACTCTTCCCTTTGCTGCATGTCACGAAATCATGACAGTTCTTACTTGGAACATTTTCATCTGCAGCATGTCACGAAATCGTGACACTTTATCTTGCTTCCACTTTGTCTTCTGACTTGTCACGAAATCGTGACACTTTTTCTCCTTAGCGCTTTTCTTTTCTTCGGGTCACGAAAACCCGACATGTCGCGATATCGTGACACTTTTTCTCTCGGACTCTCTCTCCTGCATTATGTCATGAAATCATGACATTTTTTCTTTTGGACTCTCTCTCCTGCAACATGTCGCGAAATCGTGACACTTTTTCGTCCGTTCAACCTTCCTTGCAATATGTCGCGAAAATGCGACATGTCGCGATATCGCGACATTTTTCCAACTTACTTTCTTTCGAACTTGTCATGCCGAACCTTCATCAAAACAAATTATTTTACATCAAATCAAATTCCTTCAAAAGCTTCTTGACATCAATGACAACTTATACACTTGAGCAAAGGCAATGTACCCAAAGTACCCAAAATTGCCAACAATCTCCCCCTTTGTCATTGATGGCAAACCTTTATTGAAAACACGTCTCAGGAGCCAAAACTGAAACCAACTGTGCTAACAACTAAGAAACTGTGCCCACAACTGAGAATATTCCTTTGAAGTTTTGCTCCCCCTGACTTGAAGCTTTCCTCTTCACTTGAAGCTCTCCCCCTTACTCATATCTCTCCCCCTTTGTCATCAATGGCAAAGGGTCACCTTTGGGGCTCGGGACTAAGAATGAGCCTCTTAGCTTAGTCCCTCCCCCACCTCCCGATGAGGTGATTAATTCTGGGGTGGGAGTAAAACTCCCATTAGGCACTGATCATCATCAGCGTCTATAATTTCCTTGTCGGGCCTTCTCTTGAACTCTTTGCCCGTATTCCTGTTCCTGTTCCTGTCACTGTTCCTGTTCCTGTTATCATTCCTGTTCTTGTCACTGTTCTTGTTCTTGTTCTCATCCCTGTTCTTGTTCATGCCTTGATCCTTGGACCTGTTTATACCACTGTTCCTATTCCTGTACCTTGGAAGTTCAGCTCTACACTGTCTAGCTGTGTGACCTTCATTGTTACACTTATAACAAGTAACAATGTTATTTCTTTTAGGCATACCTGTTCTTTGAATCTGCCTGTTCTGACTAACCCTGTTCTGACCAAACCTGTTCCTGTAATTAACCTTGCAATAGACTACCTTGTGCCCAAACTGTTGACAAGAGTAGCAATACCCTTGAAAGAAACTAGCGCTTCTGAAATTGCCGTTTACCTTCTTCACTTGAGCCATGCAATGTGCAGCCATGTGACCAAACCTGTGACACGCAAAACATCTGCCATGAAATTTTCCTTTATTCGACCTCTTGGGTCCTGAAAACTTCTTCTTCTCATTCTGAATTTTGTTTTCTATTTCTGAGCATCTATCATTCAAGGACTCATGATCTGAAATACTTTCCTCATCAGAACTCTCTTCCTTTTGGAGTCTCTTACTAGACTCTCCAGCTTGTTCCTTGTGTGGCTTAACAAAACCAAGGCCTGTTTTATCCGTTGTCTTTCTTTGACCTTTGATGAGTGACTTAACCTTTTTGGAGCTATCTTGAAACCTGTAAAGCTTATCCTTGTACTCTTTAGTTTCCTCTTTCAAAGAAGCCATTTTCTGTTCTAACTCACTATACTCAAGAACCTTAGACTCTAACTCATCCTTGAGTTCTTGTGTCTTAGCCATAGAGAAGTCAAGACTTTCTATAAGATCATCTCTCTCCATACAACATTCATCTAACTTATCCTTGAGTCTAGCATTCTTCTTTCTTTCCTTTTTCAAAACACTAAGAGCGTTAGTAAGTTCACTTTCAAGATCCTTTATTTGTTTGCTTTCTGAATCATCAAAGCCTTTTTCAGATTTCTTATCACTAGAGGTGCTACCTTTTTCAAAAACCATACAAGCATCTTCCTTATAGTTTTCTGAAGCATCCTCATACATACTAGAAACCAAATCATTATTTGTGCAATCATCCTCAAGGTGACCAAAATTTCCACATCTAAGACATTTCATGATAATGAATCTATGTTTCGGTTCTTCCTCTTTTTCTGATATGAACAACATCTCATTTTCATTATCACTTGAAGAACTTTCACTATCACTACTAGAACACTTACTTGCTTTGTCTAGGTAGAAACTCTTCTTGTGCTTGTGAGAATACCTCTTTCCTTGATTGTTGTGCTCATCTTTGTTTTTCCTATGATGCTTGTGCTTTTCAGAATCCTTGCTCTTAGAATCCTATTTATCTTCATCACTTTCATTCTTGGGAACAGTACAATCAGTAGCATAATGACCAAACTTTCCACAATTGAAACATCTTATATTTTTCACGCTTTTGTGCTTTCTAGAGAACTTGCCTTTCTTGCTGTAATATGCCTCTTCATCACTAGAAGACTCATCACTCTCTTGAAGCTGTTTACCCTTGGATTTCTTGGTAGCCTTGAAAGTTGCCTCTTTCTTGACATCAACCTTCACTTGAGTTCTCAACTCAAATGCTGCAAGTATACTATGGAGCTCATCCTTTTTCAACTTATCCAAATCTTTAGCTTCCTCAATAGCAGAAATATTTTCACTAAATCTATTAGGAAGAGATCTTAAAATCTTATCACAAACATCATTTTCAGCAAGCTCAAGACCTAAGTCTTTCATGGAGTTAACAACCTCATCCATACGAAGCATGTAGTCACTAATATTTTCATCATCATTCATCTTGAGTTGTTCAAACATACCTTTGAAGTGTCTCAACTTGGCCTTTCCGACATTTGTATCACCTGTATGAACCACTTGCAACTGTTTCCACATTTCACTAGCTGTCTTGCAGTGAATCACTTTGGTGAGATCTGCTTTCTGTAAGCCTTTCAGGATTGCATTCATTGCTTTTGAATTGTTGTGATGTAGGAGCCTTTCTTCTTTAGTATTTGGACCATGTACAGGAATAGTGTACTCATCTTCAATTACTTCCCATACCTCATTACCAAGTGCCATTAGATGAACCTTCATCCTTGCACTCCAAAGACCAAAATCTGACCCATCAAGAATAGGTGTTGCATTGCCACTTGAATAATCCATTGTGTTCTTTATTAGCTTTTCCTTCAAGCTGTTAAACTTTTCGAAGGCACCCGCTCTGATACCAATTGAAGAACACAAGCTTATACTGAGAGGGGGGGTGAACAGTATAAGACCTCTTTTTACTTTTTCTTTTATACTTTAAAAATAGTAAAGCAATATACCCAAAGCAATAACAAAACAATGCACAATATCATCCACAAAGTGACACCAATTTTAACGTGGTTCACCCAGAATGGCTGGGCTACGTCCATGGATAAAATCTTTCACTAAATTTTATCAATCCAATCTCTGGGAATACCTTTCCCAATTACAATGTTTATGAGCACCAACCCAAAGGAGACACCAATCCCACTCAGCACCAACCCACAAGAGACACCAATCCCCTAGCTCTGCTCTGACTGGTGATCCTCTAGAAGACCTCTGCCTCCGCTGCCCTTAGCAAATGGAACTCTATCCATAGAAGACACCTGTCCTCCCTGCTCTGGCTGGAGACCTCTGTCCTCAACTCTATCACCTCCAAAGCTGGTCCTCGAATTTGCACTAAACACAGTCCTTCGGTCTAGCACAAATGTCCTCGATCTCTTTCTCTGATCTCGCACCAAACACAGTCCTTCGGTCTAGCACAAATGTCCTCGAATCTGCACCAATCTCTGTCCTCAACTGGTTCTCAATTCTGGTTCACAAAAGTGGTTCACAAGCTTTCACTAAAGCTTGCTTGATCTTCACCCAAGTCTTCACCAAGACTTGTCTCAGATCTGGCTTTGCAAGTTCTCACTAGAACCTCGCCCAAACTGCTCCACAAGCTCAACAAAAGCTTGCTCAAATCTGTCCAACAAGCCCTCTCAATGACTTGTCCAAAAACCTGCTCACAAGCTCTCAAAAAGCTTGCTCAAAGCTGTCCACAAGTCTTCACAAAGACTTGTCTCAAATCTGCTTGTAAGCTCTCAGAAAAGCTCACACAAATCTGTCCTTAAGTTCTCTCTACGCAGTTACAACCGAACTTGGTCGAACTTCAACCTTTGCACCTCTACGCAATCACAACGGCATCGTCTTCGCACACTCTGCTTCCTTTGTGATCTTTCACACTTAGAATGATTCGATGAAACGCACTCTGCACACTACGATCGAATTCACACTCTGCTCTCAGCGATCGAACTTCTTGCACTGCGCACTATCTCCGAACGTCGCACATCAACAACACATCCATCAACATTCAACTCTCCAAACAACCCTCCTTTTATAACAAGATTTTCATGATGAAAACTTTAATCTTAGTCGACTGTTATACCAAAAACAAACCCTAATCTACGTCGGTTGCAAGCCCTAATTTTTGTTGGCTAAAATTTAACTTTGTCGGCTTCACTGCCTCTGTAACTCTTCTGTAGCTTCTACCGCGAAACTACAACATGTCGCGATATCACGACACCTTTGCAACCGTACACTTTCTTTTGGCTTTTGTCATGATATCGCGACACAACTGCCTTTGTCGACTTCCACTAAGCTCTTGTCGCGATATCATGACACTTCTGACTTAGTCAGCATCAACTTTGCTTTTGTCGCGATATCACGACATTTCTCCCTTCATCGACCTCCTTTCTGCTTTTGTCATGAAATCATGACACTTCTCCTATAGAAGACCTACATTCTATTTTGTCGTGAAATCGTGACACTTTCTCCAACCGAACGCTGCCATCTCAATCTATCACGAAATCGTGACACTTTCTCTTCCTTGCACTCTTGTCTGCTTGCACTAGCGAAAACGGAACATGTCAGAAATCGTGACACTTTCGCTGCCTTGTGTTTTTCTCTGCCTTACGCCCATGAAAATGGAACATGTCACGAAATCATGACGCTTTCGCCTTTGAGCTCTTCCTCCTTGAATTTGTCATGAAATCGTGACACTTCTAGCTTTCGTACATTTTCTTTGCAGCCTGTCACGAAATCGTGACGCTTTCAGCTTTCGTACGACTTCTCTGCAACCTGTCGCGAAATCGCGACGCTTCTCATTTCAGACTCTTCCCTTTGCTGCATGTCACGAAATCGTGACAGTTCTTACTTGGAACATTTTCATCTAGCATGTCGCGAAATCGTGACACTTTATCTTGCTTCCACTTTGTCTTCTGACTTGTCGCGAAATCGTGACACTTTTTCTCCTTAGCGCTTTTCTTTTCTTCGGGTCATGAAAACCCGACATGTCGCGATATCGCGACACTTTTTCTCCCGGACTCTCTCTCCTGCATTATGTCATGAAATCGCGACATTTTTTCTTTCGGACTCTCTCTCCTGCAACATGTCACGAAATCGTGACACTTTTTCGTCCGTTCAACCTTCCTTGCAATATGTCGCGAAAATGCGACATGTCGCGATATCGCGACATTTTTCCAACTTACTTTCTTTCGAACCTGTCATGCCGAACCTTCATCAAAACAAATTATTTTACATCAAATCAAATTCCTTCAAAAGCTTCTTGACATCAATGACAACTTATACACTTGAGCAAAGGCAATGTACCCAAAGTACCCAAAATTGCCAACAAGGGAGACAACAATCAAAACTTTGATTCTTTCTTGCAAATTTGGAAAACAAGGAATCTGAAAATTTTGTGAATTTCATAGACAAAGAGTGCATTTGTTTTTCTCCAAGAGGGGGATATAAGACATAAAATTGCACTTTCCTTTTGTAAAATTGAGAAGAATTTAAATCCTTAGGCCCAAAAAAACTAAGTCGTGTGTCCACTAGTTCTGGAAGCCTTCCAAATGCAGGTCGTGTGTCGACTTGTCTTGGAAGGAGTGCTCAAAATTGTTAATTTTGCAAAATTCAGGGGAAAAGACAACATTGTACTTATTTTTGAAAAATTGGAAAACAAAGTAGGAGACATAAAAATATCATTTTTTTTTTTTTGCACAACACAAATACACATTTTGTTGCAAAAATTTATAGAAGGTGCATTTTCGATTTTACTCGACACCTTAAATTGGCAAACTAGGTGATAAGAATTTTGAGGCCATTTATTGTTTGATTGTTGCATCATTCTTTTTGCAACTATAAGTCATATAATCAAGAACATCCATACCTCAAAATTTCACAAATTTGTGTAAATCCTTGCACATATTTAAAGCCAAAATTACTTGATATTCTCTCCTAAATCAACAAAACCCCTAATTCACTCTTATTTGTTTGGCTTAATTTCCTCAAACTTTTCATCCTTCTTGAAGGGAGTTAAGGCAGGTGCCATTAAATATTCTGTTTGAGTGAATTATATTTTGGTACTCTTTCAGGGTAATCAAAATAAAGAACAAGTTTTTTGAAAATAAGGAACCTTAAAAGTTGCAATCCTTTGCACTAAGGGGGGATAATTCCTTTCTTCCTTCAAACATAGATTTTGATAAGAGGGAAATAAAACTTGTAAAGGCAATCGAGAAAAGTCCAAGTCATCAACATTAAACCTTTTCTTTTAGACTTCATAATAGCAATCATGCTTGAAGTACTTACAATAAGAAAGGACAAATTGGTGAAATTTTTTGATCAAATTGCCTAGAAAGCATAGTTTTGCACAAATTGTAAAAATGACAACCAAGACACCATTCAGTGTTGGTTTCAAAACAAGCAAAACTAAAATGGCAAAGGCACAACACAGAAGCCATATTTCTTGTGAAGTGTCTCATTCTGATTCTGTTTCTGGTTCAAAGATAGCACAAGGAGTGCTAAATTGCTAAAACAGTTTTGTAGAGGGAAAACACATGTGTCCCTTGGGCAAAAACACCATATTCTCTCTCTCCTCTTTTTGGCTTCATAAATAGCATAAGTATTTTGTTTGAAGACCTTGCAATAAGGGGTGCTTGAACCTCTTTTAGGCTTCATAAATAGCAAATTCTAGGTGTTTGAAGTACTTGTAACAAGAGGAGCGAATTTTTGTGATGTAAAATTGTCTAGGAGGCAATATTTGTAAAAACCTTCACCACACTCTTGTTTTGCACACTTTTTGCAATTGAGGGGGGATATCCATTTCTTTTTCTTCACTGATTTTTGTAAATAGGGAATAAGGCTTATAAGGGTGAATTTTCGGCTTTGACCGACACCTTAGTCACACTTCCTTCAGAAATTAATTACACTATGTTTTGCAACGAGAAGGGGGGAACTTATAAGGGTGCATTTTTGGCAACAACCGACACCTTAGCTACCTTATCTTTTGCAAATTCATATTGTAAATGAATGAACATTTTATGAAGTGATCTATTCTACTACACCCAGTGATTGCAGCAGCTGGTTACCCATGCAATTCGGTTGGATGATGTGATTACCATAAGGACATTCGTTGACATGAAGACAAAGTGAGGAATGACCCACTTTTTGCTTAGAAGCAGCCAGAGCACTGTGAAAAAGCAAAGAACCAGCAGATCAACATCTTCTTCACTGTATTGGGACAGCTATATACTTTACCCAAATATTTTTTTATAGAGGGATATGTATGTATTACCCAAGTAATGTAATAAGGGGGGATGTTAGAGTAATATTCCATTACTTGGGATATTTACCATTTACTACACTAGGTAAAATAGGTAGTATATTGCATTATACTACTTAGGTAGATTTTATTACATTTACTATTTACTTTTATCCTTTAGATATTTATTATTCTTATCCTAGGTTAGTTCCTAAATATCCTAGGGTAGTCAATCATAAACCTAACTCTCTACATAGCCTAACACGTTTGTTAGCTTGGTTAGTGGGGAATTAGTTAGGTTTACTATTCATTGTATTATATAAACATTAGTCTTAAACCTAATGTTGAGTTAGATTAATTTGATAATTATTTCATCTGACTTACCTTGCATCATTTTGTAAAGCGATTGAAGACATTGACAACTAAGAGTAGATTTATTGAAAACAGAGAGCAAGAACCACTTGGTTATTGGAAGGTGATAAAAACACCAAAATTTCCTATCGGTCTGCTTGTGCTAGGAGACATACGAACAAGATGGAAGCTCTTCAATATGAGAGTGGGATCCATATCCAAATAAAATTATGCAAGAAAAATGTATGATTGAGAGAATCCAATACTTCTCTCACAAGCCAATCTAAATCATGCAATCACATTGAGAGAATCCTATAATTTTCTCACAAGCCACATCCAAATCATGCAAGCACATTGAGATAATGCCATACTTCTCTCATTCATTTATAGATCCCTTAGCTACACAAGACTTATAATTTTTAATTTCCTAGAATATAATTATTTATCCCATTTTAAAAAAATTGTACCAATCTTAATATCATGGATAAAATCTCCAAAAAGACCAAATTATAATCATCTTTAATTTGACTAATAACAACAAAATTAATCAATCAATATTAATTAATAGTTTTTGAGCCTTATGAATTATAATAACTATTAATTAAATTCCATGATTAATAAATTAATATTGAGAAAATAAACCAACATATTATTTTATCAATATTAATAACTTCATCCTTATATATCAATTAATTACATAACCAAATTACCCTCACTTTATTTTTTATCAAGGGGCATTAGCTTAACTGGTTAGATTCCTCAACATTTAAGAAGGAGACCAAGGTTAAAATATTGCCAAGCGATACATGTATAATATCCAATATTTATTATAATATCATTATATGGTGATGATGTAATACGAGTGGGGCCCGTTTCAATCCCATACAACCAATCTAAAATATTATTACATAACCAACAACATATCATATTAACATAAAGGACATAAAGGCCATCTACTTGTTGTGGTGCAGTGGTAAATGCCCTAGGTGCTGGTAGAGGCCGACCCAGGTTCCATTCCCCTTGTCTCCATCCTACAGATATATGGTATAGTTAGGAATGTCCTATGTGCTGGTAGAGGCCGACAAGGCTCCATTCCTCCTATGCCCAACCTGTTGAAAGTGGCACCTCGAAAGGGGTGTTTTCCACTATAAATTAGTTTTATCCGCCCATGTAGAGGAGTTGGAGAGCAAGCGGGTAGTTAAACCTCTCTAGTTGCTGAGAGGCCCAGGTTCAAATATCTCGCCTCACATGTTGCGGATATGTTATGTAATGGTTCCCTCGTGGTCACAGTATGTTTACCCCTTGTGGCCACCACCAAAAAAAAAAAAAACATAAAGGACATAAAGAATAAAGTAAAAACTATCCTTATAAAAGAGTTAATAGAAATATTATAATTCAAACATCAATACTAGGTTGCCAAACATAGCTCTTAGCAACTCATATAATAAGGACAACCCAACATTAACAACTACACTTAGGTTTTACTCTTCCTTATTTTCTAAAGACATACATTTTATTTCAAAGACATACATAATAGAACATTACTAGAGTTTAAACTATGGAATGAAAATATGCTTAAGGCACATAGGCAACATTATAAAAAAACACAGATTGTCATGCTTAAACATTTGAGATAAAAACTAATGGATTTAATCCCTTGTGGTTACCCCAAACCAACTTTGTTTAACCAAGAATCAAAGCAGAAAGCTTAAAACATAAAATAACTCCACAAGACATTAAATATCCTTCATTACAAAATAAATAAAGTTGGATAAAAGGTGGAAGCATTGTCCCAATGCTTGAAAGGTAACATATAGCTCTTTGGTAAAAGAAGAATAGGTCTAGAATGAATATAAATATATATTATAAAAATAACTAGGTCATTTGTAGATCTCTTAAGCAAAGAATGGGTATAGACCTCTACGCACTCCATTCAATTAGATGCACTCACAAATCTAGCAAAGCAACAAAAGAAGAGTGTAACAAGTGTGAATGTATGCGGTTGAGAATATCGCCATAGCAATGCATATTTAATTATATAAATATATGAATCACATTAAACCAAAAACCAAAACTATGTACTCATCAAGATTTTTAAAGAACATAAAATAATTTGCCTTTGGTTTTATAAATACAAATGCCTATTTCATCTTTTGACATAAAGGAGAAAGCTTTAAACTATAGACAGGTTTAGTAGAACCATCCCCAAGTTCCAACCAATATTTAAATACTCGTAAGCATAACAAACAACCTCCAAATCCAAATATTAAATAGAGAATTCAGGCATATTGAAGATGAAAAAAATCTAGCAAACATACAACTAGAAGGAAAATACCTCTATGATAGCAACTTCAATGTCTTTTCCCTTATTTCCAATCTTCCTCTTTCCAGTATTTCTTTTCGTTGGTGTCCAACCACCCAAATACTTAGCCGCACCAATATCAAATAATGCTCTAGGGACAAAAGGAATATCATGGATTGGAAATAACTTTTTTCTTTGCCAAGCATGCTTGCCACCCTTTCACTTGCTAGGGCTTTCTTTACCAAAAGGGCAATATTTCTAAAATCTTTACAATACCAACATTGCCAACTTTCCAATAATTCCACTTTTCAACATTTATGGATTTATTTTAGGTATTTATTAATTTAAGCTCCCTTTTATATAGTTTAAATTAATATTTATAAGGTAAAGTATTAATAAATAAGCCATTCACTCCATAACCATAAAAGAGGGAATGCAGGTGACTTCCCACTCTGCTTCCCTAACCATTATGTCCTATTATGCTTCCCTACTTCCCCATCCCCTAGCCTACCCCCATTTTCATGGCACTTCCCAAGCCCTTCTCTCTAGGCTTGTTGTTGATGTAGATGATCTCCTTGGGTTGGGAGGTCCCTGATCCACTTTTATGCTCTTGTCTCTACCTATTTGAGGATTTTCTGCTTGTGCCTATGATCTGGAGTGTCCTTGGGTTCTCCCCTAGTTTTCCTACTGTGCTTTAGGGATCCTCTTTCCTGGATGCCCTCAAGTTCTTCTCAGGTTTTCTGTAGGTTCTCTACTTAGTACCATATTCCAATCATTCCTCAGTTGTAGAGTGTCATGGCTTCAGGATGGGGGTTGACTTCATCCTTACGCTTCTTGAGAGGTTTTCACTGCATCTTTATGGTTTTGTGGGGACCTCATGCTTCATAGTCAGTGAATATTCTTCTTGAATTTCTTGGATATGTTCTACATGGTGGACTTTTAGTGTTTCTTTCTTAGCCTTGGTGGGGGATCTGTGCTTTCTTGCTACTGAGTTGTTCTCATTGGGTTTCCAGATATGGTTCCTAGAAGGTGCTCATGTACGGAGTTGAAGGTCCTTATGTTTCTATTTTGTTTTGTTTCTTGGGGTCTTCTGTTGCATATTTCGGTCTTGGTGGAGACCTATGCTTTTTATTTACAACTTGATCATCCCGTGGCTCCTTTAGATCAGGTTTCTTAGGACCGTCTTGCCCCTTTTCCCATGGCTGGTGATTCTATTTTTGTTTCTTCCTCTGGTTTCTTTAGGCATTTTTGTAGCTCAACCTCTTGTGCAAGGGGATATCATGGTATATGGAGATCCTCATAATTTTTGATCCATTTTCAGGCCCTATGCAGGATACTGCTTCCTGGATTGCCTTCTCGGGTCGTCCTTGAGCGAGATCCTATTTTTGTTTTTCAAGCTTCAACTGTTCCTGCTTTCTTGTAGAGGTTTCTATATTTCCTGGGCAGATTCCTAGGTTTTTCTACCTACTTGTGTTAGTCCCAGCCTTGCTTGGATGGGATGGCCCATCATTGCTTCAATGACGGTTTTCTATGGTCCATCTACCTTTTCGGGCTGGATTTTCATTCCAGGTGGTTTTGACTTCCAGTTTCCTATTAGCGGGATTCTGGTTTCTGGTTTTCTCCTTGGGTGGGATTTTTAAATTGGTCTTTTCATGCGTGGGCATGATTTTTCAAATTTCATGCCTTGGGCAGGATTTTTAACTTGGTTTTTTCCCACGTGGGCAGGATTTTTAACTTGGTTTTTTCCCGCGTGGGCAGGATTTTTCAAACTTCCTACTTTGGGTAGGATTTTTTATTATTATTTTTAATTGGCCTGCCCTTTGAAATTATGTTTGGTCTACTGACATTGTGTAAAAAGGTTTTGGGGCCCCTTTCAAAACCCACTTTTAATGAATTTTTTACCAAAAAAAAAAAAAAACTATTTACTCATCTTAATAGTTCTTATTATTATTATTTTCTAATGTTAGTGTTAATTACTAACATTGGTGTAATATAATAATAATAAAATTAATTACTCAATTAATTTAATTAATATCGAATATTAATATTAACCATTAACATCAATATTTAATATTCCAAGTATTAATAATATCAACATTATTATTAATACCAAGCTTGATAAAATTATTAACCAAACAATTTCCATACTTCAAAACACATGCATAAATGCATCCCAATGCTAAGCTACATTTCTAAGATGCAAATCAAAAATATGCATAAACAATATTTTTCCTTAAGCAAGAGGCTTTACAATAACTGCAACGTTATCACCCACCTACTAAGGATGACTCTTTTGCTTAAATAGCAACCTCCTTGCCTGAAGATGCATTTTTAATCAAACATATGCAAATGCATCTATATGAGGGTTTTCTTTTACCCTTGATTTGTCGATGAGAATTCATCCATCATTTTCCTTTTCTCTCAACTCTAGTGGTTGTCCCATATCAATCTATCTGTGAGAGTACCTAGTCTTGCAACCACAAAATTCATTTATAGTACCGTATTCTAAAAGTAACATAAACTTTAAAATTCTTAAAGTGTAACTATCAACTCATATTGATAAAATAAAATAGGATCATGCATTTGATATCCACACATCAATACATAATTCAAGCATCAGGACAAAGTCTTGCCAGGGTGGGCCATTACAATTTCTCCTTAAGGACAAAATCATAAATTTGTAATTTTGTTGCTTCTCCAACATTCTTTCCTTTGCAAACCTTGTCCCACTTACAAAGAGGAAGCCTAAAGTTTTCCTCACATCCTTTCCAAAGAAAATTTATTTAAAATTTATTAATTTAAGATTCTCTACCTATTGGCAATCTTTAAAGTAACATCACATGGGTTGTAATTTAGTATTTATGAGTTATAGTCTTCCTACCATAGTTAAGAACTTACTTTTCCAACCTGTTAAACAAGCGTTCATTCTATCCAAACAAGAGATTGAAAGTTTCTTTTTATTTACTTTATGAGACAGAGGAATGCCCAAGTAGGTTGATGATTATTTTTAAATTTTAAACCCTAAAATATCCATAATAACTCGTTGTAAATATAGGGTAGTGCTAATAAAAAACATCTTGGATTTTATATACTTAATTAGCTATCCAATAGCCTTATTATAGCATTATAATATTGATTTGAACTCCATGGCCTCACTAGGTGAGGTATCTTTGGCAAAAAGACATTTCAAGTAAGAAGTCATTGATTGTTGTTGAAATGAAAATTGCCCAATTAAAGGAGGCATAGATGAAATATCTTACATAATATAACTAAGTTGTTAGAAGATCTTATTCATCAAGAAAATTAAACTAATATAAGTAAATATAATATAGACCATTACCATAATAGCTATCATACTATCATCAACAAACTAATAGTTTATAAATTGGAGTTGTTAGAAGGACCAATTACCATAATAGCTATCATCAATAAACTGGAGATGATATTTGAAAGGACCATTTTTAACAACCTCAATACCTTTGATTTTTTCTTCCATTTTTTCCTTTAAGAAAGCTCTCCTTAATGCCTTCACAAGAATAATGAATAGACAAGGAAACAGTGAATCACCTTGACGGTGTCCAAAGATGACTTAAAGCAACCAATAGGAAAACTATTGATCAAAATAGAATATTTCAAAGTGCTATGACAATATTTAATCCATTTGCACCAACATTAACCAAAACCAAACTAGTTGAGAACATAATATGAAAAAATCTAATAAACCCTATCATATGTTTTGTTCAATATGTAAACAATCTTAACTTTGAGAAATATATTTTTATAATATCATGATGAATAGTAAATATCTAAAACATCTAGAATTCTAATTTAAAGTACTTGGAATTAAAAATAAACTTAGATTTTAATATGTAAAAAATTTAAATCCATTGTAATAGTATAAATACATAAGAAATTATATGAATAATATTAAAAAAAACTAAATATTTAATCTATTAAAAAATATTTAAAAATAAAAAATGTAAACATATTTTAAATAATTTTTATATCAAACAAATAAAAAATTTAAAAATATTTATAATAATATTAATATTCCTAATCCAGAATTACCACTATTATTTCACATATACTCAACATCAAGACATAATTAAATATATTTTTAATTATAGATTGTAAATTTTAAGGACACGTCAATGTAGATTCTTTCACTCTCACCCTTAACCAAAGTTCAATAATGCCCCTTCCACAAATGAGTTTAGATAATTAAAAATTAAGGAAGCTAGCATTATTAACATGATATTTTCAAATGGTTAACAAAAAAAAATAAACATTTAATAAAAAAATAAGCTTAACTATTATTATTTCTAGATCATGCAGAAGGACTTGTTTAAAGTATATATATATATATATATATATATATATATATATATATATATATATATATGAAAAAACCATTATATTAATTATCATATAATAATTTTATAAGCAACAAAAAAATAGGTGTATATGCACACCTCTAGATAGTCAATAACTATCCATAAAAAAGTAGAGGCCAAACATGCCTCAAATTATTAATTGATTTTATAACATCTACCAAGACTATGAAGGCTCATCTTTGGTAGATTGCTCCTAGTCATCACATCTTGCTTGCAACATGTGTTTCAACTTGATGTAGAAGATGAATCATCTTGGTGGCTAGACCTACCATAGTTAATCACAAGCTCTATGGACTTGGTCAAAGAAATTGCCAATGCAAGAAAACAATACAAAAATCATTTTCCCAGTGTAAATAGAAATCCCCTAGTACACAAACAATTCATGTAAATGATCGTTAACTATCAAAATAAAATAGAGGTTAAACATACCTCAGACCACTAACTATTTTTACCACATCTACCAAAACTATAGAGGCTTGTCTTTGGTAGATTGATTTCAGTCATCACATCCCATTTGCATCATGTGTTCTGGCCTGATGTAGAGGACAAATCGCCTTAGTGGTCAAACCTACCATATTTTATCTCTAGTTTTTTTTTGTAATTGGCTAGAGAGATGGCTAGTGCAATAAAACAAAGCGAAGAGTATTCTCACACTATTTAATTAATTCTTGAAAATGGGCCAACTTCATTACCACTTTGTTGGTATGCACTAAAGTCTACAATAGCATAGAAGAAATCACATTGACCCTATCAACAACACTATAAAATGGAACAATAAGGGCATAACAGAACAAGGAATTATTTTTGGCTTTCCATAAAGAAAACAAAATGCCAATTTTGAAATGGTTCCAAACTTCTAGAAACATTGAAGGAAGGAGAGGAGGGTCTCCAAGGAGAATTTGTTGTCATGTGAACCACTATGGGAGAACTGGTTGGAAAAGAGAAAAAATCCACTTTCATGCATCTTGAGCCTTATGACATCTCCAAAATAAGTGAAGAATATCTTCAAGTATTTGGCAAAATGGATACAAAGGGTTGGAAACTCCAATGTAGATAATTCATTTACCAAGCAGGATGTCTTGGTGAATTAAACTCCATGCAAAATAACTTGTTTGGGTTGAAGATAAGTAGACCAGGTTGTGTGAAAACAATGGGCCCAAATATACCTAAGTGAAGAGAGGTTCCAATGAGCATTTAGTTTTTCAACCATGGGTGAGTATGGTGATAGCCATTCGTGAACCCAATTTGGCCTTATAATTATAGAGGGATATCTCGAGATACCATTGCTAGTCCTTCCACCAAGGATGTTGAGAGCGCACTGTGATCTTGTGAATTATAGAATTAGATATATTTGTTTTAATTGCCTCAAAGGTTTCCTTATAATTAGAGGTTAGTTTGAACCTAAAATTGATATAATTCCAAGGATGAAAATCCCTAGTCGATCAGGCAAACAAGTTGGCCATTGTAGAGATACCCCTTTATATAATTTTTGCGCATGCATCCATGAGATTTGGGCAAAAGGGAATCCTTGGATAGTCAAGATAAGGGATCACTATAGGTTCATATAATTTATGGAAAGTTCGTCCTAAAAATCATTACCTTTCTACTAGAGACTTGGTTTGATGTTTTTCTAAGCCTACCAAATTCTACAAATGATAAAAGAGCCTAAATTTTTTATGAGAACTAGAGCAATGATAAGGGAGGGAAAATCCATACCTCTCCATGCTTTATGCCCATAGGGAGAGCCTAAGGTAATGTAACGTTAAACAAACACTTTCTAAGCTTCTTTACCTGTAATGGATTTGATTATCCATTTATCACATAAGACCATGTCTTGGTGTTTACAATCAAGAAGACTTATTCCCCCATTTTCTTGGGTAAACAAAAAAATCCCTATGCTACTTATCCAAATTTTGATAACAAGCCTTGGATGGAATCCAACATAAGGAATAATACACATGGGTTGTAGCTAGGATCTTGGAGCAAATTTGAAACTTGCTAGCAAGGGAAAGTTTTTTAGTGGTCTAGTAGGTAAGCTTGGATTCAATTTTTTGTATGACATTTTTCCAGATTTCTAAAGGGAAATTATGGAAGGCAAATGGGATACCTAAGAACCAAAATACTTCCTCATCTTGTATCCATATATAGGGAAATTAAGTCAACCAATATGGGAGGGGAGATACAGACTATAAAAAACATAGGGTCTTTTGCCATTAGATGTTGGAAATAGAGGCAAGATAAAAAAAGTATCCAAGCTATGAATGGCATAAGTGAAGGGCTCTTCATCCTCAACTAAGGTGAGGAAATATTCATCTGCAAAGTTCCCATTGATCATTTAAGCTGAAGGGAAATACCTTTTACGAGGCCCAAATTATCTTAATGAGCCAAGAGATAATTGGAACCTTTAGTTGTAATGACATAGAAGGAGGGGACAAGAGAGAAGCCTTGTTTGATTGATAAAAAATTCCAATAGCCTCTAATTGGATTATGTTAATAGTGAGGACAACATAGGCATTTTCAAAGAGAATATTGAATGCAAAGATGAAACCATTACCAAACCCCAAGGCTCTGAGCATGGAAAGAATGAAGTACCACTCAATATATCCATAGGATTTCTCAAATGCAATTTTGAGAAAAATGGTTGGCTGGTTAGATTCTTTAGCCCATTCCATTCCTTCCTAGACAACAAAGATATTATCTAAAATATATCTGCTTTTGATGAATCTTGTTTTCTCCAATATAATTATGGTAGGAAGAAAATGGCATAGACTCAAGGATAAAGCTTTGACAATGATCTTGTAGAAAATATTGAGAAGTGTGATTGGATTCCAATTGGTGATCAACTCAAGATCTCTAGCCTTTGGAATAAATTTTATATTACCCTTGTTAATTTTTGGTCTAAGAGAGCCATTTTCCAAAGCTTCTTAATAAAATTGGAGCAGATCAAGGCCTATAAGGTCCCCAAGGACCTTATAGAATTCAAAGGAGAAGCCATATAGCCCAGGAGCTTTATCATAAACCATTTGACAGAGGGTCTCATCCAAATCCTCAAGCGAGAGTGGCCGATATGTTGGAATACAATATATTATTTGGTACATGCTAATGTACCACCTTGGGTACATATTTAGACTAGGAATACATCTTAGATTAGGATTTGAGTATTTAATTTATGCAATGTAATAAATGCACAAGTATTTTAGAATGTACAAAGTATTTAATGATGTAAATGTGCATGTTAGTCCATGTGCACATGAGTCCATAGAATAGGAAAGTGAAGAGTCATAGGAAGATAGAAGGCCAAGAGTACTCCATATGAAGAGTCACTTCTCATTATATAAATAGGTATATATGTAAGTGTGATAAACACACATACACGTAATGTAGAGGATAAGTAAGTTAGATATACAATGTAGAGCATGCATGAAGTATGGAGATTTTGAGATCTTCATTATGTATCAAAATACTATTTTCATGAGCTTTTGTTAATGGTAGTTTTCAGAGTTATTGCAGAAGTCTTTCATGAGTTTTATATGCTTTAAATATTGCCATTATATTATATTTGATATAGCATGCTTATTCTAGATCTTGTGGTTGTTTTCATTAACTATTTTAAGAACATAAGCTTATACTGAGAGAGGGGGGATGAATAGTATAAGATACAACTTTTTACTTTTTAATACAAATGATAACAAAAATAATTTCAAAGTAGTAAATAATGCACACATCATCACACACATGAGAGACATGATTTAACGTGGTTCACCCAATGTGGGTTACGTCCACGTAGAAAATATTCCTTATAAATTTTCTCAATGAATATTTTAGGAACCAAATCTCTATTACAATGTTTATGGACCTCTGTCCAAAGGAGACACCAATCCCATATGCTCAAGTTCGTGGATCTCTATCCACAGGAGACCTTTGCCCCCACTACTCTAGTTTATGGATCTCTTTCCATAGGACAACTCTATCCCCTCTACTCTAGTTTGTGGATCTCTCTCCATAGGAGAACTCTATCCCTTATGTTGTAATCAACTCTGATCAAATATTCTCACAACTTTGATTTATAATCATAATTCTAATTAAATCTGCTCACAACTACCTATATTGATTTGTCTTATACCTGCTCACAAGTCTAATTAAATCCTGCTCACAAGATTACCTCAACCTGCTCACAAGTTTACCTTAAACCTGCTCACAAGTCTTCTCTAGTCTGCTCATTATCTTTGCTCAATTATGTTCTAATACATGCTCAAAATTGCTCATAACATTTGCTTGATTATAATACTTCAAACATATTCTTTCAAGAACACACATGAAATGATATGCAATATGATTCCACCATATGTTCTTTTCAATTTTTCTCAACCCAATACACAATTGCTTTACAAGACTTGCTCATACACATTCAATATATTCAAACCAATTCTACAAGGATAATTAAATTTATTTCACAAACCTTAACTCAAATATTTTCAACAATACACACTAATTAACTCTTTTATCTCCACCTTATAATTCTGAAATATTTCAACCAAACACCTTAAAGAAAGAGTGATATAACCATACCTCTTTGATGAAGGAGCTCTCTCAAAAACCTGTCTCAATATATTCTATCTTTCTTATGCCAATTTCAAGGGTTAGTTAGCATAACACTTTCCAAACCAACCATAAAATATTTACTCAAAATTTACTCATAAAAATATTTAATATCAAGATAAAGTTTTGACAATAATCAAACCCTCTCAATTTTTATTTTTATCAAAAATACACACAACAATTTAAACCATAGTCATACCTTATCACTCCTACTTATAAGAGCCACTTGTAATTCAATATCCCTAAGTGCATACCATACATCAATTTTACTTTCAAGCACCTTATTGCTCCTTTCAAAAATTATTCCAACTTTATAAAGTCACAACCAGAATCTAACATATCATTATGTCCTCAAAAATATTTAATTTCAAACATTACCCTTATCTCTCCCTAGACAATGCAATATGCGCTTTTTAACAAATAAAAATTAAACCTTATGACTCCCTTGGTAAAGCACTAACATACCTCAAACGTTAAGCAAAACATTTATGCCCATACTGCATCTGCCACTGTTGCCGTTGATATTCAAACACAAAATATCATGGTGCCTACGCTCTAGTGCGAGCTAGAGTGCCAGCTAGGTTGGCCCACCTACTAGAACCAAAATGTGTGCAAACTACTTTATAGCTTCCTTATCGTCCAAATGGACTTTGCAAAAAGGAAACTATCATGATGATTTGAAATTAAGACCTATTCACTGCCACGCCTTATGCAGGACCCACATGCCACCTGGGCTACCAGCCTTGGTTGATACCAAATCATGTGCTCTCCCTTATGTTTAGATGTCCCTCCTTGAAACATGTGCATTTATTTTTCTTCTCCCTCTTCTCTTGATGAATGGCACTTTTATTTCCTTGCTCTGTGCTCCACGAAAATTGAATAATTCATGTACTTCTTAACCTTGGAAAAATGATTTATTCTCCTCCTTAAATACGCATTTGAACTTTTGCTATGATGTTGTATCAACCTTATTATTTACCACCTTTTAAATTCGAATTCTTTTGACACCTTTTGATAATTCAAATTTATTTTATTTTATTGTATTATTTAACCTTGGTGTTAAATAAAAATTTTTATTGTAGTCCTTTGTCAAATTAATTTCTTTTTGATACCTTTTTCCAAAGCACTTTCAATCCTACTTTTAATAAGTCCTTTTGGCCTAAATATTAAAATATTAAAATATTATATTTTTTTTCTCTTGAACCATGGGCTTAAAACTTGGGCCTTCAACCTTTTAACCATCAATGACTTTGACATCAATGACAACAATATACTCAAAATTTCCAACACTATTTAGTATCAAAAGCTAACAATGGTATCAGAGCCACAAGGGAGATTGATAGGAGATAGGGAGAGCCACAAGAGAGATTGAGAGGAGATAGGGAGATCTCATTTTCAAAAATTTTAAAATTGCTTTTTGGCTAGAGTCTTTCCATAGGGTTGCAGGAAAACTCGTGAAGACTAGGACTCAACAAATATTGCTTTCCACTAGATTGGAGGATATCTAGTGAAGGGATTAGTTGCAACAATAGCATAGAAGATTGAAGATTGAGGAGACCCAAGAAGGAGGTCCCCATAGAATATTGGAGATTGGATATTGAGGAGACCCAAGAAGGAGGTTCCCATAGAAGATTGAAGATTGCAGATTGAAGAAAGAAGAAAGCAACTCTATTGCAGATTGAGAAGGAGGAGACCCAAGAAAGAGGTCTCATTGAAGAACTTCTAGATTTGGAAGATAGAATATTGAAGATTGAAGATAGAGGAGGACTAAGAAAAAGTCCTATTGAATATTTGAGAAGCTGCAGAATTTGAAGACCCAAGAGAAGAGGTCTCAAGCAAACTTGGAAGGAGAAAGAAGAAGAAGGCTAGAGAAGCCCTATTGAAGAAGTTGAAGAAGTGGCCATTGGAGAAGATTTGAAGAAAGCTCAAGGTAGAATATTGCAAGCAGGAGAAGCTCCTGAAAAGAAGAATTTGGGACAATTATCGCCATTCAACAACAAGCCCAAAAGGAAGAAGGATTTGGCAAGAAGTTTGCCAAATTTTGGAAAGGATTTTTGAAGATCTCAAGACATTCAGATTCTTGAGGAAGAGGCCAACAAATAGGCCAAATTTGAAGTCAGAATTCGACAAGAATATTGAAGGAGAAAGAAGATAGAAGAGGCCACCAGATTTGAAAGTTTTGAAGACAGCCATAAAGGATTTGAAGGCTGATTTACGGAGAAGAAGATTGCTGATTTTTGCAGCAGAAGTTGAAGAGTCACAGGACAACAAATTGAAGGTGACATAGAGCTGCAAATTGAAGAAGAATTGGGCAGATTTCGAAGTGCCCTTGAACAACCAATTGAAGGAAGGCTTGACAGCAAAAGAAGGCAACAATCTGGAGGAATTGAATGTTGTTTTTGGACAGCAAGATAAAGAAGAAGAAATCAGATTTAGAGAGCAACAAATTGAAGGCTTTAGCACTGCAAAATTGGTCAGCATTAGAAGGAGAAAAGAGGGCTGCGATTTGGAGAAGTTCAGGGTAGATTTGAGAGAGATTTGAACAACAAAGCATAGGAATATTTGGTAGCATTTGAAGGAGGATAATTGCTGCAAATTATAAAGACATTTGGATAGCAAGAAGGCAACATTTGTAGCTGCAAATTTTAGAGGTTGAGAGAATACATTCGAAGGAGAATTGAAGCTGCAACAATCAGATTTTTAGGTAGCAAGTTAAAGGCTAAGAGGTAGAAAATTTAGGCAGCAATTAGAGATGCAAAATTAATGATTTTAGGGCAGCAAAGCAAAAGGAATTGAAGCTACAAATTTTACAAATTTAGGACAACAAAAAGGTGAATCAAATCACCAAGAAGAGGAGGCCAAAAGGTATGCAATATTGGTGCTATAAAAGTTCATTATTTGAATATTCACATTAGCTTATTATAAAGTTTTTAAAAGCACCACATTTGAGTTTTTTAAAGTAGCAAAAAGAAGGCTTCAAAGTTGAAGAAGATTGCATCATTGCTATCTTAGAACCTGCACAATACAACAAAAAAATATAGAGTTAAAAGTTAGCTTGAAAGGGAGTAATAAGGAGAAAGGAAGATCATATATATAAGTGCAGAATCTATTGAATGAAAGAAGGTCGAATAAGTGCTCAAAAATAGTAGGCTTAAGGTGTCTAAAGACACCAAGTAAGGCACTATAGATTGAAGAAGATAGTGGTAAGAAGCAGCCACTAAAGAAGTGGTAAAACCACCATATTGAAGGAGATAGCCATTTTCACCATTTGGCAAACGAGGAGCATTGGAAACCACCATCAAGTTTTGGTGAAGAATAGCCACCAAAGGAGTGGTAGAACCACCAAGGAGAAGTGGAGCCACCATATTGAGAAGGGTAACCACCAAGTTAAGAAGTGAAATCACCTTACAAGCCAAGGAGGAGGAGTGTCATTTCAGTCAACCACCAGAGGAGCCACTAGAAGCTCCATCTTGAGCCATTGAATCATCATCTACGTATGCAAGAGAGCGTGCAAGTGAAGAGACTTCGAGAGGAAGTCGAAAGGATGTGGAGAAGACAACAGGGTCAGTTGGAATCACAACAGCCAAAGGAGAAGCAAACATTGGCTTCCATAACCACCAACATACTAAAGAGAACGTGGTGGTTGTTGCATGGTGAGGTAAAACAAATGCTCAACTACTCGAGCATTGTCTTGAAAGAATTCATAGGAGGTTGAGTGCAATATTAAGCGTTACAAAAGAACAAGCATTGCAAAGAAGGAGAAGAGCCATTTGAAAAGGTCATTGAAAATATTCTTGCCACTTGGCACATCGAAGGAGAAACACCAAGGGTTATTGGTAGGTGAAATAATACCTTACAAACAACATTAAATACATTGGAGGAGGTTACATTACAGAGGGCAGAGTGAAAGGAAGAATGTAGCCTAAAAATATTGAATCCCAAGCTTGTAGTTGAAGAGCACCTGAAGGAGAAAACTATTTTGAGCGTGAGAAGCTCATAATTGAAGGTGAAGTTATTGCTAAGTCTAAAGAACATATTCAAAGCCCATTCACCAAGGAGACCAACATGTTCGAGGAACGTAAGAAAGGCAAAGGTGTTGTTGAGTTTGGAGAAGATCATTCACCAAGGAGACCAACGTGTTCGAGGAGTGCACACATGGAGAAGATTGAGAGCTTTAAAGCTCCTACGTGGAGGATGTCAAGAGCCTCAAACCTATTTGCAAGAGGAAGTGAAAGGTCATCAAGAATGAAGGAGTCGAGAACATAGATTTCATGGAGAACATAGCCTACAATATAGCATGACTGTGTAGAGAAATTAATTGTTGCTGATAGAGAAGCCTACAAGCAACCAGAGGAAGGTCAAAGCATTGAAAAATGATATTAGTGCATGCCATTCACAAGGAGGTACATAAAATTTGATTTAATTCAATTATTGCAAAGGTTAAGGAGCCATAAGGGATATTACTTCTAACTATTCTAAGGTTGAGATTAATTAATCTAGTACATTTTAGATTAATTGAATTAATGGAGAGATAAGGCAGCAAATTGAATATTTAGAACCTTAGAAACTATATTGATCAATTTTGAAGTATTTTGGAAATACAATTTAAAGGTTTTAGAATTATCTCATTCTATTTGAAATTCAAGCCACATTGAAATATTTGCAAATAGTTTAACTTGGAGGAATAAGGATTTCTACATAAACTAGGAATATTAAAATTTGCAAATATATTTGTTTTCTAAATTTCTTATTTGGGAGTTATAAGGACTTCAACATCAAATTAGATTTTTGAAATTTAGAAACCATATTGAAAATTTGAGAGATATAAAGATTACAACATAGAGCTTTTTTGAAAGTTGGAAAATTACATTGATATTAGTCTCTTGTTCAAATTAACGAGACATAAGGAATCCAACTTAAAGTTCTTGAAAGTAGAGAGTCTTATCAAAATTGAAATTGCATTAAAATTATCTTTAAGCTTTCTATTCATAATTAGGGAGACAAAAGGAATTCAACTTAAAGGAAAATTTAGAAAGCTAAGTATTTTATCAAAGACATATTATATTCAAAACACTTGGGAGATACAAGGTATTCTACAATTTGAGAATTGAAAATATTATATCAAATTTGATCCCATACTCAAATTCCAAGTTGGCCAATAGATCTAAAACACTAGGGAGACATAAGGGGTACAACAATAAAACTATTTTCTTGAAGATAATGGATAAATTAGCAAGAGGAACATATCATCACAAGGTATACTATGAAAGGATTCAAGATCAAAACTCATACAATATTCCATATCAAAAATGTAAAATTACTTCAAGCACAAATAATTCTACAAGTCAAAATGGAAAAGACATTTGGTTTATTGATTCTGGTGCAAGTCATCACATGATAGGAAATTTACAATGGTTTGATTGCCTTGAAGTCACTAACAATCTTAGGTTGAAAATTGCAGATGGCAAAACCTATCTTATACATGGATATGGATGTGTAACACCTAGTACATCATTTCCAAATATTTTATTACATGAAGTAATGTATGTTCCTGGATTAACATCAAATCTTATTTTAGTAGCCAAATTGGTAGAGAGCAAAAGGATGATTGATTTTAGATATATAAATGGAGTCAATAAGTGTCTCATTATAAATCAAAATGAGATAGAAGCTACATGATCAATTCACAATGATATATATGCTCTAGATCCAATTGGGATTTCACAAGATATTATTGTAGTTCAAAACAACACTAATGGATTTTTTGAGGAACAGATTGTAGGAAATGAAAAATCTATTTATCATAAAAGTCGACGAGGAAATCAAAGATTCAGAATGAGAAATATGAGAGGACAACAACACTTTGGACTACTTGGCCATATTCAGATTAAAGAAGAAGAACATGAACCTGATCAAGTTGAAGGACATATGAAAGATGAAGATCCATATTGAAGACTAAAGTCTTCAATAACCAAATAATGTAATACAGGGGGTGTTGGAATATATTACATTATTTGGTACATGCTAATGTACCACCTTGGGTACATATTTAGATTAGGAATGTGTCTTAGATTAGGGTTTGAGTATTTACTTTATGCAATGTAATAAATGCACAAGTATTGTTAGAATGTGCAAAGTATTTAATGATGTAAATGTGCATGTTAGTCCATGTGCACATGAGTCCATAGAATAGGAAAGTGAAGAGTCATAGGAAGATAGAAGGCCAAGAGTACTCCATATGAAGAGTCACTTCTCATTATATAAATAGGCATATATGTAAGTGTGATAAACACACATACACACAATGTAGAGGAGAAGTAAGGTAGAGATACAATGTAGAGCATGTATGAAGTATGGAGAGTTTGAGATCTCCATTCTATATCAAAATACTATTTTTGTGAGCTTTTGTTAATGGTAATTTTCTGAGTTATTGCAGAAGTCTTTCATGAGTTTTATATGCTTTAAATATTACCATTATCTTATATTTGATATAGCATGCTTATTCTAGATCTTGTGGTTGCTTTTCATTAAGTATTTAGTATCAAAAGCTAACACGATCACATTCAAATCTTTGAGCATCAAAGAGTTTTTTGGGGAACCCAACAAGACAATCATGGAGGACTTGATCTCTCTAGTTTGAAGTCTCTTATGAGGTAAAGATATACTTGTAGTGTGAAAAAAATGCTTGTGTAACTTTGGCAAGGTGGTAATTCTAACCTTAGCCTTATGGATGACCTCGATGCAAGTGTTGTGATAACATGGCTGAAGATGTTAGAAAAATTCATTAGAGGCCCTATTTATAATTTTTATCCAATGCATTTTGGCCTTGATTTAACCTCCCCTATCATAATAAATCTTAGCCAACATAAGTTGGTGATGAACTCACACCACATGTTATTGGAGATCGTGATTAAAAATGCAAGACTCAAGCTATAGAGAAACCTGAAATAATTTTAATTTGAGAGCAATATTGGACCTACGCCTAAAGTTGGCAATATGTTTGCAAAGATATTCAATAAAGGGGGTCATTCTATAGATGGTGTTTGACCACCATTCAATCCAACCACTAGGACTAAAAGGATGAGGAACTAAGTTTCATATCCTCCTAATATATAAAATAAAGGTGGGATGGTGAAGAAAGGAGGTATTTAGAAAGAACTGTGAGGTGAACTAGGAAGGAGGGGAGGTGGAGATTTCAATAGAGAAAAAAATAAGAGAATGATCAAAGAGGATGACATCAAGAAGAGCCTTCATAAAATAAGTGGAACTAGATGAGAGAGAAAATTAAAAGGTACTTTGATAAGAAATCATAGCTCTATCAAGGTGTTTCAACACTCGATTTTCTCCTTGCTATTGATTAGACTAGGAGAACCAAGTATGATAGGAGAAGTAGAAGGGGGAGAAATAAGAATTAGGATCAGATAGACCTAATTTATTATTGATAAAGTACCAAGCCTCACGTTCTCCTATAGACCAATGCATAGGAAGGAGCCCAACTTTATCATGTGCATATTCAACCATATTAAAGTCACCATTGATGATCCAGGTGGTGGGGGGAAGGGATAAAGCAATCCATTGCCAAAGCTCACATCTTCCTGAAGCATCATTGGGAGCATAAACATTGAGAATGCCAAGGGGCTAACCCGCAAGCTCTAAAATAATCCAAACTGCATGAGAGGTTAGGTCCACTCCCCAAGTCACAAAATGGGAGTGGTAGGTATCCAACACAAAAATAATTGCTCCTCCTCTACCAAGAGTATGAGAGGTGGAGTAAAAGTGGCCCTAGGACTAGATAAACTAACAAGTACTGTGCAAAATAAAATATGTTACCTTGTTTCCTGGTGCTTTCAATGGCGTAAAAGGTTTAAAATGATTGTGGCATGGTGGCTATTGATTCCACCATGTAATTATATATATATATGTGTGTGTGTGTGTGTGTGTGTGTTACCTTGACTTCTTACAAGTAGAGAATGTCGATAGCACCAAATATTGAAGATATATCTAAAATACTCTGGTGGACCAAGTACTTTCTAATTGGGTTTGTCATACCATGAACATTCCATGAAAGATACTTCATTGGGAATGCTCAAGGAGTAGAACCCTCTCTATTTCCTCAGTATCCTCAAAGTCTATGAGAGAATCAAAGGTGTTTGAGATAAAATAATAATGATTCTCACTTATGAATTTGACTTATCTTCTCTTTTCCAATGGAGAATCTATGCACTTCATAACAGGACTTCGAGAGTGAAGAGCCACCCTTGCAGGTAGGTCACTTGGAGGTTTTGAAAGAGAGGAAGAATGGGATATTAGAGAGGGGGTGATGGTAGATGGTGGGGAGCTAGTAGGGTTCTCAACATGAGGTTGTGAGGGGCTCAAAATGATAGTTGTAGAAGTGGAGCTAGGAGCAACTGAGGTGGGAGGAGGGTGAGAAGGAGGTACAATAGAAGTAGTGGGAGGTGAGCATTTGTGTGAGGGTCCTGTAGGGGCTAAGGGATGAGCAATTTTATTATTATTTTTGTTTACCACTATTGTCCATTATTTTGACCCATTGACATTTGATGGAATTAGTACATGTGTAGGTGTAGCCATTAGAAGGGACTTGGCCTTTAAGTGACCCTCCATTAAGGGAAAATCTTTGATTTTATGAGCTATTGACTGACATCTATAACATGTATTCAAAAGATTAACATAAACCACCCTTTGTTGGATATGGTTGTCTTCGACTTGGATGTCAATAAATTCTTTAAGGTCCTTAGAGAGGTCAACCTCAACACATAGATACTTGTGGGGGTGGATGACATAGAATTTTTTATTCCATACAAACACATTTGCCAGTAGGGATGACCAATTTTTGCAGAAAAGGCCACGAAAAAAGAGGGAGACCAAGGAATTCTACCCACACTAATATTTTCAAGGAGATATCCACAAAGAAAGTAAAATTATGATACCAGGGTTGAATAATCAAAAGGATGTTCCTAATATACCATGGACCTCTATTCAAGATAACCATGACATGTTAAGGAACAAAAAATTGAAAATAAAAAACCCCTTAGTGATGCTCAATTTTTTTTTATAAGATAGAAAATGGATTTTAATAAGGATTCTGAACCTTTACAATAAGGGTCTAAGGAGACCCCAAACCAACAAAAGGAGAAAAAAATAACCATAGCTAAGGATATCCATAGAAAATTCTAAAATACCATAAGAGAAGAAATCGAGCTCACAAGGACCAAATAACAATGCGAAAGAGGTCAACCCAAACGAGCACCAACGTGCCTCAATTTAAATTTAAAAATTTGAAAGAAATCCCACCCAAACAATCGAAAGCTAAGACATCAATCGAATGAGCCGAATCAAATAAATTTTCCACATCTACCTCTGCCAACCTTCTAGCTAGAAATTTTGGTATGAGATGGTTGAAGATTCATAATTTTAGATTCAATTATGGTTATGGTGAGAGGGGGTTTCCTCCATCTACTGATATAATTAACTTTAACCTGTCCCCTCATAATAGGTCAAAGAGATGCACCACTCCTAATTTTTTTCCCAAGAGTAGCAACTCTATCCTTTGTGAATTTGGGTAACTCGAGAGCACTCAAAGGCAATACCTCATCAAGAGGGCCCTCACCTATTGCTAGGCATTCAAAATAATTCTCTAAAAGGGGATTATAATCCTTACTAGATACAACCTCCTTAGAGCTCATCAGAGAAAGAATCTTTGAAAGACCCCCATTAGACATAGGAGCCAAATTAGTCGGAATCGCCTATGGATTAGCTTCTTCTCCACAACGGCGGTCCTTCTAATAAAAATATAGAAAAGTCATTTTTTGAGGGTAGTGAGAAAAATCATGATCACCACTATTACAATTAGAGCATAAAATCAATCTATTCTCATAAATAATAGGTTGGTTCCTAGATCCAACATCCAAAAGTAGCTCAACATTACTAGGAAGCTTTGCATCTAAATCAACTACCACACACATCCGAGCAAAGACCATCTAAGATCTAGCTCAAATTTTGGCTCCACTTTAATACCATAGGGATGCCATGCATTTTGGATCCACTAACATATGAGGGTGTCATTGGGTATATGCCCTAGAAAATACCCGATAAGTCTGTGTTGCTCAAGCCATCTACATGCAGTGTCAAACTGTTATAAAGGAAGCATAATATCAATGGTGGAAATATTACCTTGTGGTACACTATCAGAAGAAGTTTTTGTGAACATTTATTTCAAGCTAGGGCACTCTACAACAACTTCACCAAGGGGTGGAGTGCTAACAATAGTTGAGGCTATATTAAAGTATATTATTTTCCCAATACAAAGAATTTACAAAGGGTCTAATAGTAACAAAAACAACAAAAAAACCCCATAGAAAACTAGAAACAAGGATGATGTGGATATAAAAGTGAAGCTAGTTTATTTATTATACAAAATGCTTAATTAGTACAAAATAAATAATCAAAGGAGTTATAGGGGTTACAACCAACTACAATAATATGCTATGCAAGGACAACTGCCTGTAACAACATGGATGCAAATAAAATAGTGTCATACTAGAGATAAGAACAACCTTTTCAATACATCTAGTGCATCCTAACTACTAACAATCCAAATCCTAACGTGGGCATACTATGCCTCACATGAATACATGGCAAAGAAATATCTTAGGCTTAAGGGTAAGCCTAAGGTACAATGATAAGAAATATCTTAGGCTTAAGGATAAGCCTAAGGTACAATGATATCCTCATCACTCCTCCCAACCATAGAAGCATTGGACCCCAATGCTTTCAATAAATTTAGAAAGTCACAAGCCATCTATGGAAGTTGACAAGTCATTATGTTGAAAACTTTATTTGTAGCAAACGAAAGTTGGAAGTTAGGTACCACATTTTATGACAATATTAGTCTCCAAAGTAGAATCCTAAGAAAGAGGAGGAAGTTGATGAGTAGTGAGGGTAGCGATGGTGGCCAAGGAGGTGGCCTCCCTAGGCCATCGGTCTTATTGATCACCGATACACCCTATTTAGGCATGGAAAACATGGTATTTTGTGATGACCATGAAAGAGAGTGATCTAGCCTAAAAATATATGAGTGTATAAAGAAGATCCTATGAATTGTATGACTATAAATATAGGGTGCCAAGTCATGAAATCAACCAGTTGTGATGAATTAAATTGTAAGGGGAGATCCAACTTAGGTTTTACCTCTTCTTCTTCATAATATTTTGTTAGCATAGTAGTAGGAAGAATTTATTTATCTTCGAATATATTAATAGGGATTTCTATAAATATTTGTTTGTTTTCATAATTAATAACAATATAGTCTAAAGGAAGGACAATGGGATCCATACCCATAGATCTTGGTTCAATTCCAAGTATTGCTACTTCATGAATTTCAACAATTTATGAGTGTTCTTCAAAAATATTAATAGACTCTTCTGCTTCAAGAGCAACGTCATCTAGTGGAAATATGATGGGATTTTTACCTATAGATCCTAGTTCGATTCCAAGTGCTACTTCAAAATTTTATTCATCAATTTCTTCCACATGAATATTTTCTTCTCCAATAGATATCTATTCTTTTGCTACCATATCTTCTACCAGTTGGGAAAATTGAATCTGTTGGAGATTAACAATGATCATTTTGAGTTGTTGCTCCATCTCTTCAAAAGTCATCATGGTGCCCTAACCTCGATCAAGAATGTCTAGGAAACTATTAGGAACAAATTTGAGGGTTTCCTAATGCACAATTGCCTAGAGTACAAAATTTTACCTTTTGAGTTAAAAAAAGGGGTAATTCTAGTGCTTTTACAAAAATTACATCAATTGTGCAATTACAATAATTTACCCTTCAATTTGAAGTGGTAAAAGAAAAATAAGCACTAAATTTGAAAAAATTTACCCTAAGTTCACAAAATCCTGAGTTGTGGAGGCAAAATTTGGAAATATTTTTGCAAAATAGAAAAATTGTATTGCCTTGCAAAAAATTATTTTGGTCAAAGTCAATTCTGGAAGTGCCAAGTTAACGGTTTGTGTCTTCCAGTCAATGGGACTACTGGGCAATGCCCACCACATGTCAAGTTCCATAAGAGGTATATTATTATCTCTTGACCATGTGTAGGCACAACTAATGTGATCATTGAAAGGTGGTCACTTCCTTTAGCATGTTAAGGTGCTTATAAGCCCAAGTCAGGCTTTCCCATAGTGAATGTGGGATAAAAGGGGTGGCCTAACCAAAACAAACATTTCCTCCTACACTATTTTCCTAAAAAAACTACAAATTTTCCAATACCACGTGTTTACTGCTGATTAGAGATCTAAGATCACAACGTAAGGTCATCCTAACTCCATATGTTGACCTTCTATTGGAGAAAGTGTTTAGTATTTGGATCTTGCATGTGATTGGTCAAAATAAAATCTTAGGCACCAATTTAAATTTTCTTGTTTTTCGATGATTTTTTACCTCCTACAAATTTTCTTCATCGTCTTCTACTACTTGCATTGGTTTTCGTCTGTGATCTACGATCAATGTAAGGTTTGGAATGCTTAATCATGTGGAGAGAGATCATTGTGTATTCAAGGTAGAGGTACCTGTAGCATGTCAGATTTTTGATAATGCACCTAGAGATATACAAGGAGAGGCATCTATGGTGCGCCTGGGCACCTAGGATGATGTGGTGTATGTGATGGAGATGGTCTCAAAATGAGAGCCCACAAGAGGGTAGGGGCAATGGGAAGAAATGACAAGGGTAAAGGAGGTAGGGTAAACCTATGCTATCATTGGTTAGGTATGAGGTTGATCAAGACAGATGACCAATCGATAAGAAGGTTGATCGGTAAGAAAGTGCCCTCCAAAGCTTCCAAGAAAACATGGATTACAGACAAAAGATTGATTGTTTGATTATTTCCATTTCTAAGACATTGTACCCTTTGGTTGGTTGAGTCCTCTCTAGACAAGGAGTGTTGAGGCCTTCTCTTGGCCACAAAATGACCAATACTTATGCAATTGAGTCCTCTTGACAATTTCAATTTGCTTATGAGATCCTCTCAACTAGGGGATATTTTCTTGAAAAACAAAGCCTATTTTGCAAAAACTTTCTTGCCTTCATCAAGGTAAGTTTGGTTCTTTGCTATGTCATGGAACCTAGCCTACCCTCTAAAAATTCTTTTAGGGGTACCTGGTGCAGGGCAATTAAAAAACCTCTAGAACCTCTTGAGTTTTATAAAAGGTTGCTACAAATTGACCCAAACCAATCCAATGTAGCACCTAGCCACAAAACATGTAATCTAGTTGGCAATGACCCAAACTAAGAACCAGACTACAAACAAATTTTACAACCCTGCCACCCTTCTTGCTAACTCTCATATGGCTCTAATACAAGTGATATGGATATTAAAGTGAAGCTAGATTATTCATTATACAAAATTCTTAAATAGTACAAAAAAAATAATCAAAGGAGTTACAAGGGTTACAACCAATTTCAACAATACACTATGTAAGGACAACCACATGTAACAACATGGATGTAAACAAAATAGTGTCATGCTAGAGATAAGAACCATCTTAATAACACAACTAATGCATCTAAACTACTAACAAGCCAAATCCTAACATGGACATACTATACCTCATGTGAATTCATGGCAAAGCAATATCTTAGGCTTAAAGATAAGCCTAAGGTATATTTATAAACAATATCTTAGGCTTAAGGATAAGCCTAAGTGATAATGAAATCCTCATCAAAGGATGCAATGTGAGACAAATTGGCAATGACACAACATGCAAACCCTCTTTAAAGCAAATGTTGTCTTGGTACATTTTATTTTTTAAGGAAAAGTATAATGAGTGGCATAACTAGGGACCACACTCCTCGAAGGCACAATGGGAGCCTACCTCCCTATGATTTAAACTTGGGTATCCTGGAGAGAAATCCAAAGAGATACATCTAGGGTGTCTCAACAAGGACCTTGGTGTACATATTAATTATGTACTACACATGCTCTTATCACATGTTTGATACATATGTACCACATATTACTAATGCATTTTATTGTATTATTGGTGTATCGGTGTGTTTTATAATATATAAGTCTTCTTAATATACATCCCAACATTTTATACTTTCACAACATAATAATAATTATTTTTGGAACCTAAATAATTTAACGATAGAAACTTTAAAATTTTAAATAAAAGTTTAAATTATACATTTTAATGGGCTTTAACCTATTATAATTTTTCTAAATAAAAATCAGATTAACAAATTATATATATTTTAAATAAAAATGATATTTAAATGGGCCTCACCCATATTACATCATCACCATGAAGTGGTATTACAATAAATTGGTTAGTTAAGCATGTATTCTTTGGCAATATTTGAACCTTGATCTCCTCTAAAGTCGAGGAATATAACCGATTGAGCTAAGGTCTTTGGATTTAAAAAAATAAGTTAAAAGCACATATTTTTTAAGGGTATCAAGCCATGTGCATCCTAAATAATTTAACAATAGAAAATTTAAAACTCTAAATAAAAATGGGGTTGAAACAAGCCTCACTCGTATTAGATCATCATGGTGGTATTAAAACAAGTTGGCTATTTAAGCATGTATTATTTGACAATATTAAAACCTTGGTCTCCACGTTCAAAGTCGAAGAATCTAACTGATTGAGCTAATGCCTTTGGAACTTTAAATTAAAATAGGATTGAAATGGCCCCACTTGTATTACATCATCACCACAAAGTGGTATTACAAGAAGTTGGCTATTTAAGCATGTATCCTTTGGTAAGATTCAAACCTTGGTCTCCTCATTTGAAGTTGAGAAATCTAATTGATTGAGCTAATACCTTTAGATTAAACACATTAAGTTAAAAATATGGGTTTTGAGAGGGGTCTCGATCCCCTTGTATCAGGGTTTGAACTTGGGTATCTTGAATGAAAACCCAAATATATAAAATTACGGTATCCCTCATAGGACTAGATTTTGAGTTTAAAATAAGTTTTTTAGAGGGATCTTCATCCCTTCATATTGAGGTTTAAACTTGGGTCTCTTGAATGAAAAACCAAAGACATACCACTTTGGTATCCCTCATGGGACTCACCTTATAAATTTTAGGGTAAAGTGTACATTTTTTTAAAGGGTCCCAATCCCCTTACACCAGGTTTTGAACTTGGGTATCCCAGATGAAAACACAAGACCTAAATATACTTGATAGTCACCATGATTAAAATTTTTAAGGTAAATAATATTATTTGAAAGGGTCTCAATCCCTTGTGTGGTTTGAACTTGATTCTCTTGGATGAAAACCCAAATACATACCACTACGGTTTCCCAATAGGGGCTATAATATGAATTAAAAAAAAAGTAAATTTGAGAGGGGTCTAGCCCCCTTGTACCAGAGTTTGAACTTGAGTTTATTGAATGAAAACCCAAAGACATGCCACTATGGTATCCCTTATGGGATTAAAATTTTGAGTTAAAAAAATATATTTTTGAGAGGAATCCTGGATACCTTGTATTAGGGTTTGAAATTTTCAACTTGGGTCTCCTAAATGAAAACCTAAAGACATACCACTATGGTATCCCCTATGAGATAATTTTTGAGTTAAAAATAAATGTTTTTGAGAGAGTTCCCGATCTCCTTGTATTGTGGTTTAAATTTGGGTCTCTTGAATGAGGTTTGGACCAATTTACTAACCACATGCCCATAGATTAGGATGATGATGAATCATTCTCTATGAATATTCATTATTTTTCTAACCCAGAGTTTACATTACATTATTTTAAACATTACCATTGGCATGGTTACGGTCTAGGCTTATTAGAGCAAGGGTGTTGAACTCCTTATGAACCACAATATCAGTTTCCAACTGATAGGTTCATGTTGGGCTATCATATAAGAGGACATGATGAGCTTTTAGTAGCATCTCTTGATCGTCTGAACCTTAGTTTAAGGGATAACAAGGATTGGAATCCTTATGACCCTTCCTACATACAAAGGGGTAATTGGCTGGTGACCTATGTCTCTATAGAACCACCTGAGACCTATCACAACATCATGGTAGAGGTAAATCCAGAAGGTATTCCAAAAGCCAACTTGGAGAGTGAAAGTCGTGAAGCTACCAATGAAACTGGCATGCAAATCCAAAATATGGGCCTAACCATATAAACTGAATCAAAATTTGTTTCTAAGGAAGTTAAAGTAGAGTCCTTTTCCAAAAGAGATGGACCAGAAGGTGATTCTAGAATAGATGATGATGAGGAATCCTCAAATGATGAACAATGTGAGGATGAAACTTAGTTGGCCCACTTAGGCCCTCTACATGTACATCATCTATTACCCATGGAGCCAATGGGTAGGCATGAGGAATTCTTCATAGATTATAGTGACTATGAGGATGAAATGGAAATGACATACCTTGGGCCTCATCTTGCTCAATGTCTGATTCTAGCAGGCAGGGGTGAGGGACTCATATATGATAATGATAATGAGGATGAGACCGAGAGGGTATATCTTAGGCTTCATTATTTACATCATTGTCATGAATCGTTCAACATTGATGAGATGTACCGAAGAGTCTATACTAGCCCTCGCCTCAGAGAGAGACCACCCAATTTAGATGTGATTTATCACATAGTGTTCCCTGATCCACCTACATATATGCAACTCCTTGAGCCAAATGATCCCATGTTCTAGTATATTCATAGACTGGATCCATAGATCCCCATACCCTAGAGCCACATCTTAGGTATACGAATAACACTGATAATGTAGAGTTGCACAGACATCGCCCTGGAGATCTAATCAATTCCATCAACATGATCTCCATTGATCTAACCACTCCACTCCACTCCAAAACCTAGTTGATCCTTCCAAATCATTGTGTCTTAATCTAGATTCTATTGATTGGAATCACACTAATTCATTCCTAGAGCCTGAATATTTCTTCCCCAACAAAGAAATGTTACAACCATTTCATTTTGCACCAGGCTGCGCACATGTTGTTTATCACGCTGAGGGTAATTCTGATGTAGGACCTTTAAACCTAGTTGATGATATCCACCTTATTCCTACGCCTCACCAACTTGAGGAGTGATCACACATGTCAGTAGAGGAAATATTCTATGTGGATATCAGTGACGATCCCACTAATCCTAAGAAGGTTAAATTTGGATAGAGTCTATCTCCTAATGAGTGTGCCATCCTCATCTCTCTACTAAAAGAGACCTGATATTTTTTCTTGGAGATATAAGGATATGCTGGGTCTAGATCCAAAATTGGTTACCCATAACCTTTCACTAGACCCCTCTAAAAGGCATGTCAAGTAGAAGCTCAAGAAAATGCATCTAACCATTGCTTTAATGGTTAAATATGAGTTGCAGAAGCTATTGGATGGAAAAACCTAATGGAATGGGTATCAAACATGGTACCTATAGAAAAATCTAATGGAAGGATCCGTATCTGTATGGATTTTAGAGACCTCAATAAGGCAACACTAAAGGATTCATTCTTGTTGCCCAACATAGATGTTCTCGTAGATGCAACTACGGGTCATGAGGTGCTTTCCCTTATGGATGGTTTTTCTGGTTACAATAAAATTTAGACTAAAGCCAAAGACCAGCACAAAACCACATTCACAATGCTATGGGGAACATTCTATTATAAATTTATACCATTCGGCCTTAAAAATGTTGGTGCTACATATCAACGAGCTATGACATACATTTTTCATGACTACATGCACAAAATCCTCGAGGATTACATAGATGACTTATTGGCAAAGTCATTACTATGAGAAGAGCATGTTGAGGTCCTAAGAAAGGTCTTCGATCGCTTGATAGAGCATAATATCAGGTTGAATCCCAAGAAGTGCATATTTGGCGTAACTTCAAGAAAGCTCTTGGGGTTCATCATTTCTAAATGAGGTATCGAAGTCGACCCATCAAAGGTCAAGGTAATTCTTGAAATACATCCTCCCACCAATATCAAAGAGCTAAGAAGCTTACAAGGTAATGTAGCATCCATAAAGTGATTTATCACACAATTATCAGATAAATGCCGACCCATGAATTGGATGCTACACAAGGGGATCTCATTTAGTTGGGACGAGGATTTTAAAAAGGCCTTTGCTAAAATTAAGCAATACCTAGAAAGGCCACCAGTGCTAGCTCCACCAAGACCAGATGTGCCATTTCTACTTTAAATATCAGCTACTGACTTTGTATTGGGAACCATGTTGGCCCAAAATAATGTGCAAGACAAAGAGCAAGTGATATATTACATTAGTCGCACCTTGGTGAGTTATGAGCTAGGGTATGCATACGTGGAGAAGCTATGTTTAATAGTGGTGATTGAAATGAAGAAGTTGCATCATTACATGTTAAGTCATACGATGTATGTGATATCCAAACAAAATCCTTTGCAGTATATGATGAACAAGACATATCATAATACACGTACTATGAAGTATATTATGCTATTGACAAAATTCGATTTGGAATTCATCAACTGAAATTCCATCAAGGGATAGGTCATAGTTGATCAGCTGGTAGAGGCACCTCTTGAAGATAGTAGGCCTCTTGTCATAGAGCTTCTTTATGATGCAGTATTTGCATTATCAGAATCTCCTGAACCCAAATAACCAGATAACAAAGCTGACATGACTTTGTTCTTCGATGGCTCAAAGTGTGAGCAAGGGGGTGGTGTAAGAATTTTCTTCTTCATGCCACAAGGTGCTCCAATTCCCTTGTCATTTAAGCTAGAATTTCCTTGTACTAATAAAAATTTTGAATATGAGGCCCTAATATTGGGCCTCCAAACAACAATCACCATGAATATTAAAAGATTAAACATCTTTGGTGACTCCCTTCTCATTTTCAATCAAGTTAAAGTACTGTTTCAATGTAGGTGTCCTATCTTGAAATCTTATAAGGATCTTGTTGACACTTATCTAGCCCGGCTAGAGTGGTATGACATTGAGTCAATCCCTCATACATCAAATAAATTTGTAAAAACTATGGCATCTTTGGTATCTTTAATCCCTAAGAATCCGTCTACTGATTTTACAACCATTCATGTAAAGATGCTAGCGCATGACGCGATGCAACGTGAGGCTTTTGATAATAAAGAATCAGTCAACATGATTTATATAGAACCAAACCATAAGTGGTTCTATAAAGCTAGAGACTTTACCAAGAAAACACCCTGGGGGTCTTTGATCTCGCAAGGTCCTATGGGGAATGGAACCACCATTCACCACAAGGTTGTATCCCAGTCTGCATTCATGCATAATGAACCGCAAGGGGAACAAGTCATCTTATTAGTCGAGGCAGAAGCTTACCAGGATTGGATGTCACAATTACATGTCTTCTTGAAGTTTGCTTTAATCTCGTAGGGATTATAGTGTATCACAAAATGCACATTCAAACAGAAAGTGACAAATTATGCCTTTCTAGGAGACATCTTGGACCGTTGAAGCTATGATGGAGTTATCCTTCGTTGTATTGAGCCCCAAGAATAAGCTTGGGTAATTTCACAGGCTCATGATGGTACATGCAACAACCATTTTAGTAGCATGACCATCATCAAGCACATCCTTCGAATGGGTTATTATTGGTCCACTATGGATAAGGATGCATCGCATATATCAAGAAATACATTAAATTTCAGCATCATGCTAATCTTACACACTTACCATCACAGGCCTTACAACCCATTCAGGCGGCTTGGCCATTTTATCAGTGGGGTTTAGATCTAATCAAAAATATCTCTCCCCTGTGATTGGATCATCATACATTTATTATAATGGCTACTGAGTATTTTAGAAGCAATCTCTTTAACAATGACAAATGGAGCACGTATTGCGGAGTTCATACTTCACAATATCATAAGTTGTTTTGGGATACCATCCAAGATAATATTGAATAATGGAACGTCATTCAAGAACAAAACTATGAGGGATTTAACATCCAAGTACAATATACAACACATTTTTGTGACTCCATACTATTCACAGAGAAACGGGTAAGTTGAGGCTTCAAACAAGATAGTGGTAGCCATATTGAAAAATACGGTACAATATAACCACAAATATTGGCATATACAACTACACCTTGCATTATGGGCTTACAGGACTAGCATATGGATTCCCACTAGGGCAACCTCATTTTCACTAGTATATGGCACTGAGGCCATTATGCCCATAGAGTTGGAGATTCCAATTCTGTGTGTCGCATTGAAAGAGTTCATATATGATGACACTATGGGTAAAGCTTGCCTCGATCAACTGATTCTTCTTGATGAATATCACATGAATGCCCTTGATCATCTCCACGTTTATCAAGAACACCTAGAATGAGCTTATAACAATAAATTCCATCCGAGAGACTTTAAATTTGGTGATTGAAGAACATGTACTTATACTGAGAGGGGGGTGAACAATATACAATAAAATTTTTTGCTTTTTAGTCCAAATAATAGCATCAATAATATTAAAGCAGTAAACATCACACAAAGCATCACACACACAAGAGATATGATTTTACGTGGTTCACCCTGTAGGTCTAAAATTTGTGCATCCCTTTCCTTTAGGCTGATGGATCGACACCTAGAAGGGGGATGGGAACAAGATAGGTCTATACCTCGAAATAGAGGCACTTAATTGTGCCTTCTTGTGGTGATTTTTCAACAAATTAAGGGTTCACTAGGAAACTTTTAGTAGCAGTTTCCATACCTAGGCTTGGAATATGTTTGATGTGTTCTTTTTATAAATCATTCTCATACACCTAATTTTTACCTTTATGCAACTAAAATATCTATATGCAATTTTGATTTAATTAGGATAACAGATAGTGGATACAAAATGAAATACAATGCCTAAGATTGAGATTATAAGAAATTATAAACCTTACTTGAGCCGAATGTTTGATGAAGATTCTGAGGCTTGTAGTAGGATAGAATCACCTCTATTTCTAATAGAATTGCCTCTGTTCCAGACATAATCGCATGTGTTCTAGATAAAATCGCCTGTGTTCTAGACAAAATCGCCTCCGATCGCAATCCTGCAACAAAATAAGTGATAGAAAACAAGGTTTCTTGCAAAATATGGCAGTTTTCTTGTATTCCAAATCACAAATATGTTTTAATTTCTATATGCAAATGGATATGAAATGACATGAGAATACTATGATGACAATTCAACCTAGTATGCCATGGATTTATGCGATTATGATCCTAATTTTACGATGCAGTTAATTGAAATGATGGTGAACAACAAGATGCAATATGCAAATTTAATCAGTAAACCAAATAAATATTGAAAAATACATGAAAAAAAGGGAAAAAGAGAAAGATATGCAAATAGTGGTTTGAATCCTTGCCCCCTTATTGATCTGCAAACAAGATCGCCCATATTCTGACAAAATCGCCTCCGATTCGATGAAATCACCTACTTTTTTTGACGAAATCGCTTGGTGTTTCTATCTATTGCTTGGCGATTATGCTGATATCTGGGTGATTGTAACTGGGACTTGCAATGATAAAATTAAATAAATGGGGATGCCAGAAAATGGAATTGCATAGCAAATTAATGCGAGGGATCCTTAAGGGAGTTTAGAAGCTATCTCAAGGAATCAGAAATCAACCTACCAGCCAGTTAGTCTATCAACAAGGAAAAGGGGCCTAGATTAAATAGGCCAAGGGGAGATTTGAGGGGGTTGGGAGGTTAGTCTAAACATGGAGGAGGTTTTGATCCCTCCTATATTTGCCACCTTCAATCTACTCGCCAACCTCCCTGATCCAAACGACGACCAAAACAGGTAAGACGTTTTTAAACCGAATTTTATCTTTTAGAAAATTTGTTAAAATTTTATTTTAAGACAAAATCGCTTGGCGATTTTGTCGATTGTCAGGCAATTTTGTTGACCGTTGGGCGATTTTGCCCAACGGTAAAACAATTTTTGGTTTATTGGCATGAAAAATGACAAAAACGATATCAAAATTGGACATATTATATATCGTTGGAAAGCTCTTTTTGAGCCCTATCCAATGGTATAAAATTTTATAAGAATTGAGATGATTTGATAGGATAAAAATTCTCTTGAATATGACCTTACTTTTCTAGGATAAAAACTAAGGAAAATGAGTCAATTTTTCATGTCTATATTTTTCCCCCTCTTTGACGCATTTATGAACAATAAATGTGTCAAAGAAAAGTGTAGACACTTGAGTAGAAATGATTATGATTTGACATGGGAAAAAATGGAGTGGATGGTTTAGAATGAATAGTTGATGTGAAATTGATGTCTTAGAAAAAATAATTACTAATTTACTGACTAGGATGCCCCCTTGTGTTTTTACATCAAATTCTACGTTTGGTGGAAAACTTGAATTTGATCTTCTTTGTTTTATGTGACTTTGTGTGATTTATTGGATGATTTATTACATTTGATTATGATGGTTGTGTTACATAATTTCTTGTAATCATGCTTTAATTTTTGAACATTTTGATCATGCTCAACATAAAAGAAAAATTATTTTGTAAAGTGTGTTTTGAGAAAGATGATTTTGTGTGATGATAGATTTGAGGGATTAGCTATGAACCTCAAAGGATGTTGTGTTGTTATATGACTGTTGGTGGAGTTCAAAGCTCGCTAAGTCTCGAAGCTAATACTATTATGAGGAAGTTTTGTGTTGCTAATACCAAAATATTGTGTGCTTAAGAATACTCTTAAGGCTTTATGATGAGAAAGAAATGTTTGATGTTGTTTTGGGACAAGATGTTTTATAGATTCTAGCAATAAACCTCAAAGGATGTTGTGCTATTATGATACTGTTGGTGGAGTTCAAAGCTCGCTAAGTCTCGAAGCTAATCCTATTATGAGGAATTTTTGTATTGTTAATACCAAAATATTGTGTGCTTAAGAATAATATTAAGGCTTTATGATGATAAAGAAATGTTTGATGTTGTTTTGGGACAAGATGTTTGATAGATTCTAGCAATAAAATTCAAAGGATGTTGTGTTGTTATGAGACTGTTGGTGGAGTTCAAAGCTCGCTAAGTCTCTAAGCTAATACTATTTATGAGGAATATTTTTGAGATTGCTAAGAATGGTTGTATGCTTAAGAATAATCCTAAGTCTTTTGTGGTAATATGAATATGTGTGATGTTTGTTTGATAATAATGTATGTGGTAAATATTTGTGAAATAGATTGAGCAAAGCATGAAAAATTTGAAGGATGATTTACGCTAAGCATAGAATTCCTAAGCATGAAATTATATGAAATAATTACTTAGGAATTATACCATCATCACGAAAATCAAAATGAAATGCATGATGATATGAAATTATTTGTTCTTTTAAAATGTAAAGTAATGTAAGATAAATCATTGTATCACATGTTTCAAAAATATTATGAAATTTTTATGAAAATATATGGACCAATTTTGGGCATGAAAAATTAGAAAGATGGTTTGCGCTAGGTATAGAATTCCTAGTGTGAAAATTGAGAAGAATAATTCCTAAGAATTATACCATCATCGCGAAGTCATGAATGCTATGTATGATAAGTGATTTTGAACTACATGTTATTTTTGCAATAAGTTCTTTTTGAGATTTTTGAAATTTTGGACATATCTATGTAATTTGTTAATATGAAAGTAATGATGAATAATGTTGTCTGACAAATTTCAAAGAAATATTTTAACTTATTTCTAAGACAAATGCAAATTTATCAAAAACCAGTGTGTGATAAGTGAGTTCATTATCCATATTGATTTGACACAATGATACAAAATCTCTCAAGGATAAAATGTGTGTGCTTTGTAATGTTCATTTACCAATTTTGAGCAAGATAGTGATGCAAGCAAACTTGAATGAACCAATGCGTGTGCAAGTGAAGGGTTCATTAACCATGATTTTTGTGCATGAAATCGTACCAGACTACTATGTAAGTCAAGTCATCAAAAGCTAGCTAATCCACAAGCGGACATAGGTCTATACAAAAGAAGGTTGCTAATATGACAGTCATGTTGCCACACGAAAAGGAATTACTCAATGTCAAGCAAGTTGGGCATAAATCACCTGTTATGGGGTTCACCTCACGATTTTTGAATAACTAAGAATTCCAGGGATTCAAGCTCATTCACCCTTCTTTTCTTCATTTTCAAGGGGTGGGGATTTTATTCATTTTTTTTTAACAAGGGGATTTTGTTACTTTTATTTTTCTCTTTTCGTTCTCTTTTGTATTTTTTTCTCTTTCTTTTTCTTTTGATTTTTTTTTTCTATTTTTATTTTGGGATACTTGCTCGGATTGGTTGTAGAGCAAGGGATTTTTATTCGGGTAGGGGTGAGCTTGTCCTTTTGCCAATTCTAAAAAAATTCTAGACCATGTGCATGATAGGATAGCAGGGAAAACTTTTCGCTCAAGAGACTAAGACTACTATGTAGTATCATTTTTCGAATTTGCAACAAATCATTTTAATGTGTAAAAGTGTACTTGGTTCAAGAAGTAGCAAGATCATTTCCCAAAACTCAAAATATTATTTAGTGAAATAGTGATCTTCGATACAAGAGAGATTTATAATCATAGTGGTAAAATCAAAATAATTAATTTGTGAAATTAAGTGTATGGTTCAATATAACTTCTGAATTAATCCAAAATAAAGAAAAATATAGCTTCAAAATTGTGAAATACAACAATGAATAACAATGCAGAATGATCTGAAATATTTTTGAGATTTTGATACTTTTTGATTTTTTTAGTTGTTCTTTTTTTTATAATGAGATTGGTGGTATATACAAGATGATCTATATACACTATATGAGATGATTTGCGTATAGCATGTCTAAGGTGGCTTCAAAATCAAAAGAGATTTTGAAGGATAATTTGGTTGTGGTGTATGTGAAGTTGTTTGGTTGATAGTTGAGATTGTTGTGATGAAGAATGAGATGTAGATGAATAAAAGTGATGGATAGAATATGACAATGATAAAGAGGAAAAGAATAAATAACTTGATGTGATAATAATAATAAAAGGGAGAATTAAGAACAAAAGGTGATGAATAAAAGGTAGTGATAACAAAAGCTTTGTTATAATGTAGAACAATGTAGCAAAAGATTTGAATTTTATGTGTAAAATTGATCATGTTACAAAACAAAATATCAGAAGGATAAGAAGGTTCTTAATTCTTATCACTATCTTACAAGTCTTGATAATATGGAGGGAGCATATGCGAAAGATATGTGTGGGTGTTATTTGGTAAACAAGGATGACCGGGTATGGATGAAGAAAAGTGATTTATAGGAGGTAATTGTGACAATGGAGAATGTATAGAATTTAATGTTCCAGCCGTTAAATATTCTTCAAATGGTGTTGGGTCACCATGTATGGTAATTTATTTGCAAGTTTAAATTTTAAACATTGATGAAGAATAGAAGGGATAACCCTCATCGTATGAATCCAAGGACTTCTAAAAAGTAGGTTGTAAGGTGAAGGACAAGATGCTACATAAAACAAAGTATCTAGGATCTTGGATCCACTCTTAAGGGGAAGAATTATAGTACCTCGAGCTTCTTGAATTTCATTGTTAAAATATTTTATAATAACATTTGATTCATTGAGATATTCTTTCTTTAATTTGAGTTTTTGGAATAATTGATAAGTGCATAAATTAAGAGAGGAGCCATTATCTATCATGGTAATTTTAATAGATGTTTCTTTAGTAAATCCTGTAATGTAAAGAGAGGAGTCTTCTTGTGGAGTAGAGGAAGGAATATCCTCATCATAGAATGAAATATGGTTAACCTCAAGAGGGCTTACACCATTAATTGTGTTCTTAGGGAAAATATCATGAGGAACAAATTGTTGGCTAAGTATCTTGAACAAAGTTTTCCTATGAACATGAGAACGTTGTAATACTTCTAAAAGGGATATCTTTGCTTGAGGATTAATCACTTGTTGTTGTCTATCAAAGTGGATTTCATATTGATATTTTGATGTTAAATATGGGCTTTCTATGCTTACATTCCATTTTGGATCATTCTCTAAAGCCAAAGATAGTTTTGAAGGTTGGTCAAATGAGGAATCCACCTCTTGAATATAAAATTGAGTTGATTGAGCTTGAGGTTGCTCATTTGTTGTTTCTATTACAATATTAGTAATATCATCATGATGGGATGTAATATTTGGTTGGTTTCCTATTGTTGATAATTGAATAGGGGTTCTTGGGAGACCCCCATATCTTGATTGATTATGGGTATTTGTTGTGTAGGAGTTTTATTGTTTATTGGAGATTTATAATCAGTTGTAGATTGTAATTTCTTTATAGTAAAAATACCCTCATCAATCAAATCTTGAATTGCACATCTTAAATTTCTACATTTTTGTGTCATATGTCCATCCACTTTATGATATTCACAATGTAGCTCAGGTTTATAATAATTTTTTGTGGTATTAGGTTGTCTTATGGGAGGTAACTCAATCCTATTTGTATAAGGTAAATTCTTGAGAATTATATCCATTGGTTGATTGAGTTTAGTAAATTTACATGGTGAAGGTTTTCGAGAGGCTTTTGATAATTGGCTTAAGAATTCAGCCATAAAGGACTTAATTGTTTATTACATATTTTTGCTTTATTATGGGTAGAATGATGATAGGAATATTGTGAAGTATGATGTGAGTGCATGGTAGGATTGGAAGAAAAAGTATTTTCTTGTTGAAATGGATGTGTTGTGTTGAAAGAAGAATGTTGAAATGGTGGAGAAGGATTGTATGTGGATTGATAGGCATAATATGGATATGTGGGAGAAAATATAATGTCATTATAAAGAGGATTGGAAAAGGGATTATCTTGTTGGGGTAAGGATGAAAAATGAGAAAAGTGTGATAAAGGTGATGTTGAATATGGATGAGGTTGGTCATAATCAACAAATGTATTTGGCAGAATTTTCCCAACATTAATGATGGGATCATATTGATTTGAGTTAAGACTCATGGTTTCTTTAGTACTTCTAAAATTAATATTTGGTATCTAAAATTTAGAATTGAATCTAAAACATACAAATTTGAAATGATGATTTTTTTATTATTTTTCTTGTATATATATATTTTTGTTTGTTTATTTTTGAAATCAGAAGAAATGCCTATGTATTCACGTCGGGTTCACCAAAGAATGTAGGTCTAAAATTTTTGCACCCCTTTCCTTCAGGCTGATGGATCCGCACCTAGAATGGGGATGGGAAAAATATAGGTCTACACCTCGAAAGAGAGGCACTTAATTGTGCCTTCTTGTGGTGACTTTTCGACAAATTAAGGGTTCACCAAGAAAATTTTAGTGGAATTTTCCATACCTAGGCTTGGAATATGTTTGATGTGTTCTTTTTATAAATCATTCTCATACACCTAAGTTTGTCCTTTATGCAACTAACCTATCTATATGCAATTTTTATTTAATGAGGATAGCAGATAGTGGATACAAAATGAAATACAATGCCTAAGATTGGGATTATAATAAATTATAAACCTTACTTGAGCCGAATGTTTGATGAAGATTTTGAGGCTTGTAATAGGATATAATCACCTCTATTTCTAACAAAATCGCCTCTATTCTAGACAAAATCACGTGTGTTCCATACAAAATTGCCTGTGTTTCAGATAAAATCACCTCCGATTTGACACAATCACAGGCGATTATGTCACAATCCTGCAACAAAATAAGTGACAGAAAACAGGGTTTCTTGCAAAATATGGCAGTTTTCTTGTATTCCAAATCACAAATATGTTTTAATTTTTATATGCAAATGGATATGAAATGACATGAGAACACTATGATGACAATTCAACCTAGGATGCCATGGATTTATGCGATTATGATCCTGATTTTACGATGCAGTTAATTGAAATGATGGTGAACACCAAGATGCAATATGTAAATTTAAGCAATAAACTAAATAAATATTAAATAATGCATTAAAAAAAAGGAAATAGAGAAAGAGATGCAAACAGTGTTTTGAATCCTTGCCCCCTGCTGATCTGTAGACAAGATCGCCTACCTTCTGACAAAATCACCTCCTCTCTCATGAAATTGCCTACCATTTTTGATGAAATTGCCTGGCATTTTTGTCGATCGCCTGGCAATTATGCTGATATATGGGCGATTGTAACTAGGACCTACAATGAAAAAATTAAACAAATGGGGATTCCGAGAGATGGAACTGCGTAGCAAACTAATGTGAGGGATCCTTAAGGGAGTTTAGAAGCTATCTCAAGGAATCAGAATTCAACCTGCCAGCTAGTCAGTCCATCAATCAAGAAAAAGGGAAAAGGGGCCTAGATTAAATAGGCCAAGGGGGGATTTTAGGGAGTTGGGAGGTTAGGCTAAACATGGATGAGGTTTTTATCCCTCCTATATTTGCCACCTTCAATCTACTCGCCAACCTCCCTGATCCGAACGACGACCAAACTAGGTAAGACGTTTTTAAACCGAATTTTATCTTTTAGAAAATTTGTTAAAATTCTATTTTAAGACAAAATTTCCTAGCTATTTTATCGATCGTTAGGCGATTTTGTTGACCATTGGGTGATTTTTCCCAATGGTCAAACAATTTTTGGTTTATTGGCATGAAAAACGAGGAAAATGATGTCAAAATTGGACATATTATATATCGTTGGAAAGCTATTTTCGAGCCCTATCCAATGGTATAAAATTTTATAAGAATTAAGATGATTTTATAGGGTAAAAATTCTCTTGAATATGACCTTAATTTTCTAGGAGAAAAACTAAGGAAAATGAGTCAATTTTTCATGTCTACACACCCAATGCGGGCTACTCCATGGAGAAAATATTTCTTATAAATTTTTCTCAAATAAATTCTCTTGGGAATCCTTCCCTACATTGTTTATGAACCTCTATCCAAAAGAGACGCCAATCCCCTAAATCAAATTCATGGATCTCTATCCACAAGAGAAATCCTCCTATGCTCTAGATGGTGATCTACTACCTCCACTACACTGGCTTGTGGATATATCTCCACTGAAGACTCTTGTTTTCAATTAGAAGACCTATCCTCACTGCCCTGGCTAATGGATCTCTATCCACTAGAGACTACTATCCTCTTTGATCTGTCACCTCCAAAACTTTGTCTCAAATTTGTACTAAACACAGTCCTTCGGTCTAGCACAATTTTGCTCAATATTTGTCTTTGATCTAGCACAAACCTATCCTCAAATCTACACCAAACTCTATCCTCAAATATTCTCAACAAGTCCACATAGAACTTGCTTAAATCTGCTCAACAAGTCCATACAGAACTTGCTCAAATATGCTCAACAAGTCCACACAGAACTTGTTTAAATCTGCTCAACAAGTCCACATAGAACTTGCTCAAATCTACTCAACAAGTCCACACAGAACTTACCCAATCTCATAGAAATATAAAGAGAATTGTTAGAGACTCAATATGTTCTATACTAAATACTTTCTCAACTCAAATCAAAATATAGAATAGTTTATTTTATGGAACTTGAACAATCACTTCACACATCCACTTGAATAGGCTCAATCAACTCTACCCAACCAATCACTCAATGAAACACTCCTTTCTCACAAACCCTAGTCAAGGCAAGTAAACACCAACTCAAAATATTTCCAACAATGCTCAACAATAAATCTCACATAACAATGATACTCATGATCTTTTCAAACCTTAGTTCAAGTTCTTTGCTCAACAACTTACTTCAACAATAATGTTTATAACAATGATAATCAAACCCTAATTCAAGTTCTTCATACAACCAATGGTTTCAACAACAATGCTTATCAAACAAGGTTTAACAACAATTCTTTCTTTCAGAAAATTTTGAAGCATTCACTCAACACACGCAATAAGGAAAACCTAATCAAGTCCTTTTCACTCCAAACTTATTTTTTAGAAAACCAACCAATCAAATTAACTATGGAAGAATGTGCTCATACCTTTTTCTTGATGATAAGGAGTAGACCTCACAAATATGCCACAACCATAAAACACTTCTTTGCCAAACTCAAGAAGGTTAGAATACAAAAATATTATTCCAATATTTCCTTAAAGATATTCCTTGGACCAAAATATAATCAATGCCTTATTTTTTCCTTTTTCAACAAATCATACATAACAAAATACTTGGAAACACCTTATCAACTCCAATATTAGAATAGTGACCAACACCCTAATAAATAAAACACTCTTAAAATAATATCCACCACCATAGGATATTAACCACTTTAATAATATTCACAACTATAGAATATCAACCATTCTTAATAATATTCACCACTATAGAATATTGACCAGACTTAATAATATTCATCACTATAGAATATTAACCAGACACTTTTCACTCCATGCATAAAACCTTTGAGAAAACAACATTAAAAATTTAATTTTTCCAAACCTTATAACTTCCTTGCAACCTTAGAACCAATAATAAACATGCAAAATTAATTTTTAACTTGCCCAACCAACCTCCAAAAATTTTGGAGATTAAACACCTTGCGTACCTTGTATTCCCCACCAAAAGGGGATTCGGTGTGACTCGATTTGCCGTCTCCTCTTGCCTAAGTTCTTAGGTGCTTGGGCACTCACTGCATGGGCTATGAAGGCCCACATGAAGGAAGGATAGATGCCTTCCTCTTATGCCTTCAACACTTCTCCTTTTTCACACATGAAAAACACATTTTCATTCCCTTGGTCACAACGCTAAATTCTTTGCTTCGCACGTTCGTATCTTAGGCATGGTAATTTCATTAAAGTGGTAGGTGCTTCCTTTTATATGCATAAATTAACATTCCTCCTCACATCGACACTTTTCAAAATTGAATTTCGAATTTCAAATCTAAAACCCACTTTAGGGTTTTAACCTTAATTTAATTAATTTATAATTAATAAATAAATTAATTAATTATTAATTTAAATAAATTTTCAAGTTAAGTAAATTAACTAATAAATTAATTTATAATTAACTTTAAGCTTCCTTAGCATAATAAAATTAGTATACTTTATTTTCCAATGGTTTTTATGAAAAACCTTTTATTTTCTCCTCAAATGGTTTTAATGGAAAACCTTTTATTTTCTCCTTCAATGGTTTTAATGGAAAACCTTTTATTTTCTCCTTCAATGGTTTTAATGGAAAGCCTTTTATTTTCTCCTCCAATGATTTTAATGAAAAATCTTTTATTTTGTTCCATCAAGGTTTTAATAAAAAATATTTTTGGTCATGCTTCATAAGACATTATGAAACTTTTTGGAACCAATCAATTGCATTCCTTTTGACATCAATGAAAAATTCACACCTTGACATCAATGAAAACTCGATGGACTCAAAATGTCCAACAATATCCCCCTTTGTCATTGATGGTAACCCAAATTATTTTAACTGAAAACTTGACCTTTCCTTTGTTCTGCTCCCTCTGGGACATTGCTCTCTTAAATACCAAATCTCTCCCTCTTACTCAAATCTAAATATCTTCCCCTTACTCAAACTCCCCCCCTTTGACATCAATGGCAAAGGGTCACCTTTGAGGCTCGAGACTAAGAATGCACCTCTTAGCTTAGCCCCTCCCCCACCTCCTCTTGAGGTGGTTAATTCTAGGGTGGGAGTCTCACTCCCAATTTTCATCGAAGATACTCAAAATTTTTCTTTGAAAGTGGATTAATGAAAATATTTGCTATATGTTCCTTTGTAGTGACATATTCCAACCTAAATTGTTTATCTGTCACCTGTTCTCTCAAAAAATGGCACTTAATAGGAATGTGCTTTGTCCTAGAGTGCATTACTGGATTTTTTGAGATACTTATGGCACTAGTATTATCACATAGTATAGGAATGGGATGATCATGCTTTATTTTAAAGTCTTCTAGAGTTCTCTTCATCCATAACACCTGTGTACAACTGGCTACTGCTAAAATGTATTTTGCTTCTATTGTAGATAAAGATACTGAAACTTGCTTCTTACTTAGCCAAGAGACTAAACAGTCTCCAAGAAAGAATTCTCCTCCACTTGTACTTTTTCTATCATCAATGTTGTCGGTCCAATCTGCATCTGTATGTGCTATCAGTGTGAAACTATCACTTTTGGGATACCAAAGCCCAAAATCTATAGTCCCTTTTACATACCTGAAAATTATTTTTACTGCTAGCACATGTGTTTCCTTAGGTGATTCCTGAAACCTTGCCATTAATCCCACTGACTGTACTATGTCTGGTATTGTAGCTGTAACATACAATAATTTGCCAATAATAGATCTGTATAATCTTTGATCTGCCTCTGGAGATTCATCATCCTTACTCAACTTGCATCCTGTGACCATGGGAGTACTTACTGTTTTAAAATATTCTAACCTGAATTTATTTAACATTTCTTTTATATACTTGGCTTGTGAGAGAAACACCCCTCTTTCTAATTGTGAAATATGAAGTCCAAGAAAGAAGGATAATTCACCAAGCATAAATATCTCAAATTCATTTTGCATGTTCTTAGCAAATTCTTTACACATCTAATTTTCCCCCAAAAATTATGTCACCAACATAAACAAGCACTATCAGAAGATCACTCCCTTCATTTTTGATATATGGATTACTATCTGCTATTCCTTTTCTGAATCCCTGTTCCTAAAGATACTTATCCAATATTGAGTACCATGCTCTCGAAGCTTGCTTTAAACCATACAATACCTTTTTCAATCTGCATACATGATCTGGTTTATCCGCTAGTATGAATCCCTCTGGCTGTTCAATATAAAATTCTTCTTCTAGAACACCATTTAGAAATTTTGACTTGAAATCCATATAATATACCTTGAAGTTCTTGAAACTTGAGAAAGCTAAAAACATCCTTATAGCTTCAAGCCATGCAACTGGAGCAAATGTCTCATCAAATTCAATTCCTTATACCTGTGCATAACCTTTGCATACTAACCTTGCTTTATTTCTGATCACTTGTCCATCTTCATTTAACTTATTTCTGAATACCCATTTTGTGTCGATCACATATTTGTCCTTTGGTCATGGAACAAGTTCCCAAGTTTTTTTTTCTCTATCTGATCTAATTATTCATCCAATTCCTTAATCCAAAATTTATCCTCACTTGCTTGAGTGAAGTATTTTGGCTCAATATTAGAAAGCAAAGAAAAATTTTCTTGTTGAGATGGTTTTATTATTCTTCTCCTTGTCTGTCTTTCATTTGGATTCTAGATAATCTGCTCTTTTGGATGATGCTTCTGTACATACTTGGATGGAGTTTTGGGAAGAAGTCTTTGTGTTTCTTCTTCTTCTTTATCTGATTCCTCACAAAATTATTCTTGACAACATCCGTCTTCTTGATACACAATTTGCTTAACTGGTTCTCTTGAATAATAACCACCATAAAATAGTGGCAAACCAATTCTTTTGGTTCTCTTGATACACAATAGGATTAACTGGCTCTCTTGATACATCCTATAGTGGCAAAGCGATTACAAGGGAGCCCCCTTTGAGCGGCCTACAATTACATTTACATTAATTTGTTAATAATTTTATAGTAAGACCTTGGGGTCTTACCATTTGGTATCAGAGCCATGTGGGACCCAGTCATGTGGGAATTGCTCAAAGATCTTCGTCAAATCACTTCTGTACGTGAGTATCAAACTCGATTTGAGGATATCACCAAACACAACACAATATTGGATGAATCAATTCTCATCAATGGCTTCATTAGGGTATTAAAAGAGGAAATTAGAATGGAGGTGACAAGGTTCAATTCCTATACCATGATGCAGACCTATGGATTGGCAAAATTAGCTGAAGATAAAATCAATGCACAACAAAGATTAGAGAAACCACTTATGGAAAAATCATCGACCACTTACATCGCTCCCAAACCTATGCATAATGGAAGGACACAAAGCACTTACACAACCCCCAAATCTAATCGAAATTTACAAATTAAATATCTTAACTTTGAGGAGATGAAGGAACGACGAGAAAAAGGACTTTGTGATAATTGTGATGAGCAATTTGGACCCCACCATAAATGTGCTACACTAACATTGTATTTATTGAAGGAATTTGATCCCTGTCTCTCCATAGAGCAAGCAGATGAGGTAGTTGTATCCGAAGTGACCAATGCACCTACTCACCGCAATGAAGACAATGAGGTTGATGTGCAAGAAGTGATTGATGTACCAAGCAAGGATGAGGTAGACATACCCAAAGTGATCAATGCTAGCCAAACATGCACTCTAAAAGACCTACAAATACCTTCCTCACCAATAGTGAGTTCTTGCCATATGACCAAACCTATTCGAAACCAACGCAGAGTGACTACACACTCCTTCTCCGTTGGCTCTACTAAGGAACCAAAAAAGGATATGAAATCATTACCATCACTTTTTATGCATCATTGTGAAGTATTTCAGGAACCCCAAGGGGTGCCCTCCCATCCTCATCATGATTTTTCTAAGGAAGATTCTACTATTGTTCTTGGCAAACCCTCGCTAATGCTTCATCCTTCTCGATATCCTTGCCTATGAAAGGATGTCATTAAAAGAGTCCAAGAACTTACACAAATCCTTTTTGGAAAACAAAGGACAAAGCTTCTCACTTTGAGCTTTGAGGACAAAGCTCTTTTTAAGGAGGGTGGCATGTTAGGATCCTCAATCCTAACATTATTAGTTAGTATTAGTTAGTATTATTAATCGTTTAATTATTATATTATTAACTTATAAAGTGAACCATCACAACCCTTCATAACGTGAACCATCACGTCTCTTCATACGTGAACCATCATGCCTCTTCACCAACGTAGCTTTAGGGTAGATATATATATTAGGTTGGCCATCCATATCAAATCATCCAAGAAGAAGAATAATAAGCATAGATTCTAAGGAGGGAACCCCCTATAGTGGCAAAGTGATTACAAGGGAGTCCCCTTTGAGTGGCCTACGATTACATTTATATTAATTTGTTAATAATTTTATAGTAAGACCTTGGGGTATTACCACCAACCAATCACTCAATGAAACACTCATTTATCACAAACCCTAGTCCAAGCATGTAAACACCAACTCAAAATATTTTCAATAATGCTCAACAATAAATCTCACATAACAATGATACTCATGATCTTTTCAAATCATAGTTCAAGTTCTTTGCTCAACAACTCAATTCAACAACAATATTTATAGCAATGATAATCAAACCCTAATTCAAGTTCTTCATACAACCAATGGTTTCAATAACAATGCTTATCAAACAAGGTTTAACAACAATTCTTTATTTAAGAAAACCTTGAAGCATTCATTCAACACACTCAATAAAAAATCCCTAATCAAGTCCTTTTCACTCCAAATTTATTTTTCAGAAAACCAACCAATCAACTTAACTATGGAAGAATGTGCTCATACCTTTTTCTTGATGATAAGGAGTAGACCTCACAAATCTGACACAACCATAAAACAATTCTTTGCCAAACTCAAGAAGGTTAGAATACCAAAATATTATTCCAATATTTCCTTAAAGATATTCCTTGGACCAAAATATAATCAATGCCTTATTTTTTCCTCTTTCAAAAAATCATACATAACAAAATACTTGGAAACACCTTATCAACTCCAATCTTAGAATAGTGACCAACACCCTAATAAATCAACCACTCTTAAAATAATATCCACCACCATAAGATATTAACCAATTTAATAATATTCACCACTATAGAATATCAACCATTCTTAATAATATTCACCACTATAGAATATTGACCAGACTTAATAATATTCACCACTATAGAATATTAACCAAACACTTTTCACTCCATGCATAAAACCTTTGAGCAAACAATATTAAAAATTTAATTTTTCCAAACCTTATAACTCCCTTGCAACCTTAGAACCAATAATAAACATGCAAAATTAATTTTTAACTTGCCCAACCAACCTCCAAAAATTTTGGAGATTAAACACCTTGCGTACCTTGTATTCCCCACCAAAAGGGGATTTAGCGTGACTTGATCTGCCGTCTCCTCTTGCCTAAGCGCTTAGGCACTTGGGCACTCATCGCATGGGCTACGAAGGCCCACATGAAGGAAGGATAGATGCCTTCCTCTTATGCCTTCAACACTTCTCCTTTTTCACATGCAAAAAACACGTTTTCATTTCCCTTGGTCGCAGCGCTAAATTCTTTGCTTCGCACGTTTGTATCTTAGGCATGGTAATTTCATTAAAGTGGTAGGTGCTCCCTTTTATATGCATAAATTAACATTCCTCCTCATGTCGGCACTTTTTGAAATTGAATTTTGAATTTCAAATCTAAAACCCACTTTAGGGTTTTAACCTTAATTTAATTAATGTATACTTTTCAAGTTAAGTAAATTAACTAATAAACTAATTTATAATTAATTTATAATTAACTTTAAGCTTCCTTAGTATAATAAAATTATTATACTTTATTTTCCAATGGGTTTTATGAAAAACCTTTTATTTTCTCCTTCAGTGGTTTTAATGGAAAACCTTTTATTTTCTCCTTCAATGGTTTTAATGGAAAACCTTTTATTTTCTCCTTCAATGGTTTTAATGAAAACCTTTTATTTTCTCCTCCAATGATTTTAATGGAAAACCTTTTATTTTGCTCCATCAGGATTTTAATGAAAAACCTTTTTGGTCATGCTTCATAAGACATTATGATTTTTTTTGGAACCAATCAATTGCATTCCTTTTAACATCAATGCCAACTTCATGCCTTGACATAAATGACAACTCTATGGACTCAAAATGTTCAACAATGATCTTGTACTGAAAGAGAACCAACATAACTCAAACCTGTTGCCGCACTTACGAGATATATTTGTGGCCAACTAGTTAGGTCCATATATCATCACCGAGAATATTGGACCTGGAATGTATCACTTAACATCGCTTGAAGGTGCTGAAGAGCTTGAACATCTCAACATCCTTCATCTTAAGGCATTCCACACATAAAGATTTAAAAAAAATCAAAAACATGGAAAATTTTCAAAATCCATGAAAATAAAAAAGCAATAAAATGTAAAAATATTGCAAAACATAAAAATTTAAAAAAACATTTACATCATGCATTTCACATTGCTTTTGCATTCATTTAATTGCATTGCATTTAGGAATTTTCGTCCATCACATCATGCATTAGGATAGGTTGTGTTTGCAATCTTACAAACGATACCACGCTTGTATTTCAATCATGCATCTATGCATCATCATCATCATCTATTACCCTTGTGAGTAATTGTATTTTTCAACACAAACCCTCATGTTGCTATAAAGAATATACTAGGGTTTTCCAATCATTCAGCCATATCTAGTGGTCTTCTCAGATTTTGTAGAAAGGTTGCTTTGCTTTTGAGGATGAGGTATAGTTTTGATAGCACTTAGCATATCAAAATCCCATCACTAATTAAACACATTAACAATCATAATTAGGGCAAGGAAAGATGAATACTACAAAGTGGTCCTGGTCACCGTAAGCAAAAGGTTTTGTTACTTGCTCATTTTGTGATGTGAAATGGTCTAAAATGTGGATCATTGGCAAAAGGACAAGTTCCCCCCTACCCAATAAATCCCTTGCTTACAAAAAGGAGAAAAATCCCAAAATCAAATCAAATCCCTTGCTCAAAACAAAAATATAAAATAAACAGTGATTTTCATCACTATATATATGAGCAAGTATCCCAATAAAATTGAAGAAAATAAGGGGGTGAAGAGCTTGAATCCCTGGAATGATCAATACTTGAAAATCATAGAGTGATCCCCAATACAACAATGGGCTGAATGAATCCTGCCTAACATTGGGGTAGGTCTAAGCAATTTACAAATGAGCTAGCTTTAGGTTCCTTGTATTGCCTAGTGGTCTAGTTTAACTGCATCCAAACCTAGGATCAGGTGAGCATGTGGTGATCCTCATTACAACAATGGGCTAAATGAATCTCACCTGGCACCAAGGTAGTCTTATGTCTCATCAAATATATTTATTTGCACACATAGGGATAATGAATATTTGGATCTTTCATAGCAAAAACTTTATCTTTCAGGAGTCTGGTATAGTCATTATACAACTTTTGATAAGTCAACTAGGGTGTTTGAGTCTCACGAAAAACCTCAAAAATTTCCAAATAGAAACAAATCAAATCAAGCCATCAATCATCAATTTCTTTTTATGAGATTTTGTGTATTAAAGGGTGTTCATAACATAGAACGATATCAACAATGATATTTAAACAACCATTGACTATCTTGTGCATATCTTTTAATTTACAAAAGTTTATGAAGAGAACCAATATATCATCTCATCTCACATATGGGTGTCTAATAGATTAAAAATTATGATAATATTTATCAATTACATTTATGATTGTTATACATTCTATGGTGTTATCCATTATATTTTCAACTCATATTGCATTCATTCCTTATGTTTTAAGTGATTAAAGCATATAGGTTCATTCACATTAGATCATAATCATGTAAATAATGCATTACCTACATTGCATATCATAACATCATAAAATAAATGCATACAAGTAAATAAAATTAAACATGCATTTAATATCTAACATTGCATCCATATGCATCTCATAAACATAAAAAAAAAAAAATACACATATAATGAGTCATAATAAAGTCAGATTATATATATATATGTGTGTGTGTGTGTGTCAACAAGAGTACATGGGCATGTATCAAAAATACCCGTAGACTACAACTGTGTAGGTCCTAAGACCTTACACTCAAAAGTGGTACAAACATCTGATAATCATGTACTACATAGGACCTGCACCCCCTACCTGTGAGGCTCCTCCACCATCTCCACCCTCCCTATGAATCCACCTGGAGCTGGTGCCTATGGACCTCTCTAACCTGTGAGATCTGTGACTAGGTCGTGTTGATGACTACCTGGTCTCTCGTGTCTTGGTCTGCTATGACCTTGTAGTTGTGGATCTCTCTAGAACTATGCCATTGAGTAGTTTGACCTCTCTTGCTAGAAGAGTGATGTGAGTCACATATGATGCATGTTGCCTAGTACCCTCCTAGATGAGGGCATGTAGTCTCTAGATTTATGCATCCATATCCAAACATGTTAGTCCTGGTATAGATGGAGTGATAGGAGCAACCTGATAAGTTAAGGGACCTCCCATAATGGATTAGAGTAAGTCTCGCTCTGTGGTCACCATATCCAACTAATATCGGAGAAGATCACACTATCTAGCGATCTTCTCTATCTTCGTATCGACAATGGCAATTTGTGCTCAGAGAGCTACCCTTTCCTCCTTGTATCCACACCACTACGCCTAGTCCTCTATGAGTTGACCTTGGATTGCTCTCATTTGTACCTATAAGGTATCCACAGAGTAATCCCTCTCCATGATCTGCATCCTCACCATATGTAGCTAGGACTATAATCTAGCCACTTGAGCTCGGAGTTGTGACACCTCATCATCTGGCTCCTCCTCATCCTCCTCATCTACTACTAGATCTGCCTAGACCCATCCACCTTATGTCCTCTGATGAGTGTTTCAACCTGTAGGATCCTTAATTGTTGCATCTACACCTATCGCATCCCTGGATCTACCTAGCGGGACACTCCCTACCATAACCTAGTAGTCCACCAGGCATCATAATCCGTTGTGGTCCCCACATCCACCAATATTGAATCTTGGTACACGTCATCCTCATCTCCTAGTGGAGTCACATGAGTCCAAGCCAAGTATCTCTCTGCCTTAAGGTAGTGGTAAACAACTGGTTCATCTGGGATGTCCTGGCAGATCCTAAACTTCCTGGTGACACATGAGAAGTGGAAGAACTCATGTATCTTGGGCTTGCACCTGAGAAGCCATCTACTGTACCATGCCTACTTCAGATAGTGGTCTACCTCCACCCATACTAGACAATCCATGTAAGGGTACCATAGAACCTGCCCTACCTTCAGCCCTATAAGCTAGACCATATAGTACTAGAGGTCCCCTACGCGTGACCTGCTCCTGAAGCCCTCAGCCACCCTAGGCCAGCATGCGACGTAGCACTATGACTCATCATCAATGTCTCCAATTTTTAATGGTAGTCCTCTAGGGTGATCAATGGTGATATGCTCCCATGACCATATCTAGAGCAGTAAGCTACAACCAACTCCAGCATGGCCTTATTGGGTGATCTGGTACAACTCATCATAGAGCTGCACAAGTAGAGCACTCCCCCAGGATAGAATTAGTGGATCTCAAGTAGTTCTGGCAAGCAGGTATATGTGTCCTAGCTAGGAGGTTCCATGGGAACCTCGCTCTTGAATTTTTAGGTAGAACAACTTGCATAATGAGCTGCATCAACATGACCTATCACTATGAGAAGACCCACTCTCGATACCAATACTCACCATGCTCAAAGTCTACCTACGCCTTATCACTCCTATCACTGAATATCCTCTAGAAAACTACATCCTTTGCTGTAGTAGGCAAAGATGTGATGGCATCACCATCAATGGGGATACAAAATATGTGATAGACATCCTTCAAGGTCACTATAATCTCACCTATGGGCAAGTGGAATGTGTTGGTTTGTGCATCCCAACAACAGGCCAAGGTAGTCATGTAGGCCTGATCGACTCGGATGGAAGGAAACCACTGCACATAGCTGAAGCCTATGACCCCGAAACAATCCCCCTCAAAATCACTTAGTATATCATGAAGCTTGTGAAGGAGATCTGATTCCCTTGCTCTAGCAGTCAAATTCTGAAGAGCAATAGTAGTAAAAATCAATCAAAATCACAAAAACATAAAAAATACACTTAAAAATGCAAACAAATTAAAAATACTTCAAAAAGGCAAAAATAATAAAAAATACATTCAAAATGTCCAAAAAAAATTAAAATATTAATTGGAAAAATTAAAAAAATAATTAATTCCAAAAAACAGCAAAAAAATAAAAAATTCTTCTAAAGTTGCTCAACCCCGGCTGACACCCGCGATCGACAACAATGGTTAAAATTCTGATCATTGGAATTTGAAGTCAGCTATGGCTGACAACTGTGACCCCTAATTTTTCAATTGGGAGCTGCAACTGCCACTTGTAGCTATGGAAAAAGCCTTGTTTGAGGTTATTTCCTGCCCCATCAACCCCAAAAATTAAACCCTCTCCACTAACTAGCCTAGTCTAATTCTAACTAGGGTGAGGTTTGTTACCAACAGTTTAATGAGGTTCATTTAACTCATTAGTTAATGTGGTTCATTTTAAGTTGGTAATTTAAAAGCAAGGTTCGAAGTGCTACCTTTGTAGGATTGGCTACGCCACTAGTGGACAACTACGGTTGGTCTGCCATATGGGTAGTTTGTGAGGTTTTTTAGTAGCGTTCCGTATCAAAAATTCAACTTCACCTATCAGAGCTCTCTTGCAATCTAACGCAATTGGAAATAATGAATCTAAAAATGACATATTTTTCTTTTATATTTCCAATTTTGCCCTTAGCCGTGGCTGGTAACCGTGGGCACAGAATTAGGGTTTTTTGACCGCGGGTCAGAGCCACGACTAAGGAATTTGCCAAAATTTGCTGTGGATGACAGTTGCGGCTAGCATCCAACAATAAATTCCCTCAAAATACAACTATGAGGAGCTTTAAAATGTAAAATTAAAAATATTCAATGACCAAAATCCTCAAAAATTTCAAAAATAACAAAAAAACATTCACATAATTCAAAATTCAAATGCGTCTCATATCCAGTAATTTACCCTATACACTTGGTTATTACAGTAACTTGCGATACATGCAATTCAACAAGATGAGTAAATCACCATAAGGTCATTTGGGGTAAATTAGTCATCGTTGAATTGAAATGACTTCAATTCAATCCCGAAGAAGGCCACAACGGTCATACTGCCCCATGGTAATGAGGTGTTCATTCCATTTCTCCTATGACATTTTTAATAGATCATCGAACATAGTGATTCAACACAAGACTAATTGGAATTGCTATAATTTTGATTTCCTAATAAGACCATTACGGTCATACTGCTCCACAAGATAGAGATGTACAATTACTATTAATGGTTGAAATCATAGTTGATATAGGCCTTGCCTAATAACAACAAAGTGCAAAAGTCTTTAATCGTCCAAATTATTCATCTTGGTCAAGTGACTCGTCGCTTGAGGGGGTAGTCATAATATCAATAATCATAATCAAATTCAACAAGATCACCTGATCTTGTCAAAATTATGTTCATCTTACGAATCATTGCCAACAACTATCATAAGTTTACCCTTTGTTGGGGTAAAAAGCAAATATGACAGTTAAGTTAGTAGCTTTCCACCTATCGAAACGATTGTAGCTTGACTACCCAATCGTTGTGGATACACGAAAGCTTTGCAAATTAAGCCTTCCCTCAATTGGAAGCAATGATTCTAAGATGCACGTCCTTTTGCAGGACTGGGCATCTAATATTGATCAAATTAATGATCATCATTCAACCTACAACATGGCTTTAGGTGGTCTATTTTTTCTTAGCATTGTGCTTTCGCACAACGCATCCCAAAAGGGGCATCTATAGACACCTAAAACGTGTCATGTGTAGGGGACTACTCACATGGGCATCCTAACAAACCATATGAATGATCTTGGATCATTCCAAGACAAAGTAGTAGTTTTAACCACTCAATTTAGGCAACTTTGGCCTACTCAGCCTTAGCCGCGACTGACACCCATGACTAACAGAGCTAGCTGCGCCTTAGAGTAGCCACTAGCCCTAAAAATATTTTTTATTCCTGAGCCAAGATAAATTTAGTTATAACAACCATGGTAACAACTTTCAAGCAGTTTCAGGTGAGGAAGCATCCAAAATATTCCTCCCAACTGTTCCAACCTCCTGGTTCTTGATCTTGGCTTCCCAAGGAAGCCAGGATTAGGAATGAAGAGTGCTATAAGACCCCCCTACAAATTGGGGAAAATTTGGAGAAAGTATCAATTTACATGCAGCAAAGTCCTACTGAATTGGAGAGCCATTTGCAACCCTTGATAGTACCTATATTATGTCAATTTAGAAATCATGACTGTATGTGAAGCAATGGAGGTTTCAAGAGCTTGAGGAGATCATTCATCCACAATTAAACTACTTCCACTGCAAATTTGAAGAATCTACATTGCCAATTCATTACAGAACATAGAGGCAACCCTTGATCATCAATTACCTAGAGGAATTTGAGATTAAGGACCTGGTTACAAGAGAAAGAGCACTTTCACCTCAACCGTAGTTATCAACCATGGCTAACAGATCCAACTGCGCTTCAGACCCACTGTGAGGATTTGACACTCAATTTCCCTTATTTTAGCCATAGAATTTTTATTCTAAACATGCAATTAGGTATATTTGACATAGATTAACTTTCATTTATGCTATTGTATGGTTAATTCTAGAAATTAGAGGTAGCTTTTCTTTATTTCCTTTCATTTTGTCAATTTGCACTAGTTTCATTATATTTGATTCATTTCAAGTTTTAATGGCATATTATGCATCATAATAGCTAGATTTACTAATTTCTTAGCATTCTTTACAATAATTTATAGGTTTTATAATCATCTTTACAAGTTTCCATGCTTTCTTGCTATATTTATACTAATTCATGCAAATTCCTATTAAGAGCCTCATCATGAGAGGCCTCCTTTGTTTCTAACTCTCCTATTTTGTTTCTTGAATGTAGATTTATAGGATCTGGTCATATTCAACGCTTTCTTGGCAACAAATTCCTCTGATCAAGTGAGAAGAAGGCTTCCTTGAGCCTTGAGCAGTTCATAATTACAATAAGAGCCTACATATTGCACCATCCCATTTGAGGGGCTCGAAACATTATATCAATTGTATCAAGGAATTTGGTATCCCTAAGAGGGACATATTTGTAAAGGATATTTGCAATGATAATATAAAGAAGTTGTTCTTTCTTGTTCAATTCATTGTTATTCATATTTTCATGCTTTAATGCTTGGTATATTTGATTCAATAGCCTAGGTGTATGCTTTTAGGGTGGTACAGGTACTTGGTCTGTATATGTTTAGTCCTGGAATGAAAGGCTGAATTCTTGGTAATATGAATGGCACTCTGACTGCCACTGTATAATATGGTATTATCCTGCTTCTTTCCCAACTCTTCCATAAACATTTGTAACCAAATCATCTCCTTACTAGTCTCTGTAACAACAACATATTTTGCTTTCATTGTTAAAAGTGCAACAACCTTCTGTAATTTTGAAATCCAACTTATTGTAGTTCCACCTGTAGTAAAAACATACCCTGTGGTACTCCTCCTGATGTTTATATCACCTACCATATATGAATAAAAACATCTCTGTAAAGTAGTGTTAGAACCTTCAAAGCATAATACCTGAGTGACAGTACCTCTAAAATACCTAAGAATCCACTTCACTACCTTCCAATGTTGTTTTCCTGGATTGTTCATAAACCTTCTCACAACTCCTACTGCATGTGCAATATCTGGTCTTGTGCACACCATCACATACATCAAACTGCCAACTATTGATGAATAAGGAACCTTGGATATATAGTCAATCTTATCCTATGTCTTGGGACACATCTCTTCGATCAGTTTGAAATTATTGGCTAAAGGTGTACTAATAGGTTTTGCATCCTACATATTAAATATTGATGCAGGAGCATCCGACGACAGCAGGACAATCTGGCATCAACCAAATTTTCTAAGTAATTCGTTCTGTTTCTTTTCTTTCCCAAGGCAGAAGTTGGGGGGGGGTTGCAAAATCATGACTCCAAAGGCTGCGACAAGGCGAAGGCAGGTTTTGTCGCGATATCGCGATATCGCGAAGTTTTCGAAGGCAAAGGCGTGGAGGGAGTTTTCGTCGCGATGTCGCGAAGTTTTTGTCGGCAAAGGCGTCGAGGGAGTTTTCATCGCGATGTCGCGACGTTTTTTTTGGCAAAGGCGTGGAGGGAGTTTTCGTCGCGATATCGCGACGCTATTTTTGCAAAAGCGAAGGTGGAGTTGATGAAGGGTTCGAAGAAAAATGAAGGCGGAGTTGACGAAGGGCTCGGCGGAGAAGAACTAAGGCAAGGCAGAAAACGGTCACGATGTCGCGACGTTTTTGCAGTGCAGGCACGAAGGAGGTTTTTCGTCACGATATCGCAATGTCGCGATGTCGCGACGTTTTTGCAGTGGAGGCACAGAGGAGGTTTTTCGTCACAATGTCACGACGTTATTTGCGGACTAAGGCACGGGGGCATTTTGGTCACGATTTTGCTACAATTTTTGCAGATGAAGGCAAGGCGACATTTTGGTCGCGATATCGCGACATGTCACGATATCACGACATGTCGCGATTTCGTGGCCAATTGAAGACAAATTAAATTTGAACACGTGGACAGGCCACATGCTCGGGAAAAGAGACACCGGTGGTAGATGAATGTTCTGACAAGGTGACAACTGCAGGCCATGGGCATTTTAGATGAGACAGTGGTGCAGAGGAACAGTCTGACCAAAATGGTGATTGCAGGGCAAGGGGGCGTCTTTAATGTAAGCTTCCATAGCGGATCGGGATAGTTGCCCATTGATGAAAGGAAATTCGAAAACTTGACAGAGGAGCGAACTTTCTTATTTTATTTCATGTATTCGATCGGGTGGGGGCATTAATTGCCTAGAGGGTCGAGACCTCAATAAAAACTCGAGCTTTGTAAATGAAAAGGGGTGGATTGAGGAAGAACGGAGGTAGAAGAGTGCAGTGGAGAAAACCGAGCCGAGCGCCGGTGATTGTAAGCCTGTAGGCTGTTTATCTGTTGGTGTACGTATTTCCAAAGGAATAGAAGAAAAAAAAAATTCTGAATTTGTGTGAGTATCTGAATTGATAAAAGAGAATCTTTGATTTGGCGTGGAGAGTCTGCATTTGATCTTTCTCGGTCCCCCGTCAGTGGTATCAGAGCTAGAAGTTCCTGAGTGTGTAACAGATCACCGGACGTGAGGCAGTTACACCAGGATCTGTGGGATAGCTCGTGAGAAAGTGAGTAAAATTCCTTCGAGAAGAAACCCTGTTGGTGGGGGAGGCATGATGGCAGTAGCAGATTTTTGAGCTTTGCAGCGGCAAGTTCAGGCCCTGCAAGAAGAACTACGTAGAGGACACGAACCAAGAAGAGATGCAGATAGTGAAGACGAAGTAGATGAAGAAGAAAATCAGTCTGAAGAAGAAGAGGAGGTTGTAGATCCGACACAAGCCAGACTGTACAAAGCCATATCCCAGATTGGGAAGAGGCCAAAGATAGAAGTTTCCACGTATTTCGGGAACCTGGATCCGAAAGAATTGATCGACTGGATCAATGATCTGGAAGAGTATTTTGAGTATGAAGAAATTGAAGATCCCGAGAGGGTCAGATTTGCCAAGACCAAACTGAAAGGTCATGCCAGCATATGGTGGAAGGGGGTACAGCTGGAACGAAACCGAAGAGGAAAAGAACGGATAACAAGATGGGAACGAATGGTAGAAAAATTAAAAAGATAGTTTATTCCGGCAGATTACGAGTTGGATCTGCTGAGAAAAATGCAGAGTTTGAGACAGATGAATAAAACTGTCCAAGAATACACGGAGGAGTTTTATAAAATCTCCATCAGAACTGGCCATTTAGAAGCAAGCAAGGAGAAGGTGGCTCGTTATATTAATGGGTTGACACCCAGTATCCAGGAAGATTTGAGCTTAGTTCGGGTGAGCACCATTGAAGATGCTTACCGGTTTGCTCTGAAAGTTGAAGAAAAACTGAACAGAAGGTTTGAGAGTAAGCAAAGAGGAAGATGACATGGAGGAAAGACTGGTGGAAGAAAAGAGGAAAAAAATGAGGAGAAGGAAGAGGTTAGTAGCAACCGAGATCAGAAGGAAGATGAAGAACCTAAACCCCAAGTTCAGAATAATGGCTACCCAAGGGGAAGAGGTAGATCTGGACGTGGGTATGGAAGAGGAGTGTTTCGGGGAACATGTTTCCACTGTGGAGAAGAGGGACATCGGGCATATGAGTGTCCCCAACACCCCGAGAGGGTGAACAAGAAACATGTGGGTCCTGCCAGAGCTGTTGTGGCAGAGGAAGATGCCGAATCAGAACATTCTGAAGAGGCTGAGAAAGGAGAAGCAATGATCATGAGGAGAACCATGCTGATTGAGGAAGACAAACCAAAGCAGAGGAGAAGCCTATTTCACACGTGGTGCAAAAGTTCAGGCAAAGTCTGTAATGTTATTATAGACAATGGGAGTACAGATAACTTAGTCTCCGAGGAAATGGTTGCTAAGTTACAGCTGGAGAGAAAGAGACACCCGCATCCATACCGGATTGTGTGGTTGCGGAAGGACCACAGAGCATGGGTCCGTGAATAGTGCTTAGTCACGTTCAATATTGGGAAGTACCAGGATGAGGTCCTATGTGATGTTTTCCCCATGGATGCTTGTCATTTGCTATTAGGAAGGCCATGGCAGTTTGATCGGAGTGCAGTGCATGATGGTCATGCAAATACGTACTCCTTGACGAAATATGGAGTGCGCCACAAATTAAATCCAATACAGGCAGTGGATGAGAAGGTGTGCAGCAGTGCCAAAATTTGTCTGGTAGAAGGTAGAAAAAGTTTTTGCCAGGAGATGGGGTTGAAGCAGGTTCCAGGGACAGGTGCCCGTTTGGAGATGTTACAAAAGACGCGGACTGAACAACCCAGAAGTGAAGGTCACTTCTCCTTTTTATCCTGGGCGTCTGATGCAGGAGCATCCGGCGACAGCAGGACAATCTGGCATCAACCGAATTTTCTAAGTAATTTGTTCTGTTTCTTTTCTTTCCCAAGGCAGAAGTTGGGGGGGAGTCGCGAAATCGTGACATGTCGCGAAATCGCGACTCCAAAGGCTGCGGCAAGGCAAAGGCAGGTTTTGTCGCAATATCATGATGTTTTCAAAGGCAAAGGCATGGAGGGAGTTTTCGTCGCGATATCGCGACGTCGTGATATCGCGACGTCGTGATATCGCGACGTCACGATGTCGTGACGTTTTGTTAGCAAAGGCGCGGAGGGAGTTTTCGTTGCGATATCATGACGCTATTTTGGCAAAAGCAAAGGCGGAGTTGATGAAGGGTTTGAAGAAAAAAAAATGCAGAGTTGACGAAGGGCTTGGCGAAGAAGAACTAAGGCAAGGTGGAAAACGGTTGCGATGTTGCGACGTTTTTATAGCAGAGGCACAGAGGAGGTTTTTCGTCACGATATCGCGACGTCGCGATGTCGCGACGTTTTTGTAGCTGAGGCATGGAGGAGGTTTTTCATTGCGATGTCGCGACGTCGTGATATTGCGACGTCACGATATCACGACGTTATTTGTGGACTAAGGCACGGGGGCATTTTGGTCACGATTTCGCTACAATTTTTGCAGACGAAGGCAAGGCGACAGTTTGGTCGCGATATCGTGACATGTCGCGATATCGCGACATGTCGCGATATCGCGACATGTCACGATATCGCAACATGTCACGATTTCATGGCCGATTGAAGACAAATTAAATTTGAACACGTGGACAGGCTACGAGCACGAGAAAAGAGACAACGGTGGTAGATGAATGTTCTGACAAGGTGACAACTGTAGGCCATGGACATTTTAGATGAGACAGTGGTGCAGAGGAACAGTCTGACCAAAACGGTGATTGTAGGGCAAGGGGGCGTCTCTAATGTAAGCTTCCATAGCGGATCGGGGCAGTTGCCCATTGATGAAAGGAAATTCAAAAACTTGACAGAGGAGCGGACTTTCTTATTTTATTTCATGTATTCGATCGGGTGGGGGCATTAATTGCCTAGAGGGTCGAGACCTCGATAAAAAATCGAGCTTTGTAAATGAAAAGGGGTGGATTGAGGAAGAACGGAGGTAGAAGAGTGCAGTGGAGAAAACCGAGCCGAGCGTCGGTGATTGTAAGCCTACGGGCTGTTTATCTGTTGGTGTACGTATTTTCGAAGGAATAGAAGAAAAAAAAATTCTGAATTTGTGTGAGTGTCTAAATTGATAAAAGAGAATCTTTGATTTTGCGTGGAGAGTCTGCATTTTATCTTTCTCGGTCCCCCGTCAGTGGTATCAGAGCCGAAAGTTCTTGAGTGTGTAAGAGATCGCCGGACGTGAGGCAGTTACACCAGGATCTGTGGGACAGCTTGTGAGAAAGTGAGTAAAATGCCTCCAAGAAGAAACCCTGTTGGTGGGGGAGGCATGATGGCAGTAGCAGATTTTTGAGCTTTGTAGCGGCAAGTTTAGGCCCTACAAGAAGAACTACGCAGAGGACACGAACCAAGAAGAGATGCAGACAGTGAAGACGAAGTAGATGAAGAAGAAAATCAGTCTGAAGAAGAAGAGGAGGCTGTAGATCCGGCACAAGCCAGACTGTACAAAGCCATATCCCATATTGGGAAGAGGTCGAAGATAGAAGTTTCCACGTATTCTGGGAACCTGGATCCGGAAGAATTGATCGACTGGATCAATGATCTGGAAGAGTATTTTGAGTATGAAGAAATTGAAGATCCCGAGAGGGTCAGATTTGCCAAGACCAAACTGAAAGGTCATGCCAGCATATGGTGGAAGGGGGTACAGCTGGAACGGAACCGAAGAGGAAAAGAACGGATAACAAGATGGGAACGAATGGTAGAAAAATTAAAAAGATAGTTTATTTCGGCAGATTACGAGTTGGATCTGCTGAGAAAAATGTAAAGTTTGAGACAGATGAATAAAATTGTCCAAGACTACATGGAGGAGTTTTATAAAATCTCCATCAGAACTGGCCATTTAGAAGCAAGCAAGGAGAAGGTGGCATGTTATATTAATGGGTTGATACCCAGTATCCAGGAAGAGTTGAGCTTAGTTCGGGTGAGCACCATTGAAGATGCTTACCAGTTTGCTCTGAAAGTTGAAGAAAAACTGAACAGAAGGTTTGAGAGCAAGCAAAGAGGAAGACGACACGGAGGAAAGACTGGTGGAAGAAAAGAGGAAGGAAAGGAGGAGAAGAAGGAAGAGGTTAGCAGCAGCCGGGATCAGAAGGAAGATGAAGAACCCAAACCCCAAGTTCAGAACAATGGCTACCCAAGGGGAAGAGGTAGATCTAGACGTGGGTATGGAAGAGGAGTGTTTCGGGGAACATGTTTCCACTATGGAGAAGAGGGACATCGGGCATATGAGTGTCCCCAGCACCCCGAGAGGGTGAATAAGAAACATGTGGGTCCTGCCAGAGCTGTTGTGGCAGAGGAAGATGCCGAATCAGAACATTCTGAAGAGGCTGAGAAAGGAGAAGCAATGATCGTGAGGAGAACCATGCTGATTGAGGAAGACAAACCAAAGCAGAGGAGAAGCCTGTTCCGCATGCGGTGCAAAATTTTATGCAAAGTATGTAATGTTATTATAGACAATGGGAGTACAGATAACTTAGTCTCCGAGGAAATGGTTGCTAAGTTACAGCTTGAGAGAAAGAGACACCCGCATCCATACCGAATTGCGTGGTTGCGAAAGGACCACAGAGCATGGGTCCGTGAACAGTGCTTAGTCACGTTCAATATTGGAAAGTACCAGGATGAGGTCCTGTGTGATGTTTTCCCCATGGATGCTTGCCATTTGCTGTTAGGAAGGCCATGGCAGTTTGATCGGAGTGCAGTGCATGATGGTCGTGCAAATACGTACTCCTTGACGAAAGATGGAGTGCGCCACAAATTAAAGCCAATATAGGCAGTGGATGAGAAGGTGTGCAGCAATGCCAGAATTTGTCTGGTAGAAGGTAGAAATTTTTTTTGCCAGGAGATGGGGTTGAAGCAAGTTGCAGGGACAGGTGCGAGTTTGGAGATGTTACAAAAGATGTGGACTGAACAGCCCAGAAGTGAAGGTCACTTCTCCTTTTTACCCCGGGCGTCTGATGCAGGAGCATCCGGCGACAGCAGGACAATCTGGCATCAACCGAATTTTCTAAGTAATTTGTTCTGTTTCTTTTCTTTCCCAAGGCAGAAGTTGGGGGGGGTCGCGAAATCGTGACTCCAAAGGCTACGGCAAGGCAAAGGCAGGTTTTGTCGCAATATTGCGACATTTTCAAATGCAAAGGCATGGAGGGAGTTTTCGTCGCGACGTCGCGATGTCGCGACGTTTTTGTCGACAAAGGCACGGAGGGAGTTTTCGTCGCGATATCGCGACGCTATTTTGGCAAAAGTGAAGGCGGAGTTGATGAAGGGTTCAAAGAAAAATGAAGGCAAAGTTGACGAAGGGCTTGGCGGAGAAGAACTAAGGCAAGGCGGAAAACGGTCGCGATGTCGCGACGTTTTTATAGTAGAGGCACGGAGGAGGTTTTTCGTCACGATATTGCGACGTCGCGATGTCGCGACATTTTTGCAGCGGAGGCACGGAGGAGGTTTTTCGTCACGATGTCGCAACGTCGTGATATCGCGACGTCGCGATATCATGACGTTATTTGCAGACTAAGGTGTAGGGGCATTTTGGTCGCGATTTCACTACGATTTTTGCAGACGAAGGCAAGGTGACAGTTTGGTCGTGATATTGCGACATGTCATGATTTCACGGCCGATTGAAGACAAATTAAATTTGAACACGTGGACAGGCCGCGCGCACGGGAAAAGAGACAGCGGTGGTAGATGAATGTTCTGACAAGGTGACAACTGCAGGCCATGGGCATTTTAGATGAGACAGTGGTGCAGAGGAACAGTCTGACCAAAACGGTGATTGCAGGGCAAGGGGGCGTCTCTAATGTAAGCTTCAATAGCAGATCGGGGCAATTGCCCATTGATGAAAAGAAATTCGAAAACTTGACAGAGGAGCAGACTTTCTTATTTTATTTCATGTATTCGATTGGGTGGGGGCATTAATTGCCTAGAGGGTCAAGACCTCGATAAAAACTCGAGCTTTGTAAATGAAAAGGGGTGGATTGAGGAAGAACGGAGGTAGAAGAGTGCAGTGGAGAAAACCGAGCCGAGCGTCGGTGATTGTAAGCCTACGGGCTATTTATCTGTTGGTGTACGTATTTCTGAAGGAATAGAAGAAAAAAAAAAATTCTGAATTTGCGTGAGTATCTGAATTGATAAAAGAGAATCTTTGACTTGGCGTGGAGAGTCTGCGTTTGATCTTTCTCGGTCTCTCGTCAAATATTTCCAACACCTTCTCAATGTACTCATCCTAAGACAATGTTAATTTATGATTTTTCCTATCTCTTGTTATTCTCATACCAAGGATTTGCTTTGCAACACCCAAATCCTTCATTGCAAATGAATCTACCAATTTTCTTTTGAGTATAATTATATCCTGCATGTTAGACCGTACAACAAGTATGTCATCTACATACAATAACAAGATAATATAGTTACCATTATCCAATATCTTAAAATGAACTAGTGGTTAGAATAACATCTACTATAACCTTGTTCTAACATAAACCTATAAAATTTCATATACCATTGCCTTGGAGCTTGCTTCAGGCCACACAAGCTCTTTTTCAACCTACATACTAATTCCTCGTTCCCTTTGGCCTCATACCCTTGTGGCTGCTGCATAGAAATATCTTTCTCCAAATACCCATGGATAAAAGTTGTTTTTACATCTAACTGTTCGAGATGCAAATATCTATAACCACTAGGCTTAAAACAGTTCTAATTTAAGTTATTTTAACAACAAGAGAAAAAATTTCATCATAATCAATACCTTTCTTCTGTGCAAATCCCTTTACAACCAGTCTAGCCTTATACCTCTTTTTACCTCCATATTCTTCTTTCATCCTATAAACCCATTTATTCTACAATGCTCTTTTTATTTTAGGCAACCGAACCAGATCCCAAGAATGATTGTGTACCAAGGAGTCCATATCCTCTTTCATACCTTGCTCCCACTGCTTCCTAGTTTCTACCTGCATCACTTCTTCATATATTTTTGGTTCACCAGAGTCATATAATAATACATAATATAATGAAGGAGACTAACGATTAGGAGGTCTACTTATCCTGGTAGATTTTATAACAACACTTGCAGGAGTTTGAGGTGCTTGCTGCTACTGTTGTTGATTTTCTAACACCTTTGGAGTTTTAATTTCATCAAGCACTGTGTATTCTGTGTTTACCTTTTCCTATTTCTTTTGCTGCAAGTGGTCTTTATACATGACTTTCTTATTGAATACCACATCTCTACTCCTAATGATTTTATGATTTTCATAATCCCAAAAATGATAACCAAAATCATTAACTCCATATCCAATGAAAGTGCACTTCTTGGATTTTATCTCAAGTTTAGTTCTATTTTCTTTATCAATATGCACAAATGCTTCACAACCGAAAGTCTTCATAAATGAGTTGTTAATAGACTTACATGTCCATACCTCTTTTGAAATCCCACCATCCAAGAAACTTAAAGGCCCTCTGTTTATTAAATAAATTGTAATATCCACAACATCTACCCAAAATTGTAAGGTCAATCCTGCATGTAATCTCATACACCTAGCACATCCCATGATAGTCCTGTTCATCCTTTTTGACACATCATTTTCTTATGGAGTTCCTGGAACTATCTTCACTGTACGAATTCCATGGTATGAACAGTAATTGTTAAACCCTTTACTGTAGTACTCATCTCTATTATCTGATCTGAGTTACTTCAACTTATTTCTTGTCTCATTCTCAACCAAAGCTTTATATTTCTTAAAAGTATCAAAGACATCTGATTTCTTTCGAATACAATAAACCCAAGTTTTTATGGTTGCATCATCAATAAACATAACATAATAATAAGAGCCACCAAGATATGATACTTGAGCTAGTCCCCACACGTTTGTATGCACAAGCTCTAGTTTTTCAATCTTATTTTCTTTTCCAACTCTGAGAAATCTAACTCTTTTCTATTTTCCATAGCATTCAAGTAATGCCCCTTAATTTCACCCGTCTCCGCCTGAGCTTTATAAAGTGCTTCTGCACAAAAGACAAAACGATCTCTCCAGCGCATGAATGGTTGGGAATTCACGTTCTCATCATCCTTGGTAAAATCAAGTCCACCGCGGAGACATTCGTAAACTGCTCTACCATAATTCTTGGCAGATAGACCCTAAAACCGATTCCTGGGTAGGTCAATTGCAAAATTATTTATAACTGTCAATATTTGTTCGACAGATTGTTCCCCGAGGCGTTCAATTTTCATTAGATCTTCTCGACTGTAATTCAAGAAATGCTCACAAAAGTCTAAATCAACCTGCTTCAAACCTGGCAACAAATTCCTTGAGTGGAGAATATGCATTCCCTTCTCACTCATGTACCTATGCCTATGATGCCAAAAAAATGTATCCGCTCCTATAGAATCTACAACAATAGAAATATTAGTATTACCAGTACATACATACAACGTACCTTCCTTCTTTCCTTTTGCTAATAACAATGATCCTTTAGCAACCTTCCATGAATTTGTTGAGAATGTAACTGTACATCCTTCATTGTCCAACTACCCTATGAAAATTAGATTTCTTCTCAAATAAGGAATATGCCTTACCTCTTTCAACAACCATTGGTTTCCATTTGATAATTTTATCTGTATCTTACCCTTTCCAATGATTTTACATGGTCTATCATCACCCAAATAGACATGTCCAAGATCACATTGAACATAATCTTAGAAAATATTTTCTATGAGGTGTGGCATGATATGAAGCCCTTGAGTCTAGCACCCAACAATCATTAATATTATCTAGTGAAATGATTAAATCATCTTGCAATACATCACCTGCTATGTTTGCTTCCTGATTACCTTGTTTTTCTTCTCTGTTTTTCTTTTCGAGTCCAATAGCCTATTTTCAGGTGTCCTTTCTTTTCGCAATACCAACATTCCAATTGCTTCCCTTTGGATTTGTATCTACCTTTCTTTGATTTTTTGTGTTTTCCTGGACTCTTTCCTCTCTCCTTTTGTCTACCCCTATTTTCCATAGTCAACGCATTACCCAATGTCTCACATGTGCTTTTCCATCGCATTTCCTCGCTAAAGATAACACCAATAACATCATAAAATTTTAAAGTATTTGAATAAAAAATAGAATTACTCACAACCATGACCAAGCCATTCCAACTTTCTAGCAATGAGCATAAGATAAAAAGAGCCCTAACCTCATCATCAAAATTTACTCCAACAAAATTTAACTAATTAGTAATTGTGTTAAACTCATTTAAGTGATTAGCAATAGACCCACCTTCTAACATCTGCATATTAAATAAATGCTTCATAAGAAATACCTTATTCAAAGCTTAGGGTTTTCATACAGTTTAGCCAATGCATTCATTAAATCCTCCATTGTCTTAACTTTTGAAATATTGAAAGCCATCGATGATGTCAGACACAGTCGTATTGTTCCTAGTGCCTTTCTATCCAGAACTTCCCATTCTTTGTTTGATGTCTTCATTGGCTTCTTTTCTATTCCACCTAATGGTAGGTAAAGATCCTTCTGATAAAGATAGTCCTCCATTTGCATCTTCCATAGCTGGTAATTTTAGCCATTAAACTTCTCAACCCTAAACCTGCCTTCTTCTACCATTGCTCCCACTTAAACTAGAAACCCTCCTTTTAAGTGCATTTTTCAAACCCTAGGATCTGATACCAGTTGTTAGGATTAAATAATAAAACACGAGCAATAAATAAATGTAAAAATAAAACACATAAGAATAAAGCAATACACAAGAAACAAATTTACGTGGTTCACTCAATGTGGGCTACATCCACAGAGAAAATAACCAGGATTTATTATTCCATCAACAAATCTCGAAGGGATACAACCTATAGCAAATCCACCATACTTCCTCTTTGATCTCACAATTACAGTCTCTCTTCTTTCTTCACTTCCTTCACACCCTTCACACTACAATCTCTAATGTCGTACAACATCCTCTTATAAAACGAGGGTTACAATTTTAGGGAAAATCATTAAGGCCCCAAAATAAAAAAGAATTACTATTTTTGGCAAATTATATTTTCTATCGCAATTTGCCATTTTTAGTTACCATTTTCGAAAAATTATTTTTCGTCAAAACAACACCGGTTTTTAGTAATTACTATTTTCGGTAAATTATTTTTTGTCAAAAAATTCCATTTTTAGTAATTACTATTTTCGAAAAATTATTTTTCATCAATTTTTTTTTAAATAGTAATTCACAAAAAAACTCGGATTAACATGCAATTTGACACACAATTACATAACCTCCATATCCTTTTTTAGAGTGGGTCCAAACATGGCTAAAATAGGACCTCAAAATTAGAATCAGGCTCCACAACCAACAATTTTCATAACTATCCTCGTTGATTGACCATCTAATATGTTTCTTTATCAATTGTAGCTCTTTGATACGAAGTTCCATGTAGATGATCCTTTAGGTAGAGTTTTTTTCTATATAATTTCATTGCATCAAAAAAACCTATATATTTTTGAAGTAATATTTTTATCCAATTCTTTCCTTGATCTATAAATAATCTCCACCCAAGCTTTGCTCCTAATTCCAAATTCATAAGTCTACAATTTTACAAGCCTGCTCTTGCAATATTATTTCCTTTGCAAACCATATCCCACTTACAAAGAGGAAACCTGAAGTTTTTCTCACAATAATTTCATAGAAAGTCTCTTTGAATTTTATCAATTTTTGATGCTATACCTATTGGTAGTCTTGAAAGTGACATCATATATACAGGTATGGATTGCAATGTAGTATTTATAAGTTGTAGCCTTCCTACCATGGTTAAGAACTTACCTTTCCAACCTGCCAAACAAGCTTTCATTCTGTCCAAAAAAGAGATCCAAAGCTCCTTTTATTTCCTTTAGTAGACAAAGGAATACCCAATTAGGTTGATGGAATTTTTAAATTTTAAACCCAAAAATATTCACAATAACTTGTAAATCTAGGGTAATATTTATAAAAAATCTCAGATTTTGTAGTATTAATCAATTGTCCAATAGCCTTATCATAGCATGATAATACTGATTTAAAATAAATCTCCTCATTGATTGAGGGATGGTTCAAAAGAAAAGTATCATCAAAAAATTAGAGATGAGATTCAAAGGGACCATTTTTTGCAACTTGAATACCCTTTATTTTTTCTTCAATTTTTGCCTTTGAAAAGGCTCTCCTTAATGCTTCTCTAGAATAATGAATAGATAAGGAGAAAGTGGATCACATTGAAGAAGTCCACAATATAATTTGAAGTAACCAATAGGAGAACAATTGATCAAATAGAAAATTTGTAGTGCTATAACAACATTTAATCCACTCACCACCAACACTAATCGAAGCCAAAATTTCTGATAATAGCATGTAGAAAATTCCAGGAAACCCTATCATATGCTTTGTTCATATCTAATTTCAAAAGCATACCTAGTTTGTTCATGGAATGAAGAGAATGTATGGCCTCTTGTGCAATAATTATACCATCAAGAATTTTTTTACCATGAACAAATCCACCTTGTTCCTCTGAGATAAGACACCTTAGAATGCCCTTCAACCTGTTTGCCATAATTTTTGAAATGATATTATAAATCATATTACAAAGGCTTATTGGATGAAATTATTAGAATATTTTGTGTTTCCTTTCTTGGTAACCAAGGTAATAAAAGTAGCATTGATCTCACTTATTATAGCCTTCCTTTTTTGGGCCTCTTCAACTGCAACTAACATATCACTCTTCAACAAATCCTAATTTTTGTGAAAGAAAATTGTACAAAATCCATCAGGACCAAGTGCCTTGTTAGGATTGAAATAGAAAACTACTTCACGGAGTTTCTCCATAGGTATCTTCTTCATCAAGATTTCATTTTGTCCTTGAGTAATATTTGATGTAATATTTTATAGAAGTTTTTCTTGTGCCTCCTTTTCTTGCCTAGAATCTAACAAAATACTTTCAAAATAATCAATTGTTTCCTTCCTTATATCTTCTTCATCTTCAATATTATTCCATCTGGAGTTAAAATATTTTTGATATGACGAACATAAATATTTATTTTTGTTGTAGTATGATTTTTTTGTATTTCTATCTCCTTCCTTGAGCCATTTCTCTCTAGATTTTTGAAACCAACATGACTCATTTTTCAATGCATTAAGAAAATAAAAAAGTAATTGTTTTTCTTTCACATAAGAATCCTTATCCATTCTATTAATTTCTACAATCTCTTGTAAATTTTTGAGCTTGGATTCAATTTCTCTCCTTTTTTTTTTAAGTTTTACCAAAACATTTGGTATTCCAAATCTTCATTTGCTCATTTAAATTTTCAACTTTTTAACAAACCTATAGATATATGATCCTTTAAATTTTGATTCATCCCACCATAACATAACATTTTGGAAAAAATCAAGGTCTTGGTGCCACATAAAATGGAAGCAAAATGGCTTTGGATGACCATTATTAGGTAACTCACAAGTCAAAAGGGTTTGTGATCTGATCCTACTCATTATAAAAAATTTGAAGAGATTATATACTTTGTTTAAAACTATTTATTGGATAACAAGAATCTATCCATTATTTTTGCTATATGATTTTACCCAATGCATCTATTATCCCATGTATATTGAAAGCTTGAGGGACTAGCATGTTGAGCAAGGTGCAACGACAATATTGTCATTGTTGTCAACACACTCAAATAGACAGGTTGATGCAGTGGACAGTTGTTTGGAGGTTTTTCGAAGTATGTACAGTGGTGTTCAATTCTTATGAGAATGTTTGTGATGTTCAGGTGAAGTTGTTACAGGTTGTTCGTGCAAATTTGCAAAAGTTGCAAAAATCGTCAAGAAGTTGTCAAAGTGGTAAAATGTCAATGGAATGTGTTGGACAGCCCAAGATACTATTTGGAGGTTTGTTGATCATTAGCAAGTGTGGTTGCAGTGTTGGAACGACCGGTTGCTTCACCGGTGCATTGTTGGTCATGAAACTGCAGCAGTAAAATCTGCATTGGAGGTCACTTTGCGGGAGGAATATTAAGCAATGCACAAGTAATTGGACCTTAAATGTTTTACCAAAAGGTATATGGATATACATAGAGCTTAAGTTTTAAATTTCATCCCAAACGGAGTCCGGAGGAAGAAACGGTGAGCGTTGCAAAATGGCTCTGGAGCACTTTTTCCAATTTATGTGACAGGTGTAAAATCAGCGCAGGAGGCCTATTTGCAGGAAGAATTCCAAGAAATACAGAAAGAGTTAGATGCTAAAATTTTAACTGGAGGTATTTGGATATACTATGAATCAATTTTCCAAGTTTTGTCTCGTTTGGAGATCCCAGCAGAAAGTTATGACTCTCATAAAATGGCCTCAGAGAACTTTTTTCAATTTTGGACAGTTTTATGTAACAGTGGTAAATTGAAAAAATTCATGTCATTTTGTGAAAAATATTGAAGTCTGATTATGGATTCGTGTTTAGCTCATCAAGATGAGCAACTTTGCTTTTTGAACCATGCCAATCCGAGGTCCCGAAGTATGAGTTTGAGTAAGGTGCACCGTAGTTGGCCGTGAAGTGTTTGACGAAATGTCTTCTCCAGATTTGAACAGTTGAAAGTAAGATGTGACCAGCGGTGACTGTAGAAAACATGGACCAGGTTGAAAATATAAAAAGGAATTTACAATTGACAAGTGGCATATGTGAATCGTGTGTCATAAAGGAGTTACAAAAGGAGTTATATAAAAAGGGAGTTACAATTGACAAGTGGCATATGAGAATATTGTGTCATAAAGGAGTTACATAAAGAAGGAGTCACAATTGACAAGTGGCATATGAGAATATGAAAGTTACAAAAGGAGTTACAATTGATAGGTGGCATGTGAGAATATGGAAGTTACAAAAGGAGTTACAATTGATAGGTGGCATGTGAGAATATGGAAGTTACAAAAGGAGTTACAAAGAGAATAGATAGTTATAAAAGGAGTGTTGCTTGGAGAGTTTTAGTTGGGCTATAAGTGTGTGTGTTTTGAGAATTTTGGGAGAGGTTGGGTAAGCAATAGACCAGTCAAGGTCTTGTAATAGTGAAGGAATTTTTATGTCAATCTTCTAGTTTTAAAATTGAAGTCCAAGTTGGTGCTTGGCATCAGGAGTTGGTGCTCCTTCCTGTTGGTGTTGGTAAATCAGGGGTTGGTGCTCCTTCTAGTGGGTGCTGGTAAATTGATTGTAAAGTTGGTGCTTTGCAAAGGCTGGATTTGGATGGGAGTCCAAACAATAATTTTCGAGGATGTAGCCAAATTGGTGAACCTCGATACATCTTGTGTTGTGTGATGTTCTCTTGTTATACTTGCTTTATTTGGTTTCATGTTTGCATTGTTTTGGCTTTAAGTGTTGAATATTTATGTATAAAAGAGCTACACTGATTCACCCCCCCTCTCAGTGTCATTGTGAGACTAACATAGCATCCCAAAGGTCATTTGAATTGAAAAATGAATCAAAATATTGCATTATTTTAGAACATCTTGGAATACCACCCTTCTTTTCCAAAGGAGATAAAACAATATTAAAATCGTTGCCAAGAATCCATAGATCACAATGAATCATCATTGTATTTGATAAAAATATTTTAAGGTCCTTCCAACATATTTTATGAGGAGTAACTATTGTTGGAGCATGTACATTTATAACCCCAATTTTGATTTTTTCCTCTTTCTTGTAAAATAATCCAGCAACCCAATTACTTTTTGCTTCTAATATTTGCCCATCCTATTTGCATTTGTTCCATATTATTGCAGTATTGCATGAAGCTCTTGTAGAAGAAATTACTAAACAATCACCCATCTTCCAAAACTTCTTAAAGGTATCCTTACATTCCTCATTGTTTAATTTTATTTCTTGTATTAAAATAAACTTAGGACTATAACAACCTATTATTTCCTTAATAACTCTTTTTTAGGAGTTTTATTCATATCTGTAATATTCCATGATATAATTTTCATCATCAACACTTTTTATTTTTATTAGTGAGCTTAGCCCCACCTCTTATTAACACCTGTTATATTTTTATTTGGCTTTCTAGATTAATATCCTTTTGAGTTTCTTTTTCTCTTTGCTCTTGGTTTGATGGACTTCCTCTCGTTCTTCCATTCCCGTCAACACTCCCATCTTCATTAATCTCTTCTATTTTTTTATATTGTTGATAATGAGATTTTTCTTCAAAATATATAGGTTGTCCTAAAGATTCAAAAGTGCAAGGAATAGGCTCATTAGCATTTTCTTCTTTATGTTGCCATGAAAATTCTAAATTGCATAGATGATCCTCTATAGTAATTACTTTATTATGTTGGCCTAGAAACCCTAAATTTTCTTGGATATCCTCCATAATATTTTCTTTAATGTACTACTCTTGAAACCCTAAAGTGCAAGGAATACATTACATACTACTTTCATTTATATTGTAAGAATAACTCAAAACCATTGAAAATCATATATGTAGACATAAAATAGAAGTAAAAATTTCCATAACCGAAAATTAAAATAGAATAAAATACAAGTTTGGTCGACAAAGATCAAGGAGATGACCTCATGGTTCTTGTGTCTTGCACCACTTGTATTACCTCTAAGGGTCCATGATTATACTTAATGACTAGAATGCAGAGTGTGCATTTGCAATAATTTTCCACCATGTTGGTGCTTTGATTGTGTTGTTATATTTTTCTTTGTCTTTGCCTCTGACTTCCATGGACCATACCTCCACCAAAAATGAACACTTTACATAGAAATTTTTGAGACAATAGAGGGCCGCCACACATAACGAGTTGAGCCATAAGTCACTATGTGCCACCTAGAAAATTTTAGGTAGTATTGAAGTGTTTGTGCCATCTTGTATTTCTAGTGCAAGGAAGGATATATCACATTCAAATCTATGCATTATGAAGTCATTATTCTAAAGATAATTTTGAGTACAAGAAATTAATAATTATCCTTTAAAATTTTGTGTCATTAAGGAGCAATGATGACGATGGAGGCCACAATAGAGGTCATTCCATCGACCAAAGCTTTATTCCTCACGAGGATGCTACTTGTTGCCTAGACCCTATTTCTAAAAGCTCAATTGACAAGATACTAGAGGCTGACAAAGGCTCCACCAACCAAAGCCATATTGCCTATCAAGGCTCCACCTACTAATGCATTATCAATCTATGTGACTTTGTCAATAATAAAGGAGCACATGCCACTCCTAGCAAAATAAAAGACTTCAAAAGGTAGTTGCCATGATAGGGAGACCACACAACCACTTACTTGGGCTAAAGTAGTGGTTACTATAAAAACACCACCATCATCCCTACCACCTTGACATCCATTACATGCCCTAATTCATTTGACATGATGAACTTCATGGAGAACAAATGGATAATAGGGATATATTTATAAGCCTTTGTCATTGCCTATGGTCTTAGAAAACACCACACATTTTAGAAGATACCATTAATAATATACATAAACCATATACAACTGTGGTTTTTTAAAGTACCACTCCTAACCCTTATCTTGTCTAAGGGATTACATATTTCTAAAATAATAATTTTAAAACCTTTAAAAACTTGTTTTAAAGAAAAATATTTGCATGTAATTGATCAACAATTATATCACCTTATTAATACTCTTCTAGTTCATTATAAAAATTTCACATAGACTAGAAATAATAAACAAATATTATTTATATTAAGTTAAACATATTAACTTATAATAATTAATCTAATATTTTAAAGTACATAAATTTACCAATAACATATCTAGGGATGCTCTTATTTGAGGGGACAATGAAGATAGAATTGTGGAATCTAATTATAAGTAAAGTTTAAAATAAACTACCAACATGGAAAGGTAGGTGGTTATTGTTAGCAAGAAGAGTGCAACTAATTAAATCAATCTTATAGGCCATTCCAACATATTATATGTCATTGTATATTATACTAAAATTAGTAGAAAATGTTTAATTTATAATATACGATCATTTTTGTGTTCATGATTACATGATAAATGAAAATTTACTTTGATGAAATGAAGCAAGGTTTGTGTTGATAAAACTAGGGGAGGTCTCAGTTTAAGAGTTCTTACATATGCAAAATTAGCTTTAAGGGGAAAAGTAATTTAAAGATTGTACAAAGAGAATCAAAGACAATGGGAAAGAATTCTTCTAAGTACATTGATCCCAATAATGTAAGCTTAATATTCATTGCATTCTCTACCAGATGGTTCTACACTACGAAATGGTTTTAAAAAATCAATTGATCTAGTGATTAAAGGTCTAAGATGGGTGGTGGGAATTGAAGAAATATTTTTTATTTGGATAGATACTTGTATGATAAAAAAACACTTAATTTAGATCCAATTTTAAAACCATGGATGAGATTACTTCAAGATAAATATGGTGATAGGGTTGGAAACATTAGGTACAAGGATCATGAAGGAAGATAGAAATGGAAAGAAGATTTTTTTATAGGTATATTGGATATTGTTGCTAGGAGGTATTTGAGCAAAAGGATAATAACAATGATTATTCCAGGGGGGGCCAAGGATAAGAGTTGAATAACTTAGTAGAATACACAATAAGAAATGAATATAATGTAAAGCACCATAGAATAGGAATATCGCAAGAATATGGAGAGATATTTGGGATAGCCAGAGCATTCCAAAAATCAAAATTTTTATATGGATTGTAGGCCATAGGAAAATTTTATCCTAGGATAACCTATTGAAAAGGTGTTTTCATGGCCCCTCACAATGTGTTCTATGTAAAAAGGGGAAGAAGACTATATAAAATATCTTAGGACATTGTTCAAGAGTCTAGGAATTATGGCAATGGATTCTTAATATGTTTGGTAAATATATGGTGATGTAGGTCCGAGGTGTAGACCAATTGGTTCGACCAAACCCCATAAGGTGGGCGGAGGTCCAAGGTTCAAATCTTGGGCCTCGTCGGACTGAATGCTTGTCCCTTTCCTGGTGCTTTTAGTGGCGTAAAATGTTTAAAATTATTGTGGCATGGTGGTTATAGGTGCGGATTGCGTGAAGATCTGTATGGTAGCTTTGGGGGCGGACAACGCAGAATACTGTGGCAACCATAAAAGCCGGAAAACCTACCCAGATTCGTGGCGGCTACCAATTCCACCATGTAAATTTAAAAAAAAACATGGTGGTGAATGAAAATTTTGAAGAATGGTTAAAACAATTGCAAAGCACTTTTAAAAGTGAGGTCTTACAACCATGTCAATTAAAAAAAAACATGGTGATGAATGAAAATTTTGAATAATGGTTAAAACAATGGCAAAGCACTTTTAAAAGTGAGGCCTTATAGATATTTTGGGATATATTGAAAGATACAATACTTTGGACTATATGGTTGTAAAAGAATATTTAAAGAAAATGAAAGCAGTTTAGAGGTAGTGAACATAAAGATTTGTTTATCCACAAAGGAGTCTAAACCAACCCTATCAACTCACCCAATCCCTAATTTTGAAGCAAAGAGCCTTGATAGATGGGGTCAAGTCATCAAATGGAATTATAATATTAGATACAAAAGGAAAAAAGGAAGGCAAAGAATATAAAGTGGAAACCACCAAAATTGGAGTTTGTCAGATTGAAATTTGTAGAGCATCTCACAGAAATAAGTTGGAGAAGGATTAATTAGAAATAATAGGGGTAATATTTTGTCACATTACACTTTCAATAATAGTTTTAATATAAATAATGAAGCTGGAGCTTGGGTGGCTTTGGAAGAGTTAAAAATATGTAGACAAATAAAATAGAACAAAATATGGATGAAACACAATTCACTAATTATAATAATTATAATTGTGAGGAAAGCAAGCTCCATGGAACATACAAGAGATCATTGTGGAAATACAAACAAAGTTTGAAGAAATTAGGTTTACACATACACATACATTAAGGGAAAGGAACAAATGTGCGGATAGGCTAGCCAATAGAGGGGTTTTAAAAGAGGACTATACAGTTAAATTCTCTTTTAGCCAATAGAGGGGTTTTAAAAGAGGACCATAAAGTTAAATTCTCTTTTGCATGGTTACAAGAAGTAGTAAGTTTAGCTAAAGCTGACAAGAAAATGTTGATTACTTAAATAAATCAAATAATGATTAAGATTTACTTTAATGTTTTCCATTGATAATACTTGCTGTATTTTATAACATTAATGTATTTTCATATAAACCATTTAATAGAATTCTTGTGGTTGCACTTAAGAAGGAAACTAGCAGTCAAGATCAGATGCAATGTGTAATGTGTAGATAGCAAAGGTGGAGTAAGGTGGAATTTTAATATTGTGAAGGCTACTGGCCAAAAAAATGTCAAACATAAAGATGCTAAATTTTAGAAAATTTATATTTACAAAAATTAAGAAAACCTAAAAAATGTAAATCAAGAATTTAAATTTTTTATTAAAAAAAATAAATATTTAACAAAAGCATTTCAATTGAGATAAAAATTAAATTTCTTTATAAACTCATTAAATCTAAAAAAATACTATTTATCAAAATCAAATTACCGAATACAATTATATATATATATATATATATATATATATATATATATATATATATATATATATATATATATATATATATATATATATATACCAACCTTCTAGGTTACTCAACTTTCACAAATTCCTTGTTGTAATGTTCTTGTTGCCAGATGTGCTTTTCAAAGTTAATGACTTCAAATTTATTTATGAATTGCTCTTGGTTTAAAGTCCATCAAACCATTCAATGGTGGGTGAAACTTTTGACCAAGAACGTGCAGTGTGTTGCCTTGATTTGTTCCAACCTTACTTGAATCGATATGGGTAGGAGAACTCTCTTTAATTAAGATGGGCCATTTTGGATATAAACACCAATAGATGGCCAAACGTCTTGCCTTTCTATTCAATGCTTTGCTTTGTTAACGGACCACATTTATACTATGTAAGTGTGTTGGTATTGAGACGGAATCTCACAAGTAATTTAATAATAAATCATTATTTGAGAAGGTCTCAAGGAAAAGGTACACCACCACTTTGATTGGTATGGCTTTTAGAAATCTTGTGAAAGAATGCAACAACTTTTTATTGATATGGATTAATGGCATTGTCACATGAGATGGATTAGAAACTACTAGTAACAATAAGCAAACTAACTTTTTTGATTGATATATTAGGTGTGTTCCGTGGCGTTTGGTCAGTTTACTTTATTTAAGAAGGCTAAAAGGTGTTCAAAGTGTTGCATGGTTTTGGCCTTCTCAAACTAATCCCATGACATTTTTTAAAATCATTTAGATTTTTGTTTGAATCCTGCCCTGCCAGTTTTTAAAAATAGTGGTTGTAGCCAATTTTCCTATATAACTCAAAAAAAAATATATCTTTTAGACTCTTGTAAGGATTTTTTAATGAATAAATAAGTACTAGATTTACTTATTCTAAGGTTAAAGTTAGTTTGTTATTGAAAAAATATTATGTTTAAAATATTAAAAAAATTAATGTAAATGTAATTTTTTTTTTTCAATATGTAAATTTTAGTAATATAATAGTAAAATATAATAAAAATTATTTGTACATTATAAAATGATTATCATGTGAAAAGTTTGACAACAATTTTTACTAACATCTATTACCAATAGACTATTAGAAAGAAGAAACACAATACATTGATAAATTAGTGTTTTTATCCTTATCATGAGTGGCATACTAGAATAGCAACAAGATAAAAACATGAAAAACATATTTTCTAAAGAATGAACTTTACATATAATTTTTAAAGACAAGCTACTCAAAATACTAAATTTGAGAACAAGGTTAAGATTTAAGTAAAATGGCCATCCAAATAGTTACAATATAAAAAATCAACAATATTACACATAAATATGTAGCTATATAATTGAACTATCAAAACTTATGTAAATCCACCACTAAAACTCGTATTTAGATAAAGCTAAAATCATTGAAATCAACCATAGATAAAAACAATAATATTTTGACTTGTCCTAACAACAAAAGTTCAAACATGGCATGAAAAGTAAAGGGATAAAAAAAAAACACAACAAAATGCAAGCATATTAGTTAGAAAAATAAATCAAAATTATTGAAAGTCCTATCTATAGACATAAAATGGAAATAAAAAGATTCACGATTGAAAAGTAAAATAGAATAAAAGACAAGTTTGGTGGATAAAGATCGAGGTTGTGGCTCTTGAGGAGTGCCTTAATGGGGCTCTCCATGTCTTGCATTGTCTATAACACCTCCAACAGTCCTCAATGACTAGAATGCAGAATGTGCCTTTGCAATTGTTTCCTACTGTGTCAGTGCTTTGTCTACATTAATCGTTTCCCATCATGTCAATGCTCTGCACACATTAATTGTTTCCCATCATGTCAGTGCTATGCATACATTAATTGTTTCCCATCATATTAGTGCTATGCATACATTAATTGTTTCCCATCATATTAGTGCTCTGCATATTTTGTTTTGTTGCGACTTTCTCTATGTTTGCCTTTGCCTTTAACTTCCATGGATCAAATACCTATACTAAAAGTGAACTCTTTACATAACAAATTTTGAAACAATAGAGGGTCACCACACATAATGAAATTGAGTCATAAAGTCACCATATGCTACTAGATGATCCTAGGTAGTATTGGAATGTTTGTGCCATCCTATATTTTCAATGCAACATAAGAGGTATCACATTCAAATTTGTGCATTATGAATATATTATTTTGAAGACAATTTTGAGTTCGAGAAATGAATAATTACCAAAAAAATTTGTATCATTATAAAAATAAAAGATTTTAAAAAATATATCCATAAAAATTATGTCATAGGATAAAACTTTGTTATTTATACTAATATTACTTATTACCTAGATTCTAACTATAAAAACCCAACTAATAAAAATAACAATAACAAAGCACTAAAAGTTGACAAAGGCTCCACTAACCAAAGCCACTTTGACTATGGAGCGTCTACCTACCAATGTATTATTAATGAATGAGACTATGCCAACAAAATAAAAAATAAAAAAATAAAACACATACAATTATAACAAAAGAAAAAACATTATAAAGGCCATAAGGAAGACCAAAGTCATAGTCATTGTAAAAACACCACCATCATCCATACAACCCTAGCATCCACCAGATGCCCTAATGCATTTCACATAATGAAATTTATGAAGAATGAATGGACAATGAAAATTTATTATTTATATTAAGTTAAACGTGATAATTAATTTAATAATTTTTATATCCTAATTCAATTCATACATTAAGACAAGCCTTCTAAGTTACGCAACTTTCACATATGATATTCGTCAACCTCCTGCAGTGTAACTTTCACACATGTGCTTGTAAAAGCAAATGACTGCATAATTTTCCTTTTGGCTTGAAGTCCATCAAACCAAATCATTTAATGGTAAATGAAACTTTTGGCGAAGAACGTTCGCTGTCTTATTATATGCATGGTGTGTTGCCTTCTTTTGTTGAATCGATATCGGTTGGAGAACTCTCTTTAATTAAGATGGGCCAAGTTGGATATAAACGCCAAAAGATAGCCAAACGTCTGTCATATCATTTGAATTGAAGGCACAGTTTTTATTGTATGAAAAAGATAGCCAAAGGTCTGTTATATCATTTGAATTGAAGGTGGGCAGTTTTTATTCTATGAAAAAGATACCCAAAGATCTGTCATATCATTTGAATGGAAGGTATGTAATTTTTATTGTATGAAAGTTTAGTTTTTTTTATTTTTAATAAAATTGTAATAATTTGATTTTTTTAATTGGTTATATGGAATTGAAATAGATTTGATTTTTATTAGGTCACCATTTTATAATATAATAATTTGATTTTTATATGGTAATAATTTGGTTTTTTTTTTTCAATTTGTTATATAGAATTGAAATAGATTTCATTCATATTACATCATCATATGATATTATAACCAAGTTTGATTTTTTTTAATTGGTTATATGGGATTGAAACTGGTTCTACAACAAGCTTGAATATTATCCATGTATTGCCTGGTAAGATTTGAACTTGGGTCTCCTTCTTGAATGTTGAAGAATCTAACCAGTTGAACTAATGACATTTAATGACAAAGCTTGGATATTGTCGTTGAACTAATGTCATTTAATGACAAAGCTTGAATATTGTCCATGTATTGCTTGACAAAAATGTTAAAAAATCTAACATGTTGAGCTAATGCCATTTGATTATACTATTTTGACAATTATTTATGTTTTATTTATTAATTATTTTTCATGAAGATTGTGCTAATTAATTAAATCATTTTATATTATTCTAAGTTTATTATAACTTTACTATGTGATAGGAGGCACTCTACCTTCACTGTATGGATTTGAACTTTGAATTTCTTACTTCAAATATGTAAACTTTTATTATGTGAAATGCTAGTTTAATGAATATTATACATAAGTATTGAAAAAATATATTAAATAATTAATTTATTGTGTGAAATAATGTAAACTATTGCATTAATTTCATAGTTGCACTTTTATTTTATTTATTACAAACATGGGCAAACAAGTAGTAAAAGAACACTAAAAAAAGAGGAAAAGCTTATTGAACTCAATCAATAGTAATAAATTTGACAACATTTTTACTAATGCCTACCACCAATAAATTATTAGTAAGAAGAAATTGCATTCAAGTCTATGCATTATAAATCTATTATTTAAAGACAATTTGGAGTACAAGAAATAAATAATTATCCCACAAAAAATTGTGTCATTGAGAAACAATGATGAAGATGGAGGCTTCCATATGAAGGTCATGCTATCAGCCAAAGCTTTGTTCCTTGTGATGATGTTGCTTGTTACCTAGACCTTATCTATAGAAACACAATTAATAAAAGTGACCACTATGCTTTATAAAAATGCTACTACTAACCCTTTATCTTGTCTTAAAAATTTAAAACCTAAAAACGTGTTTCAAAGAAAAAAATATTTAATTGATCGACAATTCTATTATCTTATATATATTTTTTTTTTGACGAGGAACCTTTTATATACAACATATCCGCAACATGTAAGGGGAGAGATTAGAATTTTTTTATAAATCTTAGTCAATTGAGTCACACCGGAGGTGGAATAGGTTTGGTTGATGTAGCCCCTATGGTTTGAACCCTTCTTTGCTACTAAAAATAGTATGGTTGTAACCAACTCAAAAAAAAAGAAGACACTGAATAAAACTATAAAAACCCACCAAAAAGCATTTAATTACTATCAAATAACATATCCTCTTAAGTAAATTAATATTCTAATTTATTATAATTTCACATAAACTAAAAAATTTAAAAAATATTATTTATATTAAGTTAAATTTATTAACATATAATAATTAATTTAATAATTTTTAAATCTAAATCAATTTATACATTAAAACAAACTACGTAACTTTCACACATTTGTCAACCTTGTGATGATGTAGAAGTGTAACTTTCAAATTTGCTTGTCAAAGTAAATGATTGCATAATGGTGAATGAAACTTTTAGCCAAGAACCAAGATAGACAAAGTCTTCTAGTGTGTTGGCTTGATTTTTTTATTGATAATAGAAGGGTTTTAAAAGGGTCTTCAAACCTATTACAAGTAGGGTTTTGAAAGGCACCCCAAACCTTAGATCTAGTAATAAGACATCAAGAAAGATTGAGTTGGATTCCACGAATCAAACCCAAAAATCTAAAGAAACAACCTCTTAGCAAATAAGCTGAATATTTTTATCAAGAAAATACAAGAGATTGTCCTATGGTCAAACCACTCTGTGCTCTGAATCTAAAGCAACGGAGAAAACAATAGAATAATTAAAATGCTATCGGTTAAAAATAAATTTACAAATAAAAACTGCCCAAACCGAAGCATTTTCCGCCTAACATGAAAGGAGAACAGAGGAATCTTGTCATCACAATCAATAAATCTATCCAACAAAGCACATAACAGGAGAACCCCTCATGAGAATAGCTGGTTTAAGAAAAAAACACTAAAAATATCGACCAAAAAAATCCACAGCATAAAAACCATCCAGGATATCTACACAAGAAATTCCATGAAACCCACAAATCTCGCTGGAGCCAACCAAAAAAATATTACGAATAACCGCTCTCAAGTACAAGAAAAAGAAGATAGCAATATTTCACACTGCACTTGAGAGAGAGAAGGGTAAGATCCCAAAAAATAAACCTTAGAATCCTGGGATCAAACACACCACCACTGCTGGAACTGGAGAAAGAGATCTCTACAGATCGCTAAAGCTAGGAAACCCACCAAAGACATGGTGCTCAAAGCTAAAAACCATCGTAGCATAACAACCCACTTTCACCCCAAGTGGTTTGGATCGGTATTTGGCCCTGTCTCTGCAGAATAGCCAGATACAACAATAAATTACCAAATCCAGAAGAAAATGGTACAAACTAGCCATGAACCCACTACTGGTAGAGAACCCTAGCAACAGAGCCATCCAAGCACCATCCAACCACCATCCAACCAAAGCAACCAAGCCATCAGAGCCAAAATCAGCCAAGGGAACACCGCTAGATTTTTGCAGCAAAACACCATACCAAGCTCACCCCAATAGGTTTGGGTCAGTAGATGGCCCTTTCCTCTCCCAACAAGACCCCCAACAAGCAAAACACCTTGGTCACAAACCACGACAGAGAAACTAAGCATGACTAGAAGCCAGATCTAGAATGGGATAAAGGAGGCCTCCTGCTCAAAGGATTTCAGACCGTTGAATCCTAAGCGAGAGTGAAGCCCTCGTAGAGGAAGCCCTCACAGAGGAAACCCTCATGGGCCTCTCTGCCATGGTGAGGCTAATGGTGTTTGCATACATTTTACCAGTGTGTTGGCTTGATTTGTCCCAACCTTAGTTAAATTGATATAGTAGGAGAACTCTTTTCAATTAAGATGGGCCATGTTGGATATAAATACCAAAGGATGGTCAAAGGTCTGTCATATCCATTTGAATTGAAATTAGGTAGTTTTATTGTATGAAAGTATAACTCACTTGGAATTGAAACTGTTTTTATAAATAGTATTATAATAATTCGGTAATTATACAAATAATAAATATAAAATTTAGATTTATTTTGTGAAAGTTATACCATTTTATTGAGTTATTTTATATTATTTTTAGTTTTATTATAGGTTTACTATACTTCAGAGGTGTTGGGATATCTTTGATATCTACTATTACATTAGTTAATGTTTATGAATAGTGTATGGTGGGTGGCATAGTCATGCCACTACCTTAGTGGACTAATATTTTATTAGTCACTATTATAGGCCCATAAGCCTATAAATATGTATCAGTTCTTACAAATGAATAACCTAGCGTAACATAGAAACATCATTTGTTTCCATAAATGGTATCAGAGCAGGACTCCTTCCTGTCTGAAAGGCTTGAGGGGAATTGCCTCTTTGGCAATTCTCCCCTTCCTCCATGTGGCTTAGGGAGTATGTTCTCCATATTTTGATGGATCAAAAACCAAACAACTCATGGAGGGATATTCATGGCTGCCCCTGAAGCTTTAAAGCTTGGAGCCATGAATAAGGCCTGTTTATCTTGGGCAAACCCCTTAAGTAGTTTCTATGAACGTTGCAGTCAATAACAAGTTGGTTGCCCTTCCCAAGAATGAAAAATTTCATGGTGAAGGAGTTCCAAAATTTTTGTGTGAGTTGTCCAAATTTATGTAATTGGAAATTAAAAGAAATTTTAAAAATAACAGGTGAAACCACCAGGACTTCCCGAGTGATCACCCATCCCAGTGCCACTCCACCCCAAGTATGTTTAACTTGGAAGTTCTTGCCGCTATCAGTACCGGTCCAGCCTTATTTTAAGGTGTGGCGCACATGATTTAAGAAAAAAAAGTTTATGCACGGGCATCGTAACGTTTGGTCACCACTGCACATAGAATCGCCCGTAGGTGGGAGCACCAAATGGCGCATAGTGCTCATAGCGGCATGCCACCACAGTGTCGCACCATCACAGGTGTGTGCGCATAGACGCTCAACAGGCAGAGAACACCAATATTTTTTTATTCCCTCCATAATACCACATGAAAAGTGGGAAGGCTGACATAGCCTTTAAAAACTATTTTGTACTCACTTTAATGAAACAAAGGAGGGGGGACATGCATTATTATCCCACGAATGTGGTGGAAAGGTTAAAAATTAAAAAAAAATCCCCATGAAATGATTTTTAAATCATTATTATTCCAAAGAACATTTTCAAAATATTCCCCTGTGAGGAAAAATTGCAGAAAATTCCCCTATGAGGGATACATTTTTAATTCCACATCGAGGGAAAAATTTTCCCCTCATTATTTTGCCTGATGAGGCATTGTTTCTAAAAAATCAAGGCTAAAAAATTATGCTTCTCGAGTATGGCATTGTTTATACTCATTGGAAAGCATTTTTTGAGCACATTTCAGTGGAAACATCAAAATCCACATTTGTAAAAGTCTATTGTGACTTAGTGCTCAAACCAATGTTCCAAAAGCATCGTGAGTCGAACCATGTTAACCAGCACATGTATCGTAAGCCGAACCATGTTAACAAGCATCTAGGAACTACATAATCTAAACACCCTAGATTTCCTCCGAAGACTACAAAATATTGACACTTCGGACCTCACCAACTTCTAAAGACTATAGACGAAGACACTTCAAAAGCTTCTTCTTCTTTCTTTCCCATCCTCCATTTTGGGATTCTAATGGCTCAATTTTTTCTCAATATCATTGTATGGAGTGCATTTTCGATTGCCACTTCTCAACATAATAAGTGTACCTCATAAACACACTTAATGGCTCAAATAGTCTTGTAAAGGTGTAATTTCAACGTAGATTGACACCAGCATCCATGAGACTAGTTTCACCTTGAGGGGGGAACATACCTAACAACAAAGTGAACCTAGTATGTAGTGATCTACTCTATCATTCCTGAAAAATGCAACAACTAGTTATCAATGCATTCCGGTAGGATGAGGTGGTCACAATAAGGACACTCCTAGTTGTTAAAGCAAAGTGAAGACAATCCCACTTTTGCTTAAGTACTCAAGAAGTACTTATTTTTTTATTAGACCCAAAGGATGTTCCAGAGGTGATAAACCCAAAGGCGATAGACCCAGAGGTAGACCTAGAGGTATTTACCTAAGCAAGAGTAGCCAAAGCCAAGAGCCAGAGCAACTCAACCAAGAATCAAGAACCAAGAGCCAAAGCACAAAAGAGCAAGAGCCAAGACATTGTCCCAAATAATGTAATAAGGGGGGATGTTGGGATATCTTTGATATCTACTATTACATTATTTAATGTTTATGAATAATGTATGGTGGGTGGCATAGTCTTACCACTACCTTAGTGGACTAATATTTTATTAGTTACTATTATAGACCCATAAGCCTATAAATATGTATCAGTCCTTACCTATCAATAACATAACATAATATAGAAACATCATTTGTTTCCATCGAGAGGTAACACTCTAGTTGGATTTGAATTAAACTTTAAATTTTCTATTTAAAGTATGTAAGTGTTATTTTTAACCTTATTTATTTAGTGGATGTTATACATAATTATTGAAGAAAATTTTATTAAATAATTAACTTATTATGTGAAATATTGATTTAATAAACATTATACATAATTATTTAAGAAAATGATACTAAATAATTGATTTAATTGTTGCATTAATTTAATGGTTTCACTTTTATTTATTTATTACAAGCACGGTCGTGGACAAACAAGTGGTAAAATAACACTACGCATTACAGTTAATGAATTGTATTGTTATATATATATATATATATATATATATATATATATATATATATATATATATATATATATATATATATTTATTTATTTATTTTGAATAGGTTGAAAAGTTGGGACATATTAGAGGCTACCTTCCTAGTGAATTGAGCTTGGGGTTTTTGTTAGGGAAGTCCAATGCCTCTGCCATTGTGGTGTTCTTCTTGGGATATTATATATATAATAATTGTTTAATATGATATTATGACAACTTTATACATGTATCATTTGACAATATTTTACTCATGAATTTCTCCTTTAAATGTTAAAAACATTAATTAGTTAAACTTATATAATTTGATATTGCATTATTATATTAACAAATTAAAATGATACATCTTATTAAGATTAATAAACGAAGTCTTAGGGGGCAGCGCAATGGTTCAGGCTAGCTCTTCTTTGGGAGGCCCGAGGTTCAAACCATGACGTGGGTGAGTCTGTGAGGGCGTGGGTGTGTGGTGGTTGTGTGTTAAATTCCTTATCGATAAGTATAGCTCTCAACTTTATGAGGGGTCATGGTTGGAAGGAGATTGCTCAACCCTGTGCATTGGTCGTAAAGGTTTATTCCACTAACCAAATAAAAAAAAATTAATAAATGAAAAAATTATTATTATTATGATATAATGTAAATATTTAATAAACAATCAAATAATTTATTTTTTTAAAGAAGTTATATGTTGGGAGTAACTCCCACCAAAATACTAAAATATTACATTTGTTGTTAGCTTTATTGAACTATATTCAAGTTGTCTTTTTATTAAATATATTTTTCATTTATTTTTCTATCAAATATATTCTTCATTTTTATCAAAGTGTTATGTTTTTGTAGTCAATTTCTTAACATCATTTTATTAAGAGATAAAATCTCACTTAACCAATTTTGTTTTTTAAATTTGAATTTCACCATCAAGACATAGATAGATCAACACTACAATTGGCTAAACTATTTAATTCCTTCTATATAGATATGCTTACATTTCTATGAGATTGCTTCCAATAATAGATTATGAATATCAACAATAAGATTATTTTTATCCAATTTCCACATTCGTTTTTGTTGATAACATTAATGATAATTTAAGAATCCCCTCAATTCAAATATGTTTTCATATTTTTTAATTGCAATTTTAATCCCTATAAGAACTGCCCTATCCTTTGTATATTTGTTAGTTGAAGTTCCATATGATTATGATTAAGTGAGGAGAAATTTATCTTTATTATTTTGAAAACACTTCCATTGACTTTTCTCATATTTCATTTAGAAGCACCATCAAGATTAATTATGATAAACCCAATTTCTAGACATTTCTATTTTATCATAGATCAAAGTAGCATTAGAATCAGGGTGGAATTATACAAAATAATTTCAAATATCACAAGGAGAAAAAGCAATATTTATCAAAACAAAATATTTTAACTCACAAAATTATTTACCAAGATTCTTCAATATTCACCATACAAATCTACCAACCAACATCTAAGTAGATAAATCATATTTATGGTTTATGGTGTCTCTTTTTGTGTTTCACCCTCGACTTTATCTTTTCATCTCCTCACATTCTCATGGGAGATGTGACTTCAAATTTAATGTGGGAGAAAAATTATCAATCCCCAATAATTACAAACATCAAATGATTATATCTTCATAATAATAAATAATTTAATAAAGCATAACACCCCTTTATTATATTATTTGGTATAAATATCATTAGCCCCTATGATTCTAGGGGTGGTACATTGGAACTATTCTCTAGCTTTGGCTCTGCTGGCTCTGGCTCTACTAGCTCTGGTTGTACTAGTTCTAAGTTATATCTACTAGTCTGCCTCTTTAATAAATATTTGGGTCAACCTTTGGGTCAATACCTATGGGTATCTACCTTAGGGTTATCATTGCCTTTAGTTCACCTTTGGATCCTTTGCCTATGGGTCACCTTTAGGTCATCATCACCTTTGGGTCGCCTTGGGATCATTCGTCTTTGGGTCACCTCTAGGTTGTTATTACCTCTAGGTCGGCCTTTAGATCTGCCATTAGGTCATCACCTCTAGAAAATTACCATTGAATTATATCTTTGGAATCTTCCACATAATGTTTCACTATAGGTATTCCTACTACAAGTATTCCAAGCATTGCTTCTATCATATTATTCTAATACATAAATCACTTATCTCAAGTTTCCCAAGACATTTTTCCATGGGAAAACTTACATTATTCTTTACATTCAAAAACTTGTGATGTTTTCAACCACCAAACTTGGTCTCTTTTTGTATAAACCATTCAATATTTCTCTTGATTTATTCCATTTTATCACATTCATCCATCCACAATTCAAATATATTTTGTTGGTCACTTTATTTTTGTGCCAACACTTTATTTTGGAGTGATTATTACCTCCACAAATTTCACAAGAATGCAGGTTCCAACACCTAGCTATCACATGTCCACTTCTTCCATAATGACTACAAAAACTTAATCTAGGAATATCTACATATGATTCTTTCTTTATAAATTTTGTGTTATTTCCACCTATTATAAATTTAGTGTTGTTTCTTTCTTGATCTATATTTTTATATTTTGCAAAAGTTTCTCTTTTCACAAACTTGGTCTCACTATTTCCACTTGGACCATCATAACCAAGGCATTAATTCTTTGGCCTCATACCTGGTATTATGGATATTTTCACACCGTTCACATATCTTCCCAAACTTGTACCATCATATATCATTTCCTTAATTATTTTTGAACTAATACCTTTGGTATGATTTTCAAAGCACTCAAATTCTTCATCACTAGTTTGATTTCTATCAAAATCATTAATAATATTCAAACACTCTATTTCCTTATTTCCACAATGGTCTCTATCATTATCTAAATACCACATATTATCATCACAATGACCTTCAACACAATTTGAAGTGTCATTGTCACTATCAAATTTGACAATATGACCTTTATCATGACCAATACAACCATTTTTTATCATTAATATTGGGTCTTCTGCTAGATTATCTCACAGGTCCAATATCCTAGGATCATATAAATATTAAACACAATAATGTGCACACAAAATACAAAATATTATTGATAAAATATCTACTAATGCATGCATGAAGCTATGCATATTTGATGCTTTTTACAATGCTTTACCACCAATATAATCACTCTTGACCTTCTCTCTTCTACATAACTCTTCACTTGCCTACTTAACACCTAACACCTATGACTCTTGACTTACTTGACACTTTGCACTCTTACAACTCACATCTCACACCTTGCACACTTTATTACATAACACTTGGACACTTCTCACATAATGACACATACATTAGACAAATATTTAACACACTCCATAATCTAATAAATCACTTCCTAAACTAATATTTACAATAATACCAAATAATGTAATATATCCAACACCCTATTACATTATTTGGAAAAATTCTTCTCCCAAAAAAATAAAACCTTGACTCAAAACTTTGTACTTTAATAAAATCTAATTACAGTCTCAAGGGGACAATGCAACAGTTTGGGCTTTGGATCTTATTCAGGAGGCCAAGGTTCAAATTGTGTATGAACAAGTGTGTGAGGGGTGGGTGTGTTTATAGTTGTGTATTTTGTCCCTATTGAAAAGCTTAGCTATCACCCTTATGAGAGGTCATGGTTAGGATGAGGGTACCCAATCCTGAGCGTCGGTCATAGGGGTTTCTCACACTATCCTCAATAAAAAAAAAATCCAACCTTAATAAAAAAGAAGAAGTCCAATTACATTTCGTGGTCTTCATAAATATCTCCTTCTTTGACATTGGTCTTTAACCTCTATGGCTAGAAAAACATATTGTTGAGTTAATGTAAGGTGATTTCATCCCATTTATTCTCCATGAGCTTGCATTGTGTAAAATATCAATATTTATACCGTATGGTAGCAATTGATAATATTTTTCAAAAATTGCTTTGGCTTTTTCAACTTACATATTTTCAACTTAAATCTTCATGTTGTGAACTTGATTTACAATGGCTTCCAATTTCCTACATAAAATAAAAATGAAAAACATACATTTTCTTGACATCCAAGGCATTGATTAAATAGATATTGAAACAAGTTTCAAGAAACTGATCAAAAAATGGTTCGTATCTCAAGTGAATCCGATGCTAAGGAGCACCCCCAAAATAAATCCACTGTAGAAACCCCTTTCAAGGGTAAGGATTTCAAAGACTCGACCCCAAAAATGAATTTTAGGGATGCCCTTTGTGGTGGAAAACTTCAACCTAATGCTAAAATTAATCTTAGGGTTTCTCATAAACCTCTAAGAATACCTAAAATTGATCCTAGGAAAACTGAGTCAAGTTGTCTTAGGGAAACTAATGGAAATCTGATTGTTAAGCTAGATATGGGTGTCATTCAGACTAAAATAGAAGATCTAGAAAAATGTGCCCTAATTTATCATTTCTTGTATTTTCATTCAATCCTATCTACTTTTAAATTTTGAGCTACAAAAAACTAGAAAACAAAAGGTGAACTACAAATCTCTATTTATCCAAATGGTTATTTTCTTGTTTTATTTGCTAATAATGAAGGTAAAGAGAAAATATTTCAAGGGGTCCTTAGTTTTTTGGAAGGGTGAGGCTTTTCATGAAGCCTTTGCATACTAAATTAAAGCCTAAGAAGAGATGTCTTCTATAGGCCTATGTGGGTTAGACTCTTTGGCCTCCCAATTGAATTCTAGAATGGGAACTTTTATGATGACTGTTGATTGTACTAAAAAAAATGAACATATTATTTATGATTGAATTTGTGTTTTAATATATTTTGATAAATCCCTACCTAAAAAGATCTCATTACAATTTGGGGAGGACACTTGGGAGCAAGTGGTGGACTGTGAGAACATTCCTTTTCGTTGTTGAATTACGAATATGGTCATTTGGCTAGTATCTACCTGAATAAAATTCTAGATCAAAAGAAAGAAGATACAAACTTAGTAGGTTTTTTAAATGCCTAAGAAGAAGAACACTAAAAAAACCAATTATGAAGGATCAATCGAAGTTATCAGCTAATATGTTTGAAATTCTTTCCATAAATGATGTCCCAGGTGAGGAAGAGAAAATAATGGAGACAAAAATATTAGAAATACAATTTAAATATTTAGGGAATAATTTAGAGACAAACCAAAAAATTAAAGGCTCTCAACAAGAAAAAAAAAGGAGGAAGTATACAAAAGAAAAACAATATTTTAAATGTTGAGACTTTAGATAATATACGTCCTAAGATAGACTATGTTAAACCTTCAAGTAACACTTTGGATTTATACATGCAATCTTCAAGATTAGAAACCATCCTAGATTCAATTGGGGTAAGTCAAGAAACATGGAAAAAAAACTTAAGATGGATTTCAACCAAAAGGCAGGTCGCAAAACCAATCAATATCATATGGTAAAAGAAGGTGAAAAGCTTGTAGAGGAAGGTAAGGTTATTGCTCTTACCAATTTTCCTTGGTATTAATGAAGATCATCACTTGGAATATTAGAGGACTCAAAGGGAGTCTTTAAAAACAAAATGAAATTAGAAGAATGATTCAAACAAACCATCCACATCTTGTTTTCCTTCAAGAAACAAAGATTTCAATAGAGAAAATGGATTCAATTGCTAGTAAAATTTGGCCAGTTGGAAAATTTACTTCCCTCAGTTCCCAGGGGACTTTTGGTGACATTGCTTGCCTTTGGGACTCAAAATAGGTTGTTATTCACCATATGGTTAGAAGTTGGGGTATTTTGGCTATAGTTATTCAAAGTAGACATTCTAACCAAATTATGCTTTGCATAACTGTTTATGCTTCGACTACTTTGGAGGAAAAGAGAAAATAGTGGAAGGATATAACTTATATTATCTCTCATTTTTCTGAAGCTTGGATCTTGATCAAAGGAGATTTCAATACCATCCTCTCTTTGGATGAGAAAATGGATGGAAATAGAAATTTGGATAAAAGCACTGATCTCATGAGTGAATATATTGCAAACCTTCATCTTGTGGACATCCAACCAGATAATGGCCTTATGACTTGGTCTAACAGAATGTAAGGCTTATCTTGCATTATGGAGAGATTGGAAGGTTCTTGTTCTTCGACAATTTCGTAATCCATGGTCACATTCCTAAGGTGAAGACTCTTAACAATGTTGGTTTGGATCATTGGCTAGTCATGGTGGAAATTTGGAAAACCAATATGAGTTTCTCACCTTTTTTATTTCAGTTAATGTGGCTTAGAGATAGTTCCTTCAGACGTCAAGTGCAGTAATGGTGGAAGGAATGTAAACCAAGGTATGGGACTAAGATATTTTGTTTTTCCAAAAGGTTGCAATACATTAAATCCATCATCAATATTTGGAACTGGAATAAGTTTGGAGATGTTCGATAAAAAAAACATGAATTTATTCCTTAGCTTGAAAATTTGAATAAAAAATTCGTTTAGATGGCCTCACATAGAGTATAAGTATAGATGAAATTAGACTCACTGCTCAGTTAGAGGAATGAAAAAAAAGAGAAAAAATATTATGGAAGCAATAATCTAGGATCCAATGACTCAAAGAAGGATATCAAAACACATATTTCTTCCATAAATATTTTCTAGCTCAAAGATCTCACAAAGTTATTTCTTCCCTGAAATCTAATTATGGAGAAGTTTTCTACACTTGGGATGGCATGAACTCTATTGTTGTCAATTACTTTTCTAATATTTTTGTTGTTGCACCTCTTCACTCAGCTTCTCTAAAAAAAATATTCTTCAAGCCATCCTTACTCTTATCACTTCTGAGGAGAACTCTATTTTAACTGCTCCAGTTACTATCAATGAGCTTCAATAGGTGGTTTTTGAATGCAAAAAGGAAAAATCCTAGGTCCTGATGGTTTTCCTATTGAATTATATCAAGAGTTTTGGGATATCCTTCATGCTAATTTATTAGCAGTGGTGGAAGAAGCCAAGAAATCCAAAGAAATTTTTAAGGTTATCAATAAAAATTATATAGCTCTTGTCCCAAAAGCTCAAGAGGCAGATCATATCTCAAATTTTAGACCTATAGCTTTATGTAATGTTCTTATCAAAATCATTACAAATATCATGGTGGAAAGGTTGAAGCCTATTTTGCATAATATTATTTCCCATGAACTAGGGGTTTATGTAGGGCATCAAATAGTGGATGAGATAGTTCTTGCTTAGGAAGTAATCCATTCCATGGAAATGCAAAATTCTCCATCTATGTTCATTCGTTTAGACTTCTCTAAAGCTTATGACAAAGTGGATTAGAACTTCCTTGTCAAAGTTTTAAGGCAATTTGGCTTCTCTAAGGATTGGATGGAATAGATTATGAGATGTATCTCTACATTATCCTACTTTGTTCTTATCAATGGTAGGCCTTATCAATGTTTCCTTTCTTCCAAATGTATTAGGCAAGGTGACCCTCTCTCCTCGTATTTATTCATCATTCTTGCTTAATGCTTGGGTAGGACTGTAGCCAAAAATAAAAAAAATAGAACCCTTGAGGGAGTTACCATTACTCATGGAGTTGGGCCTATTTGTTATCTTCAATTTTTGATGAGTCTACTCTGTTAAGTAAAGCTACAGTTAAGGAAGCTTCTAAAATTAAGCAAATCATTAGCTATTTTTCTAATGCTACCAAGCAATTGATCAATGAAGATAAATCTAAATTCATTTTCTTTCATTGCTCTCCTAGACAGGAATCCATGGTCTTGGATAAATTAATATATAAGAAGACCTTCCTTCCAATCACTTATTTAGGCATTCCTCTCAATATTATAAAAAAAAAAAAAAACTAGAATTGGTTGTTAGATAGATTTAAGAAGTAAATTGAAAAGTGGGCCAATAGGTGGATTTCATTTGGGGGCAGAATTACCTTGGTAAAATCAGTCCTCCAGGCTATACCTATTTATGTTTTTGCTATGTTGAATATCCAAAAGGATGTTCTTCGATAATTATATCAAATCAATCATTGATTCTTCTGGAGTGGTACTAAGGAGAAAAGCAAATGGGCTTTGGTGAAATGGGATACTTTATGCCTTCCCAAGAATGAAGGGAGGTTAGGTTTCTAATCTACTATTAAAAACAATAAGGCTTTAGCTACTAAACTATATTGGAGGATTTTGCATAATCCCAATGCTCTTTGGGGTAAGAATATTTGTGCTAAATATGCTAAGAACCAAAGTCCTAAAGACCTTGTTTTCTATCAATTTCCTACCAAAGGTTCTCCCATTTTAGCAATTCTTAAGACTGGTGAGGATTTGATTAAGAAAAAGTTATTTTGGATCATTCATAATGGTCAACAGGTAAATTTTTGAATAGATTCTTGGGATGGTCACCAACCTTTGATAACTCAGTTTCCTTATTGGAGGTCTTGTATGGAGGAGCTTCATCAAGCTAACTGGATAAAGGTTTCTAATTACTATCGGTACCATACTGGTAATTCAGAGGTTGGTAGATATTGGATCCTTGTTGAGGACTAGCCTTTTCAAATGCTATAAAGGTGAAGAAAATATATCCAAAGCATCCTTAATATGATATCTCTCTTGGTCCCATGATAAAGACTATTTTAGATGGAACAACACTACTAAGGGTGAGTATTCAGTTTCTCAAGGTTATTTGACCTTATGCCTTAATAATCCAAACAATCATATGCCATGTTTACTCAGTTGTGGGCTCAAAATATCTAGCCTAAGGTGAGGTTCTTTACATGGTTTTTATTGCATAATAGGATGCTTACTAGTGAGCAACTTATGAAATATGGTTTTCATGGCGCATTTAGATGTGAAATATGTGGAGAGAATGTGGAAATTATTAGCCATATTTTTATTGAGTGTACCATAGCCTCTAAGCTATGGAGGAGAATGACCATCTTACTTGGCTTACAGTGGTCCAATATTTTTACTTTTGAACAACTTTGGAGGAATTGGCCTAATCAGGAGGGTGTTGATCACTTTATTATGTAGCTAGTTTGGATGGGTTCTACCATCCTACCTTGGAATATCTAGAAAGAAAGAAACAATTGGATTTTCAATCAAGAAAGGAAGGATATTCACTATATCTAGAAAAATACCATTGCAAAATTAGTTGAGTCACTCCAACAACTCCTTAAACACCCCTAGAACTCCCACCAAAGATGAGATCAAGTGATGCAAAGATTGAAGATTAACTCTTTTAAGGGCAACCAACTTAAAGGGAATGTGAGTAATTGAAATATGGATAGAACAAGGAATTGGTAGCCTCCTCCTAAGGATTTTGGAAAAATAAATATCAATGGAGCCTCTAGGGGGAACCCTAGAAAAGCTAGTGCAGGAGGAATTGGTAGACTTTCAAATTGTTCCTTGGTACTCACTTTTGCTAAGAATTTGGGTATCCTTTCCAATAACCTTGATGAGGGGTATGGTATCCTTAGAGGCCTTCGAGAGGCTACTAAGGTCATATGGAAAAATTTATTGGTTGAATATGACTCTCAAGTCATGATTAATTTGTTGAAGGCTCCTTCTAAGAATCATAAGGTTGATTGGAGAATAAAAAGAATTGTTGAGAAGATTCAATTAATCTAGATGGTATTTTTGAAAGTTGAATACAATCATGTGGTCAGAGAATAGAATAGAAGTGTTGATTTTTTAGCTAATTGAGCATTGGACAGAGGTGATCTTACTTACTATGACTACCCTCCCAGATGGTGGGATTCGTAAATAAGGGAAGCTCTTCTTTCTATCCTTTCTTTCGATGGCTCCGGTACTAGAGGTACCTAGTTCCTTTTTTCTTAGTTTTTGCTTCTCTTTGGTTCGGTCAAGGTATTTTAATTCTCTTGCTCAAATTGATCATTCTTTTGTTTTCTTTGTTGATTCTTGCCTAAATAGCCTTTGGTCTAGAAAGGCCAAATTTATATTCTGTTTTTCCTCCTTTTTTGTTTTTCGATGTGTGTTGTTTTGTATTGTTTTTGTTATGTTTTATTTTTGTGTTTTTTGTGTTGTTTTTATTTTTTATTTGTGTTTTGTGTTTTTGTTCTTTTATTTTGTGTGTGTGTGTGTTTTTTTTTTGTTGTGTTTGTGTGTTGTTTTGTTGTCTTTTGTGGTTTTTTTGTGTGTTTTGTGTTTTTTTTTTTTGTTGTTTTTTACGTTTTTTTTTGTTTTTATATTTTTGTGTTTTTGTTGTTTTAGGCATGCTCTTTGAGTGTGTTGAAGGGGACATACCAAGTGCGAGCCCTAGGTGTTTTTGGTAGAATAGATACCCCTGCCTCCTTGGGACTTACCCGAAAGTGGCATCCCAATTGGGGTGTTTTCCAATATATATATATATATATATATATAGTTTAATAAATTTTAAATTTAGATTTTTTACGTTAAGGTTATGTTATTTGATTAGGCTAATTTATATTATTTTTAGTTTTATAATAGATTTACTATAAGTGAGAAGAGATACTCTATTTGAACTGAAATTTGAATTTCTTATTTAAAGTATTAAACATAATCTTTAAAATTATTTATTTAGTGGATATTATACATAATTATTGAAAAACGTATACTAAATAATTGATTTAATATGTGAAATGTTGATTTAGTGGACATTATATATAATTATAGAAGAAAATTATACTAAATAATTAATTTATTATGTAAAATGGTGTAAACTATTGCATTAATTTATGGTTGCACTTATATTTATTTATTACAAATCACACTGGTTTACCATAAACCCTTTTTCCCAAAGGACTAGTGGATTGGTAAGTGTTTGTCTGGTCAGATATTTACCAAGAAGAGACCTAGGTTCAAACCTTGGGGGTGCCAATTTGTAAAATTAGTAGTTTGCTTTGAAGCCTCTAAGTGCGCACCAGATCAATAACGATGGTACGAATCCCGAGTGACCGATGGTCTCCCCCTTACGTCGAGTCAAAAACAATGAGTTGGAATAGGCTTGTTGGGAGTAGTCCCTATGGTGTGAACCTATGCTTTTCAATAACTAAAAATAGTGTGGTTGTAACCAATTTCCCTATGTAAATATAATATTTATTTATTTATTACAAGCATGTTTGCGGATAAACAAGTAGTAAAAGAACAATTAAAAAAAAACTCATTGAAGTCAATCAATTGTATTATATATATATATATATATATATATGAATAGGTTGAAAATTTGGGGGTAGAGGCCACCTTCCCTATGAATTAAACTTAGGTTTTCACTAGGAGAGCCCAATGCATTGCGATGTCCTTTTTTGAACATTATAAATAATAATTGGTTACATAGAAATGAAACAACCTTACCCTTAATAAATTATAACTACATTGATCACATGGTGGTGTTGAGTGATATTTTTGTCCAATCACAATAATATACTCATAGTCAGGATTCTGTTCAGATACCCTCTCTTGCAAGGAAATATTTGTGATTTTCCTGTTAGCTTTTGATACAATATCCCAAGGAGATTATAATCACGAGATGCAGAATAATATTAATGAAAGTAAATCTGCAAGAAGACTAAGATATACAATAAACATAAATGATATATAAATGAATACAATGTAGCTATGGAGTAAATGAGCACTCCATAAATATAGCTACTAGACTACATTGCATCCATCACCAATGGATGGTGATCCATACAGAACTAAACTAACTACTAAGAACCCTGAGCTATTGTGTCACCGACACTCCTCTCTCTTATATCTATGCTAACAATGAGGCCATATTATATAGGTAAAATAGGATACTTGACCAACACTTTATCTAGCTATACAAGTGACACCTTGCACATTTACAACTTGCACATGGACACTTGTGTATTTATTACATTGCATGATGAAGTGAAACTTCGTGAAACACAAATTTAAACACAAATTGAATGAAATAAATCAAATAAACTCTTGCCATTTGATGAGGGCTAAGTCATTTACCACTTAAGGAGGGCTACGTCCTTTGCAAATACACAAATGAATAATTTAATGATTGATAATCAAATGTAAATAAACCTATACTATAAATATGAATAAATCAACAATCAATGAATCAATTGGAAATATAGCCGACTAGCTATATTGGAGTTGTAACATGGCTCCCTTCCTTAGAAATCTTTGTCCTCAAATTTGGAAATGACTCAAAAATACTTTCTAGTTCCCATGTAGCATCTTCTACTGGTATGTCTTGCTATTTGATTAGAAATTCTTCGATCTAGCAAGATCGAATTTGACGTGATCTGGTTTGTAATATTACTTATGGTTGAAGAGTTATATGTCCTTCTTCATCTAGTAGTGTGAGCTCTGTCTAGAAGTGCACTTCTTGGTCAATCACTTTTTTGAGATAGGATACATGAAAAACTAGATGTATACGGGAGGAAGGTGGAAGCTCCAATTGAAATGCTACTTCACCTATGTGACGAACTATCTTGTAGGACCTATAGAATCGAGGAGCCAACTTATAACTGGTCTTGATCTTCAAGGACAACTTCTTATAAGGTTGCAACCACAAGAAAACCATATCTCCTATATTGAATTATCATTATGAACGATGTAAGTCCTATTGCTTTTTCATACGATTTTGATCTTGAATCAAGTTATATTTAAGAATATTGAGCATTGACTGATGATGCTAGAACCAGACATCAATTTGAGCTACTTTAGAATATCCTAGAACATAATATGAGATTGTTGGTGGTTTTAACCCATACAATGCTTAAAATGGAGATATCTAGAGGGAAGAATGGAAAGAAGTGTTATACCACCATTTTGCTAATAAAATCCATTGACTCCATTAATACTGCTTATCTTGATAAAAGCAACGTAGATATGTACCTAAACATTTGTTAATAATTTTAGTTTGACCATCAATTTGGGGATGGTATGTAGAGGACATATTTAATTTGGTACCATTGAGACGAAATAATTCTCTCCAAAAATGGCTAGTAAATATGGGATCACGATCACTTACAATAGTTTTGGGTATGCCATGTAATTTGAAAATAGAATCAATAAATACCTTGGCCACCTTGCTTGTTGAATATGGGTGTTGTAGAGCACTGAAGTGAGCGTACTTGGAGAGACGATCCAAAACTACAAAAATAAATGTTTTACCATCTGACTTGGGTAGACCTTAAATGAAATCCATTGATGTGTTCCCATTTGCAGTCCAAAATTGGTAAGGGTTGCAAAAGTCCTGGAGATTTAACTGTTTCACCTTTATTGCATTGGCATACTTCAAATTAGGCCACAAATATCTTGACATACAATTTTAATCCTTTTTTATAAAGAGATTGTTTCACATTTTGATATGTTTTCAAGAAGCCTAAGTGCCCTACTGATTGAGATGAATGCGATTCTTCCAAGATCATGGTTTTAATAGTGGAACCCTACGGAATATAAATGCAATATTTCTTGCATAGCACCCCATCCATATATGAAAAATAAGGATGTTTTGATGATCCTTTATTCATATCTTGAATAATTTGAGCAACTTCAGTATCAACCAACCATTCTTCTTAAAGTTGAGAAACCCATTGAGAACAAGGACCAAAAATGGCATTAATGGAGACTTCATCTTCATATTTACGTGATAATGCATCAACTACCACATTTTATTTGCCCTTCTTATACTCAATGATGAAATCATAACCCAATAGTTTGGTCATCCACTTGTTTTGTTCAAGATAAGATAAACATTGTTCTAGAAATTTCTTAAGACTACTATGGTTATTTTTTATGATGAAGTGACTACTGAGTAAATAATGCCTCCATTTATCGATGGCATGTAAAATAGCCAACACTTCTTTCTCATATGTCGATCGCACCAAATTTTTGTCTGATACTTGCTTGCTTTTGAAAGCCAAGGGGTGATCATCTTGGATTAAAATTTCACCAATTCCTGTACATGAAGCGTCACACTCAATGATGAAGGGTTTACTAAAATTTGGAGTAGCCAATACTAGAGTGGAGAACATAGCTTATTTGAGTGCTTGGAATTCTTGAGAAGCTACTTCGTTCCATTTAAAAGCATCCTTATTGGTAAGTGTTGTGAGAGGAGTTGTAATTTTGCCATAATTGTGTATGAATTTATGGTAATAACCTATAATACCTAGGAATCCCTTGAGTTTTTTGAGGGATTTATGTAGAGGTAAATCTTGAATAGCTTTGAATTTTTGAGGGTCTAATTTGAATCCTTCATGAGATACAATATGACCTAAGTATTCAACTTCTTGGACCCCAAAGGCACATGTGGATCTTTTAAAAAAAGTTTTTCCTTATGTAGTAAATGAAGAACCTTGTCAACGTGGGTTAGATGATCTTTCCAAGATTTTTTGTAAATTAGAATATCATCAAAGAAAAATAGAATGAACTTACAAAGATATGACCTAAAAACATGGTCCATAAGGCTTTGAAATGTTTATGGAGCGTTAGTAAGACCGAAAGGCATAACTAAGAATTCATAATGGCCTTAATGAGTTCGAAAAGTGGTTTTAGGTATGTTATCTTCCCTAATCCTAATTTGGTGAAAGCCATAATGAAGATCCAATTTAGTAAAATAACTAGCACCGTGTAATTCATCTAATAATTCATCAATGATAGGAATAGGGAACTTATCCTTGATGGTAATTTTGTTGAGAGGTCAAAAATTTGGATACATGCGCCAAGAGTCATTCTTACGATGTACCATTACCACAGGTGATGAGTAAGGACTAATGCTAGGATGAATTATGCCATGGTCTAACATTTATTGTACTATCTTCTCTATTTATGTTTTTTGAGGTTGAGGATAGTGATAAGCACAAACTTTAGGAGGAAGACTACTAGGAACAAGATGTATAGCATGGTCATGTGATCATTTAGGAGGTAGAGCTTTTGGTTCGCTGAAGACTTCTTCATAATTATCCAAAATAGATTGAATATTCTTTGAGATAATCACTAGAGTGTCCAAGGATTGAGTTTCCATGGAATTGATTTGAGCTATGAATCCATGAGCACCCTTATTTAATAACTTCTCCATGCAATGGGAACTCACCATTTTGGATGGTGGAGATTTAATTCCTTGAATACGAATACTATTCTCGTTCTCATTCCATTTGATATATAATCTTCAAAAATTAAAAGTAACATCATCTAGTTGTGATAACCATTCGATGCCCAAAATAACATCTGCACTTCCCAGGTTCATAATGAAGAGAGTTCCTTGCCAAGTGTAATTTTCCATTTGGATTAAAACTGGAGATGTTCTACCTACATATTGAGTGTTTCCTCCATTTTCAATTAAAACTTGGAACTTATATTGATTGGACGTATTAATGTTCAAGTTCAATGTTTTAGCAATTTTGATATTAATAAAGTTGTGTACTGCCTGAATCAATCAATACATTAATATGCTTGTGCCTAATATATACTTGTACCTTAATTGTATGATGAGTTTTTAACCCCATAAGTGCATGTATTGAGAGAGCAATAGTGTCATCCTCTGGTGTTGCTTCATTAGTATCTGTTGAGAGTTGTTTTGTATTCATGGGTGACTCTTACTGAGTTATATCTTCTTCTTCTTCTTCTTTCTTATTTTTGAAATCTACTTGAAATATTTGACTCACTACACATGCTTGATCTTTGGGATGATAAGAATGACATTTAAAGCAGAAAAATCTTGATGATTGTTCATTATTACGAAAAGGTTGACAAAAATTAGAATCACGTTTATAGGACACCCCATATTGAAATTTAGTTTTAATTGCTTGAGCTATTCTGGTAGCCTCATCTAGAGTACATGGATAATGAATGTCGACTTCTTTTCATATTTTATCCTTGATACCATGACGAAAAGTAGACACCACTATTGTTGGGTTTAATTCATGTGTGTAAGTAAGAAGACTTGTGAACTCTGATACATAATCTTCTACTAAACCGGTTTGCTTGAGATCCATGAGGTGGACCACATATGATGAAGATGAACCCTTATAAAATATTTTAAGGAAAGTTTTCTTAAATTCAGGTCACATAAGAGATCGATTATGTTGACAAAATTACCATAACAACCATTGATAAGCTTGGGTATCTAGTATACAAGATGCATATGCAACTCGACATGTTTTAGAAATACGATATAAAAAGAAAATACCATCCATATTGGCTATCTAGCCTTTGGTATCATATCCTTAAAAAGTGGGCATGCTAGTATGAGGAACTTGGGCATCATGAGGCCATTCTAAGAATCGGGAGGAATCACCTAATAAAGGATCAAAATCGAAGGAAGTTTGTGGAGGTATTGATGTTTGACAAGTATATAAAGGTGGAGAGTTGGTATTTATAGGTGGAGGGTTGGTATTTATAGGTGGAGGGTTGGAATTTATAGATGGAGGGTTGAGAATGGATTGAGAGACTTGTTTATTTTGTTGTATAAATAAATCCACTGACTCTTGTATCTCTCGTATAATTGAATACACATTTACTAGGTCTCATTGTTGTTGCCCCAAATACTGACGTACATTGATGTCTACTGTGAGGGGAATTTTAGAAACTAGTTCTTATTGATTAAGGATAAATTCTTCTTGGTTAGAAAAATTACTAGTGTGATCAAGTGTAGAAGGGATGTTGGAATTATCTTGATTTGGAGAAGCCATGGACCAGTGGTGAGGGTTACAACTATTAATTTTAAAAGGATAGTTATGCTGCATACCTTTATTTCATGGCTATATTTTGGGTGTATTAAAGGACCCTTCATTTAGTCTATCACTACGTTGTAATCTCCTGTTTGCTCCTCTATTCCACTTGTTTGGAGTGGTTTGATCGCTCATACACTTTAAATTATGTAAAAATTAGGATTGGTCAAGTCCTTGTATTTAGTTGTCAATTACTAAAAAAAAATTATAATTCCTCTAATGGCTACTTTGAATTTCTCTCCAACAGCTACTTCGAATTCCTCTAATGGTGATATCAACTTAACCAAACAACTATCTAAATTGAATAGCTATTTAAATGGCTATACCGAATGGCTATCTTGGATGAATCGATGTGATGACTAAATAGGGGTGACAACTAGCGGTGAAGTAGATGTAGCGGTGTGGTGAAGTGGACGTAGGGCTCAATACAGTGACCCGTAGTGAAGCTTTAAGGATAGGAATAGTTTAATGCTAGGAATAGTTAGAGGATTATTCATGCTAGAAGGCTACTAGATGACAATGACTATACTTAGAATGAACAGAGACATGTAGGATATAGGCACCTGAAGACTGATTAGATAACAATGACTACACTTGGAATGAAATGGAGGATGGCCAAAGACTGACTAGATGATAATAGCTACATTAGAAATGAGATGGAGGATGACCAAAATATGGTTAGTAACTATCAAATGAGGATACTGAATAGAGAATATAATTGCACTAACAATGAGGACACTACAAGGTGGCACAACTGGGACACTACAACATGGAATAATCAAAGAAGACAAGTAGCATTATGGAGGGAGCGAGCATGGATTTGCATGTAGGGTTGTGTGGCCACCAAGAGTGATCACAATAATCTTATGGAAGATTACTACTTTTAAATATTTATTTGCTTCCTGCATAGGTCATGTGGGACTAAAGTCTCGATGTGCTATAACGTACGTAGTGGTTCTCACACAAAAACCAAATGATTATTTGCAACAACCTATAACTTGATATTTTTGCCAATTGTAAGCATACTTTGTGTAACCAACCCATAACCTGATGATGTCATAGTTTTCAACAAGCCTTGGTCTTCATACTGAAATGGAGGTGTATGTTATATTCGTACGATATAATGCTTGATAATTATTGCAAACGTAGCTCGAATAAAGTTGATATGTGGCATAATATTTTTGTTGATTTGTCCTTATCCCAATTGCTGTAAGGTGTATAAAGAACAAAATTAGGTAATTTAAGCGAATCATATGCTTGTAATCAACTATTAGCCTGCTGGGCTTCACCCGTAGTTGATGTTAGTGGTAATTTGGACTATAATATAATTTGTGATGAATACAATGGTCTTACATTTAGGGTTCACAATGAAATATGGTGTGCAAATGAATAATAAAATCTCACGATGAACTTCTTTCTGAATTAAAACCATTGGAAGCTACCTAGGTTAAGACCAAAACAACATAAACTATTAGGAAATATAATCATTCGTGTGTTGTTTTCTTCTGCTTGATGTTGAGATGCACCTAAACTAAAGCACAAAAATCGAGAAGATACCAAATCGATCGAGGAAGAATATATAAATAAAAAATTGGTTTGTGAAATGCAAAGCTCTTAAAATATAAATTGCATCCATCTGGATTGAACTAGCTCTGATACCACTTGAAGTGAAACTTCGTGAAACACAAATTCAAACATAAATTAAATTAAATAAATCAAATAAATTCTTACCACTTGATGAGGTCCAATTCCTTTGTGAATACGTAGATGAATAATTTAGTGATTGATAACCAAATGTAAATCAACCTACATCTCTAAATATGAATAAATCAACAATCAAGGAATCAACTAGAAATATAGCTGACTAGCTATACTGGAGTTGTAACACATGAAGTAACTAGATAACTTTCACCTAAAGTAGTCTAATGTCTTAAGTATGTACCTTTGAAGATACATTTACCTAACCTAAATGATTGAATATAAACTATTTCTAACATATCCCTGTATTACATTATTTGGGTATTGAAGACTTTTAGTATTCAATATGGATCTTCATATTCTTCTTGAACTTTGGCTTGATTGGTGTAGACTTGATCTGGTTCTTTCCATGTTGCTTCAGTCTTCATGTCATGGCTTCTTGTCTCTTTCCATTCTTTGTTCCTTGATGTCAAGCATCTTTGATGGACCATTGTCTTCATGATATAGCAAGTCTCAAGTGGATATATATTGACCCTTATACCTTCTTTTATTTATTTGTAAGAACTATTTCTATAAGTATCAACCTTGAGTTCAATGTTAGTAAATCCATCTAGAATAAGTTCCTAAAGATAACAGTTTATTATCTGAAGTAATATTCTTTCATAGTCTTTATAATATCTATATTTGAGGTGATAGGAGAAATATGAGTGATTTGTTCCATCACAATATTTGCAAGGATGAAAACTCCAACAATTGATTTTTTCATGACCATATTGATTGCAATGAGTGCACAATAAGGATGATCTAGCAATTTTGTAGTTTATCTTTGGAATATCATGTTTGTCTATATCTTTGATAAGACCTTCTAACCATATGTGCACGATTGAAGGTATTCCATATTTCCCTTTTTGTATAAAGACTTGATGATCATTTTTTCTTCCAATTTTTTATCATTAGATTCATTGGATGAATCATCATAGATGTTGATTTCAGAACTTAATTTGCATTGTGTTGGTTCTTCATTTTCTTTGCCCTTTACATCATTGTAATCCATCAGGTTTTTAATCCATATTGGTATTTTCCTTATTCCATTTATCATTCTAGTAGCCATATGTATAACCTAAATTTTGGAATGGAGTATTCTACTTCCAACCCTGATTGAAGTATATAATCTTGATTTGATGAAACCTTTAGATTTGTAGGCTTCCTTATGTCTCCCTAGTAATGAGAGTATGAACACCTAATTATAGGTTTTGAAGAAAACTTATATCTTCCCAACTTGATTACTTCTAATCAAGTTTTATGAAATGCTAAATAACTCCTTAATATTTTTGGAGTATGATATAGTGCTTTTTGTAAAGATAAAGTTCAATTTTATGATTGATTTTGTACAGTCAAATATCAATTTATATAACACCTTATTTCTTCTAATTGAACGGATTTGGTTGGAAGAGAATTCTTCTTTCCATCACTTATTCTTCATTTCCACTGAACAAGACCATATTAAAGAATTTAGGCACATAAACAAGATTAATCAAAAATAAAGGAATATTAAGGAGTAAAATAAGGAAAATATTTTTGTGTGAATTTTTCTTTAAAGCAATTCTTGTTCATCCTTTTTAAAAACTTAACCATGACCCTTAGAAGTGGCAAGGAAATTGTTGGTCCTCCTAAAGATGATAAAATTGATAAAGAAAATCCAAATATTGAAGCTACAAAACCTGAGGAAAACCAAGAACTTGATCTTGACCCTAAAGAAATGGCTAATGGAACTATTTCATTTAGGTCCATCGAATACTTTTGGGAGTTTTTAAAGGGCAATCATGATGCTTTTGACCATGCCATAGAATAACAATCCCACAATGTGAATGGTGAAACTTCTCATCTGTGTCCTCTTCTTTCTCATCATCACTATAATGCACCCTTGGTTCGAGCTTCATATAGCCTATCTTCACCATGCCACACTACATATGTCAATTCATTGTATAACACTACCCCACCTAATCAACAACAATTCGTGTATGCTACTACCACAACCATAAATATTGGGGTAATTCCACAAGTTTCTTTGGCTGATTATAAACGATCCCCTCCACAATATTATCTTCCATTACCATCATCCTTCTCACAAACTCCTCCACTTTCATACTTTTTATCACAACCAATTCCCATATAATTATCCCTTTCGTATTCTTTCTCATCACTTGTGTTATCACAACCACTTAAATCTTATTTTTATAACATGACATATCCACTTCAACAAGCCCATGCTTCTTTTGTAAATCCTTTTTATAATAGTGTCACCATTCCCAACATGCACACATATCATACCTCATAGTCCAAAAACTATCCCTCTTTAGGGAATGTAGTAGCACCAACCATCCATAACCCTCAAACACAACATCTAAAGGCAATAGTGAAAAAGCTTGCTACACGATTGGATCATATTGACCCCTATCACCCCACTTATAGCTACAAAGAGATGTGCAATTAGCCATTGGATCCTATCATTGCTGCAAGACCCTACCTTAAGCACTTTCCCATGCATTTTTTGCCCATCTACAAGGGGACATAAGGTCCTATAGAACATCTAAGGATTTTCATGATGAAATGTCATGTTATTACCTATGATGACATGCTATTGTTAAATATATTTCCAAAGGGTTTTGGGGGTATGACCTTGGAGTGGTATCATCAATTTTCCACTCATTATTTGAGAAATTTTGATAAAATGATCAAACTATTTGTATATCAATTTGGGGCTTACATTGAGAGGCATGTAACCATCAAATATCTGTATAATCTTAAATAGGGGAAGGATGAGAACTTCTTAGAAATATTAGCAAGATGGAGAAAAGTAGTAGGAAAAATAACATTTACCCTACCTCCTAGGGAGATGTTAGAGATATTTATTAGACATTTACAATAACAACTCTCTTACAAGTTAGAGACTGCTACTGTGACCTCATTCAATCAAGCCATCAATCTAGCAAGAAGAGTATAGCAAGCTCTTATCCGAATAGGGTAGCTAAAAAATAAAGAAGAAAGAACACTCAAAAATTAATATAAGAAAAATAATGTGGTGGATAATGGCATCACAGATGCTAACCCTCTACCAACGTTAATGCTAAAAATATCATGAAGAAAATGTTATTGAAGGCACCTCAAAAAATCCCACCATGGAATTTTATCAAACTTAATCAACCATTGTCCATGGTCCTCAAACAACTACTAGACACAAACATGATAGAGCTACCTTAAATTAGATGATCTAAAACTACCACTGATTGGTACAAACATGGACATGTGATTTCATAGGGTTTATGGACACTGATCAAATTCATGCAAAAGGTTTAAATATTTGGTACGATATTTAATTGATAATAGTCAACTAGTTATAGAGGATTCTTCCACAAATCCTGAGCCTGTAGCAACTAGTCAACCTACTCCGCAACAAGCACAAACTACAAATCAAGACCTGGAGATCTTTCAAAAATTATTACCTAATCATGGTAAGAAATCAGTACACCAGGTAAACTACCAAAATATTATAGACATGATTGGTAGTTCTAATGCTATGGTTTCCCATAGGGTTGATCACATTGATTTTTATGATGAGGATATCCCTCCTCATAGTTTACAAGGTGACAACCCTCTTTACATTACAACAATGATTGGGGATGTTCTTATCAAATGAGTGTTAATAGACAATGGGTCTTCTCTTAACGTTTGTACATATGAATTCTTTCAAAATATTGGTTTTAAATATGAGGACTTAAGAAAATTTGATTTGGTCCTCAAAGCATTCAACATGGAAACACAAGAAGCATGTGGTGTTATATCACTCCCAAAACGAGTTGATCCTCAAACTCTAGAAACATGCATTCAGGTCATATCCAAATTAGGTGATTAAAGGAGAATGACTATGTAAGAGGCACATAATTCTCCCTATTCCACCCATCTGAGAGCGTAAAAATATATGAAAATATGAAAAATACCTTCTATTAGTATGGGATGAAGCAAGACATCATTGAATTTATTGTAAGATGTTTAAAATGATAGAAAGTGAATGTAGAACATCATCAACCAATGGGAAAATTATACCCATATGAGATACCTATGCAGAAATGGTAGGTAATTTGTATGGAATTTATTATGGGGCTACCTTAGAATAGGTTACAGCATGATGCTATCTTGGTAGTGGTTGATATGTTGACCAAGGTTGATCACTTCATACCGAGGAACATCAAGGATGATGCACCTGTAGTGGCAAATAAGTTTGTCAAAGAATTTTTTAGACTACATGGGTTTTCTAAAGTAAGCATATATGATATGGATTCTAGATTCACATAAGAGTTTTGGTAGGCTCTTCACCATGCAATGGGAACTAAATTAAATATTATTTCTGCATATTATCCTAAGACAGATGGTCATACTAAGAGGGTAAACCAAGTTTTGGAAGACATGTTGCACATGTATTGCATGGATCAAAAGTCAAAATGGGAAGACTTCTTACATCTTGTGGAGTTTTTATATAATAATGGATACCATGCATCATTGGGGATGTCCCCATTTGAAGCCTTGTATGGCAAGAGATGTAGAACCCCTCTATCATGGGACAATCTAAAAAATTGAGTAATGATAAGATCAGACACTGTATAAGAAATGGAGGAGCATCTTAGAGCAATTTGGCTTAGGCTTGAGGAAGTGACCAATTACCATAAGAGCTATGCAAATCTAAAAATATTACCAAGAGAATTCTCTATAGGAGATAGAGTCTTCTTAAGGGTAAGATCCATGAAGAGTGCCATCAAGTCAACCAAGTTAGATCCTCACTATGTGGGGCACTTTGAAATCAATGGGAAGTTTAACATAGTAACCTATAGGCTCGCTTGCCACCCAACCTATCAAATATCTACGATATTTTACATATATCCCTACTTAGGAAGTATGTTGTTGATCCGACTTATGTGTGGAATATTTCTAACTTGCAGATGATGGATTATATAGCTATTGAGGTACCATTATTTAATATTCTAGGGTTTTATTTCAAGATGTTAAGGAAATAAACCCTAGATAAATGTAAGGTCCAGTGGGACCAGTACTCTAATATGCTACATTAAAAAAGTTGATATCATGAGGCAACAATTTCCATATCTATTTGAATAGAATTTTGTATGCTTGCTTGTAGGAAACATAAGAGACTATGTTTAGCCCAAGAGGAGTATGAAATACCCCTCCTTGGCCAATCTTGTATGAATAATAAACTATGTATTGAGATAATTTTTTAATGGCATAGTTTCTTTCATGAAGCTTATATATAATAGAATATTCGGTTGGATATAGAATACGATATTGTTGATGTATTTATGATTGCAAGATCAGGTACCTCTCTCTTGCTTGGTGGGACCATATGGGGGATCCACCTACAATGAGAGATACTTTAGAAAATGATGATGATGACTTGTTCATCAACATTTTAGGGTAACAAGGATGAATACCCTTCATGTAGATGCATTTGCATATTGTTTGTTTGTGTTCACACCATTGGACCAAGATGTTGCTTATGCAATGAGTCTCCTTAATTAGGTTGGCGATAGCACTAGACTATCTTAAATATGGACCACCTATTAAGGATAAAATAATGGTGTGAAATCTTATGGGTTGCATTACATTCTGCTTGTGCATGGTGAAGCATACTTGGTTTGAATCTATGCTTGAGTTGTTGAGTATTGATAGATGAAATTAATACTTTGGAAAATCTTTATAAAAGCATTAGTTTATAATTAAAATTAATGTTTTGATTTATTAAGTGACTTTAATACTTTAGCCTTATGAAAGTATTAATTAAATTATTATTTAAACATTTAAAACCTTATAGCTAATATGAGTTTGGTTTTGCTTAAAAGATAATAAATAAAATGTGTGGTGATCACCTTACTTTAGTTTCAAAATAATTGAGGCTTTTTAATGTTGGGTTGTGTGCTCTCCTTTAGTGGCTAGGGTGGTGCATGTAGGAAGGTAACGTCTTCTTTGGTTTTTCCCTTTCAAGCATCTCCCTATAGATCATGGCCATGCGTGTCACCTTTAAGAGGATAGTGGGAGGATGGTAATAATGATGTTGATGGAGAAAAATAGCAGAGCAGAGCTAAGGGTCGAAGGAGGTAGCAAGTTGAGCATCATCATACTGAAGTAGTGGGGAGCAAGTATAAATTCAGTTGCTCCATGGTTGCTTTGTTTATTATATTTGCATTGTTTTAGTTTTATTTGATCTTTTTATGTGTTTTTTGGATTGGTCAAGATTGCCTTGTTATTCTCTATGAGATACCTTATTTTACATTCATAGCCTTTGCACTTGGGTTACTAGTGTGGTTCTTTCTTTTCTTGTTTTGCTTCTCGATTTTGAACACCATCCCTTCCTTGTTTTTTTACATTTGTATCTTGTTCTTGGTTGAGTGATCTGTGTCACCCTCAGCTAATGCACCCAGTTGGTTGAATCAGTCTCGGTTGTATTTACTTTGAAGATGTTCAATTGTTTTGTAAACTTGATCATTGTACAAACTAAATTATTATGTTGTTTAATGACATCTTGGGTTTTGTGCATTATGTGTTTTAAGCAATCTTATTGGCTAATGAGTATTGACATATTTCAATTGTGGTTATGTGTAGTTAAGTTATCATGTTATGCATTAATGTTATTTGAAAGTATTTGAATTAAAAGTTATAGTCAAGTACTTGATTTATGCATAATTTGGTTTATGGTTAAGAGGAATATTTGCTTGAGCATTTCTAATTGATAGAAATTATGTCTTGCTTTTATTATGCTTAATCTATGGGTTTTTTTGCTTTGGTTATCTATCCTTGGGGTGGGTAGAATTTCCTCTTGTAAACCATAAGATCCAATCTTGGGAGGAGTTGCATGAATGCAATACTCAGGTAGATATGAGTCCTAGAAGGAGTTGTGTGTATGCAATAGCTAGGAACTCATAAACCTGAAAGGAGTTGTGTGAATACAATATCCAGGGTACTTGTGAACCATTGCACCATGTTCATGTAGGATTGTATGTGCCCCAACTAAATTAGGGGTAAAAAAATTCACAAGAATGTAGTGGTGATTCCTAGATCATGAAGGATCAAGAGTTCATGTCAATTGTCATCAAAGTGGCAATAACCTTAGTTAGCCCATGGAGGTGTAGTAACTAAGCACCAAGGCTCTACACTTCATTAACCTACCTAGATGGATTTAGAGTATGGTTCAGGAATAAGCATCCCCATTTAAGTATTATGGGTCTTAAAGGATAATCCCTACATCATGGTTAAAATGATCTATTGTCGATGATGGTATGGAAAATGTGGTGGAACCTCTTCATGGCGTCCTTATAAATATGTAATTTTAGTAAGATGAATCCCAAAAAAATATAGGATTTGGCCACTTCTATCCACTAAGTTATTTCTTTAGTGACTTAGAACTCAAATGTGGTGAAGCTTTGCATGCTGAAATAAATAAAAGGAAGGTTTCTTCTTTGCGAGACTTTGTTGTAAGGTCTCTTTTAAAACAAATGGGTTGGTATATTTAGGATTGTTACAATAGGATATTGTACAACATCATGTACAAGAGAGCTTGTGGGTTCTCTTGTGTGACCCTATTATAGGTATGGTGCTATGAGCACATATCCATGTAGAGACCACATGGCTTGCTAGTGCCATTTCCTAATCTAGAGAGACCAACAACATACCAGTGGGCCTATCACTACAAGCACATGTAGAGGGTGATAGATAAGCTACAAGACAAGAATATGATCTGATGTTCATGGTAGCTACACCCAAGGTGGGCTAAGTATGGATGCAAGCAGGTGAATATATAATGAATCAAAAGGGTGATCACAAACTAAAACAAGCAATAATTGTTTTATTTTGATTGGGTGCAAGGAAATTTTGATATCCAATAGCAGATACCATAAATGAGTGAATAATAGTATCTATGGGTGAGAAGGGATTCAAAAAATTATAGGGGAAACGTAATACTACCAACTTTATGGAGGACATAAACAATCCATTATACATCATTTTGAGAGTGGACAGTGTTGGGGTAGCCTTGGGCTACAAGAGGTGGTATAGGAGGATTATGCTTGCCTATATCTCATTGGTGGTGCCTATTTAGAGGTACCAAGTCATGGATCATAGCATGCATCTAGCATTGCAAGAGGCTACCCAACGGATGATGAAGAGAATGGTAGGAATGAGGGCATTATCGATGATATCATCACTGAGCAAGATTGGGTCATGATAGAGTAGGATGCAATGAGGGCCAAGATGGAGCACCTTAGAGGAGAGATGAGTAGGTTGGAGTAGGAGAGGTAGTAGGCCCACTCAAAGGGTATGACCATCATTTTAGTGGCTAGCATGACCAAGCATTTAGGTTATTGTAGGAGGAGCTATAGAAGGTATAAGAGGACCTATAGGTGTCTATGCGATGAGATGGATTTTATCAGCAATTTACTGCCAAACCATCCTAGTATATCATAGCATGTCTCCACCTTCATCATGATGATCCCATAGTAGATCCTAATCATGGATGCATATTGTCTCATGGTCCTCCACTTAGACCACCACCAGTAGGTGGAGCAAGCGAGTCAGGCTCGTAGGCTTAGGGAGGGATAGGATGATATGTCAATTTTTAGTGTGGTATGTTTCCCAAGGGATAACGACTAGAGGATGGTCAAGTTTGCTAATTTTCCATTGTGGCACATCAATGCATTGGATGGGATGTACTATCTATATTTTTAAATGAATAACATCTAGTTTATTGCTTATTGATTTATTAATTGGAAAAAGATGTGGAAAGCTTGTGATAATTTTATATGTTTAAGTGATGTATGATTATTAAATTATTATATCTAGTTAAGGAAAGTGGTGGAAGAAAAATTACAACAATATAAAAAGAGAGAGATAATAAATAGGTCAAAGAAAGGAAGAGGCACTTAAACCATATCACCAAGAACAATGTATATTTTTAAAGATCATTGTGATCAAATAACATGAGTCCAAGAAAAATATTGGGGGTAGATATAGGACCCGATATATATATATAGTGGTCGAGAGGCCTATAAATAGCTATACACAATGGTCGTCTGAGGCTTAAGGGTGAATCACTACAAAGGACCAAGGAAGGTATGGTTGTATAAATCCAAGAAAAATGGAGCAATACCCAGTGAGGGTGTGTTCCCGCAAGTAACCAAGTATATATATACATATATAGTGATTGAGAGGTCTATAAATAGCTATATACAATGGCCAGTTGAGGCTTAAGGGTGAATCACTACAAAGGACCAAGGAAGGTAAGGTTGTAGTAATCTAAGAAAATTGGAGCAATACCTAGTGAGGGTGTGTACCCACAAGTAACCAAGCAAGGATGATCATTTGATCAAGGTGTGTGATTGCATGTGACTACTGAAGGTGTAGATAAGGATTTTTGACCCAAGTCAAAATTCTTACCCTTCCCTAGAGCACATAATCCTTACACCCATCAGTCCACCTTTATTCTTGCAATGACCAAACAAGTTGCCAACCTCTTGTTTTTATTTTATCTCAATTTTAATGAATTCACAATCTCTAATTTTAGGCCATAAATTTTCTAAAATATCCCACCACCCAACCACCTAAATGACCAAACAAATTTTTCCTAAATTGGCTTATTTTCCCACTTTTCATGAATTCACAACCTCTATTTTTAGCTCGTAAATTCACTGAGATTGGAATTTTCCTGAATCATCTAACTCCCCTAACTGCCATCATGTTTCCCATATTTTTTGGTAGAGCCATATCGATCAAAATTATAAAATAAACATCTCTCCTTTCAATAAGGCTAATTAATGAATGATTGATTGAATTATTGAGCAAATGAATGCATGAAGGAGTATTGATACTGCTAGATCTTGTTGCCACTATTACTACTATGAATCCAATGATCCAATTTGTGACATATTTGCTGTAAGGAGGTCATTTTGCATATTTTATGTATTTTATTTTATTTTTCCATTTTCACATCAAATCTTTTGCATTTTCATGAATTTGAAAGCAATTCTGTGAATTTGCTTACAAGTGATGAATTATCTTGACAAACAAAAAATCCATTGTACTAGGGACTTGGGGGTAAAAATTTATCTCCAAATGCATTGCCTCACTTTGCATCTTACATTTGTACCATTTTTTTTCTATTAGCATTCTATTTTTTGTATTGTTTATGCTATTTCATCTCTACTCGTGCATTTGTTTTCAAAAATTTGCATTATGATCGAATTCGTAACACTATCAGTGAATTCGCATTATAGGTCATGAATTTACCTTATAGACTACAAATTTCACTGATATAGGGACTTGGGGGTAAAATTTTATCTCCAAAAGTATTAGGTCACTTTGCATGCTTCAATTAGATCATTTTGTCTCAACTAGTGTTCTGTTTTCTATATTGTTTGTGTCATTTCATCTCTGCTTCTGTATTTGTTTCAAAAGATCAATGATTTTACATTATTTATGAATGTTTTTTTAAAATTACCAAGGTGACTTGACTGTTATGTCTCTAATATCATTCATATAGTGGCCTAAGTAGGTCCCCAAATACTGATCAAATTTTGTAGTGTTCTATGTAATTTTTTTACAGGTTTTTGGCATAATCATTGTACAAGCCATGAATTCGTAGTACAGGCCATGAATTTTCTTACAAGTCATGAAATCATGCTAAAAAAACATTCATACCAAATAGGTTTTCTGCAAAATTTGTTTCAGTTTCATACTTCTACTTTTTAGTATCATAATTGTTTTGTTTTCTTAAATCACTGTGAAAAAATATCTAAAATACCAAAAAAATTAGAATAAAATCAAAATGCATATAGCGTAGAATTTTTTTGGTGTGCCTTTGTTTTAAATGAAAGTTTAAATTGCATATATTCTAGGTCCCAGTTGCATCTGGTTCAAACCTAGGTGTTTGTAAGGTAAAGAACACATCTAAACAAACATCCTTGGCTAGACTTAGAAGTAGTCTTTAAATACTTCTTGGTGAACCCAAATCTATTCAACCATCACCAAAGGAGGTACACCATTAGGTACCCCTCACATCAAGGTGTAAGAGTGTAAATATCCCATCCCCCTTCTAGGCATGGATCCATTTACCTAGAGGGAAAGGGGTGCAAAATTTATCCTCTACATTCTTTGGTGAACCCGATGTGAATTCATGTACTAAAGGTTCAAAACATTAATCATTTTTATTTTCACACTTATTTTCCTTTCATTTTCCTCCCTCTAGTTTTCCATTAATAGTCCGTACTAACCTCATTCTAGTTTCATCCCACCCTTGGCATTAGGTGGTGTCAATTTTTGGTGAGGGTTTGGGGTCAAACCCTCCAACTTGTCAAAGTTGGGTATTAAGTGGTGTACACCTCCTACTCCTAGGACAACTAGATGACTAAGATTAGATGTCTTTGGGGATAACTTTGAGAGAGGATTTTGGTTGGAAGAGCATCCTTATTTCCATATCCTATTCTTCATTTCCACTAAACAAGACCATATTAAGGAATTTAGGCACATAAACAAGATTAATAAAAAACAAAGGAATCTTAAGGAGTAAAATAATAAAAATATTTTTGTGTGACTTGTTCTTTAAAGAAATGCATATTCATTCTTTTCAAAAACATGACCATGGCCCTTAGAAGTGGCAAGGAAATTGATGATCCTCCTGAAGATGACAAAATTGATAGATAAAATCCAAACATTGAAGCCATAAAACCTGATGAAAACCAAGAACTTGATTTTGACCCTAAATAAAGAGCTAATGGAACTCTTTCATTTAGGTCCATTGAAAAATTTTAGGAGTTTGTAAAGGGCAATCATGATGCTTTTTTCCAAGCCATAGAATAAGAAGCCCACAATGCAAATGGTGAACCTTTTAATATTTGTCCTCTTCTTTCTCATCATCACCCTAATGCACCCTTGGTTTGAGTTTCATATAGCCTATATTCACCATGCCACACCACATATGTCAATCTATTGTATAAAACTACCCCACATAATCAACACCAATTCGTGTATGCTACTACCACAACCATTAGCACTAGGGGAATTCCACAAGTTTCTTTGGATGATTATAATTGATCCACTCCACAATATTATCTATCACTAACATCATCCTCCTCACAACCCCCTCTACTTTCATCCTTTCATCACAACCAATTCCCACATAATTCTCCCTTTCGTATTCTTTCTCATCACTTGTCTTATCACAACCACTTCAATATTCATTTTTAACATGACATATCCACTTCAACATGTTAGGAGGGAAAAACTTAAGGGATTATTTTATTGATAAAAATGTATTACATATATAGGCAGAAGGCCTATATGATGAACATGACACTTGTCAATGAAACTGACAAGTGTCAAATTGAAGGCATAGTGCACTTTAACTCTAACATTCCCCCTTAAAGTGCACTATCCTAACTAAAGAAAAAACAAAGCAAGTCAACATTAGGTAACATTCCCCCTTAATGTTGACTTCTCTAAAAAATAACCTATCATCCTCTTTTTTTTTTGGTCTAGGCTCGTGCTCTTTGCACTTGGCTCTCCAACTATGAATAATGCTAGATCCACTGTGTATACATCTCGTTCTGTTGCCTCAGGGTCAACCACTTCAACGGGTCTGTTGCCACTGGGTCATCCGTCTAAGTGCCTCAGGGTCATCATGGGTGCCTCAAGGCCAGCCACATCTGGGTCTGTTGCCTCTGCAGGTCATCCTCAGAGGATGTTGCCACTCGTAGGTCACTAACTAGATTCACCATGAGTATGAAATCCCTCCTCATGGTGAACTCAATCTAGAAGGTGTCGGTCTCTGCCGAAAATGCACCTAATGAAAGGAAAAACGAGCCATATAAGAGTGTCGGTCTCTGTCGAAAATGCACTCAATACAATAAAAATGAGCCATCGATCAAAATAGGAGGAGAGAAGAAGAAAAGAAGAGAATCTTCTGAAGTTTCTTCATCTGTAGTCTTCAGAAGTAGATCCAAAAAAAACCTCAAATAGAGTCTAGGGTGTCTTTGTCTGTAGTCCCTAGTATAGGTGTCCTTGTGGTGACCATGTCATCCCACCGTAATGCATGGGTAACCAGCCACTGCATTCGCCAAGTGTATAGAAAAGATCACTAGGTACAAGTATCACATATGAAATTACCTTAGGAGTGTCGGGTACAACCGAGAGTGCACTCCAAGGTAGAAAAAATTTGAGGCTAAAAAAACTGAAGTGAAATAGCCTCAAAATTACAATTTGACACCACCATTGTGTCCGTCGTAGAAAAACGTTTCCAACGACTATAAATACCCCTATACTTGCACTATCAAAGGGGCCTTCATCATGTGGAAAAATCATCATGCCTATCTAAGGCAACAAAATAAACCTCAGGAATATCATATTCTTGGCATCGCACTCTGGCGAAAAAAATAGACTCAATTTTCCCTCGATGGGGAATTACATAGGCCAAAAATATGTCGGCCATCATCTCTCCATGTTTGTCTTACCACTTTACTATGATTTAAATTAGGCCCTACCCACGTTAATGAGACAAATATTAAAAAATGGACGAGCCAAAAATGCTCAATCCTGCCAGTTGGCCTTTGTTGGTGGTGCTAGTCTCTCCATCCACATCGTTTGAAATCAGTCCTCCAACTTCCGTCAATATGGTTTTTGTAACTCGTTATCATCTCCACATGGGCCCACGCAGCCTTGAACCATGACCCGCATGTTTTTGCCACCAATGCCAACTGCAGTCTTCCGCAAAACAACCAGTACAATGTCATTCCAGCCAGGATTGGAGATTGAAGAACAACATCGTTATTATAGCTCTGACCACGTATCAAAAAATCAAAACGGCCACATATCAAAAAAATCAAAACATTAAATTTTCCACCGTTAACAATATCACTTCAAAATTTGTAAATTACGAAAACGCAGGGTTAAAACAGGATATGGTTTTCCAAAAAATTGCCATCGCTCAGTTTCGAGACCGCCGAGTCATTTTCTCCTTCTGTCGCCATCGATACACCCAGGTCCAAGTGGTGGTGTCCAGAGGAAGAACTGGAGCCTAGCAACGTCCAGCGTCGTATCGTACAGCCCCAACTGCCCCGTCGGAATCTCCGACAGCGTCGCCATGGCCATATTCTCCTCAGCTTCAGCCGTCCCCCGGGCCCCTCCATTCTCCACACCGTCAAAGACAAAGCCTTCGCCCCATTGGATCTTATTCCAGAAATTTCAGCAAACAACCTGGTCTTGTTTTCCAAGCAAATCAAGGGAAAGCCCAAAAAATATGGCGCTGCCATCCCTTTCCATGCCATATCTATAAATTCTTACTGCGTAATTCTTCCATTTGCTCCGAGCATCTCATGAATGTATTGCTCGAGCAGAAGAATGGCCTTGCTCGCCGTATATTTGCCAAAATGGGGGTGGATAACACCGCTCTATGCAAGCCCTTCAAAAATTGCAGTCTTGCCAACATCGCTCTGTGAAGGCGACTCCGACCACTCCTGCCCGACGACTCGCAGACATGTCGCAATAGAAAGATGCATCCTCTTCCCCCGGAGAAGCTCCTGCAATTCCATCTCCAATCTCTCCAGCGACCCGCTCTACAAAACTTCATCGACGCTACAGGACTCGGTGGGGCTGCCGCTCATGGACGACATCGAACCCGTCGTGTTGCTCTCGGGCCTCGCATACCCATGCAGAAACCTGCAATTGTTGTCGTGCTTGCAATATCCCCGAGCAAATTAGACACAAGGCTTCCACACCCCGGGCGCCGTCTTGAAAACCATGTCGGATGAAGAAGTAGCTCTAACATTGTAGTTGAGCTAATCCAGAACCAGCTTGTTTCCATGATAGCCCACCATGTCCAGGTACAATAAATCCATAGGGAAGACGGTATGGGAGTTGGGTGTGTCGTTGAAGAGAGTCATCTGGTCCCTGATACTGAGCTGCTCATGGTGGTAAGTCGATGGTGCCGAAATAGCCACCTGTAAGGCCTTCTCTGATCAAAAATTCAAATAATTGTTGTGGTGTTCTTGCACCGGCGGTAACTGTTGTAATGGCAGTGGCAAAAATGGTAGCGATGACTGTCTCTCTAGCTGAGGAGGGGGTCCCCAGTACATTCCATGAGGAGGGGACAGTGCAGGAAAAATAGGTCTAGACGGCGACGAATTATTGTGAATTTGAGAGATATGGAGGGCTAAATTAGAATGCCGATCCAAGGTTTTTCATTCACCAAGTATCTTTCGTAGCAGGTCGGAGGTTCAAATCAATTACCAATCTGCCCACTGTTGTCCCTGGTGGTGATCTCACCAATGTCCAGCGCGCCGTCTGCATGACTCATGATTTTTTCTAGAATTCCCGAAGCGGTCGAACCTGCCCATCAATGCATTAAAATAATAATGTGCCATCCTCCATGGCCAAACACAGGCCGTCTGTGTAAAACAAAGTTACTTGGAGGTAATAAAAAAAAAAATTGCAGCCATTAAAAAACTTCTGGTTTCTGATCCATCAAAGATGGAGAGCATACTCCCTCAGTTTTAAAAAATGGCCAAAAGAAAAAAAATGAGAGGGGAGGGAGGATTTCCATGAGGGAAATCCCCCCTCAAGGGGTTTCATAGGGCAGGGAAAGCCCGCTCTGATACCAAATGTTAGGAGTAATAAAACTGAAGGGGATTATTTTATTGATAAAAATGTATTACATATATAGGCAGAAGGCCTATATGATGAACATGACACTTGTCAATGAAACTGACAAGTGTCAAATTGAAGGCATAGTGCACTTTAACTCTAACACAACAAACCCATGATTCTTTTACAAATTCTTTTCATAATATGTCACTATTTCCAAGATGCACACATATCATTCCTCACAATCCAACTACTATCCCTCTTTAGGGAATGTAGTAGCACCAACCATCCATAACCCTTAAACACAACATCTAGAAGTAATAGTGAAATACCTTGCTACATGATTGGATCATATTTACCTCTATCACCCCACTTACAGCTATAAAGATATGCGCAATCAGCCATTTGATCCTATCATTGTTGCAAGACCCTACACTAAGCACTTTCCCATACCTATTTTACCCATCTACATGGGGATAGAGGATCCTATAGAAAATAGAAGGATATTGCATGATGACATATCATGATATTACCTATGATGACATGCCATTGTTAAAGATGTTCCCAAAGAGTCTTGGGGGAATGGCCTTGGAGTGGTATTATCAATTTCCCACTCATTCTTTGAGGAATTTTAAGGAAATGTTCAAACTATTTGTATATAAATTTGGGGCTTACATTGAGAGGCATGTAACCATTAAATATCTGTATAATCTTAAATAGGGGAAGGATGAGATATTCTTAGAAATATTAGCAATATGGAGAAAAGTAGTAGGGAAAATAGCATTCACCCTACCTCCTAGGGAGATGTTAGAGATATTTATTAGAAATTTACAAGAACAACTCTCTTATGAGTTAGAGAATGATATTGTGACTTTATTCAATCAAGCCATAAATATAGCAAGAAGAGGTCTTATCAGAAGAGGGTACCTAAAAAAGAAATAAGAAGGAGAAAGAACACCTTGTTGGAAATTTGAGAAAGTTTTGTTGTCATTGATGTCAAAAGGTTTGGTGTCCAGTTTTTTCATCATTAATTTCATCAGGTGGTTTTTACAAAATGTAAGGAAGTGTTTAAAAGGAATAGGATATAATATTTATTTTATATATTATATACCTAAAAAGGCCTAAAATATTGAAGACCCAAGGAAGGAGAAGCAGGTTTAAAAGGAAATAATAATATTATAATATTTCGAGCAAAAGGTTGAGGTGAAGAAAAATAAGGTCCAAGGAGTCATTAAAAAATAAATCCTTGAAAATACCCATTAAGCAGATGTTAAATATTATTATTTAATTTATTTAAATTAAAATATTTTAACCATAGGTTAAAATTTTAATTTAAATAAATATTAAGGCACCAAAAGGTTTAAGTTTTAAATTTGAATTAAAAATTGAATTTACTAAAAGCCGACGTGTTTGAGTGCAAAGACAAGGTATAAAAGGAGGCAATGATTTTGTTTTAAATTATCCATGCAATTTGTATGCCCAAAGTGAAAATAAAATTGTGCGTTGCATTAAGAGAAGAGAAAGGAATTCGCATGTGTTAAAATTTAAAAGGGCAGACTTTGTATTAAGGTTGAGTGGAGTGTTGAACTAATCCCAAAGTGTTGTGTAGCACAACCGGTAGAGGTGGTGAGGGGGGGGGGGGCCCCTAAAATTTTTATCCCGGGGAGGGGGGGGGGGGGGCGGGGGGGGGGGGGGGGGGGGGTTGGTGTGAAAGGTATGGGCACATCTTCCTTATGAGTGAAATATTGTTGGATTGAATGTTGTGAAATGCAAAGTTGGAGTGAAAAGGATTGATGAGTATTGTTGGAAATGTTGAGTGAGTTTTCATGTGCATGATTTGTGTTTGTTGAAAGAACATGAGTATCATTGTTATGTGAATTTGGAATCATCTTGAGTCAAGGTTTGAGATTCATAGTGTGAGTTGTTGGAAGTATAGTGAAACACTTGGTTAGGGTTTGTAAGCAAGTTGTGTTTCATTGAGTGAATGGTTGAGTGAAGTTGGATGAGCATTATTGATTGAAAGCATTGGAGTGATAGTTCAAGTTTTGTGAAACAAATTATACTTTATTTCTAAATTGATTTGAAAGAGAGTTTGAAAGTGATTGAGTGTTTTGTGAGTGTGAAACATATTGAGTCTCTAATCATTCTCTATATGTTTCTATGGTTAAACAAGATTCTGAGTGAAACTTGTTTGTGGTATTGAAGAGGTTTTCTGAAAGAGAATTAAGTTGTGTTTTCTAAAATTATTTTAATGAGCTTTTATGAAATTTTAAGGACAGATTAGAGGTAAGTCTTTGTGAAGACTTGAGAGCAGAGTTGATTCATTTGTTCAAGCCTTGTGTTAAGGCTTTGGGTAAATCTGAGCAGAGTTGGTTTGTGATTTGATCAAGATTTGTGTTAAGGCTTGAGGATAGAGTTTGGTATAGAATTGAGATAAATTTGTACTAGAGTAGAGACAGATTTATGAGCATTTTTATGCCAGAGTAGAGACATATTTGGGGATAGAGTTTGGTGTAGATTTGAGAGCAGATTTGTGCTAGAGTAGAGATAGATTTGTGAGCAGAGTTTATGCAAGTCAGAGGATAGTGTTCAGTACTGATATGAGATAGATATTGAGTAGAGTTTAGAGTAGGATTTGGAGGTGATAGAGTAGAGGATAGTAGTCTCTAGTGGATAGAGATCCATTAGCTAGGGTAGTGAGGATAGAGGTCTTCTAAGTGAGGACAGAGGTATTTAGTGGAGAGAGATCCACAAGCCAATGTAGTGGAGGTAGTAGTCTTCTAGAAGATCATCATCCAGAGTAGAGGAGAAGGAGTTCTCCTATGGATTGGTGTCCATGAACTTGATTAGGGGATTGGTGTCTCCTTTGGATAGAGGTCCATAAACATTGTAATAGGGAAGGATTCCCAAAATATTTGTTGAGGAAATTTTAGTGAAATATTTTCTCTGTGGAGTAGCCCACATTGGGTGAACCACGTTAAATCATGTCTCTCATGTGTGTGATGCTTTGTGTAATGTTTACTACTTTAATATTGTTGATGTTATCATATGGATTGAAAATAAAAAAGTTTTATCTTATACTATTCACCCCCCTCTCAGTATAAGCTCATGTTCTTCAATTGGTATCAGAGTGGGTCTCTCCGTGAAAAGACTAACAACTTGGAGGAAGATCCATCAGGAACACACATGACTTCAGAGAATGAAGAAGAGACCATGTTTGACATAAAAGAGGAATTATTTGCTGCTCTCAAGAACTTGGAAAAGGTTAGAAATAAGAACTCAAGTTTGAAGGATCAAATTCAAGAGGATGAAGAAGCAAATATGGAACTTCTACAAAGTCTCACAGAACTCAAGATAAAGGTAGAAGAAGGAAAGAAAATTGAATAGGATATGATAGATCTATTAAGAGCAAGGGAAACAAAGTGTGAAATATTGGAAGCAAAAATTGTCTCTCTAAGGAATGAAGTTGAAAAGACCAAGTTACGACAAGATATAAAGTTAGGGAAATAGAAAGAGGAGTCAAGCTTTCAAGAAATAGAGACATAAAACAAAGATAAGCTCATGACTCATACTCTGGAAGGAAAAGACATCAGGAAAGAAGAAGGCAAAGAAGAACCATGGATGAGAGTTAATCACAAGAACAACAAAAGGAGAAGCACTCAACCATATTTTCCAAGGCATTCAAACAAGTTACATAATATCTTCCATGGCTATTGCTTTTCATGTAACAAATATGGTCATAGAGTTGTACATTGCACTAGTTATGTGAAAAATGATGTTAATAGAAATTTCAATTCTTTTACACCTCTTATGAATGATGATGTCATATGTTATAAATGCAATAATTTTGGGCACAAGGCTAGATGGTGCAAAATGGTATTTCCTGAGTCAAGTAAAAAGAATACAACTTCAACAATTAGGAAAGAGAGAAAAGGGCATGAGAAAGTTAGATCAATGTTAGTACAAACAACTCTTCATGTTCAAGATAAGGGAAAACAATGGTTTCTTGATAGTGGATGTTCTAGTCACATGACAGGAGATAAAAGTAAATTTCTTGTACTCAAAGAAACTGATGGAGGATCAATAAGATTTGGTGATAATGGATCAACAAAAATTTGTGGAAAAGGAACTCTGAGTTTAGATAATGGGAAAACAAAAATAGAGAATGTATTGTATGTCAAGGGGTTGAGGCACAATCTACTAAGTGTGAGCCAACTTTGTGATCAAGGGCACATGGTTACATTTCATCCAAATAGATGTGAGATCAGAAAGTCTAAAACTAGAAAACTCATTGCAAATGCAAGTAGAACTACAAACAACCTCTACATGCTAAGTGAGATTAAAGGAGAAAAGTGTTTTCTATCACAAGAAGATGAGAGTTGGTTGTGGCATAGAAGAATGGGTCATTTGAATTTTGAAAACATAGTGAATATAAGCAATAAACAGGCTGTCAGAGATTTACCCAAGCTAAAAAGGCCACAAAACACAATTTGTGCACCATGTCAGCATGGAAAGCAAACTAGAACAAGTTTCAAATCAAAAGGATTTATGTCATCTGAGCCATTGAAACTAATACATACTGATCTATGTGGTCCTACTAGGACAAAGAGTATTCTAGGTGAAAGTTACTTCATATTGTTTATAGATGATTACTCCAGAATGATTTGGGTAGCTTTCTTGAAAGAAAAGTTAGAAGCACTTGATAAGTTCAAGGTATTTAAAGAATTAGTTGAAAATAAAATAGGTAAGAGGATTAAGTGTTTGAGATCAGACAGAGGAGGAGAATTTACCTCAAATGAATTCGTAGACTTTTATGAACAACATGGGATCAAAAGAGAATACTCAGCTACAAGAACTCCTCAACAAAATGGAGTAGTTGAAAGGAAGAATAGGACTATTGAAAATATGGCTAGAGCTATGTTAAATGAATCCAAGGTTTCAGATGGTTTTTGGAGGGATGTAGTTAATACAATAATGTATATCATCAATAGGGCTCAAATAAGAGTAAATCATCACAAAACTCCATATGAGATTTGGAAAGGAAGACCAACCACTATGAAATATTTCAAAATTTTTGGAAGCAAATGTTACATAAGACGGGAAGAGAAAAACTTGGGCAAGTTTGACCCAAGATGTGATGAGGGTATTTTTCTTGGTTATTCCACTAAGAGCAAAGCCTATAGATGCTATAACAAAAGGACACATACTATTATAGAAAGTATAAATGTAATAGTTGATGAGAAGATAGGGTCAAGAGAACCAGTTCAAGAAATTGTGTATCAAGAAGATGAAAGTTGTCAAGAAGAGTTACGTGAAGAATCAGAAGAAGAAGAAGAAACACAAAGACTTTTTCCTAAGACTCCATCCAGGTATGTACAAAAAAATCATCCAAGAGATCTAATCATTGGGAATCCAGATGAGAGATAGACAAGGAGAAGGGTAATAGCATCAAATCAACAAGCAAATTTCTCTTTGTTATCTAAAATTGAGCCAAAATACTTCAATGAGGCAAGTGAAGATGAGTTTTGGATTAAGGCAATGAATGAGGAATTAGATCAGATAGAGAAAAGTAAGACTTGGGAACTTGTTCCATGACCAAAAGGTAAAAATGTGATTGGCACTAAATGGGTATTCAGAAACAAGTTAAATGAAGATGGTCAGGTAGTCAGAAACAAAGCAAGATTAGTATGCAAGGGTTATGCACAAGTTGAGGGAATTGATTTTGATGAGACATTTGCTCTAGTTGCATGACTTGAAGCTATAAGAATATTCTTAGCCTTCTCAAGTTTCAAAAACTTCAAAGTATATCAGATGGATGTTAAATCAGCCTTTCTAAATGGTGTCCTGGAAGAAGAGGTTTATATTGAGCAGCCAGAGGGATTCAACTTAACTGATAAACCAGACTATGTATGCAGATTGAAGAAGGCACTTTATGGACTAAAACAAGCTCCTAGAGCTTGGTACTCAAGATTGGATAAGTACCTTCAGGAATAGGGTTTCAGGAAAGGAATAGTGGACAATAACTTATACATCAAAAATGAAGGGAATGACTTACTAATTATGGTTGTTTATGTGGATGATATCATTTTTGGAGGCAACAATGATAAGATGTGTCAAAAATTTGCAAAGAGCATGCAGAATGAATTTGAGATGTCAATGCTTGGTGAGTTGTCCTTCTTTCTTGGACTTCAGATTTCACAATCAGAGAAGGGTGTATTTCTTTCACAAACCAAGTATATAAAAGAGATGCTAAAGAAATTCAAGTTAGAATATTGCAAACCAGTGAGTACCCCCATGGTTACAGGATGCAAGTTAAGTAAATATGATGAATCTCCTGAGGCAAATCAGAAATTGTACAGATCTATGATTGGAAGCTTACTGTATGTCACAGCTACAAGACCAGATATAATGTAGGCAGTGGGACTAGTGGCAAGGTTTCAAGCAGCACCCAAGGAGACACATGTAGTAGCAGTAAAGAGGATTCTCAGGTATTTAAAAGGGACTATGGATTTTGGGCTCTGGTATCCCAAAAGTGATAATTTCACTCTCACAACATATACAGATGCAGATTGGGCTGGCAACATTGATGATAGAAAAAGCACAAGTGGAGGAGCATTCTTTCTTGGAGACTATTTAGTCTCTTGGCTAAGTAAGAAACAGGCATCAATATCCTTATCCACAATAGAGGCAGAGTATATTGCAGTAGTTGCTTGTTGTACACAGGTATTATGGATGAAGCGAACTCTAGAGGACTTCAAGATAAAGCATGATCACCCTATTCCCATATTGTGTGATAATACAAGTGCTATAAATATCTCAAAGAATCTGGTGATGCACTCCAGGACAAAGCACATTTTGATCAAATATCATTTTCTGAGAGAGCAGGTGACAGATAAGCAAGTCAGGTTGGAATATGTTACTACAAAGGAGCAGATTGTGGATATTTTCACTAAGCCACTTCCGAAAGAGACCTTTGAGTATCTTAGAAGAAAATTGGGAGTAGTTCTACTCCCACCCAAAAATTAACCACCTCAAAGAGAGGAGGTGGGGAGGGGGCTGAGCTAAGAGTCTTATCTTTAGCCCCAAGCCCCAAAGGTGGCCCTTTGCCATTGATGTCAAAGGGGGAGAGATTTGAGTTAGGGGGAGAGCATTCAGTCAGGGGGAGCAGTTTCTCAAGGGGAGCAGAACTGAAAAAGGTAAAAGAAATGGTTAAAGGAAAAAGGGTTGCCATCAATGACAAAGGGGGAGATTGTTGGAAATTTGAGCAAGTTTTGTTGTCATTGATGTCAAGAGGTTGATGTCCAAGTTTCATCATCATTAATGTCATCAGGTGGTTTTTCCAAAAGGCAAGGAAGTGGTTAAAAGGAATAGGATATAATATTTATTTTAAATATTATATGCCTAAAGAAGCCTAAAATATTGAAGACCCAAGGAAGGAGAAGCAGGTTTAAAAGGAAATAATAATATTATAATATTCTAGGCAAAAGGTTGAGGTGAAGAAAAATGAGGTCCAAGGAGTCATTAAAAAATAAATCCTTCAAAAGACCCATTTAGCAGATTTTAAAGGTTATTATTTAATTTATTTAAATTAAAATATTTTAACCATAGGTTAAAATTTTAATTTAAATAAATATTAAGGTACCAAAAGGTTTAAGTTTAAAATTCAAATTAAAAATCAAATTTACTAAAAGTCGACATGTTTGAGTGCAAAGAAAAGGTATAAAAGGAGGCAATGATTTTATTTTAAATTATCCATGCAATTCGTATGCCCAAAGTGAAAAGAAAATCGTGCGCTGCATTAAGAGAAGAGAAAGGAATTTGCATGTGTTAAAATTTAAAAGGGTAGACTTCGTATTAAGTTGACTAGAGAGCCAAACTAATCCCAAAGCACTTGTGTAGCACAAGCGATGATCGATGGCTGGTTAAGACATTCGTGCAAGGTAGGTTAGGGGTTTGATTCACATCCCCTTCATTTTGAACACAGAAAAGGATTTTGATTAATTTCGAAATCATCGAAAGCAAGGGATAAAAGGTGCATCATGCACCTTGGGTTTTGTGTTGGGCATGTAGCCCAATGGTAGCCTAGCCTTGGGCTAAGGCACTGCAACGACAATAGGTTATGGGTTCAAGTTTGGGCATAGTCATTGAGGGCACAAAATTTTTGAAGACGTGGGCCATCACATAAGGTAAGTGCTCGATTTAATTTTTTCCAAGGTTTTTGAATAGCGCTAGGGGGCCACGTGATAGTTTTGAAGGCGCTTAAGGCCAAGTGATTAATTTTTGCTAAGGTGAAAGATAGGGAGTCATAAGGTTGTTTAATATTTTAATTTTTTAATTAGAATTATAAATAAATATTGGAGATATAAGGTGTTAGAAAGGAAATTAATTGTGTTGAATGTTATTGTGTGAAGATTGGAGTTAAAAGTGTTAAAACAAAGGAATTAATTTTTATTTTTCTAAGTGTGAAGATTGGGTTTATAAAGTGTTATCAAAGGAGTTTGATTGTTTATGAATTGAATATTATTTTTGTGAAGTTTGGAGATTATAAGGTGTACTTGAGACTTGATATTTTTGTATGGTGAAATAATTATTGAGGGAAATATTTGAGTGGAGATTTTGAGATAGATTGTTACTATCTAACCTTGAAATTGGCAAAGAGGATTTGATTGTGATTGAGATAGGTTTTGAAGATATATCTCCATCAAAACAAAAGGTATGGGCACATCTTCCTTATGAGTGAAATATTGTTGGATTGAATGTTGTGAAATGCAAAGTTGGAGTGAAAAGGATTGATGAGTATTGTTGGAAATGTTGAGTGAGTTTTCATATGCATGATTTGTGTTTGAAAGATCATGAGTATCATTGTTATGTGATTAATCATCTTGAGTCAAGGTTTGAGATTCATAGTGTGAGTTGTTGGAAGTATAGTGAAACACTTGGTTAGGGTTTGTAAGCAAGTTGTGTTTCATTGAGTGAATGGTTGAATGAAGTTGGATGAGCATTATTGATTGAAAGCATTGGAGTGATAGTTCAAGTTTTGTGAAACAAATTATACTTTATTCTAAATTGATTTGAAAGAGAGTTTGAAAGTGATTGAGTGTTTTGTGAGTGTGAAACATATTGAGTCTCTAATCATTCTCTATATGTTTCTATGGTTAAACAAGATTATGAGTGAAACTTGTTTGTGGTATTGAAGAGGTTTTCTGAAAGAGAATTAAGTTGTGTTTTCTAAAATTGTTTTAATGAGATTTTGTGAAAGTTTAAGGATAGATTAGAGGTAAGTCTTTGTGAAGACTTGAGAGCAGAGTTGATTCATTTTTTCAAGCCTTGTGTTAAGGCTTTGGGTAAATCTAAGCAGAGTTGGTTTGTGATTTGATCAAGCTTTGTGTTAAGGCTTGAGGATAAGTTTGGTGCCAATTTGAGAGATAGATTTGTGCCAGAGTAGAGATATATTTATGAGTAGGTTTATGCTAGAGTAGAGATAGATTTGAGGATAAAGTTTGGTGCAGATTTGAGAGTAGATTTATGCCAGAGCAGAGATAGATTTGTGAGTAGATTTGTGCGAGTTAGAGGATAATGTTCAATATAGATCTGAGATAGAGATTGAGCAGAGTTTAGAGTAGGCTTTGGAGGTGATAGAGTAGAGGATAGTAGTCTCCAGTGGATAGAGATCCATTAGCCAGGGTAGTGAGGACAAAGATATTCTGAGTGAGGATAGAGGTCTTCAGTGGAGAGAGATCCACAAGCCAGTGCAGTGGAGGTAGTAGTCTTCTAGAAGATCATCAAATAGAGTAGAGGAGAAGGAGTTCTCCTGTGGATTGGTGTCCATAAACTTGATTAGGGGATTGGTGTCTCCTTTGGACAGAGGTCCATAAACATTGTAATAGGGAAGGATTCCCAAAATATTTGTTGAGGAAATTTTAGTGAAATATTTTCTCCGTGGAGTAGCCCACATTGGGTGAACCACGTTAAATCATGTCTCTCATGTGTGTGATGCTTTGTGTAATGTTTACTACTTTAATATTGTTGATGTTATCATATGGATTGAAAAGCAAAATGTTTTATCTTATACTTTTCACCCCCCTCTCAGTATAAGCTCATGTTCTTCACACCCAAAAATCAATATAAGAATAAAAATATGGTGGATGATGGGGTCATAGATACTAACCCTCTATCAATGTTAATGCTACAAATATCATGAAGAAAATTATTTTGAAGGTATCTCAAAAACCCCCATAATGGAATTCTACCAAACTTAATCAACCATTGTCCATGGTCTTGTTGGGGGAAATTCCTGCACTCTTAATAGATTTGTCATGCTACAAGACTTCTCTGATCCAATCAGCACTATGGGCTCTGGTGGATCCACCTCTTTAACTTAGAAAAAGGTTATCCTAAGACTCTACATAGACCGACTAGGGTAATAAAACCCCATAGGTGAGCCTACAATATTTCTTATATGCTCATGCTCATCCAGATTAGCAAAAATGAAATAAATCTACAATATAAAATCTGATCAAGTTCAAAAGTAACTCCTAGATAGTGCTTCAAGTTGTAGACTAGTGTATTATCCATTGGGTAATTGTATCCAGGCTTAAAATATGATGAATATAGAAGGCGAAGAAGTAAAAACTGAGCTAATCATATCCATTCAATAAATGTAATAGAAATGATTCAACATGCTAGTGAAAGAAGATGCCATCTACATATTCAAATGATGTAAAATGCAAATGGGAGAACACACAAAATTACAAATAGAACTACTAAAGGAGGAAACATGATTGCATTAAATAACAAATAATTACAATGGGAGTCTAATCAGAATAACCAGATTCCACTAAACCAGGACAAACAAATTCTTCATTCAAATGATGCAATAGAGAACTACAACTCTTTGTTAAAATAATGTAACAAAGACCCTCCTATATTCCAACCTTATCCACTAGAAATAATATCAGTAAAATGGACACCTCATCAGAAAAACCTGCACAATAATGGGGAAGAAACAAGGGTGACTAGACAAGGCACACAAAGGAAATTACAACTAAAAATGATGAACACACTGGTATACCTCTTGCAAAATTACTATGAAAAACTTGATGATATTTTCTATTGTAGCAACTCTCTCATATAGCTTGCAAATTGGTTCTCATTCAAATCTCGATGATGGTCCATAATTACAAAAACTGCAATTGTTTCGATGATGGCCCATAGCTGCAACTGTCTTCATGATGACCCATATTATTAATTGTGCTTGTAGTGGTTCTTATTTGTAGTGTGATAGTGGTCTTAGTTGGTCAAAAATACATGTTACATAAATATTGATAATAATAATATTTTATAACTACAATTACCAAATCTGAATGATGGCCTCTCACTATCTCTTTATTGGATCTCAAAAATGGCCCATAATATCCTATATTTTGGAGGGCATAACTTTTGATCTGACCGTTGGATCAGTTTGAAATATTTCATGGAGCTAGATAAAGAGGAGGGCAGTGTCATGGCAAAAAATTTCTACAAGCCATGAATATTTTTCAATGTGTTATTGGGCCTTAATTCCTTCATCTAGTGCCCCAAAAATGGGATTTAGTGTTTTTTAAGAAAAACTAGAAGAAAGAAAAATGGAATTTAATGACTTTTTAGACCTGGATAGGTGTTGAGATTTTATAAGAGGTCTATTATGAGAAATGCAATAATTTGTGTTAATTTAGGGGGCTATTTGGAATTTTTTGGAAATTACTAAAAATAGGGTGGTCAAAAATAACAAATTTCCCAAAAATAGTAATTTTTATTTTTAATAAAATGGGGGTAAACTCATGTTGGATTTTGAGGATCCAAAACAAAATCTAACTAGGATAGGTGATGAAAAATACTTTTGATAATGAATCACATGAGAATTCTAGAATCTCTAGTAGACCACAAAAACTCAAAACTTTGCCTAATCACCTAAAAAGGACTTCTTAATCACCTAAAAAAAACAAGACTGAAACACTTGTTTTTAATCATCTCAGAATTCTAGAATCTCCAGTAGACCACAAAAACTCAAAAAATTGCCTAATCACCTAGAAAGGACAAGAATGAAACAAAAATTTTTGTGGCATCTCAAGCCCTTAGTGGTGAATGATACAATTTCAAATGTTGGCCATTGATAGGAATTGAAAATTCTGCACCATCTAGAGTTTGCAATTTATAAGTATGTTGGCCTACATTATGGAGGATTTGATAAGGTCCAAGCCATTTAGGCTTCCATTTCCTTTTTCCACCATATTTATCATTTGTGGGGTCCCAGTACAAAACTATATCTCCTCCCTGAAAAGGTTTACCTTTAGCTTTCTTATTGAACAATTGCACTATTTTGTGAGCTTGCTTAGTCATCTTCATTAATGCATCCTTTCTATCTTCTTGCAACTTTGCAATTTCATCAAGTCTTCTTTGCAAGACATTTGTATTTTCATGATCTTGAAGAAGTAAATATAAAGCATGACTTTCCACTTGAGGGGGTAGTAGAGCACTCTCACCATATACTAGTTCATAGAGTGACTTTCATGTGCTTCTTTTGATAGATATCCTATCATCCCATTAAGCATACTTCAACTGCTATCCCAACTTCTTTTGTTTCTACCTAATTCTCTTCTGATTCTTGTGATCAAATTCTTATTTGAAGATTCTACTAAAACATTCCCTTGAGGATAGTAATTTTCATAATGAGAAAGCTCTATTTTGTACCTAGCACAAAATTCAATCATCTCAAAATAAGTGAACTAGTTACCATTATCTATGACTACCTTCTTGGGAACCCCAAATCTTGTTAATATGTGCTCTTCTAAAAACTTGATAGTCACTTCTAGTTGATTTATTGAGAGGTGTTTCTTCTACCCACTTGGTAAAATAGTTTGTTGTTGTAATCATCCACCTATGACCTCTAGAAGAATTAGTATTAATATCACCTATGATATCTATTCCCCATATGATAGTTATTACTTCTAACAAATTGGTAAACATATTTAAATAGGGAGCTCTCATGATCTTGTGAGATGTATTCTTTGGAGCAAAGTGGCCCCAAAAAATCTAGAATGATACTATTTTAGCACTTGAGGAACCTCTTTCTCAAATAAACAAATAAGCAACACACCATCTATACATTTGGGCCAATGCTTGATAGATCTTCTTTTATTTTTGGACATGTTTTCTGGAAATGATAATTTATAAAGGTAAAACATAATGACATCATACCACTGGAAATTAGAATTATCAACTGATCTAGCTTCTTGTTGCTCATCCACTATAATAGTTTTATTCATAGCCTCCCCTTTAGCCAGATACTTTGTTAGTCCATGTCCTCTAAAAATCTGCACTACTTTGAATTCTACATCATACTAAAATAACTTAGCCATCCATCTTGCAGGACTACCTAAAGGTTTAGGCTGAGTGAAAACATCTTTAAAAAAAATGTAGGGAATACAGGCTATTACTTTGTTGGATCCAAAGATATATTTGAAATGATCTAATGCTCTAATTAATGCATAAGCTTGTTTTTCTAGCATAGAGTATTTTAGTTTAGCACCCTTCAATCTTGTACTCATAAAGACTATAGGCCTTTCATTATTCTCTTCATCCTTTTGAGCTAGAACTACAACAATAGTGTGTTCTAAGGTAAATGAGTATATCTTGAAATATTTGGAGTAATCAAGGTAGAGCTTGAGTAATTGCATCTTCAATCTTCTGAAAAGTTGTAGTATTTTCCTCTGTCCACCTTATTTCCCTATTTTTCTTGATCATGTCATTTATTTTTTTGGCAATCTGAGAAAAATCAGGTACAAACCTCCTAATAAAGTTAATATTTCCAAACAATGATCTAACTCCCTTAATATTATTAGGAGGGGAATTTTAGAAATGGCTTCTACTCTTTGTGGATAAATGCTAATCCCATATTTTGAAATAATATGCCCAAGAAGTTTACCTTATGTGGCCTCAAATACACATTTTATAGGATTCAAAATATGCCAAACTCCTTGCACCTATCAAACACTTGAGTTAGATGTGCAAAATGATCTTCAAGATTTTTTGAAAAAACTATAGTGTCATCAAGATATACTACCACTATCTTGAACATCAATCCTTTAAAATGCAACATCCATTGGTCTCTGAAATGTTGCCCTTGCATTCATCAATCCAAAGGGCATCCTGAGATATTCAAAATTTTCCCATGGTGTAGTGAAATTTGTTTTGTGTCTATCTTTCGGATTCACTGCAATCTGATTGTAACCTAAAAATCCATCCAATAAAGACATTCTTGATGACCCAACCACTGCTTGAAGCAACTGTTCCATATTCAAAAGTGGGTAGTTGTATTTAAGAGAAATTTTATTTAAATTCTTGAAATCTACACAAATTATGATCTCACCATTCTTCTTTCTAACTGAACAAGATTTTTCAACCAAGAAGAAAGTATCACCTTCCTGATTATCTTGGTATTCAGTAGCTTCTACACTTCTTTCTGCATAATCAAATGCAAAGTGGGATTGAAATTTATTTATTTATTCCTAAAAGGTTTGGTATCCTTTTGAATGGGTATTATGTGATTCATTACCTTTGTATTGAAGGTCTTTAGATCTTCATAACTCCAAGAAAAAACATCCATGTTTTTTTAAATAATTTGATATATTGTTTCTTCTCTTTTCTTGATAGAGCTTTATTAATTCTAAAAATCTTGGGCTATTCCTCTATTCGAATATTAACTTCATCTATCTCAAATTCTTGAAATAGAGGTTTATATGCTCTATCAAAGTCATAAAATAGGCTCTCCAAAGATAACAACCCCCTAGATATCCTATCGGTAGGGTAATAAAACCCTGAAGGTGAGCCTACAATATTTATTATATGCTAATGCTCATCCAGATTTGCAAAAATGAAATAAAAATGCAATATAAAATTTGACCAAGTTTGAAAGTAACTCCTATCTAGTTCTTCAAGCTATAGACTGGTGCCTTATCCATTGGGTAATTGTAGCCAAACTTAAAATATGATGAAGATAGAAGGGAAAGAAGATAAAACTAAGCAAATCACATCCATTCAAATAATGTAATAGAAATTATTCAACATGCCAATGAAAGAATATGCCATCTACACATTCAAATGATGTAAAATGTAAATGGGAGAACACACAAAATTTCATATAGAATTTCTAAATGAGGAAATAGGATTGCATTAAACAAAAAATCATTACAATGGGAGTCTGTTCAGAATAACCAGATCTTAGTGAACCGGTACATACAAATTCTCCATTCAAATGATTCAATAGAAAACTGCAACTCTTTATTCAAATGATGTAACAAAGAGCCTCCTAGCTTCCAACCTCAGCCACTAGAAATAATATTAGTAAACTGGGTACCTCCTCAGCAAAACCTACATAATAATGGAGAAGAAATAGGGGTGACTAGACAAGACACACAAAGGAAATTACAACTAATAAGGACGAACACACTAATATAACTCTTGCAAAATTATTGTGAAAAAACTTGATATTTTTTGTTGCAGCAACTCTCTCATATAGCCTGCAAATTGGTTCTCATTCAAAGCTTGATGATGGTCCATAATTATAAAAAATACAACTATTTTGATGATGGCCCATAATTGCAACTATCTTCATGATGACCCATATTATTAATTATGCGTGTAGTGGTTCTTATTTGTAGTGTGATAGTGGTCTCAGTTGGTCAAAAATACCTATTACATAAATCTTGATAATAATAATATTTTATAACTACAATTACCAAAGTTGAATGATGGCCTCTTACTATCTCTTTATTGGATCTCAAAAATGGCCCATAATAGCCTATCTTCTACAGGGCATAACTTTTGATTCGACCATTAGATTGGATTGAAATTTTTCATGGAGCTAGATAAAGAGGAGGAAAGTGTCGTGGCAAGGATTTTATACAAGCGTTGAATGTTTTTTAGTGTGTTATTGGGTCCTAATTACTTCATCTAGTATCCCAAAAATGGGAATTAGTGTTTTTTAGAAAAAACAGAAGAAAGAAAAATGGAATTTAATGACTTTTTAGACATGGATAGGTTTTGAGATTTTCTATGAGGCCTAATATGAGAAATACAATAATTTGTGTTAATTTAGAGGGCTATTCAGCATTTTTTAGGACTTACTAAAAATAACGTGGCAAAAATTAACAAATTGCCCAAAAATAGTAATTTTTTTAATATAAAAGGGGGGAAAACTCAAGTTGGATCTTGAGGATACAACACAGGCTCCAAATGGAACAGGTGATGAAAAATAATTTTGATAATGAATCACCTGAGAATTCCAAAATCTCTAGTAGAACACAAGAACTCAAAAACTTACATAATCACCTAAAAACAACTTCTTAATCACCTGAAAATGAAACCTTAATCACCTACAAAAATAAGACTGAAACACTTTTTTTTAATCACCTGAGAATTCCAGAATATCTAGTAGACCACAAAAACTCAAAAAATTTCCTAATCACCTAAAATATACTCCTTAATCACCTAAAAACTAAAACATTAATCACCTAGAAAGGACAAGATTGAAACATGCTTTTTTTTGTGTCTTCTCAAGCCCTTAGTGCTGAATGATATAATATCAAATGTTGGCCATTGATAGGAATTGAAAATTTTGTACCATCCAGAGTTTACAATTTTTAAGTATGTTGGCTTATATTCTAGAGGATTTTATAAGGACCAAGTCATTTAGCCTCCCATTTCCCTTTTTCACCATGTTTATCATTTTTGGGATCCCAATACAACACTATATCTCCTCCCTAAAAAGGTTTACCTTTGGTTTTCTTATTGAACAACTACACTATTTTGTGAGCTTGATCAGTCATCTTCATTAATGCATCCTTACTATCTTCTTGCAATTTTGCAATTTGATCAAGTCTTATCTGCAAGACATTTGGATTTTCATGATCCTAAAGAAGTAAATATAAAGCATGATTTTCCACTTAAGGGGGTAGTAGAGCACTCTCACCATATACTAGTTCATAGGGAGACTTTCCTATGCTTATTTTGATAGATATCCTATTAGCCTATAAAGCATACTTCATCTCACTATCCCAACTTTTATTTATGCCTAATGCTCTTCTGATTCTTGTGATAAAATTCTTATTTGAGGATTCTACTAAACTATTCCCTTGAGGATAGTAATTTGTAGACTGAGAAAGCTCTATATTGTACCTAGCACAAAATTCAATCATCTCAAAATAAGTGAAGTAGTTACCATTATCTATGACTATATTTTTTGGAACCCCAAATATTGTCAATATGTGCTCTTCTAAAAGCTTGACGACCACTTCTTTAGTGGATTTCTTGAGAGGTGCTACTTCTACCCACTTGGTAAAATAGTCTATTGTTGTAATGATCCACCTATAACCTCCAAAATAATTGGAATTAATCTCACCTATGAGATCTATTCCCCATTGAATAAAAGGAGATTCCACAATCATTGGCTTCAAGGGTATGGCTGGAAAATTCTTCTTTCCTATAAAAATTAGATAGTTATGATAGCTTCTAACAAACTGGTAAACATATTTAAATAGAGAGGGCCAATAATAACTAGCTCTCATGATCTTGTGAGTAGTAACCTTTGGATCAAAGTGACCCACACAAAATCCAGAATGGTATTCTTTTAGCACTTGACGGACCTCTTTCTCAAATAAACAAAGAAGCAACACACTATCTGGATGCCTCCAATACAGTCTACCTTCTTGAATGTAATACTTGTGGGTCAATTACTTGATATATCTCCTTTTATTTTTGGACATGTCTTCTGGAAATGATAAGTTCTTAAGGTAAAACATAATGTCATCATACCACTGGAAATCAAAATTATCAACTGCTCTAGCTTCTTGTTGCACATCCACTGCAATAGTGTTATTCATAGCCTCCCCTTTAGCCAAATACTTTATGAGTACCTATCCTCTAATAATATGCACTACTTTGAATTCTACATCATACTATAATAACTTAGCCATCCATCTTGCAGGAATGCCTAAAGGTTTAGACCGAGTTAAAATATCTTTAAAAATAATATAGGGAATACAAACTATTACCTTATTGGATACAAAGATACATTTAAAATGATCTAATGCTCTAATTAATGCATAAGCTTGTTTTTATAGCATAGAGTATTTCAGTTTAGCACCCTTCAATCATGTAAACATAAAGGCTATAGGTGTTTCATTTTTATCTTCATCCTTTTGAGCTAGAACTGTAGCAATAGTGTGTTCTGAGGCAAATGAGTAGATCTTGAAATCTTTGGAGTAATTAGAAAAATTCAATACCAAAGCTTGAGTGATTAAATCTTTGATCTTCTGAAAAGTTGTAGTATTTTCCTCTATCCACATTATTTCCCCATTTTCTTGATCATGTCATTTATTGAAGGATAAACCTCCTAATAAAGTTAATCTTTCCAAAGAATGATCTAACTCCCTTAAGATTCTTAGGAGGGAGAATTTTAGCAATGTCTTATACTCTTTCTGGATCAATGCTAATCCCATATTTTTAAATAATATACCCAGTAGTTTACCTTATGTGGCCCTAAAAACATATTTTCTAGGATTAAAATATATGCCAAACTCCTTGCACCTATTAAACACTTGAGTTAGATGTGCAAAATGATCTTCAAGATTTTTTGAAAAAATTGTAATGTCATCATGATATACTACCACTATCTTGAACATAAATTCCTTAAATACAACATCCATTGGTCTCTAAAATGTTACCTCTACATTCATCAATCCAAACAACATCCTGAGATATTCAAATTTTCCCCATGGTGTAGTGAAAGTTGTTTTGTTTGCCTTTTGGATTCACTACAAGCTGATTGTAACCTAAAAAATCCATGCAATAAAGACATTCTTGATGACCCAACCACTTATTGAAGCAACTATTCCATACTTGAAAGTGGGTAGTTGTCTTTAACAAATATTTTATTTAAATTCCTGAAATCTACACAAAGCCTAATCTCACCATTCTTCTTTCTAACCGGAACAAGATTTTGTATCATTTTGAAGGGGTATTATGTGTGTCATTACCTTTATATTGAAGGTCTTTAGATATTCATAACTCCAATCAAAATCAACCATTTCTTTTTCAAAAATTTGATATATTTTTGCTTCTCTTTTCTTGACAGAGCTTTATTGATCCTAACAATCTTGGGTTCTTCCTCTATTCCAATATTAAGTTTATCTATCTTAGATTCCTAAAATGGAGGTTTATATGCTCTATCAAAGTCATCAAATAGGCTCTACAAATATACCAACCCCTTGGGTATCCTATTGATCTTCAGTTGTATGACTTCTATGGGTTCTCCAATAACATCCTTTAGTTTTTCTTCATCACTTTCATCACAAATAACATCAAAAAATTCATTTTGCATTGTCATGAAATTAATAATGTGTATATCGTCATGAAAAACTTGTAAATATACCACATTATTAGGGATATATGGCTTATAAATAGATATGGTTGGTAACCTTTCCATAAACCAAGTGTCTATCTCAAGGTTTTCTACTCCATAAGCATTAGTGGCCAAATTATTAGCATTATGATCTTATGCTCTAGGAATAACTTATAGATCAAAATCCAAGAATCTATCTATTTCATCCAACACTTCTTGCCTATATTGCTTTAATCTAGGGTGCTTTGTTTGATATTTCCCTTTTATTTGCTGAATTATCAACTCAACATCCCCACTAACCTTGAGGTAATTAATACCCAATTCCTTGGCTTTTCTTAGCCCTAGCAATAAAGCTTCATACTCTACAACATTATTTATACAAGAAAATTCTAACCTGTATGGTATGCCAAGATAACTGCCATTGATGTTTGTTAATAGTACTCCAACTCCTGCTCATGCTTTATATTTTGTCCCATCAAAGGTCATAGTCCATAACTCATAAGTTAGAACTTTATCAGTTTTTGTATCTACTTCAACCTTTAGTTTTGGATCAATATTCTCAGCACTAGGTACTTCCAACAAGAAAGGAGAATGTTAGATAGATTAAACCCCCATGTCTCTTTCCTTAATAGAATTCATGACAATAACCATATTATCATTAGGATCTCTAAATTCAACTGAATATCTATTGAAGGGTTCTCTCTTCAATATCACTTTCTCCTTACCCTGCATTGGAATAGTGTTATATGACCAATCCAATTGAATAGTACCACCTAGATGCTCTGCCCAATGCCTAGAAAGTAATAAAATAAAGGGTCCATATCTACAACTACAACATCCATCACCACTTATTTCTTAGGATATTGTTCAATATGGACAAGAAGTCTAGTGATAATGCCTATAGAAGGTACTCTCCTATTATCCATGACAAAAATTGGAGGGTGCTCTTTCTAACAAATCAAGCCTAACTGATCAACTACCTGTTTTGACATTATATTCATGGAAGCACCACTATCAAGCATTAAATTATGAATAACATATTGGTTCCCATAGCTTGATGTATACCTTAGTGATATGTAAAATGGCTTAACTGAATATGGGTCTCTAACTACATTATTCACAAGGCCTATAGGATTTTGAGGTTATCCTCCAAACTGATCAGTTAATTTGAAGGCTCTACATACCTAATACAGGTACTTTGGAATAGTCATTAATTCTCTAAAAGTGATGTTGACCTTCTGTTTGGCAACCTCTAAATCCATATCAAAGTGATATTTCTTATCATCAATTCCTTTTCTAGTTTTCTAATTAGCCAACTCATTTTGTTTCTTTTGGATACTCTCCTCTACATCAGGATCTTCAAGAATCATTTACAGCTTCATATGATTTACCTTTTTCCATGAATTCACTCCCTTTTGAAGAACACAAGCTTATACTGAGAGGGGGGTGAATAGTATAAGACCACTTTTTACTTTTCTTTCAATCAATATTATGCAATGTATAGATAGCAATATCAATAGAAGTAATCAAAGCAATGCACAAATCACCACATACAATAGAGACACCAATTTAACATGGTTCACCCAATATGGGCTACTCCATAGAGAAAATATTTCACTAAATTTTCTCAATCAATCTCTTGGGAATCCTTTCCCTATTACAATGTTTATGGACCTTTGTCCAAAGGAGACACCAATCCCCTAATCAAGTTTGTGGATATCTATCTATAGGAGACACCAATCTCCTTTGCTCTAGCTAGTGATCTTCTAGAAGAATTGTTGCCTCCACTACACTGGCTAATGGGTCTTTATCCACTGAAGACTTCTATCCTAACTCATAAGACATATCCTCACTACCCTATATAATGGATCTCTATCCACTGGAGACTATCATCCTCTATACTCTGTCACCTCCAAAGTTTTCTCTCAGCTCTGTCTCAAATCTGAACTAAACATAGTCCTTTAGTCTAGCACAAATTTGCTCAATATCTATCTTTGATCTAGCACAAATCTATCCTTAAATCTGCACTAAACACAATCCTTCGATCTAGAAAAAATATTCTTAATCTCTATCCTCAAGCCTTAACACAAATCTTAACTCAATCATAAATCAACTCTGCTAGATCTACCCCAAACCTTAACTCAAGTTTTAAATAAACCAATTAATCAAATCTACTCAATAGTATTCTCAAATACTTGTCTCAAATCTACCTTGTAAGCTTTTACAAAATCTCACACTAATCTGTCCACAAGTTCTCTCTAGAACTTGTCCAATCTGCTCAACAAGTCTTCACCAAGACTTACCTCAAATATTCTCAACAAGTCCTCACTAGAACTTGTCCAATCTACTCAACAAGTCTTCACCAAGACTTACTTTAAATCTGCTCAACAAGTCCTCACTAGAACTTGTCCAATATGCTCACAAGTATTCACCAAGACTTGACTCAAATATGCTCAACAAGTCCTCACTAGAACTTTTCCAATCTCACAAAAATATATAGAGAATTGTTAGAGACTCAATATGCTTCACACTCACAACAATACTCAATCACTTTCAATATTATAGAAACATATAGAGAATTTTTAGAGACTCAATATGTTTCACACTCACAAACACTCAACCTCTTTCTCAATTCAATTTAGAATATGGAAAAATTTGTTTCACAGAACTTGAACTATCACTTCAACACATCCACTCAACTAAGCTCAATCACTTCCACTCAACCAATCACTTCAACAATAATTATTATCAAGTAATCCTCACATAACAATGATACTCATGATCTTTGCAAACCCTAGTTCAAGTTCTTCACTCAATCAATCACTTCAACAACAATGCTTATCAAATAATCCTTACATAACAATGATACTCATGATCTTGCAAACCCTAGTTCTTGCAAACTTCAATCACACAACAATGAAGTATGCAAGAACTAGGGTTTGATGATCTTGCAAACTCATGATTCCTTTTACTATTCCTTTTTTTGCTTGTCTTTGGAATTCCTACTCTACACCACTTTGTTGTATGTCCATCGTTATTGCACTTGTAACACTTAATATTGTTATTCGTTGAAGGTACAAATATCTTGGGATTTCTCTTGGTGAAGCCATACCTATTCCTATCATAAACCCTACAATTCATTGCATTGTGATCAAACTGATTACAAGAGTAGCAATACCCTTAAAATAATTGTTTGTTCTTGAAGTTCCCATATTCCTGTCTTTCATGTGTCCTGCACTGTGAAGCTTTATGCCCAAATATGTTACATGAAAAACATCATCCATTAAAATTTCCTTGCCTTGACCTCATTGGTCTCATAGTCTCTCTTACTCTATGCGGGTTCTTGTTCCATATATTTCTCCTTTGTGCATTATTTCTTTCCTTGTTGAAATTTCTATTGTCCAACTCATCCTCAAAAGTCTCACTTTCTCTTACACTATCTTCTTCTTCTTCAGAACTTGAGGTTGACTCCTCTTCCTATTTCTTTTGTACCTGTTCAAAACCAAGACATGTCTTGCTTGATGTAGGCTTTTGTGTCTTGATAATATTATCCAAATTCTTTGAGCTTCTTTCAAACCTGTATAACCTATCTTTAGACTCTTTTATTTCTTCCGTTAGTATAGCCACTTCATGTTCTAACCTTTGACATTCTAAGACCTTTGCTTCTAACTTATCTTTGAACTTCTTTGTCTTAACCATTAACTTGTTTAGATCCTCTATAAGGTTTTCTTTATCTTCATCACATTCTTGAAACTGAAGCTTAAGTTGGGAGTTTTGCTTTCTTACCTTCTTCAATGTGTTAAGAGCATAAATAAGCTCTCCCTCAAGATCAAATTCTCCTTTTTATGATTCTTCCTCTATTTGTTTGCCTTTGAAAACATCTTCATTTTCTTCTAACTTGTCTTCTATAGGATCACCTCGTTCTTCTTCTAGTGCCATTAGAATATTATCTTTTGGTCATTCAAATGTGTCTTCATATTCATCATCACTTAAACTCAAACCATTCTTCATACAACTATCTTCAAGATGTCCAAAATTACCGCATATAAAACACTTGAGAATTATTGGTGAACTTTTCTTAACTTCTTCTTTTTCTTCTGTCAGAAATAAAACTTCATCTTTATCATTATCTGAGAAACTATAATCACTATCACTTGAGTACTTACTTGCCTTTTCTGCATAGTAACTCCTCTTCTGTATTTGAAAGAACTTATTTGCTTATTTGCCTTGTCCATCCTTGCCTTTCTTTTGGTACCTGTATTTTTCTAATTCCCTGTTCTTATGATCCTATTTTCCTTCATAATTGTTATTTCTAGCTTCTTGACAATCAATTGCATAGTGACCATACTTTGCATAGTGACCATAGCTTCAGGCTGTATTGCGAAGGTAAATTGTCATTCCGAAGACAGATCCTCATTCCGAAGATGATGCAGCAAGTCGTCATTCCGAAGACCAAGTTTCATTCTGAAGACAAATTGTCATTCCGAAGACAAAGTTTCTTTCTGAAGACAAAGTGCAACATTCATTTTGCTGTCATTTCGAAGACAATTTCAATCCGAAGATAATATAGCAGACACTGTTTTTGGCATTCTTGTTCCGAATATTAGGCAGAAATCAATATTTTCATTCTCAAAACATGTTTTAAGTATGCCAACTCTTATGAATACCTTTTATGCTAATGGTTAATTGTCATATACTATACACCAATCATTTTACAATGAAGAAATGTAAGAAATATATATACCTGATAAAAATAGTTAATGCAGTTTTGAAGAATGACTGCCTTTGTTGATATTCTGCTGAGATTTTCTACAACATTTCAAAACAAGTGCACTTGGTGAATTTGTACAATGATGGTTCAGAAATTTCTCAAGGTTATGCATGCCAAAAAACTGGTTTTCATGCATACCAACCCAGTAGTGCCTTAAGAAAAGGTTTTCACTGCTGAGTTATTCATTTTTCTCTCTTTTTTTTCTTGATTTTCCCCTTTTTTTTTATTTTTACCTCTCCTTTTCTCTCTCTTTTTTTTTTTGATCCTGACTATGCCCATGAAGGAATTTCATGATTTCCCTGAAACCATGCCCATGAAGGAATTCATACTCAGAATTTATTCATCTTTTTGTTTTCTATTTTTTTCTGATTTTTTTTGTATTTTTTGCTTTTTCTTGAAATCCATGATCATGTTGATTGTTTTGAAGTGGAAGAGGGAATCTCTTCCACTTGTTGTGTATCCAAACTATCAAGTTGCTGCAAGAATTCTTCTTTAGTCAGAGGTGTATGGTACACTCTGAGGCGATGTCCATTCACTACCAACTTCCTTTGTGATCCATCAATAGGGGATAGGCGAGCTGCTCCATTGTCAAATACCTCTTCAATCCAGTAAGGTCCCAAACATCTAGTTCTTAGTTTTCCAGGGAAGTCTTCATAGCAAGAATTAAACAGGAAAGCCCAATCTCCTTGTTGAAGTTTCCTCTGCTGAAAGTGACTGTCATGCCACAGCTTCCTCTCGCTCCTGAATTACCTCGGTTTGGTGCAGAGCATCCAATCTAAGTTCATCCAATGCATTCAGCTGCAGAATCCTGTCCTCGTCTCGTGCTTGCGACAATTCAATTCCAATTTCCAGTGTTGTGCGCAATGTTAGTAGCTCAAATTCAATAGGTAAGAGAGGCTTTTTACCAAAGACTAGTTCATAAGGTGTGAATCCAGTAGTGGACTTCCAAGTAGTATTGTAGGCCCAAACCGCTTCAGGTAATTTATCTAGCCAATTTCTCCTATGAAAAGCTACTATTTTTGTCAAGATGCGTTCTAGTTCCCTCGTTTGTTACCTCAACCTCGGCCATTTGCTTGTGGGTGGTAAGGTGATGATTTCCTATGTTTGATTTCATACAATTCTGTAAATGCCTTTATGACTTTGGATGCAAATTGGGGTCCTTGGTCTGTGGTGATAGACCGTGGAGCTCCAAATCTCTAAAAAATCTGAGTATACAAGAAATCAACGACCTTCTCTTCACGAGCATGTTTGAAAGCACGCACCTCTACCCACTTTGTCAGGTAATCAGTGCATACTAGAATATGCACCTTTCCTTGAGAAGGTGGATCAATAGGTCCTACAAAATCAAGCCCCCACCTCTCAAATGGTTCTAAAACCATTTGAGGCTGCAGTGGCATCTCATTTGTATGAGTGGGTTTCCCCATTCTTTGGCATGCATCACAATGCCCGATGTACTTTTTCACATCCTTGTGAAGAGATGGCCAATAATATCCTGTCCCTAAGATTTTCCTAACAGTGCTTTTTATAGAATAGTGTCCACCTAAGGGTTCATCATGACAAGCTCTAAGGATATCATACACTTCATCCTTTCGGATGCACCTACGTAACACATGGTCAGGACTGCACTTAAAAAGCATACCCTTAATCCATTCAAAAGAAGAACTCTGTTTGATCAATTGTTTTTTCTGTTTTGAAGTGAAATGTGGAGGAACTTTCCCTGTGACCAAATAATTGGCTATATCTGCAAACCAAGGTGATTGGACTGATATAGCAAATAGTTTTTCATCGGGAAAAGTGTCATCAACTAATTCCCCTTCATCCGTGTTCTCGTAACCTGGACAAGAAATCTGCCACAACATTAGCTTTTCCTGGTTTGTTGATTATAGTGATATCAAATTCTTGCAACAACAACAACCAACGAATAATTCTTGCACTTACCATAGGTTTATTCATCAAATACTTAATGGTTGTATGATCTGTGTGAATAAATATTTGATAACCTGGGATGTAATGCCTGAATTTGTTGATGGCATAAATTATCGCTAGGAATTCCTTCTCGGTTGTTGTATAATTTTTCTTGGCTCCTGTCAAGTTCTTGCTAATGTTGTAGATGGTATAGTGTTCACCATTGTCAATTTGTCCTAATGCTGCTCCAATTGCTGTATTGGAGGCATCAGTCTGTATGTGAAATGGTAATGTCCAATTAGGTCCTCTGAGCACAGGTGGAGTTATCAATTTCTCTTTTAGAGCTTCAAATGCTTCCTGACACTTTGCAGTCCAGGAGAATTCAGAATCTTTAGTCAATAGGGCAAACATAGGACTGGCTATTGTACTAAAGTTGGGAATAAACCTGCGATAAAAACCAATGTGTCCTAGGAAGCTTCGGCATTAGTCTGAGTTTTAGGAGGAAGGAGATTCTTGATAATTTCCACCTTCTTTGGATCAACTTGGATCCCTTCAGGAGAGATGTGATGACCAAGAACTATCCCTTCCTTCATCATCATGAAGCATTTTTCTGGATTCAAGGATAACCGGTATGTTTCACAGCGAGTTAAGACTTTGTCAAGATTTTCCAATGTAAAATCAAAAGTCTGTCCACATACTGTGAAATCATCCATGTATATTTCAACACTTTTGGTGGTCGGATCAGCAAAAATTGCTAGGACTCGCTCATTGAAAAGTTGTTGGGGCATTACACAAACCAAAAGGTAAAACCCTATAGGCAAATGTTCCCCATGGACATGTAAAAGTTGTTTTCTCTTGATCTTCGAGTGCAATCTGAATTTGATTATATCCACTAAATCCATCAAGAAAACAAAAGTATCTTTTTCCAAGCAAGAGTATCTAACACCTGATCTATGAAAGGTAATGGAAAATGGTCTTTGTATGTCACCTTATTCAACTCTCTATAGTCTACACATACTCTCATTTTTCCATTTTTCTTAGGAACTATTACCAATGGAGAAACCCATTGGCTATCAAAAATTGGGTAAATGAATCCTACTTCCAGAAGTTTTTCAATTTCTTCTTTCACAATATCTCTTAAGGCAGGATTCAATCTTCTCTGGGGTTGTCTAACCGGCTTGAATTCTTCAGTATAGATTCTGTGGGTACATATATCGGGGTGAACTCCTGACATATCTTTGTAGTTCCAAGCAAAAGCATGAACATGCTTCCGCAAGACAACTATCAATTTTTCTTCCTCTTCCCTAGTAAGCTGGTTGTAAATGTTCAAAAATTTGCCTGGTTGGACTTCTATTTGTTTTGTATTTAGAAGGACTGAATTCACTCCTTCATACCCGGTGATTAAGGGATTAAGAGGACATTGTTGAGATGGGAGAAAAGAAGCAGTTTCTGTTTTATTGCTTCTTGAGGGAAGCATATCTTGTATGGAACAGGTGAGAAGGAAAAATCAGATGATGGTGCCATCCATGTGGTAGTGAAACAGAGTTTCCCTGTGATAGTACGAGATGGTTCATCTTCAGATTTTTGATTCTCCTCATTACTTAACATCGTTGGATATTTGTTGCTTCCCCTTCTAAACCTTGTTCATGCAGAACATTCATCGGGATTGTTTCATTTTCTAAATTTTCTGTGTCACTTGAGGTCTTCTGTGTGTTCTCTTACTACTAAGGTAGCTAGTGTAGAAATGACCTCTTCTGGTTCTTCCTCTCGAGTCAGAAAACCATAACTGACCTAAAAATTTGCTAGATGGTTTTGCGGGAGGATATAAAGAAATCTGTTTCAGATCAATACCATTTGAAATAGTCATATTTCCAGATCTGCAGTCTATGAAGGTTGTTGCAGTTGCAAGCCAAGGTCTTCCCAAAATAATGGGATATCCATGTGCTGAATTTCTTGGCTGTAAAACCAAAAAATCTGTAGGGAATTCCCAAGAAGAAACTTCTATAGGGACATCTTCAATGATACCTTCAGGTTTTGCAACTGACCTATCGGCCATTTCTAAAACTGTAAATGTGGGGCTGAGATGTTTGAGCTGTAATTGTTTCATTGTATCCTTGGTCATGACATTTATTGTAGCTCCTAGATCTACTAAAACATTTGATATTGGTATTGAACCTATGGTAACTGTGATAACTGGACTTCCTGGGTCACTATACTTTGGAGGTACTAGTTTTCCAGATAAGAGATCAGCTATCTTTCCTTCAACCTCGCACAGTCTTGGGAAATGCTTTCTTTTTTCTTCCTGCTCTTTTAATGCACAAATTTTGGATAGTACTTGTTAATCTCTGGTATTTCCTTAATGGCTTGCAATAAGGGCAATGATATAGTCAACTTTTTGAGTTCTTTGACCAATTTTGACTCGGAATTTTTTGGTATTGCATTGAATCTTTCAGGATATGGAATTATCCTTGGTAATTGTTCTGCCTATGGTTCTATTTTTGTCTCTTTCTCTATTGTTGGTTGGATTTTCTCTGGTTCCAATTTTTCTTCTGTCTCCATTGTTGGTTGGATTTTCTCTGGTTCCAATGATTCTTGCTCTTCATTTTCTTTGATTTCATTTGAAACTGGTTTAGGTACAACTTTTCCTGAACGAAGTTGGATGTTACTACAATCAAGAACATTAATTTCAACATTTTCTTCGGCTTCAGCCACATAGACAGGAGGTGTCTGTCTCATGCTATTTGGATTAGTGACTGGTTGAGCTGGCAATTGAGGTTGTTTCACTTGCTGTGTTTGTTGCTATTTTTCTTGAAAATTTTGATTAGGTGCAGGCAACAAATGCTGAGTTTGACCTTGATTCCTTTGCTGCCTTGGATAGGACTGGTATTGCTGACTCCACTATGGTTGGTTTTGCATCCAATGTGGATTAGTCTGATTTTGATTCCAGGCTGGATTGTTTTGATTCCAAGATGGGTTGTTTTGATTCCATGAGGGGTTGTTTTGATTCTGATTCCAGGCTGGGTTACTCCAATTTGCTTGTGGCCATTCTTGGGAATTTGTCCATTGAGGATAATTCCAAGGACGTTGGGGTGGTTCTGATTGTCCCCAAGGCATAGTACTAGGATTATGCCCCCAATTTGTAGGAAAACGAGGGGGATTTTGGTATTGAGAGAAATTTCCCCCTTGTTTTGGTCCAATATAGTTGAGTTCCTCGATCTGACTTTCTAACACAGTTTTGAGTTGTGGTAGCAGGTGGCATTGATCAGTTGAATGCCTTTTTGAACAGATACTACAAATGGCTGAGATAGATGTTTTATTCAAAGGACATTCCTACAAAGCATGTTTATTTCTACATCTTGGGCAATAAATTGCCAAAGGTTCTATGTTTTTTGCTTTTGCGGACATTTCCCCCAAAGTAGTGTTTAGGTGCACTAGAATATCAGTTTTGAAATTTGCAAGTTCCTCTATCAGGTCCTTCACATCAGTGCCATTTGTGCGGCTTTTTCTTCTTCTCTGCTTAGTGCGAGAGTAATTCCTACAGAGATCCATAATTTCCTCATTACTGAGAGTGGTTACATCCCCTTTTCCCATCAAATCCAGAACTTCTCTGGATTCATCTTGCAATCCTCTCAAAAAGATGGTTTTACATAATTCTGGTTCTACAAGTCCACATCTCCTTTGAACAAAGGAGAACCTATCAAGATAATCTTCCAATGTCTCATCATCTTCTTGCTTGATTCTGAATAACTCATCTTTTCTATTCCTTACACGGCAATATTCCTGATATTTGTCTAAAAAGATAGTTTCCATTTGATCCCAGGTTCTTATGGAATTTGGCTCTAAGCTCATGAACCAGTGTAATGCTGAATCCTTGAGTGTTGAGGGAAAAACCTTAAGTTTTTGATTGTCATTTATATAATCATAGGTCTGACACACTACCTTGAATTCAAACAAAAACTGATCAGGATCTTCAGATACAACACCTCGAAAGGTTGGAAGTACCGAAGGTGAAATGGTCTTCATGGGAGAGTTTTGTGTTGGATTCAGATCAATAGGATATTCAAATGTTCTGGAAGGTTGGAGCATATCCTGATCATCTCCTTCATTATGGACATAGCCATGTTGGCCATCTATATTGCCTCCTCTCGCCATAGTTTCCTGTTTGTTGGGAGAAGTTAAAGCTTCCCAAATTGTTCTCTCAAGAGGTCCAAGCCCCTCCTGTTGATGATGAGTCCGATGAATTGTCTTTCTTAGGATATTTTGATGATGATAAAATTGGTGATTTTCCTTTCTCAAAATGTTCTAATGATGGTGAGACTCGGTGATTTTTCTATCAATCTTTCTCGGTAGTTCAAACACAGGTGATTCACCCCTTAGGCGTGAAGATCTCCTTAATGGAACAAGCCAGGGATCCTTTGGGGTAGTTCTACCTTTTTCATCCCTAGACTTACTCATTCATGTTTACTCTTAAATGACATAAATTAAGTCAATAGTTGTTATCTTCCTCAGCTGTTGTATTCAGATTTTAACCTGAATTTTCATAGCTTAGTCTGATTACAGCTATTGGATCGCTTTTTTTCTTCTAGCAACACTATTCCTCAGCAACAGATGCCAAAATGATGCGTAGTCATTATACCATCATTAATTCTCAATGAATTTGTCAATCCAGGGCAGTGTACAAGGCTATCTATGAAAGAAGAAGTGAAACAACTATAACTTAGGTCAATCTAGAGCAACAGGTCTTATTGGTGGAACCGGTTGTGTGGGGGGTTTTAGGACATTCCTATCTCTAAATTGCATGAATTAAACCTTAATCTAAGTTGCAGAATTGGAAACTAATCATTAACTATAGAAATGAAGTCCTAATTACAATTGCAGAATGAGACCTAATTATATTGCAGAAATAATAGTTGTAGAATTGAAAGTCTGATCCTAATTGCAGAAAGGAAATCTAATTACTTTTGTAGCAATGAAAGTCTAATTCTAACATGGAAATGAAAACTGTCAAGGTTCTGTAACAGAAGGTTGTCAATCTTCTATGCAGGATTTGATAGCAAAACATAAAATGCAAGAAATTGCTGAAAAACAGTAAATTCTAGGAATAACAGTCTGAAATAAAGTGGAAGCTTTGTTGAAAGTAAATATTACAGCTAAAACATTAAGCACAAGATTAATCTAAGCATAAATAAACTAAGACTGCAGATATTGTCAGCTGTTTACAAGCAATTGAAATAACAAGTTCTACAACTCATTCTACTGCAACAAAATCAGAATAAAAACTTGCTGTTAGTCCTCCTCCTAGGTCCGGAAGTGGCCAGCCTCCTTGTACAGAAGAAGGTATAAGTCTCTCTCTCTCTCTAGATCTTAATCACACTCATTTACAAGCAATATGAAATAGAACTGGTGCACTTTATTGATTAAAGAACATGATTACAATAATTCTGTTGAAAACCTGTTACAGGACTGTAACAGTCAAATTCTACCTATTTTTTGCTTCTTCCTAGCTTCCTTACTTTCTACTTCCTACTGCTACTACTACTCTAGGCTCAACCTGAATGGGAGCAATATTTATAGATGTCCTAAGGTCTGATTACAAACAAAGAATATCTCAAAAGATCTAATCCTACAATGCTGCAACAAATTCTGGTTTTATCCTAGAAGAAGATTAAAACTTGATCTTTCCCTTAATGATGGCTTTGGTCGGCAATGACGGCAAAGACAGATGGAAGATCTTTTCCTTTACCTTTTCCAACCTTTATTTCCCTTTTTTCGGCTTCAAAAATCGGTCAACAAGTCAAAAAGCACATTCTGTTTTCATTCCGAAGATAAGTGGCTTCATTTCGAAGACAATGCAATTCTCATTTCGAAGATCGCTCATTTCGAAGATACTGCAATTCTCATTTCGAAGATACTACAATTCTTCATTTCGAAGATCCGCTCATTTCGAAGATAATGCATTCTTCATTCCGAAGATCCGCTCATTTCGAAGACGTTGTGTTCTCTCATTCCGAAGATATCTGTTCATTCCGAAGATACTTCAGAATGAACAAATGTGTGCTTTTCCAGTGATTTCTTCTGCATCTCTCAGGTGGGTTATCTCCTAAGATCAAATTCCAATGGTCTTCATCTCTTTCCACATGTGAATTCCATGCCTTGCTATTTATGGACAATTGGCTGGAATTTACATGGGAAAGACCATTTTTTGCTGCACAGCAACAGTTTGCTTGCATTGTTGCTAGATTTAGGTGAAATAAATGCTTGAGACAAATCAAAACATGATTAGTGAAATGCTGCTATTATTCTAAGCATATCCCATTTTAGCAAGTCATAGCAAAAAGAACACAAAACTATGCAAAAAGTTGTAAAAATCAGCATATAATATTCCAAATACATTGATCATGCAAAATGGTTAATATACAGCATATTGAATCAACTTAACTAACATATCGGATAAAACATAAGAGTTTATAGGCAATTTTAGTGTTCAAAACATGTTATGATTGAGGCATTTCCAGGCCTCATCATTTTCCCCCCAACTTATATTAATGCATGCCCTCATGCATTCTGTTGGGCTATGGAATCACATATGTCCATGTTTAGATTCCATGACCTGTAGAATAATTTCTTGCCTATATAATACCCCCTATTTTCTTGAATGTTTCTGAGCCAGTCTTCAAATTGTTCATCAAGTTGGGCATCTTCCTCAAAGTAGAATGGAACTGGAGTAATGATGGTTGGAGGCCTAAACCTAAGACCTATCCAGTTATGTTGCATGATTTGAATCAACTGGATTACACCTTCTGCTCTTCTTCTGGACCATTCTAAGTTGATGGGGGAGATGGGTTCTCTTTTCCTCAAAGACATGGAAAGTTCAGCCCATCTATCTCTGCACACTGACAATGCTGGGAAAAAATTGTGATCACAGAAATTGTTGAATCTGGCCACACAGTCCCTTAAGTTGTTCAAGTACATCCTCTTTATATCATCCCTGTTCATCATTGAGAAGTGTTGTCTGGTGATAACTAGGTGGTTTGGCTGGATTGCTCTGACTAACAACTCAACCCTTGTTTCAATCTCTTTATTCTGCTTTTTCTCTTGATCCCAGTAAAGCTGATTCTGCAAAGTAGACATAAATGCTCTCAACTGAACATCTCCAATGTAGATTTGAGGATGAAACTCTACTTCCTCTGGAATGAAGAAACTGTGTAAAAATAGTTCACACAGGAGATTTTTCTGCTCAAAAGGGCTGTCAAAATATGCCTCCAAGAAATCTCGAGTTGTGTCCAATTTATATGGGAGGTTTGAACTAATCCTCATGACCTGCCATCTGAGGTATTTTTCCTTCAAAATAAGGTTGTAAAATCTAGCTGGTCATCTAAATTGGACTAAAAATTCAGCAATTTGGCATAAGTCAGACACCTTTTCTTTCAATGCCTGAATTTCTGTTTCCTTGGCTTCTAGTTGTTTTGCTTCCAATTTGAACTTTTCAGTTTTAGTGGCAAGCTGCTCATATCTAATCATCCAGCTAGCTATGTCTGCATTGTATTGCTCTAGAGACACAGTATTAGGTGGTCTGACTACAGGTGGAATCCTAGGTAGCAGATCAACTTGAACTCCTTTTTTTGCCACTTCTACTGGTTGATCATCTATCAATAATTCTACCTGTACCTCCTTATTTGCTATTTCTATGGGGTTGTCATCAGATAGTAATTCTACTTGTACCCCCTTATCTGTTGTTTCTACTGAAAGTGTAACAGTTTGAAATGCAGGGACCTCAATAGGAGTACTTACTTGAACATTTTCTTGTTGCTGGGACTGTTCCTGTGTTGGTGGCTCATCTTCAACATCCTCTGCTATGCTCTTTACCATTTTTGAAGCATCTTCAGAACAAGAAGGCAATGCTTCAGAATGAGATGGTGCTACTTCAGAATGAACAGGCACTTCTTCAGAATGAAGGGGTGCTACTTCAGAATGAACACCCATGTTTGTCTCAACAGAGTCATCTGCCCTTGATAGACCCAGAAGCAATTGAGCCAAATTGTCTTCATCAATGGATACAACTGGCTGTTTTTCAGATTGTGACAACATTTTTCTCAATTCTGCCACTTCCTGCTGAAGCTCTGCAATTTTTCTTTTCTGTATCTCAATGATACTTTCTTTCTCCTCAATCCACTTGGTTTGTGTTCTAACAACACTTCTTGCTGCTTTCAGCTGCTCTGTGATGTCTTCCACTTCTGTTTCTGCTTCAGAAGCTGATGCAGACAAATCAGCTGCAGTTGGCTGCTCAACCAATATCTCCTCTTCTGCAACAATTTGTTCTTGTTCAGGAGGCTCTATAAAACTGTCTATAAGGGTATCTACCATATCTGTAGCCTGTTGAACTGTAGCCTCCTCCAAATTATCCTGCTCGTTTTTGCCTCGACTATCTGTTCAGGGAATTCTGGAAAGTTTTTAGAGGCTGGTTGTATCTCTGTGACATTTGGGCTGCTTTGTCTATCTTCTTCCTCCATAACCTGTTCTGTTGTTTCTTTCAAATGGATTCTTGTAGACCTCCTAGTTCCAGATGCAAACTTCTTCTTTTTGCTCTATTTTCTGGTGACAGCAGGGGTTATGGGGTCAGTTTCAGATGCCTTTGTTTCCCTTGTTATTTCTATTTCTGTTTGGTTAAGTGCTTCACTTCTCTGTTCTGTCAAATCAGTGGTCACTCCAAAAAAATGAACCTTCTTTTGTTTTTCTGCTCTGCTGCCAGTTCCAGATCCTCTTCTCTTTTGTTTCTTGGTTCGTGAAGTTGAGGGTTCAGGAGCAAGGTTTTCTCTTCGTCATTGTTGGGTGTGGTTCTATTTCTGTAACAGCTTTTGTGGCACCTTCTACAGTTTCCTCTGTAGCATCTTCTACAACATTTTTGTAGCAGCTGTTTCTTCTTCTATAGCAACATCAGCAGTATCTGGTTCTTCTTCTTCCTCATCTTCATCCCTAAAAATGACATCATTTAGGGTAGAGTAAAACCTATCAAAACTCCTAGGGTTTCCTCTAAAATGGTGTTGGCAAACTAGTTTGATGAGGCCATGATGGCGAAGGCTTCCTTTACCCTCCTGATATCTCTTTGCCATGTTTTTTAATTCTTGATACAGATACAGGGGAAGATTTACCCTAACTTTCGGTTGTTGCTCACCATGTCTGAGATGGTTCAAAATTCGTAGATGATGCCCTGACAACAGCACATATCGCCCTTCACAAGTTAGGAATTTAATTACCCAGGTGGCTACTTCATCCCAGGGGTTCCTGCAGGTTGGCCCTTTTTAACCCTTTGCATGTGTTGTTATGGGTTAAATACTCTGGCTCTCTATCATTTTCTTCTACAAACTGATTAACTACATTTGCCAATGTATTCTTGCCAGATCTAGAAATTGAAATCCCTTCTAATGGCAGCTCAGTAATCTGACTTAAAATTTTAGGGGTTACCTCAATAGTCATGTCGTTAACATGTGCTCGGTTGTTTTTGAATGTATGGGCGAACATGCCAGCCAAATCTTCAGAAGACCCATTAAACTTATCCAGAAATGGCATAAACCCTCCATCTTCAAAAATCTGCACGACTGCCAGATTTTCTCGGAGGTAGGTGGTATCTGCAGGTTCCGTTCTGATCTTTCGCCCCATATTTTTTGTTTAAAAACCACTGCTCATCGCTATTCCTCTGTTGGATCTCTGGTTTTTTTATGTTGCAGATTTGCAGAGGTTTTAGTTTGAAATCTTCGCTTGCCCTGTTTCTCGTCTTCTTCTTCGGAATGAACCGTAACCTGAGCACTGTACTTCGCAAACACGTCTTCGAAAAGAAAGGTGGCACACATTTCTACTATTGCACCGAACACCTATCCATCAATGATTGCATGGACGTCCTTGCCGTCAGATCCACCTCATTTGGTTTTAATTTTTTTGTTCAGTCTGTAGATTCTCACGTGCATGTTTATTGGCATTAAAAATTGGTGGCATATGGTTGGTCACGTCCTCCGTAATTCTGGTATTTTCCAATGGGTGCAAAAACAAACCATGTGCTTGATTGACACGTGTTCCTTTATCGTATGCAACTAAAAGAGTTTGATTTTGTCATACCTTGTCTTCTTGGATGCCACGTGGAAATGCTCTTTCCAAAGATTATAACTTATTGCGCAAACAAAACTTCATTCCGAAGATTATGACTTCATTTCGAAGACGAGTCTTCATTTCGAAGACAAATCCTCATTTCGAAGACAGGTCTTCATTCCGAAGACAAATCTTCTTTGCAAATTTAAATCTTCATTCCAAAGATTAATCCTCATTCCGAAGATCAATCCTCATTTCGAAGATCAAGATGTATTGCGAAGGTAAATCTTCATTCCGAAGATAGATCTTCATTCCGAAGATGATGCAACAAGTCGTCATTCCGAAGACCAAGTTTCATTCTGAAGACAAATTGTCATTCCGAAGACAAAGTTTCTTTCTGAAGACAAAGTGCAACATTCATTTTGTTGTCATTTCCGAAGACAATTTCAATCCGAAGATAATACAACAGACACTGTTTTTGGCATTCTTGTTCCGAAGATTAGGCAGAAATCAATATTTTCATTCTCAAAACATGTTTTAAGTATGCCAACTCTTATGAATACCTTTTATGCTAATGGTTAATTGTCATATACTATACACCAATCATTTTACAATGAAGAAATGTAAGAAATATATATACCCGATAAAAATAGTTAATGCCGTTTTGAAGAATGACTGCCTTTGTTGATATTCTGTTGAGATTTTCTGCAACATTTCAAAACAAGTGCACTTGGTGAATTTGTACAATGATGGTTCAAAAATTTCTCAAGGTTATGCATGCCAGAAAACTGGTTTTCATGCATACCAACCCAGTAGTGCCTTAAGAAAAGGTTTTCACTGCTGAGTTATTCATTTTTCTCTCTTTTTTCTTGATTTTCCCCTTCTTTTTTTTTTTTTACCTCTCCTTTTCTCTTTTTTTTTTTTTCTTGATCCTGACTATGCCCATGAAGGAATTTCATGATTTCCCCTGAAACCATGCCCATGAAGGAATTCATACTCAGAATTTATTCATCTTTTTGTTTTCTATTTTTTTTGTATTTTTTGCTTTTTCTTGAAATCCATGATCATGTTGATTGTTTTGAAGTGGAAGAGGGAATCTCTTCCACTTGTTGTGTATCCAAACTATCAAGTTGCTTCAAGAATTCTTCTTTAGTCAGAGGTGTATGGTACACTCTGAGGCGATGTCCATTCACTACCAACTTCCTTTGTGACCCATCAATAGGGGATAGACGAGTTGCTCCATTGTCAAATACCTCTTCAATCCAAGTAAGGTCCCAACCATCTAGTTCTCAGTTTTCTAGGGAAGTCTTCATAGCGAGAATCAAACTAGTAAAGCCCAATCTCCTTGTTGAAGTTTCCTCTGTTGAATGTGACTGTCATGCCATAGCTTCCTCTGCTCCTGAATTACCTCAGTTTGGTGCAGAGCATCCAATCTAAGTTCATCCAATGCATTCAACTGTAGAATCTTGTCTGTCTATGCCTGCGACAATTCAATTCCAATTTCCAATGTTGTGCGCAATGTTAGTAGCTCAAATTCAATAGGTAAGAGAGGCTTTTTACCAAAGACTAGTTCATAAGGTGTGAATCCAGTAGTGGACTTCCAAGTAGTATTGTAGGCCCAAACTGCTTAAGGTAATTTATCTAGCCAATTTCTCCTATGAAAAGCTACTATTTTTGTCAAGATGCGTTCTAGTTCCCTGTTTGTTACCTCAACTCTGGCCATTTGCTTGTGGGTGGTAAGGTGATGATTTCCTATGTTTGATTTCATACAATTTCAGTAAATGCCTTTATGACTTTGGATGCAAATTGGGGTCCTTGGTCCTGTGGTGATAGACCGTGGAGCTCCAAATCTCTAAAAAATCTGAGTATACAAGAAATCAGTGACCTTCTCTTCACGACCATATTTGAAAGCACGCACCTCTACCCACTTTGTCGAGTAATCTAGTGCATACTAGAATATGCACCTTTCCTTGAGAAGGTGGATCAATAGGTCCTACAAAATCAAGCCCCCACCTCTCAAATGGTTCTAAAACCATTTGAGGCTGTAGTGGCATCTCATTTGTATGAGTGGGTTTCCCCATTCTTTGGCATGCATCACAATGCCTGATGTACTTTTTCACATCCTTGTGAAGAGATGGCCAATAATATCCTGTCCCTAAGATTTTCCTAACTGTGCTTTTTACAGAATAGTGTCCACCCGAGGGTTCATCATGACAAGCTCTAAGGATATCATACACTTCATCCTTTCGGATGCACCTACGTAACACATGGTCGGGACTGCACTTAAAAAGCATACCCTTAATCCATTCAAAAGAAGAACTCTGTTTGATCAATTGTTTTTTCTGTTTTGAAGTGAAATGTGGAGGAACTTTCCCTGTGACCAAATAATTGGCTATATCTGCAAACCAAGGTGATTGGACTGATATAGCAAATAGTTTTTCATCAGGAAAAGTGTCATCAACTAATTCCCCTTCATCTGTGTTCTGTAACCTGGACAAGAAATCTGCCACAACATTAGCTTTTCCTGGTTTGTTGATTATAGTGATATCAAATTCTTGTAGCAACAACAACCAACGAATAATTCTTGCACTTACCATAGGTTTATTCATCAAATACTTAATGGTTGTATGATCTCGTGTGAATAAATATTTGATAACCTCGTGATGTAATGCCTAAATTTGTTGATGGCATAAATTATTGCTAGGAATTCCTTCTCAGTTGTTGTATAATTTTTCTTGGCTCCTGTCAAGTTCTTGCTAATGTTGTAGATGGTATAGTGTTCACCATTATCAATTTGTCCTAATGCTGCTCCAATTGCTGTATTGGAGGCATCGGCTTGTATGTGAAATGGTAATGTCCAATTAGGTCCTCTGAGCACAGGTGGAGTTATTAATTTCTCTTTTAGAGCTTCAAATGCTTCCTGACACTTTGCAGTCCAGGAGAATTCAGAATCTTTAGTCAATAGGGCAAACATAGGACTGGCTATTGTACTAAAGTTGGGAATAAACCTACGGTAAAAACCAATGTGTCCTAGGAAGCTTCGGCATTAGTCTGAGTTTTAGGAGGAAGGAGATTCTTGATAATTTCCACCTTCTTTGGATCAACTTGGATCCCTTCAGGAGAGATGTGATGACCAAGAACTATCCCTTCCTTCATCATCATGAAGCATTTTTCTGGATTCAAGGATAACTGGTATGTTTCATAGCGAGTTAAGACTTTGTCAAGATTTTCCAATGTAAAATCAAAAGTTTGTCCACATACTGTGAAATCATCCATGTATATTTCAACACTTTTGGTGGTCAGATCAGCAAAAATTGCTAGGACTGCTCGTTGAAAAGTTGTTGGGGCATTACACAAACCAAAAGGTAAAACCCTATAGGCAAATGTTCCCCATGGACATGTAAAAGTTGTTTTCTCTTGATCTTCAAGTGCAATCTGAATTTGATTATATCCACTAAATCCATCAAGAAAACAAAAGTATCTTTTTCCAAGCAAGAGTATCTAACACCTGATCTATGAAAGGTAATGGAAAATGGTCTTTGTATGTCACCTTATTCAACTCTCTATAGTCTACACATACTCTCATTTTTCCATTTTTCTTAGGAACTATTACCAATGGAGAAACCCATTGGCTATCAAAAATTGGGTAAATGAATCCTACTTCCAGAAGTTTTTCAATTTCTTCTTTCACAATATCTCTTAAGGCAAGATTCAATCTTCTCTGGGGTTGTCTAACTAGCTTGACTTCTTCAGTATAGATTCTGTGGGTACATATATCAGGATGAACTCCTGACATATCTTTGTAGTTCCAAGCAAAAGCATGAACATGCTTCCGCAAGACAACTATCAATTTTTCTTCCTCTTCCCTAGTAAGCTGGTTGTAAATGTTCAAAAATTTGCCTGGCTGGACTTCTATTTGTTTTGTATTTAGAAGGACTGAATTCACTCCTTCATACCTGGTGATTAAGGGATTAAGAGGACATTGTTGAGATGGGAGAAAAGAAGCAGTTTCTATTTTATTGCTGCTTGAGGGAAGCATATCTTGTATGGAATAGTGAGAAGGAAAAATCAGATGATGGTGCCATCCATGTGGTAGTGAAACAGAGTTTCCTTGTGATAGTACAGATGGTTCATCTTCAGATTTTTGATTCTCCTCATTACTTAACAACAATCGTTGGATATTTGTTGCTTCCCCTTCTAAACCTTGTTCATGCAGAACATTCATCGAGATTGTTTCATTTTCTAAATTTTCTGTGTCACTGAGGTCTTCCGTGTGTTCTCTTACTACTAAGGTAGCTAGTGTAGAAATGACCTCTTCCGGTTCTTCCTCTGAGTCAGAAAACCATAACTGACCTAAAAATTTGCTAGATGGTTTTGCAGGAGGATATAAAGAAATCTGTTTCAGATCAATACCATTTGAAATAGTCATATTTCCAGATCTGCAGTCTATGAAGGCTGCTACAGTTGCAAGCCAAGGTCTTCCCAAAATAATGGGATATCCATGTGCTGAATTTCTTGGCTGTAAAACCAAAAAATCTATAGGGAATTCCCAAGAAGAAACTTCTATAGGGACATCTTCAATGATACCTTCAGGTTTTGCAACTGACCTATCAGCCATTTCTAAAACTGTAAATGTGGGGTTGAGATGTTTGAGCTGTAATTGTTTCATTGTATCCTTGGTCATGACATTTATTGCAGCTCCTAGATCTACTAAAACATTTGATATTGGTACTGAACCTATGGTAACTGTGATAACTGGACTTCCTGGGTCACTATACTTTGGAGGTACTAGTTTTCCAGATAAGAGATCAGCTATCTTTCCTTCAACCTGCACAGTCTTGGGAAATGCCTTCCTTTTTCTTCCTGCTCTTTTAATGCACAAATTTTGGACAGTACTTGTTAATCTCTGGTATTTCCTTAATAGCTTGCAATAAGGGCAATGATATAGTCAACTTTTTGAGTTCTTTGACCAATTCGACTCAGAATTTTTTGGTATTGCATTGAATCTTTCAGGATATGGAATTATCCTTGGTAATTGTTCTGCCTATGGTTCTATTTTTGTCTCTTTCTCTATTGTTGGTTGGATTTTCTCTGGTTCTTTTCTTGCTCTTCATTTTCTTTGATTTCATTTGAAACTGGTTCAGGTACAACTTTTCCTGAACGAAGTTGGATGTTACTACAATCAAGAACATTAATTTCAACATTTTCTTCAACTTGACCACATAGACAGGAGGTGTCTGTCTCATGCTATTTGGATTAGTGACTGGTTGAGCTAGAAATTGAGGTTGTTTCACTTGCTGTGTTTGCTACTATTTTTCTTAAAATTTTTGATTAGGTGCGAGCAACAAATGCCTGAGTTTGACCTTGATTCCTTTGTTGCCTTGGATAGGACTGGTATTGCTGACTCCACTGTGGTTGGTTTTGCATCCAATGTGGATTAGTCCGATTTTGATTCCAAGCTGGATTGTTTTGATTCCAAGATGGGTTGTTTTGATTCCATGAGGGGTTGTTTTGATTCTGATTCCAGGTTGGGTTACTCCAATTTGCTTGTGGCCATTCTTGGGAATTTGTCCATTGAGGATAATTCCAAGGACGTTGGGGTGGTTCTGATTGTCCCCAAGGCATAGTACTAGGATTATGCCCCCAATTTGTAGGAAAACGAGGGGGATTTTGGTATTGAGAGAAATTTCCCCCTTGTTTTGGTCCAATATAGTTGAGTTCCTCAATCTGATTTTCTAACACAGTTTTGAGTTGTGGTAGCAGGTGGCATTGATCAGTTGAATGCCTTTTTGAACGGATACTACAAATGGCTGAGATAGATGTTTTATTCAAAGGACATTCCTGCAAAGCATGTTTATTTCTACATCTTGGGCAATAAATTGCCAAAGGTTCTATGTTTTTTGCTTTTGCAGACATTTCCCCCAAAGTAGTGTTTAGGTGCACTAGAATATCAGTTTTGAAATTTGCAAGTTCCTCTATCAGGTCCTTCACATCAGTGCCATTTGTGTGGATTTTTCTTCTTCTCTGCTTAGTGCGAGAGTAATTCCTATAGAGATCCATAATTTCCTCATTACTCAGAGTGGTTACATCCCCTTTTCCCATCAAATCCAGAACTTCTCTGGATTCATCTTGCAATCCTCTCAAAAAGATGGTTTTACATAATTCTGGTTCTACAAGTCCACATCTCCTTTGAACAAAGGAGAACCTATCAAGATAATCTTCCAATGTCTCATCATCTTCCTGCTTGATTCTGAATAACTCATCTTTTCTATTCCTTACACGGCAATATTCCCGATATTTGTCTAAAAAGACGCTTTCCATTTGATCCCGAGTTCTTATGGAATTAGGCTCTAAGCTCATGAACCAACGTAATGTTGAATCCTTGAGTGTTGAGGGAAAAACCTTAAGTTTTTGATTGTCATTTATATAATCATAGGTCCGACACACTACCTTAAATTTAAACAAAAATTGATCGAGGATCTTCAGATACAACACCTCGAAAGGTTGGAAGTACCGAAGGTGAAATGGTCTTCATGGGAGAGTTTTGTGTTGGATTCAGATGAATAGGATATTCAAATGTTCTAGAAGGTTGGAGCATATCCTGATCATCTCCTTCATTATGGACATAGCCATGTTGGCCATCTATATTGCCTCCTTCTGCCATAGTTTCCTGTTTGTTGGGAGAAGTTAAAGCTTCCCAAATTGTTCTCTCAAGAGGTCCAAGCCCCTCTTGTTGATGATGAGTCTGATGAATTGTCTTTCTTAGGATATTTTGATGATGATAAAATTGGTGATTTTCCTTTCTCAAAATGTTCTAATGATGGTGAGACTGGTGATTTTTCTATCAATATTTCTAGTAGTTCAAACACAGGTGATTCACCCCTTAGGCGTGAAGATCTCCTTAATGGAACAAGCCAGGGATCCTTTGGGGTAGTTCTACCTTTTTCATCCCTAGACTTACTCATTCATGTTTACTCTTAAATGACATAAATTAAGTCAATAGTTGTTATCTTCCTCAGCTGTTGTATTCAGATTTTAACCTGAATTTTCATAGCTTAGTCTGATTACAACTATTGGACTATTTGTTTTCTTCTGGCAACACTATTCCCCGGCAACAGTGCCAAAATGATGCGTAGTCATTATACCATCATTAATTCTCAATGAATTTGTCAATCCAGGGCTGTGTACAAGGCTATCTACGAAAGAAGAAGTGAAACAACTATAACTTAGGTCAATCTAGAGCAACAAGTCTTATTGGTGGAACCGGTTGTGTGGGGGGTTTTAGGACATTCCTATCTCTAAATTGCATGAATTAAACCTTAATCTAAGTTGCAGAATTGGAAACTAATCATTAACTACAGAAATGAAGTCCTAATTACAATTGCAGAATGAGACCTAATTATATTGCAGAAATAACAGTTGTAGAATTGAAAGTCTGATCCTAATTGCAGAAAGGAAATCTAATTACTTTTGCAGTAATGAAAGTCTAATTCTAACATGGAAATGAAAACTGTCAAGGCTCTGTAATAGAAGGTTGTCAATCTTCTGTGCAGGATTTGACAAGAAACATAAAATGCAAGAAATTGCTAAAAAATAGTAAATTCTGAGAATAATAGTCTAAAATAAAGTGGAAGCTTTGCTGAAAGTAAATATTACAACTAAAACATTAAGCACAAGATTAATCTAAGCATAAATAAACTAAGACTGCAGATATTGTCAACTGTTTACAAGCAATTGAAATAACAAGTTCTACAACTCATTCTGCTGCAGCAAAATCAGAATAAAACCTGTTGTTAGTCCTCCTCCTAGGTCTGGAAGTGGCCAGCCTCCTTGTCCAGAAGAAGGTATAAGTCTCTCTCTCTCTCTAGATCTTAATCACACTCATTTACAAGCAATATGAAATAGAACTGGTGCACTTTATTGATTAAAGAACATGATTACAATAATTCTGTTGAAAACCTGTTACAGGACTGTAACAGTCAAATTCTACCTATTTTTTGCTTCTTCCTAGCTTCCTTACTTTCTACTTCCTACTGCTACTACTACTAGGCTCAACCTGAATGGGAGCAATATTTATAGATGTCCTAAGGTCTGATTACAAACAAAGAATATCTCAAAAGATCTAATCCTACAATGTTGCAACAAATTCTGGTTTTATCCTAGAAGAAGATTAAAACTTGATCTTTCCCTTAATGATGGCTTTGGTCGGCAATGACGGCAAAGACAGATGGAAGATCTTTTCCTTTACCTTTTCCAACCTTTATTTCCCTTTTTCCAGCTTCAAAAATCGGTCAACAAGTCAAAAAGCACATTCTATTTTCATTTCGAAGATAAGTGGCTTCATTCCGAAGACAATGCAATTCTCATTCCGAAGATCGCTCATTTCGAAGATACTGCAATTCTCATTCTGAAGATACTGCAATTCTTCATTCCAAAGATCCGCTCATTTCGAAGATAATGCATTCTTCATTCTGAAGATCCGCTCATTTCGAAGACGTTGTGTTCTCTCATTCCGAAGATACTTCGAAATGAACAAATGTGTGCTTTTCCAGTGATTTCTTCTGCATCTCTCAGGTGGGTTATCTCCTAAGATCAAATTCCAATGGTCTTCATCTCTTTCCACATGTGAATTCCATGCCTTGCTATTTATGGACAGCTGGCTGGAATTTACATGGGAAAGACCAGTTTTTGCTGCACAGCAACAGTTTGCTTGCACTGTTGCCAGATTTAGGTGAAATAAATGCTTGAGACAAATCAAAACATGATTAGTGAAATGCTGCTATTATTCTAAGCATATCCCATTTTAGCAAGTCATAGCAAAAAGAACACAAAACTATGCAAAAAGTTGTAAAAATCAGCATATAATATTCCAAATACATTGATCATGCAAAATGGTTAATATACAAGCATATTGAATCAACTTAACTAACATATCAGATAAAACATAAGAGTTTATAGGCAATTTTAGTGTTCAAAACATGTTATGATTGAGGCATTTCCAGGCCTCATCATTTTCCCCCTAACTTATATTAATGCATGCCCTCATGCATTCTGTGGGCTATGGAATCACATATGTCCATGTTTACATTCCATGACCTGTAGAATAATTTCTTGCTTATATAATACCCCCTGTTTTCCTGAATGTTCCTGAGCCAGTCTTCAAACTGTTCATCAGGTTGGGCATCTTCCTCAAAGTAGAATGGAACTGGAGTAATGATGGTTGGAGGCCTAAACCTAAGACCTATCCAGTTATGTTGCATGATTTGAATCAGTTGGATTACACCTTCTGCTCTTCTTCTGGACCATTCTAAGTTGATGGGGGAGATGGGTTCTCTTTTCCTCAAAGACATGGAAAGTTCATCCCATCTGTTTCTGCACACTGACAATGCTAGGAAAAAATTATGATCATAGAAATTGTTGAACTTGGCCACACAGTCCCTTAAGTTGTTCAAGTACATCCTCTTTATATCATCCCTGTTCATCATTGAGAAGTGTTGTCTGGTGATAACTAGGTGGTTTGGCTGGATTGCTCTGACTAACAACTCAGCCCTTGTTTCAATCTCTTTATTTTGCTTTTTCTCTTGATCCTAGTAAAGCTGATTCTACAAAGTAGACATAAATGCTCTCAACTGAACATCTCCAATGTAGATTTGAGGATGAAACTCAACTTCCTCTGGAATGAAGAAACTGTGTAAAAATAGTTCACACAGGAGATTTTTCTGCTCAAAAGGGCTGTCAAAATATGCCTCTAGGAAATCTACAATTGTGTCCAATTTATATGGGAGGTTTGAACTAATCCTCATGACCTGCCATCTGAGGTATTTTTCCTTCAAAATAAGGCTGTAAAATCTGGTTGGTCGTCTAAATTGGACTAAAAATTCAGCAATGTGACATAAGTCGGACACCTTTTCTTTCAATGCCTCGAATTTTTGTTTCCTTGGCTTCTAGTCGTTTTGCTTCCAATTTGAACTTTTTAGTTTTAGTGGCAAGCTGCTCATATCTAATCATCCAGCTAGCTATGTCTGCATTGTACTGCTCTAGAGACACAGCTTGTAGCACCCTAAAATTGGCGCAGTGAAATTGTAATAATTACATTCATCCTAGTAAATAATTTAAATTCAAATTTTAACCTCCCAAACCGCCCGTTAACCGTCGGGTAATCCGTTTCCCCTTTTTCGTGCCATTTTTAGAGGTTGTTTTGACCGTTTGACGATATCGCCGCCGATCAGACGATATCGCCCCAGATCTGACGATTTCGTCTAGGCTAGGACGTCCAGACGATCTTGTCACAAAACTAATTTTGCATAATTAGCTTCTGTTCCAATGGGTCTCTAATCTGGGCAGAAGCGTGTCTGCGCCATTAGGGACCCTCCCCCATTGGAGATCTCCCAAATAGGGATGATCTCCAACCTCCTAACTACTCCCCTAAGCCTATTTAATCCTTAGGACCTTCCCTTCCCAACCCCTGGCTGAATTTCCCTGTAACTTGATTTTGCGTGCATTAGAATACCTAGAGCATCATTTTGTATTTGTTATTTTGAAGTTTTCTTGCAGGGACCTCATTGATTTTTAGTCGGAGCAAGCTCAGATCGTCGCAGATGATCTCGTTCAAATCTCGGATGATCCTGTCATAATTCGAGATGATTTCATTGCTTCCAGATGATTTCGACTGCAATCTGCATTGGGGGCAATCAGTGCCTAGAGTTTGCACTTTCTCTTATACCTTTTGCTATTTTATTCTGCATTTAAGTTAGTTTTTTCCTTATTTCTTATTATTTTGCATTTGGAGTTCACCCATATAGTTTAGGTTGCATGATAAGATCATAATTTCTCATTAGAATATCATAATTTGTTTGAATTTCTATTCATAACTATTGTTTAGTATTCATATTGTCATTTTGTGTTGTTTCCCTCTGTTATCATAGTGGCATTCTTTGTATTTTGCATTTGTTTTTCTGTTTGTAGGTCTCTGACGAATTCGTCAGATCTCAGATGATCTTGTCTGATCTCAGATGATCATGTCAAATCAGAGGCGATCCTGACTGCTTCAAACATCAGAATCTCCATCAGACATCCGGATCAGGTATTCTTCTTTTATTTCTCTGTTTTTTGTCTTAATTTTGTTTTCTGCATTCATTAAATCTGCACTTTCATATAGATTAATTTAGATTCATTTGGCCAAACCTAGGATATGAATGCTTAAGGCTAAAAACGAACACATAAAAACACATTCCAAACCTAGGCGTGGAAACTGCCATTAAATGTTTCCTGGTGAACCCACCATCCATCAAAAAATCATCAAAATACACCTCCCTTGAGAGGCGGGACCTTCGCAAGTCCTCTCAGTCCGAGGTACCGCGACATCCTTTTCCCATCCTCCTTCCGGGCACGGATCCTATAGCCTGAAGGTAAGGATGCAAAAAATTTGGAGCGATACATTTTGGTGAACCCGACGTGAATAACATAGGCATCTTTTCGATTCAAAAATATAAAAAAAAAACAAAAAATATATATATGTATACAAGAAAAAAAAGTAGCAAAATCATCATTTCAAGTTTGTATGTTTTAGATTCAATTCTAAATAGTAGATACTAAATATTACTTTTAGAAGTACTAAAGAAACCATGAGTTTTTACTCAAATCAATATGAGCCCATCAAGTAATGTTGGAAGAATTCAGCCAAATACATTTGTTGATTATGACCAACCTCATCCCTATTCAACACCACCTCCATCACACTCTTCTCATTTTTCATCCTTACCCCAACAGGACAATCCCTTTGCCAATCCTCTTCATAACGATATTATCTATTCTCCCATATATCCATATTATGTCTATCGATCCACATACAATCCTCCACCACCTTTTCAATATTCTTCTTTCAATACAACACATTCATTTCAACAAGAAAATACTTATTCTTCCAATTCTACCATGTACTCACCTCATGCTTCGCAATCTTCCTGTCATCATTCTACCCATAATAAAGAAAGTAGAGGTGAGAAACCATTGGGCCCTTTTATGACGAAAGTCCTAAGGCATTTATCAAAAACCTCTCAAAAACCTTCATCACGTAAATTTACTAAGCTCAATCAACCAATGGATATAATTCTCAAGTATTTACTTGACACAAATAAGATTGAACTCCCTTCCATAAGACAACCCGATACCACAACAGATTGGTTTAAACCTGAGCTACATTGTGAATATCATAGAGTAGATGGACATATGACACAAAATTGTAAAGATTTAAGATGTGCAATTCAAGATTTGATTGATGATGGTCTTTTTAATATAAAGGAATTACAATCTACAACTGATTATAAATCTCCAGTAAACAATCAAACTCCTACACAACAAATACCAATAATCAATCAAGACATGGGGATCTCCCAAGAACCCCTATTCAATTATCAACAACAAGAAACCAATCAAATATTGCATGTTAATGTGTCCCATCATGATGATATTACTAATATTGTAACAAAAACTACAAATGAGCAACCTCAAGTTCAATCAACTCAATCTGATATTCAAGATATGGATTCCTCATTTGACCAACCTTCAAAACTATCTTTGACTCTAGAGAATGATCCAAAATGGAATGTAAGCATAGAAAGCTCATCTTTAGAATCAAAATCTCAATCTGAAATCCACTTTGATAGCCAACAACAAGTGATTAATCCTCAAGCAAAGATATCCCTTTTAGAAGTATTACAAATTTATCACAAGGAAATTTTGTTCAAGATACCTAGCCAACAATTTGTTCCTCATCATATTTTCTCTAAGAACATAATTAATGGTATAAACCCTCTTGAGGTTAACCATATTTCATTCTATGATGAGGATATTCCTTCCTCTACTCCACAAGAAGACTCCTATCTTTACATTACAGGATCTAGTAAAGAAACACATGTTAAAACTATCATGACAGATAATGACTCCTCTCTTAATTTATGCACTTATCAATTATTCCAAAAACTCAAAATAAAGGAAGAAGATCTTAATGAATCAAATGTTATTATAAAATCTTTTAACAATGAAATTCAAGAAGCTCAAGGTACTATAATTTTTCCCCTCAATATTGGATCCAAGATCCTGGATACTTTGTTTTATGTGGCATATTGCCCTTCACCTTACAACCTACTTCTTAGAAGTCCTTGGATTCATACGATGAGGGTTGTCCCTTCCACTCTTCACCAATGTTTGAAGTTTGAACTTGCAAATAAAATTGTTACCATACATGGTGACCCAACACCATTTGAAGAATATTTAACGGTTGAAACATCAAGTTCTATACATTCTCTATTATCACAATTATCTTCTATCCATCACTTTTCTTCATCCATATATGATCATCCTTGTTTATCAAATAACATCCATGCATATCTTTCACATCTGCATCTGCTCCTTCCATCTTATCAAGATTTGGAATATAGTGATAAGAATGAAGAACTTTCTTATCCTTCTTACATTTTATTTTGTAACATGATCAATTTTCCACATATAAAAGTCAAATCTTTTGCTACATTATTCTACATTATAACAAAGCTTTTGTTATCACTACCTTTTATTCATCATCTTTTGTTCTTACCTTCACCTCAACCAGATTATCCTTCAAAACCTCCTTTGATTTTGAAGCAACCTTAGACATGCTATACTCAAATAACCTTGTATAGTGTATATAGATCATCTTGTATATACCACCAATTTCAATTCATAAATTAAAATCAAAATACAAAAAAAATCAAAATCCTCAAAATCTTCAAAAAAAAATACTAATGCAACTAAGGACCTTAAAGGTAAATTTGAGCCCAACTGGCTTGGACCATACATTATTACTACTAAATTCGAATCAGGAGCATACAAATTGTCTACCTTAGATGGTAAAGAACTTAAAGAACCCATGAATATTTTGCATCTTAAACGTTACTATGTATAAATTTGGTCATTTCATCCATGTATATATTTGTTTGTTTAAAATCACTATCTTGTATTTCTTTCAAATTTATAAATTCAAAAACACCAAAAACATTCATAATCATCAAAATCTTCAAAACTATTTGTTGCATTTATTTATGGCACTTGTTAAATTTTTTGTTCAAAAACAAAAATAAAACCAAAAAAAAACAAAATAATGATAAAAATATAAAAACAGCAATATGCTTGACTCTTTCGAAACCAAAACAATATAAAGAAGAAAGAGAGAGTCAATATTCTCAAAACTTCTCAAAAAGTATTTATATATATTTTCTTACAATTATTGCAGTTTATATGTTGCAAATTATTTTGGATAAATTAGCATTTATTTGGAATCTCTCACTTGCACACTCACAAAAATAAATATCTTGATTTTATCTCGCATGATTACTAATCTCTCTTATATCAAAGTCCACAAAATTCAATTAAATAAAGTTTGAGCATAGAGAATTGATCTTGTTATTTACTTAAACCAAGCACATCTTTTCACAATAAAATGATTATATTTGTAATTTCCATGTTTTGCTACATAGTAGACGTGATTTCTTGAGCGAAAAGTTTCCCCTGCTATCCTATCATGCACATGGTCTAGAATCTTTGAGAATTGGCAAAAGGACAAGCTCACCCCTACCCGGAATAAAAATCCCTTGCTCTACAGCTAATCCGAGCAAGTATCCCTAGCAAAGAAGAAGAAAAGAAAAGTTCAAGAAAAAAAGAGAAAAGAAAAATGTTATTTTATATCATTACAACAATATTTCAAGCACTATCTCAAAAATCAAGCAAAAAAAAAAAAATACAAAAAGAAAAAGAAGCAAAGTTCAAAAGAAAAGCAAAAGAAAGCAAAAAGCAAGAAAGCAATAAAATCCCTTTCCCTACCCATTGAAAAGAAAAGAAGGGTTGATGAGCTTGAATCCCTGGAATTCTCAATTATTCGAAAACTGTGAGGTAAGCCCCATAACAGGTGGTTTGTGCCCAACCTGCTTGGCCTTGGGTAACTCCTAGCGTGGCGATATGTCTGTCACATTAGCGACCTTCTTTTGTACGGACCTATGTCTACTTATGGATTAGCTAGCTCTTGATAATCCGATCTACATAGTAGTCTGGTATGGTTATATGCATTTACATCATGGTTAATGAACACTTATTTGGTTTCTTCAAATCACTTGTATCATATTATCTTGCTCAAAACCGGTAAATGCACAAAGCAATTGCACACACATTTGTATTTGAGAGATTTTGTGTATCATTATGATAAATCAAGATCGGAAATGAATTCACATATGCACATGGGATTCCTTATAAATCTAACTTTTGTCTTCAAAATACTTTGAAATATTATTTTTGCAACTTGTTTGGAATAATTCAACTACAGTTGTTTACCATAAAGACAACTATATAATAGAAAAATCAAAAATTTCTTTCAAAACCATACAATCAAAACATATATATATATATAACTTTTGTCGACTTTCGCGACGATGGTATAGTTCCAAAACCAAAATTGGAATTTTATGCCTAGCGCAAGTCCTCATCTTCATATTTTCTTGTTTATTAAAAAAATCAACCATGCAATAAAACTATCTATTTTTCTTTGATTTTCGCGATGATGGTATAAGTCTATACCTACATATTCTATGCCTAGCGCAAACCATTGTAACAATTTTTATTCCCCATTTATTTAAAAATCATGAAAACCATATGACTTAAATCATACTATTACACAGTTATTTTTTTTTTAAACACAAAGCATGCACATTATCACTATTTCATGTCATTATGTCAACCTTCAATTTTGCAAAGATGATATAATTCCTAAGGAATTATCCAAAAATTATCACACTTAGGAATTTATGCCTAGCAAAAAAATCATTATTTAATGCATACTATTTTTTTTTATGAAAATCTGAAAAACAAACCATCATCACCATCATTTTCACCATTGCACCAAAGTCTTAAGACAGTCTCTTAAGCATTCTTTTACTTTTAACAATATTTCTATACTGGGATTAGCTTGACGACCGAGTGAGCAATGACTCCATGAAATGGTCTATAATAGCGACAATGTCCTTTTCTTTTTTTTTAGCGACAATGTCCTTTGAAATTATTGTTAGAAGTCTCTTTTTATTTTTTACCACATCACATTACAAACAACCAATTTGTTACATCAGATTATTTCATTTAAAATATTACCGCATGACATCAAAATTATAAATTTTCAAAATGACATAATTTCATGAATCCTCAATCCAATTATCAAATCAATCAATCAAACATAAAAGCATCATAAACATACACATAACACAAGTCATATGATCAAAACTATCTCATCTCATATATATATCAACAGTATATATACATCATCAAAACTGGATCGGTATGCCACAATCTGTACCTCGGCATACTCAATCCTCTATCAAAAATAATAAACCTACATATCAATCTATACAGTGTAATGCAGTCCTCTAGCCTCGAGAGCCCCTCGAGCTCTCAGCCTCATCTCCTCCCCCCACCCTGAGGTGGACGAGGTGGCCCCATCGCAGTATGAGTAGTACTGTGAGTCCTAGTCCTCGATCGGGATGAAGTCCTCGAGGACCCAATCCTGATAGGGTCAGCAATGTCGGCTGGTAGTTGTACCCTCTGACCCTCTGGCACCATCTGGAAGTAGATGCCCTGGTAGAACACGGTATGAGTAATCGACCGTGCTAGCTCTCGTGTGCTCGCTCCTCCACCCGATGCCTTGAGGCGTGCAATCTCGTATTTGAGCTAGGTAACCTCAGCTCGATGGCATGTAGCCTTGTCCTACAATGTTTGCACCTATGCTCGGAGATGATCTCTCTTCGCTCGAAGAGTAGCTGTCTTGCTACTCTCCCCTGTGTCAACACCCTTGCCCTTATCGGGCGATGGTGGCCTCTCTCTTTGTGGAGAAGGGGGTCTCGCCTCCCTCCTCTCCCTCTGTCGCGGCCTCTCCTATGCATGCGGCCTCCTCAACTCTCTCCCGTCGTGACCCTGGGCTGCCTCCATAGCCGCCTGGCATCGCCTCCCTATCTGACGCACAACTATGTGTATCAGACCCTGAGCCCTTGTCATCCGAGGAGGGCGGATGCCTGCGTACCAGGCATCATAGCCATCGGCTACCCCTACGTCGTCCCCATCCACTGGCTGAATGGGGGCATCGTCCAAGTCCTGACTCCATAAATGCTGCATGTTTGGAGCCCCACTCACTGTAGTGTTATCCCGGACAGTCCGGGAAAACTCATAATCCCTGAGAGATGGGATCCCCTACTATAGACCGAACTGATGCAAAACTTGGTCATAGCGGTGGAGCTCCACCTCTCCCCTCTCCATCCTCAGCCAGCAGACTTGCCTGATGCAAGCTAGCTCCTGTCTATCCTCGACCCACCCTGGGTGCTCTCTCCATGGCCTCCAGGTGATCTGGTCAGAGACAAGGTCGTCTAGTAGTCTCTGGGACACTAGCAGATCTATCCGTCGCTGTGACCCTCTCCGGAGCCACCAGTAGAAAACTCGAGGCCTCTCCTTGTCAATCCCTGTCAGTGGGAGCCCTACCGACCTCTGCACCGCAATGTGCTCCCAGCACCAAACCTGCAGTAGTGATTTCATAACTAGACATCGGTCGCCCTTGTATACGACCCCATGAAGGATCTTATACAACCGACAGAGTACAAAGCTCTCCCAAGCAAACCTATATATGTGGTCTCTCATGTCATAGACCACATCTGTTAGTACCCATGGCACCCCACATCCACTTTGGTGGCACAGCAGAAGACCACCTACTACCCCAACCAAAACCCATGTGAGTCTAGATGCCCCAGGCATCTAGCGTAGTGACTCGATATTCACTCCGCCCTTCTCTAGGGCGAAGCTCGGATCGCCACAGAGTCGCATCATTGCATGGCCCTGATTGGCCACAGGGGTGATCATCCATCCTTGTATGAGGATCCTAAGAATCCTCCATACATCCTCCAGTGTGGGAGTCATCTCCCTTGTCGGTAACCGAAAATAGGAAGAATCCGGATACCACCTCTCTGCTAGGGCTGTTAATAGCCCCATATCTGTAGAAACTTGTGGCATCTCTGCCACATGCTGCAAGCCGACCTAAGTTAGCTGATCTCACTCTACCTGAGATAGAGTGGCCAAGTCATCCCTCAACCCGTCGTATTTCCATTCTCTGCTCTTTAGTAATCCTCTCTGCAACATAAACAAAATCAACAATAAAAATCATTAATTAAAAATGCAAGTCAAAATAAGTTTAATTTTATAAATGATGATATCGTCCACAATTGGATGATATTGTCCCAAATTTGAGCAAATTCGTCTTCAATTTCGCCAGTCGAAATCGTCCCCTTTTTGACGAAATCGTCCCCCTATCGCCGATTTTGCCCTTAGACGAAATCAACGATATCGAGACAATTTCGGCGAAATAGAGACGATTTCGTCTCGACGACGTCGATGGCCCAAAAATGGCCGTAATTCTCAAAAATAAATCAAATTTAATCTAAAAAGCATGAAATTCTAAATTAAAGCATTCTAAACTAAGTTTAGACCCTTACCCATAGCCCGCGTCGGACCTCTGTTGATCTATGCGCTGTCTCGACCATCTTGTCTCCAGAGCTCTAAAAACTAGGAAAATGAACAGTAACAATGAATTAGGTTTTACCCTATTTTTCTTAATTTTATTCAAAAATAATTCAAAATTAATTTTGCTTTTCCGCGTTTTTACCTCAAACGTTCGATTTGGGTAAAAACACGGAGGGGGAACCATAGTAAGCTATCGTACGATTCGACCAAGAATCGTTGCTTAAAAATGGGAATAATTTTTTCTTTCTCGTAGATCGAGAAGAACTCATCTTTAATGCATTTTCTTCGGAAAATTCGCTAAAGAGGGGGCAAAATGTAGCACCCTAAAATTGGCGCAGTGAAATTGTAATAATTACATTCATCCTAGTAAATAATTTAAATTCAAATTTTAACCTCCAAAACCGCATGTTAACCACCGGGTAATCCATTTCCCCATTTTCCATGTCATTTTTAGAGGTTGTTTTGACCGTTTGATGATATCGTCGTCGATCAGACGATATCACCCCAGATCTGACGATTTCGTCTGGGCTAAGACGTCCAGACGATCTTGTCGCAAAACTGATTTTGCACAATTAGCTTCTGTTCCAACGGGTCTCTAATCCGGGCAGAAGTGTGTCTGCGCATTAGGGACCCTCCCCCGTTGGAGATCTCCCAAATAGGGATGATCTCCAACCTCCTAACTACTCCCTTAAGCCTATTTAATCCTTAGGACCTTCCCTTCCCAACCCCTGGCTAAATTTCCCTGTAACTTGATTTTGCGTGCATTAGAATACCTAGAGTGTCATTTTGTATTTGTTATTTTGAAGTTTTCTTGCAGGGACCTCATTGATTTTCAACCGAAGCAAGCTCAGATCGTCGTAGACAATCTCGTTCAAATCTTGGACGATCCTATCACAATTTGAGACAATTTCATTGCTTCCAAATGATTTCGACTGCAATTTGCATTGGGGGAAATCAATGCCTAGAGTTTGCGCTTTCTCTTATACCTTTTGCTATTTTATTCTGCATTTAAGTTAGTTTTTTCCTTATTTCTTATTATTTTGCATTTGGAGTTCACCCATATAGTTTAGGTTGCATGATAAGATCATAATTTCTCATTAGAATATCATAATTTGTTTGAATTTCTATTCATAACTATTGTTTAGTATTCATATTGTCATTTTGTGTTGTTTCCCTCTGTTATCACAGTGGCATTCTTTGTATTTTGCATTTGTTTTTCTGTTTGTAGGTCTCTGACGAATTCTTCTGATGAATTCGTCAGATCTCAGATGATCTTGTCTGATCTCAGACGATCATGTCAAATCAGAGGCGATCCTGACTACTTCAAACATCAGAATCTCCATCAGACATCCGGATCAGGTATTCTTCTTTTATTTCTCTGTTTTTTGTCTTAATTTTATTTTTTGCATTCATTAAATCTACACTTTCATATAGATTAATTTAGATTCATTTGGCCAAACCTAGGATATGAATGCTTAAGGCTAAAAATGAACACATAAAAACACATTCCAAACCTAGGCGTGGAAATGCCATTAAATGTTTCCTGGTGAACCCACCATCCGTCGAAAAATCATCAAAATACACCTCCCTTGAGAGGCGGGACCTTCGCAAGTCCTCTCAGTCTGAGGTACCGCGACATCCTTTTCCCATCCCCCTTCGGGCATGGATCCTATAGCCTAAAGGTAAGGATGCGAAAAATTTGGAGCGATACAACAGTATTAGGTGGTCTGACTACAGGTGGAATCCTAGGTAGCAGATCAACTTGAACTCCTTTTTTTGCCACTTCTACTGGTTGATCATCTATCAATAATTCTACCTGTACCTCCTTATTTGCTATTTCTATGGGGTTGTCATCAGATAGTATTTCTACTTGTACCCTCTTATCTGTTGTTTCTACTAAAAGTGTAATAGTTTGGAATGTAGGGACCTCAATAGGAGTACTTACTGGAACTTTTTCTTGTTGCTAGGACTGTTCCTGTGTTGGTGGCTCATCTTCAACATCCTCTGCTATGCTCTTTACCATTTCTGAAGCATCTTCAGAACAAGAAGGCAATGCTTCAGAATGAGATGGTGTTGCTTCAAAATGAAGGAGTGCTACTTCAAAATGAACACCCATGTTTGTCTCAATAGATTCATCTACCCTTGATAGACCTAGAAGCAATTGAGCCAAATTGTCTTCATCAATGGATACAGCTGGCTGTTTTTCAGTTTGTGACAACATTTTTCTCAATTCTGCCACTTCCTGTTGAAGCTCTACAATTTTTCTTTTCTGTATTTCAATGGTACTTTCTTTCTCCTCAATCCACTTGGTTTGTGTTCTAACAACACTTCTTGCTACTTTCAGTTGCTCTGTGATGTCTTCCACTTCTATTTCTGCTTCAAAATCTGATGTAGACAAATCAGCTGCAGCTGGCTGCTCAACCAATATCTCCTCTTTTGCAACAATTTGTTCTTGTTCAAGAGGCTCTATAAAACTATTTATAAGGGTATCTACCATATCTGTAGCCTGTTGAACTGTAGCTTCCTCCAAATTATCCTGCTCATTTTCTGTCTCAGCTATCTATTCAGAGAATTCTAGAAAGTTTTCGTAGGTTGGTTGTATCTCCGTGAAATTTGGGCCGCTTGGTCTATATTCTTCCTCCATAACCTGTTCTGCTATTTCTTTCAAATGGATTCTTGTAGACCTCCTAGTTCCAGATGCAAACTTCTTATTTTTGCTCTATTTTCTAGTGACAGCAGGGGTTATGGGTTCAGTTTCAGATGCCTCTATTTCCCTTGTTATTTTTTCCTCTATTTGGTTAAGTGCTTCACTTCTCTGTTCTATCAAATCAGTGGTCACTCTAGAAAAATGAACCTTCTTTTGTTTTTTTGCTCTACTGCTAGTTCCAAATCCTCTTCTCTTTTGTTTCTTGGTTCGTGAAGTTGAGGGTTCAGGAGCAAGTTTTTCTACTACTGTTGTTGGGTGTGTTTCTGTTTCTGTAACAGCTTCTGTAGCACCTTCTGCAGTTTCTTCTGCAGCATCTTCTACAACATTTTTTGCAGCAACTGTTTCTTCTTCTGCAGCAACATCAGTAGTATCTGGTTCTTCTTCTTCCTCATCTTCATCCCTAAAAATGACATCATTTAGGGTAGAGTAAAACCTATCAAAACTCCTAGGGTTTCCTCTAAAATGGTGTTGGCAAACTAGTTTGATGAGTCCATGATGGCGAAGGCTTCCTTTACCCTCCTGATATCTCTTTGCCATGTTTTTTAATTCTTGATATAGATACAGGGGAAGATTTACCCTAACTTCTGGTTGTTGCTCACCATGTCTGAGATGGTTCAAATTTCACAGATGATGCCCTGATAACAACACATACTACCCTTCACAGGTTAGGAATTTAATTACCCATGTGGCTACTTCATCCCAAGGTTCCTACAGGCTGGCCCTTTTTAACCCTTTGCATGTGTTGTTATGGGTTAAATACTCGGCTCTCTATCATTTTCTTCTACAAACCGATTAACTACATTTGCCAATGTATTCTTGCCGGATATAGAAATTGAAATCCCTTCTAATGGCAACTTCAAGTAATCGACTTAAAATTTTAGGGGTTACCTCAATAGTCATGTCGTTTATATGTGCTCGGTTGTTTCTGAATGTATGGGCAAACATGCCAGCCAAATGTTCAGAAGACCCATTAAACTTATCCAAAAATGGCATAAACCCTCCATCTTCAAAAATCTGCACAACTATCAGATTTTTTTAGAGGTAGGTGGTATCTACAGGTTTTGTTCTGATCTTTCACCCCATATTTTCTATTCACTGCTGCTGCTATTTCTCTGCTGGATCTCTAGTTTTTTTTTATGTTGCAGATTTGTAGAGTTTTAGTTTGAAACCTTCGTTGCCCTGTTTCTCGTCTTCTTCTTCGGAATGAACCGTAACCTGAGCACTGTACTTCGTAAACACATCTTTGAAAAGAAAGGTGGCACACATTTCTACTATTGCACAGAACACCTATCCGTCAATTATTGCTTGGACGTCCTTGCTGTCAGATCCACCTCATTTGGTTTTAATTTTTCTGTTCAATCTGCAGATTCTCACGTGCATGTTTATTGGCATTAAAAATTGGTGGCATATGGTTGGTCACGTCCTCTTTAATTCTGGTACTTTTCAATGGGTGCAAAAACAAACCATGTGTTGACTGACACGTGTTCCTTTATCGTATGCAACTAAAAGAGTTTGATTTTGTTGTACCTTGTCTTCTTGGATGCCACGTACACTACATGTCTTGTACCTTGTGATCTCACACACAACTCACACATACCAAAACCTGGAGACTTTCTTCTCTCTCCTCATGTCTTACAGGTAGCAAATATACCCTCCTCATCCACATCTGCCCAAATCCCTCAATTCCATCACATGGGCATTTATGTAGATGATGAATTCGAGTTTAGTGAGGCCATCGATTACTTCAATATCATCCCTATCTCTGAATAGTTGCACGATGAATCTCGCATTCTCATCGAAGACATGATCAACGTAGACATTAGTGATGATTCAAAAAATCCACACATCCTCAAACTAGCCGCTAGCCTCTCACCCGAGGAGCGTATCGCCTTCACGAACTTCTTACACAAGTATATAAAAGTGTTCGCATGGTCTTACAAAGACATGTTGGGACTTGACCCTGTCGTGGTAGTGCATAATATTATACTAGATCCCAATGCCAAACCAATGAGACAAAAATTGTGATGCATGCATCCAACTGTCACATTGATAGTAAAATAAGAGCTTCAAAAGCTCCTAGATGTTGATTTCATAATACCCATCAACTATCCCGAGTGGGTATCCAACATGGTCCTTGTCCCTAAACCATCTGGTGATGTTCACATCTGCACAAAATTTCATGACCTAAACAAAGCTTATCCCAAAGACAACTTCTTGTTACCCAACATTGATTCCCTGGTCAACTCCATCGCAGGTCATGAAATTATTTCCCTCATGGATGGATTTTTCAAATATAATCAAATTAGGATCAACCCAGTAGATCAACACAAAACTTCCTTCACAACACCCTGGGGGAATTTTTGCTACAAGGTCATGCCCTTTGGCCTTAAAAACGTTGGGGCAACCTATCAACGAGCCATGACCTACATCTTTCATGACCTAATACACAAAATTGTGGAAGACTATGTAGATGACCTTATAGCCAAATCAATGAAATGTGTTGATCATATCAAAGATCTTCGTCAGATTTTTTATCAACTACTAGAACACAACGTGTGCCTCAATCCAAAAAAGTGCATGTTTGATGTTACATCTAGAAAGATACTAGGATTCATTGTCTCCCAACGAGAATTGAGGTTGATCCTAGCAAGGTGAAATCCATCATCGAGATGCCTCCTCCTACTACCTTAAAGAAATTACATAGCTTAGAGGGCAAGATCACCTCTATTCACAGATTTATAGCACAATTATTAAACAAATGCCAATCATTCAATCATATCCTACAAAAAGGAGTACACTTCAAATGGGATGAAAACTACAAAGCCGCATTCAATGCTATCAAAAATTACCTCACATCATCATCGGTTATGTCACCATCGCATCCACACTTACCACTAACTCTATACATCTCAGCCACAGAGTTCATGCTAGGTACACTCCTAGCCCAAAAAAATGCTCTCGATAAAGAGCAGGCTATCTACTATATCAATCGTACATTAGTTAGTTATGAAATGAGATACAGATATATGGAGAATCTATGCCTAGCAGTAGTATTCGCCACTTTGAAACTAAGACACTACATATTAAACCACACAACTTTTGTCATTGCCTGATACAATCCCCTATGGTATATGATGAACAAGAGTTATCACAACTCACACATAGCCAAATGTATCATGCTCCTAATCGAGTTTGACCTAGAATTCGTATCTCAAAAGTTTTTCAAAGGGTAATTCATTACTGACCAACTGGCTGAAGTCCCTATAATTGACAATCAACCCTTGCTCATCCAACTCCCCGACGACTCTATATTTCACATAACCAAAAATGAGGAATACGTTGAACTAGAATTTGTGGCTGACCTCACCATGTTCTTTAATGGGTCCAAGTGTCTCCATGTTGGGGGTTCAGGTATTGTTTTCTTTACACCTGAAGGAGAACCACCCCCATTTTCATTAAAACTTAATTTTCCCTGTACCAATAACAATGTAGAGTACGAAACCCTAATCTTAGGATTGAAACAAGCACACACTATGCACATCAAGGGCCTTCACATCATAGGAGATTCGCTCTTGATTGTCAATCAAGTGTAGGAAATTTGGCTATGTAATTGTCCAATTCTCCAACAATACAAGAAGATCACCCAACAACTCTTATCCCAGTTTGAATGGTATTACCTCGAAGCCGCACCATGCTCATCAAACCATTTTGCAGACACCATGGCCTCCCTAGAGTCCCTTATCTCACAAAATACAATGTCCAACATCACATCTGTAACCATTCATACACTTACACAATCTTCTATATCACCCACACCCCCCATAGATGATGGTGGTGTATATGTGGTAAACATTGAACCTCATAACCCATGGTTCTCACAGATCAAAGAATACATCAAACTAGGTTTCCTACCATGTGATCTACCCCACACCCAATGTCGAACCTTTAAACAAAGAGTGATATACTACACCTTGCTAGGGGACATCCTTTACCACTGTAGCTATGACGGTATACTATTGCGTTGCCTAGAACCACAAGAATCATAATGGGTTGTACAAGAAACCCATGATGGCACTTGTGGTGGCCATTTCAATGGCATGGTGATTACTAAATGCATTCTTTGTATGGACTACTACTGGCATAAAATGGAGCAATACTGATGCGAGTATGTTAAATGTTGCATCAAATGCCAACAACATGCCAACTTAACACATTTACCATCCCAAGCACTTCAACCAATCCATTCCATGTGGCCCTTCTCCCAATGGGGCTTGGATCTAATTGGACAAATTACACTTGCATCCTCTAGCAATAATAAATTTATCATTACAGCAATAGAATATTTTACAAAGTGGGTTGAAGCCATCCCACTATTCCAAACTATAGGAGCCAAAATTACAACATTCATCATGGAGCACATCATATGCCGCTTCGGAATTCCCTCCCAAATTATTTCAGATAATGGGAAATATTTCAAAAAAAATTGTCCAAGCTCTGTGCAACAGATTTCACATACATCATACCTTTTTGACACCATATTACCCTCAAGGAAATGGCCAGGCCGAAGCCACTAACAAAACCATTTGCTCTATTCTCTGTAAAAATGTAGCAGAATCTCATTGGGACTAGCATAACAAAATACCCCTAGCCTTGTGGGCCTATCGTACGATCACCCATACTCCCACTAGGGCAACACATTTTTCACTTGTCTACAAGGTAGAGGCTATCATGCCCCTCGAGCTGGAGATACCCTCTTTACAAATATCCATGAAATATTTCATTGACGATGACACTGCTCGCAAAGCTCATCTAGATCAGCTAACACTCCTTGATGAACGTCGTATCCATGCCATCGAGCACACACGAGTATATCAAGATCACCTTAGTCATGCCTATAATAGTAAGGTACATCAATGTGAATTTAATATCGGTGACTTGGTTCTCAAAGAGAACCAGCAAATCACAAGTCAACCTTGCCAGCAGCGCGATAAATTCACTCCAAACTGGTTAGTCCCATTCATGGTTATACCTAAATACGGTTCAAGAGCATATCATATAGCTGATCTTGAAGGCTTTAATGATCTTGAACCCATCAACATCTTGCACCTTCATGCATTTAATGCATGATGCATAATCACATTCACCATCACAAGTGTCACATAGTGTTAAAAGTAAATCACCAAGCACATCACCGTGTGAATCTATTATTTCTACTTTATTATTTCTCTATACATGTACATTTCACCTTTCTACCATTTTTATGCTCGGGGTATTTATTTTTCCTTTTGTAGGACTCACATCATCAATAGGAAAGCACTACAGTGGCATCACCTACAACCATGCAGGACCATCTGCAGTCACAAAAAAAACCCATTACACTGGTTGATCTCGCCCAACCACCAGCCACCCTTCATGCCAGGTGCTCCTCGCACTCATCTCGATCAGGTCACCACACATCACCTCAATACCATTCTCCTCACTAGTGAGGCTACTCTTATTCACCACACTCTAGTGACAGCCAGATCACCATGTCCTATTTTGATGACAAAGAGGAATCCACCCAACCGCAAGCACAAGGATCATCCTCCAATCCATTTGATGACCTCAGATGTTATTACTCACCCATAAATCATCCCCATCATCCCATAGGATCCTACCACCAACCTAATAGGGAGTACGCACCTCATCAACCTCACCCTGCATTTCTACCAGCTTCACTTCCCAACGGTGCGTCTACCTACACCCAGGTGTTGCAAACCCGTGCGATCCAAGCTACTTAAGCTGGTCATTAAAACATGTCCTCCTCCAATTCACATCGTAGCCCAGGGCCATCACCCATGCCATTGATCCTCAAAACACCCCCTTCACCACTACAAGGCTTACTGCCCCAGCAAATCTTATAATCATCATAGTCATTTCATTTCATTGCTTCCTCATCACAACCCTATCCTTTTTCTACCATGCATCGAGCTATTCCATTCACCTTGGAATATCGATCGCCCCCTTCCCCAATACCATCGCTGCCACACCATGAGATATAGCATCTCATCTCCCATATCAAATATTTGGAGTTGCATATGAACCACTACCATTGCCATGTCCACCCACGATAGTCTCCCACGTTCGGTCCATCCTCACCACCATGTAGATACTTTCCCCAACCCCAAATTCAACTCATGCCAGAACCCAGACCCATGCCTCCATTACCAGATCATCTTTCACCCAGACCTCACTCATCTCCAGTAGACCCATACATTTATCCTATGCTTGTTCCACACATGTCGCTATTTGAAATGTATTACCACCTAACGCACCAAGGCCACTTGACTCTACCAAAGACTCGACCTATTGATATCTCATGCCCTAAACCACATAACTATCATGCGAGCAAATAATGCATCTACCACCACCAACCAGGCCATGATATTGAAGAGTGCAGAAGATTCAAAAATTGGGTGAACAACATTCTACATGGTAACCACACCATCACATCACCTTCTCATACACCTCCTAACTCGCACATTTTTTCCCACCAGTAGGCATTTTTATATCCTTCTTCCACTTCTTCATCCATTTTTCTTCTAATTTTCTCACATAGCTACATGGCCCCCTTTGAGAAATCGTATACCTATGTTAATTCACTTCTCCTCTTCTATCATCTTTTGGACTTTGGTAATCCCCTTTTCTTTTTGGTTACCAAAGTCTATTTCTTCTCACTTCTTCCACCTGTACATGCCACTCTCACATCTCCCTTCTTCTTGGCGACCATTACATACACTTATACAGCTCATAGCTTATACATATACTACACACACACACCCCACACGTTGGGGAAACCATGATCATAGCATCGTGCTTTTTGTCATAATTACACGCTTTAATCATTTTTAAATAGGTTCTTCTAAAATTCTCTTTCTATATAGTATAACTTTCTTCTTGTAAATATCGTAATCCTCCACTTGCATCACTTATAGTTACATCCATTGTGCATTTTCACATGCTTTATGGTTAAAGTTTTAATTCATGTTTGTACATTCTTTCATAAAATATTCCTCAGCAGGAATAATACACGCACTTGTTAGCATCACCACCTGGATGTCCATTCCCCCTTTTCAAGATCAGGGTATACATAGGTGTCGTGTTTAATTTTGACTACTCTGTAGTTTAGGCAATCAAGTGTCACCCATATCTACCGAGTCTTGTACATTCTTCTTATGGTCTTTTAGGCTGGTTCAAATTCTCTCATGGATTTCTCACAATAGGTTACACATTAACAATTTTGAGCCTAGGAAAGAGGACATCTGGAGTAGATATCGCCATCTAGCAAACGGTATCCCCTGCTCATCCTATCGCCTGCATCGTAAACATACAACCTAAGGATAAACAAAGGGATCAAGCATAATCAAAAGGTAATAACATAGCATAAAACAAATGCTAATGCTCTTAGAATAGACAAAAAAAATCATAGAATAGCAAAAGAAAAAAAAATAAAAGAAACGAAAAGAGCACTACCACAATCAAATAGGTCAACACTAGAACAGGGGCAGAAAACAAAATGAAACACCTCTTGATATCACACATGTTATGCTTATCGCCTTTGGTCCTTAGGTTCAACATAACACTATGGGATCATTCCAAAAACCTACCTACCAGTGGAATAATATTACAGGTGACAACACATCTCTTACATTAGTATCTCCCTTTTGTAAAAATCATTGTTGTGGACGGATGAGCTAGCTAGTACGGTAGCATCTACAATGGGTTAATCCTACCTCCCTCAAAATGGATAAATGAACATTACACATTCACACACATAGGTCCAAGACAAACTTTGAACCAGCCCGATCATGTTATAAGTTGCCACAAAATTTGTATAGCTAAGGGTTTGAGATTTGATTGTCATAACTATGTTAGTCAAAACCAATACACATGCCTTACATTATCCACCGACCCTAAAATCATGGAATGGATAGCATCCATACAGGTAAATGCAAAGATACAAGTGCTTCCTTGGTGCATTTCAGTAAGTTCATACATGCATACATGCATCTATGTCAGATACATTTGATACACATTATAGTATTGCATTCATTCTACATGCATTTCATCTCAAATTACATTTATTGCATTCATCCCACATGCATTTCAAAATTGCATCATAGTATCACCATTACTATACATACATTCATTACAAAATCATATTTGCTATCACATCATATCGCATTGGAAAAACAATCATAACACTACTCTACAATCCATTTATACCACAACACGATAATAGATCTAAACCATGTCATACATGTGTATCTATTCATCAGAAATATCTACAAATTATGTTACGCTAATCCATGCAAACATAAACAAGAACACATTTCAAACCATCAAAATAACACATGTATATAATAGCTGAAATCAACAAGGTATATATATATATATATATCATCCATACAAAATACCCAAAAGCTATAACCTGGGATCATGCCCATCATCGCCTAGCATCAAAACAAAATGCCCATAGGCTATAATCAGTAACAACTATCCTAGCTCCCACTAGGAGTATCCCCGCAGTCCTCACAGCTCACTCGCATCTCTGCAGCCCAGCTCGACTCCGCCCTAAACTCCAAAACTGGATCCATAGTAGGCTGATCCTAAACCTTGGCCCTAGCACCTCTTTGTCCCATAGTAGTCGTACTACACTGACTCTGATGTCATGGCACCCGCACTTGTGATTATGATACAAACTGCACCACAATCCTACCATAATAGGCTAGAGGGATTCCATACACCAACAAGGTAGTCTCGCACATCATCTTCTTAGCGGCCTCGACCACCAACTGACTAGTCAGAGTATCGATCGCCTACTCCTTCCTAGACATAGCAGCCCTCATCTCAACCATGTCGGCCTCCAACTATTGAATCTGATCATGCAATCCCTATACATCCTTTGCATCTGACCTCTCTAAAATATCGCTAGGAATCTATTGTGCTATATCAACAAATACCCCAATATCAATGGTATCATCAATACCACCCATACCGACTACCCCATCTCCCTTAGCCTGAACTCCAATAGTCTACTCTACCCCAACATCTACACCCACATCCATGTCCTCTACCCTCACATCCTGGGTACTCACTAAAGCAGTAGCCATACTCATTGCCATACTCGTTGCCATACTCATAGAGGAACCTCCTCCTCAGCAGTAGCCATACTCGTTTCCCCAACCCGAGTCCTCCTGCTCACCCTCCTCTCTAGTGGAGATGCCCCAGTAGCATGTGCCACCAACCGATCCACCACACCTCTCCTAGGCTCCCAAGACTGTAGCACCCACAAGGCATCAAACTCTGGTGTCATCCCTGTATTCTCTACATCCAGAGTATCCATAGGAGGATCCCTCTCCCCAACCCGAGACTGCACCTTGACCTCATTACATCATAATATATTGATAGGCTCAACAGGTTACATCCTTTGCCTCATATTCATCAAAATCAAATCAATTACTAGGTTCAAAATTTTGCACCCTTTGCATTACATTTTATCACAAACATTCTTTTTAGAGTCTTAGCACACTAGGTTTTTGCCAAAATCCTTAGCAAAAAATTTGAAACATTATTTTTCAAAGCTCTTAGTAGATTAGGTTCCCCAAAAACCTCAATAAAACTTTGGATAGGTTCCCCAAAAACCTTAGTAAAACTTTGGATGGGTTTCCCCAAAAAACTTAGTAAAACTTTGGATAGGTTTATCCCAAAATCTTAGCAAAACTAGCATAGCCTAGCATAGCCTAGCATTGCCTAGCATAGCACAACAATTTTTCACCTCTTTTTCCTCACAAATATTTTGCTTCCATGCACACCCTTCACAAGGCCTGAAATTGTGCATTCATTACTTCCAAAAGTAGGGTCATATTTGGTCTAACTTTTCACCTATTAAATCATCTCCACATTTCCTAAAACTTTCACCATTGTATCAGGCTTAGAAAGATCTTTCCAACAGTATAATATTTATCCAATTTTGACATCGTTTGGTTCCCCAAACTACCAAAACACTTCACATGTGTCAAACAGTTCAAAACCCTAATTCGCCCCCCGGGTGGCGATTTAGGTCAAAATAACCCCTCGGGTGGTGAACTCAGTTCAGACCTTCCAAAATCAACCAAGTTGCCCCCAAAACCCTAGGAAATCATGCAAATTTCATCTAAAACCCTAGGAACTTCCAAAAACACTCTTCTAATTTGCTTTTTGTCATAATCATCATGCATTGGTATCTTATCAATCGCTACATCATCAACTCATCACATTCCATTCACCTCATTGTTGATTCATCATTTGAGGGGGTGTTCATATCCAAAGTCAGCTTTGCATGCAATCACAACATCAAAAATCTAAAAGTGCAGTTAGCGCATTTGTCTACAAATTGTTTTGCTAAATATTATCATACGAAATAATCTCAATCACAATCAGACATGGGTTACATCAAGAGAGTTATGCGTGACAATGGAAAGGTCATATTGACATTCATGGAGCACAATGAATGACACGAGCGACTAATTCAACGCAACATTTGGAAAACTTCACTCTGGAATTCATGGAGCATAATGAATGACATGTTTGAATAATTCAAATGTTAACTAACTCAAATGGTTTGAAACTTTTTACCATGTTCTCATCAATCAATCAACAACAAAGATTTAGTTAGGCTTTTTTCCTAATCATACTTTTGGACCATGTTGATCTGGTCGTAAAAGCAAAGCAGTCAAAAGTTGTTGTTCTCAAGCAACTAGTATGGCATCATAATTGTCATACGGACTCAGCAAATTCACTTCATTGCATCCACAATCATCCATTTCCTTTTACCGACATTGTTTTTATTTCTTTCCTCTTTTCCTTTCCTTCTTCTTTAGTTTTCTCCTTCTTGGCTATCGGTCAATGTTGTATGGTCATGCTTCGAGTGACTACATACCTTTGATTGGATCCCATTATTTTCCCTTCCCTTATTGGCTATCTAGTCAATTTTTTATGGTCATGCTTCGAGCGGCTACATACCTTTGATTGGATCCCATTATTTTCCCTTCCCTTCTTGGCTATCTAGTCAATGTTGTATGGTCACGCTTCGAGTGGCTACATACCTTTGATTGGATCCCATTCTTTTCCCTTCCCTTCTTGGATATCTAGTCAATGTTGTATGGTCATGATTCGAGTGGCTACATACCTTTGATTGGATCCCATTCTCTTCTCTTCTCCTTCTTGGCTATCTAGTCAGTGTTGTATGGTCACGCTTCGAGCGGATACATACCTTTGATTGGATCCCATTCCCCTTCTATCCCTTTTCCTTCTACACAAACCCTTCATATTTTTGTATTAAACTGTGTTCCACACAGCATAGTACAAAAATGGGCAAAATATAGATACTCAAAAGTCACACATTGCTATTTCTGCATATCTATAGGTGATTCTAGGTATCCCTAGGCTATTGTAGACTATTGTAGTTATGCGTAGTCATGCATAGACGGTTGTAGTCATGTGTAGTCATGCATAGATCACCATAGATTGCCATAGTAACGTGTAGACTTCCACAAGTGGCTTTCAAGTCCAAAATCCTAATAAGTCCACAAAACCACATCGTATACGTCAAGATACCTTTTGACGGCAACCCGAGGTGATGCATAGCCCATTTACACACAATTGACACCCCCATGGGGTATTAATTGGAAAAATCCATTAAGAGTCAATTATCAAATTCTAATTTAATGTTGACTTCACTTAAGCCCCTTTTTAGGGCAAAATTGGATTAATTAAATCTTAATTCATAATTAGTGTTAATCAAATCCTCCCACATGTGCCAATTTAGGGTTTCCTAAGGTTTTCTTTTAATCCTCCCCTAAACATGCTTAAGGCTTAATTAGGATTAGCACTAATCCTTCCTCACACATATGTGAGGATAGGATATTTCGTACTTAGAATGAGATGTTGCCACATAGCATTTCTTAACCTAACCCTAGACAAAACCAAACCTAGGTATAGTCTATCTAACCCCCCCTTGCACCTTGCATTTGCCTATAAATAGTGGGTCCTAAATCCCTAATTAAGTTTGATTCCCTAATTCAAAAAAGTACAGTTACTCTGCTGAAATGGAAAGCCAACATTGAACAGTTACTTCCCGGTGCACATAGTCAGATTATGATAGCACACATAAGCACTCTAGTTGCCTTAGGATCGATCTACCAGAGATATTTCACTAGAATAGCATCACAGCTCAAATTGTAGCCTGCCCTGTGAATCCGGCCCCAATTCGCAACCCGGGTCATGAATCACATCTGCAAGCCCCAAATCACTCCAAATTTGGGAGGTAAGCTTTGTTTCAGCCAATAATTACCTTCTAGACATTTTATTTGGATTTATGTTACATTTTTACAGTAATTTCATCTTCTTAAATATAGGTCCTGGCTAGGGCAAGCCCCCCAATGTATTCACCCTTTCTTGCAAGTTTCTTTCAGGTTATGTAGCAGATTTGAAAGAAAGGAACACCAAAAAACAACAACCCACAGGTGGCCCACATACAACAAAGCCCACCTACACTGAGGGACATCAGAAGGAGGCATCAGGCCTATATTGTTTATTCATAAAAATAAAAGGGGAAAACTCTTCCTATTTGTAACCGATACAAATTTGATAATGAATAAAGCATATGTTTCTGAATGACTTATGTTATTTACATGTTGTTAGATCAAATTTCAACTTCTTGTCATTTCAGACCAATCCAACTAAATAGTACCACCTAGCTGCTCTACCCAATGCCTAGAGAGTAAGATAGAAAAGAAAGGGTCCACATCTACAACTGCAACATCCATCACCACTCCTTTCTTAGGATATTGTTCAATATGGACAAGAAGTCCAATGATAATGCCTACACAAGGTACTCTCCTATTATCCATTACAGAAATAGGAGGGTGCTCTTTCTGACAAATCAAGCCTAACTGATCAGCTACCTGTTTTGACATTACATTCATGGAAGCACCACTATCAAGCATGCAATTATGAATAACATATTGGTCCCCATAGCCTGATGTATACCTTAGTGAGATGTAAAATGGCTTAACTAAATATGGGGCTCTGACTGCATTATTCACAAGGCCTATGGGATTTTGAGGTTGTCCTCCTGACTGATCAGTTAATTTGAAGGCTCTACATACCTGATACCGGTACTTTGGAATAGTCATTAATTCTCCAAAAGTGATGTTGACCTTCTATTTGGCAACCTCTAAACCCAGATCAAACTGATCTTTCTTATCATCAATTCCTTTTCTAGTTTTTTGATTAGCCAAGTCATTTTGTTGCTTTTGGATAATCTCCTCTACATCAGGCTCTTTAGGAATCATTTGCAGCTTCATCTGATTTACCTTTTTTTGTGAAATCACTCCTGTAGCTTTCTCCTTTTGTGCAGGCCCTTCATCAACTTTGTCCTCCACTATTCTATTCTTGATATTGATAGCATGTATTATTTCTAAAGACTCAACCTCTTCTGTTGTAGGTACAAGCTTTCCTTGCTTCATTCTATCAAATCTAGTATTAGCAGGCTCACTTGAGGTTGATGCCTCTCCAAATACCAATGCTCTTTGCTCAATATTATTGGCACATATGTCCATGTCCCTTTCAAATTCTTGTTCTCTGGTTTCATCCTCCTGAGTCCAACATACATTAATTCTAATATCTTCATCTTCAGATTCAACATTTAAATCAACATTAGAATGCATACTTAGATAAATACCATAATCAATAGGGTTATGTGGTGCATCATAGGTAGAGCAATAAAAGGGATGATCTGATGCTATATTATTTGATGGTATGGGATTTGGAATAGAATCTAGATCTCTCTCTACTTATTTATTTTTCCAATTCCCATTTCGATTCCTATTTCCCTCTTCATTTCCATTGTTATTCCAGTTTCTATTAAAATTCCTTCTGAAAGGAGGCTTGTTATCTTCCTGCTATCTATTATTACCCTATGAAGTTTTTGCAATGTTATCCTTACCTTTTTCAAGTCTAGCCAACCTATTATTCAAAGTAGTAAACATCTCACTCAACTGATTAGCTATTTTGTTCATAGGATCCTGATCTATTTTCTTAGGGATAGAGAACTCAACCTTCTTGGGCTTCCTTTTAGGTTGATTGGGCTCTAAAGAGTATGCTTTCATCTTACCACTATCAATCATATGTCTCTCTATTTCAATAGCCCTTTCCATACATATATCAATGGTAGTTGTTGCTTGTTGTCTCAGCTCATAACTAAAATCTCCAGGGAAAGCATTTTTGTAGAAACAAATGGACTGATCATCATTTGGCCTTAATGCTACTAGAATCTTATTTCTGGTCTTAAAGAATCTTCTATTGAAATATTCCATTGATTCATTTTCTTTCTTTTTCATGGTAGCCAATTCTGTCAGCAAGGACTGTTCATTCTTCCTCTCTCCATATTTCCTAAGGAAAGTGTGCTCTAGCTCTTGAAAATTATTGATAGTACCAGCTCCAAGGTTGTTGAACCATTCTCGAGCATCCTTCTCTAAAGTTTGAAAGAACAATCTAAGGACAACATCTTCATCATCCACCTCAAGACTATCCATGGCATACAAAAAATCCCTAACATGATCTTCACCGGTGACAACATTGTTCCCTTGAAATTTAGGCAAGTACTTATGAGGGAGAGGATTTAGATTTGTAGGTAAAACAAAAGCTCTATATCTATTGGTCCTCCACTGATTAACATTAGCATTGGCATTTTGATTGATATTTTGATTTGCATTAGGAGCTGCCATACTCACTACAAGTTGATTCACTATAGGTACTTGGTTTACAGTAGGAGAAGACTGATTGAAACCAAGATTCGGGCTAGAAACAAAAATAGTATGAATTGGAATTGAATATTTTCTATGAGACTTGAAGAATACCTCAAGATTTGGCACTCCAGCAAGCACTTCTTTACCACTTCTTCTTGTAGATGCCAGATCCAACTCCTCCTTTTTTTATTTTTAAATTTTTGAGTTCATTCAGAGTCGCCAGCATGGATGTGCAAAGAAGGAACAAGATCTTCAACAATACTTGGGCCAAGATTGCTCAACCTGATATTCACTCAAATCTCACAAATTTCATTCCAGGAAATACTATGAGAAAAATAAACTCAAAATTGTATTGAGTCTTCCTCAACAATAATGCCAAAAACTATTGGGGGAAATTCCTACACCCTTAATAGATTTGTCATACTGCAAGACTTCCCTGATCCAATCAACACTATGGACTCTAGTGGATCCACCTCTTTAACTTAAGAAAATATTATCCTAAGACTCTAGATAGACCGAGTAGGGTAAGGAAACCCCAGAGGTGAGCCTACAATATTTCTTATATGCTCATGCTCATCCAGATTTGCAAAAATGAAATAAAATTGCAATATAAAATTTGACCAAGTTTGAAAGTAACTCCTAGCTAGTGCTTCAAGTTGTAGACCGGTGCCTTATCCATTGGGTAATTGTAGCTAGAATTAAAATATGATGAAGATAGAAGGGGAAGAAGATAAAACTGAGCCAATCACATCCATTCAAATAATGTAATAGAAATGATTCAACATGCCAAAGAAAGAAGATGCCATCTACACATTCAAATGATGTAAAATGTAAATGGGAGAACACATAAAATTGTACATAGAACTGCTAAAGGAGGAAATAAGATTGCATTAAACAATAAATCATTACAATGGGAGTCTGATTAGAATAACCAGATCTCATTGAACCAAGTACAAACAAATTCTCCATTCAAATGATGCAATAGAGAACTGCAACTCTTTGTTCAAATGATGTAACAAAGAGCCTCCTAGCTTCCAACCTCAACCACTGGAAATGATCTCAGTAAATTGGGCACCTCCTCAACAAAACCTGCACAATAATGGGGAAGAAAAAAGGGGTGACTAGACAAGACACACAAAGGAAATTACAACTGACAAGGATGGGCACATTGGTATACCTCTTGAAAAATTACTATGTAAAAACTTGATGATTTTTTCTATTGCAGCAACTCTCTCATATAGCCTACAAATTGGTTCTCATTCAAAGCTCGATGATGGTCCATAATTATGAAAATTGCAACTATTTTGATGATGGCCCATAATTACAACTGTCTTCATGATGACCCATATTATTAATTGTGCTTGTAGTGGTTCTTATTTGTAGTGTGATAGTGGTCTCAATTGGTCAAAAATACCTATTACATAAATCTTGATAATAATAATATTTTATAACTACAATTACCAGAGCTGAATGATGGCCTCTCACTATCTCTTAATTGGATCTCGAAAATGGCCCATAATAGCCTATCTTTTGGAGGGCATAACTTTTGATCCGACCATTGGATCGACTTGAAATTTTTTGTGGAGCTAGATAAAGAGGAGGACAATATCATGGCAAGGATTATCTACAAGCCTTGAAGATTTTTTAGTGTGTTATCGAGCCCTAATTCCTTCATCTAGTGCCCCAAAAATAGGATTTAGTATTTTTTTAGAAAAAACTAGAAGAAAGAAAAATGGAATTTAATGAATTTTTAGACATGGATAGGTGTTGAGATTTTCTAGGAGGTCTAATATGAGAAATGCAATAATTTATGTTAATTTAGGGGGCTATCCAAGATTTTTTGGGACTTACTAAAAATAGGGTGGCCAAAAATAACAAATTGCCCAAAAATAGTAATTTTTTATTTATAAAAGGGGGCAAACTCAAGTTGGATTTTGAGGATCCAACACAGGCTCCGACTAGGATAGGTGATGAAAAAATATTTTGAAAATGAATCACCTGAGAATTCTAGAATATCCAATAGACCACAAAAACTCAAAAACTTGCCTAATCACCTAAAAATGACTTCTTAATCACCTAAAAACTAAAACCTTAATCACCTAAAAAAAACAAGATTGAAACACTTTTTTTTTAATCACCTAAGAATTCCAAAATCTCTAGCAGACCACAAAAACTCAAAAACTTGCCTAATCACCTAAAAGGGACTCCTTAATCACCTAAAAACTAAAACCTTAATCACCTAAAAAGGACAAGACTGAAACACATTTTTTTTTGTGGCTTCTCAAGCCCTCAATGCTGAATGATACAATTTCAAATGTTGGCCATTGATAGGAATTGAAAATTTTGCACCATCCAGAGTTTGCAATTTGTAAGTATGTTGGCCTACATTCTAGAGGATTTGATAAGGGCCAAGCCATTTAGGCTCCCATTTCCCTTTTTCACCATGTTTATCATTTTTGGGGTCCTAGTACAACACTATATCTCCTCCCTAAAAAGGTTTACCTTTGGCTTTCTTATTGAACAACTGCACTATTTTGTGAGCTTGCTCAATCATATTCATTAATGCATCCTTTCTATCTTCCTACAACTTTGCAATTTGATCAAGTCTTCTCTGCAAGACATTTGGATTTTCATGATCCTAAAGAAGTAAAGATAAAGCATGAATTTCCACTTGAGGGGGTAGTAGAGCACTCTCACCATATACTAGTTCATAGGGAGACTTTCCTGTGCTTCTTTTGATAGATATCCTATCAGCCCATAAAGCATACTTCAACTCACTATCCCAACTTCTTTTGTTTCTGCCTAATGCTCTTCTGATTCTTGTGATCAAATTCTTATTTGAGGATTCTACTAAACCATTCCCTTGAGGATAGTAATTTGTAGAATGAGAAAGCTCTATGTTGTACCTAGCACAAAATTCAATCATCTCAAAAGAAGTGAAGTAGTTACCATTATCTATGACTATCTTCTTGGGAACCCCAAATCTTGTCAATATGTGCTCTTCTAAAAACTTGATGACCACTTATGTAGTGGATTTATTGAGAGGTGCTGCTTCTACCCACTTGGTAAAATAGTATATTGTTGTAATGATCCACCTATGACCTCTAGAAGAATTGGGATTAATCTCACCTATGAGATCTATTCCCCATTGAGTAAAAGGAGATTCCACAATCATTGGCTTCAAGGGCATGGCTAGAAAATTCTTCTTTCCTACAAAAATTTGATAGTTATGACAACTTCTAACAAATTGGTAAACATATTTAAATAGGGAGGGCCAATAATAACCAGCTCTCATGATCTTGTGAGCAGTAGCCTTTGGAGCAAAGTGACCCCCACAAAATCTAGAATGATATTATTTTAGCACTTGAGGGACCTCTTTCTCAAACAAACAAAGAAGCAACACACCATCTGGATGCCTCCAATACAGTCTACCTTCTTGAATGTAATACCTTTGGGCCAATTGCTTGATAGATCTCCTTTTATTTTTGGACATGTCTTCTAGAAATGATAAGTTTTGAAGGTAAAACATAATGCCATCATACCACTAGCAATCAAAATTATCAACTTCTCTAGCTTCTTGCTGCTCATCCACTACAATAGTGTTATTCATAGCCTCCCATTTAGCCAGATACTTTGCTAGTCCATATCCTCTAACAATTTATACTACTTTGAATTCTACATCATACTATAATAACTTAGCCATCCATATTGCAGGATTGCCTAAAGGTTTAGGTTGAGTGAAAATATCTTTAACAACAATGTAGGGAATACAGGCTATTACCTTGTTGGATCCAAAGATACATTTGAAATGATCTAATGCTCTGATTAATGCATAAGCTTATTTTTCTAGCATAGAGTATTTTAGTTTAGCACCCTTCAATCTTGTACTCATAAAGGCTATAGGCCTTTCATTTTTCTCTTCATCCTTTTGAGCTAGAACTGTAGCAATAGTGTGTTCTGAGGCAAATGAGTAGATCTTGAAATCTTTGGAGTAATCAGGGCAATTCAATACTGGAGCTTGAGTGATTGCATCTTTGATATTCTGAAAAGCTGTAATATTTTCCTCTATCCACCTTATTTCCCCATTTTTCTTGATCATGTCATTTATTGGTTTGGCAATCTGAGAAAAATCAGGGATAAACCTCCTAATAAAGTTAATATTTCCAAAGAATGATCTAACTCCCTTAAGATTCTTAGGAGGGGGAATTTTAGCAATGGCTTCTACTCTTTGTGGATCAATGCTAATCCCATATTTTGAAACAATATGCCCAAGTAGTTTACCTTGTGTGGCCCCAAACACACATTTTCTAGGATTCAAAGATATGCCAAACTCCTTGCACCTATCAAACACTTGAGTTAGATGTGCAAAATGATCTTCAAGATTTTTTGAAAAAACTGTAATGTCATCAAGATATACTACCACTATCTTGAACATCAATCCTTTAAATGCAACATCCATTGCTCTCTGAAATGTTGCCCCTGCATTCATCAATCCAAAGGGCATCCTAAGATATTCAAATGTTCCCCATGGTGTAGTGAAAGTTGTTTTGTGTCTATCTTCTAGATTCACTACAATCTGATTGTAACCTGAAAAGCCATCCAATAAAGACATTCTTGATGACCCAACCACTGCTTGAAGCAATTGTTCCATATTTGGAAGTGGGTAGTTGTCTTTAAGAGAGATTTTATTTAAATTCTTGAAATCTACACAAAGCCTGATCTCACCATTCTTCTTTCTAACTGGAACAAGATTTTCCAACCAAGAAGAAAATCTCACCTTCCTGATTATCTTGGTATCCAGTAACTTTTGCACTTCTTTCTGCATAATTGGATGCAAAGTGGGATTGAAATTTCTTTGTTTCTACCTAAAAGGCTTGGTATCCTTTTGAAGGGGTATTATGTGAGTCATTACCTTTGTATTGAAGGTCTTTAGATCTTCATAACTCCAAGCAAAAGCATCCATGTTCTTTTTCAAGAATTTGATATATTGTTGCTTCTCTTTTCCTGATAGAGCTTTATTGATCCTAACAATCTTGGGCTCTTCCTCTATTCTAATATTAACTTCATCTATCTCAGATTCCTAAACTAGAGGTTTATATGCTCTATCAAAGTCATCAAACAGGCTCTCCAAAGATACCAACCCCCTGGGGATCCTATTGGTCTTCAGTTGTATGACTTTTGTGGGTTCTCCAATAACATCCTTTAGTTTTTCTTCATCACTTTCATCACAAATAACATCAAAAAATTCATTTTGCATAGTCATGAAATCATTAATGTGTATATCATCATGAAAAACTTGTAAATATACCACATTATCAGGGATATATGGCTTATAAACAGATATGGTTGGGAACCTTTCCATAAACCAAGTGTCTATCTCAAGGTTTTCTACTCTAGAAGCATTAATGGCCAAAATATTAGCATTATGATTATGTGCTCTAGGAATAAATTGCAGATCAAAAGCCAAGAATCTATCTATTTCATCCAACACTGCTTGCTTATATTGCTTTAATCTAGGGTGCTTTGTTTGATATTTCCCTTTGATTTACTGAATTATCAACTCAACATCCCCACTAACCTTGAGGTAATTAATACCCAATTCCTTGGCTTTTCTTAGCCCTAGCAATAAAGCTTCATACTCTACAACATTATTTGTACAAGAAAATTCTAACATGTATGGTATGCCAAGATAGCTACCATTGATGTCTATCAACAATACTCTAACTCCTGCTCCTGCTTTAGATTTTGCCCCATCAAAGGTCATAGTCCATAACTCAGAAGTTAGAATTCTATCAGTTTTTGCATCTACTTCAACCTTTAGTTTTGGATCCATATTCTCAGCATCAGGTACTTCCAACAAGAAAGGAGAATGCCAGATAGAGTAAACCCCCATGTCTTTTTCCTCAATAGAATTCATGACATTAACCATATTATCATTAGGATCTCTAAATTCAACTGAATACCTATTGAAGGGTTCTCTCTTCAATATCACTTTCTCCTTACCCTGCATTGGAATAGTGGCATATGACCAATCCAACTGAATAGTACCACCTAGATGCTCTACCCAATGCCTAGAAAGTAAGATAGAAAAGAAAGGGTCCACATCTACAACTGCAACATCCATCACCACTCCTTTCTTAGGATATTGTTCAAGATGGACAAGAAGTCTAGTGATAATGCCTACACAAGGTACTCTCCTATTATCCATGACAGAAATAGGAGGGTGCTCTTTCTGATAAATCAAGCCTAACTGATCAACTACCTATTTTGACATTACATTCATGGAAGCACCACTATCAAGCATGCAATTATGAATAACATATTGGTCCCCATAGCCTGATGTATACCTTAGTGAGATGTAAAATGGCTTAACTAAATATGGGGCTCTAACTGCATTATTCACAAGGCCTATAGGATTTTGAGGTTGTCCTCCTAACTGATCAGTTAATTTGAAGGCTCTACATACCTGATACCGGTACTTTGGAATAGTCATTAATTCTCCAAAAGTGATGTTGACCTTCTATTTGGCAACCTCTAAACCCAGATCAAATTGATCTTTCTTATCATCAATTCCTTTTCTAGTTTTCTGATTAGCCAAGTCATTTTGTTGCTTTTGGATAATCTCCTCTACATCAAGCTCTTCAGGAATCATTTGCAGCTTCATCTGATTTACCTTTTTCTATGAAATCACTCCTGTAGCTTTCTCATTTTGTGTAGGCCCTTCATCAACTTTTTCCTCCACTATTCTATTCCTGAGATTGATAGCATGTATTCTTTCTAAAGACTCAACCTCTTCATATATTACAAGGCTCACTTGAGGTTGATGCCTCTCCAAAGACCAATGCTCTTTGCTCAATATTATTGGCACATATGTCCATGTCCCTTTCAAATTCATATTCTCTAGTTTCATCCTCCTAAGTCTAGCATACATTAATTCTAATATCTTCATCTTCAGATTCAACATTTAAATCAACATTAGAATGCATACTTAGATAAATACCACAATCAATAGGGTTATGTGGTGCATCATAGGTAGAGCAATAAAAGGGATGATCTGATGCTATATTATTTTATGGTATGGGATTTGGAATAGAATCTAGATCTCTCTCTACTTCTTTATTTTTCCAATTCCCATTTCGATTCTTTTTCCCTCTTCATTTCCATTGTTATTCCAGTTTCTATTAAAATTCCTTCTAAAAGGAGGCATGTTATCTTCCTACTATCTATTATTACCCTATGAAGTTTTTGCAATATTATCCTTACCTTTTTCAAGTCTAGCCAACCTATTATTCAAAGTAGTAAACATCTCACTCAACTGATTAGCTATTTTGTTCATAGGATCCTGATCTATTTTCTTAGGGATAGAGAACTCAACCTTCTTGGGCTTCCTTTCAGGTTGATTGGGATCTAAAGAGTATACTTTCATATTACCACTATCAATCATATGTCTCTCTATTTCAATAGCCCTTTCCATACATATATCAATGGTAGTTGTTGCTTGTTATCTCAGCTCATAACTAAAATCTCTAAGGAAAGCATTTTTGTAGAAACAAATGGACTGATCATCATTTGGCCTTAATGCTACTAGAATATTATTTCTAGTCTTAAAGAATATTCTATTGAAATATTCCACTGATTCATTTTATTTCTTTTTCATGGTAGCCAATTCTATCAGCAAGGACTGTTCATTCTTCCTCTCTCCATATTTCCTAAGGAAAGTGTGCTCTAGCTCTTGAAAATTATTGATAGTACTAGCTCCAAGGTTGTTGAACCATTCTCGAGCATCCTTATCTAAATTTTGAAAGAAAAATCTAAGGACAACATCTTCATCATCTACCTCAAGACTATCCATGGCATACAGAAAATCCCTAACATGATCTTCACTAGTGACAACATTGTTTCCTTGGAATTTAGGCAAGTACTTATGAGCTTTACTAAGGAGAGGATTTAGATTTGTAGGTAAAACAAAAGCTCTATATCTATTGGTCCTCCACTGATTAACATTAGCATTGGCATTTTGATTGACATTTTTTGATTAAAATTTTGATTTGCATTAGGAGTTGCCATACTCACTACAAGTTGATTCACTATAGGTACTTGGTTTACAGTAGGAGAAGACTGATTGAAACCAATATTTAGGCTAGAAACAGAAATAGTATGAATTAGAATTGAATATTTTCTATGAGACTTGAAGAATACCTCAGGATTTGGCACTCCAACAAGCACTTCTTTACCACTTCTTCTTGTAGATGCTAGATCCAACTCCTTTTTTATTTTTAAATTTTTGAGTTCATTCAGAGTCACCAACATGGATGTGCAAAGAAAGAACAAGATCTTCAACAATACTTGGGCCAAGATTTCTCAACTTAATATTCACTCAAATCTCACAAATTTCATTCTAGGAAAGACTATGAGAAAAACAAACTCAAAATTGTATTGAGTCTTCCCTAGCAATGGTACCAAAAACTATTGGGGGAAATTCTTACACCCTTAATAGATTTGTCATACTGCAAGACTTCCCTGATCCAATCAACACTATGGACTCTAGTGGATCCACATCTTTAACTCAAGAAAATATTATCCTAAGACTCTAGAAAGATCAAGTAGGGTAAGGAAACCCTAGAGGTGAGCCTACAATATTTCTTATATGCTCATGCTCATCCAAATTTGCAAAAATGAAATAAAACTGCAATATAAAATTTGACCAAGTTTGAAAGTAACTCCTAGCTAGTGCTTCAAGCTATAGACCGGTGCCTTATCCATTGGGTAATTGTAGCTAGACTTAAAATATGATGAAGATAGAAGGGGAAGAAGATAAAACTGAGCCAATCACATCCATTCAAATAATGTAATAGAAATGATTCAACATGCCAGTGAAAGAAGATGCCATCTACACATTCAAATGATGTAAAATGTAAATGGGAGAACACACAAAATTGCACATAGAACTGCTAAAAGGAGGAAACAGGATTGCATTAAACAATAAATCATTACAATGGGAGTCTGATCAGAATAACCAGATCTCACTGAACCAGTACAAACAAATTCTCCATTCAAATGATGCAATAGAGAACTGCAACTCTTTGTTCAAATGATGTAACAAAGAGCCTCCTAGCTTCCAACCTCAGCCACTAGAAATGATCTTAGTAAACTGGGCACCTCCTCAACAAAACCTGCACAATAATGGGGAAGAAACAGGGGTGACTAGACAAGACACACAAAGGAAATTACAACTGACAAGGATGGACACACTGGTATACCTCTTGCAAAATTATTGTGTAAAAACTTGATGATTTTTTCTGTTGCAACAACTCTCTCATATAGCCTACAAATTGGTTCTCATTCAAAGCTCGATGATGGTCCATAATTATGAAAACTGCAACTATTTTGATGATGGCCCATAACTGCAACTGTCTTCATGATGACCCATATTATTAATTGTGCTTGTAGTGGTTCTTATTTGTAGTGTGATAGTGGTCTCAGTTGGTCAAAAATACCTGTTACATAAAGCTTGATAATAATAATATTTTATAACTACAATTACCAAAGCTGAATGATGGCCTCTCACTATCTCTTAATTGGATCTCAAAAATGGCCCATAATAGCCTATCTTCTGGAGGGCATAACTTTTGATCCGACCGTTGGATCGACTTGAAATTTTTTGTGGAGCTAGATAAAGAGGAGGAAAATGTCATGGCAAGGATTCTCTACAAGCCTTGAAGATTTTTTAGTGTGTTATCGGGCCCTAATTCCTTCATCTAGTGCCCCAAAAATGGGATTTAGTGTTTTTTAGAAAAATCGAAAGAAAGAAAAATGGAATTTAATGACTTTTTAGACATGGATAGGTGTTGAGATTTTCTAGGAGGTCTAATATGAGAAATGCAATAATTTGTGTTAATTTAGGGGGCTATCCAGGATTTTTTGGGACTTACTAAAAATAGGGTGGCCAAAAATAACAAATTGCCCAAAAATAGTAATTTTTTTTATAAAAAGGGGGCAAACTCAAGTTGGATTTTGAGGATCCAACACAGGCTCCGACTGGGATAGGTGATGAAAAAGGCTTTTGAAAATGAATCACCTGAGAATTCCAGAATCTCCAGTAGACCACAAAAACTCAAAAACTTGCCTAATCACCTAAAAAGGACTTCTTAATCACCTAAAAATTGAAACCTTAATCACCTAAAAAAAACAAGACTGAAACACATTTTTTTTTGAATCACCTGAGAATTCCAGAATCTCCAATAGACCAAAAAAACTCAAAAACTTGCCTAATCACCTAAAAGGGACTCCTTAATCACCTAAAAACTGAAACCTTAATCACCTAAAAAGGACAAGACTGAAACACACTTTTTTTGTGGCTTCTCAAGCCCTTAGTGCTGAATGATACAATTTCAAATGTTGGCCATTGATAGGAATTGAAAATTCTACACCATCCAGAGTTTGCAATTTGTAAGTATGTTGGCCTACATTCTGGAGGATTTGATAAGGGCCAAGCCATTTAGGCTCCCATTTCTCTTTTTCACCATGTTTGTCATTTTTGGGGTCCTAGTACAACACTATATCTCCTCCCTGAAAAGGTTTACCTTTGGATTTCTTATTGAAAAACTGCACTATTTTGTGAGCTTGCTCAATCATCTTCATTAATGCATCCTTTCTATCTTCCTGCAACTTTGCAATTTGATCAAGTCTTCTCTGCAAGACATTTGGATTTTCATGATCCTAAAGAAGTAAATATAAAGCATGACTTTCCACCTGAGGGGGTAGTAGAGCACTCTCACCATATACTAGTTCATAGGGAGACTTTCCTGTGCTTCTTTTGATAGATATCCTATCAGCCCATAAAGCATACTTTAGCTCACTATCCCAAATTATTTTATTTCTACCTAATGCTCTTCTGATTCTTGTGATCAAATTCTTATTTGAGGATTCTGCTAAACCATTCCCTTGAGGATAGTAATTTGTAGAATGAGAAAGCTCTATGATGTACCTAGCACAAAATTCAATCATCTCAAAATAAGTGAAGTAGTTACCATTATTTGTGACTATCTTCTTGGGAACCCCAAATCTTGTCAATATGTGCTCTTCTAAAAACTTGATGACCACTTCTGTAGTGGATTTCTTGAGAGGTGTTGCTTCTACCCACTTGGTAAAATAGTCTATTGTTGTAATGATCCACCTATGACCTCTAGAAGAATTGGGATTAATCTCACCTATGAGATCTATTCCCCATTGAGTAAAAGGAGATTCCACAATCATTGGATTTAGGGGTATGGCTGGAAAATTCTACATCATACTATAATAACTTAGCCATCCATCTTGTAGGACTTCCTAAAGGTTTACATTGAGTGAAAATATCTTTAACAACAATGTAGGGAATACAGGCTATTACCTTGTTGGATCCAAAAATACATTTGAAATGATCTAATGCTCTGATTAATGCATAAGCTTGTTTTTCTAGCAAAGAGTATTTCAATTTAGCACCCTTCAATCCTATACTCATAAAGGCTATAGGCATTTCATTTTTCTCTTCATCATTTTGATCTAGAACTTCAACAATAGTGTGTTCTAAGGCAAATGAGTAGATCTTGAAATATTTGGAGTAATCAAGGCAATTCAATACCGGATCTTGAGTGATTGCATCTTTGATCTTCTGAAAAGTTGTAGTATTTTCCTCTGTCCACCTTATTTCCCCATTTTTCTTGATCATGTCATTTATTGGTTTGGCAATCTGAGCAAAATCAAGGATAAAACTCCTAATAAAGTTAATCTTTCCAAAGAATGATCTAACTCCCTTAAGATTCTTAGGAGGGGGAATTTTAGCAATGGCTTCTACTCTTTGTGGATCAATGCTAATCCCATATTTTGAAATAATATTCCCAAGTAGTTTACCTTGTGTGGCCCCAAACACACATTTTCTAGGATTCAAAGATATGCCAAACTCCTTGCACCTATCAAACACTTGAGTTAGATGTGCAAAATGATCTTCAAGATTTTTTGAAAAAAATTGTAATGTCATCAAGATATACTACCACTATCTTGTGTTGGAAATTACCATCAGTAAAAGTTAAAAATTTGATTTTACTAGGGGTAAAGGTAACTTACCTTTTACCTTACCTGGACGGCAATGGACGGCAGCAATTTGGGCGGCAAGAGAATTCCCTTCATCCTTCTTTTCCCCCAATTTCTCCTTTCCCCCTTTCTTTCTCGAATAGGTTATTTACCGCCTATTTAAACTATGTAACCTAAGTTTGAAGGTTAATGCAATATTTCCTATTTTACTAAATCACTCACCATTCACATTTGGTATCAGAGCGACGCGATTCCCGAGGCGATGGGGCCCGCAGTCCGAGGCGGCACGGATCCCGAGGCGGCCCGTAGGAGCAGATCGGCGTGACTCCCGAGGCGCTGGTGGAGCTGGACGAGGCGGCCCGCAGGAGCATCAGATTGGCATGATTCCCGAGGCAGCACTGCTGATGTGGCTGGCGACCTGCACGCGGCCCGAGGCACTTGTGGCGTGACGTGGCATGACGTGGAGTGACTGGCGCGCGGCCCGAGGTGTAGCGACGTGGCGATCTACGACGTGACGTGGCGTGACGTGGAGTGACTGGCGCGCGGCCCGAGGTGCAGCGACGTGGCAACCTGCGCTCGCGAACCGAGGCAAAAGGATCTGCATAGTTGGCGATTGCCCGTAGGCAATCAAAGCACTATACGTGCTTTGCTTCTTTTAAGAAGCTTTAACATCGCCTCACAGGCGATGTGGGACTAAAGTCCCAAAAATAAAATAAGCTTCGCGCCGAAGCGCGAAGCCAATTAAAAGCTTCGCGCTCGACGCGCAAGCTAGAAGGCTGGGAGCCGCCAGCTTAGCTTCCGGATCAGCCCGATAGCATAGCGGCTACCCTAAGCCTTGACTCCCGCGAGGTCGAATGTTCGATCCTCGACGGGATCAAATTTTTTAGCCTCGCGTGATTTTGCGAAGGCTATAGGGCAGGGAGCGCTAGCTGCTCCCGGATCAGCCCGGGTAGCACAGCGGCTACCCTCAGCCTTGTGACCCGCGAGGTCGCAGGATCGACTCTCGGCGGGGTCGATAGAAAATCAATTTTTTTTATTAAATTTTTTTAATCAAAAGCAAAACTAAAGGAATAAGTTTAAAATTAAAAAAATATATATATTTTTTTAGTTTTTTAACTGTTCCTTTGCTTTTATAAAAAAAATTTTAAATTGCTTGAAATTTCCTAAGAGGAAATATATGTGAAAGCTTTTTATTGCTTGAAATTTCCTAAGAGGAAATATATGTAAAAGTTAAAAAAAAAAACTTAGAAAGTTAAATTTTTTTTTAACTTAGAAAGTTTAATTTTTTTTACTATTTCCTAAGAGGAAATTCTTGTAAAAGAAAATTTCTGGGAAATTTTCTTAAATGATAAGATCGGAAGGTTGTTATCATGCTCTCTGCAAGGTGTTACTGAGAACAACACCTGAAGACTTTGATAGGCACGTGAAAACACTAAGTCTGAATACAGTTTTTTCACAGTTGCAAAACGCGGTTATTGCACACCAGAGAAATCCCGATCAAGGATACGACGCAGATTCAGAGGATAACTCCTTCGGCAGCAAGTTTGAACAATCTGACACAGTTGCAATTGCTGCACAAGGATCCGAATATACTCATTATAGTAATTCAGTTGAAATCCTACAACCTCCTTCTCCTGAAATAATATTGATCAGTGACGATGATGAACAAGTCGCTGACAATTTTGTAATTTTTGAACAAATTTGAGTTGTTTTTTATTGTAAATCAAGCAGGGCTTGATAGTTTGTAAAGTCTTTTTCCAATAAGACTATAAAAGAGAGGTTTCTTGTTTTAGTAGATTAAAAAATGGGTTCACATAATAATCTACCTATTCCCGAATTCAGAGGGGATAATTATGAGTACTGGTCCATCAAGATGAGGACATTACTCATCGAAAAAGGACTATGGGATATTATTGAAGACGGTTACATTGCTCCAACAGATTGGACTACCTTAAGTGCAAATGATAAGAAGATCTACAAAGATGCACAGAAAAATAATTCATTTGCCTTATACCATCTTCAATCAGCACTAGATCCTAGTATCTTTCCAAGAATTGCATCTTATTTAACTGCTACAGATGCATGGAATGCCTTGAAAGAAGGATTCCAAGGAAGTGATAAAGTAAAGCAAGTCAGGCTTCAGACCTTGAAAAGAGATTTTGAAAATCTCGTAATGAAGGACAATGAAAGAGTTGGAGACTATTGTGTTCGTGTTAAAGCAATAGTTGATATGATGCAAACTTTAGGTGAAGACACAAAAAATGAAACAATTGTGAAGAAAGTGTTGCGAACTCTTCTTCCTAAGTGGAATCACATTGCAATCATAATTGAAGAATCCAAAGATCTTTCTACTCTTACATTTGATAGTTTGATTGGATCATTAACATCACATGAAGAGCGACTTCAAGGTGCACCTTCAACAAGCTATGGAGGTGATGATAAAGCCTTCACTTCGAATGAAAGTGTAAGACGAGGACAAGGAAGAGGTAGAGGCAAAGGACAACAACAAAGAGGCAAGAGACAAAGCAACTCCTACAGAGGAGGTAATCAAAACAGAGGTGGAAATCAAAACAGAGGAGCCAATCAGAACCAAAGCGGCAATGCAGGCCGTGGAAATCAAGGACGAGGAAGTAATAAGACCAAAACAGCTTGTTTCAATTGTGGGAAACAAGGCCACTTCGCTCGTGAATTGTTGGTCAAAATCTTCAAAAGATCAAAGTAGTCAATATGGCTCATTCTACGGAGAAGAAGAAGGTCCACCAAATCTTTTTCTCTCTTATGGACAAAACCGGATCAAAATCTAAATGATACATGGATTTTGGATACTCGGTTGCTCCAACCACATGAGTGGCAAAGAAAATCTCTTTGCTACATTAGATTCAAATTACAAATCTCAAGTTAAGTTAGGGGATAATAAATCCTTGCAAGTTGAAGGCATAGGAGCTATGGAAGTTCCCACAAAAGAAGGCCTTAAAAATGTGAATGACATATACTATACTCCACAGCTACAACACAATTTGTTAAGTGTTGGCCAAATGATGGAGAAGCATTACAAATTAGTTTTTGATGAAAGAAAATGTACAATCTTTGATAAAAACAATTGTAACCGGGTCATCACATAAGTACCTATGACAAAGAATAGGTTGTTCCCTCTAAAGTTTGGTGAGCCAGGGGGAGCTCAACTTGCAAACATTGCTATTTCAAATCCAAGTGAATTGTGGCACTTGAGATATGGTCACCTCAATTCCGCTAGCTTGAAAATGTTAACATCACAAGCTATGGTGACAGGACTACCAAAAATTCCATAACATAAAAAGGTATGCGAAGCATGTGCTTTGGGAAAGCACTCCAGAAAGAAGTTTCCAAGAGGCCGAGCGTGGAGAGCAAGTTATCCTCTTCAGCTAGTACATTCGGACATCTGTGGTCCAATGCAAACAAAGAGCCTTGGAAACAATTCTTATTTTCTAACATTCATAGATGATTATTCTAGAATGTGTTGGTTGTATTTTCTGAAACACAAAGATGAAGCATTTGATTGCTTCATAGACTTCAAAAATAATGTAGAAAAGCAAAGTGACTACTATGTCAAATGTCTTCAACATCGATAAAGGAGGAGAGTACTCCTCAAATGAATTTCTTCATTATTGTAAGCAAAATGGGATAAAGAGGCAATTCACTACTGCCTACACCCCACAGCAGAACGGTGTGGCTGAGAGAAAGAACCGCACCCTTGTTGAAATGGCACGAACAATGCTTCAGGCAAAACATCTCACAAACAGCTATTGGGCAGATGCAGTGAGAACAAGTGCATATATTCTAAATAGAAGTCCGACTTCTAGTTTAGATGGTATCACTCCTTATGAAGGATGGTACGGTAAGAAACCAAATGTCAAACATTTCGGAGTATTTGGTTCTTTAGCTTATGCACACATTCCTGAAGAGAAGCGAAAGAAGCTTGATCCAAAGAGCCAAGCATGTGTTTTTGTAGGGTATTGTGATTCAACCAAAGGATATAGATTGTACAATCCCACGACACATAAAATCATTATCTCCAGGGATGTAATTTTTGATGAAGGGGGAGAATGGGGTCATAAAAAATTTGTTGATTTTGACTCTAATTCGGACAATACCACACCAGGCACTCTCCCATAATGGTACAACCCAAGAAAAGCAGTCCTCCTCCACAAACTCCACATCAGGAAACTTCATCAAGTACATCAAGTGGTACACCAAGTCCAAGAAGGAATTTGCTGGCACCCCCAAATTCTCCAAAATGATTTCAAAGATCTGTAAGCGCTCCAAGTCCGATGGATATTGATTCAGTTTCTCAAAGGAAAGAGACAAATAGAGGAAAGCGCATACTACGAAGTCATCCATCTTCTCAAATGTTGGATAGGAATTTTCAACAAAGATACACTAGGAGTCAAGCTAGTGAGATGGATGACATTTTGTCAAGACTTGAAAATCTTCAAATGTCAGGAGATGATGAGTCTCATGAACCAAGGGGTGATGTAGTCAATTATGCTTTGTTGGTCGCCGCACGCCTAGAACCATCTAGCTATGAAAAAGCATGCACCGAAAATATATGGCAAGATGCCATGGAAGAGGAAATATCCTCAATTAAAAAGAATGATACTTGGGAGCTTGTGAAGCTTCCCAAGGGAAAAAAATGTGTTGGATGTAAATGGGTCTATAAGACCAAATTCAATGCTGATGGAAGCATTGAAAGGCACAAGGCGAGATTAGTAGCCAAAGGTTTTACTCATAAATATGGAATAGATTATGAGGAAACCTTTGCTCCAGTTGCTCGACAAGAAACAATCAGAACTGTTCTTTCCTTGGCAGCCCATAAAGGATGGAAAATACAACACATGGATGTGAAAAGTGCATTTTTAAATGGATACCTGATGTAAGAGGTGTATGTTCAACAACCTCAAGGTTTCCAAGAACCAGGAAAAGAGAACCTTGTTTATAAATTGAAAAAAGCACTATATGGCCTCAAGCAAGCACCAAGAGCATGGTACTCACGAATTGACGGCTATTTCAAGCAAATATGGTTTCACAAAAAGCAAGAGTGAACCAACATTATACTACCTGAAAATTGGAGTAGATATCCTCATAGTTTGTTTATATGTGGATGATCTAATATTCATGGGTAGTAATGATAAAATGAATATGGAGTTCAAAAACTCCATGATGAATCAGTTTTGAGATGAAGGATCTCGGATTAATGAGATACTTTCTAGGAATGGAAGTACATCAATCAAAGAATGGGATCTTCATATGTCAACGTAAATATGCTCATGACATGATCAAGAAATTTGCTATGCAAGCAGTGCAAATCAACCGAAACACCAACCGGACATGGAATCCAACTAAGCAAAGAAGATGGAGCACCAAATGTTGACTTGACCAATTACGTAAGCATGGTTGGGAGTTTAATGTTTCTCACCAACACTAGGCCAGATATACAAGATGTTGTTTCTCTTGTATCACGATTTATGGCATGCCCATCCGAGCTGCATCTTCAAGCAACCAAACGAATTTTACGATATGTAAAAGGTACATTGGATTTTGGAATCCATTACCACAAGTCTAACTCTATGAAGTTATTTGGTTATAGTGACAACGATTGGGGCAGTAATATAGATGACAGAAAATCTACATCAGGGGAACCTGTTTTAGTCTAGGTTCAGGACTAATAACTTGGAGTTCCAAAAAGCAATCTGTTGTAGCATTATCATCTACGTAAGCTGAGTACATAGCAATCACTCATGCAAGTACTCAGATCCTCCGGTTGAGGAAAATCCTTGAAGAGATTGGCGAAAAACAAATTGGTCCAACCAAACCGAATTGTGATAATATAAGTGCCATACAGTTGGCATATAATCCAATCCACCACAAAAGGTCAAAACATTTTGATATGAAGTATCACTTCATAAGAGATATGGTGGAACAAGCAGACAGCTTGAGCTTCAATATTGTAGCACTTTGGATAATCTAGCAGTCATCTTCACCAAAGGCATGGCTAAAGCTCAATTTATAAAGCTGAGAGACTATATAGTTAGTCCTCTCAACTTTAAGGGGGAGAATGTTGGAAATTACCATCAGTAAAAGTTAAAAATTTGATTTTACTAGGGGTAAAGGTAACTTACCTTTTACCTTACCTGGACGGCAGTGGATGGCAGCAATTTGGGCGGCAAGAGAATTCCCTTCATCCTTCTTTTCCCCCAATTTCTCCTTTCCCCCTTTCTTTCTCGAATAGGTTATTTACCGCCTATTTAAACTATGTAACCTAAGTTTGAAGGTTAATGCAATATTTCCTATTTTACTAAATCACTCACCATTCACATCTTGAACATCAATCCTTTAAATACAACATCCATTGCTCTCTGAAATTTTTCCCCTATATTCATCAATCCAAAGGGCATCCTGATATATTCAAATTTTCTCCATGGTGTAGTGAAAGTTATTTTATGTTTATCTTCTGGATTCACTCCAATCTAATTGTAACTTGAAAATCCATCCAATAAAGATATTCTTGATGACCCAACCACTGCTTGAAGCAATTGTTCCATATTCAAAAGTGGATAGTTGTATTAAGATATATTTTATTTAAATTCCTAAAATCTACACAAAGCTTGATCTCACTATTCTTCTTTGTAACTAGAACAATATTTTCCAACGAAGAAGAAAATTTCACCTTCCCAATCCTGTAACTTCTACACTTCTTTCTGCATAATCGGATGCAAAATGGGATTGATATTTCTTTGTTTCTACCTAAAAGGCTTGGTATCCTTTTTAAGGGGTATTATGTGAGTCATTACCTTTGTATTTAAGGTCTTTAGATCTTCATAACTCCAAGAAAAAGCATCCATGTTATTTTTCAAAAATTTGATATATTGTTGCTTCTCTTTTCCTGATAGAGCTTTATTGATCCTAACAATATTGGGTTCTTCCTCTATTCTAATATTAAGTTTATCTATCTCAGACTCCTAAACCAGAGTTTTATATGCTCTATCAAAGTCATCAAACAAGCTCTCCAAAGATACCAACCCCTTGGGGATCCTATTGGTCTTCAGTTGTATGACTTATGTGGGTTCTCCAATAACATCCTTCAATTTTTCTTCATCACTTTCATCACAAATAACATTAGAAAATTCATTTTGCATAGTCATGAAATCATTAATGTGTATATCATCATGAAAACTTGTAAATATACCACATTAATAGGGATAGATGGCTTATAAACATATATGGTTGGGAATATTTCCATAAACCAAGTGTCTATCTCAAGGTTTTTTGTTCCAAAAGCATTAATGGCCAAAAGATTAGAGTTATGATTATATGCTCTTGGAATAAATTGTAGATCAAAAACCAAGAATCTATCTATTTCATCCAAAACTACTTGTTATATTGCTTTAATCTAGGGTGCTTTGTTTGATATTTCCCTTTGATTTGCTGAATTATCAACTCAACATCCCCACTAACCTTGAGATAATTAATACCCAATTCCTTGGTTTTTATTATACCTAGCAACAAAGCTTCATACTCTACAACATTATTTGTACAAGAAAATTTTAACTTGTATGGCATGCCAAGATAGCTGCCATTAATGTCTATCAACAGTACTCTAGCTCCTGTTCTTGCTTTAGATTTTGCCCCATCAAAGGTCATAGTCCATAACTAAAAATTTAGAACTCTATAATTTTTTACATCTATTTCAGCCTTTAGTTTTGGATCCATATTCTCAATACCAAGTACTTCCAACAAGAAAGGGGAATTCCAATAGAGTAAACCCCCATGTCTTTTTCCTCAATAGAATTCATGACATTAACCATATTATCACTAGGATATCTAAATTAAATTGAATATCTATTGAAGGTTTCTCTCTTCAATATCACTTTCTCCTTACCCTGCAATGGAATAGTGGCATATGACCAATCCAACTGAATAGTACCACCTAGCTACTCTACCCAATGCCTAGAAAGTAAGATAGAAAAGAAAGGGTCCACATATACAACTACAACAATCATCACCACTCGTTTCTTAGGATTTTTCAAGATGGAAAAGAATTCCAGTGATAATACCTACACAAGGTACTCTCCTATTATCCATGATAGAAATATGAGGGTGCTCTTTCTAAGAAATCAAGTCTAACTGATCAGCTACTTGTTTTGATATTAAATTCATGGAAGCACCACTATCAATCATGCAATTATGAATAACATATTGGTCCCCATAGCCTGATGTATACCTTAGTGATATGTAAAATGGCTTAACTGAATATGAGGCTTTGATTGCATTATTCATAAGGTTTAGAGGATTTTAAGGTTGTTCTCTTGACTAATCAGTTAAATTGAAGGCTCTACATACCTAATACCGGTACTTTGAAATAGTCATTAATTCTTCAAAAGTGATGCTGACCTTCTATTTAGAAATCTCTAAATCCATATCAAAGTGATATTTCTTATCATCAATTCCTTTTCTAGTTTTTTTATTAGCCAAGTCATTTTTTTGCTTTTGGATTATCTCCTCTACATCAGGCTCTTCAGGAATCATTTGTATCTTCATCTGATTTACCTTTTTTGTGAAATAACTCATGTAGATTTCTCCTTTTGTGCAGGCCCTTCATCAATTTTTTCCTCCACTATTCTATTTTTGAGATTGATAGCATGTATTATTTCTATAGACTCAACCTCTTCTGCTGTAGGTATAAGCTTTCCTTGCTTTATTCTATCAAATCTAGTATTAGTAGGCTCACTTGAGGTTTATGCCTCTCCAAAGATAAATGCTCTTTGCTATATATTATTGGCACATATGTCCATTCCCTTTCAAATTCTTGTTCTATGGTTTCATCCTCCTGATTCCAACATACATTAATTCTAATATCTTCATCTTAAGATTCAACATTTAAGTCAACATTAGAATGCATACTTAGATAAATACAATAATCAATAGGTTTATGTGGTGCATCACAGGTAGAGCAATAAAAGAGATGGTATGATGCTATATTTTTTGATGGTATAGAATTTGGAATGGAATATAGATCTCTCTCTATTTCTTTATTTTTCCAATTCCCATTTTGATTCTTGTTTCCCTCTTCATTTCCATTGTTATTCCAGTTTCTATTAAGAATCCTTGTAAAGGGAGGCATGTTATCTTCTTGTTGTTTATTATTACCCTATGAAGTTTCTGCATTGTTTTCCTTATATTTTTTAAGTATAGCCAACCTGTTATTCAAAGTAGTAAGCATCTCATTCAACTGATTAGCTATTTTATTCATAGGATCCTAATATTTTTACTTAGGGATAGAGAACTCAACCTTCTTGGAATTCCTTTTAGGATGATTGGGCTCTAAGGAGTATGCTTTCATCTTACCACTATCGATCATATGTCTCTCTATTTTAATAGCCCTTTCCATACATATATCAATGGTAGCTTCTACTTGTTGTCTTAGTTCATAACTAAAATCTCCTGGGAAAGCATTTTTATAGAAACAAATGGATCGATCATCATTTGACCTTAATGCTACTAGAATATTATTTTTGGTCTTAAAGAATATTCTATTAAAATATTCCACTGATTCATTTTCTTTCTTTTTCATGGTAGCCAATTCTATCAGCAAGGATTTTTCATTATTCCTCTCTCCAAATTTCCCTCTGTATTTTTATTTGCATTAGGAGTTGCCATACTCACCACAAGTTGATTCACTATAGGTACTTGGTTTACAGTAGGATAAAATTGATTGAAATCAAGATTCAGGCTAGAAATAAAAATAGTATGAAGTGGAATTGAATATTTTTTGTGACTTGAAGAATACCTCAGGATTTGGTACTCTAGCAAGGACTTCTTTACCACTTCTTGTAGATGCCAGATCTAGCTCCTCCTTTTTTATTTTTAAATTTTTGAGTTCATTCATAGTTTCCAGCATGGATGTGCAAATAAGGAACAAGATCTTCAACAATACTTTGGCCAACATTGCTCAGTCTAATATTCATTCAAATCTCACAAATTTTATTTCAGGAAAGACTATGAGAAAAACAAACTCAAAATTGTATGGAGTCTTTCCCAGCAACGGTGCCAAAAAATGTTGGGGGAAATTCTTGCACCCTTAATAGATTTTTCATGCTGCAAGACTTACCTAATCCAATCAGCACTGTGAACTCTGGTGGATCCACCTCTTTAACTCGAAAAAATATTATCCGAAGACTCTAGATAGACCAAGTAGAATAAGGAAACCTCGGAGGTGAGCCTACAATATTTCTTATATGCTCGTGCTCATCCAAATTTACAAAAATTAAATAAAACTACAATATAAAATTTGATAGATTTCGAAAGTAACTCTTTTCTAGTGCTTCAATTTGTAGACCGGTGCCTTATCCATTGAAAATTTGTATCCAAACTTAAAATATGATGAATATGGAAGGGGAAGAAGATAAAACTAAGCCAATCACATCCATTCAAATAATGAAACAGAAATGATTCAACATGCCAAGGAAATAATCTGCTATTTACACATTCAAATGATGTAACATGTAAATGGGAGAACACACAAAATTATACATAGAATTGCTAAAGGAGGAAACAGGATTGCAGTAAACAACAAATCATTACAATGGAGTCTGATCAGAATAACCAGATCTCACTAAACTAGTACAAACAAATTATCCATTCAAATGATGCAATAGATAAGTGCAACTCTTTGTTCAAATGATGTAACAAAGAGCCTCCTAGCTTCCAACCTCATCCAATAGAAATGATCTCAGTAAACTAGACACTGTTGAGAAGCAACACACCCCCACTGAAAAAAAATGAATTTCCATCCTTTGAAAATATTTAGCTTTCATTTTCCAGTAGGGACCCTCTTGATGTTTTCCAGGTTTTTATTCCAAATTTTGCTTGCCTCCTTCTTCTTCAAGTTTTGCATATATCAAAGTATCTAAGTAGTCTTGCATGTGACTTTAATTTCAATTTAGAATTCACTTCTTTAAAGTTAGAAACATTATGAGTAAAAAGATCTTTCACAAATATGTAAAATGCAGAATGCAGATGAATTCATTGGAGTCAAATTTCCATTTTTGGAAAAGTCGCGATACCGTGACACTTTTCATTTTTGGAAATGTCACGAAATCGCGACGTGTCTTGGAAGAATTGGCTAAGTGCCGAAAACGTCGCGATATCGCGACACTTCCATTTTTGGAAAAGTTGCGATATTGCGACACTTTCCATTTTTGGAAATGTCACGAAATCGTGACGGGTCTTGGAAGAATTGACTAAGTGCCGAAAGCGTCGCGATATCGCGACACTTCCATTTTTGGAAATTCGTGATACCGCGACACTTTTCATTTTTGGAAATGTCACGAAATCGCGACGGGTCTTGGAAGAATTGACTAAGTGCCGAAAACGTCGCGATATCGCGACACTTCCATTTTTGGAAAGTCACGATACCGCAACACTTTCCATTTTTTGAAATGTCGCAAAATCGCGACGAGTCTTAGAAGAATTAGCTAAGTGCCGGAAACGTCGCGATATCGCGACACTTCCATTTTTGGAAAAGTCACGATACCACGACACTTTCCATTTTTGGAAATGTCACAAAATCGTGACGGGTCTTGGAAAAAAAAGCAGAAGGCATGAAGGTGTCATGAAATCACGACACGGTCAAAAAAAAAAGCAAAAGGCATGAAAGTGTCACGAAATCGCAACGTCACGATTTCGCGATGTCGCAAAATCGTGACACGATGGAGAGAAAAGGGCCCAAGGCAAGTACGTGTCACGAAATCGTGACGTCGCGAAATCGTGACATCGCAATTTCGCCATGTCAATCTAGGGAAAATGCACAAGGCCTGGCCGCGTCACGAAATTGCGACACGGTCCAACAAAAGGAGCCCAAGGCAGGGACGTGTCATGATTTTGCAACGTTGCGATTTCACGACGTCGCGAAATCGTGACACTGTCCAGGGAAAATGCACAAGGTGGCCGCATCATGAAATTGTGACATCGTGATTTCGCAATCGTGACACGGTCTAGCAAGAGGAGCCCGAGGCGAGGAAGTTGTCGCGATTTCGTGACATGTTGCGAAATCACGACATGTCACGTTTTCACGACAGAGACAACAAAAGAAGTTCCAAGTCAGGGGAGCGTCGCGATTTCGTGACATGTCGTGGTTTCACGACAGAAGAGCTGGGAAAGACCAGAATGTAGGGGGACGTCACGATTTCGCAACACGTGTCAAAAAATAAAGCCGACATATAATGAACATTAAGGTTTTAAATTAATAATATTAAAATACTAATCCTTGCTTGTTCTTTTGCAGAAAGCCAACTAGCAGTTGCATACTAGCGAAAGTAATGGCGAAAAAGGGAAAAATAAGCATGAGTTGAATGAAGGCCGTCAGATGAAAATTTGAGATGCCAGGAATTGTTGGTTCATCCAGGTTTTACAGATATGGCCGTAAAGAGACTTTACGGTGACTAAGCAGCTGCCCATTTAATAGAATATGTTGGCAATTGACTGGAAAATGAAAATATCTACACACAGTTACCAGAATTTGCCGATGGACACATTTAACAGGAGAATTTATGGTGAAAGTAATGGTGTGCGGAGAATTTCAACTCAGAAGCGGCTCTACGAAGATAGAATGTCAGAGAAACCAGTGACTCATCCGAATTTCTTTAAGGAATTAATGAGACCCTCCCAGAAAGTGCACCAGAAAGATGAAGATATTTACTTGCGTAGTGCCCATTTATGAAATATATCGGCAACCGGCCAGAAAACGAAGATATTTACTTGTAGTTATAGATAGATGAGAATAATATCAGATCATGCCTTCTCCATTTATGGCAAGTAACTGCACTAAGATTTGTAGAGTGGTTAGGTTTTATTCAAAACTCTATTTTTAAAAGGGCTTATATTGTAAAACCGAGGTAGTAGGGTTTAGAAGATAAGATTTAGGGTTTGAGAAGAAGATATTTCTAAAAAGATCAAGGTCTATCTTAAGTCTATAAATACTTCTTTTGAATGTAAATTTTTGGGGCGAAAACTTAGAAATACAATCTATTGGAGCAATTTCCTACAAATCTTATTTGAATGCTTTGTTCTAGACTTAGAGTTGGTGTGACTTTCGTTTTCTGTGATAGCGTGGCCAGGAGCCTAATATCTTTCAAATTGTGATAAGTTCATCTTCTTTTGTTTCCATTTCATTAAGGTTTAATTTATGTTGTAGATCTGTGTTACCAGGATTGGATATGTTGTTGGGATTCATTTTCTTTATTGTATGTTAGAAAAAATTATAGATTTAAGGTTCAGGCGTGTTCTAATTTCTCTGTCCTCACTGTGCGAGCTAGGTTGCTGGTGAAAGATACCAATTTTAACCGACTTCCCTTTTGTTTGTGATTTTCTTTCAGATCTGTTGTTGTCTTTGTCTTATGCTCTTAGTGGAAGGTGATCTTAGAAAGCTAGACACTTTCCTCTTTGATTTTGTTCTATTTTGAAGCTAACCGGTATAACTAAAATTGGTAATTTTGGTTTTGCAGCTAAGTTAGATAAATTTCTCTTTCTGCCCTACCCTACTCTCTTTGTTCCACCAATTGAATGATCCATTTTTATTTTTTTTTACATTTGTCTTTTATTTAAATCTGCTAACACATAAAGAGCTAGATCAAAAAATTGATTGTAAATCTGAGTGCCCACAAATATAACCAATTCCAAGAGCATTACTGAACTAAGTCCAGGACCCGTTGTAAGGTAACAGACAGTCCACTTGAAACTATTTCAGAAGTGGAAAAGAGTGAATAGACATTCAACCCAACTCTGTAACTCACACCTTGGATATCCAGCAAGATCCTAAAGTGAGTGGGATTTATCTCGTATAAGTGTTATCGGTATTTTATGCTCATTCTTCACAGGGTGTGTATAAAACTCGAACCAACATTTAAAATTGGCGCTAGAAGGAGGGCCGCTGAACTCTGTTCAGTATTGTAAGTTGTTTGTGCAGAGTCTGGTATTTTATCTTTTGAATCCTTTTCCCTCCTCTTTAGCTCTTTTTAAACTTGTTTGTTTGAGCTTTTGCCTAAACAGCGGAACTCAACACCAACATTTAAAATTGGCACTAGAAGGAGGGCCAAGTTCAGTAGTTTGTTAAGGATTGTAAGATTATAAGTTGCTTGTGAAAAGCTAAATTTTACTTATAGAGTAACAAGGTCCCACTCCAAAGCTGGAGATCTCCTTGTGCCTGAGTTAGAAACTCCAAGAAGAAGCAGCCTCAGAAGGGCCAAGTCTTTGTCTAGAATAGTTTTGTTGATATTCACACAATGACACTAAGAGGGGGGGGTGAATCAGTGTAACTATTAATATTAATATCTACAACATTTAAAAATGAAGCAAAGAGAACTTAACAACCAGAAAAGCAAATTGAACAATAGAGCACACCACAACACTCAATATACCGAGGTTCACCAATTTGGCTACTCCTCAAAAATGACTGCTTGGACTCCAATCCAAATCCAGTCTTTGCAAAATACCAATTTTACAAACACTTTACCAACATCTACCTGGAAGGAGCACCAACCCCTTAGTTTTCTGCTACAATAGATAGGAGCACCAACCCCTAGTACCAAGCACCAACTTGGACTGCAATTCTGATCAATTTAAAATGACATAAAAATGTCTTCACTTCATACACGACCCTGACTGGTCTGCAATTAACCAAACTCTGCACACTCTCACGGCTCTGCTAATTTCTCTCTTAGCTCTTTTCTAACCCTCTTTTCACAGCAATTTCCCTCTAACAACAGCAAAAGAATTCTCTGCACGACTATCCTTTTATACCCTCCTTTTCTCATCGGGACTCTTTGTCTTCTATAGCGTTTCAATCCTGCATGCAGTCGGATGACATTCTCGAGCTGTTCAAATTCTTTTCTCCTCTCCATAAGCGGACTGTTCGAATCCTTGCAAATACGAATGTTCGAATGTTGCACATACTTCTTTTCGAATACTTTTTCGATTCTCCATTTGTGATTCTTCGAAAGCAGCAAATACGTCTGTTTTAATGTTTTTTAAATCCTGCATATTCGACGTACTGTTCAAATGCTTTTTCGAACTTGCCTATACGACACTTCAAAAGCTTTTCAATCATGCAAATACAACTGATCCAGTGCATGTTCGACACCTGTCAATGTGTAATCTCGATCCGACTTCGATTACTTTTACGTAACTAGTCGCATGATTTTCTCATGCTTTTTCGACACGTGTCACCTTGCATGTTCCTTCGCTTTCATACCCCAACTGTCACGATATCGCGACACTTTTTGTAGCCATACCCTTCATGCCCTTGTTGTCGCGAAATCGTGACCATTTTGGCTTTTGAAAGCTTTCCCACCGTTCATGTCGCGAAATCGTGACACTTCAAACTTTTGCTGACGTCATCATTAATGTTGTCACGAAATCACGACGCTTTCGGCTTCCTGAGATCTCTTTTGCAACTTGTCACGAAATCGCGACACTTTCAACTTTTGCTGACGTCATCCTCAATGTTGTCGCGAAATCGTGACGCTTCTGGCTTCCAGCGGCTTTTCTTTCACCCTGTCACGAAATCGTGACATTTTCAATTTTGCTGACGTCATCCTCAGCTTTGTCACGAAATCGCGATGCTTTCGGCCTCCGTACAACTCTTGCTTCATGCGATAGCGAAATCGCTACACCTTTGTGCCTTGTGCTTTCGATTTGCTTCAACTTTGAGTTCTGATCTTTTGACTGGTAGCGAAATCGCTACACCTTCACGTTGTGTATTTTGGACTTGTAGCAAAATCGCTACACCATTGTTGCCATGCATTTTAACTTGTAGCAAAATCGCTACACCTTTGTTGCCATTCATTTTAACATGCAGCGAAATCGCTACACCTTTGTTGCCGAGCATTCTCTCTCCTCTTCGGGTCACGAAAACCCGACGTGTCATGATATCGCGACACTTTTCGTTGCAAGCTCCTTTCCTCCATTTATGTCATGAAATCGCGACATCTTTTCACCTTGCTTCCTTCTCTCCAACATGTCGTGAAATCACGACGTTTGCCTTGCGCCTATTCTTTCTCTCTCCGCATGTCGCAAATCGTGACAATTTTGCTCCTTCTCTCTCTCGCCATGTCGCGAAATCGTGACAATTTTTGCTTGCACCTTCTCTCTCTCGCATGTCGCGAAATCGCGACAATTTTTCTTGCATTTTCTCTCCTCTATGTCGCGAAATCGCGACAATTTTTCTTGCATTTTCTCTCCTATGTCACGAAATCGTGACAATTTTTCTTGCATTTTCTCTCTTCTCGGTTATGTCGCGAAATCGCGACAATTTTTCTTTCGCCTTCGGACCTCTCAACCTGTCGCGATATCGCGAAAACATGTCGCGATATCGCGACAGTTTTCTTACTTGTCTTTTTCTGCAAATTTTTGAATCTGGGTCACTTCTATTTTTTGGGAAATTCACTGTACTTGATCTGACTGACTTCAGAATTCTTGTCCATTGCTTCAACTGCATCAATTGTTGTCTGTGTTGACAACAATGACAATACTTTTGTTGTACCTTGTTCAACAATCTCCCCCTTTGGAATTGTTGGCAACACTTATGCACTCTCCTGTAATTCTTCTCCCCCTTTGACAATAATACCAAAGGGCTGCTGCAGACTCCCCGAGTCTCTTGCACACCATTCTCAGACAAATGTTGTTATAGTTAGCAAAAATCATAAGTATAAGCAAAACTATAAGTATAGGCATAAATGCACCCCTTGAGAATGTGATCCCAAATGATAGTCAGTTCTTGGGAATTGTGACCACTCCCAACTTATTTCGAAGGTACTCAAAAACATCCTTGGGCAATGGTTTTGTGAATATATCAGCTACTTGCTCTGTAGTTGGAACAAAATCCAATTTGACCTCTCCTTCTGCAACTTTATCCTTCAAGAAATGATACCGGATTGCAATATGTTTGGTTCTTGAATGCATAATTGGATTCTTGGATATGTTGATAGCACTAGTGTTATCACATTTAATTGAAATTGGCTCTTTGAAATGAATACCAAGATCTTTCAACGTTTGTCTCATCCATAATATCTCGAGTACAACATGTTGTTGCCGCAATGTATTCTCGCCTCTGCAGTGGATAGAGAGACCGATTCTTGTTTCTTGTTGTGCCATGCTACCAACTGTCTCCAAGATAAAATGCTCCTCCACTTGTACTCTTTCTGTCATCAATACATCCCGCCCAATCTGCATCGAATATGCAATCAAAGTGAAGTCTTTACCTTTTGGGTACCACAACCCATACTCCATAGTACCCTTGAGGTATCTGAAGATCCTCTTTACAGCTGTGACATGAGTTTCTTTGGGACTAGCCTGAAATCTTGCAACCATGCATACTGCCTGTAATATATCTGGTCTAGTGGCTGTTAAATACAACAGGCTTCCAATCATAGACCTGTACATCGTTTGATCTACATCTGGAGATTTATCATCCTTGCTCAACTTGTAGCCTGTTGTCATGGGAGTGCTAACAGGTTTACTATCTTCCATTGTGAACTTTTTCAGCATTTCTTTTACATATTTAACTTGAGAAATAAAAATGCCCTTTTCATTTTGATTTACCTGCAATCCTAGGAAATAAGAAAGTTCACCAATCATAGACATCTCAAATTCTTTCTTCATTTTAGTTGATATGTCTTTGCAATATTCATCCATGTTGCTGCCAAATATTATATCATCTACATAAACAACAAGAACAATAAGATGCCCCTTCTCTGTTTTGACATATAAATTGCTGTCCACCAAACCTTTCTTGAACCCTTGATTAAGAAGATAGTTATCCAGCCTTGCATACCATGCTCTGGGTGCCTCGTTTCAAACCATATAATGCTTTCTTTAACTCGCACACAAAATCTGGATTGTCACCAAGTTGGAAGCCATCTGGCTGTTCAATGTAAACCTCTTCTTCCAGTTTTCCATTCAAAAATGCTGATTTTACATCCATTTGATATACTTTGAAGTTTTTATGAACTCGCTAATGCCGTAAATATTCTGATTGCCTCTAGTCTGGCTACCGGTGCAAAAGTTTCCTCAAAATCAATGCCTTCAACTTGAGCATAGCCTTTACAGACCAATCTTGCCTTATTTCTGACAACCTGTCCATCTTCATTTAATTTATTTCAAAAAATCCATTTAGTGCCAATTATGTTTTTATTTGTTGGTCGAGGTACTAATTCCCGTGTATTGTTTTTCTCAATCTGATCTAGTTCTTCATTAATTGCCTTCATCCAACTTTCATCGATGCTTGCTTCAAGCAACATTTTTAGGTTCAATGCTAGATAACAGAGAATAGTTCCGCACTCGTCGCTCTTCTTGTCCGAATACCATCTCGTGGGATCCCCAATAATCTGCTCACTTGGATGATTTTTCTGCCAGTTGTCTGTTTTAAATTTCCTGTTTTCTTCTTCTTCTGATTCAGTTTTTACAACATCTGGATCAATTTTCTGATTCTTATCTGTTTCCTTTTCATCATCACCTTCAATGACTTCTTCATAAATGGGGTAGTTTTCTTGATAAGTAATTTCTTGTTCTCTACCTTCATCAACTTTCACATCACATTAGCACTCTCAACAATTTTCTTTAGCCTCTTGTTGTAACATGTGTAGGCTTTGCTTTTTGTTGAGTAACCAAGAAAGATACCTTCATCAGCTCTATCTTCAAATTTACCGAGATTATCTTCAATCCGTTTGATGTAGCACTTGCTGCCAAATACTTTGAAATGTCTTGTTGTTGCCTTTCTGCCGAACCACAACTCATAAGGTGTTTTGCTTTCATGTGGTCTTAGCATGCACCTGTTTTGAATGTAAACTGCAGTATGTACTGCCTCTTTCCAAAATCTGTCAGCTATTTTGTTCTCAACCAGCATTGTCCTTGCCATTTCCTGCACTGTTCTATTCTTCCTTTCTACAACACCATTCTACTGAGGTGTCCTAGCTGCTAAAAACTGTCTTCTTATCCCATATTTTTGACAGTATTCTGCAAATTCTTCCGAAATAAACTCTCCTCCTCTCGTCCGATCTTAGGCATTTAATCCTTTTTCCAGCTTTGATTTTCAACCTATTTTTTAAAAATCTTAAACATCTCAAAGGCATCTGATTTAAGCTTTAAGAAAAATATCCATGTCATCCTGGAGTAATCATCTATTAAAAGCATAAAGTATTTGTCACCATTTATGCTCTGTGTTCTCATGGGTCCACACAAATCAGTATGAATTATCTCCAAAGGTTTGCTGGTGAAGTATTCCTTTGATTTAAAAGTGGATCTGGTTTGCTTCCCTTTTTGACATGAAGCACAGATGCTATTTACTGGTTTGCCAATGGTTGGTATATCTCTTACTGCCCTTTTTGAACTTATTTTTGCCAGATTGTCAAAACTAATATGACCGAGCCTCTTGTGCCACAACCAATTTTGATCTTCCTGTCCAATCAAGCATGTTCCTTCTGCAGTTTTCGAGAGAGTATATAGATTACCGTAAGTCCTAGATCCAGTAGCTATCAGCTTCCCACTGTGTGCTTTTCTCACTTCACAGCCCTGCTTCTTAAAAATGACTTCATGACCTCTGTCATAGATTTGGCTTACACTCAGCAAGTTATGCTTCAGACCAATCACAAACAAGACTTCTTTTGATTTTATCTTTCCATCACTGATCTTGACTGATCCCTTTCCAACAATCTTTGCTCCATCATTATTCCCAAATTTCACAGAACCACCTTCATAATTCTGTAAATTCTCAAATTTTTGCTTGTCACCCGTCATGTGACTCGGAACATCCACCGTCAAGTATCCATGGTGCAGATTTGTCTTGTGCTTTAAAAGCAGTCTGAACAATCAAAGATTCCTTTTCTTTCCATTCCGGTTTGATGACAGATTTGGCTACTTGTTTTGCCTTTGTCCTCTCATTAGCATGTGCCTGTTTTTCAAGAAATTTCTTGTTTTGTTTCAACCCACTTGGTTGAGATTTTCTACCCCGATAATTATTTGCTGCAAAAGTGCTTCTACAGCTTTCTAGCAATATGTCCAAAATTATGACAATTATAACATTCAACCGCATAATTCATTAAAGGAGAAAAAACATTTCTGCTTGTGAAATTCCTTTGAGATACATTATGCCCGCAATCTGAAATCTTATGGCCATAAGCATTGCATTTAAAACAATAACCAGAAAAGGAATGATTAAACCCGGGTGCGGGTCTTTGCCGCTTGAAGTAGGAGCCATGAATCTTCTCCTTCTTGGATGTGTGACTTTTGTGAAACCATCTTTGTCAATACTCTTCTTGAGTCTGGCATTATTGCTTTCTTTGGCATGATTTGGTTTTTCTAGGTCAACCCCGATCTTTTCTTCTTTCTTTATGGGTTCTACATTCAAGGCCTTTGAACCCTTTGATGATTCTCCTTCATCGAAGCCTAAACCAAATTTGATGCCGGAAGGCCTTTGGTTATTTAACATTTTATCCAGACTTTACAAGTACTTTCCTCAAACTTATGAAAACAGCTCAATCTTCTATTCATCTCCTCTAGCTGCATTCTTAACTTAACAATGTCTTCCTCTAGCTTGCTGCATTCAACCTGTCTTTACAGCTTAATTTTTCATCAAGAACTTCGGACATTTTCTTGAATTCCTCTCGTCTCGTATTTTTAAACCGTTTATTATGTCGATGGCATCCTCTAGTTTTCTTGAAAATTTTTTGTTCTTTTTCCTTTCTACACTCAACTCTTCAAGTGCAAGGAACCAATTCTCCTTCCGGATAAACTTCAGCCTCATCTTTAAAGCTTTCATCACCTTCCCGATTTTCTTCTTGTTCTTTCCTCTTCAAGTGCCATGAACAGAGCTTCACCTGCTTCTTCTTCAGAATCCTCACCCGAGCTTTCTTCAGAAGAGCTGACATTCTTGGATATGAAGCTTTTCTTCTTGAAGTTATTCTTTCTAAAATTTTGTCTCTTCTTCCAGTCACCTTTTTCTTGGAGTGACCCTTCACCATTTTTAGTTTTCTCATGCATTGGGCATTTGGCTGCAAAATGACCGACTCCTCCACAATTGAAGCACTTGAATGGTAGCTTTCCTCTATATTTTCCTTTTCCCTTTGTGAGTTTTCGAACAAAATTTGCTTCTGTTTCATCCAATGTCTCTTCATCCTCAGATTCATGTTTAGTTTTTATATTCTTATGTGCTTTGAAAGTAGCTTCTCTGTCTATAGGCTTAGTTTGTCCTATTCTCATTTCATATGCAGTCAAGGAACCATGCAACTCATCCATGCTAAAATTGTTTAGATCTTTTGCCTCTTCTATTGCAGAAACTTTGGAGTTAAATCGTTTGTGAAGGGTTCTGAGAACCTTTTTCACAACAACTGCATCATCTATTTCTTCACCGAGTCCTCTGATTGCATTGATGATTCCATTGACTCTCAACAAATAGGCCTCTATGTTCTCATCTTCCTTCATTTGTAATGCTTCGAACTGAGCTCGATGAGTTTGCAGCTTGGCTTCCTTGATCTTGTTGTCTCCTTCATGGATGCTCTTCAGTTTATCCCACATGTCTTTTGCCGATTTGCAGCTCATGACTCTTATCAATTCACCTGTCTACAAGTCCACACATTATGGCATTCTTAGCTTTGGAGTTGTTCTCAAATTTTTTCTTCTCAACAGATTCTGTTGGAGGAGTAGTGGGTGCTGTGTATCCACTATCTACAGAATCCCAAATGTCATATCCCAATGCACTCAGATATGTTTGCATCCTGAGTTTCCAAAAAGTGTAATTAGTTCCATCAAACAAGGGAGCTTTGTTGGATGAGAATCCTTCACCGCCTGCCATTGTTACTTCCAAGATCACCTTAGCTGATTAAGCTTGTTCAAGGAACCTTGCTCTGATACCAATTGATATTCACACAATGACACTGAGAGGGGGGGTGAATCAGTGTAACTATTAATATTAATATCTACAACATTTAAAAATGAAGCAAAGAGAACTTAACAAACCAGAAAAGCAAATTGAACAATAGAGCACACCACAACACTCAATATACCGAGGTTCACCAATTTGGCTACTCCTCAAAAATGACTCGCTTGGACTCCAATCCAAATCCAGTCTTTGCAAAATACCAATTTTACAAACACTTTACCAGCATCTACTGGAAGGAGCACCAACCCCTTAGTTTTCTGCTGCAACAGATAGGAGCACCAACCCCTAGTACCAAGCACCAACTTGGACTGCAATTCTGATCAATTTAAAATGACATAAAAATGTCTTCACTTCATACACAACCCTGACTGGTCTGCAATTAACCAAACTCTGCACACTCTCACGGCTCGCTAATTTCTCTCTTGGCTCTTTTCTAACCCTCTTTTCACAGCAATTTCCCTCTAACAATAGCAAAAGAATTCTCTGTACGACTATCCTTTTATACCCTCCTTTTTTCATCGGGACTCTTTGTCTTCTATAGCGTTTCAATCCTGCATGCAGTCGGATGACATTCTCGAGCTGTTCGAATTCTTTTCTCCTCTCCATAAGCGGCTGTTCGAATCCTTGCAAATACGACTGTTCGAATGTTGCACATACTTCTTTTCGAAAGCTTTTTCGATCCTTCATATGTGATTCTTCGAATGCAGCAAATACGTCTGTTTTAATGTTTTTTAAATCCTGCATATTCGGCTGTTCGAATCCTTGCAATGCGGTTGTTCAAATGCTTTTTCGAACTTGCCTATACGACACTTCAAAAGCTTTTCAATCATGCAAATACAACTGATCCAGTGCATGTTCGACACCATCAATGTGTAACCGCCGATTCTGACTTCAGTTACTTCTTACGAATCGGTCGCATGATTTTCTGATGCTTTTTCGACACGTGTCACCTTGCATGTTCCTTCGGCTTTACCCAATCACTGTCGCGATATCGCGACACTTTTTGTAGCCGTACCCTTCATGCCCTTGTCGTGAAATCGTGACCATTTTGGCTTTTGAAAGCTTTCCCACCGTTCATGTCACGAAATCGTGACACTTCAAACTTTTGCTGACGTCATCATTAATGTTGTCACGAAATCGTGACGCTTTCGGCTTCCTGAGGCTTCTCTTGCAACTTGTCGCGAAATCGTGACACTTTCAGCTTTTGCTGACGTCATCCTCAATGTTGTCGCGAAATCGCGACGCTTCCGGCTCCCTACGGCTTTTCTTTCACCCTCGTCACGAAATCGTGACATTTTCAATTTTGCTGACGTCATCCTCAGCTTTGTCACGAAATCGCGACGCTTCCGGCCTCCGTACAATTCTTGCTTCATGCGGTAGCGAAATCGCTACACCTTTGTGCCTTGTGCTTTCGATTTGCTTCAACTTTGAGTTCTGATCTTTTGACTGGTAGCGAAATCGCTACACCTTCACGTTGTGTATTTTGGACTTGTAGCAAAATCGCTACACCATTGTTGCCATGCATTTTAACTTGTAGCGAAATCGCTACACCTTTGTTGCCATTCATTTTAACATGCAACAAAATCCCCACCCCCTTTTCGCCCCACTTTTATAAATATAGAAAAAACCCCCCCCCTCCGTCGCCATTCTATTTAATAACAAAATCGCTACACCTTTGTTGCCGAGCATTCTCTCTCCTCTTCGGGTCGCGAAAACCCGACGTGTCGCGATATCGCGACACTTTTCGTTGCAAGCTCCTTTCCTCCATTTATGTCACGAAATCGCGACATCTTTTCACCTTGCTTCCTTCTTTGCCAACATGTCGCGAAATCGTGACAGTTTGCCTTGCGCCTTCTCTCTCCTCGACCATGTCACGAACATCCGACAATTTTGCTTCCCCTTCTCTCTCTCCGCCATGTCGCGAATCATCGACAATTTTGCTTCCCTCTCTCTCTCCGCCATGTCGCGAAATCGTGACAATTTTGCCTTTCACCTTCTCTCTCTCGGCCATGTCGCGAAATCGCGACAATTTTTGCTTCCGCCATTTTCTCTCTCCTCGGCTATGTCGCGAAATCGTGACAATTTTTGCTTGCCCATTTTCTCTCTCTCCATGTCGCGAAATCGCGACAATTTTTCTTGCACCTTCTCTCCCTTCTCTCTCTTGTTTTTCTTCCTTTCTCTCTCCTCGGCTATGTCGCGAAATCGCGACAATTTTTCTTGCATTTTCTCTCTCCTCGGTTATGTCGCGAAATCGCGACAATTTTTCTTTCTGCCTTCGGACCTCTCAACCTGTCGCGATATCGCGATAGAAAACATGTCGCGATATCGCGACAGTTTTCTTACTTGTCTTTTTCTGCAAATTTCTGAATCTGGGTCACTTTTGTTTTTCTGGAAATTCACTGTACTTGATCTGACTGACTTCAGAATTCTTGTCCATTGCTTCAACTGCATCAATTGTTGTCTGTGTTGACAACAATGACAATACTTTTGTTGTACCTTGTTCAATAGTTTTGTCACCACTTGTAGTTACTCCAACTACAACTAAAAGTATCATCGTCAATCAAGTAGTAATGGCCAACTGGTTGGGTTCCACTGCCTTAAATATCCTGGGTGCAGCCCATGACCTGCCCAGAAATCCTGAGAGATATCTTCCTAGATACAAGCATGATGGAACTAGGACAGCAGAAGAACATCTAGTAGCATTCAAGAATGCTCTAAAATTGTTAAATGTACAGCATGAAGATGTGGCTTGCAGATTGTTCCCGTTCACTCTCCAGGAGGGAGCTTACGACTGGTTTCTAAATCTCACTAACGATTCTATTACCAGTTGGAATGACTTGGAAAAGGTTTTTGTATCGCAGTTTGGTGAAGTAATAGATCTCAGTGTATTATATCAACAGTTTTCTGGTATTAAAAGAGAAATAAATGAATCTGTCAGATCATACAATGTCAGATTTCAGAAGGCTTATGGTAGACTGAATGGTTATTATGTGCCAAATGCAGACCTGGCATTAGAGATTTTTAGGAATTCTCTAGATCTAATGACTTCTATTTTTTTGAAAAGAGATCCCTCTATTACCAATCTAACAGAGGCTTACAAAGAAGCTTTGGTTCTAGAAAGACAGTTGGGACCCCAACCTTTAAATGCTCATCAAATTCCTTTGGTCACATAAGGTACCCCTATTTTCAATCCCATACCACATCAGATGATGTTGCCAGTGTGTCAAACTCCACCATCAGGAAATCCATTGGCTGTAACACCTGCTGAAAATGTACAGAACCTAGGTAAAGAAGCTGATAACGCAAGAGTTGAAGAAGTGTCAAAAATAGTCCAAAAGTTGGCCAATGACTTTTTAAGTTTTAAAAGGCAGGTTTCTACTGGGGAGAACTCAAACAGGTATTCTTATCAGTAGAACAAATTCACTCGGCCCCCATATGAACCCAATAAGGATTATAAAGGTAAAGGTCATGATGTAAATATTTGTGATTTGGCTTTGCCTAACTGGTGCAGGATACATGCTACTTCTCAGCACGGGGAATTGGATTGTTTGGAATTTTGTAACGCCTTTGAAGCTTTATCTGGGGAGTTGATTTCTCCTGAACATCAAAGAAATGCGGATGACCCAAGTTCATCTAGCCACAGTGCAGCTATGGTCTTAGATTCTTTCACTTTTCCAGGTGAATCTGAGAATGTAGTTGAAATGCCTATGGATGAGGTGCAGGCTTTTCAACAATACAGGAGGGACAACTACAACCTCAAAAATAGAAATCTAGAGCCCAACACTACATCTACCCCTCCGAACAACTCCCACAATGTTCCTCTAGATCCATCTTCAAGCAATAACCCATCTCCACCCAAGGGAGGAAATCTGAGAGGACCGTATGCATTTGTCCCTCCACTCAATAAGGGATATAATATAGTGGAGGACATGAAGAAGATCAAAGCCAACATCACTCTTCATGAGTTGGCCCAAATTTCAGAACAGAGGGATAACTTGATTAAAACATACTCGGGGCCTACTACCAAATCTTTGGACAGGGGAAAGAAGATGGCAAATGCAAATGTAGCCATGTATAAAGAGAAAATTGAGGTTTCGCCTTTTCTACTGATTGTTCGTATTTTTGGAAAAAACTTACACAATTGTCTGGTAGATTCGGGTGCTTCAGCTAATGTTATGCCTTTGGCCATTTGTCAACAGTTGGGTTTGACCCCAATGAAGTCCGAAAGAAGAGTTGTCCAGTTGGAAAAATCAGAGGTTAAAGTAGTAGGTGAACTTCAAAATATTCATATCCAGTTAGCATCTGAGCCAAGGGCACAACACAGAATTGAAATCCAGGTGGTGGATATTCCTGTGGGGTACGGGATGCTTCTAAGCAGGGATTGGTCGAAATATTTGAATGGATACTTGGCAACTGACTTTTCACACATGTGGTTGTCATGGAAAGGAGTGGCAAACCAATTAAGGGTCGAAAGAGAACCCAGATACAAACATACGATCACTGAATATAATGCAAAAAATGAGACTGTAAATATTGTTGATGTAGATATTGGAGTTTATAATTTAACAATAGGACAAAATGAGAAGTCTAGTAAAGCTCATCTTGTTCATAGTAATGAAGTTTGGACGCTTCATGTGGATGGGGCTAAATCTAAACAGGGTTCTGGTACAGGGGCAGTCCTTAAAGGGCCTGAAAGTCAGACATATTTTATGTCTTATCGCCTACAGTTCCCTTGCACAAATAATTTAGCAGAATATGAAGCACTTGTGCTAGGATTGAAGTTTGCTTTAGACAAAGGAGCAAGAAATATTCAAGTTTTTACAGATTCAGAGTTGGTGGCTAATCAAGTTAAAGGTAAATTCCAGTGCAAAGCATCTTATTTAAAAGGATACAAACACCGAGCATGGGATCTCGTGGAAGATTTTGATGCTTTTAATTTAACGCACATACCTAGAGAGCAGAATTCACGTGCAGATGTCTTGGCTTCATCAGCCGCAAGTCTAAAACCACTGGAAGAATTCAAATGGAACAAGTTTTCGATCGAGTTAGTCCCTTGTCCTTCGGTCCCAAATAATGTGGATAATTTTCAGGTTTTCTCTGATGACCAACAGATTATAAATTTTTTACAGAGTACCAAAGCATTTGAAAATGCTATAATCGATGATGGACAAAGGGATACTCTCTGGAGCAGATTAGACGATGAAAGGGGAATAATAAGGTTGAAAGATAACAGAATTCCAAAAGGGATGGTAGAACTGGAGCGGCTCTTTGATGTTGACCAAATCAAGCAAAAGGTGAGTTCCGAGGATTCTATGGATGTAACAAACAGTGAGACTGAGAACCTGAACGTGGGGATTGAAGAAGATCCCAGGCACCTCAAGTTGGCTAAAACTTGTGACCCAAAAATAAAAAGAAATATGATTGATTTTCTTCACAGGTCCAAGGATGTTATGGCCTGGTCTTACAAAGACTTAAAGGTTTTTTATCCGAAAGTTTACACTCATGTTATACCTTTAAAAGAGTTTTGCAAACCTTTCCGGAAAAAACAGAGGCATGTCAACGCTCTGCTAGAGCCCCTCATCCAGAAGGAGGTAGAAAAATTATTGAGTGCCGCCATTATTTTTCCCGTTAGGCATTCTACTTGGGTGGCCAATTTGGTGCCGGTCAGAAAGAAAAATGGAGAGATCCGCTTGTGTGTGGATTTTAGAAATTTGAACAAGGCATCTGAGAAAGATAATTATCCTCTGCCTTCCATGGATGAGGTGCTACAAATTGTCAATGGTTCGAAAATGATGTCTTTCCTAGACGGTTTCTTAGGGTATAATCAGATATTAGTTGAAAAGGAAGACAGGATGAAAACTCCCTTCACAACCAAGTGGGGAACTTTTGCCTACAAAAGAATGTCGTTCGGATTGATTAATGTCGGAGCTACTTTTCAACGTGCGATGGATCATGCTTTCAAAGGCCTTATGGGTAAGTGCATTGTTGTTTACATGGATGACTTAACAGTTTTCTCTAAATCTCGGTTTGACCACGTAAAACACTTGGAGTCCGTGTTCAACAAATGCAGGGAGTTTGACATTTCTTTGAATCCGAAGAAGTGTGTTTTTGGTGTAATGGAAGGAAAGCTCCTTGGACACTTGATCACCAAAAATGGCATTTCCATGGATCCTGACAGAGTTGAAGCCATATCCGGCATACCCTTTCCCAACTCTAAGAAAGAGTTAAGATCCTTTTTTGGGAAAATTAACTTTGTCAAGAAGTTCATCTCTGGTTTTGCAGAAATAGTCAAGCCATTGAATGACATGCTAAAGGAAACTGCTCAGATTGCCTGGACAACAGAAGCTAAAACAGCGTTCCAAGAAATCAAGACTGCCATCAAGCAAGCTCCAGTTCTGGTGAGCCCAGATTTCAGTGCAGATTTTTACCTGTACACCTTTTCTTCCGAACACACACTTGCTGCAGTTCTGACCCAATGGAGAGAAACGGGGGAGCATCCAATTGCTTTCAAGAGTACCAATTTAAAGGGATCTGAGTTAAAATATTCTCGCTTAGATAAACAAGCCTATGCCTTGGTGAGAGCAATTAAGCAGTTTAGGCACTACATACTAAGAAGCAGAGTTCATGCTATAGTTCCTGACCCAGTTGTTAAATACCTATTAAGCCAAGACGAATTGGGTGAACTAAGAGGTAATTGGGTTACAAGACTGTAGGAATATGACTTAGAAATTTGGCCTGCAAAATTAATCAAAGGACTTGGTTTGTCTCGACACATTTTCGAAATACCTGTACAAGAAGAAATTAATCAGTTGAATTCTGGATTCGATGACTGGTATGGAGATATTATTCATCTGTTGCAATTTGGAATTTGTCCATCTCACTTGAATAGAACCCAAAGGAGAGCACTAAAACTGAAAGTCGCTCATTATATCCTCAAAGGAGGCAACTTGTATAGAGAAAATTATGCCGGCATTTTTTTAAGATGCATTTCTCAGAGTGAAGTCAATGAGGTGATGTCCAGTTTTCATGAAAAGTTAGGGGCAGGGCATTCCTCAAGATCTGCCACTATGCATAAAATATTGAGAGCAGAGCTATTACTGGCCTACATTGTTTAAAGATGTGCATCAACATGTGAGAACTTGCCATCAGTGTCAAACTTTTGCATCCAAAGAGGCCAATCGAGCTCTACCATTGCAGCCTATTGTAATAAATAAACCTTTTATGCAATGGGGACTTGATTTTGTGGGAGTGATAAACCCAAATTCTTCAGTAGGGCATAAGTATGTTCTAATAGCTATTGATTACTACACAAGATGGGTTGAAGCAGCAGCCACCATGAGAAGTACAACTCATGAAGTGATCGAATTTCTAGAGTCAAATGTCATAACCAAGTTTGGGGTTCCTCTGAATTTGGTGTGCGATAATGGACCGGCCTTCCAATCATTAGAGTTTGCAGAATGGGCATACCAGATGGGGATAGTTATCAGATTTTCATCCAACTATTATCCCCAAGGTAATGGACTAGCTGAGTCCACGAATAAGAATTTAATGAATGCCATTAAGAAATCTACAGTGGACAAACCCAGACAATGGCATACATTATTGAAATATGCACTTTGGGCTGACAAGATAAGATATAAAGTGGCTCTTAAGACTTCCCCATTTGCTTTGTTGTATGGTACTCAACCCATTGTTCCCATCTCTCTGAAATTACCTACTTATCAATTTGTTTTAGACTATTTTGAGGATCAAGCAGATGCAGAGGCTCATGTTTTGGATCTAACTAATTTACAGGATGAACGACTCCAAGCCCTGGAACATTTCAGTCGGCACCAAGAAACCGTCAAGCGCTGGTTTGACAAAAGAGCTAGAGTGAAAGCTTTCAGACTTGCAGACCTGGTGCTTCTATGGGACAAGGCCCATGAAAAGAAAGGTAAACACACAAAGTTGCAGCCGCTATGGATAGGGCCATACCAGATTGCTGAGATCTTGGGTAATAACGCATTTCGTTTACAGGACCTTGATGGTAATTTTCTGAACCTCCTTGTTAATGGTCAATACCTAAAGCATTATTTCTCAGTTGTTCCATCCAATATAACGTTTGAATGAATCACAAAGACGTTGTAACATGTGTATATATTGTAAATAAGCTTTGAAGTAGTTTGTTTTTATTTATTTATTTTATTTTGTTTAAGTTTAAAGTCCTTTGAGGTCTGTACAAAGTAGTTTTATTTTATTTTATTTTGTTTATCCTTTGGGGTCTATACAAAGTAGTTTTATTTTATTTTATTTTGTTTATCCTTTGGGGTCTGTACAAATTTCTTTTAGCTTTTAAAAATTCTGTTTTTTTTAAGTTTTGCCTGGGCAGTAAAGAAAGAAGTCAGCCTTTAAAAAAAAAAACTATTTTTATTCTGAGTTCAAAATCCCGTGTTCATTTTGTTTTATTCTAATTGAGAGATAGTCTGCTTAAACTGAATAGTGGAACTATTTTGTTATTCAGAACAACAGTAGAAAGATAATTGGATTTTGTGTCTTGCTTGCCACAATTATTTTAATTATAAAGAAACTGCTATACTGTTTGGCTAGAGAAACTCCCAGGGAATCCAAGAAAAGTTGGTCATAAGAGGGGACTCTGATTCGTGAAATTATTTGAGTATCCATAGAGGCTATCAGTACCCAGCTGAAGCAGTTCCAGATCGATGAAATATAAAAAAAAAAAAAAATTGTTTTTTAGCAAGGCTTTTCAGATTTCGGTATATTTCAAAGGAGAGAGAGAGAGAGAAGGTGAAAGTTGAGCAAGACAACATAAAACTGGCACTCTGTTATTTCCCACAAAAAAAAAAAGGGAAGGCAGAAGTTATGTAATGAAAGAGATAGCCAAGGCTTCAGAAGATGTTTTCTTTTACCAAGTTGTAGATACTACTTCACAGTTGTGGATCAGGGTCGTGAAAACCTAAAGAGTAACTCTGTCGGGGCTGTAAAAGGCTAAACTAGTAAACAGAGCCCTACTCGGTTTCCCCTTTCACAATCTAGAAAAGCTGATCAATCCAGAGTACAACATTCGAAGACCCAGTCATTCTTGAAGAAAGTTTTATACGCTTGTAATTGCACATCAGAAATCTTCCTTAAATGATTCAACCTAGTATGTCCTTGGGAAATTTTGACAACTATCAGGTAGTAGTTAAATTATTTTGAAGAATATTTGTGGCAAGGCATGGTACATGGTCTATATTGTTTTGAAACTAGAGTCCTGGATTCTAAAATAGTGCTACTATTTTCCCCGCAGATATCGCCATTTGTTGAGAAGCAACACACCCCCACTGAAAAAAAATGAATTTCCATCCTTTGAAAATATTTAGCTTTCATTTGCCAGTAGGGACCCTCTTGATGTTTTCCAGGTTTTTATTCCAAATTTTGCTTGCCTCCTTCTTCTTCAAGTTTTGCATATATCAAAGTATCTAAGTAGTCTTGCATGTGACTTTAATTTCAATTTAGAATTCACTTCTTTAAAGTTAGAAACATTCTGAGTAAAAAGATCTTTCACAGATATGTAAAATGCAGAATGCAGATGAATTCATTGGAGTCAAATTTCCATTTTTGGAAAAGTCGCGATACCGCGACACTTTTCATTTTTGGAAATGTCACGAAATCGCGACGGGTCTTGGAAGAATTGGCTAAGTGCCGAAACGTCGCGATATCGCGACACTTCTATTTTTGGAAAAGTCGCGATGTCGCGACACTTTCCATTTTTGGAAATGTCACGAAATCGTGACGGGTCTTGGAAGAATTGACTAAGTGCCGAAAACGTCACGATATCGCGACACTTCCATTTTTGAAAAGTCGTGATACCGCGACACTTTCCATTTTTGGAAATGTCACGAAATCGCGACGGGTCTTGGAAGAATTGACTAAGTGCCGAAACGTCGCGATATCGCGACACTTTCATTTTTGGAAAGTCGCGATACCGCGACACTTTCCATTTTTGGAAATGTCACGAAATCGCGACGGGTCTTGGAAGAATTGGCTAAGTGCTGAAAACGTCGCGATATCGCGACACTTCCATTTTTGGAAAAGTCGCGATACCGCGACACTTTCCATTTTTGGAAATGTCACGAAATCGCGACGGGTCTTGGAAGAAAAAGCTAAGGCATGGAGGTGTCGCGAAATCGTGACACGTCGAAAAAAAAGCAGAAGGCATGAAAGTGTCACGAAATCGCGACACGGTGGAGAGAAAAGGGCCCAAGGCAGGGACGTGTCGCGAAATCGCGACATGGTCCAGGAAAAATGCACAAGGCCTGGCCGCGTCGCGAAATCGCGACATCACGATTTCACGACGTCACGAAATCGTGACACGATCCAGCAAAAGGAGCCCAAGGCAGGGACACGTCGCGAAATCGTGACATGGTCCAGGGAAAATGCACAAGGTGGTCGCGTCGCGAAATCGTGACACGGTCCAGCAAGAGGAGCCCGAGGTAGGGAAGCTGTCGCGATTTCGCGACATGTCACGAAATCGTGACATGTCGCGTTTTCACGACAGAGACAGCAAAAGAAGTGCCAAGTTAGGGGAGCGTCGCGATTTTGCGACATGTCGCGATTTCGTGACGTCAGAAGAGCTGGGAAAGATCAGAATGCAGGGGGACGTCGTGATTTCGTGACACGTGTCAAAAAATAAAGCCGACATATAATTAACATTAGGGTTTTAAATTAATAATGTTAAAATACTAATCCTTGCTTGTTCTTTTGCAGAAAGCCAGCTGGCAGTTGCATACTAGCGAAAGTAATGGCGAAAAAGGGCAAAATAAGCACGGGTTAAATGAAGGCCATCAGATGAAAATTTGAGATGCCGAGAATTGCTGGTTCATCCAGATTTTATAGATCTGGCCGCAAAGAGACTTTACGGTGACTAAGCAGCTGCCCATTTAATAGAATATGTCGGCAATTGATCGAAAAATGAAAATATCTACACACGATTACCGAAATTTGCCGATGGACGCATTTAACAGGAGAATTTATGGTGAAAGTAATGGCGTGCGGAGAATTTCAACTCAGAAGCGGCTCTGCGAAGATAGAATGTCAGAGAAACCAGTGACTCATCCGAATTTCTCTGAGGAATTAATGAGACCCTCCCGACAAGTGCACCAGAAAGATGAAGATATTTACTTGCACAGTGCCCATTTATGGAATATATCGGCAACCGGCCAGAAAATGAAGATATTTACTTGCGATTCTGAGATGGATGAGAATAATATCAGATCATGCCTTCTCCATTTATGGCAAGTAACTGCACTAAGATTTGCAGAGTGGTTAGGGTTTATTCAAAACTCTATTTTTAAAGGGGCTTATATTGTAAAACCGAGGTAGTAAGGTTTAGAGGATAAGATTTAGGGTTTGAGAAGAAGATATTTCTAAAAATATCAGGGTCTGTCCTGAGTCTATAAATACTTCTTTTGAATGTAAATTTTAGGGGCGAAAACTTAGAAATACAAGCTATTGGAGCAATTTCCTGCAAATCTTGTTTGAATGCTTTGTTCTGGACTTAGAGTTGGTGTGACTTTCATTTTCTGTGATAGCGTGGCCAGGAGCCTAATCTCTTTCAGATTGTGATAAGTTCATCTCCTTTTGTTTCCGTTTCATTAAGGTTTATTTAATTTATGTTGTAGATATGTGTTACCAGGATTGGATATGTTGTTAGGCTTCATTTTCTTTATTGTATGTTAGGGAAAATTACAGATTTAAGGTTCAGGCCTATTCTAATTGCTCTGTCCTCACTGTGCGAGCTAGGCTGCTGGTGAAAGATACCAATTTTAACCGACTTCCCTTCTATTTGTGATTTTCTTTCAGATCTGTTGTTGTCTTTGTCTTATGCTCTTAGTGGAAGGTGATCTTAGAAAGCTGGACACTTTTCTCTTTGATTTTGTTCTATTTTGAAGCTAACCGGTATAACTAAAATTGGTAATTTTGGTTTTGCAGCTAAGTTAGATAAATTTCTCTTTCTGCCCTACCCTACTCTCTCTGTTCCACCGATTGAATGATCCATTTTTATTTTCTTTTACATTTGTCTTTTATTTAAATCTGCTAACACATAAAGAGCTAGATCAAAGAACTGATTGTAAATCTGAGTGCCCACAAATATAACCAATTCCAAGAGCATTACTGAACTAAGTCCAGGACCCGTTGTAAGGTAACAGACAGTCCACTTGAAACTATTCCAGAAGTGGAAAAGAGTGAATAGACATTCAACCCAACTCTGTAACTCACACCTTGGATATCTAGCAAGATCCTAAAGTGAGTGGGATTTATCCCGTATAAGTGTTATCGGTATTTTATGCTCATTCTTCACAGGGTGTGTATAAAACTCGAACCAACATACACCTCCTCAACAAAACCTGCACAATAATAGGGAAGAAATAGGGGTGACTAGATAGACACACAAAGGAAATTACAACTGACAAGGACGAACACACTGGTATACCTCTTGCAAAATTACTATGAAAAAAGTTGATGATATTTTCTATTGTAGCAACTCTCTCATATATCCTACAAATTGGTTCTCATTCAAAGCTCGATGATGGTCCATAATTACAAAAATTGCAACTGTTTTGATGGTGGCCCATAACTGCAACTATCTTCATGATGACCCATATTATCAATTGTGCTTGTAGTGTTTCTTATTTGTAGTGTGATAGTGGTCTTAGTTGATAAAAAATACCTGTTACATAAATTTTTATAATAATAATATTTTATAACTACAATTACCAGAGTTGAATTATGGCCTCTCACTATCTCTTTATTGGATCTTGAAAATGGCCCATAATATCGTATCTTCTGGAGGGCATAACTTTTGATCAGATCGTTGGATTGGCTTAAAATTTTTTGTGGAGCTAGATAAATATGAGGATAAAATAATGGGAAAGATTATCTTTAAGACTTGAAGATTTTTGTGTGTCATCAGGTCCTAATTCCTTCATCTAGTACCTCAAAAATAGGATTTAGTGTTTTTTTATAAAAATCGAAAGAAAGAAAAATGAAATTTAATGAATTTTTAGACATGGATGGGTGTTGATATTTTCTAGGAGGTCTAATATGAGAAATACAATAATTTGTGTTAATTTAGGGGGCTATCTAGGATTTTTTGGGACTTACTAAAAATAGGGTGGCCAAAAATAACAAATTGCACAAAAATAGTAATTTTTTTATATATATAAAAGGGGGGTAAGCTTAAGTTGGATTTTAAGGATCCAACACAGGCTCTGACTGGAAGAGATTATGAAAAAGGCTTTTGAAAATAAATCACCTGAGAATTCTAGAATATCTAGTAGACCACAAAAACTCAAAAACTTGCCTATTACCTAAAAAGGACTTCTTAATAACCTAAAAACTAAAACCTTATTCACCTAAAAAAACAAGACAAACACTTTTTATTTTAATCACCTGAGAATACCAGAATCTCCAGTAGACCACAAAACTCAAAAACTTGCCTAATAACCTAAAAGGGGCTCCTTAATCACTTAAAAATTGAAACCTTAATCACCTAAAAATTGAAACCTTAATCACCTAGAAAGGACAAGACTTAAATACATTTTTTTTTTGGCTTTTCAAGCCCTCAGTGTTGAATGATACAATTTCAAATTTTGGCCATTGATAGGAATCAAAAATTCCACACCATCCAGAGTTTAAAATTTATAAGTATGTTGGCCTAAATTCTAGAGGATTTGATAAAGGCCAAGTCATTTAGTCTCCCATTTATTGTTTTCACCATGTTTTCATTTATAGGGTCCCTGTACAACACTATATCTCCTTCCTGAAAAGGTTTACCCTTGAATTTCTTATTGAACAACTGCACTATTTTATGATCTTTCTCAATCATCTTCATTAATGTATCATTTTTGTCTTCTTGCAACTTTGCAATTTGATCAAGTCTTCTCTGCAAGACATTTGGATTTTCATGATCTTAAAGAAGTAAATATAAAGCATGACTTTCCACTTGATGGAGTAGTAGAGCACTGTCACCATATACTAGTTCATAGGAAGACTTTCCTTGTTATAATCACAGTGACACTGAGAGGGGGGTGAATCAGTGTGATCTTTTAAAAACTTAAACTTGCAATACTTAAAGCTGAAATAAGGCAAATTCAAACCAGATATAACAAGAGAGCATCACACACAACACATATTTAACGAGGTTCACCAATGCGGCTACTCCTCAAAAATGACTGCTTGGACTACCATCCAAATCCAGTCTTTGCAAAGCAACAACTTTACAACTTATTTACCAGCACCAACTGGAAGGAGCAACAACCCCTCAAGTTTTCTGCACCAACAGAAAGGAGAACCAACCCCTAATTCACCAGCACCTACTGGAAGGAGCACCAACCCCTTATGCCAAGCTACAACTTGGACTTCAATAGGAATAATGAAAAAATTACAGTAATAATACTTTCACCTTATTACGGACAGTCTGCAGCTTCTATGCACTCTGCTTCTGTTGTGCAAAAGCTTCGCACCACCAGTCTGCTTCTTTGCAACTGCCTCTCACACTTTGCTTCGACACAATCAAACTATCGCTTCTGCTTCTGTGTGCTTTTTTTGCTTTCTCTGCACTCTTGCCTCACACTCAGCTTAATTCGATACAACTCGCTTTCTGCTCTCTGCGGACTTCACTTGCGCAGATTTTTCTTCGCCCTAACTGGTTCTGAGCAGACTGCTTCTTCGCTAATGCTTCGCACACTCTGCTGCTGAACAGTCGATCGACACGATTCGCTTTCTGTGCACAGCATACATAACTCGCACACCTCCATATCATCAAATCTCGAAACTATCCTCCTTTTATAGCGTAAAATCATGAGCAAATATCTAAACTTAGTCAGCTAAAAAACCTTAATTTTAGTCAGCTACAAACCCTAAAAATTGTCGGCTTCAAAACCCTAATCTCTGTCAGCCCAGATTTAACTTTGTCGGCTTCAACCGCCTCTACCGCCTCTGTCATTTTTTTCTATAGCTTCTCCTGCGAAACTACATGTCGCGATATCGCGACACCTTTTGCAGCTGTACGCCTTCTTTGCCCTGCTGTCATGAAAATGTGACACTTTTGGCCTTTGTCTGCTTTGCCACCGTTCTTGTCACGAAATCGTGACACTTCTGACTGTTGCTGACGTCATCCTCACTCTTGTCGCGAAAACGTGACCCTTTTTGCTTCTAAGCCTTCTTCTCCGCTTTTGTCACGAAATCGTGACATTTCTAGTGTCGTACAGTCTCTCTCCTCCTAGAGTCACGAAACCATGACATGTCGCGAAAATGTGACATCTTCATCCTGCTAGCTTCTTCACTGCTACCTATCGTGAAATCATGACACTTTTTCCATCTATACATTTTTCTTTCATCCTGTCGCGAAATCGCGACGCTTTCAGCTTTTGAAGGCTTTTCTTGCAACCTATCGTGAAATCGTGACACTTTTCGCCTCTTTGTCCTTTTCTCGGCTTGCACCCACGAAAACATGACATGTCACAAAATCGTGACACTTTTGCTGCCTTAAGCTCTTTTCTGCCTTTCGCCCGCGAAAACATAACATGTCGCGAAATCGCGACATACTTGCCTTTGTACATTCTCTCTCCTCTTCGGGTCGCGAAAACCCGACATGTCGCGAAATCGTGACACTTTCCCTCCTTGGAGCTTTTTCTCCGAACATGTCGTGAAATCATGACAGTTTTCTTCCTTAGCGCATTTTCTCCAAACATGTCGCGAAATCGCGACAGTTTTCTTCCTTAGCGCTTTTCTTCCGAACATGTCGTGAAATCGCGACAGTTTTCTTCCTTAGCGCTTTTTCTCCAAACATGTCGCGAAATCGTGATAGTTTTCTTCCTTAGCGCTTTTCTTTCGAACATGTCACGAAATCACAATAGTTTTCCTTGTGCCTTCTCTCTCCTCGGCCATGTCACGAAATCGCGACAATTTTGCTTGCCTTTTCTCTCTCCTCAAACATGTCACGAAATCATGACAGTTTTTCTTGCCTGCTGAATATGTCGCGATATCGCGACACTTTTCTTACTTGTCTTTTTCTTTGAATTTTTGCAAAAATGCAACTATGGTCTTCTTGGAAACTCACTGTCCATGTTCTGAATAACCTTTGAACTTCTATCCTCTGCATCTGAATGACTTTTGAACTGCCTGTCCACTGTATCATTGGATCTAACTGACTATGTTGACAACAATGACAAAACTCTTGCAACACCTTGCTCAACATTCCTATGATTATTTTGATAGATATCCTATCAGCCCGTAAAGCATACTTCAACTCACTATCCCAACTTCTTTTGTTTTTGCCTAATGCTCTTCTGATTCTTGTGATCAAATTCTTATTTGAGGATTCTGCTAAACCATTCCCTTGAGGATAATAATTTGTAGAATGAGAAAGCTCTATGTTATACCTAGCACAAAATTCAATCATCTCAAAAGAAGTGAAGTAGTTACCATTATCTATGACTATCTTCTTGGGAATCCCAAATATTGTCAATATGTGCTCTTCTAAAAACTTGATGACCACTTTTGTAGTGGATTTCTTGAGAGGTGTTGCTTCTACCCACTTGGTAAAATAGTCTATTGCTGTAATGATCCACCTATGACCTCTAGAAGAATTGGGATTAATCTCACCTATGAGATCTATTCCCCATTGAGTAAAAGGAGATTCCACAATCACTGGCTTTAGGGGCATGGCTGGAAAATTCTTCTTTCCTGCAAAAATCTGATAGTTATGACAACTTCTAACAAACTGGTAAACATATTTAAATAGGGAGGGCCAATAATAACCAGCTCTCATGATCTTGTGAGTAGTAGCCTTTGGAGCAAAGTGACCCCCACAAAAGCCAGAATGATATTCTTTTAGCACTTGAGGGACCTCTTTCTCAAACAAACAAAGAAGCAACACACCATCTGGATGCCTCCAATACAGTCTACCTTCTTGAATGTAATACCTTTGGGCCAATTTCTTGATAGATCTCCTTTTATTTTTGGACATGTCTTCTGGAAATGATAAGTTTTGAAGGTAAAACATAATGCCATCATACCACTGGCAATCAAAATTATCAACTGCTCTAGCTTCTTGTTGCTCATCCACTACAATAGTGTTATTCATAGCCTCCCCTTTAGCCAGATACTTTTCCAGTCCCTATCCTCTAACAATCTGCACTACTTTGAATTCTACATCATACTGTAATAACTTAGCCATCCATCTTGCAGGACTACCTAAAGGTTTAGGCTGAGTGAAAACATCTTTAACAACAATGTAGGGAATACAGGCTATTACCTTGTTGGATCCAAAGATACATTTGAAATGATCTAATGCTCTGATTAATGCATAAGCTTGTTTTTCTAGCATAGAGTATTTTAGTTTAGCACCCTTCAATCCTGTACTCATAAAGGCTATAGGCCTTTCATTTTTCTCTTCATCCTTTTGAGCTAGAACTACAGCAATAGTGTGTTCTGAGGCAAATGAGTAGATCTTGAAATCTCTGGAGTAATCAAGGCAATTCAATACCGGAGCTTGAGTGATTGCATCTTTGATCTTCTGAAAAGCTATAGTATTTTCCTCTGTCCACCTTATTTCCCCATTTTTCTTGATCATGTCATTTATTGGTTTGGCAATCTGAGCAAAATCAGGGATAAACCTCCTAATAAAGTTAATATTTCCAAAGAATGATCTAACTCCCTTAAGATTCTTAGGAGGGGGAATTTTAGCAATGGCTTCTACTCTTTGTGGATCAATGCTAATCCCATATTTTGAAACAATATGCCCAAGTAGTTTACCTTGTGTGGCCCCAAACACACATTTTCTAGGATTCAAAGATATGCCAAACTCCTTGCACCTATCAAACACTTGAGTTAGATGTGCAAAATGATCTTCAAGATTTTTTGAAAAAACTGTAATGTCATCAAGATATACTACCACTATCTTGAACATCAATCCTTTAAATGCAACATCCATTGCTCTCTGAAATGTTGCCCTTGCATTCATCAATCCAAAGGGCATCCTGAGATATTCAAATGTTCCCCATGGTGTAGTGAAATTTGTTTTGTGTCTATCTTCTAGATTCACTGCAATCTGATTGTAACCTGAAAAGCCATCCAATAAAGACATTCTTGATGACCCAACCACTGCTTGAAGCAATTGTTCCATATTCGGAAGTGGGTAGTTGTCTTTAAGAGATATTTTATTTAAATTCTTGAAATCTACACAAAGCCTGATCTCACCATTCTTCTTTCTAACTGGAACAAGATTTTCCAACCAAGAAGAAAATCTCACCTTCTTGATTATCTTGGTATCCAATAACTTTTGCACTTCTTTCTGCATAATTGGATGCAAAGTGGGATTGAAATTTCTTTATTTCTGCCTAAAAGGCTTGGTATCCTTTTGAAGGGGTATTATGTGAGTCATTACCTTTGTATTGAAGGTCTTTAGATCTTCATAACTCCAAGCAAAAGCATCCATGTTCTTTTTCAATAATTTGATATATTGTTGCTTCTCTTTTCCTGATAGAGCTTTATTGATCCTAACAATCTTGGGCTCTTCCTCTATTCCAATATTAACTTCATCTATCTCAGATTCTTGAACCAGAGGTTTATATGCTCTATCAAAGTCATCAAACAGGCTCTCCAAAGATACCAACCCCCTGGGGATCCTATTGGTCTTCAATTGTATGACTTCTATGGGTTCTCCAATAACATCCTTCAATTTTTCTTCATCACTTTCATCACAAATAACATCAAAAAATTCATTTTGCATAGTCATGAAATCATTAATGTGTATATCATCATGAAAAACTTGTAAATATACCACATTATCAGGGATATATGGCTTATAAACAGATATGGTTGGGAACCTTTCCATAAACCAAGTGTCTATCTCAAGGTTTTCTGCTCTAGAAGCATTAATGGCCAAAATATTAGCATTATGATTATGTGCTCTAGGAATAAATTGCAGATCAAAAGCCAAGAATCTATCTATTTCATCCAACACTGCTTGCTTATATTGCTTTAATCTAGGGTGCTTTGTTTGATATTTCCCTTTGATTTGTTGAATTATCAACTCAGCATCCCCACTAACCTTGAGGTAATTAATACCCAATTCCTTGGATTTTCTTAGCCCTAGCAATAAAGCTTCATACTCTGCAACATTATTTGTACAAGAAAATTCTAACCTGTATGGTATGCCAAGATAGCTGCCATTGATGTCTATCAACAGTACTCCAGCTCCTGCTCTTGCTTTAGATTTTGCCCCATCAAAGGTCATAGTCCATAACTCAGAAGTTAGAATTCTGTCAGTTTTTGCATCTGCTTCAACCTTTAGTTTTGGATCCATATTCTCAGCATCAGGTACTTCCAACAAGAAAGGAGAATGCCAGATAGAGTAAACCCCCATGTCTTTTTCCTCAATAGAATTCATGACATTAACCATATTATCATTAGGATCTCTAAATTCAATTGAATACCTATTGAAGGGTTCTCTCTTCAATATCACTTTCTCCTTACCCTACATTGGAATAGTGGTATATGACCAATCCAACTGAATAGTACCACCTAGTTGCTCTACCCAATGCCTAGAAAGTAAGATAGAAAAGAAAGGGTCCACATCTACAACTGCAACATCCATCACCACTCCTTTCTTAGGATATTGTTCAATATGGACAAGAAGTCTAGTGATAATGCCTACACAAGGTACTCTCCTATTATCCATGACAAAAATAGGAGGGTGCTCTTTCTGATAAATCAAGCCTAACTGATCAGCTACCTATTTTGACATTACATTCATGGAAGCACCACTATCAAGCATGCAATTATGAATAACATATTGGTCCCCATAGCCTGATGTATACCTTAGTGAGATGTAAAATGGCTTAACTGAATATGGGGCTCTGACTGCATTATTCACAAGGCCTATAGGATTTTGAGGTTGTCCTCCTGATTGATCAATTAATTTGAAGGCTCTACATACCTGATATTGGTACTTTGGAATAGTCATTAATTCTCCAAAAGTGATGTTGACCTTCTATTTGGCAACCTCTAAACCTAGATCAAACTGATATTTCTTATCATCAATTCCTTTTCTAGTTTTTTTATTAGCCAAGTCATTTTGTTGCTTTTGGATAATCTCCTCTACATCAGGCTCTTCAGGAATCATTTGCAGCTTCATCTGATTTACCTTTTTTTATGAAATCACTCCTGTAGCTTTCTCCTTTTGTGTAGGCCCTTCATCAAATTTTTCCTCCACTATTCTATTCCTGAGATTGATAGCATGTATTCTTTCTAAAGACTCAACCTCTTCTGTTGTAGGTACAAGCTTTCCTTGCTTCATTCTATCAAATCTAGTATTAGCAGGCTCACTTGAGGTTGATGCCTCTCCAAAGACCAATGCTCTTTGCTCAAGATTATTGGCACATATGTCCATGTCCCTTTCAAATTCTTGTTCTCTAGTTTCATCCTCCTGAGTCCAACATACATTAATTCTAATATCTTCATCTTCAGATTCAACATTTAAATCAACATTAGAATGCATACTTAGATAAATACCACAATCAATAGGGTTATGTGGTGCATCACAGGCAGAGCAATAAAAGGGATGATCTGATGCTATATTATTTGATGGTATGGGATTTGGAACAGAATCTAGATCTCTCTCTACTTCTTTATTTTTCCAATTCCCATTTCGATTCTTGTTTCCCTCTTCATTTCCATTGTTATTCCAGTTTCTATTAAAATTCCTTCTGAAAGGAGGCCTGTTATCTTCCTACTATCTATTATTACCCTGTGAAGTTTTTGCACTATTATCCTTGCATTTTTCAAGTCTAGCCAACCTGTTATTCAAAGTAGTAAACATCTCACTCAACTGATTAGCTATTTTGTTCATAGGATCCTGATCTATTTTCTTAGGGACAGAGAACTCAACCTTCTTGGGCTTCCTTTCAGGTTGATTGGGCTCTAAAGAGTATGCTTTCATATTACCACTATCAATCATATGTCTCTCTATTTCAATAGCCCTTTCCATACATATATCAATGGTAGTTGTTGCTTGTTGTCTCAACTCATAACTAAAATCTCCAGGGAAAGCATTTTTGTAGAAACAAATGGATTGATCATCATTTGGCCTTAATGCTATTGGAATCTTATTTTTGGTCTTAAAGAATCTTCTATTGAAATATTCCACTGATTCATTTTATTTATTTTTCATGGTAGCCAATTCTATCAACAAGGACTATTCATTCTTCCTCTCTCTATATTTCCTAAGGAAAGTGTGCTCTAGCTCTTGAAAATTATTGATAGTACCAGCTCCAAGGCTATTGAACCATTCTCAAGCATCCTTCTCTAAATTTTGAAAGAACAATCTAAGGACAACATCTTCATCATCCACCTCAAGACTATCCATGGCATACAAAAAATCCCTAACATGATCTTCACCAATGACAACATTATTCCCTTGAAATTTAGGTAAGTACTTATGAGCTTTACCAAGGAGAGGATTTAGATTTGTAGGTAAAACAAAGGCTCTATATCTATTGGTCCTCCATTGATTAACATTAGCATTGGCATTTTGATTGATATTTTGATTTACATTGACATTTTGATTTGCATTAGGAGTTGCCATACTCACTACAGGTTGATTCACTATAGGTACTTGGTTTACAGTAGGAGAAGATTGATTGAAACCAAGATTCAAGCTAGAAATAAAAATAGTATGAATTGGAATTGAATATTTTCTATGAGACTTGAAGAATACCTTAGGATTTGGTACTCCAACAAGCACTTATTTACCACTTCTTCTTGTAGATGCCAGATCCAACTCCTTTTTTATTTTTAAATTTTTAAGTTCATTTAGAGTCGCCAACATGAATGTGCAAAGAAGGAACAAGATCTTCAACAATACTTGGGCCAAGATTGCTCAACTTGATATTCACTCAAATCTCATAAATTTTATTCCAAGAAATACTATGAGAAAAACAAACTCAAAATTGTATTGAGTCTTCCCCGACAATGGTGCCAAAAACTGTTGGGGGAAATTCTTGCACCCTTAATAGATTTGTCATATTGCAAGACTTCCTTGATCCAATCAGCATTGTGGACTCTGGTGGATCCACCTCTTTAACTCAGGAAAATATTATCCTAAGACTCTAGATAGACCGAGTAGGGTAAGGAAACCCCGAAGGTGAGCCTACAATATTTCTTATATGCTCATGCTCATCCATATTTACAAAAATGAAATAAAATTGTAATATAAAATTTGACCAAGTTCGAAAGTAACTCCTAGCTAGTGCTTCAAGTTGTAGATCGATGCCTTATCCATTGGGTAATTGTAGCTAGACTTAAAATATGATGAAGATAGAAGGGGGAGAAGATAAAACTGAGCCAATCACATCCATTCAAATAATATAATAGAAATGATTCAACATGCCAATGAAAGAAGATGCCATTTACACATTCAAATGATGTAACATGTAAATGGGAGAACACATAAAATTACACATAGAACTGCTAAAGGAGGAAATAGGATTGCATTAAATAACAAATCATTACAATGGGAGTCTGATCAGAATAACCAGATCTCACTGAACCAGTACAAACAAATTCTCCATTCAAATGATGCAATAGAGAACTGCAACTCTTTGTTCAAATTATGTAACAAAGAGCCTCCTAGATTCCAACCTCAACCATTGGAAATGATCTCAGTAAACTGGGCACCTCCTCAGCAAAACCTGCACAATAATGGGGAAGAAACAAGGGTGACTAGACAAGACACACAAAGGAAATTACAACTGACAAGGATGGACACACTGGTATACCTCTTGCAAAATTACTATGTAAAAACTTGATGATTTTTTCTATTGTAGAAACTCTCTCATATAGCCTGCAAATTGGTTCTCATTCAAAGCTCGATGATGGTCCATAATTACGAAAACTGCAACTATTTCGATGATGGCCCATAACTGCAATTATCTTCATGATGACCCATATTATTAATTGTGCTTGTAGTGGTTCTTATTTGTAGTGTGATAGTGGTCTCGGTTGGTCAAAAATACCTGTTACATAAATCTTGATAATAATAATATTTTATAACTGCAATTACCAAAGTTGAATGATGGCCTCTCACTATCTCTTAATTGGATCTTGAAAATGGCCCATAATAGCCTATCTTCTAGAGGGCATAACTTTTGATCCGATCGTTGGATCGGCTTGAAATTTTTTGTGGAGCTAGATAAAGAGGAGGAAAATGTCATGGCAAGGATTGTATACAAGCCTTGAAGATTTTTTAGTGTGTTATCAGGCCCTAATTCCTTCATCTAGTGCCCCGAAAATGGGATTTAGTGTTTTTTTAGAAAAATCGAAAGAAAGAAAAATGGAATTTAATGAATTTTTAGACATGGATAGGTGTTGATATTTTCTAGGAGGCCTAATATGAGAAATGCAATAATTTGTGTTAATTTAGGGGGCTATCCAGGATTTTTTGGTACTTACTAAAAATAGGGTGGCCAAAAATAACAAATTGCCCAAAAATAGTAATTTTTTTTATAAAATAGTGGTAAACTCAGGTTGGATTTTGAGGATCCAATAGGTCTTCAAACAACTATTGGACACAAACATGATAGAGCTTCCTAAAATTAGATGGACTGATACTACCACGATTGGTACAAACATGGACAACACTATGATTTCCATAGGGTTGATGGACACTATACAAATTCATGCAAAAGGTTGAAACATATAGTACAATATTTAATCTATAATGGCCAACCAGTTATAGAGTATTCTTATATGAATCTTAACCTTATAGCAACTAGTCAACCTACTCTGCAATAAGCATAAACTATGAATCAAGACCTAGAGAAATTTCATAATCCTTCACCTAATCATGGTAAGCAATCAGTACACCAAGTAAACTACCAAAATATTATAGGCATGATCGATAGTTCTAATGCTATGGTTTCCTATAGGGTTGATCACATTGATTTTTATGATTAATATATCCCTCCTCATAGTTTACAAGGTGAAAACCCTCTTTAGATTAAAACAATAATTTGGGATGTTCTTATCAAACGAGTGTTAATAGACAATGTGTCTTCTCTTAACATTTGTACATACAATTTTTTTCAAAAGCTTGGCTTTAAAGATGTGGACTTAAGAAAAATTTATTTGGTCCTCAAAGCATTCAACAATGAACCATAAGAAGCATGTGGTGTTATATCACTCCTAATCTAAGTCGGTTCTCAAAATCTAGACACATGCATTCATGTCATATCTTGTCCTACATCATACAACATCCTTTTGGGATGTTCATGGATTCATGCTATGAGGGTGGTGCCATCCACACTACATCAATGCATTAAATTTGAATTTAAGGATCAACTTGTCACCATCCATGGTGACCCAATATCATTCGAATATTGTTCAATGGTTGAGCCATCAAGTTCTCCATTCTCTCATTCTCTATCATCATCATCACCTTTTGTCCATCACTCTTCTTCATCTACACCTGATCATCCTTCTTCACCATGCAATATCAATACACCTCATTCATCCCATCAAGGTTTGGAATGGAGTGATGAGGATGAGGGGCCCCCTCATCCTTCTAACATTTTGTTCTACAATATGATAAATTTTGAGCATTCTAATGGTCAATATTCTACATCTCAAGAAGACCCTCCTTCGCTATCCTATAGAGATCTTGCAAAATTAGGGATCGTCCCTCCTTTTATTAAGAAATATGGTTTTGTTAGGGTCTACGAAGACTTTTGTACAATAGCTACCAAAGAAAAAGCTACAAATAATTCTCTTGTGATTTTGATTATCAATATGATCCCCACTCTAGATTCTTCTTTAATGAATTAGTCCCTTGCATTTTTGTGCTTATTGTTAATATAGGAGGCACAATCAAAATATGTGATGACTATCATAACCTTTCATAAGTCATATTGTATATAAGCCATCATGTACAATTCATCTTGTATATAATCCATCTTGCATCACTATTACTTCCATATTCCATTGCATAGTCATAATCATATAATTTACATAATATAGTTTGCATGTCGCATCTCCTAATTTTGATTAGCTCAATTATGTATGTCACATGGTCATACCTATCCACCGTAATATTAGATAATAGTTGTCATGTTCATAGGTAATCTTGATCTCCTTTACTGACTAAGATTCCATATTAAACCAATCACATGTTTCATATATTAATAAAATCTTGATGTTGGACACTGATCAAAAATCTCTCTTGAACCAAAATACAATTCTCACTAAGAAAACTTTTAAGTTTTTGGAACTGACTATATCATTTTTGAACCAAACACATATCACACTTATTGATAAGATATTGCATCTAGAAGGGATGATACCATGATTGTAGTAAACCTTGAAGTAAATAAGTTTATCTTTCTTATCCCATTATGCACATAGTCCAATAAATGATAATAAATACATTCAAAAAAAGAAACAAAAGAGTGAGTAGTAAGGATAGGGTAAACTTCCCATAAATACTTGATTTGAGTGGTTGGGAATCCGAATCCCCAAAGCTCTAACTCTTTTACAAATACATAATAATAATGGGGCTCAAGTAGTAAGGATAGGGTTTAATTCTCATCAGGACTCAATTCGAGTGGTTGAGAATCCGATTCCCCAAAGCTTGGAGATCCTATTATTAGACTATGGAGCTAATCTCCACCGAGGCCATAGACGTTTGATTGGTAGTGGATTATGCTCATGCATGGTGACATGTCTCTATTGAAGAGACCACTGTACACACATAAGTACAAGCTAACTTTTTGGTTCTCCGCATGATTGGTTTAATCTTACCTTGCTCAATATTGGTAAATGAAATCATCATCTGCACACACAATGGTTCGTGATTGGCTTATGTCATTACCTTACTCAAAAGTAGTAAATGAACTTCACAAGCACACACAATGGTTCTTGATTTATTTATGTTATATTCAAGCTCAAGGTAGGAAATTAACTCACCATCCACACACTGATTATTGATGGACTTGATCTCATTTCGAGGATAACCAAGATTTTAAATGAGTCTCGATTGGCTAATGTCATAATACCTTTATTAAACATGTATGACCATTGTCATACGTAATTGATGCCAAATAAATAATTAGCTTTACATTTCACATCCATCCACATCTGCACAATGCATTCTCGTAATTTCTTAGTCATATTTCATGATTGCTTGTCATATTGTACATATCTTGCTTGCTCATATATGATTGCTTGATCATATAGTTGCATGGGGACTTTGCGATAAGGGCATGGGATTATACCTAGTTAGGTTTTACCCATATGAACTCCATTTAGGCTAGGATTATGATGCCTAGTAAATTCCCCCCCATATAGGAAAATTTATAGCTTTCATGACTAGCCATTTGCATCACTTTCATACCCTTTGGTTTTTGAACTAGTTTTCTACACACCATTTCTCATTCATTTTCTTTGAATTATTATTTTGACCATAAAATTTGATCATTTTTCCCATTGGTTTTCATGCATTTGACTTTAGTATGATAATATACCTCACATAGGATCTACCTCATGACTACACATGAGGGTAGCCTCCATTTCGGTCATACACAAGCACACATCCTCGCAGGTTATTTCCTAAAAAATATTTTTGTAAGGACATGTCACCCAATACATTTTGATTATCTCTTTTGCATACTATCTTCCACTTCTTTCTATCCATCATTGCTTGTCTTCACACTTCATATTTTCACAAACTACATTTAGACTAGAATGATAGGTGTGCATTAAAACCAACAAGATTATATGCATTACCATGCATCATCATTTAGATCATCACACAACATGCATCAACATAAAGCATTTAACATCATCCATGCATAATAAAAACCATTATAATGCAAGAAAAAATACAAAAAATAATATGGTATATCTCGAGAGTAATACATATCCATAGGCTAGACTAGTATACCATAATAAAAAATCTTGGCATATGTAGTCATCAAGAAAGTATGCCACAAAGATCAAAACTTGGCATATCATCCCCTAGATCCTTGACCTTCCCTCATATCTAGTGGTGGCCCCACTAGAGGTATGTTCATGAACTGAGTCATTGTTCATGACCTTAATCATGTATGACTCTGACTCCTCAATGAATCTGGTATAGGCACCCTCTGCTCTATAGGAACTTCTTGGTGATAGAGAGTTTTAAATAATATATCTCATTGCAAGGCCATCACCACCTCGACTTGCACTACCCAAAGATCCTCTTGTAGAAGTGATAGCCTCCACTACTCATAGAAGGAGCTAGCATCTCCTACCAATGCACCTAACCTAATAGTTATGATATCTCAATCTCCAATGCTTGAATACATTCCTCTTGAGTATGAATATGCTACCTCTAAGACACTAACTACTTCTCTTGAGTTGCTAACTACACACCCTGAGTTGCTAACTACACGCTTTGAGTGACCACATCCATCTTCAACTCCTCTTGGCTAGGACCATTTAATCCTACCTCCTTAACCACATGTGGTCGTAGGAGTGTCTCCCTCTATCAGGGTCTATGTGCCTTCCTCTACCTTGATATCTATGCCTCACCATACTAGGGTCTATCCTCCCCCCTCTAAAAATCAACCTCTTACAATGCTAGCTACATCCTACGATCCACCACTGGTCATACAAGTTGAGCCAACTCAAGAGTGATCCTAGGGGTTCTCAAATCTTGATACCATCTTTGATATCCATCCTCCACCCATACATAATCCTCCTCAATACCCATCAAAAGAGGGTCATCCTCATCAAGCTCTAAAAATTGGGTAACATCAGTATCGTCACCTACACCTGGTGGATCCCTCATCACATATCAAAACCAGAGATCACCTAGATCTAGTATCCACTACACCAACCCAAACTATTGTTAGACCTTATCAAAATGGTACAACTCTACCTCTCCCTTATTTGACCATAGCCACAAAATCCTTTGCATACAATATAACTCCACACCAGCCTTCTTATAACCTAGGTGCATCCACCATAGCCTCTATACCACCTGTCATGGATGCAAATCATCCACCACTTGCCTAGTTGCATCCAACTCACCAATTCCTCCGTGCCTTCCCCTCAAGGGAGCCTATCAATACACAACTAGCCACCTTACATCTACCTACTATTGAGGTAACCCATCAGGCCTCAGCACTACCAAACACTCTTAACACCATATATGGATCAAGGTGGTAAGGACAATGCAACGATGTCATTCATACATGACATTATATAATATCCTATACAAATGGCATAATAAAAAGGGGTCCCATGCAAAATACATCTTGGTATCCAACATCTCAACCACAACTCTAGCTAAGACCCATGGCAGATATCTCCTGCTCATATGGCATGTCGATAGCCTAACAACCACTCCACTCAATACAATTGTTAGTGTATAAATGATTGGTCTCCCTACCATCCCATCTACACTAATATCACTCTAACATATCTCATAATGTTGATCCTTGATCATCTGCTCCAAAGCCCTCACTTGTATCATAGACTGATACACTACCTATCCTCTGATGGAAATCTACAAAATCTACCACATCCTCCAAAGTAACTATCATCTCCCCTATAGGTAATCAAAATATTGATGATTTTAGATACCACCTCTCCGTTAATACGGATAACAATGAGTAATCCATGTCCACCTTGGGAATATTTACTATATGGAGAAGCCACATCTATTCTATCATATCCCTCTCTACTTGAGTGAGCTCTTTCACCCTCTCCTCAAAATCATTGAAGCACCACTCTTGACCCTCGAGAGTTCCATACTGCAACCAAAAACATCAACATGCAATATCTTCAATCCATCATCATAATAAAATCATCAAAATCATAGCAAATCACAAAGTATCAAGCAACAATAAGTTAATTCGCTAAGGGTTTCACAAATTCATAGTGAATTCACTAGGATTTTTGCTAATTCGTGATGAATTCATGAAATCATGGTGAATTCGCTAGGATTTTTCCAATTCATAAAACCCTAGAGAATTAACAAATTCATGGGCCATGAATTTTTCACATGGTTGTAAGTTTGCAATGACGGCCACACAATAAAAACTACCATAAAAATAAATAAATAAATTGAAAAAAAATGATAAGAAAGAAAAATCTACAAGCAAAAGGAAATTTACCATTTACCGTTATCCATCTGGCTGTTTCATCATTGTCATCGCACACAATTTTTTTCTTTGTGGGTAGGAAGTGTCATTTTCTCTAGAGCTCTAAACCAAAAAACTAAATGGTAAAAATGAATTGGTTTTTACCCCCACCCTCCATTTTAACCCACCCACCCTTTTTCTTTTTCTTTTATTTCATCATATTTTTTCTTTTTTGTCAGTCATTTCGAGTTCCATTAGGAATATTGTATTCTTCATGTAATTCAAGGGAGTACCTTGATCAGAAACATCATTAATCATCTTAGCATCTTGATTTTTATGTCAAAAGAAAAAATGAACAAATCTATGGTAATTTTACATGAACCATCCATCCTAAACCATCTACTCCCTTTTTACCCACATCAACTATTGCCATCCTCGCTAAAGTGTCTACATATTTATTTGATACATTTATTGATCATAAATGTGTCAAAGAGAGGGAAAAATGTAGATAAGGATTTTTGATCCAAGTCTTAATTCTTCCCCTCCTCTAGGTCATGTAATCCATCCACCTATCAGCCCACCTTTTTGCTCGCATTATTGCAAACTTCTCACAAACTTCCATCCCATTTTTAACTCATTTTAATGAATTCATAGCCTCTAATTTTAGGTCATGAATTTGCTAAAATAGAAAGCCCCTTAACCACCTGAATAGTCATTTGTATTTTTCCTAAATTGGTCTATTTTCCCACGTTTGGTGAATTTGCAGCCTCTAATTTTAGGTTGCAAATTCATCCAAATTGGGAATTTTCCCAAACCATCTAATGCTCTGAACAACTCTCCCAATTCTCATGATTATTTTATTGAGTTGCATCGATCCAAGTTATAAAATGAGCACCTCACCTTCCAAAGATACTAATAAATAAATAAATTATTGAATGACTAAGCGAATGAATGCATGAAGGAGTATTGTTGCTACTAGATCTTGTTGCCACCATTGCTACTACAAATTGAGTGATCCAATTTGCAACATATTTGTTGTAAGGAGGTCATTTTGCATATTTTTTGTATTTTCATTTCATTTTTCCATTTACACATCATATCTTTTGCATTTTCATGAATTCTCAAGCAATTTTGTGAATTCACTTACAAGTCGTGAATTCACCTAATAGACCATGAATTCACTATCCTAGGGACTTGGGGGTAAAACTATCTCCACAAGTAGTGCCTCACTTTGCATATTATATTTGGACCATTTTTTTTCTATTAGAATTTTACTATCTATATTGTTTATGCTATTTTATCTCTACATATGCATTTGCTTTCAAAAATTTGTATTCTAGTCGAATTTGCAACACTATATGCAAATTTGCATTATAGGTCGTGAATTCACCTTACAGATCGCAAATTCACTTATCTATGGACTTGGGGGTAAAATTTTATCTCCAAAAGCATTAGGTCACTTTGCATTATTCAATTAGATCATTTTGTCTTAACTAGTATTTTTTTTTCTATATTGCTTGTGTGATTTCATCTTTGCTTTTGTATTTGTTTCAAAAGATCAATGATTTTACATTGTTTATGAACAGTTTGTTGAAATTACCAAGGGACTTAATTGTTGTATCTTTGAGATCAGTCATACAGTGGCCTAAGAAATTCCCCAAACACTGATCAAAATTTGTAGTGTTTTGTGCTATTATTTTGCAGGTTTTCTAGCATAATCGTTGTACAAGTCGTAAATTCGTAGTGTAGGCTACGGATTCACTTTTACAGGTTGCAAAATCATACTAGACAAACATCCAGACCAAGTAGGTGTTTTGCAAAATCTATTTTAGTTTCATACTTCTCTTTTTTGTATCATAATTTTTCTATTTTATTAAATCACTGTGAAAAAAGATCTAAAATACCAAAAAAATGAGAATGAAATCAAAATGCATATAGCGTAGAAATTTTTTGGTGTGCCTTTGTCTTCAAGGAAATTTAAAATTGCATATAGTTTAGGTCCTAGTTGCATTTGGCTCAAACCTAGGTGTTTGCAAGGTAAATAACACATCTAAACAAACATCCTTGGCTAGACTTAGTAGTCTTTAAATACTTCTTGGTGAACCCAAATCAATTCAACCATCACCAAAGGAGGTACACCATTAGGTACCCCTCACATTGAGGTGTAAGAGTGTAAATGTTCCATCCCCCTTCTAGACACGAATCCATTTGCCTAAAGGGAAAGGGGTGTGAATTTTTCCCTCTATAGAAGGTGTAGTAGCAGTCTGACCTAGATGACCACTAAATCAAGTGAGGTGTGTGATTGTTGGTAACCAATGAAGGTACCATGGTAGTCTAACCTCAAGAAATATAAGTAATCAAGTAAAGCAGGTGTGTGTGCATGTAATATATACAAGATATGTATAAGTATATACAATATATGTACAAAAATGTACAAGATATGTACAATAATATAGAAAGATATATAAAAAGAGATAAAGGTTAAGGGAAGAAAACTCATGCAACATGCAAATGAGAGATGTTGGTAGGATAACCAGAAACCTATCATTAAGATACAATAGGCATAATTCTAAGAAGTGATTACATCCTTCCTTCATTCCCTTGTTAACAAGACGAATGAAGATAAGAAAAGAAGATATGAGTATTGTTGGTGCAAAAATAGGCACCAGACGTGCGGGAGGCATGCCCAATGGTCCTTGACCAACATCTAATGGACGTCGATCCTAGGAGAGGCAAGGTGGGCTATCTTTTAAGAATATTGGTTCCTTTGGTTCCAGCTACTTACGTCGCAAAGTATAAAGGAGGAGAATAAATGAGAAATAAATCAAAGGGAGGTCATAACTAGAACTTATAAGGATAGCATATGGTTGCATCAAGACACATGCATTCGACATCACCAAGGAAAATAGTAGCACACCACCTAACATATTAGCTCATCTTCATCTTCACTTATCACTCAACACAGTGGGTAAGGGTGAATTCCAGAACCAATAGGAGGTGCATGAAATCCAGAGTGCAGAATTAGAATGCTCCCACCTGAGTGGTTTTAATAGAAATAAAACCCTAACACCCAAATATGGATGCAAATTCTGAAACCACTCAGTGAGACCCATGAAATCTAGATTGCAGAATTAAGTGAACAAGCTTAAATGGCCATCACAAAAATAAACATCCAGACTTAAGAAAAAGGAAGTGAAGACAAATTGAGAGACCAAACAATGATATGCTTTATATTTACAAGGTAATAATAATTACATATGAATTGTAATAGCCATAGAGCCACCCTTTGGAATGGTGAGCACTCCACTATTTATAGATGATTTTACAATGATTTCAAATTATAGTATTAATGGCATCAAGCAAGAGAATCTCATTGGAATGGTCAAAATATCTACTTTCATTCTGCTCTAGGAAGTATGATGGTTGTTCAAAAGGAATTAGGTGCATCTTCACAAATATGGGCCCTTGATCATTCTATTGGACTTGTTAAGCAATAAATTTTCATCTACTTTACCCCTTCAAGTAGCCAAAAAATCTGAATTTAATTACCTTAGGATTTGTGAATTTCCAACTGTCCCTCTTTGTGCCCTTTTTTAGTCCATACCGAAGTAGCTGCAATCATTAATAATTATTCTTGAAGTTTTTTTATGCCTTCCTTGTGATGAATGATAATCTCACCCTTGGATGGGCATTGTAGGCAGCAAATCCACCTCCCATAAGAAGAAAAAGTGATCCATGGATTTGCACAGTTTTGTTGAATTTTGCTCAATTTTGATTAAAGTGTACGAGTGTCAAATCGTACAAGCAAAGAGAAAAATGTACAAGGTTGCACATGTACGATGTGAAATGAAATGAAATGAAGTTGGAATGTGCATTTGGGGTTAATTTGATAAAAATCGAATTAGACCTTAATAAACCTTGTAAAAAGATTTGTTTTGGAAATTCGTTGGGAATGGCAGTTGTAAATGATGTGATGCTTCAGAAACCACTTTGGAATGGTCTGGGCATGCATTATATAGCCCCCCTTATTCATTTTTTGTGGTTCATTATTGTTCATTCATGTTCATTAATTGTTTACTATTGCAATATCAATATAGAATTCATGGAGTATGGATTGTGGAGTAGAATTGTTGTTCAATGAGTGATATGGTAATGAATGATGAAATACTACTGATAATATGAATATGACAGTCATTTTCCTCAGTTCCTTGTCCTTGTGAATTTCCCCATACGTTCTGGTTGTTGCAGGTTGTGTAGTTAATGTTTAGCACATAACTTGGCATGTATATGGATGGAATTGCATTGTGAATGATCCTGGTTAACTCTACAGACTTGGTGTGAAGCATGGAGTGGATTATAAGATGAGTTACAACTATATTTTGATGTTTTCCAATAGTTGTACGATTTTTGGAATCATCCATGGTGAATATAATTCATTGCTAGTGAATTAGGGTTTGCATGTTATGGAGAATTGGAGCAATTGAGGCTTAGAAACTTCCCAAAATCTATCTTGGAAGGATTGGTTGTATCAAGTGATAGATCTAGAAAATAGTTGCAGCAAGAGTTCATACAAACCATACAAGGGTTTCTACCAAATCGTACAAACTATCATTTTACCCGATTTGGTAATTAAAGTTGCAACCCAATTCTGCCAAATAAGGAAATATTGCTAGTTTGAGGAAATCGATTACAAAACTGATCGATTTGACTTACAAAACTTGTTCCAATTAGTTGGATGTGTACCAAATCATACCAAGTATAGGTTTGTATGATTTGTATCATACAACTATATGATTTGGTGATCATACAAGCTATTTTTGCAAGTTGAACTAGTGTACGATGAAGACCATATAAGTTGTACGATTTGTGCAAGTTGGGGTTTGAGATCTTGGGGATCATTTCCATAGCTTCTAAACTACCTCCCCATTAGGAATACTACACTACTATCATATACATTTGGTATCATTGCCTTATCAAACTTTGGCATTTTTGTTAAAATGGGTCAAAAAGTGTTGCAATCAAGAAGATCGTACAAGTGATAAACTTGAGTACATAAATTGGAGGTGAATGATAGACACCAATCTACAAAGGTATAGGAGATGGGATCAAGGAGAGGAAATCCTAGTTAGAAGGAGCATGAGAATTTCTCAAAGGAGGGAATGGAACAATGTTGAACATAATACATATGAACCAGTGATAGAGCAAGTATGGACATCTGATGAAGCAGAGATTGAGAGGTTGGATACATTATTGATTGATATGAAAGAAGAGGAACAAGAAGCACCCAGATTCGAGATGAGAATTGATGTAAGAGAAGGTATTAATGAGGGAACTATGTGAGAGTGAAGGGAGTGGATGGTAACACCTGAGAAAGTGGTAGATTGGTTGCAAAGGAGTGCGGTGGATGGGAGTCAAGCACTAGAGCAACAACACATGAGGTCTCAGGAGGAAGGACCAAGGCCATGACCTACACACCAGTGAAGGAGGTCACAGAGTGAAGATGCATGGGAGATTGATAGATGACTATTCGATGAATATAATATTCCTCGAGTAGATGATTCCGATGAAGACCAGTAGAGTGAGTCACCTATAAGGTGGAATCAATCAAGGATTCCAGGTGATACTTCATCAAGTGAAGAAGAAGAAACACCACCAATGGCCCATGTAGGCAATCATGCAGGGAAACAAATATGCCCACCCTTTATGGGTGAAGGCAAGGAAGACCCGACAAGACACATCGAGACATGTATAACCATCTAGAGAGCAAATGGTGTAGATCAACTAGATGAATGGTTATGACTATTTCCTACTACATTATGAGGACTGGCCATAGATTGGTACCTAAAAAGGTAAAACACACCAAACTTCCAAGCATGGAATACAATGAAAGATGAATTCATTGAGGAGTTTCACCCCTTGAAGGATGATGGAGATATCATCACTAAACTTTGCACTACTAAGCAGAAAGTTGATGAGGATGTGAAGTCATACAACCATCGATTGAAGTAGTTGGTGGACAAGATGCAAATGCCTTTAGTAGATGTGCTAGTAAAATGATGGTTTGTAGATGGGTTGCTACCTAGATACAAGAAGAATATGAAGGTAGTACCATCAACTACATATGAGGAAGCCTTAAAAGATGCAAATAATTTTGAGAGTGAGGCCAAACAAATAATCATGGGAATGATAACACATGTAAGACGTGATGATTCAGAGAGTGAGGAAGATGATACAATCCAATAGATAGTACAATCATTTCAAAAGGAATTTGAAAAATTAATTAAAGAGGTGAAAGGGAAAGTCAAGCAAGATTGAAAGGACATTTGGTGTACAGATTGCAAGACTGAAGGTCACACGAATGTGACTTGTCCTCGCAATGATTATTGCCACATTTACAATGTGCTTGGACATGAAGTGATACAATATCCATTTAATACAAAGGTGCATCCATAGGTTCTCTCTATCCAAGAACAGGAGGAGAAACCAAAACCTCAAGTGAGTGGCCAGCAAGCCACCAGTGGTGGTTATAGGAATAACCATAGAGGGGGAAGATAATATCAAGGCAACCGACAAGGAGGATAGAGTCACTTGCAGTATGATTCAAAAGGGAGACCAATCATACAATATCACAATTTCCAAGAATGGGGGCACTTTACGAAGAACTATCCTTTACCCCAAAAATAGGAGATACAACAAACAAACACTACACACATGTGTAGATGGTGTGGTCCAAGGAACCACAAGGAAGTGAATTGTCCAAAGTAGGTGAGTTCTAGTAACCCATAGAATATGAATTTTTTGGACATAGAGGTACCTCCAGTTAGTGAGGAGACCAAAGAAGTGCTAGCCATAACAAGGAATCAGGCTAGGAAAGACAAGTACCCAAAACCTACCAAAGAAAAGAAGTGATGGCAAGTGGCAAAGAAGGTACTTGATGAAGAAGCAAAGAAGGCAAAATAATTGAGAATAGTAAAAGAAAAAGAGTTAAAGAAACCATTAGAAGACATAGTGGTTGTGCAAAATTTGGTAGCACAAGTTTTAAATATGACTATTGAAATTAATATGGCAAGCTTGCTAGAAGCCATCCCATCATTGCATAAAGCGATGGTGGAATATTTGAAACCTCATAAGGTGATGGAGGTAGAAATCCAACCAATCAAAGAAGAGGAACAAAAGAATTATTTTATGGACCCCACCATATTGATGATTGATGTTGGGAAGAAACCCGCATTGGTCCATATGGAAATCTTAGAGCACAGATTGATGCAAGTCATAGTAGATGGAGGATCTAGCATTAATGTGCTACCTGAGAAGACTTGGCAAGAACTTGGTGCTCCATCCTTATGGGCACCTAGATTCTGATTATATGGTGCTGACCAGTATGGAATAGAGACAAAGGGTGTCTTAACTACACAACAAGTCAAAATAGTTGACCAAGAGTTTATCTTGGATTTCATTGTGATTACAATGCAAAAGCTAGCATACGATGCTTTGTTGGGGAGAGGATGGCTAAGAATAGCCAAAGTTAATCACAACTGGGGAAAATATCATATCACTTTTAAGAAAGGATAACATAAATATATGATCAATTTGAATAACCAGAGGATTAGTGAGGATATGGCCATGACTGATGAGTCGGGTAGTTCTTCTGGTGATGAAGGTTATGAACCTAATGAAGAAGGGATGTTGTACCTAGAAGACTATAGCGAAGATGAAGCTCGATCTGATAGTGGACTACTCCATTGGAAAATGGAGGAGTACAAGGTTTTTCAGCCCACCTACCTCTATATTAACATAGAGGAGACCACAAAAAACAAGATGAGATGAAGGTCAGCTCGAAACCTCAGAAAGAGGAAGAGGAGAAATGGTCATTTCCTAAGAGCTTTGTAGAATACATAGTAGGAGATGCTAAAATTGATGTGAGACCAGTGCATCCTACGAATGTGGAAAAGGTAGTGATGGAGCCTACAAATATTAAGTATGAAGGACCTCGGATGGTGGATGTAAACCTAGGAACAGAAGGAGAGCCTAGGATGATCCACTATGGTGATGACTAGGACCCAGTACTGAAAGCAACAACCTTTAAGATATTCTTGGAGTACAAGGATGTCTTTGCATGGATGTATAAGGACCTGAAGGGGGTACCACCTGAGCTATGTGTCCACAATATTATGCTAATTCTCGAGGCACAGCCAGTCAGAAGAAGACCATATAGGATGAATCCTAAGTATGCAACATTGGTAAACATAAAAATTGAAAAGATGTTGGAGGTAGGCATCATTTTTAGAGTCATTACCAGTGAATGGGTTTCACCTATTATGGTTACCCTAAATAAGGAAGTGGATAAAATCTGAATATGCATAGACTTTAGGAGTCTGAACGCAGTCACAATTAAATATCCCTTCCCTATTCCCTTCACAGACTCCATTCTGGAAGAGGTCATAGGACATGAAATCTATTCATTCCTAGATGGGTTTTCTAGGTATAACCAAATAAGCATCATCAAGGAGGATAAATTAAAGACCACATTCATCATAGAGAATGGCATCTATGCATATAATCGAATGCCATTTGGGTTATGTAATGCCCCTGCTACATTTTAGTGTATTATTCTGTACATCTTTGATCAACTAGCCACAGGAAATTTCAAGGTATTCCTGGATGATTGGTCCATCTATGGAAAGATCAAAGATCATTTACCTAGTCTCAATGAGTGCATGAGTAGGTGTAGGAATGCACAAATCTCCCTAAATCTAGCAAAGTATTTTTTGATGGTACCATACGAGAAACTATTGGGACATATAGTGTGCAACGAAGGGTTGAAGATCGATCCTAACAAAATCCATGTCATACTACACATGGAGGAGCCATATGATGTGAGCTCTTTAAAAACCTTCCTAGGATCTACAGGATACTATCGAAGGTTTATCAAGAATTATGTGCACGTGTCCTACCCACTAGATTCTTTAACCAAGAAGAATATTCCCTTTAGATGGATGGAGGAGCACCAAGGAGCCTTTGAGGAGTTAAAGGCTAAGCTAGTCAGTAGTCCCATTTTGGTGTTCCCAAATTGGGATAAAGAATTCCATGTCCATATTGATACCTCAAACTTTGTAGTTAGATGTGCATTGGCACAGGAAGGATAGTTTAGGCTGGATCAACCTATATTTTTTGCAAGCCACCTATTGTCAAGGGTAGAGAGAAATTATAGTACAATAGAATGAGAAGCTCTAGGGATGGTATATGCAGTACAAAATTTTAGGCATTACCTATTGGTAAACCCTTTTGCCTTCTACATGGACCATCAGGCTTTGTTGTACTTGATAAATAAGCTAGTTATACAAGGATGAGTCAGTAGGTGGCTCATCACCTTACAAGAGTTCATATTTTGAGTAGTGGTGTGACCTAGAAAGAAGCATGTAATTGTAGACCAATTATCTCGAATACGATCAAGAGAACCTATAGGAGTAAGAATTCTAGATGAATTCCTTGATGCCCAATTATTCACAATTAACATTGTTCCATCATGGTACAAGTTGATTGGACAATACCTATCCACAAGGGAGTTGCCACAAGAGTTGATGACAATAGAGAAAAATAAGGTAATCATAAAGTCAGCACCATTCCAGTTGATAGTGGGATTGTTATACAAATTAGGAATTGATGGTATCTTGAGAAGATGTGTAATGGATGAAGAAATTAAAGTCACACTAAAAGAATCTCATGAAGGATTAGTAGGAGGACACATGGGGCCCGATGCCACTACTCAAAAAGTACTCTTAGTAGGACTATGGTGGCCCATAATATATAATGATGCAAAGGAATACATGAAAGCATGTGATACTTTCCAGAGAGTAGGAAAGCTAGTGCAAAGAGATTTTATGCCATTACACCCATCACAACCCCAAGAACTATTTGAGAGGTGGGGATTGGACTTTGTTGGACCACTAAGAACAACTCATAGGAGGAAGTGTCGGTATATCATGGTAGCCACTGAATACCTAACAAAATGGGTTGAAGCATGAGCACTACCAGATAACTCAAAAAAAAGTACAACATGATTCTTGTATGAGCAAGTAATTACAAGATTCGACATCCCACTACAAATAATGAGTGATCATAGAGGTCACTTTGTGAATGAGATCATCAAAATACTGATGACTAAATTTAGAATTTGGCACTCCTTGTCTAGTCCATATTACCCAAGAGCTAATGGGTAGGTGAAAGTGACTAACAAGGTATTAGTGTCAACATTATACAAAACCTGTGGAATAGAGGGAGCAGATTGGGAGGAAAGGTTACCATATATTCTTTGGGTATATCGAACTACCTTTAAGCCAATGATAGACCATACACCATTTTAGCTAATGTATGGTCAGGAGGTAGTAGTGCTAGTAGAATTCTTGGTACCAAGCCTATGAATAGTGATGGAGCATCGCTTAGGGGACCAAGAGAGTATGGAAGAATGACTAACAACATTGATTAAGCTGGATGAGAGAAGAGTCATGGCACAATGGGTGATCGAAGTGGCCTAGAAGAGAAGAAAGTTGTGGCATGACAAACATATTCAAAAATTAGAACTCAAGCAGGGTGACTTAGTTCTAAAGTTTAATGGAAAATGAGAAATCAAGCCAGGTAAGTTAAAAACCTTATGGCTTGGTCCCTTCTAAGTTGTAGAAGTAAGGGACAATGGAGCAGTTAAATTATAGAACTTGAATGGGATGAAAGTGCCAGATACTATAAATGGTTCAAAGTTAAAACCATACAAAGTACAGTGTCTGTTTATCATCATAGAAGAAGTTGAATGAAGACAGCAAGCCCAATCCAATGACCAACAAAGTAGAATTCAAGGCCCACCATGGGAGGACCTTGACATGGGACTCACATGCCTATTCACAAAAGGGGAGGAGATAGGACCAATTATTGAACAAGAAGAATTGGTACCTCAACCTAATGAGAGAAGGAGAACATGAGTCCATGTAAGGTTTGTAGATGGGACTGGAAGGCTTGAGGAAGATAATGAAAGAGGGATTTCTCCAAGGGAAAGAAGGAATCTAGAGAATCAAGGGATGGTGTATCCATAGTTGGAGTATAGGGAATTACCCCAACCATCAGAATATCGAAGAAGAATGAGACTAATGGTCCGATATGTGGATAGGATAGATAACTTTGATATGGAAGCTCCAGAAGAGATAGGAGGTGACACCATGGAAGAAGAACTCATCAAATTCTCTCCATTAGCTTAGATAGGATGATTGCAATAGAGGATGCGACACCAGATCCAGTAGTTGCAAGAGGAGTATGAAATATTGTAAGGTCACACTACAAGACTCCGAGAATGAACTATCCAAGACTTGGATGATACGATGCAAATGATGGAGGAGCAAAGAATAGTGAGGTCACAAGAATTAGAAGGCAAGGGGAAAGAACATGAGATGACACCACAAGTGAGTAGTTCATGACATGATGGTGCAAGTACGAGTAAAGGAGAAAACTCACAGAGAGCACCTCATGGGATGCCCAATGACCCATCAATAGTAGAAGAAGATGAGGATATAGCTTGGTGAGACATTGAAGAAGACATTCCACCACCTAGACCACAAGGTAATATCCATGGGGATTCAAGTGAATCTAGTGATGGGGAGTTACCTTGGCTAGTAAGAGAAGAAAGTTTTGATATTGGTGATGATGACTTCTTAGAACTACCGATACCTCATGTGTGACCTGATCCTGAGACCTACACAATCACCTATCGATAGTTGAGGCAACAAAGGAGAGAAGTACAAAGACTCCAAATATTAATGTCCTTACCAGTAAATTGGTGAAACAGAGAGATGATGATCATAATGATTCTAGTTCTGAGTCTAATTTCTTAGAACCATATAGGGAGACTCTGGAAAATGTGTCTCCACAATGATATTGGGAGCAAAGGTGATGGACATACTGACTATTACATGTGGATCAAAGAGTGAGAGCACTACAATAGTTATCACCTATAACACAAGGAAATGAAGGTCACTTGGCCAATATAGAATTGGTGGATATAACCCCAGTAAGAAACCAACAAGAACCCCCAAGACAACAGCAAGGCCATGGAGGGGGAGTACATCCATTAAATACTAGGAGGGGTAGAGGATATTTTCCACCTAGAGGAGGTAGAGGATGAGGAAGGATTCGACCCCCTACTCCTAGATGGTCGAGGGATACACCATTAGCCTATTTGAATTGGACCAAGAACCTACAAGGCATCCCCTAGTTGAGAGGGATTGTACCCAACCTGAGAGGAAGACAACCATGGGGATGACCTCCACTAAACCAACCCAAACCAAGAAGAGTGGAAACTAAAAGAGGATGGGACCAGGAAAGGGAAGTCCCATGGAATGTTCATAGAGGTCCTATATCAAGAGGATGTGGTCGAGGAAGACCTATGCAAGGAAGAGGCCTTGCTAGTAGAGGAAGAGTATGCTTTGCCGATGAAAGGAGTCAAGGACTACAAAGAACTCATTCACCGAGCTTAGAAGCTAAATTGATATGAGGAGATAGGTAGAGAAGTCACTCCAATGATAATGAATCAGTGAGTGCAACCCTACCTCATGGTCAATCAATAGAATGATGAGAAGAAGTATTGCCAAGAGGGAGTCCTACACATTGTAATTGCATGATTCCAAACTATACACATGACAATCAAAGAGAAGGAGATCGAACAGAAGGTCAATTGGCACCTAATGATATGATCACCCATAATGTAGAAGTGGGCAACCCAACTGATGAGTCAACATATGGCATCATACAAGTGAATGTCACTATACGATTCCCATGATGATAAGCATCAAAATAGTTATTAAAAAATAAAAAATATCTTAATTGTGAAAATCCTTCGGGATGCAATTAAGATGGAAGGTGGTTGAAAACCAGTAATGACACCCCTCTAGGAAAAAGAAAAAAAAAGAAATAAAAGAGGCAAGAAAAGGACAAAATAGGGAAAAAGATAAAATCGCATGCACCAAGGTGATGAGTTGTCAATCATCAACATGCAGAGGAGCTAAGGTGGTAGAATTTAGGAATTAAGATGTTAGGGTTTGAAAAATATATAAAGCAAGCACCATGCAGAAATTCCCTTTCCCACTCATAGATCGTACAAGGCAACATTGGAATTTTAGAGAATTGAAGGCAAAAAGGGTGCAACTGAAGAAATTTTCTATATGGGTAGTGGAAATTCACCAAATTACTCCATTATTTTATGACCCATTTTAATTGTGCACCACAACAATTTTTATTTTAGAAAAGCAACCCATTGGGAGGAAAAAGCTATCGAATTAGGGTTTTACTCTGAAGAAAATAAGTTTTTTTAGAAAATAAGTTGCAAGTAAAAAATTGTACGAGTGAGGGTTTGAGGAAAGGAAGCACCCAATAAACCCTTAATATAGAACAATAGAGCTAGGGTTTGATTTTCCAAGAATAGAGAAGGAAAAGTTGCATGGAGAGAAAAATAAGCAAACCCTAGAGCAAGAATTCACCATAAAAAGCATGGAAATAATTTTTAAATCTACATGTGTGAATAAGTTTGAAGGGATGGTCGTACAATACTACCATACTATAAGAAAAATCTATTTTGGAAGAATATTGCACCAAAGGAAGGAGAAATTGCATGATTTACCCTAAAATTGCATTAAACAAGGAGATTGAAGGATTTCAGCAAATGGGTTTCACAGATTTCACACTTGGGGAAGAAAAATGAGGGTTTTTGACCAAGTGATGATTTTTAAGGTTGTATGTATGATTTGGAGTAGTCATGGTATGATTCTGAGATATATTGTATGAATTCCAGGCTCTTAAAGACCCATTTTGTGTAGTTTTGAGGACTTTGTACAAAATTTTTGTAGTGGTACAGACCTTGGTGAGGTTGTATAGAAGGGAGGTACCCTTGTATGATTTGAAATTAGTTGGTATGATTATAGATCATGCTTGTATAATTTGAAGTGCCAATTGTGTGATTTATTACAAGTGTACAAAATCGGGTGCGATTGAACAGATCCGACTGGAGTTGTACGATCTGGGTAGGATTGTACAATTTGAAAGCATACATGTATGACTTGGTTGAGGCCTTGTATGATCTTAATAGTTTTTATACATTTTGGAGGTAGTCATATGAAATTTTATAATGATTTTGTGTAGTATTATCCTGAATTACCGAATCAAGGAAAAGGTGTGCAAATGAGGGTTTCACTCAATGATGGTAGAAGTATGAGCTCACGGTGAGAATATCAAGCTCATTCTAATCACATTATAGCATCTAGGGTTGATAGATCACTAGGACCATTGCACCAGAGAGAATCATGACCTAGGTGATCTCCCCTAGTTTACCCCATTCAAGACCAAGGACAACGATTTCAATCACCCAGAAGGTATGGTAACTATCCTTGGAGAGGGAGAGGAGGAAGGTCATGGAGGGGTCAGAGGCACTAGTATGGTGGTAGAGGAATATCACCACTACAATATAGGAGGGAAGATATGGAACCACCTAGGGCACCTAGAAGAGAACTTCATAGTGAAGTTCACCGAGAAAAGACCCCAGAAGAACAAGAGGACCTACCTAGTGAAGTAGAGGAGGAGCAAGTGGACATCAAGGATGTCACTTTTGGGCAGCCAATGGGAGAATTTTATAGAAAGTGGTGGGAAAATAATGATAACAAACATCCATTGAAGGAGGCGCTAAAGAAGGCTGGAGTGAGTATTTTAGCGTAGATCCCACCACAAGACAAGGTATTCTTCAATGAATACTTGTTGTAGATTCTCCAATCATACAAACCTACTGAGAACCATACGATCGTACGAGTGGGTAATAGGTATGTTAAGGTGGAGTTCATGGTAGAGGTATTTCGATGGACATTCAGATTGCCCATGAAAGGAGATCCAATTTTGAAAAGAATAGTAGATCCCATTGAGATGCACAGGTTGATCATGACACTCACATCTGTGAAGTCACCTATGGAAGCCAAGATTTTGGGTACTAGCACCCATGGGATTAAACAAATTTAGTTAAATATGGATGAGTTGGCTTGCATGATGAATGTTGTTATGGCCTGATTATCTAGAGAATCATGAGCTTCGAAGATGCCAATATGGATGGCACAATATGTGGAAGGTGTTTACAAGGGCATGAAGTATGATTGGGGAACATACTTACAGGAATAGATGCAACAATCATTGATAGTGAGGAGGAAGATATTCACCATGACCTTTCATGCCATTGCACTATTATTGGATGTAGTATCAAGAATGGGAATTCACTTTCTAAGTAGGACCCAACCAAGGGAAATAGTACCTAGTCAACCTACCATACTATAATGGGTAAATATTGTACCTTTATCGAAAGCCACTCCAGATAACAAGAAGGCTAAGAAGAGTACAAAGCAACCAACACCATCGATGTAGGATGAGTCTGAGACTGCATCTGATGAAGATGTCCATCCAAAGAGAAAGAGAAGGAGATAGTTGGAACTAACCTTAGAACAATAGGCCCAAGTCCACAAGCTATGAGAGTAGCCTAGCTCTTTTGAAGAGGAGAAAGTAGAGCAACAATCTAGCCCTATACAGATTTAGACATGATGACAAAGGGAGAAACAAGTAAAGTCCATACAGAAAGTACAACCTGAGTCAGCACCAGAGGAAGGGTACTCTAATTCAAAGGGGTTAGACCTACTAAATTTTAATATACCAGGTCTAGAAGGAATGGGAAAAATAATGGGATCCCCAAAATTACTCTAGACCTCTGATTTTGAACTTTTAGATTCATCCAGATACTTGACTAGAATGGTGATAGTACCACCAGTTGCAAAAGCAAAAGTCATGCTAGAGGTTCCATTGGAAGAACCTAAGGAGACAAAGAAAATAAAAATTATGATGAGAGGTGGTCATAGCCAGTGGGAGTAGACAAATGTACAGGTACCATAGGAAGAGCCTGCTCCTAACCAGATAGTTGCAACTCAAAGGGGAGTGCACCCAAACCTGCAAGATGAAGGGTTGATAGCCAAGCAACAAGAGGACTTGCCTAAGTTGTAGGAGGAAGTCCAAGTACCGGTGGAAGAGCAATAGTCTCAAAAATAAGTTATTAATGTCGAGGAGACGCAATCACCGATAAAAGAAGAGATGAGTAAGGTGGTAGCACATAGTCCACCACCAGAGGGAAAAGTAACCAACATGACGAAAGAAGTCGAAGGAAGTTCTCATCCACAAGGAGAAGAAGAAGGATAGACCCCACCACAGGATAACATTGAGGAGCTTCGTACAAGCTTCCTAGTGGAAGTACCTCACTTTGATCAGGTGGAGGATGTGGGTGAAAATATTGATGAGCAGGTGGAGCACTTCTTTCGATAGGCTAGTGAGATATTTGCTAGTGCTAGATTGTAGTTTTGTATTGGTGGTATTGGGCAATTGAAATAGTGGAGGGAGAAAACCTTCACTGAATTAGAAAATATTATAGAATGGGTGTGCAATGAGGATCATACGAGGTAGATAGCACACATCCATTCACAACATCCATGGTTATTCCCTAGGAGGAGAAGTAACCATGATGCTTGGTAGAAAGGATTTACCAGAAGGAGTGAAGACCAATTACCATACAACTCCATGAGTGTATTTGGATAGGACAACCTATCAGACCTATCCATTGAATACAAAAGGTACAAAATTTTGAAGAGTACCTTGGGAATTGGCCTTCACCATGAGGAAATTGAATTTCCTAACATACTAGATCGAGTGGCTCAGCTTGGGTCTTGAACAAGTTTACCAGGCTAAAGAAACACAATGAGAGGAGGTAGAAGCTACTCGAAAAGGAGATGGTTGTGATGGAGGAAGAATTAACATGCAACAAAACCATGGCTGAGGAAAGAATAAAGAAAGTGGAAATAGAGTTAGCAAGCATGAAGTAGACTTATGAAGATCAGCTCCATTCATAGGAAGTAGAAAAATAGCTTGTGATCCAATAGGTAGAAGAGTGTACGAAGTAGTTGGAAGCTCAATTGGTAGCACAGAATGAATAGTTGGCCAACCAAGCTAATCAGTTGAAGATGGTAGAGGAACAACTATAGGAAAATAACCACAAAATTGAAGAGATGGAAAAGGATACCACACGCTATAATAAAATTATTATGGATCATAAGACTATGTTAAAGGCTAAGGATGAGACTATGGTAGCATATGAAGCTGAAATTCATCAACATCTAAAGGTTATTACTGAGAAGAATGAGGAGTTAGCCATAGCAGCCCAAATGGAAGCCATATTGATAGAAAAGCTATGCAAGGGAGCATCCAAGCATGAGAAGGAGTTGGGAGCATTGTTGACTATTGCAGAAGAGAAGGCTAATGAGTATGGGTTGAAAGCCCTAGAAGTTAGTCAATACGCAACTCACTTGAAGGATGAGTGTACCACCTTGCAAATTTTGCTTGTTGATTACCACAAATAGGCATCAGATAAGATAAAGTAGACTGAGATGGTGAGGACACCACCTGATTTAAAGGGGAGGGTAGATGTAGGTAACAAATCCACCTCCTAGAAGAAGAAAAAGTGATCCATGGATTTGCATAGTTTTGTTGAATTTTGCTCAATTTTGATTAAAGTGTACGAGTGTCAAATCGTACAAGCAGAGAGAAAAATGTACAAGGTTGCACATGTACGATGTGAAATGAAATGAAATTAAGTTGGAATGTGCATTTGGGGTTAATTTGATAAAAATTGAATTAGACCTTAATAAACCTTGTAAAAAGAATTGTTTTGGAAATCCGTTGGGAATGGCAGTTGTAAATGATGTGATGCTTCAGAAACCACTTTGGAATGGTCTGGGCATGCATTATATAGCCCCCCTTATTCATTTTTTGTTGTTCATTATTGTTCATTCATATTCATTAATTGTTTACTATTGCAATATCAATATAGAATTCATGGAGTATGGATTGTGGAGTAGAATTGTTGTTCATTGAGTGATATGTTAATGAATGATGAAATACTATTGATAATCTGAATATGATAGTCATTTTCCTTAGTTCCTTGTCCTTGTGAATTTCCCCATACGTTCTGGTTGTTGCAGGTTGTGTAGTTAATGTTTAGTACATAACTTGGCATGTATATGGATGGAATTGCATTGTGAATGATCTTGGTTAACCTACAGACTTGGTGTGAAGCATGGAATGGATTATAAGATGAGTTACAACCATATTTTGATGTTTTCCAATAGTTGTACGATTTTTGGAATCATCCATGGTGAATATAATTCATTGCTAGTGAATTAGGGTTTGCATGTTATGGAGAATTGGAGCAATTGAGGCTTAGAAACTTCCCAAAATCTATCTTGGAAGGATTGGTTGTATCAAGTGATAGATCTAGAGGATAGTTGTAGCAAGAGTTCGTACAAATCATACAAGGGTTTCTACCAAATCGTACAAACTATTGTTTTACCCGATTTGGTAATTAAGGTTGCAACCCAATTCTACCAAATAAGGAAATAATGCTAGTTTGAGGAAATCGATTACAAAACTGATCGATTTGACTTACAAAACTTGTTCTAGTTAGTTGGTTGTGTACCAAATCATACCAGGTATAGGGTTGTATGATTTGGATCATACAACTGTATGATTTGGTGATCGTACAAGTTGTTTTGGCAAGTTGAACTAGTGTACGATGAAGACCGTATAGGTTGTACGACTTGTACAAGTTGGGGTTTGAGATCTTGGGGATCATTTCCATAGCTTCTAAACTACCTCCCTTTTAGGAATTTGAGTTGTTTTATGTTGTCATTGATGTCACATTAATGTCACAAGGTAACATTGAGTTTTGATGACCAAAGCATTCATATTTCGGAGAGCATGGATATATACAGGGTTTTTGTGAAAACCAAGGCAGGTAAAATAAAAGGTTTTATTTAAAACCATGGATGGCATATTTGAAATGGGTTTTTCTTAAAACCCAGGTTGGCTTTTCGTTTCATCGAAAAAGGTGCCCCGGAGATGGAGATATTCAATTTTGAATATTTGGTTTAAATTTTAATATTTAAAATTTAATTTTAAATTTTAAAATTAAAATTACCTCAGCGTCGACGTCATCATCAAAAAGAAATTAATTTAAAAGCATCGCCGACGTTTGCAAAATTAAAGGGAAGTTGCATATAAATGCAAAGGCTTTTATTTCAAAAGCCTTGGAATCGAATGCAGAGGAGATAAGACGAAAAGCGTCGAAATCTTCGTGTGGTAGCATGGTCCAATGGTGAGCGAGGGGAGTGCAAAGGTTTTTGCTTGTGAAAGAGATGAGGTTCGATTCCCATGGGTTAGAGTTTCGAGCAAGAGAATTGGCCCACATTTTTGTTGATGTGAGCAAGGGGAGAAGGACAAAAGCGCATTCTGCGCTCTTCGTCCTATGCGAGCGCGTAGCTCGCGTGGTCTTTGGCGCCGCGGTTGAGGATTGTTTGGGCAGAGACGAGGGTTCGATTCCCTCTAAGAGGCAAGTAACATTTTTATTAATAAATTTTTTATTATTGCCTAATGTTGGAGGAATAAGGTGATGAGGGTTGATTTGATTTTTTATTGGAAGGCAAGTTTAAAAGCACTTTTAGAAAAGAAGATATTTATAGTATTTTCCTTTTATAAAAGTATATCATATTATATATCATTGGAAAGCTTATTTCGAGGGCTATTTGACTAACTCATTTAGAAGGAGAAATAAGGTGTATGTAGAGAGATATTTATATTTTTGTAAAGGGGTTCAAAAGTGAAGATTGTTGTGCTCTTTTTCAAAGTGTGTTGAGTGTGGCAGATTTCCAAAGGGGTTTCTTCACTTCATAAAAGGTATGGGCACATTCTCCTATTGATTGTTTATGGTGGTTGATTTCTAAAATATCATTGGAGGGAAAAGGATTGTTTGTGGTTTCCTTTTCGAAAGTGGTTGGTTGAATGCATCAAGGTTTTCTGAATTGAGAGTTGTGTTTAAAACCTTGTGTTATAAGCATAGTGGTTGAAGCCCATTGGTTGTGAAAGAACTTGAGTTAGAAAAGAACATGAGTATCATTGTTATGTGAGATTTGTGGTTGAGCATTATTGGAAACATTTGAGTTGGTTGATACATACTTGGACTAGGGTTGTGTGAGAGAGAGTTGTCCCTTGTGATGATTGGTTGAGTTGAGTTGATTGAGCCTAGTCAAGTGATGTGTGAAGTGATTGTTCAAGTTCTATGAAACAAACTATTCCATCATTCTATGTTGAGTTGAGATTGAGGTTAGAACATATTGAGTCTCTAACAATTCTCTTTATGGTTCTATAAGACTTGAGTTGAGTTGAGGTTGACTTGAATTGAGTTGAGGTTGATTTGAGTTGAGAGTGAGATTAGAACATATTGAGTCTCTAACAATTCTCTTTATGCTTCTATGAGTTGAGTTGAGATTGATTTGGGTTGAGAGTGAGATTAGAACATATTGAGTCTCTAAAAATTCTCTTTATGCTTCTATGAAGTGGATTTGAGTTGAGATTGCCATTCATTGTTGAGTTCATTTTGAGTACTACTTGAGCATGATTGATTGAGCCTTTGAGAAGGCCTTTGGGATAGATTTGAGGATAGTGTTGGGACAGATTTGAGGACAGTGTTGGGACAGATTTATGGATAGTTTTGGGCAAGTTCTTGGTGAGCTTGCTAGAGCAGATTTGGGCAAGTTCTTGGTGAGCTTGCTAGAGCATATTTGGACAAGTTCTTAGTGAGCTTGTTGGAGCAGCATTGGACAAGTTTTGTGTGAGCTTGTTATTCAACATTGGACAAGTTTGTGTGAGCTTGTTATTCAACATTGGACAGGTTCTATGTGAGCTTGTTATTCAACATTGGATAGGTTCTATGTGAGCTTGTTATTCAACATTGGACAAGTTCTATGTGAGCTTGTTAAGTAGGTTCTATGTGAACCTATTGAGCAGGTTCTTAGTGAGCCTATTGATAGAGCTTTGGAGGTGATAGAGTACAGAGGATAGAGTCTCAGTGGATAGAGATCCAACAACCAACATAGTTGAAGATAGATCTGAGTGAGGAGTCTTCAAGTGGAGAGAGGTCCACCAATAAGTGCAATAGAGAGACAGAGTCTTCTAGAAGATCACATAGCCAGAGCAGAAGGGGAAAGAGTTCTCCTTTGGATAGAGATCCATAAACATTGTAATTGGGAGTGATTCCCAAAGAGATTGATTGAGAAAGTTTTAGTAAAATATTTTCTCCGTGGAGTAGCCCACATTGGGTGAACCACATAAATTGTTGTGTCTCAATTGTGTGGTGACTTGTGCTCTTGCTTACTACTACTATCTGAGTTATTAATGCACACTGCTATATTTGGTTATTGCAATTAAGGACATTAATTGATATTGGTTTGGAAAGAAAGTAAAAAGTGGTCTTATACTATTCACCCCCCTCTCAGTATAAGCTTGTGTTCTTCAATTGGTATCAGAGTGGGTTCCTTCGAAAAGGCTAACAACTTGAGGGCAGATTCTACAAGAACACAGATGGCTTCACATAATGGATTATCTTCAAATAAGGCTCCATTATTTGATGGTAACAATTATGCTTTCTAGAGCATGAGAATGAAGAACTACTTGATATCACAAGGATATGAGGTATGGCAGATGGTTGAAAAAGAGTATAGGGTTGAAGGTGATCCCGAGGAAGATAAGACTACCAGGAAATTGGTTGAGATAAATGCAAGAGCAATGAATTGTATTTTGAGTGGGCTTCGTGAGATAGATTTTGCAAAGGTCATGGTATGTACTTCAGCTAATGAGATGTGGACCAAGTTGTGGAATACTTATGAAGGAGATTCCAAGGTAAAGTTGGCAAAACTACAAACTCATAGAAAAATATTTGAGGAATTGAAAATGGAAGATTCTGAAGATATTGCAAAGTTTTTACTTCGAGTTGATGAGATTACTAACACCATGAGAGGCCTAGGTTTTGAGATGAAAGAATCAGAAGTTACTCAAAAGGTTTTGAGATCACTTCCCATGAAATATGATTCTAAGGTTTCAGAAATAGAAGAGACAATGGATATCAACAAGCTAACAATGGAAGAATTGCAAGGTACTCTCACAGCTTATGAGATGAGGGTAAGTAAGCATCAAGCTCCAATAAAAGAGATTGCATTCAAGGCTTCAGAGAAAGAGAAAGGGAAAGTTTTAGAAATAGATAGAGTTTTAGAAAATGATGAGGAAGCTAACTTCATCAAAAGGAATAAGGACTCAAGGAATTTTAGAGATATAAGGAAAGTTAGATGCTACAAGTGTGGTGATCTTGGTCACTATGCATACAAGTGTCCACATGAAGAAAATAGTGATGATGAAAAATAGGGTCAAAGAAGAAAAGAAGATGGAAAGCATAAGCATGACAAAGATGACAGATTCAAGCAAAACAGGTATGAGAAGAAGAAAATTTTTTGTAAGGCAAAGAAATCTTACTACATTGTAGAAGCAAGTGATAGCTCAGATCATAGTGATAGAGACAAATCAGATGATGAAAAGGAAGAACATCTATTCCTAGGAATAGAAGGTGAAAGAGAACAATGTTTTGTGTGTGGTCAAAGAGATCACAGATCAGGATATTGCAATGGTTTCAGTGATAGTGAAGATGAGATGACACATCAAGGAAACAGGCATGGTCAAAGAAATCTTGAGAGTTTGTTTGCTATAGAAGATTATAATGATCTTAGTGACAGTGAAGATGAAGAAGGGTTTTTCTATGGAATAAGAGAAGTAGAAGAAGAACATTCACTCCAAACAGAAGAAGTTAAACAAGAGGATAATGTCTCAGTTGATCTAAAGGAAGACTTCAATGTTATCCATGAGCAACTACAAGAGGTTAAGGAGAATCTAAAAGAATTGAGATGTTCCCTACATGAGAAGTTTGATCCATCACATGACTCAAAAGGTCAAGATATTTGTACTAAGAAGGAAACATGTATTTCAGAGGCTATAGAGATGGATGCCAAGTTGCTACTTGACACAAATGAAGAGAAAGAAGAGGAAGATTCCAAAGCACCAAAGGTCCCATATTTCAGGTTTGGGGAATCACACTCAAAAGGAAAGGAAGTTCTAAAATATGAAAGCAAAGAAGCACCTAAGATTTGTGAGGAAAGTTCCAAAGTTCCTATGGCTCCAAATATTCAGTTTGGTTCTTGTTTTGAGATAGGTGAATCAAGTTCAAAAGGAAAATAAACTCTTGAAGAGAAAAGCAAGGAAGAAATTAAGGAAGAAGATTTAGATGCTACAAAGAAGGTTCAAGGATGCAATGAACAAGTTGAAGATGATCATAGGGATAATGGTCAAGAAAGGTATGAGGAACCAAGGCATGAACAAAGGGATTTTCAAGGACATTGTTTTTCTTGTAATGGATTTGGACACAGGGCTATACATTGCAGGGTCTATGGATCAAAGAAGTTTGATTTTGCTAGAAGAAACTTCAAAGGAAGAAGGTATGATTTTTAGGGACATTGCTTCTCATGTAACAGGATTGGTCATAAAGCTTTTCAGTGCAAAGGAAATGAGCAATATGGTTTTGGTTTTAGAGCTACACAATTCAGAAGTCATGGTAATAATGGTCATGAAAACAGAGCTTCACAATACAGGGTTCAAGAAAGGAATGGATATGGAAATTACTTCAAGAAAGAATTCAGGACATGGGCACCATCCAAAGGCTACAATATCAAGTGTTTTAATTGCAATAACTTTGGGCATATTGCAAAATGGTGCAGGACTCAATTCCAAATAGGTTCAAGGAAACAAGTTCAAGGCAAGAAGGTCAAACAGGTTCTAGACAAGAAGATCAAGTAATTCATCAAGAGAAGGATATCAGAAAAACATGGAAGGAAGTTGATAGAGGAAAGAATCAATGTAATATGGGAGTAAAGGTACTCCCACCCCAAAATTAATCACCTCAAGAGAGAAGGTGGTGAGGGGGCTATGCTTAAGAGTCATATATTTTAGCCCCATAGGTGTCCCTTTTGCCATTGATGTCAAAGGGGAGAAGGAGGAGATGTTGAGTTAGGGAGCATCCTCAAGAGAGTATTGAGTTAGGGGGAGCAGCCTCCAAAGAGAGCATTGAGTTAGGGGGAGCAGCCTCCAAAGAGATTATTGAGTCGGGGGAGCAGCTTTGATTCTCAGAGATGGTTTTTAGAGTGATTGTGGTTTTTGCTTTAGAGGTGTTGCCATCAATGACAAAGGGGGATATTGTTGGAAATTTGAGTTGTTTTATGTTGTCATTGATGTCACATTAATGTCACAAGGTAACATTGAGTTTTGATGACCAAAGCATTCATATTTCGGAGAGCATGGATATATACAGGGTTTTTGTGAAAACCAAGGTAGGTAAAATAAAAGGTTTTATTTAAAACCATGGATGGCAGATTTGAAATGGGTTTTTCTTAAAACCTAGGTTGGCTTTTCGTTTCATCGAAAAAGGTGCCCCGAAGATGGAGATATTCAATTTTGAATATTTGGTTTAAATTTTAATATTTAAAATTTAATTTTAAATTTTAAAATTAAAATTACCTCAGCACCGACGTCATCATCAAAAAGAAATTAATTTAAAAGCGTCATCGACGTTTGCAAAATTAAAGGGAAGTTGCATATAAATGCAAAGGCTTTTATTTCAAAAGCCTTGGAATCGAATGCAGAGGAGATAAGACGAAAAGCGTCGAAATATTCGTGTGGTAGCATGGTCCAACGATGAGCGAGGGGAGTGCAAAGGTTTTTGCTTGTGAAAGAGATGAGGTTCGATTCCCATGGGTTAGAGTTTCGAGCAAGAGAATTGGCCCACATTTTTTGACGTGAGCAAGGGGAGAAGGACAAAAGTGCATTCTACGCTCTTCGTCCTATGCGAGCGCGTAGCTCGCGTGGTCTTTGGCGTCACGGTTGAGGATTGTTTGGGCAGAGACGAGGGTTCGATTCCCTCTAAGAGGCAAGTAACATTTTTATTAATAAATTTTTTATTATTGCCTAATGTTGGAGGAATAAGGTGATGAGGGTTGATTTGATTTTTTATTGGAAGGCAAGTTTAAAAGCACTTTTAGAAAAGAAGATATTTATGGTATTTTCCTTTTATAAAAGTATATCATATTATATATCGTTGGAAAGATTATTTCGAGGGCTATTTGACTAACTCATTTAGAAGGAGAAATAAGGTGTATGTAGAGAGATATTTCTATTTTTGTAAAGGGGTTCAAAGTGAATATTGTTGTGATATTTTTCAAAGTGTGTTGAGTGTGGCAGATTTCCAAAGGGGTTTCTTCACTTCATAAAAGGTATGGGCACATTCTCCTATTGATTGTTTATGGTGGTTGATTTCTGAAATATCATTGGAGGGAAAAGGATTGTTTGTGGTTTCCTTTTCGAAAGTGGTTGGTTGAATGCATCAAGGTTTTCTGAATTGAGAGTTGTGTTTAAAACCTTGTGTTATAAGCATAGTGGTTGAAGCCCATTGGTTGTGAAAGAACTTGAGTTAGAAAAGAACATGAGTATCATTGTTATGTGAGATTTGTGGTTGAGCATTGTTGGAAACATTTGAGTTGGTTGATACATACTTGGACTAGGGTTGTGTGAGAGAGAGTTATCCCTTGTGATGATTGGTTGAGTTGAGTTGATTGAGCCTAGTCAAGTGATGTGTGAAGTGATTGTTCAAGTTCTATGAAACAAACTATTCCATCATTCTATGTTGAGTTGAGATTGAGGTTAGAACATATTGAGTCTCTAACAATTCTCTTTATGGTTCTATAAGACTTGAGTTGAGTTGAGGTTGACTTGAATTGAGTTGAGGTTGATTTGAGTTGAGAGTGAGATTAGAACATATTGAGTCTCTAACAATTCTCTTTATGCTTCTATGAGTTGAGATTGATTTGGGTTGAGAGTGAGATTAGAACATATTGAGTCTCTAACAATTCTCTTTATGCTTCTATGAAGTGGATTTGAGTTGAGATTGCCATTCATTGTTGAGTTCATTTTGAGTACTACTTGAGCATGATTGATTGAGCCTTTGAGAAGGCCTTTGGGATAGATTTGAGGATAGTGTTGGGACAGATTTGTAGACAGATTTGGGCAAGTTCTTGGTGAGCTTGCTAGAGCATATTTGGGCAAGTTCTTGGTGAGCTTGCTAGAGCAGATTTGGACAAGTTCTTAGTGAGCTTGTTAGAGCAGCATTGGACAAGTTCTATGTGAGCTTGTTATTCAACATTGGACAGGTTCTATGTGAGCTTGTTATTCAACATTGGACAAGTTCTATGTGAGCTTGTTATTCAGCATTGGACAAGTTCTATGTGAGCTTGTTATTCAACATTGGACAAGTTCTATGTGAGCTTGTTAAGCAGGTTCTGTGTGAGCCTATTGAGCAGGTTCTTAGTGAGCCTATTGATAGAGCTTTGGAGGTGACAGAGTATAGAGGATAGAGTCTCAGTGGATAGAGATCCAAAGCCAACATAGTTGAAGATAGATCTGAGTGAGGAGTCTTCAAGTGGAGAGAGGTCCACCAGTAAGTGCAATAGAGAGACAGAGTCTTCTAGAAGATCACATAGCCAGAGCAGAAGGGGAAAGAGTTCTCCTTTGGACAGAGATCCATAAACATTGTAATTGGGAGTGATTCCCAAAGAGATTGATTGAGAAAGTTTTAGTAAAATATTTTCTCCGTGGAGTAGCCCACATTGGGTGAACCACGTAAATTGTTGTGTCTCAATTGTGTGGTGACTTGTGCTCTTGCTTACTACTACTATCTGAGTTATTAATGCACATTGCTATATTTGGTTATTGCAATTAAGGACATTAATTGATATTGGTTTGGAAAGAAAGTAAAAAGTGGTCTTATACTTTTCACCCCCCTCTCAGTATAAGCTTGTGTTCTTCACTCCTCATTGGGAATACTACACCACTACCATCTACAGGCATTTGGGAATATCTTCCTATTTGCCAACTTTTTAAATTTATGTCTTTTGACTTATCAATAGACAAATGGATGATTGGGCTTGGTGCTTTTTTTTTGCCTTCCCAGAACTCCATCCATCTTAGGGATGGGAATTTGGGTATAAATCATCCTTTTTAAGCCTTTTAGGTAATGCCAAAATATTCTTGCCCTACTATTCTACACAAGATAGAAATTCGGGTCCAATATCCTTAAGCTACCATCTCATTCTTCTATTTGACTTGGATGACGATTTGAGATTCCATTTTTTTATCCAAAGTTAGGGTGAGGATTTGGGTTTTACCTTGAACATGCCTGTAAACTAAAATCAAGCAACGCCAATATAAAAGATAAAATAATCAGAAACACAATAATTACATAAGATTGCACAAGATATATAAGCTTTTATTAATGTAGGTGGATCTCAAAATAATACAATCAATGTGCCCCAATATGGGATACAATGTTTTTGTGATACAGATTTTTACAAATACTAGGGTTCTCCAAAATCCTAGGTCAATACACTGTTGGTGTCTTCGCACTTGTCTTTGTTGAGCAAGGTGCAGCAAAAGTATTGTCATTGTTGTCAACACAGACAAAAAGATCACTTGATGCAGTGGACAGGAGTTTAGAGGTCAGTCAAAATAGGTACAGTGAATTTCCAAGAAGACAGAAGTGACCCAGATTTAGAAAATCAAGCAAAAAGACAAGTAAGAAAACTGTCGCGATATCACGACATGTTTTCTATCGTGATTTCGCAACATGGCCGAGGAGAGAGAAGGCGCAAGCAAAATTGTCACGATTTCGCGACATGAACCAGGAGAGAGAAGGCACAAGCAAAATTTTCACGATTTCGCGACATGGACTAGGAGAGAGAAGGTGCAAGCAAAATTGTCATGATTTCGCAACATGGACCAGGAGAGAGAAGGCGCAAGAAAAATTGTCATGATTTCATGACATGGACCAGGAGAGAGAAGGCGTAAGCTAAATTGTCATGATTTCACGACATGGATGAGGAGAGAGAAGGTGCAAGGAAAACTGTCACGATTTCACGACATGATGGAAGCAAAGAAGGCAAGTAAGAAAACTGTCACGATTTCGCAACATGTTTGGAAAGAAGGCACAGGCAAAGAAAACTGTCACGATTTCATGACATGTTCAGAGAGAAGGAGCTTGCAAAGGAAAGTGTCATGATTTTGCGACAATCTGCAAGGACTGTACGGATGAGAAAGTGTCACGATTTCATGACAGGATCGAAGAAGAAAGTGCCAAGGAGAGAAAGTGTCACGATTTTGTGACAGGATTGAAGAGAAAGTGCCAAGGAGAGAAAGTGTCACGATTTCGCGACAGGATCAAAGAGAAAGTGCCAAGGAGATAAAGTGTCACGATTTCATGACAGGATCAAAGAGAAAGCACCAAGGAGAGAAAGTGTCACAATTTCATGATAGGATCGAAGAGAAAGTGCCAAGGAGAGAAAGTGTCACGATTTTGCGATAGGGTCAAAGAGAAGTGCAAGGAAGAGAAAGATGTCGTGATTTCGTGACATGTTCCGTTTTCGCTGGCCAAAGACATAAAAGGCACAAGGCAGCGAAAGTGTCACGATTTCGTGACATGTTTCATTTTCACGGGCGAAAGGCAGAAAAGGCACAAGGTAAAGAAAGATGTCGTGATTTCATGACATGTTTCATTTTCACGGGCAGAAGGCAGAAAAGGCACAAGGCAGAGAAAGATGTCACGATTTCGTGACATGTTTCGTTTTCGCTAGAGCAAGCCAAGTAGAGTGTACGAAAGTGAATAGTGTCACGATTTCATGACATGTCTGGTTTTCATGACGATAAGACAAGAGGTGAACAAGGAGGCCGAGAATGTCACGATTTTGTGACATGCTATATTTTTGCGGGTAAAAGGTGAGAAGGGCAGAAATAGACAGAAGTGTCATGATTTTGTGACAGGTCGCAACAGCATGATAACAGACAGTTAACTGGAACAGAACGACAGTTAAAGGGGTAGTTGTAGAGGAAAAACATGCGATCAAAATAAGAAGAGTTAACTAGAGTAAATGTGATAGTTACAGGTGCAATTACAGTTAGAAATCATGCAACTTTTTAAGAACAATCGAAAGCTGGAGTAAATCGAACAGTCGCATTATTAGAATCGTAAAATGCATGCATGCACAAAAATGAATACGAATAGTCATGATAGAGATACATTGCATGTAACGTAATGCACACTCTATAAATTCAAAAGGAGTTACACGTAGAAGGAGTTACAGTTGACAAGTGGCAGAAGAGAATAATAAAAGAACAGTTATGGGTTGCATGCATAAATATGGAAACTAAAAATAGAGACGTATATGTTATAAAAGCAGGTCTGCATGAAGAATAATATTGCTACTGTAAGTGAGAATTTGCTATGCAAAGAGAGTTAGAAGAGGGTCGAGAGAGAAATAAGTAGAGCCGTGAGAGTGTGCAGAGTTTAATCAAGTTTATTTAATTGCAGACCAGTCAGGGTCGTGTAAATAGCAAAGGCATTTTTATGTCACTGAATTAAATCAGAATTGTAGTCCAAGTTGGTGCTTGGCATTAGGGGTTGGTGCTCCTATCTGTTGTAGTAGAAAAATAAGGGGTTGGTGCTTCTTCCAGTGGGTGCTGGTAAAGTGTTTGTAAAATTGGTGTTTTTCAAACGCTAGATTTGGATTGAAGTCCAAGCAATCATTTTTGAGGAGTAGCCAAATTGGTGAACCTCGTTACATTGTGTGTTGTGGTGTGCTCTCTTGTGTTTATTGCTTTATCTATTTTCTAGTTCTCTTTGCTTCAGTTTTAAGAGTTGCAGATCAGATTTTTAGCTACACTGATTCACCCCCCCTCTCAGTGTCATTGTGAGAATATCATTCTTTGATCCAAATGAGGTTATGGGTGGGCTTGTGTATCTTAAAATGGCCACCCTAGCTTCAACAACTTCCAAAAATATGATTCTTATACCTACAAATAGCAAACAATAATAGAGATTAGTAATACCTATGAGGGCTCCACTACATGAGACCCTCAAAAGAATAAAAATTACTAAACCCTAGATGTTGTATAATAAAACTGTAAACATAACATAAGAATGTAAAATAAATGCAAATAAAACTATTTACCTTGTCACTTGAAATATCTGCTTCTATTGTTGGTGGTCGCGAGGACACTCGAACGATGCTCAAGGGTGTTAGGTCTATAGATTTTTTGTGAGAAATATGTTGTGGATGCACCAAAAAGGTTCTTGAAATACCCAAAGGCATTCTGTGGACTTTGGAGGGTGTTCAAGGGTTGATGGGGGTGAGGTAGAACCAAATTTGGTTCTCACAGGATGGGCGATGACAAAAATGGGCAATATGAATGGTGAAAATAGGGGGGAATAAGGATGCAAAATGTTTAGGTTTTCATGACCACATTTAAATTCATGCCTTTGATTCATAAAAATGAAACATTTTTTATAATCTACTCTTAAACATGTTAGGGTTTCGACAACACAAAATGGGCGATCGAGATTAAAACATGAGGAAGGGTGGAGATTAATTTTGGGTAAGTGGCATGGATTAAGGTGGATGGATGGTTGAGATTAAAACACGGTGGATGGCTAGGATTAATTCATATAAATATACATATATTTATTAAATATATATAAATATAATATAAAATATTAATATATATATATATATTAAGTAAATATATACATATATATATAAATAATGTATGGTTGTGATTGAAGGACATATATGGATGAAAAGTGGCTATATTTTGGTGTCTACAATGCCCCTACCCATTTATCCATCTAGCCTTCTTCTTTCACCTAACCAATAATGCTTCAAAAATTGGGTGGCCTTGAGATTTCTTCATTGTCTAAAAAAAGAGTGGATGAGAAGGTGTAAAATTTCACCCACATTCTTGAAGACTTACAGGTATTTTACCCTTATGGGAAAGAATAACCCAAGCTAAAGTCATAGGATGCATAACATTTTGAATTTGAGGAAGAGGAAGAGGAGAAATATAGGAAAGGAAATAACCAATTGCAACCATATAATATTGCAACACAATGGAAGAGAATGGACAAGATGGGACAATTAACAAGGCAAAAATTACAATGGGTAAATAAAGAAGGGGAGCAAGAAGTGGAAACAACAAGAAAAACTATGGCATAAGAATATAAAGACACAATAGGGGAAAGGTAATGCAGGAAATAGTTGAGACATAGGGAGGGATGCCAACAATCCATAGTTTTAGACAACAAACACCAAAAGAAAATTAGGGAAGGGCAGAAAGGGAAATGGGAGGAGATACGAAAGTAAAATCAATTCAAGGATTATCACATGCCATCAATTGGGTGAATTCCCAATTTCATGATATGGCTCCATGAACTGTAATCTCCTAAACATACCTCACCAGGTACCAAAATAATTCCAAGAGTAGATAGATTACCAAGAGTATTTTTATTTTTTGCTATAGCTCTTCTTCTTGACATAATCTAGCAAGGACTCTCTTTTACTAACTATAATCCACCAGGAGGTCATTCTACTTCAACTGCACCTTGCAGCTTAGGCTTTCTAACGATGTCTACGACTATCAGCAAGGCACTATTTATAACATATTTTCCCTACTCTGTGCTCTGTAATCTCCTAAACATACCTCACCAGGTACCAAAATAATTCCAAGAGTAGATAGATTACCAAGAGTATTTTTATTTTTTGCTATAGCTCTTCTTCTTGACATAATCTAGCAAGGACTCTCTTTTACTAACTGTAATCCACCAGGAGGTCATTCTACTTCAATTGCACCTTGCAGCTTAGGCTTTCTAACGATGTCTACGACTATCAGCAAGGCACTATTTATAACATGTTTTCCCTACTCTGTACTCACAATTTTCTATCTATACTAGGGTGGATGTGCAATTTCCAAGGGCATGATTTGGAGCCTTTGTAATTGTTGGTTGTATCCATTGGGCCATGGGGTCACAAAAAAAGAATAAGGAGGGTAAGAAAACTAGGCAAACAACAAAGAAATAGAAGAATATTACATTTCCAAGATACGTCCTATGAAACCTTCTTTTGATCCCTTATTCAAAGCTTCTAGCTCCCCGGCCAGTTGGCAACCTATTACTAGAGAAAATTCCCTATAAGTTTCGAATAGCATGATGACACATCATAAGCAGCTATGCATAGGATATAACATTATTTACTTGTATTATTTACACAAAAATAAGATGTGCTAGGCACGTCTAAGCCCAAGATGTCTATGTCATTCATCCTCTAAATCTATAATTTTCATACCAGAGTACATAGAATTTGATATTTTTCTTCTATTACCTCTAGCACCATCCATTGTGGCTCATGATTGTGATAAAATCACAATTGCCTTCCTTACTCAGCCTGAGCACCTTGGTACTCAATTCATCAAAGAGGAGAGTGGCCATTGATCCTACTACGTTATTTCATTAAGGGAAGTTTGTTATTGATGCACCGATCCTTCAGATTTATTGAAATCCACCACTAGGTTGGAGTCGCCATATGAGCATGTTTTCTTCGCTAGCAATGTCAAGGCTACTCATCAAACCCTAAGTCCTTCAAGAAATGGATATCTTTCAACACATATAGGTAACTGATATCATGATCTGGATATGTAGCATAGTTGGAGTCACCAGGTGATTGAACTGGATATGGGTAAACCAAAGTATCACCAAACTCTAATTTCCTTAAACATGGAAACTCAACGGGTTCCCTAGTAGAGTTGCCAAAAATTGTTGGTGCAAAAATAGGCACCAAATTGGTGGGATGTATGCCTAGCGATCCTTGAACAACATTGAACAACCACAAATCCCAAGAGAGGTGGGGTGGTTGATCTTCAAATAAGGCCAGCTCCTTTGGTTCTAGCTACCTACGTCACAAAGTGTAAATGGGTAAAAGGGAACAAGAAAGAAATCAAAGGGAGGTCGTATCTAGAACTAACAAGGATAGGATATGGCCATATCAAGATACACACATTCTATGTTACCAAAGAAAATAGCATCACACCACCTAACAGATCAACTCATCTTCATATTCACTTATCATTCAGCATAGCAGGTAAGGGCAAATTCCAAAACTAGCAAAAGGGTGCATGAAATCTAGAGTGCAGAATTAGAGTGCTCCCACATGATCGACTATAGTAGAAATAAAACCCAAAAACCCAAAGGAAGATGCAAATTCCAGAACCACTCAACAAGATCCATGAAATCCATATTGCAGAATTAAGTGAACAAGCTTAAATAGCAATTATAAAAATAAACATCCAGACTTAAGCAAAAGGAAGTGCATATATTTACAAGGTGAGAAGAATTACATATGAATTATAATGGCCACAGAGCCACCCTTTTGAATGGTGAGCACTCCACTATTTATAGATGATTTTACAATGATTTCAAATTATAGTATTAATGGCATCAGATGAGAGAATCTCACTAGAACGATCAGAATATCTACTATCATTCTGCTCTAGGAAATATGGTGGTTGTTTGGAAGGACTTAGGCATGTCTGCACAAATTTGGGCCTTTGATCATTCTATCAAACCTATTAAGCAATAAATTTTCATCTACTTTACCCCTTCGAGTATTCAAAAATTATAAATTTAATTGCCTTAGGATCTATGTATTTCCAACTACCCCTCTTCACACCCTTTGTCAGTCCATACCAAAGTAGCTATGATCATTAATAATTCTTCTTGAAGTTTTTTTATGCCTCCATTTCGATAAATGATGATCTCAACCTTGGACAGGAATTCGAGCATATCTACCTATTTACTAACTTCTTGATTTTCCACATTTTAAGTTATCAATATATGGATGGATGATTGGGCTTGGTGTTTTGTTGCTGCCTTTCCAGAACTCCATCTATCTTAGGGACATGTATTTGGGCATGAATCATATTTTTTAGGACTTTTAGGTAATGCCAGTATCTTCTTGCCCTACTACACTTTTCGGGATGGAAATTCAGGTCCAGGATCCTTAAGTTGTCATTTCATTCTTCCATATGACTTGGATGGGGATTTGAGATTCTATTTTTCCATCCAAATTTAGGATGGGGATTTGGGTTTTAACTTGAACATACCCCTACCCATTTATCCATCCAACCTTATTCTTTTGCCTAATCCATAATGCTTCAAAAATTGGACATCCTTAAGATGTCATCATTTTCTAAAAAAAAAGAGTGGGTGAGAAGGTGTAAAATTTCACCCACAAGTATATACAAGATGATCAAATAGGGTATGAAGTAAATATGGCCTATAAATGAACATTATTAAATAAGAGGCATATGTTAAAAATATAAACATATCCTACCCTCATGTCCTTGTTAAAATAAGAATGAAAATAAGAGGAAATTATCCCTGCTACCATTTCGATAATTGAGATATGCTCGCAAAATATCTAGTGGTTGGATGAACATCATAAAATAATATTCATGCAATATCTAGCCTATCCCTCAACAATCAAAGGGTCAACAAATGAGGTAATAAGAAAGAGGGATGATTCCACTATATGCTATCATAATGTATTTGTGTATTTCATTGATTTTGTGGACTATGCCTTAATCAATAAAAGAGGAAGTAATTGTGATAGGTTTTGGGATATGATTGAATATAAAAATATGAAAGGAGTAAAAGAATAAACCCCAACCAACTCATAAATAAACAAGAAGTAATTTCATATGACATCCAAGGACAAGAAAATTCTAGATAATATGTGTGCTAATCTACAAATATCATATGATGTCATTCTTGATTACCTAGGAGTTGTTCAGGAAGAACAAAAGAGAGAGGAATAAGGGGGAAGAACATAAATAGTAAGGAGGAAAGAAAGTACCAACCAAATTATAGATAACTAGGAAGGGATTCCCTATAATGTTCAAGGACAAACATAATCCGAATAGGGATATATAGTAATCTAAAAATGTTATAAGACATCCTCCCTAATTATCTGGGAGTTTTTCAGTATCAAGAGAGAGATAGAAGTGCATAGATAGTAAGAAAGCAATCCCTAACCCACTCAAAGACAACTAGGAAGGGACACCTTACAATGTCTAAAGATAATCAAATTCAAGATAAGATGCATTTTAATCCATAAACATTCTAAGACGTCCTCCCTAATTATTTGGGGGTTCAATAAGAAGAAAGAATGAGGAAAATAATGAAAGGATAATCCCAACCGGCTCACAAATAACCAATAAGAACATACAATGTCTAAATATCGACATCATCAAATAAAATATGTATGACCATCCGTAAGCATTGTAAGACGTCCTCCTCGATTATCTGAAAGTTCTGTAGGAGGTAGAAGAGTAAGAAAAATTGTATATCCCTTGACTTGGGAAAAAGGAAGAATATGATTATACTTACAAGGTCAAGGGATATACAAGAGATATAGAAGTGGAAATGTAGAAAGAGAGAATATATCCCTTGACTTGGGAAAATTTAGATGAATTTATACTTACAAGGTCAAGGGATATATGAGAAGGAGTGTGATATTATGTTTGCTTGAAGAATCGGGTGATGGTTCCTAGCATCATCATCCCATGATAAATGTAAATGCATCCAATGAGCATATATATGAACCAGAGAATGGTGAGCTATGATCCACCACATGCAATATCTCCAAACAAGCATAAAGCAAGAGGAGCACGAGAAATAAATAAGCAAGAAAGTAGAGAATTGGATTAGTAAAGAATATAGATGTTTAAAAAAATGGTGAAATGAGGAAGGATGATATCTAGGTGATGAATATGAAAGGAAGGAAGATTATCTATATTCAAGAGGAAAGAAGGTGAAGAGATCCAAGGGTGAATTTGTGCCAACTGATGCAATCATATGTAAATGCATAAAAGTAAAGACATAAATCCCACTAGCATAGAGTTACCCATATATATATAAGAGGGGTAATCATAGCATCCTAATGGGTAAAGAAATGAAGCATACCCTAGGTTTGGGGATTTGCTAAGCATCAGTGACCTAGTGCAAGTGCAATGCATATGAGCTAAACCTGACTAGATGTCATCATTACCTCATTGCGAAATCCTCAAGAATCTACATGAACAAGCAGTCTTATGCAAGTATGATCAAGAAGTAAAGTAAACTATATGTCAAGCATAAATGCAAAGAAGAGAGAATGTCAAGCAATCCATGCAAAGTATGACAAGAAAGCATGTAGTATGAGCAAGCAAACATATGCAAGTTGGCACAAAAGAGATCTTGGGAAATCTAGTAGAAGTAGAGGAATTGAGATAAGATGATCAAGAGGGTACATAGAAGAAGTGAAATAGAAGAATGCTCAATGGAGAGGGAAAGGATATTATGGTCAACACTTTGACCTCTCCCCCAGATTCCAAAAGAACTCAAGAAGATGAGACTAGAAGAAAAGAAGAGAAAAGGTTATGCATAGTACCTTTTGAGGTGCATAATATTCATGGGTTCTTTGAGATCTTTTCCATCTAGGGTTGCTAGATGATAGGCTCTTGAGCCAAACTTGGTTGTTATGACAAAGGGGCCTATCCAATTGGGCTAAAATTTACCTTTTAGATCAGTTCGAGCATTGGTGTTCCTTTGGTTTTCTTTGAGGACAAGGTCCCCTACTTCAAAAGAATGATTGCAAACTTTCTTAGTGTAAGTTTACTTGAGCCTATTTTGATAGGCTCGAAGATGCTCTAAGGCATGGATGCACTTTTCATCCAACAACTCTAATTGGTTTAAGTGAGCAAGGTGATACTCATCATCGATAGAGGCATCTTGCAACAAGATGTGCAAGGAAGGGACTTCTAACTCAAAAGGGAAAATAACCTCAATGCCATAGACCAAGACATAAGGGGTTGCACCTGTAGGTGTTTGTACACTGGTACGATAAGCCCACAAAGTAGGATAAAGTTGAATATGCTAGTCTTGACCGGTCTTATTAACCAACTTTTTAAGGATCTTGACTAAGGATTTGTTAGAGGCTTTGGCTTGACCATTACCTTGAGGGTAATAAGGGGTTGACCATTTATGCTGAATCTTATATTTAGCACAAATTTTATGGACATCCTTGTTCTTGAAAGGAGTTCCATTGTCAGAGATGATAATAGAAGGGATTCCATACTAACATAGGATTTGGTTAAGGATAAACTTAGAGACTTGAACTCTAGTGACCATGGATAGTGGTATGGATTCTACCCACTTAGTGAAGTACTCAATCATTATGATGATAAACTTATGACCATCAAAAGAAGTGGGATTGATTTTCCCAATTATGTCCAATCCCCATATGGAGAATGGCCAAGGAGAAGAAATGACTTGAAGGTTTTGTGAAGGTGCATGAATAAGATTGTCATGATGTTGACACTTGTCACAATGTCAAACATAGTCACATGCATCCTTCTCCATGGAAGGCCAATAATATCCTATTTGAAGGAGCTTCTTGGCAATTGCATTACCACTAAAATGGCCTCCACATGATCCTTCATGGGCTTCACAAAGGGCTTGTCTTGCTTCATCGGATGTGAGGCATCATAGAAGGATACCATCAAAAGAGTGTCAATATAAAGTATCATCGATTATCACAAATCTACATGCTCTTTTGTACAAAATATTTTGCTTGTTGTGATCTAAGCCTTCAGGCATTGTGCCATATTTTAAGAAATTAAAGATATCTTTGTACCAAGGCTCAGAAGGAGAAGCTCTGATGTTCAAGATATCTAAAGGAAGTTGGCTAGAACTATAGGTTGTGGGCTCTCAAAGTTGTCGAATGATAATTGTAGCTTGATCATATTCTAACTCCAAGGGGATAAGGGATGTGGCTACAACCATTGCATCTACATGATGGTTAGAGGATCTAGGGATAGACTCTATGGTTATCTTCTCAAAGGTTGACATAAGCTTGGCAACAATATCTTTGTATGGCTTCAAATTTTCATATTTAGTATGATAAACATCATTGACTTGATTGACTACAAGTTGAGAGTCACCAAAGATAGAAAGGTTCTTGACTTTTAAGGCTAGGGAAGCCCTAAGACCTAAGATCAAGGCTTCATATTCTATAGTATTATTAGTGTAGGAGAAGTGCAACTTAAAGGAAAGAGGGATTAATTGCTTTTGTGGAGTGACTAGAATGATTCCAGCCCCTACATCCTTTAAGCAATGAGCTCCATCAAAATACAATGTCCAAGAATCTTGGGGTTCTACATCAAGGTTGAAGATGCACTCATCAAGAAATTCTACAACTAAGGGATAGGTAGACTCTAAGGGAGTTATGGCTAATTGGTCAATGATAACCTAACCTTTTATAGCCTTTTGACTAATGAAGGTTAAATCAAACTCACTAAGGGCAAGGACCCACTTGGTAGCTCGACCTAAAAGGTGAGGCTTTGACATTAAGTAGTGAAGGGGATCAAACCTTACAACTACTAATATCTTATGGCTAAGCATATAATGTCATAAATTTTGAGATGCAAACACTACAATGAGGCAAAGCTTTTCTAAAGGGGTGTATTAGGTTTCATAGCTAACAAGGGTTCTACTAATATAATAAATTGCTCTTTCTTTATTTTGATCATCATGTTGAGCTAACATAGCCCCTAAATATTGGGTTGTGGTGGCTATATAGAGCAATAAATATTTGGATGGATTAGGTGCTATAAGGATAGGAGAGGAAGTGAGATATCTTTTGAGTTCATAAAAATCTCTTTGGCACTCATCATCCCACTTATATTCCATATTATTGTGGAGAAGCTTAAAGAAAGGTTGACACTTGTTAACTAATAGGATATGAAATATCTAATGGCTTGAAGCTTACCTTGTAAACTATGCAACTCAGTAAGGTTGCATGGAGGAGGTATATCAGTAATAGCTAAAATCTTGGTAGGATCTACTTCAATGCCTTGCCTAGACACAATGAAACCTAAAAGCTTTCTAGATGTGACTCCAAAGACACATTTAGAGGGCTTAAGGTAAACTTTGTATTCTCTTAATCATTCAAAGATACACCTTAGATCTTGTGCATGAGTTTCTCGATGAATGGAATGACCAAGGAGATCATCCACATAGTCTTCTACAATGTCATGCATTAAGTCATGGAAAATATAAGTCATAGCCCTTTGATATGTGGCACCTACATTCTTTAAGCCAAAAGGTATAACTTGATAGCAAAAGGTGCCCCATGGAGTAATGAAAGTAATCTTGGCTTGGTCTTCAGGAGTAATTTTGATTTGGTTGTATCCTAAAAAACCATCCATCAAAGATAGCATTCCACATCCAATGGTGAAATCTACAATCATGTCTATGTTGGGCAAAGGAAAATCATCTTTGGGACAAGCTAAGTTGATATCTCAAAAGTTGGTACATATTCTGATTGTGCCTTCTTTCTTGGAAATAGGAATGATATTTGATATCCAATCAGAATAGTCGATTGCTTTGATGAAACCAACATCAAGAAGCTTTTGAAGCTCTTCTTTGACCAACAAGGTAATCTTAGGGTGCATATTTCTAAGATTTTGCTTGATAAGCTTAACATTAGGTTGGACTACTAAATGGTGCATAACCAAAGAAGGGTCTAGCCTAGGCATGTCAACATATGACCAAGCAAAGATATCTTGAAATTCTTTCAATAAATTGGTCAATTGCTCTTGCTCTTCAATAGAGAGGGCTTGCCCTAATTTGAGGATTTTAGGGTTTTCTAAGGTTCCAATGTTAATATCTATGGTTTATTCAATGAGGATATGAGACTCATCCTCATAATGAAGAGGGGTAGGGATTACTCCTAACTTCTCAAGATCTTTAGGTGACATAGGAATTTGATCCTCTTGAGGGTTAGAAGACTCGACATGGGTGACACAAGGGACTGACCCATCAAAGAAGAAGCTATTTTGGAGGATATCTTCATGATCCATGTCACAAAAGGTATCTCCTTTAACATACTCTCCTTGGGTTGCTATTAACTCAGGATGGACAAGGGTGATTAAGTTGCAAAATAAAATGGTGGATGGGGAAGGAGGTTCCTCATCTTGATCACTCCAATCCAAGCCATGATGATCCATAAATTTAGCAAAAGTTATCATTTGATCATCATCTAAATCAGTAGGCAAAGGTTGATTCTTGCTAGGGATGTAGCCAATGCCACACCTCCTAGGCCAAATCTCAACTTCTAAAGGTTCTTTGATTCCTTGTTGTTGAGGGCCCAAACCTTTACCTTGATATCCCATATTGGTTAGGATTTGCTTGGGTAATGGGTAATATTTAGAGAGGTAACAAGTTGCAAATGGATTTTCTATGGGTAAGGGGTTACTACCACTAATATTTTCTTCATGAGAAGTCCCCATGTAAGTAAAGGTACACATGCCTATGTGTACTACTTCACCCTTCTTATGGGGTAAACCCAAAGTCATGGTGAAGGTGGTAGTGTGGAAATATCTATAAAAGGATTTTGGATAGATTGATTGATTTGATCATTAGAAGAAGGAATGATTTGAGGTTCTTCATTGATTTTCAAGATTTTTAGCTTCTTGATGATTTTAGGAGAAGGAGGAATAGAAGAAGAAGAAGAAGGAGAAGGAAATTCATTAAGAGAAACTAAAGGACAAAAATATATTTTAGCTTGGGCTTGCTCAACCATTGAACAATATTGAAATGGATGAGGGTCACCCAGAATGGTTATAAGTTGATTTTGAAATTCATACTTAAGACATCTATGAAGAGTTGATGGGATGACCCTCATAGCATGAATCCAAGGGCATCCAAGAAGAATATTGAAAGAAGTTGAACAAGATACTACATAGAAGAGAGTGTTGAGAATTTTGGGTCCTACTTTAAGAGGAAGGGAGATAATGTCATAGGACTCTTGGGCTTCATTATTGAAAGCTTTTATGATGACATCATATTTTTTGAGATCTTCTTCCCCTAATCCAAATTTTTGGATGAATTGAAAACTACATATGTTAAGGGATGAACCATTGTCTACCAAGATTCTCTTGATAAACTTATCCCCAATGTAGCCTGTAATATAAAGGGGGAGTCCCCTTGTAAGGTTGTGGGAGGAAGATCATCTTCATAGAAAGAGATATGATTAATCCCAAGAGTACCAACAATATTAGCAAGGTTATTTGGTGGAAGATCTTGAGGGATAGAATGTTGGCTTAATAATTTGATCAAGGCTTCTCTATGGATAGAAGTTTGAAGAAGTTCTAGAAGAGAAATTTTGGTTGGTGTATTTGCAAGTTGTTGTTTGAGATCAAAAGAGGTTTTTGGTTGAGGTTTTAGAACTAAGGATGGTTTGTCAACACTTGTGTTTTTTTGTTGTTTCTTCAAGATCAATGGTGGTCTAGAAGGTTGATTAGAAATTGGGTTTTCTTGTGTTTGAGGTTGTTGGGATGGTTGTGATTGGGATTGTTGTCTAGTGGTGATTGATATCATGCCAACCATGTTGTCATAGGGGGGTGGTATAACATGATAGGAAACTTGATTGGTTGTTTGTTGTTCATGGTTAGGTAAAGGGTTTTGGAATATCCCCATGTCTTGATTAGTGGATGGGGTAGGTTTGAAGTCACCTAAGGCAAGGTGACCCTCATCTAATAAATATTGAATCACATTTTTAAGTCTTCTACATTGATTGGTGAGATGCCCATCCACTCTATGGAAATCACAATGTTGATTGGGGTTATACCAATTAGTTGTTGTGTCTGGTTGTCTAATGTTGGGTAATTCAATAATTTTGGCATCCAAAAGTTGTTTAAGGATGGATGAAAAAGGTTGGTTGAGTTTTGTGAAGTTTCTTGGTGGAGGTTTTTGTGGTTTGTTGAGAACCAACTTTTGTAGGGTACTTGTGGTGTTGACATTGTTGGTTTATCGGTTGTTGGTGACTCTATCACCTACCACATGCTTATTATTGTATTGAGGTTTTGTTGTATTTTCTTCTTCTTTCTTAGGTTTTAGTTGTCCTCTTCTTATGAGAGATTTTTCTACTCTTCTCACCAAATCCATTACTTGTTCAAAGGATGTTATAGTTGTGGTTTCTAATTCATAGGAGAGTTGTTCTTGTAAGTTGTTGATAAATATTTCCAACATGTCTCTAGGTGGTGGGGTATATTGCAATATTCCAACTAATCCTCTCCATCAGGATAAGAAATCCATGAAGCTCTCATATTTGGCTTGTTTGAGAAGGTAGAGGTCTTGGAGGCTTACTCTTTTCTCCACATATGCATCAAAATGGTGGACAAACATTTCAATGGTTTCTTCAAAGTTTCTAAGAGAGTGGTAGGGTAGTTGATAATACCACTCTAAGGCTGACCCTCCAAGACTCTTAGGGAAGGTTTTTAATAATAGCATGTCATCATAAGAGATGTCATGGCAAGTAGTCCAAAATATTCTTATGTGTTCTATTGGATCCTCTGTACCCTTATAAATTGGTAGTTGGGGTGCGGGAAAGTTCTTAGGGTATGGTCAACATGCCACTATAGGATCCAAAGGTTGATTGCACATCTCTCTATAGGAATAGGTGAAACTAGGTGCTTGAATTGTGTCTATTCTTTGGGCAAGTTGTTTCACTAGAGAGGTTAGATTTTGAATTTTAGGATTATTGTTGTGCAATGTCAAAGGTTGGGTAGTTGGTATATTTATTCCAAAATTACCCAAGGGTGGGTTATAATTATTTTTCATAGGATTTTGAAATGGGACTTGGTTCATGTTTGAAGTATTTACACTATTGTGATAAGGGTTATGATAAGGAGGATATTGAGTAGTATCTTGTGGAGGAACATAATGAGTATTTGGTGGAAGAGAAGAATAGTTAGGAGAAGAAAAATTGTTGATATTAGGTGGAATGGAAGCATTTGGATTAATAGAAGAAAATTATTATTAGGAGGAATTGAAGAAAATTGATTATGATTGGGAGGAATACTATTAGTTGGAGGTGGTTGAGAGATTCCTCCAACATTAGTTGTGGTTGTTGTAGCATAAGTTGGATTATGGAAAATGGGTTGATATTTTGATTTAGAGGAGATTGATGAAATAAAGGATTATGATGAGAATTATGAAGAGACATAGAACTAGGATGAGGAATTTTTTGATTGTTGGATGGTCCAACTTCATTGAAGTGGATATCCTTTTCTAGAATTTTAGCCATGATGTGCTTATTTTACCTTAAGAAATTCATAATATGATCATGATATTTGAAGGTAATTTGGCCATGAGGCCCTTCTATAGGATCAAAAGTATCATTGGTTGAGGTATCATCATCATCTTCAATGTTAGGGTTTTCTCTATCAAGTTGATCATTGTCATCCCATAAGGGATTCTCATTTGGGTCTAAAATCCTCTTCTTGCTTCGAAGAGTAGGAGGTATGGTTAAAGAGGGAGATTCAAATTTTAAAACTATCTACTCTTGATTAAGGAAAGGTAGAAAAGCTATGAATATTGATTTCAACTAGCTGATATACCTCAAGAAGATCTCTCAATATACTTGAACCTACTCGATATACCTACCACCTCGATATACCCATTGATACTAAGGTGACTAGGTTCCCCCAATATATGCATTCGTACGTGAGGGCAAACCTTTAAGGTACTAGACTAGGAATGATACAAGGATCAATATTTCTTGGATACAAGACTCAGTATCAATATTTCCATGATGACTTGAAGGCACAAATTATTAAATCTTGATTAGTGATCTAATCTATGCAAACAAAATTAAGTGGTATTTCTTAAGTTTAAATATAATTTTATCTTTTAATTAAGTGAAGGGTCTCAAAAATGTTTATAAGGAGGTGTTCACATCGGGTTCACCAAAATGTGAGGAGGTGCCCACAATTATCTTAGTGGATCCATTGAGGCTGAAATCCCTACGAGGTTTTTCCTCACCTCAATTCGATGTGATTTGGGTTTGGGTGGGGGTTTCACTAGGAGCATTTTAAAGACTCATTCTGTACGATGCTAGAAAACATGTACCTAAGCTACTCACATCATAATATCAAAGTTAAATCAAGATAACATGTACTGATAATGAACTAACAAAAATACAAAGGATCCTTTTATTAATTCATGATAAAATCTGGTTACATATACATCCTTCTTAGGGATATTGTTGGAACAGATTCTTGCATCCGTAGGAAATCAATTGTCATGCTACAAGAACCCGTTTGAAACCAACAAGCTATTACAGGCTCTGGTCGACCTGCCTCATGTTCTGTTAAACCCAAATATTGCTATAAAATATGGCAGAACGGGTAAGGAAACCCCAGTGGCAATTCTACAATTAAAATTCTAATTTGCATGCTCCAAATTTATATTAAATTATAGTATTCTTATTAAAATGACCAAGCATGAAAACAACTAACTGTTATTCCTTATGCAGACTGATGCCTAGATTCATTGGGCTATTATAGCAATTTAACAACTACTTTAATCAAGAACAGAAAGAAGGGGAGAAGGAAATTAGCGTTCTTGCTTTCATTCGAATATCATAACAAAATAAAGAGTTAAATAACGAAAGAAACGTGTATAATACATTCAAATAATGTAACCCATTATACGTATACACATAATACTGAGACCAAGAAATGACAGGAATACGATTCAGAATTGTATTGATTCATGGAAAAATTACATACAGAGTGGGAAGAATGCCTTTTAACTCTATTTTTCTCAAAATAATACAACAATACAATAGAGAAGACTCTATTAAAATGATGTAACATTTCCCTCCTATTCTTCTTATTCCAATCTGGTAACAGAAGAATCTCTGAATCCTAAGCTCAATAGACTGGAAATATTCTTATCTTCTCGGGCACTGCTCAATCACTGAACACTTTTGTAAATACACTGGTGATAGTTTTCTTTTAGAAATAGAGGGGGTTTTATAACCTTTCTTTGAGTCGAGGTCATTTAATGAGGGGAGCTGGTTGGTTTTTTACGACCATCCTAGGCTCGCCACCTTTTTGATCTTTTGCACATTTTGTTTGAACAATGTACCATTGGTTTCTTTCGAGCGAACATGCCTGCATGGATCCGAGGATGATCCTTATGTGTCTCAGCTCATCGTGATTGGATGAGAGCTTTGCCATCGATATTTGCTCTTTGGTGTAGATGCCTTGTCATTTTTACTCATTTCGAGACCACCTCGGTTAGTGATCTGACTAAGCGTTCTTCTACATCCTTTTAGGCGTGGAGGCTAGCTGGCACTCGACTTTCGGTATGTGTAGCCATTTATTGCTCTCAGCCAATTATTTTAGCTTCTCTCTGATTCGTGCTAGCCAGTGGCAGCAAATCCTCGATCAATCGACCTCATAAAGTTGCCTGCACAAGAAACCACTAATCAACAAGGTTAAATTAATTCGACGAGACGGTTAGGCATACCTCATGCTTGGTTCACGTGCCAAGCTAATTTTTCACATGATGGCTTCGCTTATCGAGGCATCAGTTGTTAGAATTCTTTGACCGATCGACTTCTTTCTTTCCTGAGTTGATCGATCATCGGTCTGGGAAGCTCAGCCAAGTGATGTGTCAAAGGAGCCAATCGGCTTCTATTCGTCATTTATTTAGAGAACGGTTTTGGCTCGTAGATAACTCACATGAGTCAATTAGCTTTCTCTTATAATGCGTTAGCCGATGATATTTTTGGTGAGTGTTCAGAATTTCAGCCCATCCTTGTTACTTGGGAGACGATGGTTCCTTTCTCTTATTTTTTCATGCTTATCTTTTAAAGCCGAGAGTCGATCGGTCGGCGAGTTAATCGAACAAGCCGATCAGTCGGTATTTCTTTTTCAAGAGTTGATCGATCGATGGACCCTTCAATTTAACCGAATAGTTGATGGTCTTTTCGCCATCGGTGGATCGGTTGACTAGTTGTAATCGATAGTCGATTGGCTGGCCAACGCTGGTCGGGAGCCGATCGGCCGATTAGTGTAGTTTGAGAGCTGATTGGTCGGCTAGTGTTCAAAGGTGGCCGAAAAGATCTGTTGGCTAGATTTTAGCATTTGTGTGTCGATCGGCTAACTTTCTTTGACCATGAGCTGATTTTTAGTCTTATTCTTCTATTCTATCTTATTAACGTGCAATCGTCCAATTTCTTTGGATCGAGCATGGCCCTTAGATTAATTATGAGGTGTTCGAATGTTAACTTGGTGGGGTGCATGCCCTTAGGTTTTAATTAATTATCATTTTCTTTAACCTTAGGCTTTCATAATTTGAGACCATGGTGAATGCTTTAACCGACTTATGATTAAGGGATTTTATTAATCGATTTTAGGCTTCAAGGAAAATATTATGAAGGTTAAACTTTGACTTGGGGAGTAAATCAAAAAAAAATTCCCTTACCATTTGAGGCACTTTTGAAAAATGAAGCCCACATTATTAAAGCTAAGGTTTAGACTTTATCAACCAACCAATGAAAAATTGAATTACTCACAGCTTTTTTTTTTTAGGCAAAAGACCAGCAACACTAACAATTTGATTGAAACTAAAAATTTAAATTTGGGGGTTTCAAAGTTGGGTCATTTTTGGCTCCAACATAGGCTCTGACTAGGACAAAGTTTTGAAAACATGAAGCACTTGAGAACCACAAAATCTCCTGGTTTATAAGCAATTTTCGGAAAAAAAATTATACTACCAAAAATGATAATCAAAGCTTTAAAAACAAAGAAAAATGTAAATTTTATTTGAAAACTGTACATGCAATAGGATATCAAAGTAACAGAGTATATCAGAACTGAAAATCCTTTTATTCACTTTGGAGACAAGAGTTAGATTCTTAGACACATATGAGTTTTTAAATAAATTGTAATGCTTGTTTTAGCCGAGTCATAGGATATGTTTACACAAGAATTTTTACAGAGCTATTTAGCTTTATCATGTTCAAGCCCATGTGTGTGTTTGTGCATTCTTTTTTATTTCTAAATATTTTAGAACTTTGTCATATCTGAGCAAAATATATAAGCTTAATATATGATTTCACTCTTTAAAAAATTTCACCATTCTGTAGGGCTCCACTGCCAGTCAAACGTCTATAGCCTCGGTGGAGTTGCTTTTAATCTCATATTATTTTACTCTACTACCAGTCAAGCGTCTATAGCCCCGGTAGAGATTTTGCAAGATATCTCAAGTAGTGACTCAATTTTACTTTATTGATATTTTTCTTCTTTGTGAGAGAAGTATTTGATATAAGAAAATTGTGCAATAAGTATGTCTGAGTTGAGGATTAGTTTCTGGCTAAAAAGGATGAGTGTAATTATTTTTAGCTTAAATACCCTCTCAAAGATAACTAGGTTCTTAGGACTCTTGAAATTACTTTAAGTATCATTAATATTGTGAGGCTTTAACATGATATTTTAATCTACTTTTTATTCTGTTTTATCTCATATCAAATGACTACTGCATAAACACTCATATTTGAAAAATTGTAAACCTCATCAGAGTCTAAAATAAATATCTTTCTTCTTATTGCTTTTGGAGGAATTCACAGTAATGCATACTCATCAAACTAAGAACATCCTGGATACAGTGCACTAAGAATTTTAAACAAATAGAAATGAAAAACTTGAAATAAAACACTCTATTTTTGGAGTTTTTTGCTTTTCTAATTTTTTTTTTATGACCTTTAACAAGGATTGTACATTTTTAGGTGTTGGTCATTAATAGTAATAACCATTATTTCACCCTGCAAGATCTGCAACTTGTATGTATTTTGACTGATAACATGGGCTATTTGATATGGGCTAATCCATTTAGGTTCAAATTTACCTTTTTCACCATGCTTATAATTTTTATGATCCCAATAGATGACTATATCTCCTTGGGAAAAATGAGTACCCTTAGATTTATTATTAAACAATTTAATGGTTTTTTGTGTTTGTTCCATCATTCTATTAAGGGTCTCTCTTCTTTGTTCTTCTAATAGGACAATTTGATCAAGCCTCCTCTAAATGGGATTAGGATCTTCATGGTCTTGTAATAGGAGGGAAAGTGCCAATTTTTCTATTCTTGGTGGTAATAGGGCTTTCTCTCCATATACCATCTCATAGGGGGTTCTTCCTGTATTTATTTTAACAAACAACCTATCAGCCCATAAAGCAAATTTAAGTTCATTGTCCCATCCTATTTTATTCTTTCCTAATGACCTCTTCATTCTTGTTATTAAGTTCTTATTTGATGACTCGGCAAGACCATTTCCTTAAGGGTAATAATTGGCAAAATGAGATAATTCAATTCCATATTCAGCACAAAAACCTACCATTTCATATGAAACAAAATACTGTGCATTATTAGTAACCAATTTTTGAGGAACTCCAAACCTGATCAAGATGTTTTCTTCTAGGAATTTTATGATTGTGGCACTTGTAGATGTTCTCAAAGGTGCAACTTCTACCCACTTTGTGAAGTAATCTATTGTAGTTATGATTCACTTGTGTTGGCTAGATGAATTGGGCTTAATCTCTCCAATCAATTCAATGCCCCATTGGGTGAATGGTGCTTCAATTATTACTGGCTTAAGGGGTATGGCTACCAGATGCTTCTTTCCTGCAAAAACTTGACAGTTATGGCAATCACTAACATGTTTATATACATCTTTAAATGAAAGACCAATAATATCCTGCCCTTATAATTTATTAGTTGTAGCTCTCAAAGCAAAATGTCCTCCATAGAATCCATCATGAAATTCATTGATTATTTCTAGGACTTCACTTTTATATAAACAGACTAATAAAATTCCATCAGGGTGTTTCCAATATAGTACACCATCCTGTATATAGTATTTTTGAGCTTGTAGCTCGATTGACCTCATTCTGTTTGTTGACATGTCTCTGGGAAATGATAGAGATTGTAAATATGACAATATTTCCTCATACCATTTGCATTCAGTATTATTGATTCTTCTGATATCATATTCCTCATTGATTGTGAGCACATCTTCAAATTCTTCTTCTTCTTTCTTGGCCAATAATTTTTCTAAACCTTGTCCTTTGACAGTTTTAACAATTTTGAACTCAGCATCATATTGAAGAAGTTTTACTATCCATCTAGCTGGTCTTCCTAATGGCTCTGATTGGAAAAAATATATTTTATTGCTATGAAAGGAATACAATAGTAAACCTTGTTTGAACCAAATATACCTTTAAAGTGTTCTAAATATTGTATGACTACATAAGCATGTTTTTCTAATAAGGTGTATTTTATTTGTGTTCCATTTAGACCTGAACTCATAAAGGCTATTGGCCTTTCATTATTTTCGTCATATTTCTGTGAAATAACTGCAACAATAGACTTTTCAAATGCATAAGAATAGATATTAAAGTCTTTTGTATAATTAGGGCAACTTAAGGCTAGTGTGGTTGATATGGCTTCTTTGATTTTGTTAAATGCTTCCATATTTTCCACTGTCCATTTTATTTCTCCTATTTTCTTGACCATGTCATTTATGGGTTTAGTCATCTCTACAAAATTTGGGACAACTCTTCTAATAAAATTTATTTTTCCAAAGAATGACCTGATTCCTTTTATGTTCTTGGAAGGGGAAATTTTGGAAATAGCTTCTATTATTTTTGGATCAATACTTATCCCTTTTTCTGAAACTATGTGTCCTAGCAAATTCCCTTGTGTAGTTCCAAATATACATTTCTTAGGGTTCAAAGAAATTCCAAATTCCTTGCATCGGTCAAAAACTATAGTTAGATGCTCTAAATGATCTTCTGGATTTTTAGAAAAAACTATGATATCATCTAGATACACAACTACAATTTTAAACATTAATCCTTTAAAGGTAAATTCCATAGCTCTTTGAAAGGTGCCCTTGCATTCATCAGTCCAAAAGGTATTCTTAAATATTCAAATGTGCCCCAAGGTGTAGTGAATGCTACTTTGTGTCTATCCTTTGGATTTATTTGAATCTGATTGTACCCTAAAAATCCATCTAACAGGGACAATATCATTGAACCTACCACTGCTTGCAGTAGTTGTTCCATGTTAGGCAATGGGTAATTATCTTTTAATGAACTCTTGTTTAGGTTTCTGAAGTCTACACAGAGTCTAATGTCCCCATTCTTTTTCTTGACTGGAACTAAATTGGATATCCATGAAGAAAATCTTACCTTTCTTATTATCTTGGAATCCAGCAATTTTTGTACTTCTTTTTGCATTAATGGGTGCAACATTGAATTGTACTTTCTTTATTTTTGCCTGAATGGTTTGGAGTCATTTTTTAGAGGTATTATGTGAGTTATTACATCTATTTTGAAAGTTTTAAGGTCTTCATAGGTCCAAGCAAAATTTTCTTTATTCTTTTTCAGGAAACTGATATAACTAGTTTTTTCTTTAGCAGGTAATGATGTATCTACCTTCACTATTATGGGTTCCCTCATTGAACCAATGTTTATATCTTTAGATATTACTTCTCTGTGTATAGGTTTATAAGCTTTGTCAAAATCATCAAATAGGCTTTCAAGAGACACTAATCCTTTGGGTATTCTATTAGTTTTTAATTGGATTACTTCTACTAGTTCTCCTATTTGATATTTTAGCTTTTCTTCATATTTTTAATCATAGATTATATCTGCATATTGATTTTGCAGAGTTATAAAATTTTTAATATCTATGTCATCTTGAAAAACTTGTAGATATACGATATTATCTGGCACAAAAGGTTTAAAAACTAAGATAGTTGGGAATTTGTCCATGTATTCTATAGTTATTTTTGGGTGGTCTAGACCTGAGGCATTTACTACTAAAAGATCTGCAATATGATTCTTTTCTCTTGGAATATATGAAATATTGAAAGCCAAGAATTTATCAATTTCTTCCAATATTGCATTTCTATATTGCTTAAGCCTTGGATGTTTAGTCTGGTATTTACCTTTAATTTATTGTATGATCAATTATGCATCATCTGTTACAGATAAGTAACTGATACCTAATTATTTTGCTTTTCTTAACCCTAACAGTAAAGCTTCATACTCAACAACATTGTTTGTACAAGGGAATTCTAGTTTGTAAGGAATACCAAGGTAATTTCCTTTTATGTCAATCATATTAACACCTGCTCCAGCTCCAGACTGATATTTAGCTCCATCGAAAGACATGGTCCACATTTCCCAAGTTAAAATTCTATCTAACTCAACATCTATACTTTTCATGAGTTTCGGATCCATGTTCTTTGCCTCTGGTATTTTAACCAAGAATGGGTTATGCCATATAGAGCAAACTCCCATCCATTTTTCTTCCATATATTTCACTAAATTAATCATAGTTTCATCAGTTTGAATTAACTCTATAGAGTGTTTATTGAATGGTTCCCTTCTCAAAATTATGTTCTCCTAATATGATATTGGGATTGTAGCATATGACCAGTCTAATTGGATTGAACCTCCTAATTGTTCTACCTAGTGCCTACTGAGTAAAACAAAGAAGAATGGGTCAACATCAACTACTGCTACATCCATGACTATGCCCTTTTTGGGGTGTTGATCTAAGTAAACAAATAATCTAGTTATCACCCCTAAACAAGGGATTTGTCTAATGTCCATGATAGAAACAGGAGCAGAATCTCTAGTACATATTAATCCCATTTGGTTAGCTATTAATTTGGTTATGATGTTATGTGAAGCTCCACTATCTAACATATAGTTATGAATGACATATCTTTCCCCTTCATGTGAGTTATACCTTAATGAAATATAGAAGGGTCTAACAGAAGATGGTGATCTTGTATCATGTTGATTCTGCCTAGCTACATGGCAAGTGGGATCTTCTTTTTGTTCCTTTAGTCCAAATGCTTTGCAGACCTGTTCTCTCTATTGTTGAACTTTCATAAGTTCTCCAAATGTGATATTGACCTTTTGTTTACTGAGTTCTGACCCAACATCAAATTCTATCTTTTTAATATCCAATACCTTGTTAGTTTCTTCTTTATGAATTTCTTCCTCTGCTTCAATCACTTCAAGGATAATCTTTTTGAAGTTTCTATCAGTTTTATCATTACTGATATTCTTATTAATGTAGGTTTGTTTTCTTGGTTCACTTGTAGAGGCTTTCTTTGTTTTATCAGGGATAGCTCTATTCCTCAGGTTAAGGACGTGGACAACTTCTAATTCTTCAACTTCTTGAGTAGTGGAGATTATTTTTTCTTGCTTCATCCTATCATATCTTGACTCATGTGTCTTTTGCAAGATCTTAGTCCCCTCTGTTACTAAGATTTGAGTATGATGATTTGAAGCATATTGTTCCATATCCTCTTCAAACAACCTTTCTCTAGATTCATCTTCAACATACCAAAAAAAATTGATTCTTATATTTTCCTCTTATTCAGCATGTAAATCTACATTGCGCTGATCACTTAGGTGAATACCACATGCATCAGGATTATGAGGTGCATCACAGGTAGAGCAAAAATAGGGAAAACCTTTTGATATGTTAACATTTGGCATTGGTATTAGGAACATTATTATGATCTCTATTAGGATATTTGTTTTTACAGGTATTGTTCCCATTACCTCTATTTCTATTTCCTTCATCAAAACCATTGTTGTTTCCCTAATTATTATTGAAATTTTTCTTAAAATGAGGACGATTATCAACATGTGGTCGCTCTATTTGTGAAGTTTCACCATTGCTTCCATTTCTTTCAATTCTTGCTAACCTGTTATTCACATTATTTAGCATCTCTGTCATTTGACTAGCCAATTTTTCCACTGGATCAATTTCAACCCTTCTTTGTATATCAAATGCTACTTTTTTAGGCTTTCTTTCTGGCATGTTAACTTCTAAAGAGTAAGGCTTCATCTTACCACTATCAAGCATATTTGTCTCTATATCCATTGCCCTTTCCATGCAATCATAAATAGTAGTGGATTATTTTTGTCTTAGCTCATAGTTAAACTCTCCTTGAAAACCATTTTTATAAAAACAAATAGACTGAATGTCACTTGGCCTAAGGTTGGCAGGGATTTTGTTTTTGGTTTTTGAAAATATTCTATTAAAATCACTAACATCCTCATTTTTTTTTTCATGGTGGCTAATTCGGTTAACAAAGATTATTCATTTTTCCTTTCACCATATTTCTTCAAGAAGACAGTTTCCATTTTGGTGAAGTTTAGAATATCATTATTAGGAAGAGAATTAAACCATTCCCTAGCATCCTTTTGTATGGTATGTAAAAACAACCTTAATACTACATCTTCATGCTCAACTTATAAACTATCCATAGCATACAAGAAACTCTTGATATGATCTTCCCTAGTTATTGCACTATTTCCAAAGAATTTAGGGAGATATTTGTGAGATTTAGTAGGTAAGGTATTAATATTTCCTCGTAAAGCAAAATGCCTATACCTGTTAGTCCTCCATAAATGAATATTAGGCTGAGCCATAGTTATCATATGATTTAAATTCATAGTGGCACCACCTATAGGGATATTATTCCAGGTAGACTGAGTATAATCTAATTGGTTATCTATCGTAGTATTACTATTAATCTGATGGGGTGAATAATTGCATATATCTTCTACTACAGGATTTAAACATTCATCTACAAAAACAACAACAGTAATAATATCTTGATTTTTCTTAACGTACTGCTTCTTGCTAGAATTAGATTTAATGTAGTATGACGAATTCTTGAAAAAGAGAGATTTTTGGGTATGTATAAATACCTCTGGATATTCAAGTTCTGGAAATAGCTCCTTACCGCATCTCCTGGTGTTCACCAGAATGTTCTGTTATCTCCTTTTTTAATTTTTCTTCTGGGTTTGTCCAGCAGAGTCGCCAGCACCATTGTGCAGAAAGAACAGAGTATACTCTTATCAAGAATACTTGATATTATCACTCATCCTCACAAGAGTTTGTTCTTGGAGAAATTCAAAAAATTCAAGAAACAAGAATTCAAGAAAACCAAGAAACGAGAATTATGTAAAGAAAGTAAAAAAATACGGGCAAAATAAATAACGTAAAAACAGTGAACATTAAACCCAACGTTCTTTTAATTTAAACTAGCCACCCATTTTTTAAAATAATGTCATTGAAGAAAACTCTCTAAGAAGATAATTGAATCTTTCTTAATAAGTCCTCCCCGACAACGATGCCAAAAAATTGTTGGCGTCAACTTGACGGGTTAAAGCACAAAACTGTCATTGGGAAACAAACTAAAAAGATATGATTTTAACATATAAGTTCATTCCCCGACAACGACACCAAAAAACTATTGGAACCGATTCTTGCATCCGTAGGAAATCAATTGTCATGCTACAAGAACCTATTTGAAACCAACGAGCTATTACAGGCTTTGGTTGACCTGCCTCATGTTCTGTTAAACCCGAATATTGCTATAAAAGATGACAGAACGGGTAAGGAAACCCCAATGGCAATTCTACAATTAAACTTCTAATTTGCATGCTCCAGATTTATATTAAACTATATTATTCTTATTAAAATGACCAAGCATTAAAACAACTAATTGTTATGCCTTATGCAGACCGGTGCCTAGATTCATTAGGTTGTTATAGAAATTTAACAACTACTTTAATCATGAACAGAAAGAAGGGGAGAAGGAAATTAGCATTCTTGCTTTCATTTGAATATCATAACAAAATCAAGAGTTAACTAATGAAATAAATGTGTATAATGCATTCAAATAATGTAACCCATTATACAGATACACACAATACTGAGATAAAGAAATGACAGGAATAAGATTCAGAATTGTATTGATTCATTGAAAAATTACATGCAGAGTGGGTAGAATGCCTTTTAACTTTTTTTTTCTCAAAAGAATACAACAATACAATAGAGAATACTCTATTCAAATGATGTAACATGTCCCTCCTATTCTTCTTATTCCAATCTGGTAACAGAAGAATATCTGAATCCTAAGCTCAATAGACTGGAAATATTCTCAGCTTCTCGGGCACTGCTCAATCACTGAATACTTCTGTAAATACACTAGTGACAGCTTTCTTTTGGAAATAGAGGGGGTTTTATAACCTTTCTTTGAGTAGAGGTCATTTAATGAGGGGAGCTGGTTGGTTTTTTATGACCATCCTGGGCTCGCCACCTTTTTGGTCTTTTGCATGTTCTATTTGAATGATGTGCCATTGGTTTCTTTCGAGCGAACGTGCCTGCATGGATCCATAGATGATCCTTACGTGTCTCGGCTCACCGTGATTGGATGAGAGCTCTTCCATCAGGATTTGCTCTTTGGTGTAGATGCCTTGTCATTTTTACTCATTTCAAGACCACCTCGGTTAGTGGTCTAACTAAGCATTCTGCTACATCCTTTTAGGTGTGGAGGCCAGCTAGCACCCGAATTTTGGCATGTGTAGCCATTTATTGCTCTTGACCAATTATTTTGGCTTCTCTCTGATTCATGCTAGTCGATGGCAGTAAGTCCTCGGCCGATCAGCCTCATAAATTTTCCTACACAAGATTCCACTAATCAACAAGGTTAAATTAATTCGACGGGATGGTTAGGCATACCTCGTGCTTGGTTCATGTGCCAAGCTAATTTTTTCCATGATGGCTCTGCTTATCAAGGCATCGATTGTCAAAATTCTTTGACTAATTGATTGCTTTCTTCCCTAAGTCGATCGATTGCCGGTCTGGGAAGCTCGACCAAGTGATGTGTCAAAGGAGTTGATCAGCTTCTATTCATCACTTATTTACCAATCGATTTTTGCTCGTAGATAACTCACAAGAGTCGATCGACTTTCTCTTATAATGCGTCAGCCGATGATATTTTCAGTGAGTGTTCGAAATTTTAGCCCATCCTTGTTACTTGGGAGCCGATCGGTTCCTTTCTTTTTTTTGCCAGCCGATAAGGCTTCCTCCTTCGTCAGCTTATCTTTTAAATTCGGAATCCGATCAATCGGCTAGTTAATCGAACAAGCTGATCAGTCGGTATTTATTTTTTGGGAGCCGATCGGTTGGTGGACCCTTCAATTTAACCAAATATTCGATGGTATTTTCATCATCGGTGGATCGGTTGACTAGTTGTAATCGACATTCGATTGGCTGGCCAGCGCTGGTCGGGAGCTGATCGGTCGTTTAGTGTAGTCTGAGAGCCGATCGGTCGACTAGTGTTCAAAGGTGGTAAAAAAGATCTATCGGCTGGATTTTAGCATTTGTGAGCCGATCGGCTAACTTTCTTTTACCCTAAGCTGATTTTTAGTCTTATTCTTTGGTTCAATCTTATTAATGTGCAATCATCTGATTTATTTGGATCAAGCGCGACCCTTAGATTAATTTTGAGGTGTTTGACTATTAACTTGGCGGGATGCATGCCCTTAGGTTTTAATTAATTATCATTTTCTTTAACCTTAGGCTTTCGGACTTTGAGACCATGGTGAATGCTTTAACCGACTTATGATTAAGGGATTTTATTAATCGGTTTTTGGCTTCAAGGAAAATATTATGAAGGTTAAACTTTGACTTGGGGAGTAAATCAAAAAAAATTTCCCTTACCACTTGAGGCACTTTTGAAAAATGAAGCCCACATTATTAAAGCTAAGGTTTAGACTTTATCAACCAACCAATGAAAAATTGAATTACTCACAACTTTTTTTAGGCAAAGACCAGCAACACTGACAATTTTATTGAAACCAAAAATTTAAATTTGGGGGTTTCAAAGTTGAGTCAATTTTGGCTCCAACAGATACCAAACTTTGATACAATGAATACAAGTAATATGTAGCCCCTAAATGGGGGTGGTGCACTTCAAATATCTCCTAGATTGACACGAATTGATTGAGGGCTTATTCTTGGTGCCTCCTTATCTCTCGTCCGGAGGAAAGGTCCTTGGATATGTTTTTTTCCCTTCGTAGATCCTATCACTTGCACACAAAGAAACCACAAAACACATCAATAGCATATGCAACCTCTCGTGATGAGGTTTTTTTCAAATATTTTGCATGAAATGACATGAAAGCATGATAAAAGCATAAAGGTGCAAAGATAAGAAAAAATGCATAAATAACTAGGAAATCATCGTACAAATACAATGGAAATGATAGATCTACTCTAATCTAAGTTGATTAAGTAGAAGTAATAGGAAATCTACGCTAAGAACTCAAGAAATAATGACTCAAACTCTAGCTGCTATTGTTCAGGGTGACCATGCTTTCAGGTCACTATCAAAGATGGTGGCCACGAATTGTGATTTTTGCCTCACAAACCAGGGGTTGCAACACTCAATTCTTTATTTGAATTAATTTTCAAGGGTTGCCTTCATGTCCAGAGATGGATCGGTGATGAAAATCATGGGGATTCATATCAGATTGGTGTAAATTTGTGATGTATGCTTCTCAGTCCTTCGAAACCTCTATGGTTGGTCGCAAGCTTGGAAATCTGCAATTGGGTAGAACTTCGACTCTCCTCAAGGGTTGTCAACTCTCTGCTCACTCGGATAGGGCAAGGTCCTTGGATATGGTTTTCACCCTTTGTAGATCATGTCACCTACACACAAAGAAACCACAAAATACATCAATGGCATATGCAACCTCTCGTGATGAGGTTTGTTTCAAATATTTTGCATGAAATGACATGAAATCATGATAAAAGCATAAAGATGAAAATATAAGCAAAAATACATAAATAACTAGGAAATAACTAGAAAACTATGACTTATGTGTCACAAACCAGGGGTTGCAACACTCAATTCTTTGTTTGAATTAATGTTCAAAGGTCGCCTTTGTATCCAAATATGGATTGGTGATGAAAATCATGGGGATTCATGTTAGATTGGTGTGAATTTGTGATGTATGATTCTTAGTTCTTCGAAAGCTCCATGGTTAGTCGCAAGCTTGGTAATCTACAATTGGGTAGCACTTCGACTCTCCTCAAGGGTTGTCAACTCACTGGTAACTCGGACAGGGCAAGGTCCTTGGATATGGTTTTTTCCCTTCATAGATCCTATCACCTATGCACAAAGAAACCACAAAACACATCAATAGCATATGCAACCTCTTGTGATGATTTTTTTTCAAAATTTTGCATGAAATGACATGAAAGCATGATAAAAGCATAAAGGTGAAAATATAAGCAAAAATGCATAAATAACTAGGAAATCATCGTACAAATGAAATGGAAAGAATAGATCTACTCTAATATAAGTTGATGAAGTACAAGTAATAGGAAATCTATGCTAAGAACTCAAGAAATAATGACTCAAACCCTAGCCACTATCGCTCAGGGTGGTTGTGCTTGTAGGTCACTATCAAATACAATGACCGTGAACTGTGACTTTTGCCTCACAAACCAGGGGTTACAATACTCAATTCTTTGTTTGAATTAATGTTCAAGGGTTGCCTTCATATCTACATATGGATTGGTGGTGAAAATCATGGGGTTTCACATCAGATTTGGGTGAATTTGTGATGTATGCTTCTCAATCCTTTGAAAGCTCCATGGTTGGTTGCAGGCTTGGCAATCTGCAATTGGGCAGCACTTCGACTCTCCCCAAGGGTTTTCAACTCATTTCTCACTCAGACTAGGCTTCGCTGTATAAAATTTTGGATCCATACTTGTTCTTGAGAGGGTGCATATGTAGGCCTCCCAAATTCTAGATCTTGGCTTCTTGGAGAAGCCAAGATCCAGATTTGCATGAAACTGACCATTGGGGGAAAGGCCCAGTTCCATAATTGCATGAGAGTGGTATTTAGGAGGAACATTGGGAGATTCATGCCCAAAACCACTCAAATCCAATGCAAGTTCAGTTACCATACATGATTTAGGCCCACATTTATGACCAAATTTGTCTCAATGCTAGTCGTTGTTCACGACAGTAGCTAGTCGTGGACGCTTTGAGCTTCAGTAGTTAGTCTGGAAGCCACTCTAGTCGATAGCGGTTATGCTTGAACAAGTTAGAACTACCCCTAGTGAGTGGTTAGAACCACTGCTAGCTCTTGGAAAGGTCCAAGATCAGTTGTATGGTCTGCTGAGGTGCCCATATGAGTAGTCTCCTAGACACGATGCATTTTAGGTGTCTACACACTCTAAGTCTATGTGGGAGTTTTATGTGTAAATTTTAAAACACCTAAGTTTGGCTTGATAATCTATGCTATTTAATCAAAATGATCTATCTAACTAAGATGCAAGAAAACAAGCATGCAAAATACAAAATTCAATCTTAATATGATTCTTCTTTTGAATGAGAACTATGCCTAATTACAATAAATATAAGTAAAATGCACAAAAAAACTAGCCTAATGTACACTACATGCAAATTTTAATTTTGAATACCTAAAAGAGGAGATAAATGAATCAAACTAAGTTTCTTTATTTCCCTTTTGTATTTAGTGACTTAGAAATAAAAGTAAAGTTAAGGTTCATTTTAGCCTTTTTCTTTTTAATGTGTTAAACAGAAGCAAAAACAAAACACAAAGAAACTGAAATTAGAGTTCTAAAAAGAAAGCTAAAGATCTAACCAAGGGCACTTACTCAGTGCGATGATTGTCCCAATTTTGCACCTTGTAGACCATAGTCACGAATTTGATTTTGCATCCTGGAAATAATTATTGTGAATCTGCAAATCTACAAAAATGGGAACTTGAATTTGGTCTTAGTGTTTGGGGACCTACTTAGGCTGTTCTGGAGATGGAGCTTATAGGGTAGGCAATTATGCTCCCTTGGTCCTTTAGATGACAAAAAATAAGCTGGAAGTTTAAATGACCCTTTTGGTAGTAGGAAAAATTTGTTCTTAGAGAGTATAAAGTGCAAAATTGTGACAGACGCAAAGGCAAATAAATAGAGAACAAACCTTCATAGAGAGAAAACTAGATAGTAGACTAGTTTTGTGATTCATCTATATGGATGGTAAATTTGCTCCACATTGAGAAGATACAAAATCTAGTCAAAGAGCATAATAACAAAGTTGGAAGAAGGATCCAAGGCTATGATAATTTTGTGATAAAGTGATACAGACCATAAATTTATCCTACTAAGGATGGAAAATAGTTCAAAGCAGAGGGATGAGAAGGAAAAAATGAATAGATGCAAGGGAACAAGTTGTAGATATCAAAGGAGAGTAGAGGAACAAAGGAGAAGCAAAAAGGGGAGGATAAACTTTCCCCCAAGCCTACTTAGATTATTTTATGGTCAGTATATACAATCTATGAAATCACACTATCTGACTCAGATAGTAGAGAGGCTAATGGTCTTTAATAGACAATAGTAAGGGATCAAGGAAAACTTGGGCGGTCTCTGTCCTTCATTGAATTCATGCCCTATAAATATAGATTGTGAATTCACTCTACTAAAAGGTAGAGTAGGACAAGAGGAACAATATCAAGGTTTTAGTGGAATTGATGCCTAGATGAGGTAAATAAAGGCAATGTGAATAGAAAAGGATAGGGTACAAGGTAGGACTCTAGCTTTTCTACCCTTTTCATCGAATTTGTGATCGATACTAGATAACTATAAATTCACTCTGATGAGAAGGTCAAGGTAAAAAGTGGTTGAAATAGGGTGCTTAAAAGGCTTATGGCTGGAGAATACTCCACCTCTGGTCAACCTACAACTACACATAAGCTTAGGCACCAAGGTTAGAGTAAAAACATAATATTAAAAGCTAAAACAAGTCAATATGCGTGATAAAAAAAAATATAAATGAAAACAACCACAAAAGGAAGATAAAATGGGAGGAAGACAACAACCAATAGAAAAGTGATCCTCTAAGACAAGCCTAGTGATCCATCCAAACAATCCTTCAAGGTGGTGATGCAAGCTTGAGAATTTGAGTCACAAACTTGCAAGAGTTTTGTTAGCTTGAGAGTATGTTGCAAAAATGAGGGCCCAATGCCTCTATTTAAGATTTTTAGGGAATGGAGGGAGAAAGGGAAAGGGATTGAAGAGGGTAGTTGAATTTAAAATTTGAGAATGCAAGAGTGAAAGGAACTGGGGATCCGGTAATAGGGAGAGGTCACTTCAGGTTGGCACCATAAATGGCCCAAACTACCAAGGTGGGTAAAGAATCTAATATTTGGAGTCTTTGCCTCAAAATTTTGTTCACAGTCGATAAGGGTCAACCACAAATTTGTAGAGGTGACCTTTGACAATCAAATCAAATGGTAACAAATGACACTTTGAAAATTGGGTAGGAAGCATCGATAACCAATTTTGTGGTCTACTAAGTTAAACTACGAATTCATTGAGGGCAACAATGCCTAAGGAAATAGGGTGCATGATTTCATGGTTCATCCAAGAGGATCACAAATTCACGAAGGATGAAAGAAGGGCTCAAAATCCAAGGGTTGATGAGCTCAAAAATTGCATTTTATAATTTTGAGGGGTTACTTAAGCTTCTAAGGTAAAATTGACTCATTTGGTTGGGTCAATTTTTGGTGTCTACATTTTTATTTGCAATAAATTTTATAACTTCTTTCAAAATTTTAATATATTATATTTTGGAAAGAAAATTATTTCTACTCCAAAAAGGAAAATTTAAAGATTTTGAAATTTGAAGAATTTAGAATTTGCAAATTTAATAAACTAGGGAGATAAAAGGTTTTCTACCTCAAAGGAAATTAATCATGGATTATTGGTATATTGATTTAGGAGCAAGTAGGCATATGATAGGAAATAAACAATGGTTCAATACCTTTCAAGAAAAATATGAAAAACCAGTTGTTATAGCAGATAATATGACTTATGAGGTCAAAGGAGTAGGAGATATTTTAATTGATTTATCAAATGAAAAAGGTATAATTAGTAATGTACTATATGTACCTGGATTAATTGCTAATCTTCTTTCAGTATCTCAATTAATGGATCAAAATTTAGTAGTTGAGTTCAAAATTATTAACAAAAAAATGTCTTATTTCCAAACAAGGAAAAGTCATAGCTTCTGGTTCATACAAAAATAGTCTATTTGCTCTAGATACATTATCAAATGTGGCTCTATCAGTAAGCATTTTAGAAACAAAAGATCTTTGGCATAGAAGACTAGGACATATAAGTGCATCTTCTTTAAATGAGATGAGTAAACATCAAATGGTCAAGGGTTTACCTAAAATTTCATGGGAATCTATAGTATGTCTAGAATGTCTTGTAGGAAAACAACATAGAATACCTTTTGAACTCAGTAACTATAGAGCTCAAGAACCATTAGAATTGATATATACAAATTTATGTGGACCAATGAACATTACTAGTCTTGGAGGACATAAATATTTTCAATTGTTTGTTGATGATTACTCTAGAAAAATGTGGGTGTATTTCATGAAATTTAAATCTAAAGCCTTTAGTTGCTTTAAACAATTCAAACAATTAGTAGAAAAAGAAACAAGAAAATCAATCAAGAATCTTCATTCAGATAGAGGTGGAGAATTTTTATCAAAAGAATTTGATTCTTTTTTAAAAATAAATGGTATAAAAAGGTAGCTTACTACAACATATTCACCTCAACATAATGGTATTATAGAAAGAAGAAATCAATCTATTATGGAAATGGTTTATTGCATGCTAAAAGAAGCTCATCTTGATCATCAATATTGGGCAGAAGCTATTAAAATAGTTGTGTATATACAAAATAGATCACCCACAAAAATACTAAAAAATGTTACTCTTGAAGAAGTATGGTCAGGACAAAAACCAACAGTAGAACAATTAAGAATTTTTGGATGTAAGGCATATGTGCACGTTCCAAAGCAAAGAAGAACAAAATTGGATGATAAAACCATTCATGGAATATTTCTTGGTTATGATGATGATTCAACAGGATACAGAATAATTGATCCAATTACAAAGAAAATTTATATAAGTAGAGATGTAATTTTTGATGAAGGAAACAAAAATTTTATTAAAGATCAAAAGGTTGATACAAGACCAATTCTAAATCTTTCAGATGAAGAGAAATCTTCAAGTGAAGAATCAAAATCAAAAGTATATAATGAGCAAGTTGAAGATCCAAAAATCACATCAACACCTCAAAAGAAAGAGCCAAAATGGTACAAAGATACACTTAAGGACTCAAAACTAGAGAAAATGCCAGATCTTACCAGTATGAGACCTCAAACTCGTAGCTTAACAAGAATAAATATGGGATTAATGAGTTTAGTAGCAGAACCTACAACCACTCAAGATGCTCTAAGACTTCCAAAATGGAAGGCAGCTATGGATTTAGAATATGCAACATTAATAAAAAATAAAACATGGAATCTTGTTGATTTACCACAAGGAAAGAAAGTGGTAGGATGTAAATGGATATATAAGATAAAATACAAGGTAGATGGTTCTCTTGACAAATACAAGGTATGATTAGTTGCAAAATAATACCTAAAAAAAGGAAAAAATTAAAAAAATTCCCCAAGAATGACTACTATTCGAACAATTTGTGCATTAGCAACACAACTTGGATGGAAACTTCATCAAATGGATGTAAAGAGTGTATTTCTCAATGGTGATCTTGAAGAAGAGGTATATATGTCACAGCTAGAGGGATTTGTGATCAAAGGATAGGAACAAAAGGTTTGTAAGTTGAAAAAATATTTATATGGTCTAAAGCAAGCTCTGAAAGCATGGTACATAGAAATTAATAATCATCTATTACAACATAATTTTAAAAAAAGTACATCAGATCCAAATATCTATACAAAAAAGGTTGAACTAGAAATAATAATACTTATAGGATATGTTGATGATATAGTAATCATAATAAGTTCAAAAATATTGATAGATGAAGTTAAAAGGGACTTGGAAAACGATTTTGAAATGATAAATTTGGGATTACTTCACTATTGTCTTGGTTTGGAAATTTGTCAAAATGAAAATGACATCATAATAACACAAACAAAGTATGCAAAATCATTACTTGTAAAGTACAAAATAGAAAATTTGTAAATCTAAAGATACACCTATGGAACAAGGGTTACAATTATCTAGATATGATGAAACATCTCTAGTTTCTGCTACTATCTATCGTCAATTAATTGGAAGTCTACTATATCTAACAAATACCAGACCAAATATTGTTTTTGCTATAAATTATCTTTCAATATTTATGCAAGAACCCAGAGAAATTCATTGGAAAGCCACAAAAAGAATACTACAATATATCAACAAAACTACAGAATATGGGCTAAAATACAAAAAAAATGATGACAATTTTTATCTATAAGGATATTCAAATTTTTATTATGTTGGATCTATAGATGACAAAAAATCTACATCAAGATATGTTTTCTATCTTGGATTAGGACCTATTTCTTGGTATAGTAAAAAACAACATGCAATAGCACTTTCATCAACAAAAGCATAATATCGTGCAACAAAAGATGCAATATGTGAAGCACTTTGGTTACAATACATATTGTTAGATATGGGAATCAAGAGAACTCCTACAATAATAAATTATGATAATCAAGGAGTTCTTAAATTAATAAAAAATCTAGTGATTCATGAAAGAACAAAACACATTGAAGCTCAATGTCACTTTATCAGAGATCATGTTTAAGATCATCATATTCAGTTAAAACATGTTTCTATTGAAGATCAAATTGTAGATATTTTTACAAAAGCTCTTGGTCAAAACAAATATCAAATATTTCATAATCATCTATGTACATCAAGAGTTATTCATACCAAATAATGTAATACAAGGGGGTGTTAGAGAATATTACATTATTTGGTACATGTTAATAGTTTAGGAGTATGATTTATATTTCTCTTATGTAAGTATATGTAGAATGTGCACAAGTGTCATGTATTAGAGTATGTAAGAATCCAAGAGTCATGTATACAAGTGGCAAGATGAGAAACCAAAGGACATGAGATAGTTGTCTTATGCATGGAATAGGAAAAGATATATCTCTTGGATATGTGATAACAATATTCAAGTACTTGAAGATTCATCTTTGTATGGTTATATTATGGAGATAAAGCTCCATGTATTGTATCTAAGAAGATCACATTCAAGCATTAATAATATTGAAGCTTGTATGCATATTTTGAGCAATTCTACTGTAATTTTCTTCATGTTATTGCATGAATTATTTTGGCCATTTTATATTCATATTTGATATTTTCTTGAATGTTATTATAATTTATATTGGTCAACTTATATTTTGATTGCTCTTATATTTGAGACTACTCAAGATCCAGAATATTAGAATATTGGGACTAAGATAATCTGGCTTAAAAGCCAACAGATAGGGGTACCTATATGGCCAAATATTCAAAGGTTGAATCTCAGGGATTAAATTGATTTTATGATCTTCCAACCGAATAGGTAGTAGTTATTTGGGTTAGAAGAAGGCCAATTGATTCTTGGTTAAGACAATTGATAATTCTAAGGACAATTGTTCATCTCAAATAACACACAACTATATTTGGAAAAATATTCCCAAAACTATCCTATAACCCTTATTAATTAGTCTTTGCATCTGATGGGACATTATAGTCTTGGGATTGCTAGTTTTTATACCTTAAATGGTGTGGGTTCTATTATTGATAGTGAACTACATATAAAGTTCTACAAAATTTCTAGGACACCATTCCTAGTGTTCGTAACCAAGGGCAATGTGATAAATATCTACTCCACCCAATGGGTCTGCATAGAGATTAGTTTGGTAGTGATAGTCACCAATGGATATATGAGCATTTTATCACCTTCCTATACAAGTCATGATATCTCCATTAGAAATTTTCACTTGGACTTGTTCACGATTATAAATGAAGTGATCTACCCTTTTTACAACACTAGGGTCAGTAAAATTATCAGTGCTACCATATTCCAATAGGATTAAAACTTTGTGCTCTTTAATAAATCCTCAAACTATCATGCACTATGATGTGGATATTCCTATGATTGCATTCAAAGAAATAATGGGAATCTCTTCTTCTTTATTGTCAATTGGTGGTTATACATCCATTGAATTTGGGTGTTCTTCTACTGAATCCACAAATTCTTCCCCTATGTCTATAGAAGAAGCCAAAGTATTGTTCATATCCAAGAGGTAGAGGTATTGAGTTTTTTATTTATGTCCCATGGTCAATTTTTCATCACAATTATAGCATATTCCCTTGGCTCTGCGATTGGTCATCTTCTTTGGTGTTAACCTCTTAATTGTTGGGGCTCATGGAGTATTAATTTTAATGGATGAAAAATATCTGTTTGGAAATATAGGAGGTGTAGAAGCTTTCCTTTGAGCATTCCATTTATTTTTTGCAAGTTTAGCTAGCCCTATATCTATCATGCAAGTGGTTGGTTTAAGAATTTGGACCTCAATCCTTATCTCTTCCTTAAGTCCATTAATAAAACAACTCTTAAAGAATTCATCAAGAAGAGCTTTAGTCCCATTAGCAAGCTTCTTGATGTAAATCCAGAGATAGATCTTCAATAACCATCCAAAAAATTATAAATTTCTTTATTAACAACAATATCAACCCTTACAAGACTTTGGAAATACATTCCCAAAATGGGCAATTTTTCCAACTTAAATCTATGCCTACAGCCAAGAAATTTCCACTTCTACCAAGAAAAACATTAAATCCACACCTACCAAAAAAATATTAAATCCACACCTACCAGGAAAAAAATTAAATCCACACATATCGAGAAAAACATTAAATCCACATCTACCAAAAAAAATATTAAATGCCTGCATGTGCCCACTACTAAAAGATCATGTGTTTTTTTAATTATATCATTATCCTCTAATTGAAAGGAACGCATCTCCTATAAGTTTGGTTGTTCAAACTCTTGCAACTACTGAACAACAAGGGCAGTGGTGGTGGCCAAGGATTAGACTGATCTATATCATATTCTAACAAAAACAAAATTCTACTATACTATAACATAGGAGAGTAGTATTCAACATGTACAACAAAGAAAATAATTTGTAACTGTCAAGCAGTGAGGGTAGCAATGTTGGCCAAGGAGGTGGCCAAACTATGACACAAATCAATTGCAGATCTTCCAACTATGACAAACTGACATCATATTTTTTTGCATCTCCAGAAACATCTATAATAGTAGAATAAACTGTAGTGGTAATAGGATTTATCATAGGTAAAATAATTGCAACATCATCAACAATAGCAATATTAACTGCAAAGGGAAAATAGATTGGGTCTTCTTTCAAATCTGTGTCAAGTAAAATTGCAATGTCATCAAAAACTAAAACAAGATCTGCTTTTGCCAGATCTGCAGCAAATAAAATTACAACTGAATCTAGTTCCTCCATGGCTACAACAACAATATCACCAACATATATAACAACCTCAAAATTAGGGAATATAGGTATTACATTTGTCTTTTCTTCTTTCAAATATTCAACTTCTTCAAATTTTTCCATTGCTTCAATAGCAGAAGTATGGTCCAAGGGAAGGATGATGAGATCCATGCCCATAGATCTTGGTTCAACTCCATGTACTACTTCTAAGTTTTCTTCAAAATAATATTCTTCCACAATAAGAATTTCTTCTTCAGCAAATTCTTTTGTTGTCATTTCTTCTGCAGCAATTTATTCCATAGGAAGAAATTTTTCTGCAACAAATTCTTCCACAGGAAGAATTTCTTCTTCTCTGGTAATTTCTTCTTTTAGATCTGTAGTAACCTCATCTATTACCTTTTTTACTTTCAAGACATAATAAAACCCTATTTTCTTAATTTTTACCCTGAACTCTTTGGTGGCCAACAAACTCTCACCCTGACATTCCTCTTTAAAAGGTAATAAAACAACCTTAAAACCATCTTTCAAAAAGGTATAGGTGTTATTTTCTCCATCATGTATTACCTTCCTATCATACTACCATGGCCTCCCTAATAATATATGGTAGGCATCCATAGGTATAACATCACACTAGATCTCGTCCTTATAAGTATTACCAATAGAAAATTTAATCAAACACCTCTTGTCTACAACCACTTCATTACCCTTTTTAAACCAGGCTATATGATATGGATATGGATGCTTCTCACATTTTAGACTTAGTTTATCTACCATAATATTTGAGACCATATTCTCACAACTTCCACCATCAATAATAAGTTTACATACCTTTCCTCCATATGTGCACCGTGTCCTAAAAATATTTTTACACAGCCACGAGGTACTACCATACCTCTCTATAATCTGATATTTGCTTGGCACAACATTGTTATCATCATCAAATTTTCATACACATCTGTAGCAACTTCTACATCTTGCTACACCTCCCTTGCTTCAGCTAAATTGACCTAAGGTTGTTCAGTATACCTCCATTCCTATCCTTGATTTTGAGGATACTCATAGGCTCTATGCCCTTCTTCACCATACTTATAACACACATATGGTCTACGGGGAGCATTCCAAGTCCTCCCTCTTCCTCTCTAATATCCCCTTCCTCTTTGGGGGGTATAAGAACCTTGTCTAGGGTTCTCAACCTTCTCTGTTGTATTTGAGGATTCTCCTTTGACAAGATTAAACCCTCCATATCCTCTTGATGGGGAGGATGATTCTCCTCTCTTTACTCCCATTTTTTTCTTGATATTGTTTCTATTCTACTTTTCTTCTATTTTTAGGGCTAATTGATAAGTATCATCTCCAGTACGAGGCCTGAGCATGCTAAGCTCATTTTGAATGCTAAATTTTAGATCATTAACATACCTGGCTATCTTCTAGAGTTCATATTCGTCATGTGTCACTTTGATGGAGAGCTTATAAAACTCACTGGTATAATATTCCATACTATGTTCTCTTTGCCTTAGATTCTACAATTTCATGAAGAGGGTTTGCTCATAATCTACCAGGAGAAATTTTACCCTCAATTTCTTCTCCATTTTGTTCCAAACCTTGATATTGTCTTTTCTCTTTTTCTCTCATTTTGGAGGTGATCCCACCAGACCAATGTGTGGCCCTTCAACTTAGTACATGTAAATTTTACCTTTTTATCTTCTACCATATTCTTCCATTCAAAGAATTTCTCCATACGATTCAACCAATCTAACAACTCCTCTGGTTGTAACCCTCCTCCATACTTAGGAACATCAACCTTCACCCCATCATTCTTACCTTCCAAGGCCCTGATCAACCTTTCCTCAAATGGCCTTTCCTCTAGGGGTTCCTCTTCCCCTTCCACAGGTGGAATTTCACCCAATTCACTATCCACATCATTAGGGTTTCTTGGTCTCAAATCATTCACCACAACTACAATCTGAGCTATTTGCCTCTACAACTCTTGGATCTGCCTATTCATCTAGGCATATCCAGCCCTTCCTCTTCTCATCTTCCTCTAAAATAAGGCAAGAAACACAAACAAAAACTAGATATTCTTACCTCCATAATATTTGCAGGATCAAGCCTTCTTTGATACCACTTGATGTAAATCCAAATATAGATCTTCAATAACCATCCAAAAAAATATAAATTTCTTTATTAACAACAATATCGACCCTTACAAGACTCTAGAAATGCATCCTCAAAACGAGCAATTTTTCCAACTTCAATATATACCTATAGCCAAGCAATTTCCACACCTACCAAGAAAGATATTAAATCGACACCTACCAAAAAAATATTAAATCCACACCTACCAGGAAAAACGTTAAATCCACACCTACCAGAAAAAAATTAAATCCACACCTACTGATAAAAACATTAAATCCACACCTACTAGGAAAAACATTATTACAACACCTACCAGGAAAAATATTAAATGCTTGTATGTGCCCACCACTACAATCTCATGTGATTTTTTATTACATCACTTTTCAAAAGTAGTGATATACTTAGGCAAAGTGCTTGTTTGTTACAACTTTATTCAAAATTAGATAGCCCAAATCGACTAAGGAGTTCTCTCTTAAATTTTTTCCACCCAAGAATGAAAACTTGCTTTCTCAACCACTGATACCAATGCAATGCTTCCAAATCAAAATGAAAGGCATTCATAAATATCCTTTGGTTAATTGCAGTTTCATGAAGCTCATACCATTGCTCAAACTTAATCAACCAACTTTGTGGACTTATTCCATAAAATCTTGGAAAATCTATTCTAGAGAGTTGTGAGGTCATGCCTCTATTGTTCCCCTACCACTAAGTGTTTTCCTCATTAAAGACCTTGGAAAATTTTGGTCGATCAATAATTTTCCCCCTTTGAGTATTTAGATTATTTTCAACAGACCCATCAAATTTTGGATTTTTAATCTTTAGCACATCAATGCCCTGAGTCATCTATCCTACTTATGTTGGTAATATGTTATCATGGTGATGGGAGAAGATATTTAACCCTTGAGTTCCATAAGGGTATCTAATTTGGAGAGTTTTTCCTCTAGCTTGTTCATCTTCGTCTCCATTGCTTTATAATGGTTCTCAAAGGGAATTTACTAAAAATAGAAATGATATTTTTAGCAATTACTATTTTTAGTAAAGATCCTAAAAAGGTGTATGGGTGCTATATACCAATACGATCATCTCAAAGAGAGGATCATAATGATATCTCAAAATGACAATTTTTTACAACCTAGACTATTTTTAGTAAAGGTTTCAAAAATGTGTATGGGTTCTATATATCAAAATGATCAACTCGATAAGATGATCATAATGGACTAATCCTAAAATGAAATTTTGTTTAGGGGTTTTTAAGTTGCGTATCTACTCCCAATTTTTTTGAATTTCACTTGTTTTTGTCTTATGAGCTCTGCTATTGATAAAGTAAGCAAGGAGTGGATAGATTCTAATTTAGGGTTTGTCTACTCTCCATAGCCCTCTATTATATAGTAGCAGTGATCGATAATGCTCAGACCAATATTTTAAGCCACTACTCAAGGAGGGTTCCATGCATACCCTTGAGCATACTACTTACCTCTCTAACAGTACGTGAGGGTAAGTTTCTTGAGTGTTGTTCTTAGTGTATTATGGATATTACATGGTCAATTGGTTTTCTATATATGAAGGTTTGGCTATGGGTTCCTACAGGGATCTCTTGATATACACGAGGTACGTGGGAGCTCAAATGTATGTGTGGGTGTTGTCTAAGGCTTGGGTATTGGAGCTTGATTACCCCTTGCTTCACTAGATGCTTTATGAACAAACTAGCTTAGTCACTAATGACAACTCCATATTATTTTAAAATGGCCAAAACATCATTTCTAACCTATGCACCTAAAATTAACAAAAAAGTTGCTCACAATAGAAGCTTACAATACCTTGGAAAGAGCTCTGATACCACTTGCAATGAATCTCTTCTTCTCATGCAAATGTTTCACCTCAAAATTCTTAGTATGGAGCTATACTAATATAAGAAAATTAGTGCCAAGGATAATTCTAATTATGATCATGCAAAGTATTGATAAAAGTAGCACTAATATTATATAACCACTAATAGAAGTGTTCATTAATTAAAACATAAAAACACAAATAACAATAATTGAAAGAATTCGAGACAAGAAATATTACTATCACGAGCCACTTCGAGGGGGCAACCTCCTTACAAAATATACAAATTCTTCTATAGCCCATGAGGGTTACATCCTTCCCATTTTATAACATTTACAATAATATTTCCTACCATATTATGATAATATTCTATGACATCTTGCTATGATAGTATTTTATGACAATATTCCTGACTTACCTAATTTATGATAGTTACATTCATAATACCAATAGTTACATTCATAATTCTATGACAACAAAGAGATTCTATGACAAAGCAGTTATATACATGATGTTATGACAAACACTCTCCTAACTTAACATGTGGCCCACTTCTAACTAGATACATGGTCCACTTATTTACAATAACATATGTCTTGATGTGTTACAAGTGTTGGGTATGTAACACTTTCCAATGCAATAAAATTCTATCAAATTTCCTCTTAGATTCATAGGAATTCATATTCATGCATGGCAAGGTTATACCAAAATTTTATCCTAATTTTTTAAAGGTATCCTTCAAGAACTCAAACTCTCACTCATTCAAGCAATCAACTCTCCAAGCATTCAAGCTCAAACTTTCAAGTATCCACAAGCAATAAGAAAGCTTCAATCAAGCTTCCACAACAAGGGGGAAAAAAATTAGAATATTGGACCAACAAGTATGTTTTTGGGTTGTGTTGTTTTCCCTTACTTGATTTTGGAACTCTAATCCATAATCTTATTGAATACTAATTTGCTTTGGTTATCTCATTTATATTTAGTTTGACTTCTCAATTTTTTCCATTGTTGGCTTTCACTTGCATTAAGCAATCTTTATGTTTTCTATCATTTAGCAAGGCCTCTGTATCTCTTGGTCAAAAACCTTCCCTATCTCAATCATCAAGACATTAAATATTACATTTAAATTTATTTTGATCCACTTCGAAGAAAAACAAATATCGGATTGTAGGTTTGATGGTGTTATTTCTATCTATTTTTAACATAGACATAGAAAGAAAAAGCACTATCTATTAGGCAAAAATATTGATATCAATATTGTTATTTGAGTGGTGCTTTTTCTACTAATCATTTAATCTATACTTTAAGTTTTTTTCTTATTTTAGCTCCTATCTAAACAAGGGTCTGACATTGGCAAAGAGAACCTGATACTTTCCTCCAACTCAAGTAGGCCCCTTTATCACTGATCCTTTTTTGTATTTATTGTATAAGAAAGTGGAAGTGATATCAAGACAGAGTAGTGTCGACAATGCTTATATAAGACTAAAAGTATTTTTTTTTTTTGGTAAGTTGTAGTTGTATTTCATAGGGTTTTAACTGGGTCCCACTCCTAGATATACAAAAACTTCATCAGATTGAAGTGCATTCATGTTGCATAATCCTCTGCCAAGAGGGATCAGTCTACATCATTCTAACCAATCCCGCATAGGGGATACATTTGCCAAAATTTCCTCGTAGGGGATGTAAAAGTTGGTAATCAGGTGGTTCTTGCCCTTGCAGGGGCTACTGAAGCTAAAAAAAAATAATCCATAGATAATCACTAGGGACCTCGCAAGGGCTGACACAGGGAGACCCAACTGGATGGTTAGCCAAACACCAAAACAGACATCACCAAAAATTGTATCAAATATTCCAATAAAACCTCAAAACAAAAATAGACAAACCCAAAGTAGCTCAAGGGTCGACCTCTATGATGTCCTCTTTAGGTTGGTCAGCACACTGTTGGAGGGCGTGCTTCAGGGTGGCACTCACACTTTTGAAAGTGATGATGAAACTTTGTAGAAACATCTGGGTGAGACGATTGGAGATGCCAGAAGTGGGGGTTGAGTCTCCGCTGAGGTCTTCAATCTCTAGGGGAGAATTTTTACTAGACTTTGTTTTGGTATTCTTAACCCTGGATGACCTACGAACAAGGGTTGCCGCTTCTTCAATTTTAGCTTTATGTTTTCCCAACGAAGGCTTCATGCTAGCGAGAGGGGTGGTTTTGGATGGGGACAGGGTGGGTTTGGAAGAGGAATGGGTTGGCTTGGAAGGGGAGGGAGTGGGGGTGGGAGGTGAGAGGATGGGTTTGGAAGGGAAAGGGGATGGAATGGACGGGGAAGCAGCAACAGCGCCTTTCCTAGAGGTCGGGGTGCTGGGAACTCCATCACTGGCCATAAGCTCGCTATACATTGAATGAGCAGGGCTTTGGGGGGTTGGGAAAATGGGTGGAAGCTTGCAAAGGGGTAGCTGCAATGGGGGTATTATCCATAACATGATAGAAAATAACAATGAAAATCCTCTGGTGTGCAGGGGGGTAATTTTCTTATGAGCAATGGCCACAGAGAGATGCATAGACCGATAAAGGAACCCATGAATGTTCATGAGTTTATATCCTCAGACATGGTTGACAAGGGCAATGTGGAATCTTGCCATAGGCTTGTTGGGATCATCACAGGATAAGTACTAAATGAGAGGAATGACAATAATGGGGAACGGTGGGGGGAAGGGATTAACGGTCCAGGGTATGGCTATCCCACAAGAAGTTATAGTAGTTGGGAAAACCTTCCAATTCAGGTTCCCAGCAATGTTTGTCATGGCAGATAAGATGCCCACCAATTGGTAGCTCTACAATCTTGCCAATCAGCTCTGGAGTGACCTTAAAATGCAGGTTCCTGACACATACATGGTCATTTGACCATGTGCGAACAAAGTCCTTCATTATGTCATCCTCAACTCCATAGAATTTTGATAACAAGGTGGTGAGTTAGGCACCCTTCAGGTAAGCAGACGCTAAGATGTCCAACTAGAGAGATCTAGGTTCAAGTTAGGCCATGGTGGTGGTGGTGGGGATAGGAAGAGAGGTGGTGTAGGAGGCCCACAGGATAGACTTACAGAGGGGAGTGTCACGAACTAGGATAAAGAGGGGAATTAAATAGATTAGGGAAGGTGAGCAGCTCATGTCGAGCCTCATGGATGGGTGATAGGTGGACGGGGGGATGCCACATTGAGGATGGCAAGGATTAAGGGGAATCCTAGGGACTATATCCACATAGGCAAAGGTAATAACTTGGACAAGTTCTGCAGACGTGGGTAGAGACATGGAGGGGAAACAAGGTGCGTTTGGAAACGTGGCAAAGGGAGCTGGCAGAGAGCGTTGGGACATCGTGGATGGAGATCCATACTTTGACTTAGTATGATGACTTTGATGGATTACAACAAAGCAGCCAATCATCAATGGGTGCTGGAGCACACATCGCAAGGCTCTTATACAATGGGACACCCGAAGTAGATCTTGCATAATATAGAAACAATAAATCATTGGTTAGCGTGGATGGATTTGGAGTACCTGTCATGGCTATCCCAAGCTGTAACTTGGAGGACATCTAGCGGGAAGGAGTCTTGCAACACAGTGATTGGTTTTTATCCTAATCCCAAGTTGGCCAGCCTGTTCGTAAGCTGATTGGCTTTCTTGTATGTATGATTGGCTTCCACCTGGCAATGTTGGTTTAATAGCTTCCTCCTTTCTTGGATAAGGGATCTGATATTCCATGGAGGGACTTTGTTGGAGATAAGGTAACCAATGATATTAAGAGAGTCCCCTTCTACATGGATATTGACACATGACCCCTTGATGAGGTGAAGACTTCACCACAGGGCCCATGCCTCGGCCATATTGTTGGTCTGATGATGAAGATTCTCTGCAAAAGCCATAAATTTCTTTCCTTTGTGATCCTTGATCACTCCCCCTGCGTCGTCCAACTCAGGATTCCCTTTTGATGCACCATAGAAGTTCACCTTTATCCATCCCTCATGTGGGGGAAGCCAGCGAGCTTTGGTCCTGGGATGGGTCGAGGGGGGATAAGGTGGGAAGAGGGATGTTGAGGGAATTGATGATGTCAGCCTCATTATTGCTCAAGGGGGATCTAGGCCACAAGATAAGATGGGCATTTTCAGAGGTGTATGAAATGACTTTGATGGCTATGGAGGTGGAGTTGTAATGGGTGGAATATAAGACCCTACGATTGCATTCGAGCCACACTTACCAAATGAAATTATGGAGGCAAATTTTCCAAAGGAAATCTACTTTGAGATTTCTGAAGGGAGCATGCCATTGGATAAACATGTCCAGGAGGAAGTTGGGGTGGGCCCAATGGATTTGAAAGGTGGTGAACAACTGATCTAAGCCCTCTCTAGTGAACACACACTCTAAAAGGAGGTGGTCAATAGATTCCTAGTTTGACAGATAGAGGTGGCATCTGTTGGGGATAGGGATCCCTCTTTTCATAATATTATTGGTGGTGAGGACCTTGTTTTGAATGGTTGTCCAAGCAAAGAACCCAATTTTTAGGATAGGGCGTTTAACCCAAACTAACTTGAATGGAATAGTGGGAACCCAGGATTTGACTAACATGGAGTGGGCAAACTTGACCGTGAAATCCCCACTGTCAGTTCCCACCCAGATTGGGTAATCTAGGGAGACTATGGTAGGGATGATGGTGGTTCTCAGCATCTTGGACAGAGTCTTCCAGCCCTCAAGAGGTGCTCGTTGTCTTTGGGGAGAATCTTCCATGTGCCCCTATCCATGTAATTCACCACTTTGCTTCCCCATATCCTTTCAAGACTTGGTCTAAGTCTAGACATCTCAGGAAGATCCTTGAGGGGTTTGTCTTTCAACCACGTGTCTTTCCAAAAGTCTATAGAAGCACCTGAGTCTAGCTATCATCGTTTCCCTCTCATTATAAGAGGTTTCTCTTGTATAATACCCCGTAAGAAGGTTGATCCATTGGTAGGGATGTTGTTGTCCATAAGGGTTAAGTTTTTGAGATATTTTCTTTGGACAATAGTGACCCACTCTGCTTTGTAGTTGGTGAACAACTTCCAGGCCTGTTTAGCTAGCAGGGCAATATTTATGTTTGTTAATATTATCATACCAAGTCCCCCTTGGTCCCTGGGTTGGCATACTTTGTCCCAACTGATAAGGTGGAATTTCTTCAAATTTTTTGGGCCGACCCAAAGAAACCTTCTTTGTATTTGCTCGATTTTGGAATGAACATAGGCAGGAGCTTTGAAGACTGGCATGAAATAGACCGGGATGCTTTGGAGGACTGCCATGGTGAGGATTGCTTTGGTTGCTTGGAAAAGGAGGGAGCCTTTTTAGGCAGCAATCTTGTGGTTGATCCTTTCAATTACATTGTCCCACATTGATTCCTTCAATTTCATGGTGAACAGAGGGAGTCCCATGTAGGAGGTGGGGAGGGCAGCGATGCAACAATGGAGGATACGAGCAATTTTCCTTTACTTGTTTCCTGGTGTGTTTAGGAAGTAACACTTACTCTTGAGATAGTTGATTTCTTGCCCTACAGCAGATGCGTAGGTATCAAGGATCCCTTTGATGGATTTAGCTTGGACAACGAAGGCCTAAGTTGCAACAATAGTATCGTCAACAAACTGTTGGTGAGACAAGGGGGGAGAGTTGGAGGAAGCTTTGATACCTGACATACCTCCCAAAGCCATGACTTATTTGAAAGATCTGCCCAAGGATTCGGCCAAGATAATGAAGAGGAAGGGGGACAGGGGATCTCCCTTTCTAATCCCTCTGAGGCTAGGGAAATAACCTGCAATAGATCCATTGACCAAAACTGAGAACCATGGTGAGGTAATGCAACCTTTTATGAGGTGAACCCAATCTGAGTGGAATCCAAATCGATCTAGAACTTTGAGAAGAAAAGCCCTATCCACCCTATCAAAATATTTGTTGATGTCCAGTTTCAGAAATATAGTCGCTTTCTTGTTGCACTTGGATGAATGGAGGGTTTCATGAAGAGATATGATGCTATCAATGATTGATCTGCCTTCTAAAAATCTTCCCTAGCATGGATAAATAATGGAGAGAAGGATCTTCTTAAGCATGAGAGCTAGGGATTTGGTTAGGATCTTGTAGAAGATTTTGCAAAGTCTTATAGGTCTGAAGTCATTTATGGATTTGCATTGGGGGTTTTTAGGAACTATGGCAATGAAAGTGGAATTAGTTCCTCGAGGGATGGTTTTGGTTTTCTGAAGCTCCATGATGGCATCACTCATCTCCTTCCCCACTATGTCCTAGAAGATCTAAAAAAACCTAGGGGGAAACCCATCAGGCCCAGGAGCCTTATCAACTTTCATGGAGAATAAAGCACTTTTTATTTCCTTCTCAAAGAGGGGTTAGATCAGGTATTTGTTCATCTCATGGGTGACCAAGGGAGGGATATTTTCAAGCAGGGCTTCCTGGGTTGCAATATTGGAGGGATTTTCAGAGTCCATGATGTTGTTGAAGAAGGTGGAGGCTTCTTCTTGGATCTTGATGATGTCCTGAGTGACAGTGCCATCCCTCAAGGTAAGTTCTCTGATCTTGTTTGTGCTTCTATTTTGCAGAGTAGAAGCATGGAAGAATCTGCTATTGGCATCCCCCTCTTTGAGCCAAAGGGCTCAAGATTTTTGGTGCCATAAGGTCTCCTCCTTGGCTAGGATGTTATGATATTCGACGAGCAGCTACCTTTCTTCTTCCCTGAGCTGGTGGGTCCAGTGATCATGCTAATTTTGCTGCTCTAAATCTTTGAGTTTACTTAACTTTTTTGCCTTGAGATCAAAAATATCCTCAAAGACTTCCCTGTTCCAGGTTTTCAAGTTATCTTTTATGATCTTGAGTTTGAGGGATACTCTAGAAATAGTTGAACCAGGGACAGGGTTCTACCACCAGTCTTCAATCCTTTGTTTAAAATCTGGATTTTGGATCCACATATTCTTGAACCTGAACGGGGTTGAGAAGGATGGAGCCTTATTTGATTCCAAAAGGAGTGGGGAATGATCAGAGCCTATCCTGGGAAGGGGGATCAGGGATGTGTCTCCAAAGAAGGGAATGGCCTATTGGGAGAGAAAAAACTGGTCTAGCTTAACCCGAATATGCTCGACGGCCGCTCTCTTGTTGCTCTAAATGAATTGGTGGCCACGAATTTGAATTTCCATGAGTTCATTTTTGGTGATAAAGGCTTGAAAGTCTACAATGCTTTTGGATGGGGAGGATACTCCCCCTTCTTGTCAGAATGGAAGAGAGGAGAATTGAAATCCCCTACAATCATCCATGGGAGGTGGGAAAATGTATCCTTCATGAGGGACAAGGACTTCCACATGTTGAATATTTCCATAGGATTATTTGGGGCGTAGATGTTGGACAACACCCATGTGAATTTGTTTTCTTTGCAATTAAACATTATATTTAAGTTTTTTTTGGAACTGGAGATGACTTTGCCTTCCACCTTCTCAAGGTCCCAGAGACACAACAGACCTCCTGCAGATCCCTCTGTTGGGGATGAAGCCCATTGTCCAGTCTTCCAAATTTTTTGGACTACGCTGTGAGTTTTGTCAGCATCAGTTTTTGTTTCTTGAAGGATGAGTATAGAGGGTTTGTACTCTTTCCTAGTGTTTCGAGCTAACCTTTATTTGCTCATGTTGTTAAGCCCTCTGATGTTCCAGAAGAGGATCTTCATTTAGATATTTTGGTAGGTTTCTTGCCTCCCTTGGTTGAGATGGAGGGAGGTTTGGTATTTTTTGTTTCATCCTTTGCCTAAGTGAACAAGGCTGAACTGAGGGTTAGCTGCACTCCATTGGCAACCTAGTCGTCCATGTTTTTCTTGCTTTGCTCATAGGCGGTGGGTCAACCTCTTTTTCTTTCACCCCCTGTATCAATGGGGCCTTTCCTACTTCTGGTGATGATAGAGTTGATGTATGCTCTGGACTGAGTGGAACTTAAGGCATCCTCCTAGGAATCGAGGTTGGATTCAGAAGGGGATAGGGATTTTTTCGAGGGGTAAGCAACTCTATAGTGGGAATGAGGGTTGATCTCCAAAAAGGGTTCCAGAAGAGGATCGTTCTGGGATGAGGGGGAAAGGGAGGAAATGGGGATGGAAGACCCAGATCTGGAGGGAGAGGGATGGGGGTGGGGAATGGTGGAGGGTTGGTGCACAGGAAGGAATTCAGGGAGAAGAAATTCATAATCAGAACCATTTAAAGGCCTAAATCTATTGGGAAATGTGAACATGGAGCATACATGACCTACATCTGAAGAAGGGTTTGTGGACGGATGGTCCTGGATAGTGGCCTACTTCCATTTTTCGTTGTTTGATATACAGTTACCAGGTCCTCTAGATCGGTCGTTGCGTTCTCCCGCCTGGTATTGTTGAGAAGGGGGGGACCCTTTGTGCTAGGAGCTTCCTACTAGGGCTTGAGGGATGGGCAATGGGCTCGAAGGTGTCCCTTGGTTTTGCATTCGATGCAGAATGTTGGTTTGTTTTCATACTCAATAGCTTGACAATGATGGAAATCCTCATAGATGATGTTTAGGCAAGTTGGAAGTTGTGAAGCAAGGTTGGCATTGACACAAATTTGAGCATAGGCCATGCGAGACCGCACTTTAGTTGCAGGGTCAAGAGCGACCATGTCCCCAATGTATGTTCCAATCCACCCTAGGATATCTTCGTGGAAAAACTGGATGGGGAGAACAAGGAGGCAAACCCAGATTGGAGCAATATTGATATCCTGAGTCTGGGGATTGAAATATTGCTTCCATTTTGTCACAAGTAGACTTTTCCTCCCATAGAACCAGGTACCCCTGGTGAGGATTCCAGCATAGTAATTCTGTTTATTTAAGCATATCAGGAAGAAACCCCACGAGAGGACCACAATATGAAGGTTCCCTGATGTGCGCCTTTTGAATTTGGCCCATCTTATTATGGATTCCATGTTAGGTCTCCCTCCCATGAACATGCCGACTAGGGAGAGGGATTCTGAAGAGAGCTTGTCTGCCATGAGAGATACTGGAAGAACCATGTTTTCCCCATTGGTGATCACGAGGGGGTGGTTAGGGTTACCATAGGGGTCGAGTTTTATCGTCCCTATTACCTTCTCCAGGTAATTCATCCCGCCCGGGTCCGGGTCGGGGTTCATGGGAGCATCCTTTGAGGGGGGATCTCGCCTTGCTCCAGATCCCTAGAAGGGGCCTGGGGAATCCCGCTCTTAGAGACCGTAGTTGCAGATGGAGCTATGGACACCATCTTCCAATATCCAACGTGTTGTATTGTTATGAATTTTTCAACCCCGTATATGATCAACTAAAAGTACTTTTGACCCAATGGTAGAACTAGATTTTTTTTATCCATACAAGTTTCATTTTAGTATTTAGGATTTTAAATTTGTTTACTATTTGCAAAAATTAGTTTTGTTTTCTATTTATTCATTAAAAAAAAAAAGATAAGGAACTTGTTTAGTACTTTAATAATTTAGGATACCAACTAAATTGTTAATCTTGTTATCACTAAATCAAAATTGTATATAGTTGTATCTATGTTGTTTTTTACATCTTTTTTTGGCCCTTGAATTTAAAAGAGAATTCTTCTTTGCTTTTATCATTAAATCAAACTCATTTTAGATTTAGTTCTTGTTTGTTGCATTTGTATGGTGCATTAGGGCTAAATTAAGGTTAATCTTAGTCAAAGAATATCTTAAGATAAACGTAGGTCTTCTTTAATCAATCCATCAAATTTTAGACTCTAAGGTCACAAACTACCCCACCCTCAAGGTTAGTGGGAAGCATTGTGAAGAGGTCTTTTGTGACACTTTCCCTATTCCCTTTATCATAGGTAGACCCTTAGGTGTTCTAAGGCATGAATTTTCTTTTTGACAAGCAACTCTAACTAGTTGAGATGGGTGATTTGATATTTATCTCCAATAGAGGTATCTTATAATAAAATACACAAGGAAGGAATCTCAAGCCCAAAGAGGAATACTACTTTAGTTCCATAGATGAAAGCATAGGAAGTTATGCAAGTGGGAGTTCTAACACTAGTGTGATAGGTCAATAAGACAAGGTACAATTGGATATGCCAATATTTTCCAATCTTATTAACAAGATTCTTAAGGAATCTAAAGAGGGTTTTTTTAGAGGCTTTGACTTGACCATTGCCTTGGGGATAGTAAGACATGGATCACTTGTGCTGAATTTTATACCTAGTCTAAATTCTCTAGGCATCCTTGTTCTTATAGGGTGTTCCATTGTTAGATGATGATAAAAGGGATGTGATAATAGATGAAGATCTAACTAAGGATGAATGCAAAAACTTGGACTCTAGTGGTTAAGATTAAAGTTATAGTTTTGATCCATTTTGCGAACTATTTAGTAGTCATTATGATGAAATTATATCCACTAAAGGTCACCGAGTTTAATTTCCTGATAATGACTAATCTCCAAATGGATAAAGGCCATGGTGAGGTAAAAAATTGAAGGGATTAGGATAGAACATGGATAATATTATCATTCTTTTGACACTTATCACACCTCTTAACATAGTTGTAAAAGTATTTTTCAATGGAGGACCAATAATAACCCATTTGTAGGAGTTTCTTGGCAATGGAAACACTACTAAAGTGACCATTTCATGATCCTCAAATTTATACACCTACTCCACTTCTCCACCTCATACCACACCCCTTTTTCCTCCATTCCCATAGTCTGTACCCATACCTCCTTCCATTCTTCTTTTATTTTTCATTAAGCTTATTATTATTTTAATTATTTTAATAAGGAAATGGAAAATCAATAAAATATCAACAAATGTACTAAACTACATATCCTACCAACAATCTTATAAGATTTTATAAATAAAAAGAGAATTCAAATAATAAATTTAGCATAACCACACTGGTCTTTCACATAGCACACATACACATTCAACAAGAACATGGTTATTATTTCCCTAATGGTAACCTTCAATTACCTATACATGCAAAGCATTATCAACCATAAATCCCTCCTCTCAGAATATCATTGGTACTATAAGGTCATATCAATTATTAATTTCCATCCTATGTATCCATTACATTCTTACAAATTGCATACATTGCAAGTAATACATCCATCTATTAAAATGTACTCATGTTATCAATTACATCACAACCATGGCATCTCAAAATAAAACACCATCCATAATACTATGAAAATAATAATGCCATCAAGTCATAATAGTTTATCATCAATAATTTGACCATAGAATCCAATCGCAATAAATCATCATGTCTATTTAGCAAACAAATCAAAATCTAGAAAATGAGGTAAGGGAATGAAAACAATATTTATAGTTTAAGGATCACTATATCTCATGTGAACAAGGAAGTTGAAGATGCTCCTCTATTGGACAAAGGAATATTTGACACTTTTGAGTAGTCTCATGACTCTAAAAAGGATTATGTGATAGAAAATTAATGGTTTTATTATTAGAATGGTTTCCAAGTAGCTAGTGTATTATCTAACAATAGTTGAAATGGTAATATTAAACAAATTTTCATATAGTATTTTAGAAATCAAGACATGAAATGAACCAAAGTCTAATCAATTGTCTTATCAGTTCCTACATAGTAAGAGAGGAAGCAAATCTAAGAAAGGTTTAGAATTTCATGCAAGCATGACAAGTTTTAAATTTTAAATGCTTTAAACTTCTTTTTTGTGGAAAATATCCTAGAAGGGATGCCACTTTTGGGTAAGACCCAAGGAGGCAAGGGTATCTCTTCCGCCAAAAATACCCAGGGCTCACACCTGGTCTACCACCTTTGACACACGCAAGGAGCATTGAAACAACACAAAACAAGAACACACAAACACAAACACACAAAAAACTAAAACAAATAAAGCATACTCCTTAAGTGTGTTGATAATAAAAAATACAACCAAACACACACAAAAAGATTACAAAAAAAATACTAACCACACAGAACAAACACACACACAACATAACAAAACACAATCAAATAAAACACACAAAAAATAAAAATATAAAAATAAAAATAAAACTATAAAAAACGACAAAAATAAACAACACCAAAACATAAAACACAGAAAAAACCACAAATACAGCATAACAAAACACTACCATATCAAAAATAAAAAGAAATAAATACACCACAAATAAAAAACCATAGAACATGAAACACACAGAAAAAACCACAAAAACAACATAACAAAACAGATCCAAAATAGAAACAACAAAATGATTCAAATACACCACAAAAAAAAATAGGAAAAACAAATACAACAAAAACTAAGCCAAAGGAGCTATTGACAAATCAAACAAAATACGATAACACTAAAAATAAACCAAATCTTAAAAAATTACCAAAAAAATCAAAAATTGCTTAGCAAAATAGCCAAAGCTTCCAACATTACCATAAAGAGACTGACTATAAACCTTAGGAAAATGGCATCCTTATCCTTTTGTTCGTATCTTGCTTCATTCCAGTTGGGACTATAGGTTGGTTACTTAGAACCACAACACTACTATTAGAATTTTTATGGTCTTTTTTAAGGATCCATTATATTTGTAGTTTGAATTTGCCCTTTTGTTTTGCACTTGGGTTGGTTTTCTACATTGTACTTTTTTTTTCCTTTACGGTTATTTCTCAGCATCAAGGCAAGCTCTTTCAGTGATTTCTCATCATGCAATTCTTCATGTCCCCTCTCTTCATCAAACTGTGTTTCCATAATATTGTTTCCATTTGACCATCCTCATCATCTACTTGCTCATTTGTGGAGATCATTTCAAAGGTATTAGGTGAAGTTACTGTTTTCTCTTTTGTTGCTATTTTTTTCTTTGTATTTTTTTATTTAGATATTTGAAACCCTATCAAGTCCTCATCCTCTTTCTCTTTGTTAGGGACCTTATGTGGACAATCCTTGGCTAGATGGCCATATTCATAACATATTCTACATCTAAAAGGAATATTTTCATAATCTACTACTTTCTCCCATATTTCTTCCCCATATTGTAAAGTAATATTCTTTGAGAGTGGTTTGTAAAAATCAATCAAAACATAAATCCTTGCATAAATCATATTCTCTAAGTGTTGGGTGCTATCCGAAATCATCATGAAAAATCCTAAAGAATTCTCAATTACTGCGAATATATTTGGATGTCAGTATTCTATTGGAAGACCAAATAAATGGATCCAAACAGGGGCAGTTGATGGCATTTCTTCCTCAGCTTTGAACTTGGTATACCAGGGCTTCATGAAGAGCCCTGCCCTACCAAAAAACCATGGCCCCCCTTGAAAAATATCCTCCCTATCTTCTTCATTAGCAAAAAAAATAATAAAGTAGCCATTAGGGTAAGTAAAAATTTGGAACTCATCTTTAGTGCTCCAGTTTTTATCAGCCCATTACTTGAAGGTAGCAAGAGTCGATCAAAATCCCATGAATCGACAATTTAGCTCTCTTCTCTCCATCTTATATATTCCTTCCCGAAGATCTGTTATTTCTAACTTCACTAATGGAGATCCATTAGTTGCTTTCATGCAATCCATATATGTTTTCCTTGGATCGACCTTTGTCATTCTTAGGTTTCCTTGGCAATCATTGATTATGTTTCCCTCCTATTTGAGGTGGTCCTCCATGGATTGCTTCTTTAAAATTCATTTTTGGCTCAATGCATGCATCTTTTTTTAAACCCTCCATCCCATAATTCAAAAAATAAAGTTGCAGGAAACCCTAAATTTCCACTGTAAACCCTGATGGAACTTCAAATCTCTTTGACACAGCTGCTTTCGCCCTCAAAGGCCATTCTACTAAACTCATTTTCCCCAATACTGTTCATTCTTTCCCTTGTCCATCCACACTCTGTAACACTCCCTTTAAACTTCTTCAAGTCATTTTGTATGATTTAGATGAAAACTAAAAAATCCCTAACTTTTAACTCAAACTTAGATTTTTGACCATTTAAGTTATTGAAAGGATTATTTCCAAGGGCATCATATGATGTGATTGTATTGTTCTCATTTGGTTAAAAAAAAAAATTATAATTATAAATAATATGGGATTTTGAGTAAGAAATCTTAATGTTTAGTGTGTTACTTATTCCAACACCAAATCAAAACAAGTACAAAAGTTGAGTAGAGGAGATCCCCTATGAGTCGATGATAAGACTTTTATAGAGGATTATCCTTATAAAAATGGTGATTCCCATAGATCTAAAAAAAATTAGAGTTATAATACTTGAGCCAATATAGCAACAATATCGATAATCAAACAAATTATTAAATATATTGTGGTTTATATTAGTGACCTAATTGATTTGAAGAAGATTTGGAGTATAACGTAAATTACTATTTTTATTAAATAAACTAAAACAAGATTAAATAATTTAAAAAGTACCTTCAGAATATGATATCCATTTTCTTCTAACTATATTCAATACTTCTTGGTATGTATCAACCACATCCAAAGCAAGCTAAGAAACGTGTAAAGAATCACAAGAAGAGTTAAGTCAATCTTATTAAAAAAACTGTTAAAAGGACCCTATGAAATCAAATATTTGATTAAAACTTAGATACATAAAATTAAGTAGAAGAAATAAGGACTTGTGACTTAAATTTAAGTCCTTGAAAAGATTATTTCCAAGGGCATCATATAATGTGATTGTATTGTTCTCATTTGGTTAAAAAAAATGTTATAATTATAAATAAGATGGGATCTTGATTAAGAAATCTTAATGTTTAGTGCATTACTTATTCCAACACCAAATCAATAAAATTACAAAAGTTGAGTAGAGGAGATCAAATATGAGTTGATGATAAGGATTTTATAAAGGATTGTCCTTATGAAAATGGAGATTCCCATAGATCTAAAAGAAAATTAGAGTTATAATACTTGAGCCAATAGCAATAATATCAATAATCAAGCAAATTTTAAAATATGTTGGGGTTTATATTAGTGACCTAATTTATTTGAAGGAGATTTGAAGTACTACTTAAATTACTATTTTTGTTAAATTGACCAAAACAAGATTAAATACTTAAAATAATTTCATATTTTGAGATCCATTTACCTTTGACTATATTAAATACTTCTTGGTATGTATAAACCACATCCAAAGCAAGCTAAAGAATGTGTAAAGGATCACACAAAGAGTTAAGTTGATCTTATTAAAACAAAAAAAAAATTAAAGAGACCCTATGAAATCAAATCTTTGATTAAAACTTATATACTCAAATTTAAGGAGAAGAAATAAGGACTTGTTTCTAAGTGTCTTTATGAATTGCTAATTTTCATGAGTAATTCATCACAAATAATGTATTGCGTGGACAAATAAAGCAACTCAATCTTGTTAAATTCCAAGGTAAGGGAAGAGATAAACAAAAGGAAAAACAAATAAAATATAAAGATCAAATCTTAAAAGAATTTGATCAAATCAAAGATAAGGTAATAAGGGCAAGGAAAAAGATTAGGAATCCTCTAAGAAATTAGATATTGCTGCATTTAGTGTAGAAAAATATATCACAATAAAAATTATAGAAACAAGATTAAGTACTTGACAAAAAATAGAATGTTAATGGTTATCCACAAATTCCAAGACTTAAGTAATATCAAAAGTTAAAAAATAATATTGTTGATAATTTTTTCCTTATTTATGTGTGTGGATGAGAAAAATGTATGACAATGAAAATCTACTCCAAAAAAGTTTGTGGGTCTAGGTGGATTGGTAAGTTGGGGCGCTTACCGAGAGAAGACCTAGGTTCCAATCCCATGGGCGTGCCCATGCATAGCCAATAGCCTGATCCGACTCCTCTACGTGTTGCACTTGACTGATGACGGTGATTTGTTTCTTGTTTGTCCGGTAGTCCCATTCATGTCATGTGTTGAACCAGACCAAGAAATATGGTGCAAACCCTGTGCGTCCGACGGTCCCCATCTCATGCCAAGTTACCATTAACGAGACAGTGGGTGTGTTGGAAGCCTTCGTTGATGCTGATAGTTTGAATCCTGCCAGTTGTGCTGGCAGTTACTAAAAATTGTGATTATAACCAATTCATCTATGTGTTAGAGGTTAACTCCACGAAGGTGCAAAGTTGGCAAGAAATGTCGGCAAGGCATATTTTTAATTTATCTCTATCCCTATCCCTATTTTTTTTCCTCCTTCTATCTTCTTATCTCCTTCTTCTCGCAAATTCTTCTATCCCTTTTCTCCTTTATCTCCTCCTTTCGTTTCGTATTATTTGTTGCAATGGAGACTATATATTGTAAGGTTTGCACATAATTGAATTTGGAATAAAGTTTTAATTTTTTGCCTCCATATCTATCACACTCTGGTATCAGAGTAGGAGGTCCAGGCCTATTTTTTGAGGTCAAGTAGAGGGATTTGACCTGTGAAGGTCCAGGCACGCATCTCGAGGTAGTAGGATTGTCCAAGTATTCCAGATCTGGGTACGGATACCGAGGCATGCACAGCAGATATGGCACAAACTTCGAGCTTATGCGTAGACATCCTAAGGTGGATCTGACAGATCTTGGATGTAGTTGATTGCACGCAGACTGAGGCACTGATGAGAACCTGACTTGGATGGAGACGTGACGCTGATGTGGAAAGACACGTGGCAGCAGAGGCTTAGCTGATGTGAACATAGTAGAAGGATGACACGTGGCAGCGAGGACGCCATGTGGCAGCGAGGACGCCACGTGGCAGCGGGGACGCCATGTGGTAGAGGCTGAGAGCGGATGACATGGACAATTTGCCCGATGTGGCAGCAAGGACGTGACAGCAGGGCAGCAAGGTGGGATTTGGTGTAGACAACGTGGCAACGTGGTCGTGACGTGGTCGCGATGTGGCAGTTGAGTATTGGCTATGGCAGCGGCCAAAGGAATGAAGATCAATTTCTCGAAGGCAATCGACTTCTCATAGTCGTGTCGGGGTTTTTAAACCCCATATTCCCCCACGCACAATGCATGTGGGATATTGATATCCCATTTTCAAAATAAAAAAATAATAATTTGCGCATGTTTAATAGAATCACGTCGGGCGTGTCTTCACATCGGACGCTTGGCTCGATTGGCTAAGGTGGTTTGAAATGCTGCGTTCGGTCGTAGGTTCGAAACCCTACGGAGATCAAATTCTCATTTCTTTTTATATGCACCACGAGAAGGATAAGAGCCTGCAAGTGCTTTGAGGTGCCAAAGGTGGTCGCAACCGTGTTGGTCAAGAGGCTCGGTCGGGTTCGAAAGGTTGCGAGTTCAACTCACGCGGGCTGCAAACATAAAGGTTCAATTTTTTTAAAAAAAGTTTTATATTTCATTTAATAATTAAAAAATATTGCTTTTAAAATTATTTGTTTTTAATGCAATGTTTTTTTTATTATTAAATAGAAATATATTTTACTTTAAAAGTTTTTTTTAGTAAACTTTAAAAGGGGAAAGTGAAAATTGCATCAAAGGCAATTTATGTAATACGCCCAAGGGGCTTAAAAAACTTGCAAATTGTGTAATAGCCTAAGTGGCAATCTTTGTAAAAAGGGAGCATAAAAATGACAAAAAAAGAAAATCTACTCAAAAAACGTAAATTCATGCATGGTACTCATGGGTTTAAATATATTTTTAGATTTGGTTGATGTTTAGACATATAATATTTTTTATAATCATATTCTCAATACATACTATTACCATCTCTATGTGAAGCATAATTACAAGTAATATCAAAATAACTCATATTTTTATGAGGTTTCTTCCCACTTTAATTAACATTGATATATACCTAAAAAATCATATCTATAAATATTTTTCAAAATTATTATATAGGATTTTAATTGAACCCACTAATATTATATCATAAATATAAGTATGGTGCCACTACATCTTAACAAACCATATAATAATATTATAACTATTCATTATACATCTATTACCTAGCAAAATTTGAACCTATGTCTCTATATTAAAATCTCATATTCTTTTTAATTTATATCTATAAATGTTTGATGTTGTAAATTTAATAAAAATAAAAATAAAATGTTATATACATATCCGTAACATAAACATGCCTATCAACTCTATTTAGAATCAATAGAAACTTCAAATTTGATCATATCATCTTAAGGATATATAAGAAACAAATCATTTATTTTTTAAAATAACTCGAAACAAATACTTAAAGTTTCATAGCTAGATCATTTTTTATTCTTTTTTATTTTAGATTTGGTTAGTGTGAGGACTGCTAGGACTGATTGGGTATCCCCATCCTACCATGACTTCTCATAAGATGAAAAGTTGAGCTTATCAATAAAAGATTTAATACACACGTCATAATTTGAACCTTAGACCTCCCCAAAAAACCAAACCCTAAACCATGGTTTGAATCTTAGATCTCAAAAAAAAAAAAAAAACTTGCCTTTTAATACCTCATATAATTACTCACACAATTAAAACTTTCTTTTATTAAAGTCACTTTTATTAATTAATGAATCATAATTTCCTTTTCCTAAACAATACAAAGACCCACATTCCATTACCCTAGCCTAAATACATTACAACATGTGAACGAACTCAATCTTCATGTAAATCCCTCTTAGCATTTCTTCTCCATTGAAACATAGATTCCATCCTTCGCATTTTAAGGCTTGTGTAACCAACATAAAAAATCAACTCATAATTACCTTTTATATATCATAAAAAATAGTATAACCAATTGAAAATGGTTGTATTATTCGTTAACTTTTTTAAAAGAAAATTAAATTTTAAATTTTATAAAATAATAAATATAAATTTTTATAATATCATTATAAAATTATAATATAAAACAAATAAATATATTTTAATCTTATATAACCAACTAAAACTAATAAATTAAAAAACATAATATTTTTTAATTAAAACTATCAAATTAAAAAATATAATCTATTTTTATTAATGACAACCTAAAATTAATTTTGTATTGACCTTTGATTTTTTAATATTTATTTCATAATATACTATCTATTAAATTTAAAAATAAAAATAAAAACATTTTCCTTAATATTTTTTAAAATATACTCACAATACTTAAATCTCTCCAAAACTATACCTACAATATCTAAAAGGCCTTCTTACCAGTTTTATGCAAACAAAATTATTATCCTCCTCATGTGAGGACAAAACTGAACATAAAATCAAACTCATGGATCTAGGTTGCATAAATCCAAAGTTCACTAACAGACAACAACACTAGTTTAAAACAAGCAAATGGTTAAAAAATACCAACCAAATAAAGACTTTCATCAACATGAGAGCAAAACAGGAACATAAAACCATGCAAAATAATAACAAAAACATGTTTCCTTCTTTGGATAATGTTGCATGTTTGTACACAAACTTAAGAGTAATATTTTTATTAATTTTTTGAAATATAATGTGTAGTATAGTGAAAAATATAATAGAATCATTTTTTAATAATTTAAATTTATGTTTTTTTAATGAAATTTTAAAGATATATTAACTTATATATCAATAAAAACAAAAATAATATTTTTTGAATGAGGTTAGTGTGATGCTTAGAGTTGATCATCCCCATTCCAATTTTGCATATACCAACAAAAACAAAAATAAGATTTTTTTTATAGAGGTTAATGTGATGCTTAGGATTGGGCATCCCCATCCCAACCGTAACCTTTAATAAGAGTGAGAGCCCTATCCTCCGATTATTACACTATCCCTTGAAACCTTTATAAATACTGAAACCTTTATTTCTCACCTCTTCAAAATAAATATTAAAAAAAAAATCAAAACTAAATTAAATAAAAAAATTTAAACATTAAAAATAAACCTAATATATATTAAAAATAATATATACTTTTAAAAATTAAATCCTTAACTTTTCATAACAAATAAAATACTATACATAATATATATAGTTTGAATGTTAAACATTCATAGTATTTTTGCTAGATAAGTGCAAAGTAAATCAAGGTAACAACTACCGTGATCAATACGTCATTGGAGTACTTTTGTGGAAGTTTATAGTACTTTGAGGACCAATTTGCGTCCCTTCTGGTTTTATACAATGAATACCCACGTCACAATTTGTCCTCTAAATCATCAAAATTCCAATATCCCTATATAAGCATTATTCCAAAACCTCAGAAGAGGTTTCTATCCCAATTTGTCCCATAACTGTTCATGTCGTTTCACATTAGGCAAGCTCACTTTCAAAGTGATGAGACTATGAATAGATTGAAAAGTTGTAAATTGAATTTGGGTTTGAATTTGGGTTTTCATTACGAAAGTCTAATGCTTTTGTTATTGTGGTGTTCCTGTTGAGACAATTTTCCATACATTTTGATAAATTTGTTTTAATTAATTATTAAAAAACAAAATCTACATTTTTAACTCAAAATTTTACTCTGATTTTGTTGGCTTGGTCTTTACCCAACATACTAAAATTTATCAAAATTATATATATATATATATATATAAAAGATTAAAAGCGAAATTTATTAAATGATATGGATTGTTTAAATTCTTTTGGATTTTTAAGAAGATACATATTTAAATTTTGTCAAGCCTTACAAAAAGATTTATTTTTATTTTTATTTTCTTGGGTAGATTTATTTTAATTTTATATAACTCACTTTAAAAAAAAACTAGAGGTAAATTATTACCACATTGAATAAATACATTACTTATCAATAGATTGCCCTGATTTTGTTGACTTCGTCTTTACATTACTTATCAATAGATTGCCCTGATTTTGTTGACTTTGTCTTTACCCAATATACTAAGGTTTATCAAGATTTTCTAAATATATATATATATGAATTTAAGATTTTTAATATAATTAAAAGCCGAATTTATTAAATGATATGAATTGTTTAAATTTTTTTGAATTTTTAAAAAGAAACATATTTAAATTTTGTCAAGGTTTACAAAAAAAATTATTTTAATTTTATATAGCTAACTTTTAAAAAACTAGAGGTAAATTATTACTACATTTTATAGATACATTAGAGGAAAAAATAAAGTTTGGGGTTTGGTTTTTCTTGAGAAGGCCCAAGGTTCAAATAGCTACTTGTGTGGTTAATCCCCTATTGATAAGCTTAGCTCTTGGCCTTGCTACATGTGTGGTTAATCCCCTATTGATAAGCTTAGGTCTTGGCCTATCGAGGGGACTGCTCAGCCCTATGAGGTGGGTTTTATCACACTACTCCGAAAAATAAAAATAAATAATAAATAGATTTATTAAGAAATGATACCGGTTGAGAAAAAATAAATAAATAATAGATACATTTATTGAGAATTGATGTTCATGTAATTGTATTTTGTATATAATTTTAAAAACGTAAAAAAATAATATTATTATCTTTATATATAAATAATTTAAATATATTATTTTTTAATTTAATAATCACTAATTTATATATATATATATATATATATATATATATATATATATATATATATATATGGGGTATGAATTAACTTTTAAATTCTTCAACATAGCCCTTATCCAAATCTTGTCAAGCCATACATTTATAATTATCAAGTGAGGTTATGATTTAATAAGAGTGAAGGTCATTTTAATTCTTTATAACCAATTTAAAAAGAAATTAAAAATAAATGTTTAAAGTGTAAATATATAGGACTTTTATTACTACAGGGTAGAATATACACTTATCAAGCAATAATGTATTATATGTAATATTGATTTTTTTTTAATAAAAGTTTAAAATTAATATTATTTTATAATAATAAATGTAATTATATCATGTAAAATTTTAATTTTCAAAATATTATTATTTTGTAATAATAGCATAACAAAATGGTATAAAGCTTAATCCATTAAATATTGGAATTTTAAAAGTCAAACAATATAACCTGATACATGTTTAATTATCAAATTGTTATAATACTTTGATGTGGCGAGATGTGTTATAAATGAATCTTTTGCTACAATCAATTAAAAAATTATATCCAATAAATATTGTATTTTTACTTAATCAAGTATGTGCATATATTTTCTTTTTAATTAGTGATGAATTTTATTAAATGGTATGAATTAACTCTTAAATTCTTGGACTTTTAAAGAGAAGACAAATATTGAAATCTTATGAAGTGATACATGCATAGTAAATATGGTCATGATTTAATACAAGAAGAATCATTCAATTTTTTATAGCCAATTAAAAAAACTAAGTGTAAATATCTAAACCTTTATTACTACACAATAAATATACACTTATTTAAAAATGGTGTGTTTATATTTAATATTAAAAAATAAAAAAAATAAAATAAAATAAACATTATTTTATGATAATAAATATAATTATATCATAAAAATTTAATTTTTAAAATATTATTTTAAAATAATAACGTAATAAAATGGTATAAACTTAATTGTTAAATATTTGGACTTTTAAAGAGTCAAACTTTATAACAAGATAAATTAATTGTAAAATTGTTACAATACCTATATACTCTTATATGGTGACCATACCTATTATAAGTGAAACAATTTCTAATAATATCTAATAATTATTATATTTTAACTTAATTGTTTTAAAATTTGTTATATAAAATTTTATGACACATCTCATCACACCACATTTTTGACTGTATTTCAATGAATATTAATAAATTATATTGTAATAACATCACATCTTACATATAATTGAATTAGTAGTAGTCATATCAAACTATATTATCATGGATATATCTGACTGGATATGATGGTTATATTCTTCCTTTGTTACTATTAAATTTTATTCTTATGTGTACTCGTTTACTCCTTATCCACTTATATTGAATTAGTACAAATTATATTATCATGAATATATATTGATGGAATATGTCAAATATTATCTCTTTATTATTAGATTTTATTCTTATGTGCTTGATTTATATTTTATTTATTTTTTATTTTTTTAATTTGCTGATAAAGGGGTTAACACCATATTATTATTAGATTTTACTTTTATATGCTTTATTTATATTTTTTGATTGATAATAGAAGAGATTTTAAAAGATTCTCAAACCTATTACAAGTAAGGTTTTGAAAGGCATTTCCAAACTTTAGATTTAGTATTGAAAGGCATTTCCAAACCTTAGATTTAGTAATAAGATATCAAAAAATACTGAGCTGGATTCCACGAATCAAATTCAAAAATCCAATAAAACAACCTCCTAGTAAATAAGCCCCTAATTTTATCAAACAAATACGAAAAATTATCTATAATCAAACCACTGTGTACTTGATATATATATATATATATATATATATATATATATATATATTTTTTTTTTTTTTTTTTTTATAATTTACTATAGAAGTGTTAACATCGTATTATTGTAATGTTTAGCTTTTACTAGAAACTCGCTGACTTAAAGAACTGAAAGCCAAATCTTTAATTAAAATTCCATATTTTAACTACTTGATGTAATTAACATTCAAATAAATTATGGATGTATCTAACAATAAATCGCAAGGTGAAAATCTTTAAAATACAGCATTTAAAAAAAAAAAAAACACCATACACAACACCAGGTATATATGTCAAATATTTATTTGGTTGTGATGTTTGCCTTGTAAGGTACATTACAGCTTTGAGCGCTTGAGGTCCCCCCTCCCTTTGGCCATCCACAAGTACACCCCTGTCTAACCCTGACCCTTTGGGCCATCCAAGATACCCCATGATCTTTAGCCTTTGGCTTTGCTTGATACCATCCATGGACCGGATAGTTACCTTATCTATATCTAAATGATTAGATGGCCCATGTCTTAATCTTAGCTTGGATCCTTTCATGGCCATTTACATTTTAAAAACCTTCTATAAGATGTTCAATTTACAGTGTATTTAAACTTACATTCTAGTGCATAAATTTGCATTGTATTTGAACTTAAATGTAGATATTTTGTATTTTTCAATTATTGTAAGACAAAAAAAATCTTGTGTATAGAAATTGATGAGATGGGAAGAATTTGAATGGAGGAAAGTGCCCCCATGGGCGCCATCAATTTTAAACACATGAAATTTCACAAGAAAGTGTACAGTGAAATGCAGACAATGTGTTAAGATGTATCATATGTTATGTCTTGTCCTAAATACATGCAGTAGAATAGCTATAGTTATGACAAGGATTCTCAGACACATGCTTGTCGAATAATTTCCTTTTATTCTTCCTTTTTTTGTGGGTGAAGATGACCCCCATGTCAGGAGGCTATGGGGGGCAATGGTTTAATGTGATTGACAGGGAAACTTCTTTATATTGTCTGTGATAATTATGGCATTTCCAAATATCAGCTGGATGGAGAGGATGAGGTGTTTGGTGAATGGGAATGGGAATGAGTGTGTCCATGCCCTGTTTGAATAACAGTATTCAAAACTTCACCTGGCTTACATAATGCCCAGATAAGATTGACAGAAATTTGTGGCATGTCATGAGAGAGTGATATTGCATTAGGTTGAGGAATGATGGCGTTGAATGGGGGAAGGTGAATTATATCTTGCCTTGCTGGACTGAGTTAATGGAGGAGGATCCAGAGTGAGTTCCATATGCATTGAGGGGCCCTCTTTCTATCTCTGTCACTTTGCTCTGTGGAAATGGATGAGAAATTGAACGAAGATGGTGTTCAGAGTGGAAGGAGGAGCATAAGGACGCTTATAGCTCTTGATGCAGGCATGTTTGAATCAAATGAAGAGTGCAGTAATAGTTCTGGTCAAAATCTAAATTTGCAGAGCTGCTGTAATGACGATGTTAGGGAGGCTTGTGGCATAAAAGATATTGCTTCTGCTCCCACTCCTACTCCTGGGGATGTGTCCTTTTCATCTTATCTGATTAGTGCAGAGGATTTGTGTGCAAGGAGGTCTTCTTCAGGAAGTCAGGTGGATATTGGGAGGAATTCAGTAGAAGGGGGAGCATGGGCATTTCCCATTGGCAGTTGCAGGTGGGTTGAAATTGATAATAACAAGCCCATCTCCATGGAGAGGGTTGAATCCCAAAGAGGGATTGGAATTTCTAAGCCTAAACACAAGGTTGGTCCAATTCATGGAGATAAATCACAGAGCATGGGCCTAAACAGACCAATACCAATGAGGCTTGATAGACAAGGCTCTTCCTTTGGCCAAAGGGTGGCTGTGGTTGGGAGGCATACAAAGGATGGGGAAATTGGTGTTTTTGATGCAGACAGGTATTTTAATAGCAGCATGCATGGTGAAGAGAAATCAGCCCCCCAGTTGGGTCTCAGCAGTTCTAGAAGGGAGGAGAAATCAAGGCATAGCAACAACAGCAGCATAAGGCCCCAATTTGCCAGAGGAGGTGTGGTCTCTGATCGTGATGTTGGAGGACCAACAATATCCAGGCAGCCAAGCTCAGTAGCTTCTTCAATGGGCTCAAAAACTATTCAATCTGATTCACAGACAAGTTGGAACAGCCAGTCTGGGCTGCTCTCCAATAGGGTTACTTCCCTTCTCAGTGGACCTCCGTTGAATCAGAGGTTGGGTACTGGACCCAAAAATGGCACACCCAAATGGAGGATTGCTTGCAAATGTCCTTGCTCTAATAAAAAGTCTGTTGCAACCAATGATTCATTGCTGCAGAATCAGACTGCAAGGATAAACTTCTCTGTACCCAACTCCTTACAGTCATCCCACAGGAGTAGTCCACTGAGGCCAATTTGCAGTGGGATCAGTTTAAACAATTTGGATAGCATGAGCAGAAGATCTTACTTCTTGGAGAAGAATACAGATTTCCCCATCCATAAGGACACAGATTTAGCAAACAGAATTCTTTCATTAAGAGCAGGAATTCAGAAAGATGAACAGTTAGAGATGAAGCCTCATGCAAAGCCCAACATTGGCAAACCTCTTATTGAGATTAGACCTACTACCAAAGCTAGAGCAGAAGATGGGATCCCTGTATTCAACAACAAAAGCCACCAAGGTGAGGGATTCTCCTTTCCCATTCTCGGTTCTTCTTCAATGTCCTCTGTGGTTTTCAGTTTCCCAAAAGAGAAACCAAGGTTGTCTCTGCAAGTTATTGGGACTCAAGGTCGTAATAGCAGAGATTATCTGAAAGATTCTCAAAAGCAATCCCCTAACACACAGAGGAGGCCAAGAATGCATTCTCTAGATAGCAAGGCAGACAACAATTCTGCTACAGAGACCAGAAGCAGTTTCAGCTTTCCCCGGATATCCTTCTGTTCTCAAGACAGTTTTGATGACAAGGACCTGGGTTTTAATAAAAATGCTGCTGGCGGGCACACTTACCATGCCATGAAATTGGACAACAGAAACAAAAACACAAACGCAGTCGAGGATGATAGGAGTGATTCCAGTTCAGATTTATTTGAAATTGAGAGCTTGTCAGCCGATATACTACCTTCTTGTACACAACATAGGAGGACTAGTTCTGGGAGAACCCAATTGAAAGAGTGCAGTCAAGACTCCACTCTCAATACTCCTGAACATGGAATAGGTTCTAGAGCCTCGGAGAGGGGCAGTTCTTTTACAACATCTGTAGATTGGAGCACAGGTTCTAGAGCAAATCATTTCATGGCTAATGCAGAGATGGCCAGGAGATCAGAAGGATACATTACTAGATCAACGATCAAGGATAATCCAAGAGATTTGTCCAAGAAAACAAGGAATACTATGGTCTTGGAACAATGCAGAAATGACACTGTTGTCCATCTAGATTCAGCCCCAGGAAGTCCAACTAGAGGCACCCAACAATAGCTCAAGAGTACTTGCAGAAGAGGCTATATTATATATATGCAATTACACATTTTTTTTCCATTTCTGTAGATCATATGGAGTTAACTGCATCCTCCAACAAAGGTGTCAGAGTTTAAATAGGCATATCCCTTCTCATATATCTGGTCTATATTACAAATCACATTGTAATGTCCATCCTTGATATCTTTTGGTCTTTCAGTATTCATTTTTTATTTCTTATTTGTAAAGTTTATCTAAGTTGGTGCAAGAGAATTATATGCCTCTTGGAAGTGCTCTGAAATGGCTGTGAACCTGCTGTATCATTGATTGATATCAATGACTTCTTTTTACATTAAATAAAGAATAAAGAAGGAAAAGTAACTTTTGGTGCATAAAGTGTATAACAAGGCGGTAGAATAGTGCCCATAGTGCCCTGTTTTAAGTGCTCTGTTTTTTTTCAACTTTGGTTGGCTGTCGGTAGAGAACAACAGCAAACAAAGTGGGAAACATGAGGGGCACAGGGGATGGAATCTATTATCACTTGCTGTGGTCCTTCCGTTATTTAAGAACTACTGTCCAAACATTATGGGAGACCTCATTAGTACTTATTGGAACATGTACCATCATTTTGTCTATTATGTGAGATAAATTGAAGCTAGCTGTTAAAATCTCTTCATATCTCCAAACACACACATGCAATTTATGATGACAGGATGATGTCTTTGGACTGACGTATGATTCACAAACTAGAATGTTACAAGAAGGCATTTTATCAACATGTCACGGGTTCAATTTTTTTATAGTGGATGTGTATTAAGAAGTATTACTAATAAAAAATAAATAAATATTTTTTACATAGTTGAAAAAATTGGAATCAGTAGTGAATAGGTAATTGAAAAAATCAATGAAAAAAAATATATATATATCAAAATTAATAAAAAAATCATAATGAATTAATATTATGCAAATCAAATATTGTAATAAAAACAACAATTCAAGTAGAGACATCATATAAGGCTCAAGCTTTAAGTACACATGACAGTGACAAAAGATATATTGTATTGTTTATAATATGAAAAGGTACAAAGTTACAAGTAACAACAAGGAAAAAAACGTTTCATTTTTTGTATGCCTATACAGGGAAACAAGTAACAACAAAGTTACAATCACTTAAAAAAGGAAAAAGAAACCTAAACCCTAAATCAAAAGTACAAAATTACAAGTAACAACAAGGAAAAAAAAGTTTTATTTTTATATGCATGCACATGGAAACAAGTAACAACAAAGTTATAATCACTTGAAAAAAAAAAAAAAAATCTAAACCCTAAACCAAAAGGTACAAAGTTACAAGTAACAACAAGATAAAAAATGTATCATTTTTTATATGTTTGCACATGGAAACAACAGCAAAGTTACAAACACTTGAAAAAAAGAAGAAAAACTAAACCCTAACCAAAGGGTACAAAGTTACAATAAGGAAAAAGAGGTTTAATTTATTATATGTTTGCACGAAAAAAAAAAAAAAACCTAAATCCTAAAACAAAAGGCTAGAGTTTAGGGTTAAAAATTGAAACATTGACAGTTGAAAAATGGGCTTGCATACATATTTATCAGGCAGCAATATTTTTATTTAAGAAAATGAGAGGAAAAAACCCAAAATCCTAAGGTCTAGACTAGGGTTTAGAGTTTAAACTTTAAGTTCAAAGTTAAAGTTTCAGCTGAAAAATGGGCTTGCATACATGGTTACCAAGTAGCAATATTTACTTATTTACTTAAAAAGAAAAGAAAAAAAACAAACCCTTTAGGGTTTAAACTTCAAAGTTTCAGTTGAAAAATAAGCTTGCATACATAATTATCATTTAATAAGAGGAAAAGTAAAACCTAAAGCCCTAAACTAGGTTTGAGATGTAAGGTTTAAACTTTAAACTTCAAATAACGAATCAAAAATAGACTTACATAAAAAAACCCTAAATCTACCACAACCTTCAAATATATGTATAATAAAAAAATAATATTTAAAAAATATTTTTTTTTGAAAAAATCGATAAAAATCGTATTTAAAAAAAATAAATTGGCAATGAATAATCAAATTCAGGATAATCCACCAGCGAAAAAATTTAAAAGAAAATCGAAATTCCCGTTTTTTAACGGATTTTCTCAACTAAGATTTTTCTTATTTTATTGGATATAATGATAATTTTATTAGAGATTAGTCTCACGATGGTACTATATAGTTGTGAAATGAATGAAAGATTTTAATTATGTCCGTGAGACCCAAATATGGTGTATGGGACCTCAAAGATTTTAATTATGTTATTAACATTTTAATTTTATCGTTTTTTTTTTTTTTGAAAAAATTGATAAAAATCGTATTTAAAAAAAATAAAAAATAAATTGGCAATGAATAATCAAATTCAAGATAATCCACCAGCGAAAAAATTGAAAAAAAAAATCGAAATTCCTTTTTTTTACCGATTTTCTCAACTAAGATTTTTCTTATTTTATTGGATATAATGATAATTTTATTAGAGAGTAGTCTCAGGATGGTACTACAGTTGTGAAATGAATGAAAGATTTTAATTATGTCCGCGAGACCCAAATATGGTGTATGGGACCTCAAATATGGAAGTACAACTGCTCAAATCATATCATATGATCTTTAATATCTTTGAGAAGGTTTGTTCCTTCTCCTGCTGATTTGGGTTAGGAATTCCCCAACTTTTTTTATTTTACTGTTTTCAAATAACTCTGTCATAGACCCATCTCCAAGTGTTTCTTTGTATTTGCTACGAATGACTGAAAAACTCGAGTACTTACAGATGAAGTGTTCATCTATCTCTACTACACCTGTGCTACATAAAGTACATATCTTTTCTTCTCATTGTTCTTTGGGTGTTGTCTATCTCCACGTTTCACATCTAAGCCTATGAGAGCTAGTCCTTATTTGAGCAATGAGGATTTTTTCCTTCCACTTGATTTCAACGCCTATATATGCTTTTTCCTTGTGATCATATGTTGGGTTAAACTTTGCAATATAATATTGTCTTTTCTTGCTTGCATTTTTCCACATTCCACTTCTAAACTTTTCATTCACATAGCTTTTGATGTCTTTGTTGAAATTTGGGCATTCATTTATATTGATTTCCCAACGTTTCATTCATTTTTTATTTTGTTTCATCCACATGTTCTTCCGCCTATGCAAATCTTCGTCCTCAGCTGCCCTTGGCCATCTGTCGTTTTTTATATTTTCTATTTTTTTCAAGTAACATAACAACTTGGTCATAGCAATTGCTTCTGAAGGAAACATTCCAGTTTCAGCTAGAATAATTTCATAAGGGGTTGTGGACTTAATTTTGAGAAAATTTGTGATTAGATATTTTTCTATTTGCCTCCATTTTGCCTTTGTTGTGCCACTAGCCCACACCTCGCAACCATACAACAAAATTGGTGTAACAAGTAGGCCAAATAAAACCCTGGTGGTCTTCCAGTCCCACAGCTCGGCATTCCTACACCTATTTTGAAGTGCATACAATGCTCTCCAACCGTTTTGAGTTCTTTTCATCCTACATGTATTCCAATTGAGTTTGTCATGAAAGTCTATGCCTAGGTATTTGTATTCTACTACTACCTCAAGTGGTTCTCCTACAAACTGAAATTTGAGTTGTTGCTTCTTTTTTGCTGAAAAAATCATGATTTTTGTTTTGCTTATGTTTACCTGCATCCCAACTTCCTTACAAAAGAGTTCTAGAGCTCGAAGGTGATCTCCTAGATCTTTGGTTGTTTTGGCCACAAGAATTACATCGTCTACATACATGAGGAGTTTTACCACATATTTGGCTAAGTGCACACCCTCTCCTCCAAATTTGTTTATCCATTCTTCTAACTTGTCAATGTACAACCCAAATAAGGTAGGATATAGAGGGCAACCTTGTTTGACACCTATGTCACTACCAAAACATTCGGATAACCCTTCATGTGTTCTGATTCTAGCTTTTATATGCTCATATAATCTGTGAACTGCTGCCCTGTAGTGAATTGGAACCTCTAGCTCTTCCATTCTGCACCCAAAAAAAAATTTTGGCACTGTGTCAAATGCCTTTTTGAAGTCTACAAAACAACAGAAAGCCTGATTTTTGTCCCATATTTTTTCCACTATGTGCCTGAGTGTGATACAGTGATCAATAGTTGAGTGCTTGGGCCTAAAACCTGCTTGTCCCTTTGCTCTCTTTCCCTTTTCTTCTACCCATATACTGATCCTACGCTCTATCATACTCCCAAACAACTTTGCAAAGAGAGGGTTGATCATGATAGTTCGATAGTTTGAGAGATTATTTACATCTCCACTTTTAAACAAAGAAATGGTCAAGCTAGTTGTCCACTCGATAGGGAAACCATTTTGTATGACCTCATTGAAAAAAATTTTGATCTGCGGTGCCAGAATATCTACCCCCCATTTTATATGCTCTGCTTGAAGATTGTATATGTCACGATCTTTACCAGTTGCTAACTTTTTTATCCCTTAAATAATGTCTTCATTTGTGAAAAGTTCTTTCTTGACAATGATAATAGGAGGTGTCTCCTTCTGGTTACTACGTTGATACAATTGTTTTGAATACTCCAACCACTGATTAAATGTTATGTTATTTTCAACTTGCATCATTTTTATGCTTAGCTCCTTCCAAAATTTCTTTGGTTCATGCTTCCCTAAGTAAATAAGTTCTTTCCTCTTTGTTCTAGTGTATTCTTCTTTTTTTTGCCCCTACCAGTTTCTCATATGCTTTTCTATTTTATCTTGTTTTACCCGTTGGTTCCTTTAGTAATCTCCGCGCTTCTTTGCAATCTTCATCGAACCATGGGTTGGTTGGGAAGCTATTCCTTTCTTTCTTTTTAGGTTTAGCTCTCTTGCATTTGTTTAGAGCTTCTTGGATAATGTGCATTAACCATTCACTCTTACTGCAATCCCTGCTACTATGAGGTAGTTTCTCCATTTCCTGTAACTTGTTATTTAATACCGCCCTAAAATTCCGTCGATTTTCATCTGTTAAGAGAATGTTTCCCTTGTGATGATATTTGTTTTGATTGCTTTGCAAGTGTTTTTCCCTTGGTTTGTCTCCTTGCATTCGAAGTTTCATAACAATTGGGTTGTGATCTGACTTAAGTTCCACTTGAGAATCTTCCACTTCTAGATCCTCTATTTTTGGTATGTATTTTTGTGAGCATATTAAATAGTCTATTACACTTTATCCCTTATATGTTTTGCATGTATACCTTCCTGAATTTTTCAATTTGTTCATCCCATTGCAAATAATCAAGTTGTGTATGCTTCATAGGCCTAACAACTCTTCTCCATATTGCGTGATAGCCCCATGCTTATCTTCTGAAGTCCTGGTCCACTGCTGATTTTCCTCTTCTGGCATCCAAAGAGGATTCATCTTAATATCTTCACTTCCTTCTAGAATGTTAGCTTACTTATTTGCTGTCCTTGCATTGTATAATCTCCCCCAACTTTATGTATATTGAAATATCTTTTTTTAGAGAGGAGTATGGATCTTCTTTGTTAAGGTCATGTTTCTTATAGAATTTAGAATTCTTGGGAGAAAAATAACATGCTGCTATGCTAATAATTGATTTATTTTGTAGGATATTTATCCAGATGTACTGTTTGTTTTCATCCTGTTTTTCAATTTTAATGACCCTATCCCATTCCTCTTTTATTAAAACCATAATACCCCAATGCCCTTTGCCATTTTCTACTGCTTTATTCCATACTGCTATTTTTTGTATCCCACAAATTTTGGAGTCCTACATCCATCTTGTTCATGTGTTTCCGTCAGGACGATTATATCTTTGTCTCTAGCAATGGGCCCTAACCCGGGTACCTCTACAGTTCTAGCTTACCATCGTAAGATGTTCCCGGGCGGGCCAAACTCCCTATTCATTTTGTTTAGATGTGATGTATGCCTTTCCATTTCTTAAATATCCTTGTTTCCCTTCATTCCTTGCTGCCCTCACCTTTTCCCATTCTTTGTTTCTTTCTTCCTGTTGAAAGAGACATTTACCTTCATATGCAACTATGACCTTTATATCAAAGGCACTAATATTTTATTAAATGTTATGAATTTAAGTTTGAATTTTATTATAAAATAAGTGTATAATAATAAAGATATTGTAATATTATGTAATATTTAATTCCATAAATTAATTTAAAAATATATATTAATATTTTAATTATTAACTATATAAACTACATTTCATCAAATTTTTAAAGCAAAACAAACAAGAGCAAATCTTTCTTACATAATATTTTATTAGATCAATTTTTTTAGTTAAAAAATTTATATAAAAAATAAGATCAATTAACTTATCATTTTTAATTAATTTTAAGATCTTAATAAAACTAATTTTAACATTTACTTAAACCAATTTTTTTTTAATATAATTAAAAAAAACATAAACACTTATCCCATTTACAATTTTAATTCTTAAAAAATCTTAGCTTCCCCTCTTGCCTAAAGCTATCCCAAATTAAAGTTTAAGGTCCCAGTATAATGTCAGACCAAGAGGTCATCTTTGTCTATAAACTTTGCTATACTGTAACAATATCTTATTGAACTATGTGCCCAAAAATACAAGTAAGCTAAAATTTTGCTCGTAGGATGAACATTGTTAGGAATGGAGCCTAATTATGAGGAGGCTAAACAGAGAAAGTTTTTGGATTTACTGCAGGACGAGCAGGGAAAGTTTCCAGATTTACAGTTGTTAGTCTACCAGAGAAAGTTTCCGGATTTACAACAGGACAACCAGGGAATTTTTTTTTGTTTTTATCCCAAAATTAGATGTTGGGAACTCAATGTTAATCTTGGAATGTATTAAGAAAAGCAGTTTGTTTTTTTTGTTTTTTTCTTATATATAGTTGTGAGGAAAAACAGAGATGACTATGACAAAGAAAATTATTGTGTTGATTCCTTGGAAATATAGAGAGGAAATTACAGCAGATGTTTGTTGTAGGTTGTAACCCTCTATTGCTTGGATTGAGAAAATGAAGGACTGAAAATTCTCGGTGGATGTAACCCACATTAGGTGAACCACATTAAAATCGTTGTCTCTTCTTCTGTGTGTGTTTGTCTAATTTTTCTTTAATTCTGCCGTTAAAGTTTGAAACACTATAATTGCTTTTCTATATAAATATATTTTATATAGTGATTTACTCTAACAAGTGGTATCAGAGCGGTTGTTTTGTTGGGTGCACTTGACAGAAGGAGAATTTATGGATCAAGTGGGAGCAATGGCGAAAGAAGGGAGGTTTAGAGTTCAAAAATTCAATGGCCGAACTTTCAATTCCGAAAGATGCGAGATGGAGGATTACTTGTACCGGAAGGATCTTTACTTACCTCTTGAGGGGGAAACGAGAGAGACCTTCATCTATGTCTGATGAGGAGTGGAGTCTCCTTGATAGAAAGGCATTGGGTACTGTGAGGTTGTGCTTGGGAGCCACCGTAGCCTTCAACATCTCTAATGAAAATACTACCAAGGGAGTCATGGATAAGTTGGCCAAGATGTATGAGAAACCATCAGCATCAAATAAGGTATTCTTAAAGAAAAGGTTATTTAACATGAAAATGAGTGAATGAGGATCTGTGCATGATCATTTAAATGAATTTAATATTGTCACTAATCAATTGCATTCAGTAGGATTGGATTTTGATGATGAGCTTAGGGCCTTATTAATCTTATGCTCTCTTTCGAAAAGTTGGAAAAATTTGGTAATGGCGGTAAGTAACTCGGCTTCGAGTTCAAATAAATTAGAATTTGATGATGTGGTTGGTGTGATACTCGGTGAGGACATGAGAAGAAAAACCACGGGAGAATCATCTAGCATCGCCTTAATTGTTGAGAATAGAGGAAGAGGAAGAGAAAGAGGCAAGAGTTCACATCGTGGCAAATCCAAAGGCAGATCCAAATCATGTGGAAAAGGAAAGCTACAGTGTTGGCACTGTGGCAAAAAGGGTCATCTCAAGAAGGATTATTGGCAAAGAAAAGGTGATGGAAATGAAGGTAATGATAATAATGGTAACACTTCAGAAGCCAATATTACTGGACAAATTCTACAAGATGTTTTAATCTTATCTCTTGATAGAAATAGTGATTATTGGGTAATTGATAGTGGTGCTTCATTCCATGCTACATCACATAGGGAATACTTAATAGATTATGTTTCTAGAGATTATGGACAGGTTCTGTTGGGAAATGACCAACCATGTAAAATCATGGGTATTGGAAAGATTTTGATTAAATCCCCAAATGGATGTCAATGGGCTCTTAAAGAGGTGATACACATACCAGATTTAAAGAGAAATCTTATATCGGCAAGTAAGCTTGATGGTGAAGGATACACGGTTGCATTTGGAGAAAATGCTTGGAAAGTTACTATAGATTAAAAATACAATGCCAAACAGAAATACAATCACAATGACAGAGTACAGAATAGTTGCACAAAACAAACGATTTCTATTAATCGATGGAGTTTAAAAACTCCTTTTGAATACAACTGGGCCTGTAACCCTTTTATTCGTGATACACAGTTACAAGTTATGCTAGGGTTCTCCGAAACCCTAGCTGGCACAAATGGTGGCGCTTTCGAAGAATGTATATTCAATCCCAACAGAGTGAGTGGGCTTTGTTGTATCCCTTGCTTGGACCACTCCGACTTAATCACTGCCATCAATAAACCGGATCTGTTGTCAAAAACCTGCACACATTAACACTATCAAGGACTTAGAAATTAATAAGAGGGCTCCACTGTGTGAGCCCTCGGAAACAATCTAAAACCCTAGAAAAACGAAATGCAGGAATTCAATAACAGATCAATAAAAGAAAATAAGTTACTTGCTTTAAACTAAATTATACCTATTCTTTGTTAACGCAGCTAGACCAGGCGACACCTGGAAGTAATGTGGCTGTCAAATCGGTTGCGGAAGGCGCCCTGGTGCACTCGCTGAACGCCCGCGTGCTTCTGGATTAAGGTTTCAGACGCCGGTCTGAGTCTGTGGCTGTGGGTAAACGCTCGCGGGAACTTGGTAAACGCCCGTGGGCACTTAGTAAACGCCCGTGGGCACTTGGTAAAGGGGTAAACGCCTACGGGCACTTGCGACAAGAATGGGGGATTCTGCAGAATGCTGCAGAAGAGATGGTGGCAAAAGCGGCGACGAAAGCGGCGATGGATGCGGCGAAAGGGTGCGACGAAAAGGTAGCAGAAGAGAGATAGAGGAGATAGCAGTAGAAGAATTAGAATCAGAGATAGCACATCAGAGATAGGTCAAAAAGATAAAAGAAGTTAAGAAGATAGAAAAGATCCAGGATAGAAGTAGGAAAAGACATAGAAAAGATCCAGGATAGAAGTAGCAAAAGACCTAGGGTTTGAGCCATCAAAGTGACTCAATTTATAATCTACTCTTAGGGCACACTTTAGGGTTTTAACGACACTTTGAACGTGTGGCTAAGATTAAAGTGGATCCAAGGGTAGAGAATAAATCTTGGTTGTGAAACGGATTAAGATGGATGGACGGATGAGATTAAATGAAGGATGGACGGCTCAGATTAAATTACTTAAACTATTATTTATATTAAAATATTAAAATATTAAAATATATATATATAAATATTAATTTAAATAAATTTGGGGATGAAAAATGGTGGAAAAGGTGAAATTGGGCCAAATAATGGCGGGAAAGGTGAAATTGGGCCAAATAATGGCGGGAAAATGTGGATTTGGGCCAAATAATGGCGGGAAAGATGGATGATTGACATGTGGCTGACAGGAAGGTATAGATGACTTACAAGTGGTCGGATTTTGGTGTCTACGAGATGCCCATTTTTGAGTCGCTTTGTGTGAAGACACAATGCAAGCACAAAAACTTAGGACACTCGAAAAGTCTGGATCGGACGCAACTCTCTCTCAAGACTAAAGCACAACTTTGAAGACTAAAGAATAAAAGAATATTTAAAATTTATCAGCTTACCCCCTCAATTGGCAAGCGAGAATGGTTCTCACGAGCCAATTGGAAGAAATTCGGAAGAAAATGAACCGTTTTTGCCCCAACGGTGAAAAAGGAGTTGGTGTATGAACCATTTGTTTATGTCCCAACAGAAAAGTGGTTGGTGTACAAACCAGAAAAGAATATGATTGAAGACGATATGAGTGATGTGAAAGATGAACCGTTTTCTGTCCCAACGGTTAGAAAGGGATTTTTGCCAAATTTTGAATTCCATGATCATGTAAGATGAATTCTACTATTAGGAAAGTTAAAAATTGATAATAGATGCCCCAACTCCTGTGGGTGAATCCATACTATTGATGAAATTGCCTTGTTGGCGCCATTGATATGCAGAGTTGCAATATGAAAGAGTCCAGAACTTCAAAGATGCTCCTAGTGACTGTATGGATAATTCCTCGGGTCGGAACCAATCAACCTAGGTAGCCTTAATCTCTAGCAAGACTCAAAATAATGATGATATTGAAGATTGTCCACGTTTAAGGCCCCATGAACTAGGCCATCAATGACAACTTGTTGAGCAAATTAATCTTGGTATGAGGTCACTTGAAAAGTAGGATACCCAATTTTGATTTCCAATTTTCAAACAGTGAAATAATTGATGATGATAAATGGTAAGTGTCCTTATGGTGGTTTAATCCTCTTACCGAATTGCATGGATGCAAATCGCTGCAATCGCCAAGGTGATAGAATATACCACTAGATACGAGGTTTACTTTAATTTAATTTGGCAAAAATATGCATGATGAAAGAAGAATGAATGAAATTGACGATAGATCAGAAGAATTGATGAATGTTGTTAATTTTGTGAAGGTTTTGAACATTTTTAACCCAATTTGTAAATCAATGATGAATGATGTGCTTTTTGAGCAAAATGACAAAATTTGTTTCCAAAACTATTGTAACCTTCACAAAATGTTTTATTATGATAAGAAGAATGGATGGATGCAATTTGATGAAATTTGGAGGAGGTAAGCTTCAATTTTGTAAGTTTTGTTCTTTTATTCAATATTGACACCAAACGTCGGTCTGCATTTGGGGGTGGCAGAGACTCCCATCGGTGTTTAGGCACTCTGTAGACGCAGCACTGCGTCTGAATGCGCCATGAAATGCCCCACTGCATTTCAGGGCGCCACAACCAGCTATTTAAATAGTTTCAGCGAGAATTTCGCTCATTTGTGCGTTCGAGCTTGAGAGAAGTGCGTCTGAGGGAGTGGAATGAAGTGAAGTGAAGTGAAAGGTTGTGTGGGAGAGTGAAGCACGCGGGAGATATGGCGGATATGGGAGCGGATGCGCCAGTGCAGCCAGCTGAGGTATTTGTTCATTTAAGCAAGTACTTTTATTTGTTTTTTTTTTGTAGTTTTTTTTTTTTTTTGGAAAAAAATTTGTAACCAATTTTTGTTTTGTTGTTTTGCAGCTTAGGGTGTTAGAGGCACGACACCGATTCTCCCCTATCATTCCAGGGATGAGGAGGTCATTGTCCCAGGCAGACTGGGAGATATTGGAGGCAGTAGGGCTAGCGGAGGCAGCCCGGTTGAAGGTAGTTCGGGCAGATGAGGGGTACCTCTTAGCTTTGGCAGAGAGGTGGGATCCAGATCGGGGGATGTTCCAGCTCCCGAATGGAGAGATGACAGTGACGCTTGAGGATGTATACCGCATCCTCAAGGTGCCCGTGGAGGGGGCGCGGGTGGAGGTTGGACGAGATAGGGCCACGGAGATGGCCAAGTTGTTTGGGGATGACTGGAGGGAGATCCGGACGGAGAGCGGGGGGATTCCTTACTTGGCCATGTATACGGCCAAGGAGTTGGTAGCGGTGGAGGCTCTGATGATGTTCGTATTGGCCAACATTGTGGCCTCGAACAGCATCGGGTGTAGGTTTCCATGGAACCTTATGGGTGTAGTGAGCGAGATGCTCACTAATAGGGTAGTGTATGCCTGGGCGCCCGCTTTATTGGCGCGAGTGTATCGGGAGTTGTATGAGGTTCGGAGACGGGGCCGAAAGGGCCTAGGCTACGGTTTGGTTCTCCGAGTCTTGGGGCTGGGAGCACTTCAGAGTGGCCCGACCGGAGGGGTTGCCATGTGCTTACTGGGACATGAGCCAGGATTATGGTAGGAGATGGCTAGTGGCGGAGGAGAGATAGCCGAGCCGCCTCGTGAGATCGGGGCAATGGTATAGGAGTTTATGGGCAGACTTGACAGATGCCCAAGTCATTTGGAGGCCCTGGCGGGAGGCAAGGTGGATCGGGGATGGGGAGCATCTGAGATAGGTGCGATAGGCTAGATGGGTAGTGGGTCGGGGCCACAGCGAGGCAGAGTACATACAGATGTCTCGAGTACTCCGCCAGGTCGGATTGAGACAGGATGTCCCCGGTGAGCCAGTGCGCTATCGGAGGCACAGATTAGAGGGGGATTTGCCGTGTGCCGAGCCGTGGAGGGAGGCGGCAGAGGACGATGAGGACATGGAGATCCTCGACGTGGACGACGTCGGGGTGACAGCTGAGTATGCAGCATGGATGGCCGCAGAGCCGAGGTGGGAGCCACCATTGGTGGCTGTTGGAGCTGGAGAGGACGAGGGAACCGTAGAGGTTCCCAAGCGCAGGGAGGGTCCCCGCCTTCGATCTGACATTCGAAGGCGAAAGGGGAAGATGGCACGACAGGCACTGAGGAGCAGAGATGACGAGGAGGATGATGGCGAGGGCCTAGGAGAGGTCGTAGGAGAGACTAGGGAGGTACCCCCTAGCGGGCACGAGGATGAGTCGGCGCAGTGCGGCGGCGAGATAGCGGAGCGCGATGCTATGCTAGCTGTCCGGGATGAGAGGATAGCTCGGTTGGAGCAACGGGTTGCGGAGCGGGATGCCCCGATAGGCTGTTCGGGGAGGAGAGTATGGCCCAGATGTAGGCGGACTTGGATGGAGCGACTAGGGTGCCCCAGGGTGATAGGGTGACGAGACTCCAGGCAGAGCTAGCGGAGCGGGAGCGACGACACGAGATAGACATATCTAGACTTAGGTCTAGGACTCGTTATATTGAGGCTCCGGAGGACACATTGTTTAGACATCACATTGTGTTGCCTGATCCTCCATCCTCCTCTGTCTCTAGGCGTAGTGAGTCTAGGCACACCACTAGGTCTAGGGCTCCTACTAGGTCACAGGGATCCTCTTTTGATAGTTAGCTTAGTGCTTAGATGCACTCTTTATGAGCCTTGGTGCTCTATTGTATTTTGTAGACTTTTGGCATTCACTGTACGTTTTGATCTTTATACATATATATACATGGCTTTTATTTATTTGGTGTTTTACTCTCTTCTTTTTTTTTTTTTTTGTGAATGCCTATGTTTTTGTGATGCATGTGTGATGGAATGTAATGCAAAATTATAGATGATTAATGCGAGACTAAGTATATAACATGCAAATCTATGGATGATTAATGCAAAACTAAGTAAATGAAATATGCACTAAGAAGCACTCATACTTTTAGATAGTTAGATTTAGCCAACTGTTATCATAATTGTTTAATCAGGGGCACCGAACTTGGTGGCTTGTGAATGGATGACGTATGGAATGAATATGGACGAAGATATGGAGGGTTATGTGGAAGACTGTTTTACAAAGACTCAAACATGCTAGTGGTATCAAACAAACTTATTAACACTGCCTAATTCAACTAGGACCAAATGTGTGTGCATGCGAGTTCATTAACCAAATCAGAAGCATGGTAGTGACTCTAGGCAATCAAAAACCTATGTGTGTGCAAGTGTGTTCATTAACCTCATCTTGCATAAATTAGGTAACCTTGTTATGGAGAAGACCCCGAAGCTAGTTTGTCCGTATGAGCATTCAGAGGTCTCTTTTTTAGGAGAGACATGTCGCCACGCAATGAGTATACTCCACTGCCAGTCAAGCGTCTATAGCCCCGGTGAAGGTTAACTCCATAGTCCATGTTGTTTTTGACCTTTGTAAGCCTTGGGGATGACTACCTATCCGTCTGACTGGACAAGTAGTACGATCCTACAACTTATTTGGGATCAGTGGTGTGTGAAAAATGTTCATTTCCTTAGAGCTTTGGTGAATCGGATTCTCAACCGAAGTATGATGAGAATTTTACCCTATCCTTACTACTCTGTTTATATTTATATTTTGTAATTGCTTGTGATAGTGGTAAGAACCACTGTTTTATGGACTATGTTTGAATGATAGGACAAACGAGGATTACCCTTTTCACTTCGAGGCACAACCCAAGGATGGCGTTATCTCTCTTTGACACAAGATGTTTTTAAGATGTGAAAATGTGATAGGTTCAAGACCGCTTTTGAAATCATTTCTCAATACTCAAGATTTTATTTAGTGTAATTGGTGATATGGCCCTAGAGGACTTTAACATGCATTTCGAAGTTTGCTTAAAACACTAGAAATGGTTGAGTGACTGAAAACATTTTGGCAATGTAAATATGTGCAAATGGAAAATGGATGTACGAATGACAATTCGGTTTGATGGATTTTATGAAGGTGCCCCTGATTAAGGCAACATGACTTTTGCTTGACAAAATTTTATATCCAAAAGATAGAATGGTCTCTAACATGATATGCAACTATGGCTGAAAATGAAATGTTATGGTTTTCAATGAGATGTATGCACATGAAATGCAATGTTTTTGAATGAGATGTATGCAACTAACAATGAAATGCAAATTCTTTTTATTTTATTTGTTTTTTTTTTTTTGTACAAGCCATGTATATATGTACATATAAAATTCAAACTATGCGTAGAATGCCCTCAAGTGTATAACATTAAGTGGTTCGGGTTCTTCCTCTTCCTCTAAACTGGCAAGTCTATAAGTTCCATTACCCACTCTTTCAGTGACCATATATGGACCTAACCAATTAGCCGCGAATTTATCTCGAAGATGCGGCAATGCATTGGTGTTTTGTTGATTCCCTTTAAGGACAAGATCCCCTACTTGAAATTCTCTTAGATGAACTTTGGCATTGTAAGCACGTTTCAATCGGTCTTGATAAAATCGCAAATGCTCTAAAGCATTGATTCGTTTTTCATCTATGAGTGTGAGTTGATCAAGACGTGCTTGTCTAGCAATATCATCATCGATAAATTCCTGCAAAGAAATTCGCAAGGAAGGGATCTCGAGCTCAAGAGGCATGATTGCTTCAGCTCCATAGACCAAAGAAAATGGCGTTGCCCCAATGGGAGTTCTGATGCTTGTTCCGTAAGCCCATAATGCCAAGGGGATTTGTGTATGCCAATCTTTATGATTTTCTTTAACAAGTTTCTTAAGAATAGCAATTATGGTCTTATTGGAAGCTTCAACTTGTCCATTGGCTTGTGGGTAGTAAGGAGTTGAGAAACTATGTTGGATATTATACTTTTCGCAAAGAGCTCGAACATCCTTATTCTTAAAAGACTTGTCGTTATCCGAAATGATTTTAGAGGGAATACCAAAACGACAAATGATATGGTGAAGTATAAACTCCACAATTCTAGGACCTGTCAGTATCGGTTAGAGGAATAGCTTCAACCCACTTTGTGAAGTATTCAAGTGGTTGTAATGATGAAAGTATGTTGTCCTGAAGAGGCGGGTGAAATCTTGCCAATTAAATCGAGACCCCATTGTGAGAAGGGCCAAAGGCTTTGGATGGGCTGTAAAGATTGTGATGGTATATGGATTAAATTAGCGTGTTCTTGACACTTTTTACATTGTTTAACATATTTGCAACAATCTTGTTCTATAGTGGGCCAATAATACCCCATACGTAAAATACGCTTCGCAATGGCCATTCCACTAAAATGACCACCACAAGTACCATCATGGGCTTCAAGCAATAGCTCTATGTGTTTCACCTGCTTCTAGACAGCGGAGGAGTACTCCATCATATCCACGTTTATACAACACATCCCCCAAAAGAACAAAACGAGCTGCATTTTGCTTAAATCAGTGGCAGGCAGTTCGAGACAAATCAGGTGGAAGTGTCCCAAACTTGAGGAAGGCTACTATCTCACTAGACCAAGGCTCATATGGATCCGAATGGATAAATCAAACATCTTTTTCATCTTTAGACTCAACACGGACAATTGCAGACTTAGAGATTGTGGAAATGATTAGGGGCTGTACCTCTCCAAGGGAGTCCTTTGGAATCAATGATCCAAGAGAGGCCATGGCATCCGCAAATCTATTAGTCGAACGAGGCAAACTAGTGATCTCATACCAATCAAACTTAGAGAGCAACTTCATTGCTACATCATGATAAAGCTTAATGGTAGGTTCTTTGGCTTGGTATTCTCCTGTAATTTATTTAACCACGAGTTGAGAATCCCCAAATATCCGAATACGCTTAATACTCATATCTATGGCTGATTGAAGACCTAAAATTAAGGCTTCATACTCTGCTATATTATTGGTGCATTGGAAGTCTAGTTTGAATGATAAAGGGGTGGGAATCCCTTGAGGTGTATGAAACACAACTCCAGCACCCTGACCTTTCGCGCACTTAGAGCCATCAAAGAATAGCGTGATGTCAACATCTTCCTCCGGAATTATGTCCTCTTCTTGTTCAGTGATAGCAAATACCGAATCATCTGGGAGCTCAATAATCAAAGGATGATCACTAGGTAGTGGAGCTTCCGCAAGTTGATCGGCTATAACTTGACCTTTAACGGATTTTTGGCTAATGAATTCAAGATCGAATTCGGTAAGCAACATTATCCATTTAGCGGTACGAGTGTTATTATAAGTGCGAGACATCATATAACGTAGAGGGTTTTCTCTGGCTATGACATATGTTGTATGGCTAAGCATATAATGACGAAGTTTCTTAGTGGCAAAAACCACTGCTAAGCACAACTTTTCCACATAAGCATATCGGGTTTCATAGCTTACCAATGTTCGACTAATATAATAGATAGCTTGCTCGCGATTTTGTTCATTCTTTTGTGCAAGCATTGTCCCTAAGGCAAAGTCCGTTGCTGAGATATAAAGGTTGAAAGGGACCCCTGGACGAGGCGGAGCTAAGACTGGCGGAGATGCTAAGTACTGCTTGATGTCATCAAAGGCTTTCTGACATTCATCTGTCCATGAAAATTGTATCCCCTTTTGTAGTAGGTGGCAAAATGGCCTACATTTATCAGAAAGTTGTGCAATAAAGCGACGGATTGAATTAATATTTCCTTGCAAACTACGCAACTCCTTCAAATTAGTTGGGGGACACATTTCCATAATGGCTTTGACCTTGTTTGGGTCCACTTCAATACCTCGTTTAGAGATAATAAAACCTAGGAGTTTGCCTGAGGTAACACCAAAGACACATTTCTTAGGGTTCAACCTTACTTTATGCTCTAGAAGTCTATCAAAAACTTTTTCCAATACATCAAAATGCTCTTGTCGAGTTTTAGATTTTGCCAATAAATCATCCACGTAATCTTCGATAATCTTATGCATATAATCGTGGAAAATATAAGTCATGGCTCGTTGATAGGTTGCACCTGCGTTCTTAAGGCCAAAGGGCATCACCCTGTAACAAAAAGTTCCCCAAGGTGTAGTAAATGTTGTTTTGTGTTGATCTTCAGGGTTTATTCGAATCTGGTTGTATCCTGAAAATCCATCTATGAACGAAAGCATTTTATGACTAGTGCAGGTGTCGACAAGAGTATCAATGTTTGGAAGAGGAAATTCATCCTTAGGACATGCTTTATTTAGATCTCAAAAATCGATGCAAACACGTATCCCCCCGTTAGGCTTGCGAATGGGTACCATGTTAGAAAGCCACTCAGGATAATCAATCGGGATGAAAAATTTAACATCCAGAAGTTTCTAAATCTCCAATTTAACTATGAGGGCCACGGTAGGATGCATTTTCCTAAGTTTTTGTTTGACAGGTTTAGCATATTTTTGTAAGGTGAGGTTATGGACAACCAAATTAGGGTCTAGGCCTGGCATGTCTTTGTAAGACCATGCAAATATCTCCTTCTTTCGCTTGAGTAGAGTGATCATTTGCTCTTGTTCCTCTGATGATAGACTTTTAGCCAGTTTCACAATTTGGGTGCCATCTTGGTCTGTACTAAGGTCTACATCGATAGTTTCTTCAATAGACATGTGGGAACCTTCCTCAAGCTGATGGGGAGTAGGGATCAAATTTATGTCATATAAAATGTCATCAAGCTCCTGTGCCTTGCTCTCATCTATATCTGCCTGGAAGACCTTTGGCTTGGAAGATGAAGGTAAATGTGGAGGTGAAGGAGGAATGTAGTTGGCGGAAGCCCTTAACAATTCCTCGGAAAGGATGAACTCTGAAATAGATGGAGGGGATGAAATCCGATCCATGTCAATCAGGCTTGGGTTGATCGAGATTGGCTTATACGGATCATATGGATTATGGAGCGGGGTGAATAAGTCTTCAAAATTCATTATCGACTTATTGAAGAAAGGATGGGCGGAATGGAAGGGAAAACCGGTGAAGACCTCGGAAGACCTGAAGTGCAAAACAACATAGTTTTTCAGTTTTTTTTTTTTTTTTTTTTGGTTTGAGTTTTTTTTTTTTTTTTTTTGTAGTGGTGAAAACCACTATTACACACATACATACAGCAATAAAATATATATATATTTTTCATATATTTTGATTTTTTTTTTTTTTGGAATTTTCTGATTTTTTTGTTTTTGGTAGTGGTGAAAACCACTATTTTAGTATATACATATAATACAGGTTTGGATTATGGCTTATGGATGTGGCGGAGGGGGTGGTTCACCTCGTTCTTATGGAATAAGCAAGCGAAAGATGACCTCTTGGAGAGGGAACAATTGGAGATAAAACTCGTCTTGTTTAGTGAGGGGAACAATGGGCACCGACTCTTCTTCAGATTCATCACCATTTGACATGACGTCAAATTCTTCATAGACTTCATCTTCGGATTCGTCGGGGTGGAGGATTTCTTCTTCTGAATTAAGATTAATGCTTTGAAAAGCTTGATCAAAAGAAGAAATGGATGGAAGTGGTTGGTAGCCCAGACCAAAATGCTCAGTGGGTCTCTGATATGGCATATCGATGGTTTCAGTTACCCCTTGCTCGTATCGACCTAGGCCAAATTGCTGCCAATTATGTCTGTGGAAATAGCGAGAGGAAAAACCCTCCATCCTTTCGATATTGGCGGGGACTGGATGCTTAGGTTCTAGTATGGTGGTAGGACTAGAAGATGACTCTATTCCCCCATATACAAAATTAATGGAATTTGGCATAGAACCCATGTTATAAACCGATCCAATGGATAAATGTTGGTCATGTGGACGACCAAAATCTTTAACTGTTTGCACATTGAACGGTGTGATGCGGACATCTTGGATGGCATACTCACCAATACCTGCATCAATGAGATGGACCTTGACTTGGGAGGGAGATGGACTTGATGAAGGAATAGAAGAATGTGGGATAGAAGAATTGGAAGGATTTGGTTGGGTTGATGCTTCACTAACTTGTGAAACATCATCTGGTGATGGTTGGGAAGATGGAGGAATAATAGGTGATGTTGAAGAAGGTGTAGAAGAAGGGGGTAATGACGTGGAAAGAGATGATTGGTCATGGCCACATGTGCATGTGGTCACTGATGAAAAAGAAGGAAGATTAGGAGATGAAGAAAGTTGTGAATGAGATGGAATAGCGAAAGAGGAAGATGGTTGCGATATGATGGGTAACTCTTCAGGAATGGGAGCTTTAGAAGAAGATGGTATAGAAGAAATAGATGGGGTCAAGAAAAGATGAGTGGATGGCAACACAATCTCATAAGGATTTGAGACATAGTTGCAATGTTTGAAGGGTTCAATGTCAGTAGGTACACAATGAACCTGTACCTCATATACATACTTCAGACATTGATGTAGTATAGAAGGGACACATCTCATCTCCCTAAGCCAAGGTCGTCCAAGCAATACATTGTATGCCATGGTCCCTTCCAAGATGTGAAACAAGGTATGCAAAGTTCGGGCCCCTACCTCAATGGGCAAGATAACTGTGCCAACCGTGGAATATAAAGCATCATTGAATGCTTTAAGAGTAAAGGTCGACTTGGTGATAAGGGATGGCGACAACTTTAGATGACTCAACGTCGATGTTGTAATGATATTGATTGAGGAACCGGTGTCAATTAAGATTCTATTGAATGGCTTGTTATCGATCTTGGCCATGATATGCAGTGGAGGATCTATACTTTCTGTTGACATAGGTTTGATTTCAAAATCATAGAAAGTGATGGAGGGCTCCATGCATGTTTGAATACTCCCCACAAAGTTGTTGAAGGCATTAGTATCTTGAGTTTGAAGCTCGATTGATTTTAAGATTTCCATTAATGCCTCTCTATGCGGAGGAGATTGTTGAATGAGGTCATAGATCGATAACTTGGCGAAGCCATTTTTAAGCTGGTAGTTAACCGGCTACTCAATGACATGATGGGTCGTTGGTGTTGAGTAGAATGATTTAGCGGTTGTTGAGAAGTACTAGCACGTCGTTGGGTCACTGTTACCTGAGGTGGACTGGGGGTTTGTACAGGTGGCTGTGGTTCAGCCTGATTTGGTTGGTTCGCCCTTTGACCTCGGGTTACTACGTTAATAGTACCCACAAAACCTTGGTATTGTTGTACATGGTTGACTTGATTAGGAGTTACCTGAGTTACTCCCCCTGAAGTTGTTGGAGCTTCCTCCCGATGTGGAAGGGGTGTTTGAAATATACCAAGATTTTGATTTTGTTGGGCTAAGGGGCTATCCAATTTAATGGCTCCAATCTCAATAAGATCTTGGATCACATGTTTGAAAGCTATACAATTATTGATATTGTGCCCATTTTTCCTATGATAAGGACAAAATAAGTACTCCTTGTAATACTTCCCCCTTCTAGATGGGTCTAAAGGTTTAAACTCAGGTAACGTTAATTGATTTGTGCTATATAACTTATTGAATATGACCGCATATGGTTCATCTAAAGGTGTGAACTGTCGCTTGGGACGATTGTTTTGCCAAGGTCGAGTTTCCATGGTTGGCCCAGTATTGGGATCTGGTTGAGTAGGGGCAGGTACCGCATGATAAGCAATTGGTTGCGGTTGACTTTGCATTATTTGTTGTTGTTGAGCCATTATGGGCTGGCTCGCCACCACTTGATTAACTTGGTTAACATTTGAGGTTGTATTAGCCTATGCTTGTTTGTTTTGGCCATAATTATTATTTCGTTGTTGGCCCTTTTGTTGCCATTCTTTTCTATGGGGTTTTAAAACACCCTCTTGGACTTTAATGTCTTCTATGATACTTGTTTGGGCCAAAGCCTCTTCAAAATTCCTGTATTGTTGTAATTGGAGTAACCAAGAGATAGGTTTTAGACAACTCTGGGTGAACATTTTGGTTAACTCCTCCATTGGTAGGGAGAATGGTAGTTTATTAATGATAGCCCTCCAATGGTTTCCAAAGTCATAAACAGTCTCATCGTCATGTTGCTTGAGCTTGTATAAGTCAGCTAATGACTCTCTTTTGAACATTTAGGGAGAATCGTTCTAAAAACAGATTAATCAATTGTTCGTAAGCATAAATGCTATGGTGAGCTAAATGATTGTACCATTGTACAGCATCTCCTCCTAATGTCTGAGGAAAAGTTTTGAGCATAAGAGCGTCATTATTTTGGATTCTAAAGCAGGCATGCATGAATGAGCTCACATGTTCATGAGGATCCTCAGTTCCTCAAAATTTGTCAAACTTCGGTAATGTGAAATCAGTCGGATATGGCGGTGAAGGTATCGAAGGATGAATTGGTTGATTGATCAATGACCTTAGCGTAGGTTTTTGACTAGATGAGCCAGGCATGTTGAGCATAAGGTTGTCAATCTGTTGTTGTATCGCATGGAGTCGATAATCTTCATGAAAATTTTGACTTGTTTGATGATTATGAGGATGTAATGGAAGAGTGGAAAATTGATGAGATGGGATGAAATTGCCTGAATTAGGCGGTGTGGAATGGACAGGTTGTTGGTATGGATGATACCGAAAAGAAGGTGATTGGGGTAGATGATGAACTAGACTAGGTTGGGAGAAAGGTGGGGTAGGAATGGACACCACCGAAGATTGGGGTACCCAGGTGGGGCCTGAGCTAATAAAAGCTGGCTGGGTAGAAATTGGTTGGGGTGTAGGATTTACTACAACAGGTGGTTGAGCATTTTGTTGTTGTTGTTGCAAAATCAATTTGTCGAGATACTCCTTAACCTTATTAATCTCTAACCCAAGGGAGGTGGGATGATTGGATGAAGGTGGAGGGCAGGTTGCCATGGTAGTCACAGAAGACTGCATAGCAGGGGCGATGAAGTTGGGAGGGCAGGCTGCCATGGTAGTCACAGGGGACTGCACAGCAGGAGCAATGAAGGTGGCTGAAGTAGGCGATACCGGGAAGGAACGATGAGGCCGTGTCCCGGGTAGGGTGAAACCATAAATGGTTTGGGAAGAAGAGGGTTGAAATTGGTTATGGCTAGAAGAGTTTTCACCAACTTCATAAAGAGAATTGGTGTACACCCGGGTACATGGAGGAGAAGGTGGTCGGGAAGACACTACATTTGTCTCCAAAGGAGGACAATTGAGCATCTGGGAAGATGTTGGAAATGAAGTCGGCTGAACAGATACCACATTAGCCTCAAAAAAAGGGTTAGTGTAGACCTGAGTGAAACCAGCGGGTATGGTTGATGCAATATCCTACTGAAAAACAGAAATACAATCACAATGATAGAGTACAGAATAGTTGCACAAAATAAATGATTTCTATTAATCGATGGAGTTTAAAAACTCCTTTTGAATACAACTGGGCCTGTAACCCTTTTATTCGTGATACACAGTTACAAGTTATGCTAGGGTTCTCCGAAACCCTAGCTGGCACAAATGGTTGCGCTTCCGAAGAATGTATCTTCAATCCCAACAGAGTGAGTGGGCTTTGTTGTATCCCTTGCTTGGACCACTCCGGATTAATCAGCTGCCATCAATAAACCGAATCTGCTGTCAAAAACCTGCACACATTAACACTATCAAGGACTTAGAAATTAATAAGAGGGCTCCACTGTGTGAGCCCTCGAAAACAATCTAAAACCCTAGAAAAATGAAATGCAAGAATTCAATAATAGATCAATAAAATAAAAGAAATTACTTGCTTTAAACTAATTTATACCTATTCTCTGTTAACGCAGCTAGACCAGGCGACATCTGGAAGTAATGTGGCGGTCAAATCGGCTACGGAAGGTGCCCTAGTGCACTCGCTGAACGCCCACATACTTCTAGATTAAGGTTTCAGACGCCGGTCTGAGTCTGTGGCTATGGGTAAACGCCCACGGGCACTTGGTAAACACTCGTGGGCACTTAGTAAACGCCCGTGGGCACTTGGTAAAGGGGTAAACGCCTGCGGGAACTTGCGACAAGAATGGGGGATTCTGCAGAATGCTGCTGAAGAGATGGCGGCGAAAGCGACGACGAAAGCGGTGATGGATGCGACGAAAGGGTGCGACGAAAAGGTAGCAGAAGAGAGATAGAGGAGATAGCAGTAGAAGAATTAGAATCAGAGATAGCGCATCAGAGATAGGTCAAAAAGATAGAAGAAGTTAAGAAGATAGAAAAGATCCAGGATAGAAGTAGGAAAAGACATAGAAAAGATCTAGGATAGAAGTAGCAAAAGACCTAGGGTTTGAGCCATCAAAGTGACTCAATTTATAATCTACTCTTAGGGCACACTTTAGGGTTTTAACGACACTTTGAACGTGTGGCTAAGATTAAAGTGGATCCAAGGGTAGAGAATAAATCTTGGTTGTGAAACGGATTAATATGGATGGACGGATGAGATTAAATGAAGGATGGACAGCTCAGATTAAATCACTTAAACTATTATTAAAATATATATATTAAAATATTAAAATATATATATATATATAAATATTAATTTAAATAAATTTGGGGATGAAAAATGGTGGGAAAGGTGAAATTGGGCCAAATAATGGCGGGAAAGGTGAAATTGGGCCAAATAATGGCGGGAAAGTGTGGATTTGGGCCAAATAATGGCGGGAAAGATGGATGATTGACATGTGGCTGACAGGAAGGTATAGATGACTTGCAAGTGGCTGGATTTTGGTGTCTACAGTTACTAAAGGTTCATTGATAGTAGCTAGAGGTAAATTGGTGGGTACTCTTTATTTACTTACTGATTTTTCTCACTGCTCCATGAATTTAGTTTCTAAAGGTGAGAGTGCATCTTTGTGGCACCAAATACTTGGCCATATGAGTGGAAAAGGTATGGAAATTTTACATTCAAGAAATTTATTGCCTAAGTTAAAAGAGATTGATTTGGAATTACGTGAGGATTGTGTTTATGGTAGAGCAAAGAGAGTTAGATTTCTCAAGGATGGCAAGGAAAGGAAGAAAGAGAAATTGGAGCTTGTGCACTCGGATGTTTGGGGCCCAGCTCGGGTAACTTCTCTTGGAGGTTCCTCTTACTATGTACTTTTTATTGATGATGCAACAAGGAAAACATGGATATATTGCATTAAGAATAAAAGTGATGTTTTTAATACCTTTAAGAATTGGAAAGCATTAGTTGAAAATGAAGCTGGAAAAAGGTTAAAGTGTCTAAAGTCGGATAATGGTGGAGAATATTACGGTAGAGAATTTGATGTGTTTTGTTCTAAAAATGGAATTAGAAGAATCAAGGTAGTTCCAAGAACACCTCAATAAAATGGGGTTGCGAAAGAATGAATAGAACCATCATGGAGTGTGCTAGGAGCATGAGAATACATGGAGGCTTACCATTATTTTTATGGGCTCATGCTATTGATACTACGAGTATATCCGATTAATAGAGGACCGTCTAGTGCCTTGGATGGAGGAATTCCAAAAGAGCTTTGGACAGGTAAACCGATAAATTATTATTTCCTTAAGGTATTTGGATGTGAGGCTTTTATGCATATAGACAAAGAGAACAGAAATAAGTTAGATGCTAAGGCCCAAAAGTGCTATTTTATTGGTTACGGTATTGATGGCTTGGGTTACAGATTATGGGATTGTGATAACCGAAAAGTCATTAGAAGTAGGGATGTCATATTTAATGAAAAAAACTTGTATAAAGATCGGTTGCAGGGAAAGAAACAGAAAGAGGAAAATGCTGAATACATAGACCTTGATGGACACATAGAAAAGGTAACTCCAAAGGTGGTAGAAGATCAAAATGTACAGCAGCAACAACAAGCACCTCAATCTCCAGAAAGTGTTGTTAGACGTTCTACCAGGATAAGTAAAATTCCTCAACGTTTCTCCGATTATGTTTTGTATCTCGATCTTTGGTGAGCGAGAATGTTTTCAGGAAGCATTACAAATGGATACCAGGAATAAGTGGGAGCTTGCAATGAATGAAGAAATGGACTCTTTATTTCACAACCAAACTTGGGATTTGGTTGAGCTACCCAAAGGTAAAAGAGATTTGACCAATAAATGGGTGTACATGATTAAAGAGGAGAATGAAGGGCATAAGAGATACAAAGCAAGACTAGTGGTGAAGGGATTTGCTCAGAAAAAAGGTATTGATTTTGATGAGATTTTTTCTTCAGTTGTAAAAATGACCTCTATTAGAGCTATTTTGAGTCTTGTAGCTATAGAAAATTTGTTTCCGGAGCAATTGGATGTGAAGACAGAATTTCTTCATGGTGATTTGGAGGAGGAAATTTATATGCACCAACCGAGAAGGCTTTCGGGTGAAAGGTAAAGAGGATTGGGTATGTAAAGTGAAAAAGAGCTTGTATGGGTTAAAACAAGCTCCTAGACAGTGGTATTTAAAATTTGATAATTTCATGGCTAATCAAAGGTTTGAAAGATGTCAAAGTGATCACTTGTGTATATTTTAAGCAAAGCTGGAAATGGTAACTATGTTATTTTGCTATTGTATGTGGATGACATGTTAGTTGCGGGAACAAATATGCAAGATATAAACATGCTCAAGAAGAAGTTGGCTAAATCCTTTGCCATGAAGGATTTGGGAGAAGCCAAACAAATCCTTGGTATGAGAATAACAAGAGACAAGGAGAGTCACACTCTGAAATTATCACAAGCAAAATACATTGAAAAAGTGCTTAAGAGATTCAACATGAACAATGCAAAGTCTGTTGCTACTCCATTGGCAAAGCATTTCAAACTCACCAAAGATTTGTGTCCCAAGACACAAAAGGAACAAGAGCATATGGCTAAGGTTCCCTATGCATCAGCAATTGGAAGTTTGATGTATGCAATGGTTTGTATAAGACCAGATATTGCCCATGCAGTGGGAGTAGTGAGTAGATTTATGAGTAATCCAGGAAAAGGACATTGGCAAGTGGTAAAATGGATACTCAGGTACTTGAGAGGAACTTCAAATTATTCTTTGAATTTTGGAGGCTCTAATATATGCTTGAAAGGTTTTGTAGATTCTGATATGGCGGGTGATCTTGATGGTGGAAGGAGCACTACGGCTACATATTTACTATAGGAGGAGGAGCGGTTAGTTGGATTTCTAAACTCCAACACGTAGTTGCCCTTTCAACCACTGAAGCTGAATATGTTGCTGCTACGAAAGCAAGCAAAGAGATGGTTTGGTTGCAAATACTAATGGAAGAACTGGGGAAGAAGCAAGAGGATAATAGGTTATGGAGTGATAGCCGAGTGCTATACACCTTGCAAAGAATTCAGCATTCCATTCAAAAACTAAACACATCAAACTCAGGTATCATTTCATTAGATCGGTAGTGGAAGATGGATCTTTGAAATTAGGGAAGGTTCACACATCACAAAATCCTGTTGATATGCTTACAAAAGTGGTGTCAAGAGAAAAGTTGAGCTTTTGCTCAACTTCGGTTAGCCTTAAGGAATAAGAGGCCATGATGAGAATTTTCGAGTCCTTGGTTGCGGTATGGTGCAATGGAATTAGTCTCCAAGTGGGAGATTGTTAGGAATGGAGCCTAATTTTGAGGAGGCTAAACTGGAGAAAGTTTCTGGATTTCTTGCGGGACGGGCGGGGAAAGTTTCAGATTTACAGTTTGTTAGTCTACGAGAGAAAGTTTCTGGATTTACAACAGGACAGCCAGGGAAAGTTTTTTTGTTTTTATCCCAAAATTAGATGTTGGGAACTCAATGTTAATCTTGGAATGTATTAAGAAAAGCGGTTTGTTTTTTGTTTTTTTCTTATATATAGTTGTGAGGAAAAACAGAGATGACTATGACAAAGAAAATTATTGTGTTGATTCCTTGGAAATATAGAGAGGAAATTACAGCAGATGTTTGTTGTAGGTTGTAACCCTCTATTGCTTGGATTGAGAAAATGAAGGACTGAAAATTCTCGGTGGATGTAACCCACATTGGGTGAACCACGTTAAAATCGTTGTCTCTTCTTCTGTGTGTGTTTGTCTAATTTTTCTTTAATTATGTCGTTAAAGTTTGAAACACTATAATTGCTTTTCTATATAAATATATTTTATATAATGATTTACTCTAACAAACATTGTGCTGTAGATATTGGAAGCAATATCATAGCGTGCTTTTTGGTTTGATGGTTTAAAAGAAATCTAGAATCATTGTCATAAAATCTTCAACTGTACAAACTAGTTAAAGAAATGAGACGAAGATCATATTATATTTCTATTGCTCTTTTATTATTACAATTTCTTGAGTATTATTCTTGGTGCAAAGTGACTAAGTGAGAATTTTTTTTGGTTATATAAAAATTTGATCACAATCATATTATTTTTAGTAATTGATAATGGTAGGTTCAAATTATAATGGTTGTTCTCATTAAACTTATTTTATTTGGTAACAAACAGCTGCCCCAAAATATCTGACCAGACAAGCACTCACCAATCTACTTAACCCTTGAAAGACCAGAAATATAAACACGATGACCATGCATTGGTAATTGTTATGAATCCAATCAAAGCATTTATGCCTCACTGGAACCTCAAGTTAATTGTTGTTTGTTGAATATTGCTTGCAATTTCAAGAATTAGCACTTGTTGGTTTTGGTCCCTTTGCTGTTTTTCTTGGTTTGTTGGGGTTGGTGTTTAATTTTATGGCGAACTGAATATGTATAGAAATATTCGTCAAACCAGTTTGATTGAATGTTGAAACTTGAGGCAATAAAACGATGATATAATAATAAGTTAATAACTGAGGAATAAAAGCAGTAACATCCAGAACAAAGGTCGAAAGGTCAAGTCCCCTTTGCCCTCAACAATATCTGTTGTGGTTTTAAGGGTCCCCTAAACTATAAACTAGAATAGAATGAAAGGTGCATTGTAGCCGAATATCCTTTTTCAGTTCTTTGTAAAAGTAGCCCATAAGGTCTTGATACAATGGTGAATCGGAGGCACTCACCATAAAGAGGTCAAGTTCCTTCGACACTTCACAGTATCCTTGTAGTCTTAAAGGTCCTTGTACCCCTATGGTCTTAGAGATCCTTGTACGCTCAGCAGTACCCCTTGTCGTTTTAAAGGTCCTTGTGCCCCTTATGGTCTTAGAGATCCTTGTAAGCACTTAACATCAAGGGAAAAAAAATGTGGAAGAATCGTTGGAAGGTAAAACTTAGATCCTGGTAGATGTGAAGATTCCAACAACATCAGTATCATTCTTGAGGAATTTGGCCTGCCTATCCAATGACAGTTTTCACAAATGAATCTCCCAATGTTTTACAAGACCATGAACAAACATTAGAGGAACTTGACTCATCCCTAATATCACCAAAGAAACATGCAATAGAATTTGAAGAGAGGATTGGATGTGCAGACAGGACAGGTGGAAAATCAAGTTTGCAAAACTGTAGCATATTTGTATGATGGAATTTTGTTTCATATTAATATCTCCTATACCGCAGTGTGTGCGTGCGTTAGTAATCTTACATTGATTCGGTTGCAGGCTTAAAGGTGCAGGTCCTTGATCCCATTTATGTGGGATTCCTCACCCCTATTAACATTGAGTTGCAGCATGTGTGTGGGTGGTAGTTGTGGTAGCTGGCCCTCTTGCTTTCTAACCGGTTCATGTGAGCTTGTATAATGAACTTGTTCTTATACAAACTATTTATTTCCAATGACATATTCATATGATGGAGTTTTGTTCCAATTTGTGCAGTAACATGATCATATGCCTATGGAATTTTGTTCCACATTAATATCTATTCCTGTGATTTGTGGAGTAACATGATCATATGCTCCACATTGACTCGTGGTATGTGTGGGTGGTAGTTGGCCCTCTTGCATGTTTTTATACAAGCTGTTTATTTTCAATGACATATTCTTATGATAGAATTTCGTTCCACATTAATATCTATTCCTTCACATTGACTCATTGCATGTGTGGGTGGTAGTTGGTCCTCTTACATGTTCTTATACAAGCTGTTATTTCTAATAACATATTTCTATGATAGAATTTTGTTCTACATTAATATTTATTCCATGATCATATGCTCCACATTAATATCTATTCCTCTGTGAATTTGTGCAGTAACATGATCATATGCTGATTGGTTTAACATTAGCAAATCAGAGTATCCAATACCACAAGCTACCTGTATGAAAAGAAACACACCACACCCTCCCAAACCAAGATTGTTTTCAAATTTTGGAAGTAGATTAAAAGGATGAAATAGCCTGAATATAGTATGTAATCTTACAACTTCTCTGGGATGTACATTGAATTATTCTACACCTTACATGTAAGGTAGTTATAAAAAAAAAACTTATGGGGCTGTTTCTAGTGGCATATTATTATGATGTTAAAATTCCGTTTCACTCTCATACTAGTTCTCGTGTTTTGTGGTTTTCTTGGTGGTTTTAGATTGTTATAAGCATCTACTTATAGGTGACCAACCTTGTTAGAAGGTGAAATTATTAGGCTTTTCTTGTTCTTGGGTGGTGAGTTCTCTTATATTGAGCCATCAGAATCACCTCTCATCATTTATTAGTATATATCATGTAGGTACATAGGAACCTCAGATCACAAGGATATTGTTTAATTGAATTCTTCTACATACTACTCTTAAGAGTTTATGATCTTTGAATTATATCTAAATTTAAATCGTCCACAGGTCTATGTTTCAGTCTGTGCTGTTGAACTTTGTAGCATCATATACATCCAAGGACTGTTCAATCCACAGGTCTATGTTTCAGTCTGTGTTGTTGACCTTTGTAGCATCATATACATCCAAGGACTGTTCAATCTGAGTTTAACTTAAATTTCTTTGTAGTAAGTATCCCATCTCACCACTGTATTCGCTTTTAAATATATATATATATATATTTCATATTTTAAATAAATTTTAATGTTTTATTTTAGGAGGAAACTGTAACTATGCGCCGAGAACTGCGTATGCTAGGATTTGTGACCAATTCCACTATATAAATTATATATATATAATAACTAGAAATTCTTTAATTAAAAAGGAGTGACAACTCTTGAATTTTGATTCTCATAATGAACCCAAATTTCATTGGCTTGTACCATCTTAAAAATGTGATGGATTGTCAATTTATCAGTTCAATTTTTTAAAATTATCTCTGTTGGGTTTTGTTAGCCGCCAATAGATTAATTTAATGGTTTCATATAAATTAAAAAAATTATCAAAGTAATACTAAGTATAAGGTGGCAGGGTTTCATTAGGCGCCAATAGATTAATTTAATGGTTTCATATAAATTTAAAAAATTTAAAAAATTATCAAAGTAATACTAAGTAATACTAATATTTGGGAAAGATGGAAGCGGGGTGGATTTACATCCAAAGCTCTTTAAACTGGGTGGGAGCTTGGTTTAAACTTCATTTGGTGGCAAGTGTGGTTGGAGAGAAACGCTAGAATTTTTCGAGAAACCTTTTCCTCGCTAGATGGAGTTTGGCAGGTCATCTGGAGCAAAGTCATCGAAACTGTTGCCGTCTATGCTAGAGGAAACTCGGGTTGTTCCTGGGCCAATGGAAGAGGGAGTTGACCAGAGAGAGGGACAAAACAGAACCAGTTGGAAATCACCCCCAGAAGGCTGGATTAAAATCAATACTGATGGAGTTGCAAAGGTCAATCCGGGTAGCGCCGGTATTGGCGTGGTCTGCCGGAATCATGAGGGATCAGTGCTTTATTGGGAACTGTAGGGTTTGGGTAGAGCCACAAATAATGAAGCAAAAGCCATTGCTATCAAATCTGCCTCTATTTGGGTAGTTACTCAGGGTCACAGGAGGATAATTCTTGAATCTGATTCTCAAATTCTGGTTGGAGCTCTAGATTGCATGAGGAACTTTTCGTTGAACGCTTGGAGGTTGAGGATTCTGGTCTCTCAAATCAAGAAATTATGGATGGAATTAGATGATGTGATTCCCGTATATGTGAGCAAAGATTTCAACAAAGCGGCCGATTTCCTGGCTAAGATGGGTGCTGCAAAAGAGGTAGGGGTGCAGCTGCACAGTGACATGCCTATTGCAGATGAGGTGATTAGGCAGGGCCTTGAAAGATCCTTGAGACAATGATCAATGAAAAAGCTAAGTATGGTTTTTGTCACGATTTCGCGACCTGTTGCGCCATCGTGGCCATTGGCGAAAAGCTATCGCGATATCGCGACATGTGTCGTCGCGGCTGCTGGAGAAAAGTTGTCACGATATCGCGACATGTTGTGCTGTTGCGGCCGATGCGGAAAAATTGTTGCGATATCGCGACATGTTGCGCCGTTGCGACCGCCGAGGAAAAGTTGTCGCGATATCATGACATGTTGCGCCGTCGCGGCCAAGGGAGGAAAGTTGTCGCGATATCGCGACATGTTGCACCGTCGCTACCGTCGAGGGAAAGTTGTCGCGATATCGCGACATGTTGCGCTGTCGCGGTCGATGTGGGAAAGTTGTCGCGATATCGCGACATGTTGCGCCGTCGCTGCCACCGAGGGGAAGTTGTCGTTGAAATATCCTTAAGACAATGATCAATGAAAAAGCTAAGTATGGTTTTTGTCGCGATTTCACGACCTATTGTGCCATCGCGGCCATTGGAGGAAAACTGTCGCGATATAGCGACATGTTGCACCGTTGCGGCTGCTGGAGGAAAGTTGTCGCGATTTCGCGACATGTTGTGCTGTCGCGACCGAGGGAGGAAAGTTGTCGCGATTTCGCGACATGTTGTGCTGTCGCGACCGAGGGAGGAAAGTTGTCGCGATTTCGCGACATGTTGCGCCGTCGCTGCCGTCGAGGGGAAGTTGTCGCGATTTCGCGACATGTTGCGCCGTCGCGGCCAAGGGAGGAAAGTTGTCGTGATTTCGTGACATGTTGCGCCGTCGTTGCCGTCGAGGGAAAGTTGTCGCAATATCGCGACATGTTGCGCCTGCGCGGCCAAAGGAGGAAAATTGTCGCGATATCGTGACATGTTGCGCCGTCGCGGCCAAGGGAGGAAAGTTGTTGCGATTTCGCGACATGTTACGTCGTCGCGGCCGCTGGAGGAAAGTTGTCGTGATTTCGCGACATGTTGCGTCGTTGTGGCTACTGCTGGATTTTTGTCGCGATATCGCGACATGTTGCTCCATCGCGGCCAAGGTTGGATTTTTGTCATGATTTCGCAACATGTCGCGATTTCGTGACAGGTTGACTTTTTTGCGGTCAGAGGAGTCTTGTGTCGCGATTTCGTGACTTGTAGCTTTTTTGCGGACAGAGGTGAAGTTGGTGTTTGCTGCGTGTTTTCGCGATAAGTTGTTGTAACTGACCTATCAGCTCTCTCAGCTAGCTTGGTATTGGTTCAAGAGATTTGGATCCAGTGCAAATCTTCCTCTTCTCTTGTAATCATGTGCTTTCATTGTTTTCAGTTGGGATGTATCTTATCCCAATTGTAACTGATCAATGTTTTAATACAAGTTTTTTTCAAATTTTTCAAAAAAAAATACTAAGTATGAGGTGGCAGGGTTTTAGGTCCTATTTTTAGGAAGTATAGTAACGGGAGCCTCTTTTGCTATGATACCTATGATTTGAATAGAGGTTATTGAGATAAAAAACTAATCACTTATTTGATCGTGTGGGGGAGTTGGAGACAATGGGTTGTGTAAAACTCTCAAGAGAGGTCCCAAGGTCAAATCCCTCCCTTCACATGCGGATATGACCCTAATCTAAAAAAAAAGTTCATCTTTAAAAAAAAAAAAAACTAACCATATAAATTTTTAGTTTATAACATTTTAAAAATTAAATAAATGAACCATTAATTTTAGAAACATTAACATAAATTTTATAATCTCCTAATCTTCAATTAAATGATAAAAAGTTAAACAATTAATAATATAGATTTTTAAATTAATAATTTATATATTATTTATTACTATAATCTAGCCACCTTAATACATAGCTTTGCCAAATAAAATTTGAATAGATCTTTGCTTATTGCATTAATCTTAATAAATTAGTTCTATAGAAAATATAGAAAATTTTGTAATTTTTTTTTTTTTATTTGGTTATTGTAAGAAACCCTCCACTGACGTATAGGAGTCTCCTCCCAACCATGATCCTGGTTGAGCAGTCTCCTCCCAACCATGATCCCTCCTAAAATCGAGAGCTATACTTATCAAGAAAAAATTTAACACAAACCTACCACACACACCCACACAAAGCCACCACACACCCACCTCCTCATATACTCACCCACGCCGCGGTTTGAACCTTGGACCTCTTGAACCTTGGACCTCCTGAAGAAGAGCCAAAGCCCGAATAAAAAATTCTTGTAATTTTTAATTGGTTACATAAGATTGAATTGGATTTATATAGTATAGTATTTTTTTTTTTAATTATTTTTTTAATTATGATCTAATATAGTTGCAGTTTATTGCACTTATAAGGGTTTTGGTTCTTTTTTGAGAGGTTCAGGTTCAAACCCCACTCAATAGGAGGACACCAAAACCCCTTATTATAAACTCATTGAAATAAATTATAACACAACATAAATTTTTATTAATTAAAAAATTATAAATTTTTAATATAAATTTTTATTAAAAGATACAATTTAAATGATTAAAATTTTAGGTTTCCCATGTTTAAATCTTTTCGTGGTTTGATAATTAGAAGTAGGTAAATTAGTGAACGTAAATATTTTCTAGTTAAAATTTTAAACCTGTATATATTTTTTAATATTTTTAGTTTAAAAATCAATAAAAAAATATAAGTTTTATGAATAATATAATTAGATATTTTATTAAGGAGATTTAAATTCAAACCACTAAATAGATATGTGAATGTGTTAAAAATATATATATTGTTATAATCAACTAGTAGTGGCTCAATTAGTTAAATACATTTAAAGTTTTTTTTTTTTTCCTTTAAAAAATTAGTAATTTTCATTTCAGAGTTTGAAAAAAATTACAATAATATGGTTAATTTATATCCTTAGGCCTTATTAAACATTTCCATTAAAAGTTGTTTTAATTTTTTTTTTTAAGTCTATCAAAGGTAATACCTAGAAACTTATGAAGAGCCTAGAGCTAGCCTTCAATCATCTTACATAGTAGCTTTTTTATACTTCGGCCTTGAGGTCATTAGTCATCTTATAGATATGACCTTAATTATCAATGGAGGTCCAAAAAAATTTCTATCAATTAGAAACAAGTATAAATAAAGCGTACATTGTGGTAGAATCAAAGTTCGACAGACTACTCCTTTAAACTAAGTACCAACTAGAATATTCAAGACAACTTTTGATAGACCATCCACTTCTTTATTTAATTTTCTATAAATATGATTATAAGAGTTCTCTACAAATGATGCTTCTAGCAATTTCACCTCCTCATAATAAGACCTAAGTATCAAATTTTACATTCTCACTAATCCTGAAGCCCAATCCACCACCAATTTTGAGTCATCATAAACTTGAGTTTTGTTATTCCATTTCCACTGTCATTCTTGACAAAAATATCAAAGCCTTCCACTCTTGCCACATTATTGGTGCCTTCACGAAGACCTACTTTGAAAGTGTATTTATGCCCCACATCTACTTGGACTTCTTAGACAAGCTCCATCAAAAAACACCCAAGACTTTGTAGTATCCAATGTACTTGTCTTGTCTTATAGCCTTTAATTTTAGAATTTATTTTATGCCTTCGGAAGTATTTTTTTATTTGAGCTTGAACTTGTATAGGTAGAATTTTCTTGCTCTCAAACAACATAAAATTTCTTGCCAACCATAGATCCCATGGCATTATTAATGTTATAATATTGTAGTATGGTGATAGTATTCAAGGCAATCATTTTTTTTTTTTAAACTAGTACATTTTAAGTTATAATTTATTTATCTAAAAAGTTAATATAGTTTCCAATAAAACAAAAGGTATATCTTTAAAAAATAAAATATTTAAATCATTTATTATTATAATTATAAAATTTTAATAAGTTGTATGTGGATTTTGTTGGAGGCCATTGAAAAAGAATTGGATAAGCACATTATTCTTTACCATACTTGATAACCAAAGTTTATTTGGATAAACTTTGGTTATATTGTATATTTTTGTTTTTGCAATCAATTCTTTAACATCATTTTTATTAGGAGATAAAATCTCACCCAACTACCCAGGTGTTGTAGGTGAGTTGGAGAGGAGAGAGCAATCCTCCAAGGGAGGTCCCAGGTTCAAATCTCCACCCTACCAAAAAGCTGAATTGGGTATCCAAAATCCAATTGATAATGTTGGTGCGGGCAAGGTCGGGTGCGACTCCCGGGTGACTGTAGAAACCCCTATTCGTGGTCTCTCAAACCAAGGCGGCCCCGCAAGGGGTTTTTCGCTTAAAAAAAAATCTCACCCAACCAATTGCTTTCTAAAATTTGTATTTCTCCAAGATAAAAAATAACATCATAGACTAAATTATCCACAAACCGCTTGACATTACCTCCCATCATATTTAATGAACAAAAGCAATAGTGTTATTTCTTTTCCAATTCTCACATCTATTTTTCTTGGTACTATTAATGATAATTTATGAACCCCTTTTAATTGCTTTATATTATTTTTCAATGGTACTTTTAATCCATATATGAAGTACCCTAGTATTTATCCTCTAACCTCTACTTAATTATTAGTTGAACTATCGTATGATTCTCATGAGGAGAATTTTACTTTCATTATTTAAAAAAAATACCACTTGTGCTACCTTATTTTCGATTTTCTTTGAAAGTACAATCAAAATTAATTTTAATAAACTAGACTTCTATAAATTTCTAGTTTACCATAACATTTTTTATTAGATCGACGAAGGAGTTTTGAAAGGATCTCCAAACCTTATACAAAAAGGATCGAGTCAACTTTCCTGGAGAAACAAGGAAGGTGATAGCACAAACCAAAAGCAATCCGATAATCCTGAAAACAAACTAGCTTCCGGCTGCAACAAACAACCGACCTAGAAAGGAGCAAAGAGAAACAGGGAAAAAGATTCAAACAAACAAAAGGAACCGAAAAACCCACGCAGGGGAAGAGACCAAACCAAATATTAGAGAGGCAAACAAAATTCCCACACAGGAGAAAAGACCCAAGAACAAAAAAATAAAAAATAGTCTTTGGTTCTGTTGGGTCCCATTATCCTCTTTATGCTTCTTCATATCCCATTTCTCCTATCCCATGAGAACTAGAATTTACTTCGTGTACGAGACCGTAGCCTACATAGATTCAATCAGTGATCTTTGCAACTTCAGTAGCATCTGTTTCAACAGTTTAGGGGCCAAACCCATAATTTGGTTCCTAGGGTCCTATAAATTTTTTGTACTTCTCATTCCACATATGAGTTTAGCTTTCTTAGGGGGAAGCATACATTTTTTGACCTCAAGATCCTTAATATTCAAAGGAGCCTTCCCTGGGTTGGCCAACGTGGTGACTAGGAACTTGGATCACCTAGTTTTCTACCCCCTAACCCTTTCGGTGGGGACTCTATCACCTTGGTTGCAGCCCCCTTAAATGGGGTAACTGTAGACACCAAAACAGCACCAATCCGATTAAGTGACTACAAACACTAATCGCATTGACATATACAGCTTTCAGGGCAGCCCTTAGAGGTCAAACAGTGGTCCTAGCCACTTACATAGCAGTTCAGAAGGTCGAAAAGTAAACAAAGCCTTGAACATCAAAACAAAGCCTTCATCAAAGCAAGCCTTTATCAAAACAAAGCCTTCATCAAGACAAAGTCTTAATCAAAAGAAGGGCCTCGGCCGAAGTGTCGCGATATCGCGACACTTCGACGCCCAAAGCAAAGCTTTGCCTGAAGTGTCGCGATATCGCGACGTCGCAATATCGTGACACTTCGATGCCCAAGGCCTTGCCTTGGCCGAAGTGTCACGATATCGTGACACTTCGACGCCCAAGGCCTTGCCTTGGCCGAAGTGTCACGATTATCGTGACACTTCGCCAAGCAAGCCTTAGTGTCACGTTCGTCACGATATCGCGACACTTCGGCGCCCAAGGCAAGGCCTTGGCCGAAGTGTCGCGATATCGCGACCTGTCGCGATATCGCGACACTTCGAAACTCAAGGAAAGGCCTTGGCTGAAGTGTCGCGATATCTGACGTCGCGATATCGCGACACTTCGGCATTTGCACTGGGCAGATTTTTAAACATTCAAAGGCGACACGTCAGCATTCAAAGGCAAAATTCAAACAATTAAAGGCAAACATTAAAACATTTAAAAAATGATTTAAGGTGGGCTTTAGACAACTGGCAGTGACACCACAGTCAGTTGCGTGGGCCGTTGAAGGACTGTCACAGTGGCATTAACGGAAGCCCGAGTCGTGGAGGACTTTCCTCTCTCGAGGAGACACGACCGCCACATGGCACCTTTGACCAACGCGTGGCGCTTATGCACGACATTCAAGGAGACCCCCTGGGTCTATAAAATGGTGGATTTTTCCACCCAAACAGAGGTTGGCAGGGATTCGAAAGCAACGAAGTGTTGTCAAACTAAAAGGCCCGATTGCTTCCTTTCTGATTCATTTCTTCTACACTCTTGATCTCTTTCGCACGAGAGGTTAGTGAGTGGTTTCTAGAAGCGTGGATCTGAACCTTAGAACCCGACAGTGGACAACAGTATTCCATCCATTCGACGATAACTCAACCTAAGAGATTTCGAGTCCTTCCCTAGTGGATCGACGTCGAGATCAAGTTCCAACGATGGGCGGCCCGCTTGGGCGCCCCGCACGCGTTCCTATGTTTCAAGTTATTGTATTCTATCATATTGTATTCTCTGATGTTTAAACGTCTATCAGATTCAGAAGACGTTGCTCTTAGTTTATTTCAATCTATTTCGATATCGTGTGCTCATCTTACCTTACGCTTTATGCTGTCGAAATAACTCACGTTTTACGATAGAATATATCTTGCACTATGTTGTATGTCGAATATATCTTGCTACGTTCGAGTATATATTGCAATTAACAGTGTTCGAATACATATTCTAGAAGGCATTTTACCAGCAAATAGTATCGTGTTTTAGTCGATTTCTGGTTCTTCATTGACCTGCAGATAACAGTGACTATTTTATTGGCAGCAGCCTTTATGCTTTTGTTTATTTTTAACACAGGTGCTACTAAACAGTTTACTATTTCTTTGAATGCAGGAAGAACAGCAGCAAGCAAGGATTCATCAGCATAAGCGGCGGCAACACTGGCCCGCCCATTTCAAATGTGGGCATGCGGAAAAGAAGATCACTATTCATGATTGTAACTGAAAATATGTAACTGAGGAGATGCATTGTAACCGAGTTGGAATCAAATTAATAAAAAGGGTTGTGCTCCTGCTTCTGATTTGATTATATCTGTGTTATTTCATGCATCAAGCTATTTGGTTTACATTGCAATTAGTGTTTCTTTTATTTCCGAAATCTCATGCTTTCAATGGCGATCACGGTGGGACCGTTCCCTGATTTTTAAATCATAGAAACTAATCTGATTTGCTGTGTTTTGTGCTTAGCAGGTACCCTTTTTTTAGCCGAAGATCAGAAACAACAAGTTTGGGCAGAGAAAGGTAAGGGTTTTAAAACTGTTCCCATTGTTTTTTGTTCATTTTTCTGTTCCTGCTTCCTGTTAATTTTACCTTCTTAGGGAAAGCTTAATCTAAAAAAAAAAAATCAAGGAAAATGAATTTTTTTTAATTTTTAAAGGGTAGGAAAAATTTAATTTTTTACTTTATTTTTATTTTTTTGTATGGCTTAGGGAAAGTTTTATTTTTTTGCTGCTTGTTTCATTTTTTTAAATAAAAAGAACCACACACACTTCACGTGGTAAAATTAAACCAAGGAGCTGGTCGTAAAACCCCAGCCCTTGATCAAGACCATCGGTGGATTTCATCACCACCTTGGCTTGATTTGCATCCATTACCCCGATTGTCACTATTGTTAGGCGTAAATCCTGACGAAAGCTGACCGAGTGTCGCTGGGGTGATTCCCATGCGCGCGAGGATAAGTCTTCTATGGTAGGTGCCATTAACAGGACAATCCCCCTTCCGTACCGCCTACGTACCACGTACCATCTGCTCTCACGTACCTATAGTCTCCCTCTCGTAAGGGCGGGTATATAGAGAGGTTGGTATATCGGCTTGGTTGGTATATTGAAGGGGCGACCATTTTGGGAGTTATATGAGCCTTCATTATGCATTTAAACGTTCTTCAAAAATATTCAAAAACAAAACAAAACATCAAAATGCACTAAACCAGATTAGGACACACTATTAATCCTTAAAAGAGATAATCACGGTTTGTGTATGTGTGTGTTCATTTCTGCTTAGTGTAGACAAAAAGAAAAATCATCATAAACGAGATAAAAATCTGCTTAGATAGTAGAGAAGCACCGCAATGGTGTACACCCGTAGCCAAGCCCAATCAAGGGCAGAAGCTCCGAAAGGTACACAAGAAGCGGGCACAAGTCGCCTTCGCTTTAGTCCTGAGGACTTAGTCATACCCCCTTGGCGGTCTGGCCCACAAGAAGGTCCTCGTCAGACCACATCAAGAAAGAATTATTGGGATCCCCCTTTGTGGGGTATGCCCATTCAACACAGCCCCTTTTGGGAAGACGCTTTACATGTAGACCTTGACGTAAATAGAGAATCGCCTTTTGAGGTTAGACATGAGTGGCCACAGCGCGATGAAGTGCTAGAGAGGCACACTGTCCATTTGGAGAGACAACGTGGATATGGCGTCCCTCCTTTACCTCCCATCAGAACAGAAAGACAAAATCCAGAGCGCAGGGCTCTTTACACAGGGCGAGCTAACTCCGCCCGCCCCTTTCAAACCCATGAAAGGGAGTACGAGGAAAGCCATCGCATTCCTCAAGGACAACAAACAAGTGCGAGAACCTTGCATTTTCGCACTTGCTAGGTATCATGATCACACATCGAGGCCAGAGCCTCAAGTGAATGTCGCCTACCTCGACAGAGGGAAGCAACCCATTGAAATTTTAGATCATCAAGATCGAGGCAAACACATAGGAAAAACATTCAAGCCTCCTGAGCAAAAGAGGGCAGACCAAATTGACCCGACAGTCGCCAGACATGCCACCCGTCAAGCCCAAATCACGCGGCTTGAACAAGGTCATCAGGAGTTAGAGTACCTATACCGCCTGAATAAAGAGCGCATGCAACGCGAAGCGGATGAGTTGTGCTATAAACTACCTGAGAGGGTGCCAACCCCTCGCACCCAAAGAGCAGAACAATATGTGAGGCACAACCCTTTGGTGCAGGACAGGTCTCCGCGACCTCGTCAAGCTTTGCCTCCAAGACCTTATAGACCCGAGAGGGAGGCCACTCCCCGAAACAATGATGGGTACCCTCAGCGAGGACTCAATCAGGGTCATAGGTCTCGCCCAGAGACTCCTCAAGAACTTTATGAGGAGTATGAACCAGAAATAGAATGGGCCGAAACGCCCCATCAAGGCGGGAGGGCTGCCACTCGGCCACCCCCCCATAGGCCTCCAGTCTCCCATAACTCACAACGGGAGCAAACAAAAGAGGAAGAAATAAAATCTTCCGATGCATACAAAGCGCTATTAGAGCGTTTGGAGTCCGTGGAGACAAAAGCTGTTGGGCATCAAAAACCCACATTACGTCAACTCCGTAGTCATCCGATGCATCCCTCGGTGCCCACACCTCTTTACCCCGAACATTTCAAGTTGCCTCAATTGGCGGTCTTTAAAGGTGAAGAGGACGCACAAGAACATGTCACAAGGTTCCTGAGTCAATGCTTCGGCATCCAAGATAATGACGCATTGTTGCTTAGGACATTCATAACCACATTCGTAGGTCCTACCTCGGATTGGTTCACACAATTACCAAAACACAACATAAACAACCTAGATCAATTAGTAGATGCGTTTCTTGAACGCTTTGCTTTCAACACAAGGAAGAAGGCATCACTGAGTGATCTGGCCAGCCTCAGGCAATATGAGGAAGAAACAATGGCGGCATACGGGAATCGATGGAGGGCTTTGCTTTCTAAGCTACCCTACCGTCCCCCTATGTCTGATCTCACACAGATGTTTGCATGGAGTTGCTTAAAATCAATCTCTGGGCTTTTGTCGCTGCAACAATACGACAGTTTAGAAGAAGCTTTGGCGCAAGCCAGAGTTATAGAAGAGATCAAAATAGGCGAAGGCGCAATCGCCAAGCCTAAAAAGAAAGAGTGGAATAAGACCACTAAGACCGGGACTACGCAATCACAACCCGCTGCGGTTAACCAAGTTGCGATAAATGTCCCCAAGCCTGTGCAAGAAATGCAGCCCCAAAAGGCTAATTACCAGGCAGTGCCTCCTAGTTATGAAAGAGAAAATACAAGACAGGAGCAGAATCAGCAGCGTCGCCCTAGGCGACAATTCACCCCTTATACGGAGTCCAGGGACTCCTTATTTGACCGCTTGTCAACGACAAATTTAGTCACCCTATCGGAGATCCAAACTGTAGACCCTAACGCTCCCAAGCCTAAGGGATACAGAGAGGAATTATATTGTAGATTCCATAGGCGAAGGGGACATGACTTAAATGGATGCTAGAAATTCAAAGGATTAATCCAAGATTTGATCGACAATAAAACATTGGCCGTGGACAACCCCATAGCGCCAAATAATCAACAAATGGGGGTATTCAAGGACCCTTTGCCTGCCCACGAGGCACAGGCAAAACCTCTCCAGATTAATGAGGTGCGACAGAATCTTCCCATGCAAGGATTTGTGGGAATGATCAGCATAGTGACCAGGAACAAAAAGTACCCAGCAGTTGCCCCCGAGGTAGCTACAAGGGAAGTTCCAACAACATCGCAGCCTCAACAATGCCCTGTGCAGTTGCCTCCGCCTAGACCCGAGGTCACGATACGGACCAAACTCACGCAGAGTTTGCGGACCACATCGGCTAGGCTTTCCATCTACGAGCTTATTCAACAGTCAACACCTCATAGGGAAGCTCTTATGGAAATTTTAAAAGCCATCGAATTACAGCCTCACGAAGCAAATTCTTTCAACAACTTCGTGGGACATGTGAAACGATGTACGGAGCCGGTCATTACCTTCAGAGAAGATGAAGTCAAAACAATATCGAATGACATGGCAGATCCACCCTTGCACGTTATCGCGGGGTCAACGGGATCCCGTACAAGGGAGTGTTGGTAGATACTGGCTCATCCAGTAACATCATTACCACTACAGCACTAAAACATTTGAAGCTGCCAGTCTCTCACATCACAGCCTCCACATACACACTGCGAGCTTTCAACGATGCAATATGCTCGACGGTCGACATAGTTGTTCTGCCTGTCCAGGTAGGACAAAAGACAATACCTACATTGTGCCATGTGTTGGAAGGCGAGATGGCTTACAATATACTTGCTAGGGCGGCCTTGGATCAGGGACATGAAGTGTGTCCCTTCGATCGCTCACCAGTGCTTAAAGTATGCTTTTGAAGGAGAAATACATGTAGTCCCGATGGACTTAGAGCCCTTCAAGTATTGCAATGCGGTACAATTAATGCCTCAATCGACCCTCCCTTCAACGCATTTGGATTTCCAGTTAAATCCATCTAAACAGGGTCCGATACCGCAGGCACCACCGGTGACCAAATCAACAAAATCCCAGCCAGGTGAGTCTTCATCATCTCGCTCCTTCATTACCAATGCCACCTGTCATGGCCAAACAAAAGGACAAGGGAAAATAGATCATGGAAGAGGCTCAGCCCCTAGAAGAGGGGTTGCCCACAATATCAACTGTATCAACAGAGGAAATACCTAGCACAACGGAACCTGAGACTCCTAAAACACTAAACATGGAATGGACTCAGGAAGGACTACCGTTCCCTCCCTCCCAAGCAACAACAATCACTGTTGAAATGGCCGAAACGGGCCTGGGGGAGTATTTAGTGTAGAATGTTGTGGCAACGCCCGCATTGGAATCAATACAAGACATGGGGAGACCCCGCCTTCCCATAGGAACAGTTGTTCCTCTAGGCTACCCACCAAACCAGACAAATTTTGTGTATGGGGGCCTTGATCATGGTCTTGAACCATGCAAGCAAAAGGACGAAGACGAAGAACCTTTTGCTGAAAACATCAACTATCTGTCAAACCCGGACTTCGCTCTAAGATATCTCGGCCAATGCAATTGGCATGGATACGGGCTAGGCAGATATGAGCAAGGGATACGTGTCCTTTGCCAACCAAGATATCAGATGCCATATGATAAGTCGGGAGTAGGGTTCAACCACCCCCTGCCCTTAGACATCTTGGTAGAAAATATGCAAGGCCTAGAAATAGGCAACAAGGGGGATTGGCACCAGATCTTTATGCCAACCCAAATACAGAATATACATTGGGAGATTACCTCCCATGGTCAACAAACACCCTTGGCAACAGTAGTAATCCCTCTCCTTTGCTAGAGAGAGGTGAAAGTTCGGACATTAATCCCCAAAGAGAACATCAACGGTGTCCGGACATCTTTTTGAAGCTGTTCCCCTTAGAGGTTCCAGTTGAATCAACACAGTGTCAAGAGAATCAGGTCCCTCCACCAAGAGTGGAACAACCGCAATGGGACCAGATTAACTTGCTAGAACAAGGAGAACCTTCAATGTCGCAAGTAACAGTTGCTGAAGAGAATGAACATTTTTGGATCTCCGAAAGTGATTCAGAAGATGAGACTGAGATGATCTATCTCAGACATGCGCGACGGAACAATCGCCCTTTAACTCATGAAGATCTAATGGGACAGATGGGCATAAGGTTAGGGCATGAATGGTGGGTAGACCCAAGCAAGGTGGGACCAAGTGTTGGATCCATGGCTCCAAATTCAAGATGAGCACCGTCCACCACGAGACCCTATCATGACATCAGTGCCGAGAGAAGACCCTGTCTTCCTACCAACACATAGGGCCGATCCGTTCATACCCGTCCCTACAGAACCAGATCCAGAGCATAGGGAGCATCCAGAATGTTCGAGTTATAACACCCACGGTAATGGAGACCAAACTCATTTCATCCACATGATCTCCATTGACTTGACCGCACCCATTCGCAATCCGGCCGATCCAGCAAGGTCATTGCATCTAGACATAGATGCCATCGATTGGGATCGCGTCAATTCACCTTTATCACCATCAGAGTACTGGCCTTTCGGTGAAATGCCTCATTTTACCCCAGGGACAACTCAGGATATTTTTCAAGCTGAAGAGGGACCCGAGGTTCCAAACGTAGATCTAAATTCAGCTAATGATATCCATTTGATCCCGACTCCACATCAGTTGGAAGACGGATCCCACATGTCAGTCGAAGAGACAACTGACGTAGATATCGGCATAGATCCAATGAATCCATAGATTCTCAAGCTGGGGGTAAGTTTATCCCCCGAAGAGCAAGCCGACTACATTGCCCTTCTCAAAGAGAAGAAGGAGGTTTTTGCATGGTCGTACAAGGATATGCCAGGACTAGACCCGTAGCTAGTCACGCATAATTTAACGCTTGATCCGACAATCAAGCCTGTAAAGCAAAAACTACGTAAGATGCACCCAACAGTGGCCTTGATGGTCAAAGACGAATTGCAAAAGCTGTTGGATGCACAGTTTGTCATCTGCGTGGATTATCCGCCATGGTTGTCCAACATGGTTCCCATCAAAAAGCCCGACGGGAGGATTCGCATATGCACCGATTTTTGAGATCTAAACAAAGCGAGTCCTAAGGATGATTTCCCCTTGCCAAGCATCGACGCATTGGTAGACGCTACAGCAGGTCACGAAATGCTATCCCTCATGGATGGTTTCTCGAGATACAATCAGATTCGTATCAATCCTGAGGATCAACTCAAAACGGCGTTCACAACGCCTTGGGGGACATTTTGTTATAAGGTCATGCCTTTTGGCCTTAAAAATGCTGGCGCCACCTACCAACGTGCCATGACGTACATCTTCCATGATTACATGCATAAAACTTTGGAAGATTACATGGATGATTTGTTAGCCAAGTCTCTTTTGCGCTCAGATCATCTCGGTGACTTAAGCAAGATCCTCGATCGCCTCATAGAGCATAAGGTTAGACTAAATCCCAAGAAGTGCGTATTCGGCGTCACATCCGGAAAACTCTTGGGTTTTATAGTCTCAAAGCGAGGCATCGAAGTGGACCCAAAGAAAGTCAAGGCAATCCTTGAAATGGCTCCCCCAACCACTATCAAGCAGCTCAAAAGTCTGCAAGGAAAGGTCGCGTCGATTAAACGCTTCATAGCGCAATTATCTGACAAATGCCGACCCATGAACAAATTATTGCACAAGGGGGTTACATTTCATTGGGATGACGAGTGCCAGTCAGCCTTTGACGAAATCAAACAATACTTGGCTTCGTCGCCAGTGTTGGCACCACCTAGACCAGGAGTGTCGTTCTACTTATACATCTCAGCTATCGAGGTGGCACTGGGCGCCATGCTAGCCCGGAAGAATGAACTTCACAAAGAACAGGCTACTTACTATCTTAGCCGCACCCTGGTCGGTTACGAACTTAACTATGCATACGTTGAGAAACTCGCTTGGCGGTGGTGTTTGCTACCAAAAAGCTACGCCACTACATGCTGAGCAACACTACGTATGTTGTGTCTAAGGAGAATCCATTGCGATACATGATGAGTCGTACTTATCATAGTAGTCGCACGGCGAAATGGATCATGTTGTTGACGGAATTTGACATTGAGTTCATTGGACAAAAATCTATCAAAGGACAAGTCATAGCCGATCAACTAGCAGAGGCTCCTCTTGAAGACGATCAGCCTCTAGTCATAGAACTACCCGATGATGGGGTCTTCCATGTCTCAGAATCGCCAGATTCTGATGAGCCTGAGTCACATGCCGACATAACCCTATTCTTCGATGGTTCTAAATGTGAGCAAGGTGGTGGCACGGGAATTGTATTCTTCACACCGCAGGGTGCTCCAATGCCCCTGTCATTTAAATTAAACTTCCAAGTGCACCAACAATAATGCGGAATATGAAGCCTTGCTCCTAGGTCTTCGGACAAAGAATCGCCATGAACATCAAACGACTGAACATCTTTGGTGATTCGCTGTTAATAGTCAATCAAGTCAAAGGGGTATATAAATGCAAATGCCCAGTTTTGCAGGCTTATAAAGCCCTTGTGGACAAATTCCTGGCAAAACTTGAGTGGTATGACATCGAGGCACTCCCTCGATCATCGAATCATTTTGCGGACACAATGGCCTCCTTGGGGTCACTAATTCCGCAAGACCTTTTCGGTGATATGACAACCATTCAAGTCAAAACCTTATCGCAATCCGTGATGGAGCGTGCAAGCTCAGACTTGACGCCAGGAATCCACATGATCCAGATCGAACCATCCTCGGATAAGTTCTTTCGAATCCGAGATCGTCTGAAACATGCCAACTGGGGGTCCTTGTTTTCCCCTACTCCCATTAATAGCAACACAACGCTATTCTTGCAAGTTCTATCCCATTCAGCGTTTGTTAGGGAAGAACTTCAAAAGGGATTGGTTGTTCATACTGTCGAGGTTTTCGATCAACAGGACTGGTATTTACCCATCAGAGACTACCTCAAGTTAGGTACTCTTCCCCTTGGATTGACGCATGCCGCAAAATGAACATTCAAGCAGAAAGCGGCTAAATATGTCTTAATAGGAGACATTTTGTATCGTCGTAGCTATGAAGGGATCCTCCTTCGTTGCTTGGACCAGCAAGAGTCCACTTGGGCAGTCGCCCAAGCGCACGATGGTACATGTGGTGGCCATTTTAGTGGTATGGCCATTGCAAAGCGCATTCTTCGCATGGGTTATTATTGGCCATATTTAGAGCGAGATTGTTGCGCATATGTCAAGAAGTGCGTGAAGTGTCAACATCATGCCAATTTGATGCACGTACCTTCCTAGGCCTTGCAGATAGTCCAGTCTGCTTGGCCATTTTTGTAATGGGGCTTCGATCTAATTGGAAAGATCTCCCCTGCATCGTCAGGCCGTCACACGTTTATCATAACGGCCACAGAGTATTTTACCAAGTGGGTGGAAGCAATTCCGCTGACCTCTACGACAGGACCCCGCATTGTGGAGTTCATTTTGCATAACATCATATGTCATTTTGGTATTCCATCCAAAATAATCTCGGATAATGGGCCATCATTCAAGAACAAAGACGTGCGTGCTTTGACCACAAAGTACAAAATTCAGCACAGTTTTTTGACACCCTATTATCCACAGGCAAATGGGCAAGCAGAGGCGTCAAACAAAATGCTAGTTGCCATCCTTAAAAAGATGGTCGCAGACAGTCATAAGGATTGGCACATCCAAATCCCACTTGCCCTTTGGGCTTATCGCACTAGCATTCGAACGCCAACTGGGGCAACTCCATTTTCGCTCGTGTATGGCTCAGAGGCAGTAATGCCTCTCGAGTTGGAGATTCCTTCCCTCCGCATATCAATGCAGGAGTTCATCGATGATGACGCTGCGTGGCAGGCCCGGTTAGACCAACTTACGTTGCTTGACGAACGACGCGTTAATGCTCTCGAGCACTTACGTATCTATCAAGAGCGGCTTAAGAAAGCTTACAACATGAAAGTTCACCTAAGGGACTTTCGGGTTGGTGATTTGGTTTTGAAGGAAAACCAACAGAACTCTAATTTGTCGTCCCACCTAAGGGACAAGTTCACGGCAAATTGGTTAGGTCCATATGTCATTGATAGCAAAATAGGACCCGGGACGTACCGGCTAGCTTCTCTCGACGGTATCAAGGAAACAGAACCCTTGAATATCAGTCATTTACGACCATTTCATATCTAAGAGAGCCATATCCCAAAAATGCTCCAAGGATTATCGCAATCACTTGGTCACCCCAAAATGCTCCAAGGATTATCGCAATCACTTGGTCACCCCAAAATGCTCCAAGGATTATCGCAATCACTTGGTCACCCCAAAATGCTCCAAGGATTATCGCAATCACTTGGTCACCCCAAATTGCTCCAAGGATTATCGCAATCACTTGGTCACCCCAAAATGCTCCAAGGATTATCGCAATCACTTGGTCACCCCAAAATCTCCAAGATTATCGCAATCACTTGGTCACCCCCAAAATGCTCCAAGGATTATCGCAATCACTTGGTCACCCCAAAATGCTCCAAGGATTATCGCAATCACTTGGTCACCCCAAAATGCTCCAAGGATTATCGCAATCACTTGGTCACCCCAAAATGCTCCAAGGATTATCGCAATCACTTGGTCACCCCAAAATGCTCCAAGGATTATCGCAATCACTTGGTCACCCCAAATGCTCCAAGGATTATCGCAATCACTTGGTCACCCCAAATGCTCCAAGGATTATCACAATCACTTGGTCACCCCAAAATGCTCCAAGGATTATCGCAATCGCTTGGTCACCCAAAAGGCTCCAAGGATTCTTGCAATCACTTGGTCAATCCCAAAAATGCCCCAAGGATTATCAAAATCGCTTGGTCAATCCCAAAATGCTCCAAGGATTTCCACAATCGCTTGGTCAATCCCAAAAAAAGCTCCAAAGATCTCTAAAATTGCTTGGTCAATTCCAAAATGCTCCAAGGATTTCCATAATCGCTTGGTCAAAAATCAAGAAATTTCAAAAACAACAAAAATCATCAAAAACAACAAAAATTTGCATCTCATTTCTAGGCATACTCAAATTCATCAATAGAGAGCTCTTCTCGCACCTCATCTTCATATTCACCAAAATCAATCCATCAAAAATACAAAAATATGTAGCTGCATTAAGCATTGCATCCATACATTGCATATTTGTGGTCATACAGGTCAAAGGCACCATAGGCTGTAATTGTTCTGCTAGTCCATCTTGTTCCACACTGTTCCATTTCACAAAAACAACGAAAAAACCATGCATTGCTTTTTACCACACTAGAGTCAGTGGTCTTTTAATGTATCAAGAGTTTTCATGATTCAGTCATCATTTTGCTCTTTAGCCATGAAATGTATCAAGTCAAACAGATTTTACGAAGGTAGAGTTACACTTGAAATACACCTTGTTACGTAACATCCCAACACAAATTAAAACACATAAAAATTCCCAAGTTGTGTGAACGAAAGATGAAACCTGCACAGTAATCCAGGTCACCATAAGCGAAACGGTTATCTTGCTCATCCCCCCGTGCGAATGGTTCTAGAATGCTGAGAATTGACAAAAGGACGAGCTCTTTCATATCCATTCACCTCCACATACAGTGGTTTTCACCACTACCAAATCCCAATCATAGTTGATTCCCAAAGTTGTAAGGATTTGTACTACACGTCCTTGCCAAGGATGGGTAGTCATCCCCAAAACCTAAAGGGATCAACACCATTCAAAAACAAAATTCCAACAAATCATCATCCTAACACTTTCCATTCACCTTTGGTCTCCAAGTTGTAAGGATTCGTACTATCCGCCCCTAACCAGGATGGGTAGTCATCCCCAAGGCCTAACAGATCAATGCCCTTGCTCCATAATCTCCATCATCCCCTTGGTCCCCAACGTCGTAAGGATTCATACTATCCGCCCCTAACCAGGATGGGTAGTCATCCCCAAGGCCACAAGGATCAAAGCCATTCACAAGCTCAAATTCAAAATACACAAAACCAAAATCAAATAACAGTGGTTATCACCACTATTCAAAATCCTTGCTCAAAAAGAATTAATAAACAGTGATCTTCATCACTATATAGACGAGCAACTTTCTCAACCATTAACCCAACAAATATCCTGAACTTGAATCCCTGGAAATCTCAGCATTCAAAAACCATCTAAGTGATCCTCATTACAGGTTTGGTTGATAGCCTATCTGGCAATGGTGGTATCCTACCCGCATGACGATATGTCTGTCACATTCGCTTTGCATATGTGCAGACCAATGTTTGCATAAGGATGAGCTAGCTTATGGTATCCTGGATAACATCGCAGATTAATCTAACTAAATACAACAAAGGAGTTAGTGGAGCTAATTAGGTGATCCTCAAGACAGGTTCGGTTGAAAGCCCATCTGGGGAATTGGCGGTATCTTGACAAATACCACATAAATGAACTCAATTGCACACACAGGGATGTGAAATAACTTGGTCAAAAACAAGTCCGATTCATACCTTGTTCAAAAGTCTTGTAAGATAAAGTACAATCATGGCTAGTAAGTTAAAACCGTCTGAGTCTCAGAAAACCTTGGCTACATTTCTAAACCATTTTCATCCTTACAATACCATCAGAAAATACAAAAAAAGAAAAACCACATGTATACATACAAAGTCATGCATCACAACAATCGCCTAAAAAGACAAAATAATGGAACTCTAAAAAGTCTATGGTGTCATAGCCAAACATCACAAAGTCCATACATCCATTTCATTTCTGCATATCACATATAAATCACAAACATTTGCATTCATCATGCATCCATCAAAATAAATCAACATACAACAACCAAATTTATCATACCATATGCATCCATCAATATAAAGTAGCATGCATCCATCAACATCAATCATTGTGCATAACATAAAATCATGACATATACACAAAGAAAGAAAATCAAAACAACAAAAACATCACAAAAATATAACACAAAAACATAAGCCATAAGTTGCCGGACACGAGTGCTCTTGCACTTAACCTCTTGGCATAGAAAATCGATGTCGGGGCTCAAATTGTCATTTTCCCACTTCCCCAAGAAGGCTACCATAGCTGGACCGCTCCACGGGAAGACGGGTTTTTGATGATTTCACCTCATTATGGCATCACCAAAAGGGTTAACACCCACCAAAAATAGGTCCAAATGTCGGGAAATTGCACGTGCTTAAACGGTAAAACATCTAAAGGCACCCTAACCTAAGTCATCTTGGGTCAAGCGACTCGTCGCTTTTCTCATGAAGGTCATTCCCTCATCGATTCGTCGCTTGAGGGGGTAGTCACACTTAGTCACCAATCAACAAGCACACACCCAATCAAGGCAATGGCATGCATTCAAAGAATCATTGACAAAGACAATCACGCTCCTGCTTGGGGCAGTAAACAAGCAATCATCAAATTGATCAAACACTTGGCATTCGTGAATCATGAACACAAGGTTCCCCTGTGGATAAAAGGTTGTGCCCTTTGCCTAATCATGACTGATCAATGTCCAAGCTCAAGTCACACCTCACCAAAATAGGTTAACACTTGAAATCAAATTCCTTAGCTCGTCAGAAGCAAGGATTCAAGAATGCATGCCCTTTCCATACTTGGGGCATCAAAAGTTGGTTAGGTTACCAAGAAACCCTAATCATTAGTGCTTTGGTTATCTATTTTTGCTCAAGCATCGCATCACCCGTAGCGCTTCCCAAAAAGGGGCATCTGTAGACACCAAAACAGCACCAATCCGATTAAGTGACTACAAACACTGATCGCATTGACATACACAGCTTTCAGGGCAGCCCTCAGAGGTCAAACAGTGGTCCTAGCCACTTACATAGCAGTTTAGAAGGTCGAAAAGTAAACAAAGCCTTGATCAAAACAAAGCCTTCATCAAAGCAAGCCTTTATCAAAACAAAGCCTTCATCAAGACAAAGTCTTAATCAAAAGAAGGGCCTCGACCGAAGTGTCACGATATCACGTCGTGATATCGCGACACTTCGACGCCCAAAGCAAAGCTTTGCCTGAAGTGTCGCGATATCGCGACGTCGCGATATCGCGACACTTCGGCGCCCAAAGCCTTGCCTTGCGAAGTGTCACGATTTCACGACACTGCCCAAGGCTTGCCTTGGCCGAAGTGTCACGATTATCGCGACACCAGGTGCCTGCCGAGTGTCACGATATCGTGACACTTCGGCCCAAGGCAATGCCTTGGCCGAAGTGTCACGATATCGCGACGTCACGATATCGCGACACTTCGGCGCCCAAGGCAAGGCCTTGGCCGAAGTGTCGCGATATCGTGACGTCGCGATATCGCGACACTTCGGCATTTGCGCTGGGCAGATTTTTAAACATTCAAAGGCGACACGTCAGCATTCAAAGGCGGAATTCAAACAATTAAAGGCAAACATTAAAACATTTAAAAAATGATTTAAGGTGGGCTTTAGACAACTGGCAGTGACACCACAGTCAGTTGCGTGGGCCGTTGAAGGACTGTCACAGGTGGCATTAACGGAAGCCCGAGTCGTGGAGGACTTTCCTCTCTCGAGGAGACACGACCGCCACATGGCACCTTTGACCAACGCGTGGCGCTTATGCACGACATTCAAGGAGACCCCCTGGGTCTATAAAATGGTGGATTTTTCCACCCAAACGGAGGTTGGCAGGGATTCGAAAGCAACGAAGTGCTGTCAAACTAAAAGGCCCGATTGCTTCCTTTCTGATTCATTTCTTCTACACTCTTGATCTCTTTCGCACGGGAGGTTAGTGAGTGGTTTCTAGAAGCGTGGATCCGAACCTTAGAACCCGACAGTGGACAACAGTATTCCATCCATTCGACGATAACTCAACCTAAGAGATTTCGAGTCCTTCCCTAGTGGATCGACGTCGAGATCAAGTTCCAACGGCGGGCGGCCCGCTTGGGCGCCCCGCACGTGTTCCTATGTTTCAAGTTATTGTATTCTATCATATTGTATTCTCTGATGTTTAAACGTCTATCAGATTCAGAAGACGTTGCTCTTAGTTTATTTCAATCTATTTCGATATCGTGTGCTCATCTTACCTTACGCTTTATGCTGTCGAAATAACTCACGTTTTACGATAGAATATATCTTGCACTATGTTGTAAGTCGAATATATCTTGCTACGTTCGAGCATATCTTGCAGTTAACAGTGTTCGAATACATATTCTAGAAGGCATTTTATCGGCAAATAGTATCGTGTTTTAGTCGATTTTTGGTTCTTCATTGACCTGCAGATAACAGTGACTGTTTTATTGGCAGCAGCCTTTATGCTTTTGTTTATTTTTAACACAGGTGCTACTAAACAGTTTACTATTTCTTTGAATGCAGGAAGAACAGCAGCAAGCAAGGATTCATCAGCATAAGCGGCGGCAACACTGGCCCGCCCGTTTCAAATGTGGGCATGCGGAAAAGAAGATCACTGTTCATGATTGTAACTGAAAATATGTAACTGAGGAGATGCATTGTAACCGAGTTGGAATCAAATTAATAAAAAGGGTTGTGCTCCTGCTTCTGATTTGATTATATCTGTGTTATTTCATGCATCAAGCTATTTGGTTTACATTGCAATTAGTGTTTCTTTTATTTTCGGAATCTCATGCTTTCAAGTAACATTAACAACATCTCGACTAATTGAATTAGAATCTTCAAAGTTAGAATAATCGGGGTAGCCCACAATGGGATTTGGTGCCCTATTGATGGAATTCAGAATATCCTCCCCATCCAAACCTCTGGATTTAACCACATAGTCAAACAACATCTTTGCGAGACCCTGATGAATTGGGTTCGAGGCCACTCCTTTCTTAACCCTACTAATCGACCTAGCCAAGGACTAGAATAGAAAGGAAGGAATGTTCATCAATATTTTGTGGTGAAGATGGTTGAGGAACATGAAATGAAAGCTTCTCAGAATTTATTGATTTTCGTCAAGAGTGAAATACCGCATTATGAATAAGGTCACTCTATCCCATGGAGCTTTCAGCTAATTTCACTTGAAACCATTTTGGATTCTGACCAGCTCTTCTTCCTCCCCCAAGAAAATCTGAGATTCTTTCGCAAGAGAGTGCTTTTATCTATTGTGCACGAACTAGTTTGCTACCAAACCCATCACCTTTGCTATCAGGGGAATGCTAATTTTTGAATTTAACTATGCCGACCCTAACCACACCATTACGTTAAGAATACACCAAGTGTTTAGCCATCTTCTGTGGTGACAAAATAACTTCAATAGGCACTGGAAGATGTTACCCTTATTTAAAATCTTTCTCATATCTTCATCGATAGTTAGGTAGCTTGGCCCTAAGATAAAGGTGACTATTATAACAGAAACTCTGATGATGACCACTTCACTTAGAGAAGCACCCTGGATCCCCATGAAAACTCCACCACTCGAAAGAGCTAGCCCATCACCTTGAGTTGTAGGATCATTTAAATGGAGCAAAAAACCTGGTAAATTAAATAAGAACAAGCATTCCTATCACTCGGTTGCCTTGGATACTCATGATAAATCACAAGTATCGGAGAAGGTGGAGCAATTTCCAATTTGCACGATCAATTGGGATGTGTTGGAATATATTACATTATTTGGTACATGCTAATGTACCACCTTTGGTACATATTTATATTAGGAAAGAGTGTCCTAGTTTAGAGGTTGAGTATTTACTTTATGTAATGTAATAAATGCACAAGTATTATTAAAATGTGCAAAGTATATTGGTATTATAAATATGCATAGTTGTCCATGTGTACATGAGTCCATAGAATAAGAAGTTGGAGAGTCTCTAGAAAATTGAAGGCTAAGAGTGCTTCATATGAAGAGTCACTTTACATCCTATATGTATAGGATATGCCATGTTATGTAATATGGAAGTATGTATATTTGAGATCCTTGATTCAATAGAGATACATTTTTGTAAGAATTTATTAATGGTAATTTTATGAGCTATAATTTAAGTTATTTCCAAGTTTTATACTTCCAAAATATTACCATTTATTGTATTGCAAATTTATTTTGATCTTTTGGTTGATTTTATATTAAGTATTTAGCTTCAAAATCTAACAGTGGTATTAGAGCCACAACAAGGTTTTGAATTGCATGGGTTTTAAAGTTGCAAAGGATATTTTCATTGGTTATGGAGAAACCAGTGAAGTTAAAGGAATTGCCTTTGAAAAATAAAAGCAGAGAAGTTTGGAGATTTACCTATTCCAGGAGAAAATTTGAAATAGGAGATTACAGGTCTTGAAGATAGACCTTGGCGTTGAGGATATTGAGAAACCCAAGAAGGAGGTCCTATTGGAGATTTTGAGAGATTGAAGGAGATTCCAGATTACAATTTGGCTAGAGTCTTTCCACAGGGTTGAAGGAGAACTCATGAATACTAGGACTCAACATAGAATTCTTTCCACTAGTTTTGAGAATAGCTAGTGAAGTTTATTGTTTTTAGAATTTTGGAAATTTTAATGCAATTGGTCTAAGTTTTTTGTTGCAAAAAATTAGTTCTCAAAAGCTAAGAAGCTTCCTACAACAGATAGAGAAGAATTTCACCTTCGATTTCTTGAAATTCCATGTGCTTTCCTCGTGTAGGGATTATTTTTGAGTTGCAGCAAAAGAATAAACATTGAAGTTTAAGGAGGTCCAAGAAAGAAGGACCCATTGGATATTGAAGGAAGAATATTGAGGAGAACCAAGAAGGAGGTCTCATAGGAGATTGAATATTGAATGCTACAGATTGGAGAAGTTGAAGAGACCCAAAAGTGGTCACATTGAAGAACTTCCAGATTTGGAAGATAGAAGATTGGATATTGAAGTCAAAGAAGGACTAAGAAATGGTCCTATTGTAGAATTTAGAAGCAACGAATTTTGGAGATCCAATAAATCAAGGATAGGTCTCATTGAAGTTTTAAGGAGAATATTTGAGGAGCTGTATAATTAGAATACCTAAGAGAGGTGGTCTCAAGAGAATTTGGAGAAAAAGCAAAAGGCTAGAGGAAGCCTTATTGTAAAATTGGAGAAGTAGCCATTGGAGAAAGCTAGAGGAAGAAGAAAGCTAAGCAAGGAGAAGGAGAAGAAGGCTAGATAAAGCCTTATTGTAGAATTGGAGAATTTGCCATTGGATAAGTTGAGAAGAAAGCTAAAGGAAGAAAGAATCCAAGAAAGGAGAAGTTTATGATAAAGAAGGATTTGGGACAATTATCACTATTCAATAAAAATCCCAAGAGGGAAAAGTTTTTGGCAAGAAGTTTGCCAAATTTTGGAGAATTTTTTTGAAGATCTCAAGACATTCATATTATTGAGGAAGAAGATAGTGAAGAAGATCAAATTTGAAGTCAGAATTCGACGAGGATTGAAGGAGAAAGGAGATTGAAGAGACCACAATTTTGAGAAGTTTAAGGATAGCCATATAAGGTTTGAAGGCTGAATTAAAAAGGAGAAGTTACTAAATTTCAAGGTAGAAGTTGAAGTGTTGTAGGATAGAAAATTGAAGGAGGAATAGAGCTACGATTTGGAGAAGATTTGGGAATATTTTGAAGTTCTCTTGAATAGGAGATTGAAGAAGGTCGTGACAGTAAAATAAGGAAGCATTTTAAAGTTTTTCGTTGTATTTTTGGATAACAAAACAAAGGAGGAATTGACTGGAAAGTTGTAAAAAATTCTAGTAGCATTTGGATGATATTAATAGCTACAAGTTACAGAGTTTGAGAGAACAAATTTGGAGGAGATGTGAAGCCACAAATTTAGTTTTGTGGACAACATTGGAAGTAGGAGAAGAGATGCAATTTTGGAGAACTCAAGGAAAATTTTGGAAGAGCTTTGGGTAGAAAAGAACAGGAGGATTCAATAGCATAATTGTTTTTGAATTTGGGCAGTAAGAAAGCAATATTTGGGTAGCTCTCATAGCTAAAAATTTGGTAAGGATTGGAGCAGAAAAGTGAAGGGAAGTGAAGGTGCAAAACCTACAAGATCAATACAACAAAAGGGTGAATCAAATCACCAAAGAAATCAGCTGAAAAGGGAGATCAAAAAGGTATGCATTTTTGGAGCTACATAAGTTTATTATTGGAGTATCAAAACCAGTCTACATTAAGTATTTAAGAGCACCATATTACTTCTATTAAATCTAAAGAAGGAAGTTGAAAAAAGAGTCTTCAAGCAAAACGAGTTGATAGCACTTGCATCATAAAATATGCAAGATCAAAATAACAAAGATATAAGTTAAAGTTTACTTGAAAAGGAGGAATAAGAAGGAAATAACATTAATATTAGATGTTTTTTAGCCCATAGAAAATGCAGATTTATTAGAGTTAAAAGAAATAGTGCAAGAATATTTTTCTAAGAAGGTTGAAGACCAAGTAAGGTTAAAAAGTAGAGCACATTTTTAAGTGTCTAAAGACACTAAGAAGCCATAGTGCAAAGGTGAAGTGAAAGTATTAGTATGGAGTAGTGAAGCACCATCATAACACAAGGGAGAAGTGCCACCACCATTCAAGGAACATTCACCATAGTTCAAGGTAGTGCCACTATTATTTAAGGAAGAGACACCATTGCTCAAGGGAGATCCACCACCATCTAAGGAAGACCCACCATCAAAAATGTAAAGCACAATCATCTAGTTGGAGGTCCAATATTTTCCCAAGAAGCTCAAACGAATGTAAAGGAGATGTTTCAACAAAGAAAAGTGAAAGAGCTACGTAGAGAAGGTAGAAGGTTTAAAATTAGGACAAGAGTCCAAGCATTAACATTGGAGGGAACATTACATGAAAGAAGGACAAGTGTGAACAAGACAAGGCACTAAAATAGACAAGTCAAAAATAATTTTGGGTATAAAAATTATGCCCAATCCAAAGGATACGTTAAAGTTTTAATTGGAGTGAGGACACTTGTTAAGTAACACTCAAGAGTGGTATAATTGTGTTATACTTTGTAGATTTATGTTACAAGTGCTTGAGGAGAATATGGGAGTGAATTTGAAGCACTAGAAAAAGGTTGAGTGACATGTGGCACATGTGAAGTGGAAGATCAAAGGGTTTGAAGGAGTTCAAATATTTAAAACAACCAAGACAATTTGTTTCAAGGTTCCAAAGATAGCATAGTGCGACAAATAATCTAGATAACACTGAAATTAGTGTTGTGTAATATGTGTAAGTGCAAGTAAGAAAGAATGCCATTTGGCACATGCAAGTAAACCATACAAGTCACATACAAAGAGTTGAGCATTCAAACAAAATATAAGATCGCATTGCTACTATTATAGCAGTAGGCATATATATTAAAGCACTTTAAAAGGTTGAAGGTCATTTTGACCAATCAAGGAGGAGATAATAATCTTTCCAAGGTAGGTAGATCTACGTGCAAAATAGGAGGAGTATCAAGTGAAGCTATTGACCAAGAGAATTACCACATTCTAGTTTAAAGGTAATTCATTCAATTTAACTTTATTTATATGGTCAAAGATAGGAGACATAAGGGTACATAGGAATTATTACTTTCTAAGGTTAAAGTGAAAGTATTTATTTTGGAGAGATAAGAATTTATACCTTAGAAATCAAATTATTGATAATAAAGAAGTTTATGAAGATTTAAAATTTGGTTTGGAGAATTGGAGGAATATTTTTGAAGTCTACAAAACAATTTGAAATATTTGCAATTTGATTAGATTGGAGTAATAAGGGTTTCTACATCAAATTAAACTTATAAAATTTGGAAATTTCTTTTTATAGAATTTCTAAATTTCTAATTTTGGAGTTATAAGGAATTCAACATCAACATAGGATTGAGAAATTTAGAAGTTATTTTTGGGAGATAAAAGGTTTTCAACTTAAAATTGAAAATTATTCTTAGTCTATCAATAAAAACTAAGGAATCATTTTCTATACTAAAGAGCTAAAAGGATGTCTACTTCAAAGGGTTCATTGAATAATGAAATGGAGAATGAAGTTAGAAAAGAAAGAGTAAAAATTATAAAATCTGGAATTAAATATTTGGTTGAAAAGTCTAAAGGAAAATTAGACTTAGTTTTAAATTTCATTTACAAGGAAGTATTAGAAGAAAACTTTGGAACATTAGAATACTATCTACATGCAAGGATGTTTGAAGCAACTGATAGTGACAAAGATAGTATTATGATTCCTTTGAACATTGCTAGTATGCTTACACTCAGACATTACAGAGATAAATTGAAACTGAAGGAGCTAATTAAATACCTTAAGAAGAAAACAAAAGTGAATGAATAATTCTTAGAAAAATTATGTTGTTCTTCATGTAATGTTAATGATTCAAGTTCATCAAAATTGGTATCTTATCATGATGCTCTAAGTAAATGCTTTGAAGGTTCTATTCATGACATGAAAGGAAAAGGTAAAGAGAGTTTTTTTGCAGAAATCAAATGATAGTGTGACATCATCTAAAGGCTTATATATTGACATTAACAATAAAGACAAGCAAGAAGAGAAAGATCCTAATCAATAAGGCATATAATGCAAAATGAGTTAAAAGTACAAAGACTAAAGTCTTCAATAACCAAATAATGTAAAATAGGGGGTGTTGGAATATATTACATTATTTGGTACATGCTAATGTACCACCTTGGGTACATCTTTAGATAAGAAAAGAGTGTCCTATTTTAGAGGTTGAGTATTTAATTTATGTAATGTAACAAATGCACAAGTATTATTAAAGTGTGCAAAGTATCTTGGTATTGTAAATGTGCATAGTTGTCCATGTACACATGAATCCATAGAATAGGAATTTGGAGAGTCTCTAGAAGAGTGAAGGCCAAGAGTGCTCCATATGAAGAGTCACTTTACATCCTATATGTATAGGATATTACATGTTATGTTTTGGAAGTATGGATATTTGAGATCCTTGATTCAATAGAGATACATTTTTGTGAGCATTTATTAATGGATATTTTGAGTTATAACTGAATTTATTTCTAATTTTTATACTTTTAGAATATTGCCATTATTATATATATTGTATTGCAACTTTATTTTGATCTTTTGGTTGATTTTATATTAAGTATTTAGCTTCAAAATCTAACAGGATGGTAGTGCATTCTAAAATAAACACAGTGAAATCACCACCTTCGTGCTAGATCATGCAGTGGGAGTTGCACCAGGGAAACAACCCCATATTTGCCTTACTAATAAATCTTAGGATGTTTCTATGTTGAAGAATGATGATTCTAGAGATCAAACACCTCAAACTGAGTCGTAGGGTGGTGATAACTATGACACGTCAAAGCAACACTTTGCATGTACTTGAAGACCTCCACTTTGGAGTAATAATTATATCCGCATAACACCTCTAACTCAAACTTATTAAAGCATATGTGGGATTATGCCAACTGACTAGGCCAATGAGGTTATGCCAAATCTTGTTGAAACTACACTTGTCTGTCTTCCTGATGGGCTCTAGACTGTAAGGTAAACCAGGGCAAGTCATCCCCTTGTCCATATCCCAATACCTTTTTAGGACATGATCTTTGACATATTTGTTGTCACATGTGCTAGCATTAGAACTTCGCACCTAAAGAGTATATGTGACAAATAACCCTCCAAACCAATGAAGATCATATTTCTCATGCTTTATAAAATGATGTTTCTCCTTTGCATTTCCAGTGCAACAATGATAAATGTTACTAACCACTGAAGGCTACCATATTAAGAACTTCCACCTCAGCCCTGAGCCTTTCTTCTTGGCGACAATGATTAAATCTAGAAATATGATCATTTTAAGAAATCAAGATGAACGACTAGGAAAATATCTTTTGAAACCCTTTTTCTTTAAGTGTTTTTGCCACATGTGATTTTGCCCCTTACAAATCCCAGTTTAATTGTTGATGGCACGAATCATGGTCATATTTAAATTCAAAATTTTATGGTTCTTTGGATTCAAATTTCTATGATAGACTTCCACACCAGCAAAGGCCCGACTACCACAATCGATAGGAGTGTTGGAGAAAGGGTTATAATTGTCTAATTTCATTATCTAAATAATTTAGATCAACTGGGAAATTTTCCCATAAAATAGATATGTCTTCCTAGGAAATACCTAGGTTGACCAAGAAGTTCGTTGATCTATTTCCTTCCCTGTAAATGTGCTTAAATTGAACAGCTTTCAAAATTTTAAGTCATTCTTTGAACTTCAGTTAGAAATTTTGAAATGGTCTTGGTGGATGTGTGAATACCTTTGAGCATTTTTATGATATTGAGAGAATCACCTTCTATTATTACCTTCCTGCAATCCAATGACTCCAACTGAGAGACCCCTTGGAAAAGTGCTCTTGCTTCCATAAAATGATTGGTCTGACAACCCATTTTTTTTGTAAAAGCTAGTAGAATATCCCCACTCAAATCCCTAATGACCCCATAACACTAGCCGATCTAGGGTTACCTATAGAGACTCCATCAAAATTCAACTTCAACCATCCTAAAGTGTGGTTCCTATACAGATACATATCTAATAGAAGATTCAAAATAGGTCAATGGAGGCTAATGGACACTAAAATTGAGGGTAGATTCTAGTTCTTTATATCTATCTAAGGTGACTCTATCCAAATTGAGATTCTTCATGTTCTCAATAGTGGTCGTAATGGTTCATAGAGAGATAAACTTAGTCAGGTGCGATAGGTCTTATAAAACCTGATCATTTCTCTCCTTCCAAATGTGCTACCATAAAGAAGGTAAACCCAAGGTCCAACGACTACAAATGTGGGGGATGAGAAGGGAGAACCCTACTATTTCACAAGAACATTCAAATTGTTTGGAAACACTCATTCAACACCTATATACTGAAGGAAGAGGTAGAAGACTTCCTGAGTGAAGGGACAAATGGGCAAAAGGTGTTCCAAGGATTCCTCTATATTTCCATATATATAACATCTATTCGAAAGGACCATACCACTATTTTAGATATTATCTAGCTAAGGAATTTACCTTGGATCACTAACTAAAAGAAAAAATTGATCTTAGGAGTGAGACCCTTTAACAAAATTCTACTAGCTAGGATCCAGGGGTCAACATTAGCATCTAAAAGGAAATGCGTAGACCTAACTGAGAAAATCCATCATTCTCTAATCCCCACACCAATTTATCTAAAATTTCCCTACCAAGAATAATGTGTCATTTAATGATATCGAACAAGGCTTTAAAATTTTTCTTCTCCTCTTGTGACAAACCTAGGAGAGCAATGTATTTCCAGCAATTTTGATCATTAACAGGTTCCATAAAATCATAAACCTTTGGACCAAATACATGGTTTGTAATTGGATTTACCAAGGATAGGTTTGAGAAATATTCCAATGGAAAGTCAGTAACCCATAGGTCCCTCCAGAAATCAATGCTTTGATCATTTCCCAATAGCCATATTGCTCCCTTACAAATATTAGAGTGACTTTTAACAATGCTTGACTACAAAGCAAAGCCATGAGAAGGGATAGGATAAAAGAGGAAATGGTTACCATTACCCAAGTATTTGTCTTTCAAGATTTGGATCCAACTAACATTTTCATTTTGAGCCAACCTCCATCCTTGTTTGGTAGTAAGAGCTTTATTCATAACTTTCAACCTTCTCAAGCCTAGACCCCCATTTATTTTTTGCTACACACCTAATTCCAAGCAACTAGATGGGATTTATTCTTCTCTTCAACTCCAGACTAGATAAAGGAATGTTGGATTTGCTCAATTTTCTAAAAGATCTTTCTTGGTATCCTGGAGAGAGACATGAAATACATTGAGACGTGGAGGGTAAACTTAACTAGCATGGCTTTTCCAACTTGGCTTAAAAGAGCACCTTTCCATCCAAGCGAGCTTTCTTTGAACTCTTTCTACCACCGGATCCCACAAAGATGTCTTAATACCGCACTTAAATATAAGCATTCCCAAATACACAGAGGGAAGGGATGAAATCTCATAGCCTAAAATATTAGCACTTCTCCTCTACCTTCCAAGGAGGGTATTGAAGATTTTTTTTAGCTTTTTATCAGATTTACTTTTTGTCCTACCACTTTCTCAAAATCTAATAATATATCTTTGATTACCTTGGCTTGCAAAATCTATGCTAAAAAGGATAGCATGTCGTAAGCAAATTGGTGGTGAAAAATTAGGTCAGAAACAAGGGTCGGTTTAATCCCTTTTATGGTAGGATCAAATTTGAGAGTTCTACTCAATGAATCAGCCAACAGGATGAATAGGTATGGAGATAGAGGATCACCCTGATGAATTCCCCTGCAGCTCCAAAAGTAACCAGTAGGAGATCCATTGATAATTAATGAGAACATTATAGAAGAAATACATGCCCTAATAAACTTCAACCAGTTTTATCTAAAACCAAAGTTGCCCAAGACCTTAAGAAGAAAATCCCAAGATACTTTGTTTAATTGTTGATGGCACGAATCATGGTCATATTTAAATTCAAAATTTGATGGTTCTTTGGATTCAAATTTCTATGATAGACTTCCACACCAGCAAAGGCCCAACTACCAAAATCTATGGGAGAGTAGGAGAAATGGTTATCATTGTCTAATTTCATTATCTAAATAATTTAGAAAAACTGAGAAATTTTTTCTGTCAAATAGATATGTCTTCCTAGGAAAGACCTAGGTTGACCAAGAAGTCTGAAGATCTATTTCATTACCTATAAGTGTGCTTAAATTGAACAGTTTCAAAATTTTAAGTCATTCTTTGAACTTCAGTTAGAAATTTTGAAATGGTCTTGGTGGATGTGTGAATACCTTTGAGCATTTTTATGATATTGAGAGAATCACCTTCTATTATTACCTTCCTGCAATCCAATGACTCCAACTGAGAGACCCCTTGGAAAAGTGCTCTTGCTTCCATAAAATGATTGGTCTGACAACCCATTTTTTTTGTAAAAGCTAGTAGAATATCCCCACTCAAATCCCTAATGACCCCATAACACTAGCCGATCTAGGGTTACCTATAGAGACTCCATCAAAATTCAACTTCAACCATCCTAAAGTGTGGTTCCTATACAGATACATATCTAATAGAAGATTCAAAATAGGTCAATGGAGGCTAATGGACACTAAAATTGAGGGTAGATTCTAGTTCTTTATATCTATCTAAGGTGACTCTATCCAAATTGAGATTCTTCATGTTCTCAATAGTGGTCGTAATGGTTCATAGAGAGATAAACTTAGTCAGGTGCGATAGGTCTTATAAAACCTGACCATTTCTCTCCTTCCAAATGTGCTACCATAAAGAAGGTAAACCCAAGGTCCAACGACTACAAATGTGGGGGATGAGAATGGAGAACCCTACTATTTCACAAGAACATTCAAATTGTTTGGAAACACTCATTCAACACCTATATACTGAAGGAAGAGGTAGAAGACTTCCTGAGTGAAGGGACAAATGGGCAAAAGGTGTTCCAAGGATTCCTCCATATTTCCATATATATAACATCTATTCGAAAGGACCATACCACTATTTTAGATATTATCTAGCTAAGGAATTTACCTTGGATCACTAACTAAAAGAAAAAATTGATCTTAGGAGTGAGACCCTTTAACAAAATTCTACTAGCTAGGATCCAGGGGTCAACATTAGCATCTAAAAGGAAATGCGTAGACCTAACTGAGAAAATCCATCATTCTCTAATCCCCACACCAATTTATCTAAAATTTCCCTACCAAGAATAATGTGTCATTTAATGATATCGAACAAGGCTTTAAAATTTTTCTTCTCCTCTTGTGACAAACCTAGGAGAGCAATGTATTTCCAGCAATTTTGATCATTAACAGGTTCCATAAAATCATAAACCTTTGGACCAAATACATGGTTTGTAATTGGATTTACCAAGGATAGGTTTGAGAAATATTCCAATGGAAAGTCAGTAACCCATAGGTCCCTCCAGAAATCAATGCTTTGATCATTTCCCAATAGCCATATTGCTCCCTTACAAATATTAGAGTGACTTTTAACAATGCTTGACTACAAAGCAAAGCCATGAGAAGGGATAGGATAAAAGAGGAAATGGTTACCATTACCCAAGTATTTGTCTTTCAAGATTTGGATCCAACTAACATTTTCATTTTGAGCCAACCTCCATCCTTGTTTGGTAGTAAGAGCTTTATTCATAACTTTCAACCTTCTCAAGCCTAGACCCCCATTTATTTTTTGCTACACACCTAATTCCAAGCAACTAGATGGGATTTATTCTTCTCTTCAACTCCATACTAGATAAAGGAATGTTGGATTTGCTCAATTTTCTAAAAGATCTTTCTTGGTATCCTGGAGAGAGACATGAAATACATTGAGACGTGGAGGGTAAACTTAACCAACATGGCTTTTCCAGCTTGGCTAAATAGAGCACCTTTCCATCCAGTGAGCTTTCTTTGAACTCTTTCTACCACCAGATCCCACAAAGATGTCTTAATACCTCTCTTAAACATAATAATTCCCAAATACAACGAGGGAAGGGATGAAATCTCATAGCCTAAAATATTAGCACTTCTCCTCTACCTTCCAAGGAGGGTATTGAAGATTTTTTTTAGCTTTTTATCAGATTTACTTTTTGTCCTACCACTTTCTCAAAATCTAATAATATATCTTTGATTACCTTGGCTTGCAAAATCGATGCTAAAAAGGATAGCATGTCGTAAGCAAATTGGTGGTGAAAAATCAGGTCAGAAACAAGGGTCGGTTTAATCCCTTTTATGGTAGGATCAAATTTGAGAGTTCTACTCAATGAATCAGCCAACAGGATGAATAGGTATGGAGATAGAGGATCACCCTGATGAATTCCCCTGCAGCTCCAAAAGTAACCAGTAGGAGATCCATTGATAATTAATGAGAACATTATAGAAGAAATACATGCCCTAATAAACTTCAACCAGTTTTATCTAAAACCAAAGTTGCCCAAGACCTTAAGAAGAAAATCCCAAGATACTTTGTCATAAGCATAGTTTACCATAAGTTAGCTTCATTCTACCACATTAATATTTTGTTTTATCATTTTATACTTCCAATCATAAGTGTTATGTTTGTAGATGTTAAATAAGAAAAACAATAATAAGATTGCAAACTTGGACATAATTTTTTTTTATAATATGGAAAGAAGGGGTTTTGAAAAGGTCCCCCAACATTTTACATAATTATATCACTGTTCAAAAGAGATAGAACATAACGGAATACCAGGTGAACATGAACCAAGTCCAAAAATAATCCGAAAATAGAACACTCCCATACAAGTCGTAAAGACAAAAAAAAAATAAGGATGAAGCCCACAAACCAAACCAACCATAAGAACCATAAGCAAAGCATCCTAGAAACAAAATGAGATAGGAAGTAATCCCACAAATTGCCAAAATATACACCAAGATTATTTTTAGACCAAAATTATCTCCCCCTTGTCATTTCTAATTAGACTTTTAGTCCTTGCTAGGCCAAGATTACTTTTATTAGCTCCATCAAAATTTAATTTGACCCAATACCTAGGAGGAGGAGCCCATGAGGTTTGTCATCCAGGAGGATTGGCTTGAGGGCATTTTGGGATAGGTAGGCCGAAGTTAGCAATTAGGGAAGCTTCAGAAGGGGGAGTGGGAGAAGGGCCAAAGGGTATATTAGAAACATTTTCAAAAAGAGTAAAATGAATTTTAGAACTAACCTAGGTTGGGTTTCGTGAAAGGTTATTGAAGGCCCTATTATTGCACTCTTTCCATACCCCCCCCCCAAAAAAAAAAAAGGGGAAGGAAGAATTTCCACAATGCTCTACACAAGGGTAACAAAAATGAGAAAGGGACCACTGCTCAAAAAGGTCCAATAGAGAATTAGGAGTCACCCAATAGGTCTCTAAGGAAGAAATAAGTGAGGAGAGGATCTCAAGGGAGAAGAGACACTCTAGAAAAAGGTGTTGGATGGTCTCCTCGTTCAAATTGCAGAGATAACAACAGTTTGTCAACATTTATCCTCTCTTTATAATATTATCTAGGGATAGAATTTTATTTTGGAGGGTGAGCCAAAGGAATAAGTTCACCTTAGGAATGAGCTCTTTGGCTGAAATTTTAGAGCAAGAGAACCAAACACAATTGTTTGCAGTAGTAAGATGATAAGAAATTTAACAAAAATGATGCTCTTCTAATCTTACCTCCAAATTATAAAATCTTCATAAGCATAGTTTCAAATAGCTTGGATTCTTAGCTTAATGGCAAGGGTCTTCAGGGATGCAACATCATCTTGGTTTAGAAAATGACTCCTAATATCCTTATACTTCTTCAGACCATCCAATTCTTCATTGAAATTTACCACTTTAGATCCAAAGGTCTGAGTAAGTTTGGGTCTAAGGGTACCAAGGGAAGGGATATCCATGAGGGGAACATCCTCCAACCATGGATATTCCCAAAATTTGATTTTAACTCCATTGTCGAGTCTCCACTTGATGCCTCTTTGGATGAGCTTTCTGGATTTGACAATACTATTCCAAAATATCGAGCCATGGGAGATATTTTGATCATTCATTAAAATTTTGGCCTCTATTCAGGTATTTTTCTTTAATAATATGGGTTCAATCAATGTTATCTTGAGTGATAAAGCTCCAACATTACTTGGCCAACAAGGCTATGTTCATGAGTTTGATTTTATTTAACCCAAGACCCCAACCTCTTTTTATGAGTATACTTTGTCCCAAGATATGAGGTGAAATCTTTTCTTGAATTTAGTCCAGCCCATAAAAAATATCTTTGGAACTGCTCCAATTTTTTAGCAATTTTAACAGGAATTTGGAATAGAGATAGAAAATAAATTGGGAGACTTTGTAGGGTGGATTTTACCAATTGAGCCTTACCTTCTTAGCTGAGGAGAGCTCCCTTCCAGCTTGCCAACTTTTAATAAACTCTCTCAAGAAGAATATTCCAGAGATCCTCCTTGCATAGTTCAAAGAATAAGGGTAGGCCCAAGGTAGGTGGAAGGAAGAACAATAATGGAACAACCAAGAATTTGGAAAAGGGTTCTCTACTTGTTGAGAGGGGTGTTAAAGAAAAAGAGTTTACTTTTTCAGGAAATTGATGTATTGCCCAACAACTAATTCAAAGTCCTTCAAGAAATTTTTTATTTCTTTTGCCTTTGGAATAGAGGAACTGGTGGAGAGCAAAGTGTCATCCATAAATTGATGGTGTGTCATAGGATCAATGGGAGAAGCATGTTTTATTCCTTCAATGCTCTTGGTTGAAGTAGTTGCCTTTAGGGCTCTACTCAGGGCTTCAACAAGAATGATGAAGAGACATAGGGATAAGGGATCTCCCTGTCAAAGGCCTATGTTGCTATTGAAATATCCATATAAATCCCCATTCACAATAATTGATAATTGAGGGGTATTTTATAGGTTTTTTTTAAAACAATTATTATTATTTTAAAGTCATAAATTATAACAAATAATGGTACCATCAATACTCCACATAATACATAAAGTTTTAACTTTAGAACAATTCAAGTGTTTTATCAAATATTTTAATGTAAATAGACCTACCCAATATTCTTGTTTTTTATAAAATCAACCTCTAATAGTGTACCCAAAATGATAATGAAGAAATAAATGATTTTATATTTACATATTCTCTCACAAGCCACAATAAAAAAGGTCCATATATCCTCTTTTTAAATATCCTCTTATAAGAACCTTGCTTTGGACAATTAACCAAAGGAATGTTAAGGTTTTATGGAGCAATCAAATATTATTCCAAGTGAATGATTGGGATTAGAAAATTGGGATCATTTAGAGTTATCATTGGGAATAAAAAATTGTGCATTATCAATTATTTTTAACTAGATAATAGTAAGTGGTATTAGCACAATCATGACTTTTAAGAAAGAAACTTAGGTTTTAATCTTATCAAACTATACCTGCATAATTTTTAACTTGGTCTAATACCACTGCATTGACACCTTACAATCCCATATAACCCATTAAAAAATGTATTACATAAATTATATTATTATAATATTTAAAATATGTTATTATGGTTTGCTTTATCTATAAAAGTGTTTATGCTTGAACTCAAAAAGTTCTTATATTTAATTACATCTCATTTACTTTTGTTTCATAAGCATACAAGAAAATATATACATACAATTATATATAAAGGTTATATAAGGCTTCTACTGGGCCACTCCCTTCAAAATACCAAAATATTACATTTCTTGTTAGATCAATAAAGCATATGCGACATGTCTTTTTATCACAAATATTGCTTATTTTTTCTATCAAATATATTCTTAAACTTCCTTGAAATGCTATGTTTCTACAATATGTTCCTTGACCTCATTTTGAATAAGAGATAAAATGTCTCTTGGCCATTTGTCTTCTAAAATTTGAATTTCATCAAGATGAAGATCAACACCACAATTAGCTAAATTGTCTGCAACCCGATTTCCTTCTCTATAAATATAATCACATTTTTAAGAGATTACCTCCAATAAAAAATTATGAACATCAACAATAATATTATATTTTATCCAATCCCCACATCCATTCTTGTTGATACCATTAATGATAATTTGTGAATCCCCCTCAATTGAAATTTATTTTCATCCTTTTTCTATTGCAATTTTAATCCCTTTAAGAAGTGTCTTAGCCTCTACATAGTTGTTCGTTGAAATTCCATATGATTCTAAGTGAGGAGAATTTTACATTCATTATTTCAAAAAACACCACCTCCACTAGCATTTCCTAGAAGCACCATCAAAATTAAGTTTGATAAACCCATTTTGTGGGTATTTCCATTTTACCCTAAGATCAAACAATATTCTTTGTTTTAATGTCATTATCGCAAATGACTCTTTCATGTATGTTCAAATCCTATAACTAGGTTATTACTGCTTCTTTTATTGCACTTGAGACTTTCCATGATGAGCACCATATTTGTAAACATTCTACAAGAAAGGCAATAATATAGTTCCAAACTTGGGCATGATCTTGAATTTTATTTTAAAAACTTCTATTATAATTTCTAAGTCACAAATTCCAACAAACAATGACAAGGCCAATACTCTATAGAATATATAATGCTTTAGCTTTAAAATAATCAATCCAACATTTCACCACCTCTTTTAATGTTGATGGATCTACCCAATATTATATTTTTTAAAAACTCCAAATGGTATGAGCAAAGGGACAATGAAGAAGTAAATGGTTTGATGTTTCAAAATATTTCTCACACAAAGCATATTTAAAAGGTCCATGATATCTTCATCTTTGTAGACTCTCTCTTGTAAGAATATTAATTGGAACTTCTAACTATAGGAATGTTGAGGCCTTAGGAAGATCGTCTAGTCACCAAACATTCTTCTAAGGAAAATATTTAGGAGTAGGAAATTTTGATTGCTCTAAATCCTCACATACCAACTTGACCAAGTATCCACCATATTTTAATAGATTCCAAATCAACTTATCCTTTTTGTGTAAAAATTGGCATTTAAAACTCTTGAAACATCTTTTGAAGTTCATCAATAATTTATTTGAGTTCCTTTCCTTCAACTAAGTTACTAATAGAAATACATGATCTGGAGTTATTACTAATATTAATATAGTATTTTACCTTTGGACCTTTATAAGCTAGGCATTCTTGAGCCAATGGTTTTCATTTTGAGTTATATATAAGAGGATAAGGCTTCAACCAAATATCAAACCAAAAATTTGCATAATTCCCCTCATTGACTAACCATCTAATATATTTATTTATTAATTGAAAACTATCTAATATGAAATTCCATGTTGAATATCCTTTGAATAGGGTTATTTTTCTAAATAATTCCATAGCATTAAAAAAAACTATATACTTTTACCCAATTCTTTTCTTGATGTGTGAATAATCTCCACCCGAGATTTACCCCTAATGCCATACTCATAAGACTATAATTCTACAAGCTTGCTCCTCTAATATTCTTTCCTTTGCAAACCCTGTCCCACTTTTTTTAGAGCTTAATATTTACAAACAAATTAAACTATCATCTCAATTTAGTTGCTATAGCTACATATCTACATTTTTTCATAATAATTCTGAATTCTTGATTTTTCATTTTCTGGATCTTCTTCAATTTTTGTTATAAATACAAATATTTCAAAATTTAGCATCTTTATTGTTGATATTTTCCTACAATAGGCTTCACAATACCAAAACTCCACGTTTGTTGTTTATGCATTACATCTTAGTAGAGAAATATTTCTAAAACTTCATGCTATCTTAGTCTACTTTACCATAATTAAACTATTATTTTCCTTCCTAAAGCATACATGCAACCACAAGATTTGTAATCAATAGTTCATATTAAAACACACTAATGTTATAAAATATATCCAAACCCTACCCCACTTACAAATAGGAAACCTAATTTTTTCCTTGCATTCTTTCCAAATAAAGCCTTTGAATTTTATCAATTTTTGATGCTTACCTACTAGTAATCTTGAAAGTGATATCATATAAATAGGGACGGATTCCAATGTAGTCTCTATGAGTTGTAGCCTTCTTGCCATGGTTAAGAATTTTTCTATCCAACCTTCCAAACAAGCTTTCATTATATTCAAATAAGAGATCCAAAGTTCCTTTTTATTTCTTTTATGAGATAAAGGAATAACCAGGCAGGTTGATGGAAATTTTTCAATTTCAAACCCTAAAATATCAACAATATTTTTTTGTAAATCTAGGGCAATGTTAATGAAAAAATCCTAGATTTTTTAGTATTAACCAATTGACTAGTAGCCTTCTCATAGCATGATAACATTTATTTAAACTACATGGCCTCATTGAATGAGGGATAACCCAAAAGAAAAATATCATCAACAAATTAGAGATGAGATTCAAAGGGATCATTTCTTGCAACTTGAATACCTTTGATTTTTCCTTCCATTTTAGCCTTTGAGAAAGCTCTTTCTAATGCCTAGGCAATAATAGTAAATAGATAAGGAGATAGTGAATCACCTTGGTGGAGTCCACAAGATGTCCTAAAGTAATTAATAGGAGAACCATTGATCAAAATAGAATATTTTGTGGTGCTATAACAACATTTAATCCGTTTAAACTTTAAACCAAACATTTTAAGAATATCATGTAGAAAAATATAGGAAACCCTATCATATGCTTTTTTCATATCTAATTTCATAAACATACCTATTTTTTCATGGAATGAAGAGAATGTATGACCTCCTATGTAATGATTATACCATCAAGTATTTGTTTACTATACACAAAACGACCATGTTACTCTGAGATAACATAATATAGAATGACTTTATTTTTTTATTTGCTATAAGTTTTGAAATGATCTTATAAATCATATTACAAAGGCTTATTGTATGAAAATGATCAAAATATTGGCGTCTTTCTTGGGAACCAACATAATAAAAGTGGCATTGATCTTACTTATTATAGTCTTCCTTTTCTTGGGCTCTCCAACCATAACTTACATATCACTCTTCAATAAATTCCAAAACTTTTGAAATAAAATTGTAGGAAATCCATCAAGGCTAGGTGCCTTGTTAGGATGGAAAGAAAAAACTACTTCGTCTAGCTCTTCCGAATATATATTTTTCATAAATATTTTATTTTGTCCCTGTGTGATAATTGATGGAATTTTATGCAAAATTTTATCTTGTGTTTCCTTAACTTGCCTAGTATCTGATAAAATATTTTTGAAATAATTAATTGTTTCCTTCCTTATATCTTCTTATTTCTCAATATTTCTTCCATCTAGAGTTAAAATATTTTTTATGTGAAAAAAAAAAAATTTGTTTTTGTTATAGCATAAAAAAATTGTGTCTCTATCTCCTTCCTTGAGCTATTTCTCCCTAGATTTTTGGAACCAGTATAACTCCTTTTCAATGTATTATAATAATTAGAAATTAATTACTTTTATTTTGCATAAGAATCATAATCCATTATATTAATTTCTATTATCTCGTAAATATTTTATCTTAGATTTCTTTCTTTTCTTTAAAACTGTTACCAAAAGATCTGGTATTCCAAATCTTCATTTGCTCTAAATATTTTATCTTTTAAACAAACCTATACATATATGATCCTTCAAAATTTGTACCATTACACCATAACATAACCATATAGAAGAAATTAAGGTCTTGGATACACATAGACTAGAAGCAAAATAACTTTGGATGACCATTATTGGGTAAATCATGAATAAAAAGATTGAGTTTATCTTTTGATCTTGCTTCCAATAAAATATGTAAAGGGATTGTATACTAAGTTTGCAACCATTTGTTGGATAACAAAAATCTACCATTTTTTCTACTATATGAGTTTGCTTAATGTGTCTATTATCCCATGTATATTGAAAACTTGAAGGACTAACATCCCAAAGGCCATTTGAATTTACAAATGAAGTAGAATATTGCATTGATTTAGACCATCCTAGAGTACCACCTTTATTTTAAAAAGGAGATAGAACAATGTTGAAATCATCCCCAAGAATCCATAGATCACAATGAATCATCTTTGAGTTTGACAAAAATATGCTAAGGCTCTTCCAATATCTTTCATGAGTAATTATAATTGGAGCGCATACATTTCTAATCCTAAATTTGATGTTTCTTCTTTCCTACAAAGTAGTCCATCAACCCAATTAATTTTTGCTTCTAACAATTGCCCATACCATTTGCATTTGTCTCATATTGTTGCAATATCGCCTAAAGCTCCTATAGAAGAAATTTCTTGACAATCATCCATCTTCCAAATCTTTTAAAAAAAATCATTACATTCCTCACTACTTAATTTTATTTCTTGTATTAAAATAAACTTATGACTATAACAACATATTAATTCCTTAATAATTCTTTTTTTAGGAGTCTTATTTATACCCTTAATATTCTCTGATATAATTTTCATCATCATAACTTTTTATTTTATTAGTGGGCTTAGCCCCACTTCTTGTTAACACCTATGATATTTTTATTTAGTTTCTTAAATTAATATCCCTTTGAGTTTTTATTTAGTTTCTTAAATTAATATCCCTTCGAGTTTATTTTTCTCTTTGTCCATGCTTTGATGGCCTTCCTCTCATTTTTCTATTACCATCAACACTCTCATGTTCATCAATCTCTTTTAAGTTTCCATATTATTCATAGTGAGACTTATCTTCTAGATATTTATGTTTCCCTAAAGAATCTAAAATGCAAGGAATGACCTCATAAACACACACTTATTTATGTTTCTCCAAAAATCCTAAAGTGGACAAATGATCCTCCATAGTTACTACTTTCTTATGATGCCCTAGAACCTCTAAATTTAATATCCTCTATATGCTTTTATTTATTATGTTTCTCTTGAAACCCTAAAGTACAATGAATACACTTTGTACTAATTTCATTTTTATTGCAAGGAAAAAAATTATGCTACTTGAGAAAAATGAATATGATTTACCTAGAATATCCTTGACCTCCTTCATCTCATTTGCTTTAAAATTTGTGTTCCCATATTCCTTTGCTTTAAAATTTACCTCCTCATATTCCTTTGCACCTTTAACTCATTTTTTAGTTGAACTTGTGCATTGTACTTCCTCATACCTTGTGTCATTTTTCCTTCTAATGGTTGATTCAAGTGAACTATAATGGTCCTTGTCATTTGATGATGCAAAAGGGATTTTTCTTCCACTTAGGAGTAAAAAATCCTTGATTTGACCCAGCTTATCCTATGATATGATCTCCTTGTTTCATATCAAATTTTGCCTCATGCCCAAATTTTATCTCTTTTTCCATTAATTTCACTTTGTAATATCTTACCATGTGTCAAGTTTCATGATATTTGACATATTAAAATGCAATATTTTCATAATCCAATTGTTGATCTCATTCTCTTGATTTAAATTTAATCATAATGGACTGCAATAAAGGTTTTGAAATATTCAAGGCAACACGTATAAGAGTGCATACAACATGCCTTCTCTATTTAGTAGTGGGTCCCTCCTAGATGAACTTGTCTAGAGTATTTCCAATATTCTTCAAAACCTCCATATTGATGAGTTAATAAGGAAGTCAAAAAATCCTAATCCATACCAGAAGCCTTTTAGTAATTTTTGTTTCCATAGAAAAATACTCACTCCATGATCTTAATAAACCTACATATGATTTGCTATAGATTTGCTCTTCCTCTTATTGCTAACTAGGGCATTCATACTTCCAACTATGACATCCTTACTTCCAACTAGGCATCCTTACTTATAGTAAGGACTTTAAAATATGACTTTCTTTCCATGTTATCTAGATTTTCTTCACATAAATACTTAAGTTTGTGAGTTTTTCCTAAGATTTAGAATAAGAAGTGATGCTCAGTCCTTTATCACACTTTGTTTCCTACCTCTTGCTCATGTTTCCTAATTGCTCCTAGCATATTACATATATCTTATTATTATAATATTATGTAAAATTTTATATTATCATAAAATCTATATGGCTCTCTCTACCTAGGACCAAATTTTCTTTAGGGTAGATTATCTAGTGGGAAAAATACATAAGTCAAGTAACTTTACTCCTTAGGAATTTTGGTAAGCATATAGCCTAGGCTAGGAGGGATAGGTTGGTAGGCATTGAAGTCATTTTCAAAGGGATTCTTATCAAGCTTGAGGAGAAGGCTTATGATGAAGTTTTTTTTCTAAAAATTTTTTGGTCTTTCAATAATAATTATAGAGAATAAAGAAGTAAAGGCTAAGGGGAAATAATAAGAGCTCCATTGCACTGGATCAAGACCAGATATTGAGTTTCTAAGTACTATCCTTTCTTTAGAAAAATATAGATATGAGAAATTTTATATCTAAACATTGATGGCAATATTGTCAGAGACTAGGAGGTGATTGAATTATCTTTTCACCTTGCAAGGCTAGGTGAAGGAACATAGCGTGACCATGCAAGAGTGTATCAATATCATGGAACCAAAACCTAGCTTGGAAGTAGGGGGTAAGCTTGATCATCTAATTACTCTTGAAAAAATTAAAAAATCATCCTTTAACATGGCTAATGATAAAGCTCTATGTATGGATGATATTCCTAGTTAATTTTACAAAGCCACTTGGGACTTTATGGGACCAAATTTACTAAGAGTGTATAAATAAACCTTGATGAGAGGATCCCTTGGGAAGTGGATAAATCAAGGCCTTGTCAAGCTCATTCTAAAAGGATAAATAAATATGGTATAACAAATTGGAGGCCCATCACTCTCGTCAATGTCTTATAAAATTCTTGCTAAACTATAGCCTTAAGGTTGCACAATCTATTGCAAAATTTCATTCAACTTGAACAGAAAATATTTGTGAAAGGTAGGTATATTCATGGTAATATACTTGTTGTGTGGGAGGGGCTCCACTATGCATCAAATAGTAATATCAAAATATTTTTTCTAAATTTAGACTATGCTAATGCATATGACAAAATTGAATGAGACTTCATTCACATAATGATTCAAGCCTTAGGTTTTGATCATGTATTTTTTTACCATGACAACTTCTCTTTTTACTAATGCCAATGTGTCCTTGAATATCAATGGCTAGATTTCTAAAATCTTCTATCTAACTACTCTAGTTACTATCAATGAGCTTCAACAGGTGGTTTTTAAAATGAAAAATGAAAAACCCTAGGCCTTGATGGTTTTCCCATTGAGTTCTATCAAGAGTTTTGGGATATCCTTCATGCTGATTTATTAGAGGTGGTAGAAGAAGCCAAGAAAGCCAAAATAGTTTGAAGGTTATCAATAAAAATAATATAGCTCTTGTTCCAAAATCTCAAGAGGTGGATCATATCTTAGCTTTTAGACCTATAGTTTTATGTAATGTTCTTCTCAAAATCATTACGAAGATCATGGCAAAAATGTTGAAACCTCTTTTGCATAATATTTTTTTCCTTGAACAAGGGGGTTATGTGGAAGGGTGTCGAATAGTGGATGAGATAGTTCTTTCTCAAGAAGCCATCCTTTCCATGGAAATACAAAAATCTCCATCTATTTTCATTTTTTTAGACTTATATAAAGCCTATGATAGAGTGGATTGGCACTTCCTTGTCAAATGTTTAAGGTAATTTGGCTTCTCTCAGGATTGGATGGACTAGATTATGGGATGTATCTCTTTTGTGTCCTACTTTGTTCTTATCAATGGTAGGCCTTATCAGTTGTTCCCTACTTCCAGAGGTATTAGGCAATGTGACCCCCTCTCCTCTTATTTATTCATCATTCTTGTTGAATGCTTAGGGAGGACTATAACCAAAAACAAAGAAAACAAAATCATTGAGGGAGTTACCATTGCTTGTGGAGCTAAGTCTATTTCTCATCTTCAATTTGTTGATGACTGTACTCTGTTAGGTAAAGCTACAGTTAAGGAAACTTCTAAAATTAAGCAAATCATTAGTTGTTTTTCTAATGTTACTGAGAAATTGATCAATAAAGACAAATCTAACATCATTTTATTTCACTGCTCTCCAAATAGGAATCCATGGTCTTGGATAATTTAATATATAAGAAGACCTCCCTTTCGGTCACTTGTTTATGCATTCCTATCAATAGTCAAAGACAAAAAAAATTACTGGAATTGTTTATTGGATAAAGTTAAGAAGAAAATTAGAAAGTGGATTAATATGTGGCTTTCATTTGGGGTAGAATTACCTTGGTAAAATCATTCCTTAAAGCTATATATATTTATGTTTCTACTATGTTGAATATCCCAAAGGCAGTTCTTCGAGAATTGGATCAAATTAATCATTGGTTCCTCTAGAGTGGTACTAAGGAGAAAATAAAATGAGCCTTGGTGAAATGGGATACTTTATGCCTTCCCAAGAATGAAGGGGGTTAGGTTTCCGATATGCTATTAATAACAATAAGACTTTAGTTGCTAAAATGTATTGGAGGATTTTGCATAACCCCAATGCTCTTTGGACCAAGAATCTTCATGCTAAATATTCTAAGAACAAAAGTCCTAAAGACCTTGTTCACTATCAATTGCCTACAAAAGGTTCTCCTAATTTAGCAGCTCTTCAGACTGGTGAGGATTTGATTAATCAAAATTTATTTTGGATCATTCATAATGGTCAACAAGAATTTTTTTGGATAGATTCTTGGGATGGTCACTAGCCTTTTATAACTTAGTTTCCTAATTGGAGGCCTTGGATGGAGGAGCTTCATTGAGCTAACTGGATAAAGGTTGCTAATTACTATCGGTACCATACTAGTAATTCATAGGTTGGTAGATATTGGATCCTTGTTGAGGACTAGCCTATTCAAATGCTAGGAAGGCAAAGAAAATATATCCAAAGCATCCTTCATATGATATTTCTCTCTTGGTCCTATGATAAAGACATTTTTGGATGGAACAACACTACTAAGGGTGAGTATTCAGTTGCTCAAGGTTTATTTGACCTTATGCCATAATAATACCAACCAATCATATGACATATTTACTCAATTATGGGCTCAAAAAATCTAGCCTAAGGTGAGGTTATTTACATGGCTTTTATTGCATCATAGGGTGCTTACTAGTGAGCATCTTATGAAACGTGGTTTTCATGGCCCGTTTAGAAGTGAAATATGTGGAAAGAATGTGGAAACTCTCAACCATATTTTCATTGAGTGTACCTTAGCCTTTGAGCTATGGAGGAGAATGGCCATATTACTTGGCTTACAATTGTCCATTTTTTTACTTTTGGAAAACTTTGGAGGGATTGACCTAATCATGAGGGTGTTGATCATTTTTTAAGCAACTAGTTTGAATGGGTTCTACCATTATACCTTGGAATATCTACAAGGAAAGAAAAAACTAGATTTTCAATCAAGAAAGGAAGGACATTCACTATATCTAGAAAAAGACCATTACCAACTTAGTTGAATTAGTCCAACAACTCCTTAAACACCCCTAGAACTCCCACCAAATATGGTATCAAGTGATGCAAATATTGAAGATGAACTCTTCTAAGGGCAACCAACTTAAAAGGAATGTGAGAAATTGAAATATGGATAGAACAAGGAATTGGAAAACTCCTCCTAAGAATTTTGGAAAAGTCAATATCAATGGAGCCTCTAGGGGGAACCCTGAAAAACTAGTGTGGAAGAAATTGGTAGACTTTCATATGGTTTCCTGGTTTTCACTTTTGCTGAGAATTTGGGTATCCTTTCCAATAACCTTGTTTAGGGGTATGGTATCCTTAGAGGCCTTTGAGAGGCTGCTAAGGTTGGATGGAAAAAGATGTTGGTTGAATTCAAATATCAAGTTATGATTAATATGTTGAATACTCATTCTAAGAATCATAAGGTTGATTGGAGAATAAAAAGAATTGTTGAGAAGATTCAATTAATCCAAATGATATTTTTAAAAGTTGAATACAATCATGTGGTCAGAGAATAGAACAAAAATGTTGATGCTTTAGCTAATTGGGCATTGGACAAAGGTGATCTTACTTACTTTGACCATCCTCCTAGATGGTGGGATTCATATATAATGGAATCTCTTCTTTCTATCCTTTCTCTGGATGGTTCTAGTACTAGAGGTACCTAGTTCCTTTTTATTTGTTTTGCTTCTCTTTGGTTCGGTCAGGGTATTTTAGTTCCCTTGCTCAGAATGATCATTCTTATGTTTCCTCTATTGAATCTTGCCTAAATAGCCTTTTGGCCTAGAAAGGCCAAAGTTGTATTCTATTTTTTCCTTCTTTTTAGTTTTTTAGTGTGTGTTGTTTTGTATTGTTTTTGTTCTGTTTTATTTTTATGTTTTTTGTGTTGTTTTTGGTGTTTTTATGTTTTTGTATTTTGTATTTTTTTGTGTTTTTATTTTTTGTGTGTTTTTTTGTTGTGTTTGTGTGTTGTTTTTAGTTTTTGTGGTTTTTTTGTGTGTGTTTTGTTGTTGTTTTTTGTTTTTTGCATTTTTTGTTGGTTTTATGTTTTTTGTTGTTTTTGTGTTTTTTTTGTGTTTTTTGTTGTCTTTTATTGTTTTTGTATTTTTTGTTGTTGTTTTTGTTTGTATTTGTTTGTGTTTTGTGTTTTGTGTTTTTTTGTTTGTGTTTTTGTTGTTTTAGGCATGCTCTTTGATTGTGCCAAAGGGGGTAGGCCAGGTGTGATCCCTGGGTATTTTTGGTGGAATAAATACCCCTGCCTTCTTAGGACTTACCTGAAAGTGACATCCCAATTGGATTTTGTTACATAAACAAACAAAAGAAACAAAAAAAAAATGGTTGGACAAATGGAGCAATAACGTTTATGAGATCTTAAAATCCAACAAAAAATTAAACAATATATGAGGGAAAAATTTAGACTAGTCATGTAGACTAAATATTAGGAAGGAAAAACAATTATACATCAATTAGTTCAATACAAATTGTGCACATAGTCAAAATAAGTACATAAATGCAAAGATAAAATGGAAGGAAAAATGCTTATAACCCAACTAAGATCTAGTTCACACCATCTCAATGCAAAATTGGGATATGGACAATTCCTCAAGAGGTATGGTCAGAAAGAATGTGTCTTTTGCATAGCAAGAGTAGTAGAGATCAAAAATATTTTGTTATGGAATGTTGAGCCTATAAGGACATTAGGATTGCATATGAGGACACTCTAAAATTAAACTCACTAATGAAACTTTTTGAAGAATTGAAAATAGAAAAAAAGGAAAACTTCTTATCAAAATCAACAATAGAAAAAACAAACTCCAAAAGATGATAAGAGGATGTTGAGCTTTTTGACTTTCTTGAACAATTTTCTTTCTTGGATGTTGTTAAACTTTGGAACTATAAATAGGAGGTTGAAGGTTTGAATTCAAAGGGAGTAGGGTTGTACACCATACCCCATCTTATATTAAAGCTCTTGGTTGCATAAACTATTTTTGTCTCATGGACATAATTAAAATCATTTTTATTCATTTCAATATGACCAATAATATAACTTACATGCCAAAGTAAAACACCACACTTAAAGTTGAATACATACACTAAAATGCAAAACAATAACATGTCTTTTGATAAAAAATATATAAGTAAAGACTAGTCCTTTGAAGCAAATAGTAACCTAAAAATCATAATTCCTTGTAGGCTAATTACAATGAAACCCTTTTTCTCTACTACTATAAAGAAGAATATTGTATTTATAGTATGTAAATAATTAACTTGCTAGTTCTTATTCTTAGTTTCAATATTTTTTATTCTCTAACTTATTATAAAATTATGGTGTTGAGTATATATAATCAATTACATAATATTTTTTAATAATTATCCTATTGATAAGTATCATAAACAAAAGTTTAGATCGATGGTAATTTTTTTTACATAATAATAATACTAGTTTTTTATTAATATTAATTTGGCTTTTATTTTTGTTAAATTTAATGATTTGATAAAATATTTTTTTATTGGTTATTGGAGATTAAAATAGAAGCCATTCATATGATATGGTGAACAAGTTACAATGGTATTTCAGTAGGCATAGTTATTTTCACAATAACATTTTAGAAACTATGTATATATAAGATTTGAACCTAGTTTTCACCTTGGAAATCCACATGTCTAACTATAGTTCATATCATTTGATAATGATTTAATAACTATTGTATCTAAATACCATTTAAACCCATATTTGAATGAATTTAACTCATTTTATTTAATAACTATTGTATCTATAGTTGGAACAACATCAGGCTAAACAAATTGCAGTACTCAAATAAACATATTTACACATTTTTGTTGACCAAATTTAGGTTTAACAAATAGTTTAAACTAAGGCTATTTTTGTAATTGCCTCTAAAAATTTGACTTTACTAACCACTTAATAATATTTATCACATCCTATGATGTAATAAATCCTCATTTTTCCTTATTACATCATGATCCAAACATGGGTAGGGATGCTAACAACAATACAAATAACCACATGGACTAGGATACACTCAATAGTTCATCAAATACACTTAGAGTACAAATAGAGACACACTCAACTATTTGTAATAAGCAATAGTGGGAATGGCCCCACTATTCTTCTTCAATGGAAATTGCTCCACTATTCTTCTTCAATGGAAATGGCTCCACTGCACACTTAATAGGGATAAACTCTTGTATCCATATTAATTATTGGATAGGGACACACACTCTATCGGATATCATAGTTGCAAGTAGGGACACACTATTGTTTACAAAAAATATGATTTGGGACACACATAACTAGTCATAGATAATCAGTCAAATTGATCCTTAATGATTTTCATCTTCTTGTTAATGGAAACAAACAACCATTTAAGTGTGACATGGACCTTCACTTATCCATATAGATTTATATATATTTGAACTCTCAATTGTTGGCTTTTTTTTCTTCAACATGCGTTTGATCCCATGACTCAACCACAAGTGTCCTTATGGTGACCTTCTTATCCTATCGGATTTCATGGATAACCAATTGTCAGCCTTGCGCACACTCAGAAGATTCGGATCAGACTACTACCTTTGCAACAAGCTTGCCCCAAGGTTTAAACCTAGATCTCCTTTTAGTAAGTGCTTAATGAAACATGCACTTACCAATCCACAAGTGAACAATGTCATAGAGCACGATTTCGCAACGGCTACATTCTTGTCAGAGACCTCTTTGTTGTCCATGTGCTCCAAGAGTTGAAGAAAGACAGAACGAGCCAACCCCACCAGGACTTGTCTAGCTTCCTTAGTTGCGGGTGGAAGTCAAATAAACTCCTTTTTCTTTTCAATTGGCCTCCTGAGTGGTCTCATCATAGATGCCATTCTTTTCAATTGGCCTCATCTAGATGCCAAGGCCAGTGTTGACGGCATCCACTGTCACTTCTCCACCAGGCCTTCGGGTGCCCGGCCTGACTTGGTGACCACTGCAAGCATCTGTTCCCATCCTACGACATTTTGATTGACCTTCATGTCAGAAAATCCATGTTTACTGTCAGCACGTTGAGAATGATACTTTCCTTTGGGATAATGCTTTACGGTATGTCCACTGGTTGTTCTTTAAGATCATAATGCAAGTTAAATAAGAACTCTAGTTATGCTCGGTAGGTTCACTTTTTTTATATGGAGTGTGATGGGAGTGTAGCTTATTCCTTTGACTTTGCCTGCGATTGCCTGCATGGCCAACTCGATTTTGCTTATGATCTCTTGTTCATGCATGATCTGCTTCATGCGATTGAATTTGACAGAGATTTCAGCTTGTGATTTGTCTGCACAACTTTGCAATAATGAGAGCGACAGGGTACAGATGCACTTGGATACCCACATCTTTAGCTTACTCTGATATCATATATTAGAACAGCATGAAGCTGAACAAATTATATTAATCAGATAAACAAATTTATGCAATTTTATTAACTAGGTCTAAACTTAAACTATTTTTGTAACATTTTCTAACAACTTAAATTTACTAACTCACAATACTCCTATGTGAGTGGTTCTAGGCACTCAATAATATTGATCACATCCTGTTTTTTTAAAAACAATTATGGATCACATCCTCCAATAAATTTTAACATTTTAATTTATAACTAAAGTGTTTTAGCTATATTATATTATTGTGTTGGTCTAATTACTTGCATGTCACATGTTAAATGTTTAACTATATTTAACCTTGTAAACTGGTTAACTGTTTTTTTTCCATTTTAAAATATAATCAAAATGTTTAAAATTAAAATAGTTTTTAATATCTAATATAGCTATTTAAGAAGATTTGTTTATCCAGTATTTATTCATCCAATATTTTTATTAAAAACATATGTTTTAATAGTTTATGGTTTTCAATAATTGTCAATGGGTCTTTGGTTCAAGGGTTGAGACATATAGTTGATATAGCCCAAACCAAGGTTCAAACCTTGACTACCCCAAATAAGGTTTTTTTTTTTTTTTTTCTTAGGGACTCAAGTCACTTAATTTGATTTGTTTATCCAATATGTATTCATCCAATATTTTTACTAAAAACACATTTTTTAATAGTTTATAGTTTCCAATAATTGTCAATGAGTCTTTGGTTCAAGGGTTGAGACATATAGTTGATATAACCCAAAACAAGGTTCAAACCTTGACTACGTTTTTTTTTTTCTTTTTTTAGGGACTCAAGTCACTTAATTTAACTAAAGGGATGTAAAAGAGAAAGGGTAAAACCCTACTCTAAATTATAATAATAAAAAATATATAATTTTCCAATTAATTTTTATTTTAAACATATGTTTATATTAGTTTTTATTTACTTATTGTGACGCTATTTTTTTTAATTAATAAAAATATGTATAATTTGTATGTTTATATTAGTTTTTATTTACTTATCGTGATACTATTTTTTTAAATTAATAAAAAATATGTATATTTTTCCAATTAATTTTTATTTTAAACGTATGGGCAAATCTTGGGGCTGAACAAAACCATTTGTAGGATTCCCTAACAGAGTATGCAACAAATTTTTATGACCAGGCCAATTCTAGTCTTGGGTCTACTCATATTTTGAAATAAATGGGACAAGGACTTTAGTAAAGTCTGGTAGAGAGTATTTAATAGTGTTGATACATGTAAGATCCCTATTGTTCTCTTTATAGAACTATTTAATATTTGTTTCTGATAGCCATTCTCCTATATGTAAATCAACCAAATATCTGATATACTTCTTATGTAGTTTTTTTTGTTAGGATATACCTATTGGGGGTAAGCAAAAAACCATAATTATTTGTGAAATGTGGGGACCATTGTAAGCTTTGAGAAAGAGCTAAAAATATTTTTTTGGAAGAGAGTACCCCAAAAATAATAATTTTATCCTAAGCTCGTCAAATGCTCTCAAAAATTAAGATGTCAAATTTCTTTATCTAGCTTGGCTAAAATAGAAAAGTTTTAAGGCCAAGGCCTTTCCATGAAGATAATCCTTTTGTATGGGCCTTGAGAAGTGTATTCTTAATAAATCTCTTCCATGGCCCTATAACCAAACAGACAATCTATTTTACAACTAGGGCTAATCCTTATTTTTGATAACAATAAAACTTAGAACCCCCATGTCCCAAGGGGTATAACCAATATTCTAGTTTATGCTATGAAAACTAGTATTGCCATCATTTTTAGCACATAAAAAAATCTTAAAATATTTTATATTTATATAGGAGGCCTAGGAACCTAACCAACAAGGTGAATAATATACATGAGTATTGGCTAGAACTTTAGAATATATATAGAATTTCCCAACCAACGAGAGTGGTTTAGGCACCCACTTATCCAAATTGACTATAACTTTCTCCACAACACTAATCCATAAGGTTGAGGGTTGATATTTGAAGGCTAGAGGAATTCCCAATAATTTAAAAACTCGACTAGTTGAAGCCAATTCTAATCTCTATTTTGTATCCACTTGGCATTAGGATTTTACTAGTTCTGTAGGCACAAAACTTACACCATTGGATCATGGATCCTGAAGCTTTATAGTATATATCCATGCATATTTAATTTTTAGATCATGAATCCTAAATCTTTACAATATATATCAATGCATATTTAATTTAATTCAATATAGTCCAAACTTTTCTCAATAGTCAAGAATAGATCATCAACAAAATAACTATAAGTGAAAAATTGCCAAAGGTTATCTAAGTATGGGATCCCCTAGATTGCTCTCCTTTTTTTCTAAAACAATAATAAGTATCCAAACACATTAGCAATAAAAATAATAAGTGATGGTGTTAGAGGAAAGCCTTGTTTTATAGACTTCTTAGAAGTGATAAGATTAGGGATCACTTGAAAAATATTATGTTGAGAAGTGAGTCAAGAGATGCAACAACAAATCGATTGGAAAAGTAATTGAAAACAAGAGTTCATGCTATCCCAAGTGTAGACAACATCTCCAAAATTAGATTTTATGGAAGAAATAAATTTGTGAGATCTTCGAGCTAAGAGATTTGTGGAAGAAATGTGTGTTTCGATTGGATCCTAGATTGTTGCTTCCATAAGAGTTCACTTTTTTTCCATTCCTCTAACTTAGTTGTGAGTCTAATTTCATTTGTACTTCTAATCTCTATGAGGTCATCTAAATGGATTTTTCTATTCAAATTTTCAAGTTGAGCAATAACCTTCCCAATCTCTCCATGATACAAGCTAAGCCTTGTCTTTTGTTAGACCAATCATTAGGCCATTATCTGGTTGGATGTCCACAAGATGAAGGTTTGCAATATATTCACTCATGATGTCAATGCTTTTATCGAAATTTTTATTTCCCTTCATTTTCTCATCTAGAGAGAGGATGATTTTATAGAGAGAGGATGGTATTAAAATCTCCTCTGATCAAAGATCCAAGCTTCAAGAAAATGAGAGATAATATAAGTTATATCCTTCCACTATCTTCTCTTTTCCTCTAAAGTAGTCAAAGCTTAAAAAGTTATGCAAAGCATAATTTGGTTAGAATATCTAGTTTGAATAACAATGTCATGGTGGGTGGAGAAGAAAAATGGCATGGCAAGCGACTTAATTTTCTTCAATGTCCAGATGGTGAATGTGCAGAACCCAATCATAATAGATCGATTATATTGCATGGAGGGACCGGGAAGTCCATGTAGCAAAGGGACAAAAATAGTTGAAATAAAAAATGTGACATATAGAAAAATCAAAGGCACATCGGCAATAGCAATAAATTTGCATTTAGCTAATGATGAAGACCCTCCCACAAGGATTATGAGGAAAGTATATTTATTCAACTGATTCAATTTTATTTTTATTTTTATTTTTTATTTTTATATATAGGGAATCAGTTACATCTATAGTCATTTTTATTATCAAGTATAGTTTAAATTTTGGGGTTGTCTTCTATAATATCTATTCGTCAGAGTTCGTATCATCATTATCAGTTTGACGTGCACTTAAAGGATCCAGATCAGACTACTACATTTTCCAAATGGCATCTACAACGTTTGAACCCAAGTCTCTTCTTGGTAAGTTTCTGGCCATATAAGCACTTACCAATCCACCTAGCCCTTGGGGAAACTGATTCAAATTTTGATTCAAAAAGATAAAAAATACACATCTTTTCAAAATTTGATCTTTTAGAAAATATGTGCATTTCTATTTACAAGAAGATGTTTAGTGTAACCACAATTTCTATTGTTATTGTGTATTAAGTTGAGACCCATGCCACACTATGATTGGTTGTGTATTTGAAGTGCATGGTACCGACACACTTAAATATTGTGCAAGTAATTAGTTCACATTAAGAGCGGAGGAAATATCAATTTTCTCAATACTTAATGTGCCTATAAGCTCTATAATACTGCACTTAATAATCAATATTTTGAAGACAATATAGTATTCAATATGTACAAGGCAATCAAATATTGATACTATTTTTCAATGGTAAGGATCATTCAACTAACCTATTGATGCAAAAACAACAAAGTGAACATCATAAGTAGTGATCTACTCTATTACACCTATGGTTGCAACAATTGGTTATCCATGAAATCCGATAGGATAAGAAGGTCACCATAAGGACACTTGTGGTTGAGTCATGGGATCACACGCATGTTGAAGAAAAAAAAGCCAACAATTGAGAGTTCAAAGATATACAAATCTATATGGATAAGTGAAGGTCCATGTGACACTTAAATTGTTGTTTGTTTCCATTCACAAGAAGATGAAAATCAGTAAGGATCAATTTGACTGATTATATATGACTAGTTATGTGTGTCCCAAATCATACTTTTTGTAAACAATAGTGTGTCCCTACTTGCAACTATGATATCAGATAGAGTGTGTGTCCCTATCCAATAATTAATATGGATACAAGAGTTTATCCCTATTAAGTGTGCAGTGGGCCATTTCCATTGAAGAAGAATAGTAGGGCCATTCCCACTATTGCTTATTACAAATAGTTGAGTGTGTCTCTATTTGTACTCTAAGTGTATTTTATGAACTATTGAGCATATCCTAGTCCAGGTGGTTATTTGTATTGTTGTTAGTATCCCTACCCATGTTTGGATCATGATGTAATAAGAAAAAATGAGGATTTATTACATCATAGGATGTGATAAATATTATTAAGTGGTTAGAAACACTCATGTAGGAGTCTTGTGAGTTAGTAAAGTCAAATTTTTAGAGGCAATTACAATAATAGCCTTAGTTTAAACTATTTTTTAAACCTAAATTTGGTCAACAAAAATGTATAAATATGTTTATTTGAGATTTGCAATTTGTTTAGCCTCGTGTTGTTCCAACTATAGATACAATAGTTATTAAATAAAATGAGTTAAATTCATTCAAATATGGTTTTAAATGGCATTTAGATACAATAGTTATTAAATCATTATCAAATGATATGAACTATAGTTAGACATGTGGATTTCCAAGGTGAAAACTAGGTTCAAATCTTATATATACATAGTTGCTAAAATGTTACTGTGAAAATAACTATGCCTACTGAAATACCATCGTAGCTTATTCACCATATCATATGAATGGCTTCTATTTTAATCTCCTATAACCAATAAAAAAATATTTTATCAAATCATTAAATTTAACAAAAATAAAAGCCAATTTAATATTAATAAAAAACTAGTATTATTATTATGTAAAACAAATTACCATCGATCTATACTTTTGTTTATGATACTTATCAATAGGATAATTATTAAAAAAATATTATGTAATTGATTATATATACTCAACACCATAATTTTATAATAAGCTATAGAATAAAAAATATTGAAACTAAGATTAAGAATTAGCAAGTTAATTATTTACATACTATAAATACAATATTATTCTTTATAGTAGTAGAGAAAAAAGGTTTCATTGTAATTAGCCTACAAGGATGTATTATATTATGATTTTTAGGTTACTATTTGCTTCAAAGGACTAATCTTTACTTATATATTGTTTATCAAAAGACATGTTATTGTTTTACATTTTAGTGTATGTATTCAACTTTAAGTGTGGTGTTATACTTTGGCATGTAAGTTATATTATTGGTCATATTGAAATGAATAAAAATTATTTTAATTATGTCCATGAGACAAAAATAGTTTATGCAACCAAGAGCTTTAATATAAGATGGGGTATGGTGTACAACCCTACTCCCTTTGAATTCAAACCTTCGACCTCCTATTTATAGTTCCAAAGTTTAACAACATCCAAGAAAGAAAATTGTTCAAGAAAGTCAAAAAGCTCAACATCCTCTTATCATCTTTTGGAGTTTGTTTTTTCTATTGTTGATTTTGATAAGAAGTTTTCATTTTTTTCTATTTTCAATTCTTCAAAAAGTTCCATTAGTGAGTTTACTTTTAGAGTGTCCTCATATGCAATCCTAATGTCCTTATAGGCTTCACATTCCATAACAAAATATTTTTGATCTCCACTACTCTTGCTATGCAAAAGACACATTCTTTCTGACCATACCTCTTGAGGAATTGTCCATCTCCCAATTTTGCATTGAGATGGTGTGAACTAAATCTTAGTTGGGCTTTAAGCATTTTTCCTTCCATTTTATCTTTGCATTTATGTACTTATTTTGACTATGTGCACAATTTGGATTGAACTAATTGATGTATAATTGTTTTTCCTTCCTAATATTTAGTTTACATGACTAGTCTAAATGTTTCCCTCATATATTGTTTAATTTTTTGTTGGATTTTAAGATATCATAAACGTTATTGCTCCATTTGTCCAACCATTTTTTTTTTGTTTCTTTTTTTTGTTTATGTAAAAAACTCCAATTGGGATGTCACTTTCAGGTAAGTCCTAAGAAGGCAGGGGTATCTGTTCCACCAAAAATACCCAGGGCTCACACCTGGCCTACTCCCTTTGACACAATCAAATAGCATGCATAAAATAACAAAAACACAAACAAACAAACACAAAACATAAACAAATACAAAAACAACAACAACAAAAAAAAATATAAAAACAATAAAAGACAACAAAAAACACAAAACAACAAAAAACATAAAACCAACAAAAAATGCAAAAAACAACAAACAACAACAAAACACACACAAACACAAAAAACAAAACACAAACACAACAAAAAAACACACAAAAAATAAAAACACAAAACAAAAAAAATACAAAAACATAAAAATAAAACAGAACAAAAACGATACAAAACAACACACACATTGAAAAACTAAAAAGAAGGAAATCATAGAATACAACTTTGGCCTTTCTAAGCCAAAAGGCTATTTAGGCAAAGATTCAATAGAGGAAACATAATAAAGATCAGTTTGAGCAATGGAACTAAAATACCCTGACCGAACCAAAGAGAAGCAAAACAAAGAAAAAATGAACTAGGTACCTCTAGTACTAGAGCCATCCAAAGAAAGGATAGAAAGAAGAGATTCCCTTATTTATGAATCCCACCATCTAGGAGGATGGTCAAAGTAAGTAATATCACCTTTGTCCAATGCCTAATTAGCTAAAGCATCAACACTTATGTTCTATTCTTTGACCACATGATTATATTCAACTTTTAAAAATCTCATTTGGATTAATTGAATCTTCTCAACAATTCTTTTTATTCTCCAATCAACCTTATGATTCTTAGGAATCTTCAACATATTAATCATGACTTGAGAGTTGAATTCAACCAACACATTTTTCCATCCAACCTTAGCAGCCTCTCAAAGGCCTCTAAGGATACCATACCCCTCAACAAGGTTATTGGAAAGGATACCCAAATTCTCAGCAAAAGTGAAAACCAGGAAACCATATGAAAGTCTACCAATTCCTTCCACACTAGTTTTTCAGGGTTCCCCCTAAAGGCTCCATTGATATTGACTTTTCTAAAATCCTTAGGAGGAGGTTTCCAATTTCTTGTTCTATCCATATTTCAATTTCTCACATTCCTTTTAAGTTGGTTGCCCTTAGAAGAGTTAATCTTCAATTTTTGCATCACTTGATCCCATCTTTGGTGGGAGTTCTAGGGGTGTTTACGGAGTTGTTGGACTAATTCAACTAAGTTTGTAATGGTCTTTTTCTAGATATAGTGAATGTCCTTCCTTTCTTGATTGAAAATATAGTTGTTTCTTTCCTTGTAGATATTTCAAGGTATAATGGTAGAACCCATCCAAACTAGTTGCTTAAAAAATGATCAACACCCTCATGATTAGGGCAATCCCTCCAAAGTTGTCCAAAAGTAAAAAAATGTACCATTGTAAGCCAAGTAATATGTCCATTCTCCTCCATAGATCAAAGGCTAAGGTACACTCAATGAAAATATGGTTGAGAGTTTCCACATTCTTTCCACACATTTCACTTCTAAATAGGCCATGAAAACCACGTTTCATAAGATGCTCACTAGTAAGCACCCTATGATGCAATAAAAGCCATGTAAATAACCTCACCTTAGGCTAGAGTTTTTGAGCCCATAACTGAGTAAATATGTCATATGATTGGTTGGTATTATTATGGTATAAGGTCAAATAAACCTTGAGCACCTGAATACTCACCCTTAGTAGTGTTGTTCCATCCAAAAATGTCTTTATCATAGGACCAAGAGAGAAATATCATATGAAGGATGCTTTGGATATATTTTCTTTGCCTTCCTAGCATTTGAATAGGCTAGTCCTCAACAAGGATCCAATATCTACCAACCTATGAATTACTAGTATGGTACTGATAGTAATTAGCAACCTTTATCCAGTTAGCTCGATGAAGCTCCTCCATCCAAGGCCTCCAATCAGGAAACTAAGCTATCAAAGGCTAGTTACCATCCCAAGAATTTATCCAAAAAATTTCTTGTTGACCATTATGAATGATCCAAAATAACTTTTGTTTAATCAAATCCTCGCCAGTCTTAAGAGCTGCTAAATTGGGAGAAACGTTGATAGGAAATTGATAGTGAACAAGGTCTTTAGGACTTTTGTTCTTAGCATATTTAGCACAAATATTATTGGTCCAAAGAGCATTGGGGTTATGCAAAATCCTCCAATATATTTTAGCAACTAAAGTCTTATTGTTATTAATAGCAGATCAGGAACCTAACCCCCCTTCATTCTTGGGAAGGCATAAAGTATACCATTTCACCAAGGCCCATTTTATTTTCTCCTTAGTACCACTCAAGAGGAACCAATGATTAATCTGATCCAATTCTCGAAGAACTGCCTTTGGGATATTCAACATAGTAGAAACATAAATATATATAGCTTGAATGAATGATTTTACCAAGGTAATTCTACCCCCAAATGAAAGCCACATATTAATCCACTTTCTAATTTTCTTCTTAACTTTATCCAATAACCAATTCCAATATTTTTTTGTCTTTGAATATTGATAGGAATGCATAAACAAGTGATCGAAAGGGAGGTCTTATTATATATTAATTTATCCAAGACCATGGATTCCTATTTGGAGAGCAGTGAAATAAAATTATGTTAGATTTGTCTTTATTGATCAAATGTTCAGTAACATTAGAAAAACAACTAATGATTTGCTTAATTTTAGAAGCTTCCTTAACTGTAGCTTTACCTAACAGAGTACAATCATCAACAAATTGAAGATAAGAAATAGGCTTATGGTAACTCCCTCAAGGATTTTGTTTTCTTTGTTTTTGGTTATAGTCCTGCTTAAGCATTCAACAAGAATGATGAATAAATAAGAGGAGAGGGGGTCACCTTGCCTAATACCTCTAGAAGTAGGGAAAAACTGAGAAGGCCTACCATTGATAAGAACAAAGTAGGACACCAAAGAGATATATCCCATAATCCAGTCCATCCAATCCTAAGAGAAGCCAAATTACCTTAAAAATTTGACAAGTGCCAATCCACTCTATCATAAGCTTTAGATAAGTCTAAAAAAATGAACATAGATGGAGATTTTTGTATTTCCATGGAATGGATGGCTTCTTGAGAAAGAACTATCTCATCCACTATTCGACACCCTTCCACATAACCCCCTTGTTCAAGGAAAAAAATATTATTCAAAAGATATTTCAACCTTTCTGCCATGATCTTCGTAATGATTTTGAGAAGAACATTACATAAAACTATAGGTCTAAAAGCTAAGATACGATTCACCTCTTGATATTTTGGAACAAGAGCTATATTATTTTTATTGATAACCTTCAAACTTTTTTGGCTTTCCTGGATTCTTCTACCACATCTAATAAATCAACATGAAGGATATCCTAAAACTCTTGATAGAACTCAATGGGAAAACCATCAAGACCTAGGGTTTTTCATTTTTCATTTTAAAAACCACCTATTGAAGCTCATTGATAGTAACTAGAGTAGTCAAAACAAAGTTCTTCTTAGAAGTGATAAGATTAGGGATCACTTGAAAAATATTATGTTGAGAAGTGAGTCAAGAGATGCAGCAACAAATAGATTGGAAAAGTAATTGAAAACAATATTGCATGCTATCCCAAGTGTAGACATCTCCAAAATTAGATTTTATGGAAGAAATAAATTTGTGAGATCTTCGAGCTAAGAGATTTGTGGAAGAAATGTGTGTTTCGATTGGATCCTAGATTGTTGCTTCCATAAGAGTTCTCTTTTTTCCCATTCCTCTAACTTAGTTGTGAGTCTAATTTCATTTGTACTTCTACTCTCTATGAGGTCGTCTAAATGGATTTTTCTATTCAAATTTTCAAGTTGAGCAATAACTTCATAGTTTTTTTGTTGAACATCTCCAAACTCCTTCAAGTTCCAAATCTTAATTTTGGAATGTATTGCAACCTTTTGGTAAAAAACATCTTAGTTCCATACCTTGGTTTACCTTCCACCATTGTTGCATTCAAGGTTTGAAGGAACTGTCTCTAAGCCATATCAACTAAAATTTAAAAGGTGAGAAACTCACATTGTTTTTTCAAATTTCCACCATGATTGGCCAGTGATTCAAACCAACATTATTAAGAGTATTCAAATTAGAAATGTGAGCATGGATTAAGAAATTGTTAGAGAACAATAACCTATCCAATCTCTCCATGATACAAGCTAAGCCTTTCCTTTTGTTAGACCAATCATAAGGCCATTATCTGGTTGGATGTCCACAAGATGAAGGTTTGCAATATATTCACTCATGAGGTCAATGCTTTTATCCAAATTTTTATTTCCCTTCATTTTCTCATCTAGAGAGAGGATGGTATTAAAATCTCCTCTGATCAAAGATTCAAGCTTCAAGAAAATGAGATATAATATAAGTTATATCCTTCCACTATCTTCTCTTTTCCTCTAAAGTAGTCAAAGCATAAACAGTTATGCAAAGCATAATTTAGTTAGAATGTCTACTTTGAATAGCTATAGCCAAAATACCCCAACTACCAACCATATGGTGAATAACTACCTCTTTTGGGTCCCAAAGGCAAGCAATGCCACAAGAAGTCCCTTGGGAACTGAGGTAAGAAACATTTCCAACTAGCCAAATTTTACTGGCAATCGAATCCATTTCCTCTATTGACATCTTCGTTTCCTAAAGGAAAACAAGATTTGGATGGTTTACCTGAATTATTCTTCTATTTTCATTTTGTTTTGAAAGGCTCCCTTTAAGTCCTCTAATATTCTAGTTGATGATCTTCATTAATACCAAGGATAAAAAGGGCATTAATCTTACCTTCCTCTACAAGATTTTCACCTTCTTTTACCATATGATGTTGATTGGTCTTGTGACCTACCTTTTGGTTGGAATCCATCTTTAGTTATTTTTTCCCTATTTCTTGACTTACCCCAATTGAATTTTGGATGGCTTCTAACCTCGAAGAATACGTGTACAAAGCCAAAGTATTACGGGAAGGTTTAAAAGAGTCTATCTTGGGACCTATATTATTTGAAGTCTCAACATTTAAAATATTGTTTTTCTTGTGTATATTTCCTTATTTTTTTCCTATTGAAAACCTTTAATTTGTTGGTTTGTCTTTGAGTCCTTCCTTGCATATTTAAATTATGTTTCTAAGATTTTGTCTCCATTATTTCCTCTTCCTCACTTGGAACATAATTCGTGAAAATAATTTCAAATATATTAGCTAATAAATTTGATTTATCCTTCATAACCAGTTTTTTCTATGTTCTTCTTAGGCATTTGGAAACCTATTAAGTTTGTATCCTCTTTATTTTGATCTAGAATTTTATTTGGGTAGACTCTAGCCAAATGACCATATTAATGGTAAACTCTACAATAAAAATGAATGTTCTCATAGTCCACCATTTGCTCCCAAGCATCCTCCCCAAATTATAATGAGATATTTTTAGGTAAGGGTTTGTCAAAATCCATTAAAACAAAAATTCAAGCATAAATAATATGTTCAATTTTTTTAGTACAATAAAAAATCATCATAAAATTTCCCAAAGAGTTTCCAATTGAAGAAAAATAGTCAAATTTTACTAGGAGGCCAAAGAGTCTAACCCACATAGGACATGTAGAAGGCATTTCTTCTTCGAATTTAAATTTAGTATGTTAAGGCTTCATTAAAATCCCCACCCTTCCAAAGAACCAGGGACCCCCTTGAAATATTTTCTCTCTATATTCATTATTATTGAGGCCTCGTAGGCTCTATGTAAGGATGAATCTTCAAGATTTTCCCCTAGAATGTAGCAAGTAAGAGGTCTAAAGCTCCCATGTAAATTCGAATGGTTTCTTCTTCTAAAATGATGTAATGTGTATCCATTTTGGTATACAACCTATGGAACCTCTCATTGAATTGGCTCATGGATTCATTAGGTTCTTTACAGATAGAGATAAATTAATTTTTATCACAACTAGGTCAATCGATTTTCCAAAATGGTTGAGAAACATTACCCCTAACTTATCCCAATATAGGATAGAATATGTAGGTGAGTGGAGGTACCAATCAAATGCAACCTCATCCAATGTGTACAAAAATAGCCTACAAGCAACATCTTCATGCATAATTGGTAAATAAATTAACATGTCCTTGTATCTCTGAATATGCTCCTTGGCTTGATCCACATCATGCCTAAATTGAGGTAAATAATCTTCTACACCTTCTGGAATTTGATGGTTAGGAATGTTTTTAGAATGATAATCACGACCTATAGCACCCTAAAATTGGCCCGGTTAAAACCTTAGTAAAAAGATAAAATATTAAAATTTGAATTTCAACCCCAAACTGCCCGTTAAATTGCCTTTTACCCGCTTTCCCCATTTTTCGTACCATTTTTAGGATTTTTTGTGACCATTGGACGATATCGTCGCCGATTAGATGATATCGCCTCATATCGAATGAATTCGTCTGGAGAAGGACATCCAGATGATTTTGTCCCAAAACTGATTTTTCATAATTAGCTTATGTTTCAACGATGTCTCTAATCGGGGCAAAAGTGTGTCTGCACGGTTAGAGACTTCCCCCGTTGGAGATCTCCCAAATTAGGATGATCTCCAACCTCCCAACCTCCTTCCTATGCCTATTTAATCTTAGGCCCTCCCCTTGACATTCCCCTGGCTGAAATTTTCTGTAACACGAGTTTTATTTGCATTAGAGTATCTTAAATTACTATTTGCATTCGTATTTTTCCAAGTTTGTTTGCAGGAACCTCATTGTTTTTTTATCCGAAGCAAGCTCAGATCGTCGTAGACGATCCTGTACGATCTCGGACGATCACGCCAAAATTCAAGACGATTTCATATCCTGCAGATGATCTCGACTGCAGCCAACATTGGGGGCAATCAGTGCCCAGAGTTTGCATTTCTTCACTCTTTTTTGTTGTTTTATTCTGCATTTAATTAAGTTTATTGTTATTCCTTATTATTCTACATCTTGGAGTTCACCCATGTAGCTTAAATGCATAATAAAGTCATAATTGTCATTAAATCATTGTAATGCACTTATATTTTTATTTTTATTTTGTAATTATTAGTTTAATATTATTATTGGCATTCTACATCATTTTCCTCTGTTAGTATAGCTACATTTTTTGTATTCTGTATCTATTTCTCTAATTGCAGGTCTCTGATGAATTCGTCTAACGAATTCACCAAATCTCAGATGATCTTGTCTGATATCAGATGATCCTGTCATATTAGAGGCGATCTGGACTACTTCAAAAATCAAAACCTCCATCAGACATCCGAAATCAGGTATGGTTTTTCTCATCTAGCTTGTTCTCTGTATTTTCTATTTAAATCTATTTTCTGTATTCATTTAAATTTGCATTTCATATAGAACAGTTTAGATTCATTTGGCCAAACCTAGGAATTGAATGATCAAGCATAAAAATAAACACATCAAACACACTATCAACCTAGGCGTGGAAACTGCCATTCAAAATTTTTTTGGTGAACCCACCATCTGTCAAAAATTCACCCTTATACACCTCCCCCGAGAGGCAGGACCTTCATAGGGCCTCTCAGTCCGAGGTGTTGTCCCATCCTTTTCACATCCCCCATCCGGGTACGGATCCTATAGCCTGAAGGTAAGGGTGCGAAAAATTTGGAGTGATACATTTTGGTGAACCCAACGTGAATAACATAGGCATCTTTCTGATTCAAAAATATAAAAAAAAAAAACAAAAAAATATATATATGTATACAAAAAAAAAGTAGCAAAATCATCATTTCAAGTTTGTATGTTTTAGATTCAATTCTAAATAGTAGATACTAAATATTACTTTTAGAAGTACTAAAGAAACCATGAGTTTTTACTCAAATCAATATGAGCCCATCGGTAATGTTGGAAGAATTCAGCTAAATACATTTGTTGATTATGACCAACCTCATCCCTATTCAACACCACCTCCATCACACTTTTCTCATTTTTCATCCTTACCCCAACAGGACAATCCCTTTGCCAATCCTCTTCATAACGATATTATCTATTCTCCCATATATCCATATTATGTCTATCAATCCACATACAATCCTCCTCCACCATTTCAATATTCTTCTTTCAATACAACACATTCATTTCAACAAGAAAATACTTATTCTTCCAATTCTACCATGCACTCACCTCCTACTTCGCAATCTTCCTATCATCATTCTACCCATAATAAATAAAGTAGAGGTGAGAAACCATTAGGACCTTTTATGACTGAATTCCTAAGGCACGTATCAAAAACCTCTTGAAAACCTTCATCACGTAAATTTACTAAGCTCAATCAACCAATGGATATAATTCTCAAGTATTTACTTGACACAAATAGGATTGAACTCCCTTCCATAAGACAACCTGATACCACAATAGATTGGTTTAAACCTGAGCTACATTGTGAATATCATAGAGTGGATGGACATATGACACAAAAATGTAAAGATTTAAGATGTTTAATTCAATATTTTATTGATGAGGGTCTTTTTAATATAAAGGAATTACAATCTACAACTGATTATAAATCTCCAAGAAACAATCAAACTCCTACACAACAAATACCAATAATCAATCAAGACATGGGGATCTCCCAAGAACCCCTATTCAATTATCAACAACAAGAAACCAATCAAATATTGCATGTTAATATGTCCCATCATGATGATATTATTAATATTGTAACAAAAACTACAAATGAGCAACCTCAAGTTCAATCAACTCAATCTGATATTCAAGATATGGATTCCTCATTTGACCAACCTTCAAAACTATCTTTGGCTCTAGAGAATGATCCAAAATGGAATGTAAGCATAGAAAGCTTATCTTTAAAATCAAAATCTCAATTTGAAGTCCACTTTGATAACCAACAACAAGTGATTAACCCTCAAGCAAAGATATCCCTTTTAGAAGTATCACAAAGTTCTCATAAGGAAACGTTGTTCAAAACATCTAGCCAACAATTTGTTCCTCATGATATTTTCCCTAAGGACATAATTAATGGTGTAAACCCTCTTGAGGTTAATCATATTTCATTCTATGATGAGGATATTCCTTCCTCTACTCCACAAGAAGACTCATCTCTTTACATTACATGATCTAATAAAGAAATACTTGTTAAAACTATCATGGTAGATAATGGCTCCTCTCTTAATTTATGCACTTATCAATTATTCCAAAAACTCAAAATAAAGGAAGAAGATCTTAATGAATCAAATGTTATTATAAAATCTTTTAACAATGAAATTCAAGAAACATCAAGGTCTATACATTCTCCATTGTCACAATTACCTTCTATTTCTCACTTTTCTTCATCCATATATGATCATCCTTGTTTACCAAATAACACTCATGCATATCTTTCACATATACTTTCTCCATCTTATCAAGACTTGGATTATAGTAATAAGAATGAAGAACTTTCTTATCCTTCTGATATTTTATTTTGTAATATGATCAATTTCATACATATAAAAGTCAAATCTTTTGCTACATTATTTTACATTATAACAAAGCTTGTGTTATCGCTACCTTTTATTCATCACCTTTTGTTCTTACTTTCACCACAACCAAATTATCCTTCAAAACCACCTTTGATTTTGAAGCAACCTTAGGCGTGCTATATTAAAATAACCTTGTATATTGTATATATTATTTTGCATGTTGTTTTCATTTTAATAAAACATATAAAAATTTCAAAAACAGCAATATTATTTATTCTCTCAAATCTCTCAAAACTAATAAGAAAAATATAAAATATCTAAAAACAATCAAAATTAGCAAAATCTTCAAAAATATTTGTTGTACATATTTATTGCACTTGTTAATTCTTGAAGTATTGCAGTCATATTTTCATATTATTTCGGATAAATTAGCATTTATTTGGAATCCCTCACATTTCATGTTGGCAATTTTGGGTACTTTGGGTACATTGCCTTTGCTCAAGTGTATAAGTTGTCATTGATGTCAAGAAGCTTTTGAAGGAACTTGATTTGATGTCAAATAATTTGTTTTGATGAAGGTTACGGCATGATAGTTTCAAAGGTCTTTTGCAAACCCCAAGCTGACAGGTTCAAGAGAAAGAGCTCGCAGAGAAAAAGTGTCGCGATATCGTGACATGTAGGGTTTTCGCGGCCCGAAGAAAAGAAAAGAGCTAAGGAGGAAAAGTGTCGCGATATCGCAAAATTTCACATTTTCGTGACTTAAGCAGGAGAGAGAAAGCAAGTTAGAAAAGTGTCGCGATATCACGACATGTCGCATTTTTGCGACTTAAGTAGGAGAGAGAAAGCAAGTTAGAAAAGTGTCGCGATATCACGACATGTCACAATTTCATGACTCAAAGAGCAAAGAAAACATACGAAATATGAAAGCGTCACAATTTCACAACGAGTTGCAAAGAATGCGTACGAAAGGAGAAAAGTGTCACGATTTTGTGACAGGCAGAAAAGAAAGCAGACATAAGCAGAAGTGTCACGATTTCACGACATAAACTGAAAGCAGGTCTTCTATAGGAGAAGTGTTGCAATTTCGCAAGCAGAGAGGAAGGCTATGAAGACAAAAGTGTCACGATATCACGACAGAAGTGAAGACAAAGTCTGTAGAGGTAGAAGTGTCCCGATTTCGTGACAAAAGTAGAAAGGAGGTCGACGAAGGGAGAAGTGTCATGATATCGCGACAAAAGCAAAGTTGATGTTGATAAAGACAGAAGTGTCGCGATATCATGACAAGAGCTTAGTTGATGTCGACAAAGGCTGAAGTGTCGTGATATCATGACAAAAGCCAAAATAAAGTGTACGGTTGCAAAGGTGTCATGATATCGCGACATGTTGTAGTTTCGTGGAAAAAGCTACAGAAGATTTACAGAGGTAGTTGAAGCCGACAAAGTTAAATGTGAGCCGACAAAGATTAGGGTTTGTAGCCGACGAAGTTTAGGGTTGTGCAACCAACTAAATTTTAGGGTTACAGCTGACTAAGATTAAGGTTTTGATCTTGAAAGTGTTATTATAAAAGGCAGGCTATTTTGAAGAGTTGGTGGTATTGTTAGTTGCGACGTTCACAGATAGAGCGCAGAGTGAGAAGTTCGATCACTAAGAGCAGAGTGTTAAATTCGATCGAAGTGTGTAGAGTGAGCGAAGAGTCATGGTGAATTGTTCTAAGTGTCGTTGTGTTTGCATAGACAGTGCAAAGGTTGAAGTTCGACCAAGTGTGACTGTGATTACACAGAGAGAGCAGAGGGCATAGAGAGCATAAATGGCAAAGACGAACGTGGAGTGTTGTTGTATGAGGACAGACGTGCACTGGTTCTTTGGGAAGAACCTGAGGATAGATTTGGTTGCTGAGCTGCTATGGACGTGATCATAGAAGGCAGAGGTCTCTTAGGCTAAGCATTAAGGACAGGAGGTCTTTGGTGGAAAGGAGTTCCACGTGCTGGCAAGAGGTAGAGGTAGTTGATCTTCTAAGGGATCATTTCCAGAGCAGAGGGGAAGGTATCTCCTTTGAGCAGAGGCTCATAAATTTAGATTGGGGGAAGGTATCTCCTTTGAGGAGAGGCTCATAAATTTTGATTGGGGAAAGGTATCTCCTTTGGGCCGAGGCTCATAAACATTGTAATTTGGAAGGATTCCCAAAGAACTTTGAGATAACTTTTACAAAAAAAATTTGTGGACGTAGCCCAGCCATTCTAGGTGAACCACGTTAAAATCGGTGTCACTTTGTGGATGATATTGTGCATTGTTTTGATATTGCTTTGGGTATATTGCTTTACTATTTTGAAGTATAAAGGAAAAAGTAAAAAGAAGTATTATACTGTTCACCCCCCCCTCAGTATAAGATTGTGTTCTTTAGTTGGTATCAGAGCAGGTGCCTTCAAAAAGTTTAACAGCTTGAAGGAAAAGCTAGTAAAGAACACAATGGATCATTCAAGTAGCAATGCAATACCTATTCTTGATGGGTCAGATTTTGGTCTTTGGAGTGCAAGGATGAAGATTCATCTAATGGCACTTGGTAATGAGGTATGGGAAGTGATTGAAGATGAGTACACTATTCCTGTACATGGTCCTAATACTAAAGAAGAAAGGCTCCTACATCATAGCAATTCAAAAACAATGAATGCAATCTTGAAAGGCTTACAGAAAGTAGATCTCACCAAAGTGATTCACTGCAAGACAGCTAGTGAAATGTGAAAATAGTTGAAGGTGGTTCATACAGGTGATACAAATGTCATAAAGGCCAAGTTGAGACACTTCAAAGGTATGTTTGAACAACTCAATATGAATGATGATGAAAATATTAGTGACTACATGCTTCGTATGGATGAGGTTGTTAACTCCATGAAAGACTTAGGTCTTAAGCTTGCTGAAAATGATGTTTGTAATAAGATTTTAAGATCTCTTCCTAGTATATTTAGTGAAAATATTTTTGCTATTGAGGAAGCTAAAGATTTGGATAAGTTAAAAAAGGATGAGCTCCATAGTATACTTGTAGCATTTGAGTTGAGAACTCAAGTGAAGGTTTATGTCAAGAAAGAGGCAGCTTTCAAGGCTACCAAGAAATCCAAGGGTAAATAGCTTCAAGATAGTGATGATTCTTCTAGTGATGAAGAGGCATATTATAGCAAAAAATGCAAGTTCTCTAGAAAGCACAAAAGCGTGAAAAATATAAGATGTTTCAATTGTGGAAAGTTTGGTCATTATGCTACTGACTGTACTGTTCCCAAGAATGAAAGTGATGAAGATAAACAAGATTCTATGAGCAAGGTTTCTGAAAAGCATAAGCATCATAGAAAGAACAAATATGAGCACAACAATCAAGGAAAGAGGTATTCTCATAAGCACAAGAAGAGTTTCTATCTAGACAAATAAATTAAGTGTTCTAGTAGTGATAGTGAAAGTTCTTCAAGTGATAATGAAAATGAGATGTTGTTCATATCAGAAAAAGAGGAAGAACCGAAACATAGATTCATTATCATGAAATGTCTTAGATGTGAAAATTTTCGTCACCTTGAGGATGATTGTACAAATAATGATTTGGTTTCGAGTATGTATGAGGATGCTTCAGAAAACTATAAGGAAGATGCATGTATGGTTTTTGAAAAAGGTAGCACCTCTAGTGATAAGAAATCTGAAAAAGGCTTTGATGATTCAGAAAGCAAACAAATAAAGGATCTTGAAAGTGAAATTATTAGTGCTCTTAGTGCTTTGAAAAAGGAAAGAAAAAAGAATGCTAGACTCAAGGATAAGTTAGATGAATGTTGTATGGAGAGAGATGATCTTATAGAAAATCTTGATTTCTCTATAGCTAAGACACAAGAACTCAAGGATGAGTTAGAGTCTAAGGTTCTTGAGTATAGTGAGTTAGAATAGAAAATGACTTCTTTGAAAGAGGAAACTAAAGAGTACAAGGATAAGCTTTACAAGTTTCAAGATAGCTCCAAAAAGGTTAAGTCACTCATCAAAGGTCAAAGAAAGACAACGGATAAAACAAGCCTTGGTTTTGTTAAGCCACACAAGGAACAAGTTGGAGAGTCTAGTAAGAGACTCCAAAAGGAAGAGAGTTCTGATGAGGAAAGTACTTTAGAAAAGAAGTCCTTGAATGATAGATGCACAAAAATAGAAAACAAAATTCATAATGAGAAGAAGTTTTCAAGACCCAAGAGGTCAAATAAAGGAAAGTTTCAAGGCAGATGTTTTGCTTGTCACAGGTTTGGTCACATGGCTTCACATTACATGGCTCAAGTGAAGAAGGTAAATGACAGTTTCAGAAGTGCTAGTTTCTTTCAAGGGTATTGCTACTCTTGTAAACATTTTGGGCACAAGGCAGTCTATTGCAAGGTAAATAACAAGAATAGGTTTGATCAAAACAGGTTTGGCCAGAACAGGTTTGGTCAGAACAGGTGGATTCAAAGATCAAGTTTACCTCAGAGAAACAACATCATCAAGTGTTTCAAGTGCAACAATGAAGGTCACATAATCAGACAGTGTAGAGCTGAAATTCCATAATACAAAAATAGGAACAGTAGCATGATCAGGTCCAAGGATTAAGGCATGGACAAGAACAGGGATGAGAACAAGAACAAGAACAGGAATATGGACAAAGAGTTCAAGAGAAGGCCCGACAAGGAAGTTATAGATGTTGATGATGATTAGTGCCTAATGGGAGTTTTACTCCCACCCCAAAATTAATCACCTCATCAGGAGGTAGGGGAGGGACTAAGCTAAGAAGCTCATTCTTAGTCTCGAGCCCCAAAGGTGGCCCTTTGCCATTGATGACAAAGGGGGAGAGATATGAGTAAGGGAGAGAGCTTCAAGTGAAGAGGAAAGCTTCAAGTCAGGGGGAGCAAAACTTCAAAGGAAGATTCTCAGTTGTGGGCACAGTTTATCAATTGTTAGCACAGTTGGTTTCAGTTTTGGCTCTTGAGAAGTGTTTTCAGTAAAGGTTTGCCATCAATGACAAAGGGGGAGATTGTTGGAAATTTTGGGTACTTTGGGTACATTGCCTTTGCTCAAGTGTATAAGTTGTCATTGATGTCAAGAAGCTTTTGAAGGAACTTGATTTGATGTCAAATAATTTGTTTTGATGAAGGTTACAGCATGATAGTTTCAAAGGTCTTTTGTAAACCCCAAGCTGATAGGTTTGAGAGAAAGAGCTCACAGAGAAAAAGTGTCATGATATCGCGATATGTCAAGTTTTTGTGACCCGAAGAAAAGAAAATAGCTAAGGAGAAAAAGTGTCACGATATCGCGACATGTCGCATTTTCACGACTTAAGCTGGAAAGAGAAAGCAAGTTAGAAAAGTGTCGCAATATCGCGACATGTCGCATTTTTGTGACTTAAGCAGGAGAGAGAAAGCAAGTTAGAAAAGTGTCATGATATCACGACATGTTGCAATTTCACGACTCAAAGAGCAAAGAAAACGTACAAAAGCTGAAAGCGTCACAATTTCATGATGGGTTGCAAAGAATGCGTACGGATGTAGAAAGTGTCACGATTTCATGACAGGCAAAAAATAAAGTAGACGTAAGCAGAAGTGTCGCGATTTCATGACAAAAATTGAAAGCAGGTCTTCTATAGGAGAAGTGTCACAATTTTGCAACAAAAGCAGAGAGGAAGGCTATGAAGACAGAAGTGTCGCGATATCATGATAGAAGTGAAGACGAAGTCTGCAGAGGCAGAAGTGTCACGATTTTGTGACAAAAGCAAAAAGGAGGTCGACGAAGGGAGAAGTGTCACGATATCATGACAAAAGCAAAGTTAATGCTGACAAAGACAGAAGTGTCGCGATATCGTGACAAGATCTTAGTTGAAGTCGACAAAGGCTGAAGTGTCACGATATTGCGACAAAAGCCAAAAGAAAGTGTTCGATTGCAAAGGTGTCGTGATATCATGACATGTTGTAGTTTCAGGAAAAAATCTACAAAAGAGTTACAGAGGCAGTTGAAGCCGACAAAGTTAAATGTGAGCCGATGAAGATTAGGGTTTGTAGTCAACAAAGTTTAGGGTTGTGCAGCTGACTAAAGATCAGGGTTACAATCAACTAAGATTAAGGTTTTGATCTTGAAAGTGTTATTATAAAATGTAGGCTATTTTGAAGAGTTGGTGGTATTGTTAGTTGCGATGTTCGCAGATAGAGCGCAGAGTGAGAAGTTTGATCATCGAGAGCAAAGTGCAAAATTTGATCGAAGTGTGCAGAGTGAGTGAAGAGTCATGGTGAATTGTTCTAAGTGTCGCTGTGTTTGCGCAGATAGTGCAAAGGTTGAAGTTTGACCAAGTGCGATTGTGATTGCGCAGAGAGAGCAGTGGGCATAGAGAGCACAAAGGGCAAAGATGAACGTGGAGTGTTGTTGTATGAGGACAGAGGTGCACTGGTTCTTTGAGAAGAACCTGAGGATATATTTGGTTGTTGAGTTGCTGTGGACGTGATCATAGAAGGCAAAGGTCTCTTAGGCTAAGCATTAAGGACAGGAGGTCTTCGATGGAAAGGAGTTCCACGTGTTGGCAAGAGGTAGAGGCAGTTGATCTTCTAAGGGATCATTTCCAGAGCAGAGGGGAAGGTATCTCCTTTGAGCAGAGACTCATAAATTTATATTGGGGGAAGGTATCTCCTTTGAGGAGAGGCTCATAAATTTTGATTGGGGAAAGGTATCTCCTTTGGGCCGAGGCTCATAAACATTGTAATTGGGAAGGATTCTCGAAGAACTTTGAGATAACTTTTAGAGAAAAGTTTTGTGGATGTAGCCCAGCCATTCTGGGTGAACCACGTTAAAATCGATGTCACTTTGTGGATGATATTGTGCATTGTTTTGATATTGCTTTGGGTATATTGCTTTACTATTTTGAAGTATAAAGGAAAAAGTAAAAAGAGGTCTTATACTGTTCACCCCCCCCTCAGTATAAGCTTGTGTTCTTCATTTCATAATACATGAATAAATATCTTGATTTTATCTGGCATGATTATTTATCTCTCTTATATCAAAGTCCACATGTTGAATTAAATAAAGTTTGAGCATAGAGAATTGATCTTGTTATTTACTTAAACCAAAGCATATATTTTCACATTAAAATGATTTCATTGTAAATTCAATATGATGCTACATAGTAGAAATGGTTTCTTGAGCGAAAAGTTTCCTCTGCTATCCTATCATGCACATGGTCTAGAATATTTGAGAGTTGACAAAAGGACAAGCTCACCCCTACCCTGAATAAAAATCCCTTGCTCTACAGCCAATCCGAGCAAGTATCCCTAGTATAGGAAGCAAAAAAAAAAAAAAAACAAAGAAAAATCAAGCAAAATCATGAGAAAAAGAAGCATTATTTCAGTATCATTTTGCACTATCTCAGCACTATTTCAGCATTATCTCAAATATCAAAAGCAAAAATACAAAAAGCAAAAGGAAAAGAAAAATACAAAAAGAAAGAGAAAAAAAAAAAGCAAAAGCAAAATACAATAAACTCCTTTCCCTACCCCTTGAAAAGAAAAGAAGGGTGAATGAGCTTGAATCCCTGGAATTCTTAATTATTCAAAAACTATGAGGTAAGCCCCATAACAGGTGGTTTGTGCCCAACCCGCTTGGCCTTGGGTAAATCCTAGTGTGGTGATATGTCTATCACATTAGCGACCTTCTTTTGTACAAACCTCTGTCAGCTTATGGATTAGCTAGCTCTTGATAACCTAACTTACATAGTAGTTTGGTACGGTTACATGCATATAAATCATGGTCAACGAACATTTATTTGGTCAAGGCAAATTACTTGTATCAAATTATCTTGCTCAAAATTGGTAAATGAACAATACAATCACACACACATTTGTATTTGAGATATTTTGTATCATTATGATAAATCAAGATTGGTAATGAACTCACATTTGCACATGAGGATTCCTTATAAATCTACATTTCTCTTTGAGATAATTTAAAATATCTCTGTAACTCTTTTCGAATAATTTTATCCTTTTATTTCAGAATTTTTGTTTTGTATCAAAGCAATTACATACATCTTCTCATAAAATCTCAAAAATAATTTCAAACAAAATTTTCATATTATTATTTTTCTGTTTATCAAAAGTCAAAAATGCATCTTGCAATAAAACCAACAATCTATTTTCTTCTTTGGATTTCGCGATGATGGTATAATTCTATACCTATAATTCTATGCCTAGCGCAAACCATCATTCTAATTTTCTTTTCCATGTATTTTAAAACAAAATTCATCAAAACATGTGACTTGCATCATTATGTTACACAATTATGCTTTACAAACAAACAAACACCTATTCTATTTCATGTCATTATGTTCAAATTCAATTTTGCAACCATGGTATAGTTTCTAAGGAATTGTTCAAAATTTTATCACACTTAGGAATTTATGCCTAGCAAAATCATATTTTAATATCTCATGCATACTATTTTTTATGAAAATCTGAAAACAAATCATCAAAACCATCATCATTTCTATCATCACAACACCAAGTCTTAAGACAGTCTCTTAAGCACTCTTTTACTTTTAATAATATTTCTATACTGGGATTAGCTTGATGACCGAGTGAGCGACGACTCCATGAAATGGTCTATAATAGTGACAATGTCCTTTGAAATTATTGTTAGAATTCCCTTTTATTTTTTATCAAATCACATCATAACCACCAATTGTTCACATCAGATTATTTCATTTAAAATCTTACAGCATGACATCAAATTATAATATTTCAAAACGACATAATTATATGAATCCTCAATCCAATAAGCAAATAATTCAAACAGTAAAGCATCATAAAACATATGAACAAGTCATATCATCAAAAACAAGATCATATATATATATATATATATATATATATATATATATATATATATATATCCAAACATTATATACATCATATCAAAACTGAATTGGTATGCCACAATTTATACCCTAGCATACTCAATTCTCTTAACAATCTCTACAAAATCTACAATCAATAGACACCTAGCCTCGAGAATCCCTCGAGCTCTTAGCCTCATCTCCTTCCCCACCCTGACATGGAGGAGGTGGTCCCATAGAGGTCCGAGATGTATCTCGGGTCCTCGTCATTGATCAGGAGGATGTCCTCGCCGATCCTAGCTTGACTGGTTTTGCAATGTTGGCTGGTAGTTGTATCCTTTGGCCCTTTGGAACTAGCTAAAAGTATACACCCTGGTAGAATGCAGTCTACATCATCGACTGCACTAGATCATCCTTGCTCACTCCTCTGCCTCGATCTCTAAGCCATGTAGCCTCATCCTGCAATGTCTGCACCTAAGTCTGGAGGCAGGCAACCTTAGCTCGGAGAGCCGCTGTCTCACTACTCTCCCTTGTGTCAACACCCTTGCCCTTATCAGGCGATGGTGGTCTCTCACCCTGCTATAAAGGGAGTCCCTCCTCCCTTTGTCCTGTCTCTCGTGGCCTCTGTGGAGCCTGTGCTGTCCTCTGGCATCTCTCCTATGGGATCCGCCACTGCCCTCTCCCCCTGTGACCTTGCATTGCTGCAAAGGGAGTCCCTCCTCCCTCTGTCCTATCTCTTGTGGCCTCTGTGGAGCCTGTGCTATCCTCTGGCATCTCTCCTATGGGATCCACCACTGCTCTCTCCCATTGTGACCCATCACCTCCCCATCTGGCGCATCGCAACGTGTATTGGACCCTGTGCCCTCGTCATCCGAGGAGGGCGGATGCCTGCATACCAAATGTCATAGCCATCAGCAACCTTGACATCGTCACCATCCACTGGCTAGATGGGGGCATCATCCGTGTCTTGACTCCAAAATCATTGCATATCTAGAGCCCCGCTCAGTGTAGTACTATCCTGAACAGTTCGAGAGTACTCATAATACCTAAGAGAAGGGATCCCCTGCTGTAGACTAAACTATCGTAGTACTCGATCATAGCGGTGGAGCTCTACCTCTCCCCACTCCATCCTCAGCCAGCAGACTCGCCTGATGCAAGCCATCTCTTGCCCATCCTTTGCCCACCTGAGGTACTCTCGCCATGGCCTCCAAGTGATCTAGTCCAGGATGAGGTTGTCTAGCAACCTCCGAGACATTGACAGATCTATCTATCATTGTGAACCCCTCTGCAACCACTAGTATAAAACCTGAGGTCTCTCTTGGTCAACACCTATCAATGGGAGCCCTATCGGCCTCCGCATCGTAATGTGCTCCCAACACCAAACCTGCAGCAACGATGTCAAGACCAGACATCGACCTCCCTTGTATACGACCCCATGCAGGATCCTATACAAGCGGTAGAGAACAAAGCTGCCCCATGAAAATCTGTACCCATGGTCTCTCATGTCGTAGACTATGTCTAAGAGCACCCACAGTAGTCTGCACCCACTCTAGTGGCACAGCAGTAAGCCACCGACAACTCTTGCCAAAACTCGTGTTAGTTTAGATGCCCCAGGCATCTGCCATAGTGACTCGATGTTCACTTTGCCCTTCTCCAGGGTGAATCTTGGGTCTCCCGTGAGCCTCATCATCACCTGGCCCTGATTGGCAGCAAGCGTCATCAATCGTCCCTATATGGGGATCCTTAGCATCCTCCATACGTCCTCTAGAGTGGGAGCCATCTCCCCTATCGGTAACTGAAAGCAGGACGACCCCGGATACCACCTCTCTGCTAGGGCTGTTAGTAGCCCTATATCAGTCGATACTTGTGGCATCTCTGCCACATGCTACAAGCCGACTTGAGCCAACTGATCTCGCTCTGCCTGAGAAAGAGCAACCAAGTCATCCCTCAACCCACCGTATTTCCATTCTCAGCTCTTTAGTAATCCCTTCTGCAAAAACAAACAATAAAACAACAAAATCATTAATAACTCAAGCATGCAAATTAAACAACTTAAAATCAAGTTTAAAATGATATCGTCCACCATTGGATTATATCGTCTCAAATTGGGCAAAATCGTCCTTTGTGAGGACGCAATCATCTCAGATTTTACAACTTGGTAATCGCCCCTTGTTGGAAGAAATCGCCCCTAATTCGTCGATTTTGTCATCAGACGAAATCAACGATCTAGGGACGATTTCAACGAAATCGAGATGATTTTGTCCCGACGGCGTCGACGGCCTAAAAACTGTCGCGATGCCCCAAACAATCAAATTTAAATCAAACAAACTTGCATAAAGTTACATTAAACCTAATCTACTAGGATTAGATCCTTACCCGTAGCAAAAGCATGTTTACGCGGTTAGAGACTTCCCCCATTGGAGATCTCCCAAATTGGGATGATCTTCAACCTCCCAACCTCCTTCCTATGCCTATTTAATCTTAGGCCCTCCCCTTGACATTCCCCTGGCTGAAATTTTCTGTAACACGAGTTTTATTTGCATTAGAGTATCTTAAATTACTATTTGCCTTCGTATTTTTCCAAGTTTGTTTGTAGGAACCTCATTGTTTTTTTAGCTGGAGCAATCTCAGATCGTCGTAGACGATCTTGTACGATCTCGAACGATCATGCCAAAATTCGAGACGATTTTGTATCCTATAGATGATCTCGACTACAGCCAACATTGGGGGCAATCAGTGCCCAGAGTTTGCATTTCTTCACTCTTTTATGTTGTTTTATTTTGCATTTAATTAAGTTTATTGTTATTCCTTATTATTCTACATCTTGGAGTTCACCCATGTAGCTTAAATGCATAATAAAGTCATAATTGTCATTAAATCATTGTAATGCACTTATATTTTTATTTTTATTTTGTAATTATCAGTTTAATATTATTATTGGCATTCTACATCATTTTCCTCTGTTAGTATAGCTGCATTTTCTGTATTTTGTATATATTTCTCTAATTGCAGGTCTCTAACGAATTCGTCTGACGAATTCGCCAGATCTCAGACGATCTTGTCTAATATCAGACGATCCTGTCATATCAGAGGCGATCTGGACTACTTCAAAAATCAAAACCTCCATCAGACATCCGAAATCAGGTATGGTTTTTCTCATCTAGCTTATTCTCTGTATTTTTTGTTTAAATTTGTTTTCTGTATTCATTTAAATTTGCATTTCATATAGAATAGTTTAGATTAATTTGGCCAAACCTAGGAATTGAATGATCAAGCATAAAAATGAACACATCAAACACACTATCAACCTAGGCGTGGAAACTGCCATTCAAAAGTTTCTTGGTGAACCCACCATCCATCAAAAATTCACCCTTATACACCTCCCCCGAGAGGCGGGACCTTCAAAGGGCCTCTCAGTCCGAGGTATTGTCCCATCCTTTTCACATCCCCCTTCCGAGCACGGATCCTATAGCTTGAAGGTAAGGGTGCAAAAAATTTGGAGCAATACACGACCTATCCGGGATGCCAATTTTGCTAGAGTAAGCCTTGCCATTAGTGAACCTTAAATAATATGACTTTAGTAACAATTATGTTAGCCAAATAAATATATCTTGCAAAGAAACATGAAATGACTAACAAATCTCAAATTTTTAACATATAGATCATCAAATATCAAATTTTTAATATATAGATCATCATGTTAGCATCACCCAAAAGATATGCATCAATTAAATCATGGCATCAAAGAACATCCTCTAATTTACAAAAGGTTAGCATTAATGCATCATCAATAAAAAAGACTTTTCAAACCAATGAATGTGATCAAAAAAACCTTGTTAGCCAAGACCAATACCTTAAAATAAACCTTTCAAAGAAATATGAACAATTTAGCATCTAAATAACAATAAAGTAAACCAATTTAGGCCCTCCTTATAGCGTCAAAATGTTGAGTGGTAATTTTACCCAATTACAAAACCACACTCACAGTTAGGATTTTGATTAGAAAACCCTCTCTTGCAAATAAATAGTAATTTCTCCAAGGTTCCTTTTACTTAATGTGTGCATGTATACTTGTGAAGATGTATCAAGTAAGTGCTAGGAATACCCTAGTGATTTGCAAATAACTCTTAACAAGAGGTATGTGTTTGTTTTATTTTACTATGCTATGCTATTGATTGTTCATGAACCTTAAAAGAAAATAAAATGTGATTGGCCCTCATATGACCACGATGTAAAGTCGTAGTTCATTTTATCCTGGAGTGTTTTAGGTAGATTTTATCTTCTTTTGGTTAAGCATATTTTGAAAATATATATCGCTAACATGTGAATATTAAATGATGATTGGCTTCATTTTAGCTTACATTCTGAATGAAAAGAAAATAATTAAATGACTAACTCTAAAATGTGATAGCCTTGAAATGCCAAATAAATTACCCCTCTTTAATGAAATTGAAATTTTCATAAAGGGAGGTTAATTTATTACTTTAAAAACAATAACCTCGGAAATGCCCTATAAATTATTCCCCCTTTAATGAAATTGTGATTTTCATAAAGGGAAGTTAATTTATTGCTTGAAAAATGAAATGTAAAGCTTGCAATTTGATTTACCTTCAAAAAGTAAAATTATGTAAAACTTTGAAATTACAAAAATCCTTATAAAACAACAATTTTGAATGATTTTTATAATTTTGAAATGGTTTCAAAATGAAATCGAACTTGCATAAGATGAAACATTAATGCTTATTCTAGAGACCCATGCATTTATTTTTGGGATTTTAATTTATTTTTTATTTTTTATTTTATTTGAAGAATTTAAAAAATGAAAAAATAGGGTTAGAGAAATAAAAATAAAAATCTGAAAACATGAAACAGAATGCAGAAAATGACCAAAGAGAGCTACTGTAAATTGGTTCCCCAATCCTGCAGAAAACATTAGATCCCAAACGCAAAAATAAGAACCAGGTTAGACCTGCATACACAAAATCTAAGACTGGTCAAGGCAAGAGTCTAAGGAGTAAACATACATGAAAGTGTATAAAAAATGCTACCGTATTCACGCATAAAATATCATTACACAATTCCTATACATGTGGTTAAAATATTCATTAAAGCTTTTTATTGCATTCAAAATCTGTTTTTCTGCACACCAAATGAGGATAGCAGGTGAAATCCTTCCAACCATTTCCCCTTTCTCCTATTCCAAAAGTTTCAACCTCTGGATTTCAAAAACAATCCAGCCTTGAAAACATAGTTTCGCTTCATTTTTATAATTTTCCCCACGACTTTTCATTTCTTCTTTGCTTCATTTTTTCTGTTTGGTTCTAGATGCTCTTTCCTTTTTAACCACAATGCTTACCTGGTCTGAAACTTCTAATACATTCCATCTATTTCAAGACTTTTGGGTAACATTTTTTTTTCTTTTTTTTTATTATCTCTATATAGCAATACATGATGGATCTACTTTATTACCATTATCCTTTCCCATTTGGGCCTTTATTAACTTAGTAACGTTCATGCAAAAATAGTGGTTTTATTTGTCCTCATTTACTTAAAATCTAACTTTAAGTTTTATAACTCCTACAACATTGTGTTACTGCCATGTAATTTACGCTATTTTAAAAATCCATCTGTTTCATAATGCCTTACTAGCCCACGCAACATCTGAAATGCACATTGATGTATGTGGGCTCCATTCGATGAACATCTCCATGAGACCGTCCCTTCAAGACAACTAATGGGTACCATTTTATTTGCATCCTTTATATCCATCTAACCACATCACTTTTGGGTCTGCAGTCTTCTCATTGTAGTCCCCATATCCATGTTATGGTCATCCCAGTCCTTATCTAGTGTTTTGGCACTGAACGACTCCCCTAGATCACCTGTGTGAAATATGAGCTCCACCTATTTCTATTTTTTGAGTTCCCCTGTACCAAACTTGTTCACACTATGTTTTTTGTTCGCCTTATCCGAACTACCCTCTATTGGGATCAACAAGACCCATCATTGGGTGTATTCTCCTCGTTCACTATCTTTTGGATATCGGTACCCTGACTCCCTAGATGTCCAAACTGTATGATATTTCCCATGTTAGGTCACTGCTACTTGCAAAACTGACTTCACATTCTATGAGTGTACATGTACACTTAGCAACCCACAATCCAAAATCAAACTATAAAGAATACGATTCCTTTAACGAGGTAGATACCCCATAAACAGACTGGAGGTATTTGCATGTGCCCCGGTTTTTGTAACTCCCTCTTTGTTTTTTTGAGTTGGACATTTAATACATCCTCCACTATAAAATAATATAAACCCGTTTACACATAGGGTAATATAAATTCTACACTCAACGCCTACTATTTCAAACTGGAAGCACTCATATCCCCTTTGCAATATTATCTGCCTGGGGCATATCCATCATCCTATGCAATTTGTGGAAGAAAAACCATATCTTCTATATTTACGCTTTTGGAGACGATCTCAAAAGCACTGAACTAAGCGAAGATACTACCCTCATTCCTTTCACAAAAAAATTCAATACGTTGTCTTTATATGATAATTTTACTACTTAAGCCTTTCGTTTAAAGTTCCATTTAAAACATCCACTGATTGCTTATGCAAAATTGATTAATTGAAGAATTAAATCGTACAAATTATTGTTTTGATCTGCACCAAATGGAAAGAATACTCGAAGAGCCCATCGATGCCTACCACGTTGATGTTGTCACCAATCGTCCTAGTTGGCTATCAATATTGGTTGCATTAGATTCCTGCATCCAGGTTATTGTTGTATGTCATGTATGTCCACGTCCATAACATTTTGTAATTTTCAACCTGTGAATTCATTGGTGTCACCCGTAATTTCATCGATTTACTTTTCTAACGTTGCTGCTATAGACACTGCTATGATCAGTCAAGCCAAGGTCTACATCCTCATTTTTATTTACTAATATTCAATGCCGTTGTAATCTTCCACTTACCAACTACCATGGTCTCACCTTCGGCTACATAGACGACTATGCACTCTGTCTTGCTCCTATGAAAACATTGGTACTAAAATCAATTGCTTCTAGCAAAGTAAACCATACAAGGATATGTTCATAATGTCATGATCTGGTAACAATATCATTTTCTATGAAATTCCAATTATCAGGTCTAATCATCTCATCCATGTGGGTCTTGTTGTCTGTCGTGACGTCCATTCTATATTTATTGTGTCATCTATTACTATCACTCCTTCGCTGATGTTCATGCGGGCTCCATGCATTCTAAGTCCGTGTGACTACTATCCATCCACCATAGCCGGCATGCACAAACAAAACATTTTAATCAAACTTTAAAATTAAAATCATTACACACCACACAAAAAAGGAAAATACAAAACCAAAATAAATCAAGCCTTAGGCTTCCTTTCCAAATACGTATATATATAAATATATATATATATATATATATATATATATATATATATATAAAAGTATTTTATTATTATTATTTATATATATATATATAAACTTATTATTTTTTATTTGAAATATATATAATATATATTTTATATATTTTTTATTACTTTTTATTATATATGCTTTATTTATTTAATCAATTTTTAAAAAAATGACATGGTTAACTCCAAAGCAGTAATATTAATCCTAAGGCAATAAAGCAAAGAAACCAAATCTGACCAACACACGTATACAAATAAAAATATAATGGAGAGTACACACACCAAAATGAACCTTGGCATCTACATGGAAAAATATAAGGGTAAAAACCTACCAAAACTACCACTCAAGCAACCCCAAAATCCAAAAACACCAAATTTTAAAGGGGTCCCTAAATTTGAGTTTGGTTGTGCAATGGCCACAACAGATAACGACTCTATTGGGAAATGCTCCTGAGAATTTTGGGTGAAGAACCCAGTTCTAAAAATAAAAAACCAAGGATCAGAAAGATATACATCATCTAGCAACTTCCTAGAAGGCGAGGTAGATAACTTCAAATGAAAACACATGAATGTTTGCTTTGGCGTAATTTGTGTGAAAGTGATTTCATTTTGCATTCTTGAAACCATCTAGCTTCCATCACCTGATTTGCATTAGGCTATGAAATACTGCTCCTTAAAGTGAATTTCTTTAGACAAATTCCTACTGCCATTCAGGCATCCATAACACTAGTAGATTTTATCTAAGTTACCCTTGTGTGTAATTGATGTTTTGCAAAGCCCCCCTTTTTTTTAACAAGATCTGTCTAGACAAAGCCCTACTGCCAATCAAGCGTCCATAGCCTCGGTAGAGTTTATCTAAACCTAGTGACTAATTTTAGCGTGTTTTCTATTGCTTGTTTTTTTTATAAGACCTTGCAAACTTTTATGCACCACATGGGTTAAAGAGTATTTTTAAGTTAGAGATGGAGCTTATTAGATTTTTGCCTTAATTTACAAATCAATATGACTTCATCCTTCAATATTTCAAAGCATACCCTTAAATATAATTTGTTCATGTGTAGCTTTAGCAACATGATTCAGTATTCCAAAATTCATTATCTTAGTCCCAAAATCTAGGAGTGGTTACTACACAATTTTATCCCCTTTTCCTTGATCCACGAGATAGGCAACTCACCCTTCATGACAAAGGAACACAAAAATGATCAAGAGGTCATAAATTCGTAGCTATCACAAAACATACCACCCAAATATGCAGATCCAGGTAGCCCAATGCTAATTGTAAAAATAGAAGGGCATTCGTTGGATAACACCTTAGTTGACTTGGGTGCATCCATTAACGTAATATCGCAGTAAACCATGCAAAAGTTGAAGCTCACAAACCTAAAAACCACCAAGATGGTGTTGCAACTGGTTGATTGTTCAACTGTAGAACCGAAGGAAATTATTGAAGATATCATCATGACAGTTGACACATGGGAATACCCGATAGATTTCTTGGTGTTGTAGTCTAAAACAGGACTGGGTGATTATCCACTCATCCTTGGGAGGCCATGGTTAGCTGTGGCTAATATCTATATTATATTTTCCAATGGACTCATGACCATCTCAAATGGCTAGGACATCAAGAGACTAACTATCTCACCTCCCACGCAGTCTGTGGATACGCTGGGAGAACCCACATAGTCACAAATTTTTTATCTAGTCTAATACCAGCAGATCACATGACAATAGAGGACCAGTTCTTGGATGAGCATTTGTTTGTCATCAACAAACATACACCATGGTATGCAGACATCACCAACTATTTGGCCATCGATAAAACATCCCCTGGTCTTTCATACAAAGAGAAGTAAGGAGTAATTGAAAAGAGTGCTTCCTTTCAATGGATTGATGACCTTCTATTCAAAATTGGGCACAACCAGGTCGTGAGGAGATGCATAGCAGAGCATGAGTTTTCGGAGATACTCAAGGTCTATCATAGTGAGCCATGTGGAGGGAATTTTTTATGGAAAAGGACTGCATATAAAGTGTTACAGACTGGGTATTTTTGGCCCACTCTGTTCAAATATGCAGCCACATACACCAGCAAGTGTGATGAATGCTAGAGAATAGGTAGGTCGATCCACAGGGACAAAATATCCCTTCAACCTCACGTGCATATAGATCCCTTCAACAAGTGGGGCATGGATTTTTTGGGACCCATCAATCCACCTTCGACCGAGAGGAGATATATCCTAGTCTGAATAGACTACATTATTAAATGGATCAAATTCCAAGTGTTAAGGGACTCCAAGGAAGGGATAGTGGCTGAATTCTTGTTTACCCATATTTTTACGAGGTTTGGGGTACCCAAGGAAATTACAACGGATCAAGGACCCCTATTTACCTCCAAGATAATTGATAAGTTGATGGAGCAATACAGGGTTCAACACAACAGGACTACCCCCTACCATCTACAGGTAAACGGGCAGGTGGAAGTGACCAACAGGGAAATTGAGAACATCCTGATGAAAATCATGCAGTAGAATAGGAAGGATTAGGCTGCAAGACTATCGAAGGTAGTATGGGTGTATAATACATGGAAATAAACCATAAGCTTTACACCCTTTTGATTGGTATACGGGAAATATGCAATGATGCCCATCGAGTTTGAGGTTAAGACACTCAAAATGGTGGTAGAACTAGACCTAATCCTGGATGAAGCATAGAAGGAATGAATTTGGTAGCTGAACCAGCTGGACGAAGTTCGAAGGGATGCCCTACAGAGAATAGAAATCATGTAAAAACAAAGGAAGCAGTGGCATGACTGCCATATTAAAATGAAACAATTCAAAGCAGGGGATTGGGTACTGTTGTATGATTCTAGGTTCCATGAACGAAAGGGAAACTAATGCAAAGGTGGATGGAACCGTACGAAGTGGTGGAAATCATCATAAATGGTGTCATGCGCATCAAGACAATTGAGGATAGCAAAACCATTCTAACAGCTAATGGCCATCGGTTGCGCCCATACCACAAGTCCAAAATCTTGTTGGTGGAGTCCAGAGCAGACATGGGGGAGACCCCATCCAAGTAAAATTTTACCAGAGTTCTCAAAAACATGGTGGATGCAGAGGTGTCCACCAAAAATAAGTTAGCATAGTTTCCTATTTTTTAGCTTACGATGTGTTTTGCAGGAATAACGCCCACATGCAAGTTGTAGGTATCTTGAGAGCCAGGGCCTAACAGGCATGGATTGCATTTGACTGCATTTTTTTTCTCATTTTTGTTTTGTAGGGAAATGGTCTGATTACTTGAATACTAGGAATCTTGGGTGACAAGGCCTAGACCGAATCATCATACATGAACCTACACGTTTAGGAAAATTTGATCCGAGCATGGAGTGGGCACCATTTCCCTACAAAGTAAAAATTATGCACCTTCGTGCCTGGATGAAGTAGACGTCGACATTGTACGAAGAGGATTTTTAGGAGGCTTAATCAACCTCGTATCAATGGACATGTCATCCACTTCTAACTTTTTAGGTGGGAGGACAATAGACCTCGGAAGGGAGGTGCCTTACTCTGATACCTTACTTCGAAGGGAGGTGCCTTACTCCGGAATAGAGTCACCTTACTCTAGTGCCTTACTCTGGAAGAGAGGCGCCTTACTCTGGCACCTTACTCTAGAAGGGAGGTACCTTACTCTGGTGCCTTACTCTAAAAGAGAGGCGCCTTACTCTTGCACCTTACTCCAGAAGGGAGGTGCCTTACTCTGGCACTTTACTCCACCAAGGAGGCGCCACCCCGGAGGTGTTCCTTAACTCATTCAATATATATATATATATATATATATATATATATATATATATATATATATATATATATATATATATATATATATATATATATATATATATATATATATATATATATATATATATATATATATATATATATATTTTTCAAGGAGACGCCTTACTCTGGCACCTTACTTCAGAAGAGAGGTGCCTTACTCTGGTGCCTTACTCCGAAAGGGGAGGCGCCTTACTCTAGTGCCTTACCCTGGAAGGGAGGCACCTTACTCCGCCAAGGAGGCACCACCCCGGAGTTCTTCAAAAAAATATGATGATCAAGTGGCACCTTACTAAGGTAGGCGCCTTACTCAAGTAGGCACCTTACTAAGGTAGGCACCTTACTGAGGTAGGTGCCTTACTCAAGTAGGCGCCTTACTGAGGTAGGCACCCTACTAAGGTAGGTGCCTTGCACCTTATTCAAGTAGGTACCAAGCAGGCACCTTACTCAAGTGGGCACCTTGATCGACTCAAAAGTACATGTGCAACTTGGTAGTACGTGGAGCAGCCAAAGCCAACACCATCATCTCATGTGATGGAAATTTGAAAGCACCCAAAAATATTTTGAAATTATTGGACAGGATCTTTGCACGCCCCAAGGCCAATTGTCGAGAAGATATGCGTACCAACTTGAACCAATAGGATCCACCACATTTTCAACGTAGGGCCTCGAGTGAACAAGAATTACAACACCCAAGGTGACATAATCAGCACATGGGAAATATATTATCGAGTACCAAATTGGCATACTCCACACAGCATGAAATGACCAATTAGGTATGCGCATGATTTCTCTTAAATATATACGTAATTTTTCATATGATATGCTTCTCTAAAAATAATATCGATGCAAAAATTGAATTCACCCCTTGTGTCTAATACGTCGTGTCGAAAATAAATTCTGCTGGCATACCCTACCAAACCCAAGGTGAAAGCAAGTTCTAAATTTAGGCGCCTGAGTCTATAAGAAGACGCCTTACTGAGAATAGGACATCAAGCAAATAAAAATTAGTAGAGAGCTTGCCATGGGAAGATGTTCAAATAATCATATGCTCAAAAAGCATTAACCCAATGGCACTAAGGGGATTAGGGGAGAAGTCTACAACCGGTTCAAAGCAGTCGGGTGTATAAATTACTATCGCTTGGTCAACCAAAACCAGGACATAGAGGTAGCAATGGAGTTTTTTGCCACTGTGAGTGGAGGAGTTGCCTAGTTGCATGAACTAGAGATCCTAGGCATCCCAAAGCACATTGCTCATGTCACCGGTATCCCCCTTATTGGGGAATGCACATACAAGGATGGCGTGATAAAGCAGTGCATAGAATTATTGCTCAGATAGAGGAATGTCTGATGCGACCATGGGGGGCTCCCAAAGCAGGGACTCCCTATACACCTAAGGAAGATCTTTTAGAAGGTTATAAGATACTTCAGATGCACTGAGAAGTATTCATGCCTAAACATAAATTATATGTAGTTCTTGAACCACCTGGTGCACGGGCGAGAAATTAACATCTTGTTCTACCTGTAAAATGCCCTGCAGGATGAGGTGTCAAGATACCAGTGAGGGACGACCTCTGCCCTAGCCCACCATAGGCTAATTATAGCCTTGATATGCCATGTGAAGGAGCACAGGGGAAGCTCATCTATGGTAGGAGTCGAACACTCTGGCGTGCAAGAGCAGGTTGTGGCCAAAGCAAAGCAAGAGGCCGAATTATAAGAAGTGACTGAAGAAGAAGGGGTTTAACATTTTGATGCGTAGGAGCAAGCAGCATAAGAGGCTGAGTACAACATCAAATAGGGGGGAATTCTTGAATAGGAACAAACCTAAACTTCACTAGATGTTGTAAAGGAGGGGCATATTTCTCTGCCCAATTATATGGAGGATAGATCAGAATCCTCCAGTCCCGAACCTACAACATGATGGATAGAGTGTATACGTGATCAGATATGCCTGTGACGTCTAATCCTCTCGAGCAAGGAATAAGAGGAATATGTAGAGCTTGGATTTGTAGCCCAAACCCTACAGAATTTGACCACCTATAGTCCACAATATTCGCATTCTTTGACAAGCTTGCAACAACAGTCCGAGGCGCCAATGGGTGAGGGTTGTGCTAAAAAAAAAAAAAAAAAAAAATTCACAGCATAGGCACTTTTCAAGGAGTATAAGGAGATGACAACAAGAAATATTCAGAGGTAGGAAGCCAACATCACCCAATTATAGCAATAGATCCAGCAGCTCAAGGTAGAAAACCAGTAGTTGCAAACTAGGGTGATCGAGAGGTGGGACATCTCTACCCAAACAGATTGGGCAATTGAGGTATCTATGAACTCTCTAACATCACTAGAGAGGGTATTCTCATCTATGGCAATCAGGTCGAACATCCAAAATGAGGAAGTCAAGGCAAGAGAGGGTTCATCTGCCTCTGATAAAGCGACTGCAAAGGAACATGGGAATTTTATTTTTCAAACAGAAACACCTGTTATTAACATTAACAACGACAAGGACCCTTCAGGGTAAATCCAAGGACAAAACCCTAAACCAAATGCCAAGAAGGACTCTCTGAAGCACCAGATACCCAAAATTTAGGGGCCATGACCTGAAGAACCATAAGAGTAGGCACTAAGTGACCAGGAAATAGAGGAGACAGCTATGGGGAACCTAAGATTAGAAGGGCATATTCCTAAAGCCTCTAACAGGGAGACATCTCTCATAGGAAAGGAATATATCCCCATGTAGGCCACTGTAATAACAGATAGGATAAAAGAGAATGTGCCTCAAATATCGTAGAAGAGGGCCAAAATAAGGGCTAGAGTTACGTTCGCCAAACCGAACCCCCACTCAAACGAAGAATGGGAAGAAGGCATGTAGGCCTTCACCGAACTAAAAGAAAAATTCAAAAAGATCCATGAGGATTTTGAGGCAGAAAAGGCAGCTAGGAAATCTACCAATAAGGCCGAAAGAGGGTCTATTATCTGTGTGGACCCTACTACGATTGACCAGTTTTGGTAAATCTATAGTTCATCATAGGGTCGACCTTCCAAGATGAGGAAATGGCTAAAAATATATGGGATATAGGGACCAGAGGTAGAGGCAACAATGATTACAAAGGAAAATGCTAGTCTCACCCCTAAAAAACTTTGGTTGTACAATACCAGTGTGGTTGTTCGAAAGAGGGATGATTTCGACATTTCCTTTAGAGATATATGCCCTTAACTCGACTTGTGGCAGGAAGCATAGGCGGCCTTCCAGAAGGGAGAAATTATTGTGGTAGTATCACCCAACATAGGTGTTGGGCCAAGCATGATAGGGAGGCATAGCCATCATACCATGAATTCAACATAGTACCAATGCCAATCCATCACAGTCGAAATCCAGCATAGCCAGAGGTTAGCATAGCCTAAGAATTCCCTACAACAAACCAGTGCCCTATAGTAGAAAAGAAATATTTAGACTGAATGGAAATCCAAGGCCACTAGTAAGAAAAATAAATAGAGAGAAGTGGCCTATGCGGAGGAGGTGATTACAAATTTTGGGTGCCATGATGGCATGGCACATATTAGGCATGGGGGGATGATGAGCACCAGATATGCTCATATTTTTGTATAAGTACTAACAGTTTTTGCACGACAATATATAATGAGTTGTATATTTTTATGAAATATTATGTGTTTATTTAATGAATCATGTGTATTATCTAATCTATGTGTGAAGTGTGTTTTGTGTAGTTATTCGTTTGATTTTATCATCTTTTGCTCAGTCGAGGTCCTACATGGACCTGGAACGATTCCACTCAAACAGACCAAGGTATACTAAGGTAGGTATACTAAGGTAGGTGCCTTACTCAATTAGTGCCTTACTCAGGTAGGTGCCTTACTCAAGTAGGTGCCTTACTCAGGTAGGTGCCTTACTCAGGTAGGTGCCTTACTCAAGTAGGTGCCTTACTCAGGTAGGCGCCTTACTGAGGTAGGCACCTTACTCAAGTAGACGCCTTACTGAAGTAGGTGCCTTACTAAAGTAGGCACCTTACTGAGGTAGGCACCTTACTCAAGTAGGCGCCTTACTCAAGTAGACACCTTATTGAGGTAGGTGCCTTACTGAGGTAGGCACATGACTCAAGTAGGCACCTTACTCAAGAAGGTGCCTAGATTATGCGTGTTGACCAAATGGCTAGAGAAGGACCCTATTGACCACTGTTTCATGTCATCTGTGGGAAACTGTTGAATGGACGAGCTGTCCCAGCGAAAATGGATGAACATGTAACCACTCACGAAGCAGAACTGTAATGAAGCAAAAATCATTTGATTGCTAGGAAACGATGCAAGAGCCGATTATTGCGTGCCGATTATAGTAACTAAACTATCTCAGTTTAGATTGTAATCGAGATGCCTATTGTAACAATATTGCAACAGGAAGTCCTGTGTGTGTTATATAAACACACAAAATTCTCTGTAGTAGGGGAGGCATTTTTCATAGAATATTATCACATGTAAGATTTCACTACTTTGTTAATAAAAGCTTGAGCGTTCTTCATTTGCACATTGTCATCGTGATTTGTTGGGCGGGATCTGTTGGAGCTCGGGTCCACTCCAAGCCAATATTCCTCCCCTACTCTTAGTTATTTTCATAGGTTTAATTATGCATGATAGTATGTTTATTTCTTAGATTAAATTTATCTACTTTTGAATGGTGTGCTTTTTAATTACGTAGGTGTATTTACAACTTTCAGAGTGGTGTGTTTATCTTTACGTATTTTATTTATGCATGAGATTTATTGGTGTGGACAAACCAATTATTATTTTACAAACACCCCCAATGATAGTTGAGTGGATTCATCTCAAAAATGGTAGTTTGATCAGTCTCAACCGTGGCACTTCAAAAGTCTACGAGCTCCTTGGTTTGACAATTTAAATGCGAGTGTTGTGAAATATATAGGATAAATTTAACTAGTGTTTGGCACCCAACATCGAGGAATATTATAGTTCAAATGGTGAGCTCATGGCTAAGAACCTATCAAACAATATCGTGGAAAAATACAATCGAAGTCCTTGAAACATCAAAACAAAAGGTGGGTCCCAAATTTTGGGGTGAGTTGTGCGATAGTCACAATAGGACCTAGATTTCAGTGAGTTACTAAATTGAATTATTATCATTTATTTGGATGATATGATAGTTTCTCCCATAAAAAGGGAATAACATGGTTTACATTTATGATAAGTATTTGAGAAGTACCAAGAATTTGGGGTATCCATCAACCTGAATATGTCCTTATTCACGGTAAAATAAGGAAAGCTCCTGGGCCATTTGATTATTGAGAAAGGGTTAGCTATTGATCTAGCTAGAGCCAAAGCTCTCTTAAAGCTCTCATTATTAGCTAACAAGAAAATTTTACAATATTTCTTTGGCCAAATCAAATTCATTAGGAAGTTTATTGCAAATATTGCTCAAGTAGTGAAGCCAATGATTGAACTCCTAAAAAATAATGATGAGTTCAAATGGATGGAAAAAGTAAAGAAGCATTCAAAGAGATTAAGGGAGGGATTGCTTAGGCTCCTGTCTTGGTGAATCCTAATTAATCTAAGGATTTTATCCTTTATGCTATCAGTGAGCAAGAAATTTTTGCAGCTATCCTTACACATAAGAGAGAATATGAAAATAAATGGCCTATTGCATTCCCGAGTCAAGTGATTCAACTACATGAAGAGAAATATAACTTCATTGAGAAGCAAGTGTATGTAGTGATGAAATCTCTGAAGAAGTTTTGGCATTTTATTTCACAAAATAAAATGATAGTTCATGTTGTAAATCTTGATGCCTGAAGTTTCATTATCCAAGAAGAACTTGTATATAAGAGAGATGGTTGGGTCTCCAAGATCCAAGAATACGATATCAATATTTGGTTGACCAAGTTGGTTCGTGGTTGAGCATTGTGTCAAGAGCTTGTGAGGAGTGTTGCTTCTGAAACAATAGTGTATCAGTTTAAAGGTCCAGTGCAAGAAAGTAATATTGCTAATCAACTCGTAATTAACTGAGATTGGATAGAAGACCTTGTTGAATACTTCAATGCAAGAAGGTGTCCTTCTCATATTAATGCTTCACAAAGAAGAAGGTTTAGGTTGCAAGCTTGCATATTTGTCATGTTGATAAATGGGCTATTCCACAAGAACATTTATGGAGTACTTTTGAGATGTGTCAAAGATTCAGAGAAACAAAATATCCTGGAAGAATTCCATTTCGTATTATCAGGAGGACATTATGCAGGTAGACCCATGGCTCTAAAAATCATAAAGGCAAGTTATTATTGGCCTACCCTCTTTTTTTATGCATTCAAGGTTAGCCAAAGTTGTGACAAATACCAAAGATATGTTGGTCGAAGAAGAAATGCCTCCTTACCACTTCATCCAATTCAAGTAGAAGCACCATTTCAACAATGGGGCTTATATTTATTGGGGGTTATTGACCCTAATTCATCTGTTGGGCATAAATATATCTTAACAGCCACTAAATATTTCACCCAATGGGCAGAAGTAGTACCAAATAATAAATCAAGTCAATAAGTTATCATTTCTTTCCTAGAAGGGTTGATAATGTGCTTTCGTGTACCAGATGCCATTGTGACAGATAATGGGACTCCATTCATTGGAGCTAAAATTAATGGATTTGTAAGCAAGTACAAAATATATTTGAAGATTTTGTTCAACTATTACCCACAGGTAAATGGATTGGCTAAGTTGACAAATAAAAAGTTGCCAAGAATTTTGAAAAGAACTCTAGAAGATAACAAGCGAAGCTAGCATTTTCTCCTGAATCAAGCTCTATGGGCTGGTCACATCTCTATTAATAAGTCTATAAAAATATATTCATACTCTTTAGTGTATGGAAAAGAAGTGCTTTTACCTATTCATATAGAGTTGTCGATACTCCAGTCCTTGCACTTTCTTGACAGTGAAGAGGGGGAGTTCAATCCTATGAGTACAAGGTTGTCTCAACTCTTGCAGTTGGAAGAGGAGAGAGAGAAAGCATATACTGTATTCATGAAGCATATCCAGGTGACTAAGAATTGGTTCAGTAAGAAAATTTTAGACAAAGCTTTCATTGTTGGTGATCTTGTGTTGAAATGGAATGAAAATAAGGCCAAGCTAGGAAATCATCATAAATTCGAGGTAATATGGGAAGGTCCCTTCTAGATCGCCAGTAGTAATCAAGTTAATTTGTTCTATTTGTAGGACATTAAAGGTCATGTTCTGTCGATTCTAGTAAATGGTCTTCATCTGAAGGCCTATTATTAGTAAATAAATGTGAGAACATCCAAGTTGTAAATATGTGTATAGTCTATTTGAATTTTTTTTATTTAAAAAAAAAAGGGCAAGTCTTCCACGATCAAAAGTCATTTTTGCTAGGCAAGAGTGTCTTCGCTGGCGAAAATCATTTTCGCCAGCCGAAGACATGAACTTTGCTTGAAAGTATTATTTTCACACACATAAATAAACCAAAAAGTAATTTCTAGCACCCAAGTTGGAAATTTTGTCTGAAAGTGCTCTCTCGCCTAGATGCCCTACTTTTTTGGTATCGAAGACATCGAAAGGTATTTTTGGCACTTAAAATCAGTGAAAACACATGCATGTTTTAAAAATTTTACTTTTTCAATGCATGAGTTAAGTCACGCATAATTTTAATAGTTGAACCACCAAAATGCAATGTTGGCGCTCAAGTTAGCGAAAACACTTGATTAAAAAAAATGGTTTCACTCAAAACAAAGATTTTGCCCATGCATATCTTATTTTTTTCAAGGCAAAAATCATTTTCGTGTCAGTGAAGAATTATTTTTGGCGTTCGACCAAGTTGGTAAGAGATACTTTTGCTTACATGTTTTTTGGGCGCTCGAGTTGGCGAAAGCCATTTTTGGTGTCTAAGTGAGTGAAAGTGCTTTTTGCCTTATTATTCAATGAAAATCCCAGATGCATGGTTTTTCACCAGCAAAGTCAGAATAGGGCATTTTCAACACTCCCCATCAACGAAATCAAGCACCTATTACATAGTTCAAGGTGAAAAAGTAGGTTCCAAGGATAACTATTAATGATCCAAAAATGGAAAAATAAAATAACCTATCACGGTGCTCAAAAAATATTAGGGCAAAATCATTAAAATCATGGGAGAGTGTGACATGCCCCAAGACCTAGACGTACATTCATATCAAATTTAGCAGGTGCGCCACGTGCATTAAATCTGATAGGTGTGGTCAGAAATATATAAAATGATGAACACTTTAGTTGAATAAACAAAGAAAATTGTAGAGCTCTTGTTTGTAGAGTGCTGCTCAAAGTTGTATAATTGCTTTTACTCAAAGGTATAGAATTATCTATTGTTTATTAAATAAATAAGGTCAAATATGTTAAAGAAGACTGCATAAGCCAAGAAAGAGAAGGCCTAGAATAAGGTTGATGCAAGAAAGAAGCAGTGAAAAGCCAAAATGGATGAAGAAGAAGAAATGATGCCTTATTATGATCGACTTGCAGAAATCAACGATTGTGTAATCATGAACAAAGGCATGGAGAAACAAGATGTCAAATTTATTCTTCATAAGGTATCCATCAAAATTTCACACACCATTCTCATGTTTTCCAGTATCTTTGTATGTTGGTGCATGCATGTACAGATTTGGTGTGGGCAACTGCTCAGTTTTATGACTCTTCTACAAGAGTCATTCAAAATGCCAATGAAGACATGTTATTCAGTATTTTAGCCAACTCTATCAGAGAAGCTTTTAGTTGTATCATGAGACCTCCTTCTAACATCATTTTTAAGAAGCTCAATCATGCAAAGTAGGAGGAAAGATACCAGTCTATAATACCCATGCGGTAGTTCATGGAAAATCAATTTCTAAAACTACCTCAGTTTGGATATTTTTCAGCTTTGTTGAAGTCATTGAAATATTTTAAGATCCCAGACCTATATTCGATGTTGGCATGAATTTTTAGACTTTCCATAGACTCCACAGTATCTAAGTGGCAAGTTTCGCTTACACAATGCATTTCACAGGTTGAGTTTTATGCCTCGACTACCATGAAGGTGAACACAAATCCAATTTTCTTTGATTGGGTAGATTTTATAGCTCAAAGGATGCACACTCAGCTAGAGAAGGTGTAGAGTGGGGAAGATGTCACCTTCAGGCATTTTTCTTTTTTGGTTTGGTACTTCTTTTGCTATATGCATCATCAATTTGCCTTTGTAGAGATGAATAAAATAGATGAAGCATGTGAAATATTGTCATTTTATTCATGGACCCAGAATTTGTCGAAGAAGGAATCCTACTATAATTTTTATCGGATATTTTGGGACCTACCCTTGAACTCATTTATAGTGTGTGTGATAGAGTGTTGAAATCGATGGAGGAGATTGTTCAAAAAGAGAAAGGTGACATATTTTTTTTGACGCAAGGAGTTGTTAGAATTTTTTGTTTCATCGATAAGCCTTTTATTTTGCCGTATTTTACCATGAAGCATCTATTTGCATTGGAAGTAGCCTGACAAAATTACTTTGCCAATGACACATATGGGTCAGGTAGGAGAAATCCAGTCATGTGCACCATGCCTTTTTTGCTTTGGTGACATTGAAGTGACTCAATACGGGCAGAACAAGTTGATTGCTGAAACACGATATGACCATGGGTTAATTGAGCTCCCCCAAAAATGGCGATACGACCCTTTGGAAATTTTTGGGAAGTTTATCAAGGCTAAGAATTTTCATTTCTACCCTAAAGAAGATATCTTGTAGTAGAGTAACAATGCCAAGAGACGTGACCTTGAGTGGCATATTAAAAATATGATGTCGCTCCCTCCTTGGCATGATTTCTACAAAATGGAAATCGAGTATGATCCCACAAATCATTTGAAGTAGGTTCATCCTAAGGATTTGTTTCATAAAATGAAAGATAAATTGCCCAAATGGTCTAACAAGAAAATTACCAATTGGTAGATCATGAGGGTTCATCGAGGGAAGCCTGGGTCAGCTTACCCATTGGCTATGGATTAAGTATTTTCATAAATCTATGATGAGCATTGTGATAAGTACCAACCCATCTCTTTCACTAACCTGGTGCCTCGAAGTATTCAAGGTCCTAACAATGAAGAGGTCACAGTAATAGAAGAGGAGTCATTGGTTGAAGAGGAGCTAGTTGTTAAAGAAAAATAGGAATACCTACCGCCCGAAGAACAGCTTTCACTCAAAAAAAGAAGCATAGGTACAAATCTATCTTTCCCTAATATTTTAAATAAGCCTAGAAGTGGTGCAATTTCTTCTCCAAACACAAACCCTCTTTCTTCACTTGTGATTGAGTAGACTAGTTTTAGGGAGGCACCCTATTTAAATCAGCAAGGACAATCGAACCAGATGATGAAGTTGGTAGATTTTGAAGTAGATGTGGTAAAATATGAGGAAGAGAAAGGTCTAGTAATGCAGCATCCTCCATCATCAGCTCAAATGGTGTCAAAGCCTGCAAGTACGCATTTTCTTTCTTCTTCTCTAAATAACAAGCATTTGGTGACCACTAATTCTCATCCTACAGTTTCTACTTCCACTTCACTTCCATTTATCGTACCTATATATTTTGCTCCCTTACATATTTCATAGTCGTAGGTCACCAATGCTTCTCCCACTTCTTATGTTCCTTCCATTCTTTTATCTTTCAGTTTGTTTGCATCCACCCCTAATCCATTATCCTCCATTCCATCTTCCACCCCTATCAACCCCATTTTCACTCTAAGTACGCAAGTTCCTCCAAGAGTAAGTGTAATTGTAGCACCTTCTATTTTTGCTCCCTCTATTGAGCCAAACCCTCAGTAGGCTCTCTTCCAAATTTTCTCAATTTTTACATCATAAGAGCCACTAGCTTTAGAAATGGAACTTCTACCAATGCACTTCGTAGCAGATAAGATCAGTCGAGCACAAGTTAAAAAGTTGTAAGTGGAAGGATGCGCAAGCCCTGACTAAGACAATGAAGAATGTGACTTTTGATCTAGAGGCTATGGAGGCACACATTGTTAAAATGGTCCCTCAAGTCTAGAAACTCCAAGGACAAACGACATCGAATGATTATTTATATCAATTCATCATCGAGGACCTCATTAAAATTGATACAACTAAGAAAATTGGTAACATACAGGTGGAGATAAGTTCAAACTACTTGCATGGTGAATATTTCAAGGATCATTTCTTCCAATATGAATTCAATAGAGTAGAACTAGAAGATGCTTTAGCTGAGCAGAAATCCCAACTAGATACTACATAGTCATAATCTCAGTGATGGCAACAAAATATAATAAGCTTGGAGGGTAAAATTGAAGGATACAAAAAGGTGGCCAAACAACATCAAGCAGTATGATAAGAAGTACAGCAATAAGTCCAAGCCTTGAAGGACCAAATCCAGGGTTTGCAAGATCAATTGGCAGATAAGGCAACACAATTGGTAGCTCTCACGAAGAAAACAATCAAGGAGGCTCGTAGTCATCTACTTATCAATTCTTCAATGATGGCATCAAAATCAACATTGGTTCTCATGTTTCTTCAGGAGGTGTGACATGTTGTTTCATACGGCTTGCACATAGTGGACGATTTGGAAGAGGAATTCGAACCAAAATTGGAAATGGTGATGAATATCCGAACAATGGCCAAACTGGATTTCAATTTCAGCCTATGAGTGACATGGCCTAAGCTTGGAAATATGCCAAGATAACACTACTCACTTATTTGTCTTGGTTGTATTTGATCAAGGAAGTCTGAAAGCTGCTAGATACATTTGAACAAGAGAGGCACATTTTGTTGGTCTATTTTGAGACTATATCAAATAATGGTTTCCCCAGTTTCACTGATGACCATAAAAATATTCTAGCAAATAAAGACTTGGATGCAATATGGGCTACTTTCGAAAATAATACTTCAGAGATTGATGGCTGGGAAGAGCCCGTCACTGAAGAGCATTTACTACCATTGATGAAGAGGCTTACTCACATCGAGTTTGGTTTACTAGAGCTTAGCCAGAGGGTCAACTACATTGACCTAGAGTAGATTTAGACCTTTCGGTACATTTTTGATACACTCCAGACTCATCAGGTGATCAGTATTGATGCTTGGGTTGAACCTGTCATAATATATAACCGACGGTGGAGATACTGAACCTAATGGATAAAGACCCTGGGGTCAATTGCATTTAGGCAATTTGAATACCCTACGAGCCGTAAAAAGTGTTGGTATTTTTTCCACACTAAAATTAGATTTAAAATTTTTCCCATGTGTGCAATGAGTTTCGCTCAGTAAAATCTATTTTTGGGTAACACTTTAAGCGAAATACCATTTTCGGGTAAAAGATTCATTTTCGAGCAGGTGACAGTTTATTTTTGAGCAAAATCATTCTGGGCGAACTTTTTTAGTAGCAACATTCTATTTTGGACTTTGCCTTAGCGAAAACCCTTTTCGAGCGAAAGTCTTGGAAAAAATCCCATTTCGGGAAAAAGTCATAGCAAAAGCCCTTTTCAAACAAAAGTCATGGCGAAAGCCCATTTCGGGTGAAAGTCATGGCGAAAGCCCTTTTCGGGCGCAAGTCATGGTGAAAAGCCCATTTCAGGCGAAAAGTTGTGGTGAAAGCCCTTTTTAGCCCATGCCTTGGCAAAAGCACATTTTGGGCAATGCCTTGGCAATATTTTATTTCAAAGCTGCGCTTTGGCAAAAGTCCATTTCGGGCCTCACCTTGGAAAAATTAATTTTTGTCATTTCCTCCAAGAGAAAGTCATTTTTGATGGTGCTTTGAGTGAAGATCATTTTGGGGAGAATTTCAAGGCTGGAAAATTCAAATTTTTGGCAAAGAATTTAATGTTTTTGAAATTATTGCTAACAAAAATAAGATTTGATAGATAACTAGAGGATTACCGAAATTAAATGCTATATGTTTCTCAATATGCTTTGCTCTTGACTCTGGTGTGATCCTACTGATTTCGAGGTATCGTCCACTGTGGTGAATGCTCATTTTTGAGGCACCACCATGAAGATGAAAATTTTATTGATGATTCTGGCTAAGTCCCGATATGCCATCTGCCAAAATTACTCGTTGCTTCCCAACATACCATCGGATTGGTTCGTTGCTACTGGCAAGGAGAAAATTGTTGTCAAATAATATTTGACTTGCCATTATTTTATTTAATGATCATTCAATTTTTGAGGTGAAATCCTCGATAAATACTAGGAAACTTGATGTAAAAAATGAGGATGGATATTTTTTTGTGAAACTCTCGTAGTTTAACATTTGCTTTGATTCAAGGACTATTTGGCTCTAAGTTCCTAATCATTTTATGTATTTTTATACTTTTTGCTCTACATTTCTATTAGATTTATATCATTATTAGTGGATTAAATTATGATTCTGAATTTAGTTTTTTAAAGGGGAATGGATGTTGGAATGCTATTGGAATTCATGCTTTATAATATGATCTAAGTTCATTTTATGTTCTATCCTTCTATTGAATGTTGTTAGTTAAAATTATGGTGTTAATATTATTGTTAATTCATCCCCGTATTATCTCTTCGGCTTATAGCCATATCTCTTCCTTTCTATTAATTTCTTTCCCTAATATTTATACCAGTTTTTAGAGTAGCAAGGGACAATGATGGATGGGTCTAGGGTGCATACATACATTTTATCCTAGGGCAGACTCTTGACCAATAGTTTTTAGCATGCTTAGTGGGACACGAAAGGTTCACCTTAAGTAGTATTAAGATTTGATGTTCATCTTTTGTTGATTGATTAGAACATATGGTGACTCAGTTTTACCCAAAATCCTTTGAATATGAATTTTGTGAAAGCTTTACTTCATTATCACAATATCGAAGGCCAAAAATTTAGAAAACCCTTTTGATTTTTTTGATCTTAACACCCATGTCTTGGGAGAGCATCCTAGATTAATCACTCTGAGTATCCCATAAATTATAACATCTACATAGGTATCTGGTGTATTTTCCATTCCTTCAAGTCCCTCTAGCATTGCCACTAGCTTTCCTTCCCGAGAAAATTCTCTGGTTCAAATGGATCAAAATCCACCATGATAGTTTTTGGCATGGAATCATTCTGAAGCTTTGAATCTGCAAGCTCATAATTCGATCCCGATAGCAGCATTAAAATATTTACCTACTTATGATGGTACGAGAAAAAAAAATTATGAGCATATTCAAGATGTGGCTTCTTTGGCAACTATCCATAGCATCATAGATAAATATGTCATGGTTAGATTGCTCATGCTCTCTCTCAAAGGGAAGATGTTTTATTGGTACCAGTCCTTACCACTTGCCACTATTACCACATGGGACCAATTGGCTGATTTAATGATAAAAGGCTTCAATGAATAAGTGGATCCTTTTTCTTTGTTGCATCAATTCACTAATATTCAGAGGTATCCACAGGAGGAAATTGTTGACTTCAATGTTAGGTTCACTCGAACTTGGTAGAGAATCCCTGACGGTCTTTGACCAACTCCTGAACAAGCTGCATTTTATTATATTCAAGACTTTAATTCTGACATTAGCATGGTCATATGTTAGTCCAATGTTGATACATTTTCAGCCTTGTACTCCCAAGTGCAAATGGCTAAAGCTTATTTAATTTCTATTGGTAAGCTCCCACCAAAAATTATGATGATGATATTTCCTGATCTCCCACAGCATTTATATCCTAATGCATCTTATCAATCTTTACCAATATCCCCCATGTATCTAATTCCTTCATGTAATCTTAGTTCCTCTCAAAACCTAATAGTTTCTATCCTGCAATTACCTTCTCCTTCCATTTTACAACTGCCCACTCCAATTCCATTCCCAGCATTGCCATCTTCGTCAATACCACTACCATTACCAGCTCCTCCAACACTCTCAAATCTTGATCCTCAAATGAAGATGTTGCAAGATATGCAATCAGCAATGAGAGTGATGACAAATGAGATTACAACCCTGAATAAAAGAGAAGCTAAGAGAAGTTTCTAGCCTAGAATATTTCAACCTCCACCAATCACCAGAGAGCAAGCAACTTCGACCAACAAGATTCGTGAAAGGAATGCAACCGTGTGACAAATGAAGAAGTAGGCCCGTTAGACAAAATGTATTTGTGTTCTACCTGCAATGATTCGCATGGTGAAGAAACTTGCATGGTTCATTTGAACTATGTGCAAACATTGGCATATAACTCTTTTGATGATCAAATAAACATGATTAGAGAAATTGATCATAACTTTATGATACCTTCCATAGAACAAGTTTTAATTCTCATGAGAGCTATAAAAAAGCCAGTCACATTGGACTCAAATGAGATGGTGCCACTAAAGATACTTGTTGGTTTGAAGGTGTAGAATGAAAAGATACAAGCATAGGCAAAGGCACCTGGGTCAACACCTAAGTCAGAATAACCTATTCTCTTAAAATATCTCTTGCTCGCACAAGCTAAATAATCTCTCAAGTGAATGCATCAATTTCAAAAACGCAAGCTAAGATGAAGGAACATGCAAAAGAACACCTTAAATACCCATATTTGACAAAGCATCAGAGGGTGGAAGCCATGCAGCAATATCAAAGCAAGTATGATGCTGCTAATGAAGGAAGAGAATCCAGTTCGTCCACATACAACATTGTTGAATAATTAAAGAAAATTCCTACCAAGGTTAGTCTCTATGATGCTTTGCAATTGTCTGGATAGGTTGATTTGTTGCAAGAATCTCTGAAATCTGTTAAAGGTAAAAATAAAAATCCTACTCAGACTGTGTTAGCTCAGATGCTATAACTTTAACTACTGGAAATAATAGACCACCATAATTTTACTTGTCTCTCAAGATGGAGGGTTGGATTGTGCATAACTGTATGATTGACTCTGGTGTTGCAAAGATTGTCATGTTGAAAGCGGTTTGTGAGATCGTGGGCATGGAGTATACTAGAAGTAGCTCAGTAGTTTTGCAGTTGGATGGAACCCCTATGAAAATAGTGGATGTTATTAAATATATCCCAATTGTGTGGCATAAAATACCTCAAATCATTGTGATCCATGATGTGATTGTGGTTGATTTGGAACAATATTTTAGTATGTGCCTCTCGAGAGAATTCACTACCAAGTTGGGAGGCTATATTTCTCTAGATTATTCCCATTTGGAAATTATTTTCAAAGAGAAAATAAATTGGATCTACAATGCGAAACCTTCCACCTTTCATATAGAAAGGATCGAGGATGAAGATGTTGGAAATTTTGAGTAATTATGTTGTCATTGATGTCAAGTGTTTGATGCAAGGTAAAGTTCATTATGATACAAGAAAATTGGTAAAAATGAATGGTTATAATATTTTATATTATAAGCCAAAGTGGTTGGTCAAAAGGTTGAAGACAAAAGTTTATGCCAAGGTTTTAAAAGAAAAATATTATAATATTTTAATATTATAATAATTAAGCCAAAAGGGCTTATTAAAAGGAAAATAAAAAGTTGACGAAGGCCCCCATGCAAAAGTATTGTTTAAATACTAAAGTTAAATAATATAATATTTAAACAAAGTTAAATATTATATTAAATATAAAATTAAATTTGAAATTGGCAAAGGGCGCCAAAATTCAAATTTAAAGGAAATGAAGGTAAATAAGGTTTTCGCCGATGTCATAAAAATGCTTTGAAAGCATATAAAAGGGAGAAGCAAAAATTATTTTCAAATGTATCCGAAGTCAATGCGCATGAAAATCGATCATGGAGCATAGTGAAACATGTTGAAAACCCTTTCATCGAGCAAGCAACAGGAGATAAGGACAAGGTGGCGGACATCTTGTTTCAGTGAGGGTTGGTAGCCCAAGTGGCAGGTGGGTCCTACGTAAGGTGTTGGCAGAGGAAAGGTTTGGGGTTCGATTCCCCCTAGCACTATTTGAAGTATTTTTATTTTGTTTTCATTGGAGGTAGCAAGGGATAAAACATGGAGTCCAAAGGGTTAGGTCTCAACCACTTGGCTAGTGCAAGCGGTCAAGCGATGCACTTGGAAGGTAGAGGTCAGAGGGTCGATTCCCATCCGCGACAACAAGGAATAATTTTTTATTATAAGGTATGCTCCAAAATTTAATTAAATGTTGGCTATAGTGTATATTTGGTGGATGTGATTTGGTGTATAGTTTGGCATATAGGAGGTATAAGGAGAAATAAATTTTTGCATAATATTTAAATAATATTGTTGCTAGTTATTTTAAATGCAAAGGTTGGAGTGATAAGTTTGTAAATGGTTTATTTAGAATTGTGATTTTTGGTTCTTGGACATTAAAATAAATTGGAAATTATTTTATGATAGAGGGAGATAAAAGGTGTAAAGGGTGATGTTATTGTTTGTAATTCTTGCTTTATAAAAGGGAAATTGTTGAGAGAATTTTGTTGAGGTTTAATGCATTGTCCTTGAGAACAAAAGAAGAGTCCTAGAACATTATTTTCAGAATTCATTGAGCACCTTATTGAGGGAAAATTCATGTGGATATTTTTGAGATAGAATATTGCTATCTAACCCTTGAAGTGGCACAAAAGGAATTGGTTGTTGGTGAGACAGGTTTTGAAGATATATCTCCATCAAAGCAAAAAGGTATGAGCACATCAGTCTTTGTTTAAAGTGTTTTGTTGAAGTGAATGTTTGGAATATAAGGTGGAGAGAAAAGGATTGTTTGATAAGCATTGTTGGAAATATTTGAGTTAGGTTTTGAAATCTACATTGTGCATCCTTGTTGAAAGAAAGTGGAAACACCTGTGTTAGGGTTTGTGAGCAAGTTGTGCTTCATTGGTTGAATGATTGTGTGAAATTCTTGAGCATTGGTTTTGAGTGATATTGAAAGTGAATGTGCAAACATTAGAAATCAGATTTGTGAAAGCAAGTGTGTGCATCAAGAAGATAGGTGTCATATGCTAGACTAGATCTATATTTAAAAGAGAAATAAATGTGAGACATGTGAAAGCGATAAACTTAATGATTGAGTAGAACATATTGAGCTATTTGATAGAGCATATCATTCTCTATATGTTCCAGAGGTTAAACGAATTTTGAGTAGAATATATTTTGTTTGAAGAAAGCATTTTTGAAAAAGATATAAGCTTTGCTTGTGTGCAAGGTTTGGAAATATTTGGTACAGTTTTGTGAGCAGTATTGAGGATAGATTTGAGCAAGTCTTTTGAGAAGGCTTGAAGGATATTTGAGCAAGTCTTTGAGAAGGCTTGAGGTAGATTTGAGCAAGTCTTTTAGAAGCTGAAATTTGAGAAATTGAAACAAATTAAATTTGAGAAGGCTTGAAGGTAGATTTGAGCAAGTCTTTTGAGAAGGCTTGAGAGATTTGAGCAAGTATTTTGAAAATTGAGGATAGATTTGAGCAAGCTTTTGAGAAGGCTTGAGGATAATTTGAGAACTTTGAAACTTAAAATTTAACAACTTTGAAACTTGAATAGATTTGATGAAGTCTTGTGAAGACTTGAGACAGATTTGAGAGTAGGTTTGATTGCTTATTTGATCAAACTTTGTGTTAAGTCTTGAGGATAGTTTTGATAAATATTTGAGAGCAGGTTTGTTTGTAGATTTGATCAAGATTTATGTTAAGGCTTGGGGATAGATTTGAGATAAATTTTGGTGTAGATTTGAGATAGAGTTGAGAGTAATATTTGGAGGTGATAGAGTAAAGAGGATAATAGTATCCAGTGGATAGAGATCCATTAGCTAGTGTAGTGGGGATAGAGGTCTCCTATGGAGAGATATCCACAAGCCAGAGCAGTGGGGGTAGAAGTCTTCTAGAAGATCACCAACTAGAGTAGAGGGGAAAGAGTTCTCCTATGGAGAGATATCCACAAAACCATAATAGAGTGGAGTGGTATCCATAGAACTAGAGCAAGGGGAAAGAGTTCTCATATGGAGTGTGATCCATGAACCAGCTGGGAAGATAGAGTTCTTCTATGGAGAGAGATCCATGAACCAGTTGAGGAGATAGAGTTCTCCTGGATCAAGTTCCATGAACCAGAGAAAAGGGGAAAGAGTTCTCCTATGGAGAGAGATCCACAAATCAGAGCATAGGGGATTGGTGTCTCCTTTGGATAGAGGTCCATAAACATTGTAATAGGGAATTGATTCCCAAGATATTTGTTGAGAAAATTTAGTGGAAATATTTTCTTCATGGAGTAGCCCACATTGGGTGAACCACGTTAAATTTGTGTCTCTCTTGTGTGTGATGATTTATGCATTACTTTGATTACTACTATTGATATTTCCATTGATAATATTGGATAATATTATTTGGGAAAGAAAAGTAAAATTTGATCTTATATTATTCACCCCCCTCTTAGTATAAGCTTGTGTTCTTCAATTGGTATCAGAGCGAGTTCCTTCAAAAGAGTCTAACAACTTGAAGGAAGAAGTTACAAGAACACATATGGCATCTCAGAATGGATCTTCATAAAATAAGGCACCATTGTTTGATGGGAACAATTATGCTTTCTAGAGCATAAGAATGAGGACTTACTTGATGTCACAAGGATATGAGATATGGCAAGCAGTTGAGGATGGGTTCACACCTACAACTAATCCTCCCATAAATAAATATGGTAAGCTCTTACATGTGAATAATTCCAAGGCTATGCATGCAATCTTGAGTGGATTACGTGAAGCAGAATTTGTGAAAGTTATGCATTGCAAATCAACAAAAGATATTTGGGAAAAATTGAAGCAAACCTATGAGGGAAATAAAAAGGTCAAGATGGCAAAACTTCAAAACCACAAGAAAAGGTTTGAATATTTGAATATGGAAGAAGAGGAAGATATTGCTACATACTTACTTCATGTGGATGAGATTGTTAATACCATGCATGGACTTGGATTTGAAGTTGAAGAATCCAATGTTGCTCAGAAAGTTTTGAGGTCACTTCCTACAAGGTATGATGGAAAAGTTTCAGCTATAGAAGAGATGAAAGATATTGAGAAGTTGACTATGGATGAGTTACATGGAATTCTCATAACTTATGAGATGAGAATAGTAAAGGATCCTAACTCCAAGAAAGAGGTAACCTTCAAAGCATCAAAGAAGACAAAGGATAAGAAACCAGAATCAAGTGGTGAGTCAAGAAGTGATGAAGAAGCTAACTATGGTAGAAGAAACAAGGACTCAAGAAAGCACAAAGGTATGAAAATAGTGAAATGTTTCAATTGTGGAAATTTTGGTCACTATGCATCTAATTATCTAGAAGCTGGAAGCAGTAGTAGTGAAGAGAAACATGATCATAAGAAAAAGGAAGGAGGAAAATCTAGGTATGAAAAGAAAAATAGGTATGGTCAAAACAAGCATGAAAATAAGTTCTTTCAAAGGCACAAGAAGAGTTTCTATGTTGATAAGGGAAGCAAGGCTTCAAGTGATAGTGATGGAAGATCCTCAGATAGTGAAGAAGAAGAAATTCTATTTTTGGTAATAGAAGAGGAAGAAAATGCTTCTATTAAAGGTAAAGTTGAAAAGTATGAAGATGCTCTTGAAGACCAAGAAGTAGAAAAAGATTCAAAAAATGAAGAGGAAGGCACAGTAGATCTAGAAGCAGAACTTATTGTTGCTCTTAAAGAATTGAAAAAGGTTAGAAAGTAGAATTCAAAATTCAGGGCTCAAGTTCAAGAATGTGATGAAGAAAAAGAAAAGCTTATACAAGACCTGACAAACTCAATAGCTAAGACAAGGAGATTTAAAGAAAAGTTAGAGGTAAAAGTCTTAGAATGTGAAATATTAGAACATGAGGTAATTTCACTAAGGATGGAAGTGAAAGTGTCTAAGGACAAGCTACATAGGTTTGGGAAAATTTCAAAGACTTTGGATAAGATTATCAATGCACAAAGATCTTCATCTATCAAAATAGGACTTGGTTTTGAAGAAGGACAAGGGAAACAAGAAGAAGGGTCAAGCTCAAGCTCAAAAGAGGAAGAAGTTTCAAAGGAAGAGAGTGAAGGAGAAAGTGAGACTTATGTGAATAGAAGCTTCACTAAGAAAGGAAACAATGCACAAACAAGGAACATGGATCATCACAAAGAAGAAAGGACTAAGAGACCAATGGGTTCAAGGCAAGATTTCTTCAAAGGATGTTGCTTTTCATGTAACAAGTTTGGTCACAAGGCTATGCATTGCAGGACTCATGAAAAGAAGGAATATGGTTTTACTAAGAGGAACTTCAAATATGGACATCTCTTTCAAGGGTATTGCTACTCTTGTAATCGATTTGGTCACAAAGCAATCCAATGTAGGGTTCATGACAAAAATGAGTATGGCTTCACCAGGAGGAACTTCAAGATATTTGTACCTTCTATGAACTACAACATTAAGTGTTACAAGTGCAATAATCTAGGGCATAAGGCCAAGTGGTGCAGAATAGAGTTTCCAGAGCTTCCAGAGACAAGCAAGAATAAGGACACTCAAAAGGATCAAAAGGGTATGTTGAGAAAGAAGGTTGACAAAGAAAAAGAGCATTGTATGTTGGGAGTAGAAATACTCCCACCCCAAAATTAATCACCTCAAGGAGAGGAGGTGGGGAGGGGGCTGAGCTAAGAGTCTTATCTTTAGCCCCAAAGGAGTCCCTTTGCCATTGATGTCAAAGGGGGAGAGATTTGAGTAAGGGGAGAGCATTCAGTCAGGGGAGCAGATTTGGAAAAAGAAGGGAAAAGGAATTTTTAGAAAAGGGTTGCCATCAATGAAAAAGGGGGAGATTGTTGGAAATTTTGAGTAATTATGTTGTCATTGATGTCAAGTGTTTGATGCAAGGTAAAGTTCATTATGATACAAGAAAATTGGTAAAAAGGAATGGTTATAATATTTTATATTATAAGCCAAAGTGGTTGGTTAAAAGGTTGAAGACAAAATTTTACGCCAAGGTTTTAAAAGAAAAAGAAAATATTATAATATTTTAATATTATAATAATTAAGCCAAAAGGGCTTATTAAAAGGAAAAATAAAAAGTTGATGAAGGCCCCCATGCAAAAGTATTATTTAAATACTAAAGTTAAATAATATAATATTTAAACAAAGTTAAATATTATATTAAATATAAAATTAAATTTGAAATTGGCAAAGGGTGCCAAAATTCAAATTTAAATGAAGGCAAATAAGGTTTTCATCGACATCATAAAAATGCTTTGAAAGCATATAAAAGGGAGAAGCAAAAATTATTTTGAAATGTATCCGAAGTTAATGTGCATGAAAATCGATCGTGGAGTATAGTGAAACATGTTGAAAACCCTTTCGTCGAGCAAGTGATAGGAGATAAGGACAAGGTGATGGACGTCTTGTTTCAGCGAGGGTTGGTAGCCCAAGTGGTAGGTGGGTCCTGCGTAAGGTGTTGGTAGAGGAAAGGTTTGGGGTTCGATTCCCCCTAGCATTGTTTGAAGTGTTTTTGTTTCATTTTCATCGGAGGTAGCAAGGGATAAAATGTTGAGGCCAAGGGTTAGGTCTCAACCGCTTGGCTAGTGCAAGCGGTCGAGCACTGCGCTTGGAAGGTAGAGGTCGGAGGGTCGATTCCCATCCGTGATAGCAAGGAATAATTTTTTTTATAAGGTATGCTCCAAAATTTAATTAAATGTTGGCTATAGTGTATATTTGGTGGATGTGATTTGGTGTATAGTTTGGCATATAGGAGGTATAAGGAGATATAAGTTTTTGCATAATATTTAAAGAGTATTGTTGCTAGTTATTTTAAATGCAAAGGTTGGAGTGATAAGTTTGTAAATGGTTTATTTAGAATTGTGATTTTTGGTTCTTGGACATTAAAATAAATTGGAAATTATTTTATGATAGAGGGAGATAAAAGGTGTAAAGGGTGATGTTATTGTTTGTAATTCTTGCTTTATAAAAGGGAAATTGTTGAGAGAATTTTGTTGAGGTTTAATGCATTGTCCTTGAGAACAAAAGAAGAGTCCTAGAACATTATTTTCAGAATTCATTGAGCACCTTATTGAGGGAAAATTCATGTGGATATTTTAGAGATAGAATCTTGCTATCTAACCTTGAAGTGGCACAAAAGGAATTGGTTGTTGGTGAGACAGGTTTTGAAGATATATCTCCATCAAAGCAAAAAGGTATGAGCACATTAGTCTTTGTTTAAAGTGTTGTTGTTGAAGTGAATGTTTTGGAATATAAGGTGGAGAGAAAATGATTGTTTGATAAGCATTGTTGGAAATATTTGAGTTAGGTTTTGAAATCTACATTGTGCATCCTTGTTGAAAGAAAGTGGAAACACCTGTGTTAGGGTTTGTGAGCAAGTTGTGCTTCATTGGTTGAATGATTGTGTGAAATTCTTGAGCATTGGTTTTGAGTGATATTGAAAGTGAATGTGCAAATATTAGAAATCATATTTGTGAAAGCAAGTGTGTGCATCAAGAAGATAGGTGTCATATGCTAGACTAGATCTATATTTAAAAGAGCAATAAATGTGAGACATGTGAAAGTGATAGACTTAATGATTGAGTAGAACATATTGAGCTATTTGATAGAGCATATCATTCTCTATATGTTCCAAAGGTTAAATGAATTATGAGTAGAATATATTTTGTTTGAAGAAAGCATTTCTAAAAAAGATATAAGCTTTGCTTGTGTGCAAGGTTTGGAAATATTTGGTACAGTTTTGTGAGAAGTATTGAGGATAGATTTGAGCAAGTCTTTTGAGAAGGCTTGAGGGCATATTTGAGCAAGTCTTTTGAGAAGGCTTGAGGGTAGATTTGAGAAAGTCTTTTGAGAAGGCTTGAAGGGCAGATTTGAGCAAGTATTTTGAGAAGGCTTGAAGGCATATTTGAGCAAGTCTTTTGATAAGGACTTGAGGGTAAATTTGAGCAAGTCTTTTGAGAAGGCTTAATATTTGAGCAAGTATTTTGAGAAGGCTTAAGGGCAGATTTGAGAAAGACTTTTAAGAAGTCTTGAGGGTAGATTTGAGCAAGTCTTTTGAGAAGGCTTGAAGGTAAATTTGAGAAAGTCTTGTGAAGACTTGAGATATATTTGAGAGCAGGTTTGGTTGTTGATTTGATCAAGCTTTGTGTTAAGGCTTGAGGATAGATTTGAGATAGATTTGAGAGCATGTTTGGTTGTTGATTTGATAAAGCTTTATGTTAAGGCTTAGGGATAGATTTGAGATAGATTTTGGTGTAGATTTGAGATAGAGTTGAGAGTAAGCTTTGGAGGTGATAGAGTAAAGAGGATAGCAGTCTCTAGTGGATAGAGATCCATTAGCTAGTGTAGTGGGGATAGAGGTCTCCTATGGAGAGAGATCCACAAGCTAGAGTAGTGGGGACAAAATTCTTCTAGAATATCACCAACCAGAGCAGAGGGGAAAGAGTTCTCCTATGGAGAGAGATCCACAAAACTAGAATAGAGTGGAGTGGTGTCCACAGAACCAGAGCAAGGGGAAAGAGTTCTCCTATGGAGTGTGATCCATGAACCAGCTAGGAAGATAGAGTTCTTCTATGGAGAGAGATCCAAGAACCAGTTGAGGAGATAGAGTTCTCCTGGATCAAGTTCCACGAACCAGAGAAAAGGGGATAGAGTTCTCCTGTGGAGAGAGATCCACAAATCAGAGCATAGGGGATTGGTGTCTCCTTTGGATAGAGGTCCATAAACATTGTAATAGGGAATTGATTCCCAAGAGATTTGTTGAGAAAATTTAGTGGAAATATTTTCTCCATGGAGTAGCCCACATTGGGTGAACCACGTTAAATTTGTGTCTCTCTTGTGTGTGATGATTTGTGCATTGCTTTGATTACTTCTATTGATATTGCCATTGATAATATTGGATAATATTGTTTGGGAAAGAAAAGTAAAATTTGATCTTATATTGTTCACCCCCTCTTAGTATAAGCTTGTGTTCTTTAGAATAGAAGAAAAGTGCATGGATTCTACTAACTTGATGATTGAAGAGATGGAAGAGTTAGATTTAATGGAAGAAGCTCTGGGTGAACTTCGCACAGAAGATGAATTCTCCATGAATGACTTCAACATAATGATTGAAACTGAGATTGGTTGCTATGCCATTACCAAGCCTAAAAATGCGGAAGTGAAGGTATCCAATGATGGAGATCCTATCTCAAACTAGTTGTGGAAACTCTTCATCAATTATGCAAGATGTAAAAATAACGTTAGAGCAGGGATTGCCCTCATCTCCCCTTTCAGCAAACAGAAGACATATTCATGTTTTTTCTATGGTGTTTTTGTATCTTTTTATTGTTTCTTTTTTGGTTGTATTATGTTATGTTATTTTTTTGTGGTTTTATCTATGTGGTTCATGTTTTTTTGTTGTAGTGTATTTGTTTCATTCGATTATTTTTGTTATGGTAGTGTTGTGTTTTGTTGTGTTTTGTTGGTTTTTGTGGTTTTTTCTATGTTTCATATTTTTTTCGTGTTTTTTGGGGGGGGTTTCTTTGTTTATATCTATGTGTGCTTGTTTTTGTGTTTTAGGCATGCTCCTTGAGTGTGTCATAGATGGGTTTTTTTTTGTGCTTGTTTTTGTGTTTTAGGCACCTTGACTATGCTAGAGGTGGTAGGCCAAGTGCGAGCCCTGGGACTTTTTGGTGGAAGAGATACCCTTGCCTCCTTGGGTCTTACCCAAAAGTGGCATCCCTTTTGGGATATTTTCCACAAACAAAAAAATATATTTATTGATAAAACAAAATACAAATCAAATTGAACATTATATATTCAAATTCATTGAATATTTATTTACTTGCATTTTTTAAATGATTATGGGTTTGGTATAAACAAGGAGCTAAAATTACCACTATAGATCATGGATGAAAATTAATATTTATGTCCTTGGGATTTGGAGCAATTTAGGAGTAAAGAAGTTCATACTATAAATCAAATTCAATCCCAAGGATGAACTTTAACCTTTGTCAAAGGAAATTGTGATTGGAAATAAACCAAGGTGAATCTTAACAATTTATTAAATAACATGAGTTCATGTGGTATACTACCTCAACTTCCAAGGAGGAGACCTACGTTCAAATCTTACCAAGCAAGATATGTAATACCTGTTGGAACAAAATCTGCCTTCGGTTAATAGTGTTGCGCCTTAGACTTTGCCAACATTGAATAGACAGATCTTGCTTGAGATCATCTGTCTAGTCTCCAGAGAAGGCTGGTTCCTTTGAAGTTTTTTAGAGAAAATGGGAACAAGAGATAAGGGAAATATAGCCTAATCTAGAACTTTTCTCATGGTACAGATTAGACAACAACAAACATTGATGATGCAGTTTAGACAACAGCAAAGCTAGAACTCTTCTTTATAGAAAACATGAATTCCTGAGTGTGCCTTTTAGATGTTTGTCTAAAAAGCATGTAAATATCTGTTAATGTTCAACTCTAGAAACAAGATTCATACATGCACAGTCCAGATTTCAGAACAGATACATTATAAAACTCGGAGTGAATAAAAGTTAAAACACCAGATACATACAAACACACAAAAGTTTCTAAATCCAAAGGAAGAAATCTTTTATTGCTTTGTAATCCAGTACATGCGCATCAAGCTTGTAAACGTCCAAGAGCCGACCCTTTTTTTGGAGTCGCTCACCCCTATATATACCCTAAAAGAGTATCTTTTCCTAAGTACATCTTACTTATTTTATAAGCAATAATCTATAGTTTCTAACAATACACAACGGATTTCCCGCAGATTGGATAGATTGGCAATCATCCAGCGGACCTGCCAGGTTATAATCAACAGACCATTCTTCAAAAATCAGCACCTGATGTCAGTGCATGTCCCCAGTTGCCAAAAATATACTTTATTCCTTTACAACTGGCATGTCACGAAATCATGACATCCGTCTCCTGCTTTGCTCCTCTGCCGCTTCCAACCGCAAAAATGAGACATGTCACAAAATCGTGACATTCTTTCCTTGCTTTGCTCTTCTGTCGCTTCCAGCCATGAAAATGAGACATGTCGCGTAATCGCGACATTCTTTCTTGTTGTGCTCTTCTGCCGCTTCTAGCCGTGAAAATGAGACATGTTGCGAAATCATGACATTCTTTATTTACTTTGCTTTATTGCAGCTTCCAGCCATGAAAATGCAACATGTCGCAAAATCGCAACACTTTTGCCTCCTTGTGCCTTTTCTTCTCTTTTGTCGTGAAAATACATGTCGTGAAATCGCGACACTTTTGCCTCTTGCTCCCTTTTTCTGCTCTTAGCCACGAAAATGAAACATGTCACGATATCACAACACTTTTGCCTCTTGCTCGCTTTTGTTGCTCTTAGCCGTGAAAATGCAACATGTCGCGATATCGCGACACTTTTTCTCTTTTGGCTACGACAAAGCAACATGTCGCGATATCACGACACTTTTTCTCTTTTGGCCGCGACAAAGCAACATGTCGAGATATCGCAACACTTTTTCTCTTTTAGCCGCGACAAAGCAACATGTCGCGATATCGCGACACTTTTTCTCTTTTGGTCATGACAAAGCAACATGTCGCAATATCGCGACACTTTTTCTCTTTTGGCCGCGACAAAGCAACATGTTGCGATATCGCAACACTTTTTCCCCCTTGCTCCTTTTCTTTGCTTTGGACCGCGAAAATGCAACATGTCGCGATATCGCGACACTTTTTCCTCCTTGCGGTGTTTTGCATTTTCTTTGATATTTTAGCATATGGGCCACTTCGGTCTTCTTGGAAAATATTCAAAAATGAGCATCAGATGTTTTTTTGTAGTTAGTCACTTTTTGACTAACATTCTTGGCGCCTTTCGAGGGATTTTTTGCTTGCAAAAATTTTGAACCAGGCCTTTATCCATTGGGCATCGGAGTCAACAACGCAGTTGTAAAAAGAATCTTTCAGAGAAAGACAAAGAACACAAGAAAATGCACTTAGATCAAACGTGAACATAACCTCGCCAAAACTCCCTTTATACCTTAGTATCTCTATTCAAAAATAAATGTCGACTTCTGATTGCTATGATTGAAAATCTTTTTTTTTTTTTGTTAAGGCCGAAAAATGGTAATATTTACAAATATTGTTTGGATATGCTTATATTATACTGTACATATAATTATTTTTCTGCTTTTGCCTAAAAGGCTTAGCTCCTTTTTCACACAATTCTCTGATCAGGTTCCCTTCCTCTTCATCTTGTAGATCTCGGTTGGTTGAGCGATTCATTTCAAGGATTAAGAAATCTAGTATTTGTTCATCATTTTTAAAATCTTGCTGGAAAACATTTTTATCAGGTACTGAAGGACTGTATATAAGTCTAACAATTTTAGACTTCTGAATAACATTACTTATAGGACAAAAATTAGCTCCCACTGAAGCTAACAAATATGCGTGGGTATTCTATTCTCTAGGGATAAACTTTATATTTAGGGCCTCAAAGGCCTCTAAGAGATCCCACACTTTGTTCCTGTAAGCTTTTAAATAATCCTGTTTACTTATACCTTTTTTGGGTACTTGATTCACAATAAGTTCTGAATCTCCATAGATGAGTAACTGTTTGATTCTCAATTTCTCAGCCTTTCTTAACCCTAAGCACAGGGCCTCGTATTCTGCTGCGTTATTGGAGCAACTCCAAGCCAATCTGTAAGAGAAAACCTTTTCCTCTCCGGTGGGAGAAAACAAAACTATTTCGGCACCAGCTCCATTCTTGCACCTAGCCCCATCAAATAAAAGCTTCCACAAATGATTCACAGAACCATCCTTTTCTAGGGAGGGTATCAATTTTCCTTTTGGTTTCTCAATAGAATAGTTTCCTATTTCTGTTTCTATCATGGTATTAAAATTCTGTAGAGAAAAATTGTCCTCAGCTTGGAGCTCTTCTAATGTCTCTTCCATTAGATCTTCTTCTATTGTTTCTTCAGTCATCATATTTATACGGTCAGTTTCACCAATATTTTCTACATGAAACGTAGATGTTTTCTCATTAAAAATCTTGACCCTTCTACCTTTGAAAGGTATCTCCAAATGAGAATAATCTAAGGATAAGTATCCTCCCATATTTGCTTGTGAACTCTCTGGATAGACACATACCAAAATAGGGCTCCAAGTCTACGACTACTACCTCTTGTATGACTATCATCTGAGGCATTTTATGCAACCGTATGGGAATATCCTTTATCACTCCTACAGTTTTTACTAGAGTACCATCTAATTGTAGGATGCCTGCACTGCTCCTAGTGTACTCCATTCCCATAATATCACATACTGCTTTGGGTATTAGAGTGGTAGCAGTGCCTGAATCTATCATGCAGTTGTGGACAACCCATCCTTCCATTTGAAGGGACAAATAGAAGGGTGGTGACCTATTCTTACCAGTGGCAGACGTCAAGTTCGTTAGAACCGTTTTTGAAGATGATGCAGTCCCATCTCCATTTTCCACTGTTCTTAGGGATTCCTGTAGGAGATCGATTTGACCTAGGATTTGAAGAGCATCATACATACTTGCCTTAGAAGGAGTCTTTTTCATTTTCTCTACTATATTGAATGTAGGTGAATCAACTATTCTTTCTCTTTCTTTGGCAAAAGTTTCATATTTATTTTTGTATCCCTGGGTAGCTTCAGTTCTTTGCCTTTTTGTCGACGAGGGGAATCTCAACCTTTCCCTAGCCTGTTCTTGGGTTTCATTTTCCCCCCGAGGAATAAATTCTTTGTGTGTTTCTTGCCCTTGAATTTTGGCTAGAAATTGATATTTTCTTTCCTAGGGGAGACTTTCCTTAGGAGTTTCTTTGGGAACTTCCTTGGGAGCAGGGGAAACATTTAATGTCTGAAGCTCTTTAGGGTCTACTTGCAGTGGTTTCTTACCTGATCTTGTCAAAACTGAAACCTGTTCTACTTTAGGCATCATGAAGTTGTGGTCCTTCTCTCTAATTATATTTATATGGCCTTTCATTCTTTCTCTACTCTTTTCAACTGTTGTACTCTGTACATAATGATGGTGTATCATACATGAACTTTCCCCATGTGGATCGTTACATGTAGTACACCAAAAGTTAGAATCAGTGGGAGGCTCTTCGGCCTCCACTGTCTCATTTGTATATACCGTGCTCGGTCTCTCTTGTCCCCTATTGCTTGTCGAAGAACCTTCCTTTTGTATCTATGGAAATATTCTTGCTTGGATATTCCATTCAACCTCTCTCTTTTTCATGGACGCCATTTCATTTGACAATGTCTTCATTGTATCAATTATGGTCGTGTATTGATCATTGGGGGGAGCTGATGCAAGGGGTGTGACTGGTAATGCAGGGAATGTAGGAAGTGTAGCTATAGATGGGAGAGCATGCTTTGATGGGAGTACAAGCAGTTTAGAAATTGATGCTTGGGAAAGCTCTAGTAAAATAGGCAATAGACTTTTTGATGGGTATCTTTTTGTAGCGATGAGATCAGCTTCGCCCCTTGCTGCCTCTACATAGATCCCAGGATAAGTGGTTACACGGTATTTCATTATTATCATACTAAGATCTGAATCAAAAGCCCTTAAATAATATCATACAGCTTGTTCTTTTGTGGGCTTTAGGCCTTGCGGCACTCTATCACGAGTTCTGGTAAATCTGATGCTGAAATCTTGGATTTCTTCTTGTGGATGCCTTTTAATGACAGTGAATTGATTTAGTAATGTGAAAGGATCTGCATATATATTAAATTCATCGACCAGACGGTCGACCAATACTGCCCAAGAAGTAATGGATCCAGCGGGAAGCGCTCTATACCAATAGAGCATCTTTCCTTTCAAGGATATAATAAACAATCTGACCATTACATCTTCCTCAGTGATGTTGTAAACAGAAGCTAGCTCTGATACATCCAAACAGTGTTCATCTGCTATTTTGCCTGTTTCATCGAAGGTCGACAATTCTTTTAGTGTAGCTTGCAGAATTTGGTGGTGTGTTCCCAAGTTCAAAGGGCCAATTTGATTCCATACAAGATGCATTGGGGCAGGGTAGGCTGCCATGATTGCTAAAGGAGTTACAACCGCTATAGGATTGCTTGCATATGCTCCTATAGCGGGTGTTAAAGAGGTGTTAATGGTGCCAGGCAGATTTGATCTTGCGGCTAGCATAGGATGTGCTTTTAGGCTTCCGAGATGTAGTTCAAAAAACTCGATGGGCTCTTCAGAGTTTCTAGCTCGGGATCTGGTTATCATATGGCTATATAACCGGAAGGCTTCTAGACAAGGTCTTTCTTTTATGGTCTAAATGCAACGGAGTCGCCAGGTGATTTTTTTCTTGAGATTTTGCAAACAAAAGGCTCTGAAGGTAAAACACAAAAACTTATACAATACTGTGGGATTGCTGGTCCCACCGGGCGTGCCAAAAACTGTTGGAACAAAATTTGCCTTCGATTAATAGTGTTGCGCCTTAGACTTTGCCAACATTGAATAGACAGATCTTGCTTGAGATCATTTGTCTAGTCTCCAGAGAAGGCTGGTTCCTTTGAAGTTTTTTAGAGAAAATGGGAACAAGAGATAAGGGAAATATAGCCTAAGCTAGAACTTTTCTCATGGTATAGATTAGACAACAACAAACATTGATGATGCAGTTTAGACAACAACAAAGCTAGAACTCTTATTTATAGAAAACATGAATTCTTGAGTGTGACTTTTAGATGTTTGTCTAAAAAGCATGTAAATATTTGTTAATGTTCAACTCTAGAAACAAGATTCATACATGCACAGTCCAGATTTTAGAACAGATACATTATAAAACTCAAAGTGAATAAAAGTTAAAACACCAGATACATACAAGCACACAGAAGTTTCGAAAGCCAGAGGAAGAAATCTTTTATTGCTTTGTAATCCAGTACATGCGCATCAAGCTTGTAAACGTCCAAGAGCCGACCTTTTTTTGGAGTCGCTCACCCCTATATATACCCTAAAAGAGTATATTTTCTTAAGTACATCTTACTTATTTTACAAGCAATAATCTACAGTTTCTAATAATACACAACGGATTTCCCATAGATTAGATAGATTGGCAATCATCCAGCGGACCTTCCAGGTTATAATCAACAGACCATTCTTCAGAAATCAGCACCTGATGTCAGTGCATGTCCCCAGTTGCCAAAAATATACTTTATTCCTTTACAACTGGCATGTCACAAAATCGCGACATCCGTCTCCTGCTTTGCTCCTCTACCGCTTCCAGCCACGAAAATGAGACATGTCACGAAATCGCGACATTATTTCCTTGCTTTGCTCTTTTGTTGCTTCCAGCCACGAAAATGAGACATGTCGCGAAATCGTGACATTCTTCTCTTGCTTTGCTCTTCTGCCGCTTCTATCTGCGAAAATGAGACATATCACGAAATCATGACATTCTTTCCTTGCTTTGCTTTACTGCAGTTTCCAGCGGCAAAAATGCGACATGTCGCGAAATCGTGACACTTTTGCCTCCTTGTGCCTTTTCTTCTCTTTTGTCGTGAAAATACATGTCACGAAATCGTGACACTTTTGCCTCTTGCTCCCTTTTTTTGCTCTTAACCGCGAAAATGAAACATGTCGCGATATCGCGACACTTTTTCCTCTTGCTCGCTTTTGTTTCTCTTAGCCGTGAAAATGCAACATGTCGCGATATCGCGACACTTTTTCTCTTTGGTCGCTGCGACAAAGCAACATGTCGCGATATCGCGACACTTTTTTCTCTTTTGGCCGCGACAAAGAAACATGTCGAGATATCGCGACACTTTTTCTCTTTTGGCCGCGACAAAGCAACATTTCGCGATATCGCGACACTTTTGCCCCCTTGCTCCTTTTCTCTGCTTTGGACCTCGAAAATGCAACATGTCGCGATATCGCGACACTTTTTCCTCCTTGCGGTGTTTTGCATTTTCTTTGATATTTTAGCATATGGGCCACTTCGGTCTTCTTGGAAAATATGCAAAAATGAGCATCAGATGTTTTTCTGTAGTTAGTCACTTTTTGACTAACAATACCACTATGTGGTTTGTTGTGGTAACATTGACGTGGGTTCCAAGTATTACTTGAATGGTCTATTGTAGTAACACAATCATGATACAATGCAAGTGAAAATAATTTTAGTCTCATATAACCAATACCTATAGCTCTAGATCATCCAAGGGGTTAGTCGACATAAATGTGGGTTCCAATTATTACTTTTGCTTGCAAAAGTTATTTGAGGTAGATTACGCTAATATGGCTCCTTTGGTCAAAATACCATCTTTATTCTCAAATCCTTGAAATTGTTTGCCAAATCACCCTTCTTATTGTAAATCTTATTCTACATTACATGCTAATAATTAAACATTAATTGGAAAAAAAATTAAATGATAATTCAACATTATACAATAAAATTCTTTAGGTCAATACTCATCTCCTCAATTTTATAGACCACCTCTATGAATGTATTGAATAAAATCACATTGAAAGCATTAGTTCAAAACATTCATCCTTGAGGGCCCACTGTACTTACTCAAAGTAAATAGAGGATTGGGAAGGAAGGTTTGCGAAAATTTTGGTTGGAGTCATTAATTTTATCATTGAAATAATATGGATTATTAAAGGTTACACGCATTAAGTCCTTGTAAAGATAACTTATTTTATGATACTCATGTGAAACCTTCTCTATTAAAACCAATAAAATATGATTTTATAATGTTGAATAAAAAAACTCAAAAAAATAATCTTATAGTATTGAATGAAAAAGTTATAAACGTTTAATTAATAAAATAAAATTTAACCTATGCAAGCCTAGAGAGAGAGTAAGTTGGGAGCAAGGAGGAAGCATTAGCAAGAAACAAGAATCGTGAGCAAAAACTAGAAAATAATGTGTAATCAAGGAGTGAGCGTCACTTCTTATTGTTTAGTATCTTAGAAGAAACTCAATAACTAAAGGATTCATGTGAAGAAAATCTAGGTAATATGACAAGAAAGTCATCTTTTGAAAGTCCTTGTTAAAAGTAAGGATGCCCTAGTTAGAAGGATGCCTTAAGTGGAAGTATATATGCCTTAGTTAGCAATAAGAAGAAGAGTGAATTTGTGGCAAAACCTATCCAAGTAGTAGATACTACACCATAAGTGATTATCAAAGATGAGATGATTGAGCATGATATAATGGTTTTTAAAACCAAAGGGTTAATATGTAAGTTCCATGGATAGTGGACTAGTTTTTTTAAGATGCAAAATTGGATCAAGTGGATGTAGGGATTGAATTCAAATTACTCCATGAGTTTTCTTCCAAAATGATTTTTCCTCGTTATCTTCTCCAATTCATAAATAAGGGATAAAATAAAGGATGGAGGTCCTTGATTTAGGGGCAACATAAATCTTTAGAAGATGAGTCTCATTATAAACAATATGGAAAAATATAAAAGATTGATGAAGATGAGTGTGTTGGTGGGAATCGAAAAAAAGGTCATCAAAACATGAACAAAGAGAAAAAATAAACTCAAAGGGATATTGATTTGGGAAGCCTAAAAAAATATAATAGGTGTTAACAAGAAGTAGGGCTAAGCCCACTAATAAAAAAAAAAGTGATGATGATGAAAATGATATCATGGAATATTAGGGGTATGAATAACCCCTAAAAAAAGAGTTATTAGGGAAATAATAGGTTGTTGTAGTCCAAAGTTTATTTTAACACACGAAACAAAATTAAATAGTGAGAGATGTAAGGATACTCTTTAAAAGGTTTGGATGACAAGTGATTGTTTAGCAGTTTCTTCTATAGGAGTGTAGTGAACCCAATAGAGAAAGATTGATTATAATGCTAGAATAATAAAAAGGAATCGCTTTTATTAAGGAATCATTGTTGTATTGTATGGGGAACCCAACAATTAATTAATAATTATATTCTTCGATGTCTATAACTTACCAATGGATTGCCTACTTATACGCAACATAGGGTGCGACGTAAAGACATACCTATTCATATCTCTATTAGTGATTATAAAATAGTGAAGGTTAATTATAATTATTGTTAGGAATAGGGTCCTAACATGCCACCCTCCTTAAAAAGAGCTTTGTCCTCAAAGCTCAAGGGGAGGAGCTTCGTCCTTTGTTTTCCAAGACGCATTTGCTCATGTTCTTGCACAACTTTAATGTTTTTTTTTCGTAAGCAAGGATATCGGGAAGGGGAAATTGTTAGTGGTGGATTGCCAAGAGAAATAGGAGAATCTTCCTTAGGATAATTGTGATGACGATGGGAGGAGAACCTGTGGGGGTCCTTAAACACTTCAAAATGATGCCTTAAAAGTGGTGGTATTACTTTTGTATCTTCCTGTTGTTTCCTGGGAGAGTCAACGGGAAATGAGCATGTAGTGACCTTTTTGCTTTGTTTTCGGATAGGTTTTACCATTTGATGAGAACTCACTATTTGTGAGGAACTTGAGGGTAGTCTATTTAGAGTGTATTTTTGACCTTCATTGTTCACTGTATGGATGTTTACCTCAACCTTGCTTGGTCCACTGATCACTTCTTGTACATCGACCTTATTGTCTTCATTGTGGTGAGTAGGTGCACTGGCCGCTTCAGACACAATTACCTCATCTGCTTGCTCTATGGAGAGACAAGGATCAACTTCCTTCAATAAATACAATGTTAGTGTAGCACATTTATGGTGGGGTCCAAATTGCTCATCACAATTATCGCAAAGACCTTTCGCTCGTCGTTCCTTCATTTCCTCAAAGCTGAGACGTTTAATTGGTAAAATTCGATTAGGTTTGGCGGTGGTGTAAGTAGTTTGTGCCTTCCCAATAGGTGTTTTTCCTAGTCGATGTTGATAATTGAATTTGTCTTCAGCTAATTTGGCCAATCCATAGGTCTGCATCATGGTATAGGGATTGAACCTTGTCACCTCCATTCGAATTTCCTCTTTCAATCCACTAATGAAGCCACTGATGAGAATTGATTCATCCAACCTTGTGTTGTGTTTGGTGATATCCTCAAACCGTGTTTGATACTCACGCACTGAAGTGATTTGACGAAGGTTGATGATATTAATCGGTGAAAGCAGGTTGGTGTCACGAGATCTTCCATCGTCGGTCATTTGCGTAGTCGTTGTTTGGAAGTTGTCATTAATTTGCTTTTTGGAGCGGCGACGGCTAGGCAGCGGTGGCAGAACAGGAGGTGCAGTGACGACAGAGCTCAGGGCGGGGAGCAAGGATGGTGGAGCACCGGTGAAGAGGCTCGGGCAGCGAAAAGGCAAATGGCTCGGTGGTGGAGTAGAGAGGGGCCGAGGCGGCGGATGAAGCACAGCTCGGGTGGCGATGGCAGGAAAGGTGCTTCGTTCGGCAGCGTCGGCAGCGAATGCTTTCGTTCGACAGTGATCGCAGTGATTGCTTCTTTGTCCGCAGGTCTTGTATTCGGGGAACGAGAGGAAAGAAAGGAAAAAATAATTTCCTTCAAGTTTTGGCTCTGAGAAACTAAACTTTGACCGTATTATCTCTTTTTTTTTTAATACTTTGTCTTTCCGTCACCTGAAACTATACGCCGATGCCAAAATTTATAAACCTTATAAAAACTTTATAATATAATTTTTTTTTTTTTGCTCGTCAAATTATCCTTGATGTCATCGGTTTCTTGTAATATCCATCGAAAGTTTCAGATGTCGTCCAAAATTATTTGAAATACGCAGCTCGCTATATCTGGTTTGGAATACGCTGCTCGTCGTCTGAAGATTGTTTCACCAATTGATTTGTCAAATTGATTTGTCTGTGTATGTTGGGGTTTTACAACCGAAGGCTCAGTATTTCAAAAATTTGTAAGATATATCACTGGTTTGGTTTTAGATTAGTGTGGAAGCGAGAGAAACCAGAGAAAGGAACAACTCTGATACCAGATGTAGTGAACCCAATAGAGAAAGATTGATTATAATGCTAGAATAATAAAAAGGAATCGCTTTTATTAAGGAATCGTTGTTGTATTGTATGGGGAACCCAACAATTAATTAATAATTATATTCTTCGATGTCTATAACTTACCAATGGATTGCCTACTTATACGCAACATAGGGTGCGACGTAAAGACATACCTATTCATATCTCTATTAGTGATTATAAAATAGTGAAGGTTAATTATAATTATTGTTAGGAATAGGGTCCTAACAAGGAGCTTCAAGTGGTATTGCAAAATGGGATAAATGCAAATGGGATGGGCAATTGTTAAAAGCAAAATGTAATTAGGTGGCTCGACTATTTTGTAGGAAAGAGAAAAACATCAATGTTAGGATTATAAATGTATATGCTCCAACTACAATTACTCCTCATGAAAGATGTTGGAAGGACCTTAGCATATTTGTGTCAAACACAATGATTATTCATTATGGTCTATAGATTCTTAGGGATGATTTCAACATTGTTGTATCTCCTTTGGAAAATAAGGGTGGTGCTCCAAGATGGCCTATACCAATGCAATATTTTACTTTATTTGTCAATGCCAATGACCTTTAGGATGTTAGTCCTTCAAGTTTTTGATACACATGGGATAATATAGACATATTTGGGAAACTCATATAGCAGAAAGATTGGATAGATTCTTGTTATCCAACAAATGGTTGCAAAAAAAGTATAAAGTCTCTTCAAATATTTTATTGTGAGCAAGATTATATCACAAACCCATCCTTTTGACTTGTGATTTACCCAATAATGGTCATCCAAAGCCATTTCGCTTCTAATCTATGTGGCTCTAAGACCCCAATTCTTCCAAATGGTTATGTTATGGTAGGATGAAGCAAATTTTGAAGGATCATATATGTACATGTTTGTTCAAAAGATAAAATATTTAAATAAGCAAGTAAAGATTTGGAATGCCAAATATTTTAGTAAGATTTAAAGAAAAAAAATTGAATCCAAGCTCAAAAATTTGCAAAAGATAGCAAAAACTAATAGAATGGGTCAAGATTCTTATGTGAAAGAAAAACAACTGATTTTTTATTATCATTATGCATTGAAAAATGAGTCATATTGGTTTCAAAAATCTAAGGAGAAGTGGTTCGAGGAAGGAGATAGAAATACAAAAAAAATCATTATTACAATACAAATAAATTTTTCTTTTCATCACCTCAAAAATATTTTAATTCCAGATGGAAGAAATATTGAGGGAGAAGAAGATATAAGGAAGAAAGCAATTAATTATTTCAAAAATATTTTATTAAATACGGGGCAAGATAGGGAGGCACAAAATAAGCTTTTACAAAATATTTCATCAAACATCATATAGGGATAAAATGAAAGCTTGATAAAGAAGATATATGTGGAGTTGTATGAAGCAGTTTTTTCTTTCCATCTAACAAGGCACCTAACCCTGATGGATTCCCTATAATTTTCTTTCAAAAAAATTAATATTTATTGAAAAGAGACATGTTAGTTGTGGTTGAAGAGGCCAGGAAAAAGAAAGGTATAATAAGTGATATTAATGTCACTTTTATTACGTTGGTTGCCAAGAAAGGCGAGAAACTATTTTGATAATTTTTGTCCAATAAGCCTTTGTAATATGATTTATAAGATCATTTCAAAAATTATGGCAAACAAGTTGAAAGGCATTCTAGATTATGTTATTTCAGAGGAACAAGATAATTTTTTTGTGGTAAACAAATTCTTGATGGTATAATAATTGCATAGGAGGCCATACATTCTCTTCATTCCATGAAAAACTAGGTATACTTATGAAATTCAATATGAACAAAGCATGTGATAGGGTTTCTTAGAGTTTTCTACATGATATTCTCAAAAGGTTTGGTTTTGATTATAGTTGGTGTAAATGGATTAAATGTTGTTATAGCATTGCAAAATATTCTAGTTTGATCAATGTTTCTCCTACTAGTTACTTCAAGTCATCTTGTGGACTTCGCCAAGGTGATCCACTATCTCCTTATCCATTCATTATTCTTGTGGAGGCATTATAGAGAGCTTTCTCAAAGACAAAAATGGAATAAAAAATCGAAGGTATTCAAGTTGCAAAAAATGGTCCCTCTAAATCTCATCTCCAATTTGTTGATGACACTTTTCTTTTGGGCCATCCCTCAGTTAGTGAGGTCATTCAGTTCAAATCAATATCATCATGCTATGAGAATGCTATTAGACGGTTATACTACAAAATCCAAGATTTTTTTTCATTAACACTGCCCTAGATTTACAACAAATTATTGCAAACATTTTAGGGTTTAAAATTGAAAATTTTTCATCAACCTACTTGGGTATTCCTTTGTCTCATAAATGAAATAAAAAAGAGCTTTGGGTCTCTTGTTTGGATAGTGAAAGCTTATTTAGCAGGTTGGAAAGGTAAGTTTTTAACTATGGCATGAAGGCTACAACTCATAAAGATTACAATGCAATCCATCCCTATTTATATGTTGTCACTTTCAAGATTGTCAGTAGGTATAGCATCAAATATAGACTAAATTCAAGAAGACTTTCTTTGGAAAGGATGTGAGGAAAAATTTAGGTTTTATCTTTGTAAGTGAGATAGGGTTTGCAAAGGAAAGAATACTGGAGGCATAAGTTTGCAAAATTGCAAAAATATGTGATTGACATTAAGGGAAAAGCTTGCATGTTGATTATTTAGAGATCAAGGAAAGAAATGGAAAAAAATATTACTTCAAAAATACATATGTTCTCTTGATGCAATGAAATCATTTAGGAAAAAAACCCTACAACAAGGATCATCAACACGAAACTTCACATTAGATAGTTGGAAATATATATATATATATATATATATATATATATATATATATATATATATATTAGATGGTCAATCAATGAGGAGAATTATGCAAATTTTTGGTCTACTGTTTGGTTCAAGCCTTATCCTCTTATCATGATTCAAAATGGCAACCATTGGCTTAGGCATGTCTAGCTTGTAAAGGTCCAAAGGTCAAAGATTATATTAATATGACCAACAACTCCAAATCATGGATTTCTATTAGTAACCTAGTTGAAGGAGAGGAACACAAACAAACTGCATATGAACTTCAAAAATGCTTCAAGAGTTCTATTTGTCAATTTTTACACGAAATGATGAGTTGATTTGGAATCTTTGAAAAGATGGTGGATACTCAATCAAGTTGGGATATGGGGATTTAAAGCAATCAAAATTTAATACTCCCAAAGATTTTCCTTGGAAGAATGTTTGGCCACTAGAGGCTCTCCCTAAGGCCTTAACATTCCTTTGGTTAGCAATTCAAAGTAAGATTTTTACAAGAAAGAATCTATAAAGAGGATATCATGGACCTTTCATATGTGTCTTCAATGAGAAGGATCTAGAAACATCAAACCATTTACTTCTTTTTTTTCCAATGGGTTATATGGGATTGAAACAGGCCCCACCCATATTACATCATCACCACATAGTGATATTACAACAAAGTTTATATATTATCCATGTATCGTTTGGAAAGATTCGAACTTGGGTCTCCTCTTTGAAATGTTGAGGAATTTACTAGTTGAGCTAACGCCACTTGATAAAACCATTTACTTCTTCATTGTCCCTTTGTTCACACATTTAAAGTTACTTTTCTGAAAATATAAAAACAAATTGGGTGGCTCCACCAATAGTGGAAGAGTCGAAGAAATGTTGGATTAATTATTTCAAAGCTAAAGCATTATGTATTTTGTGGATGATTGGCCCTAGCATTATTTGTTATAATTTATGGCTCGAAAGGAATAATAGAGTTTTAAAAATTAACTCTAAAAATCATACCCAAGTTTGGAACCGTATTATTGTTTCTCTAGCAAAATGTTTATAGATATGGTGCTCATCGTGGGAAGTCTCGGGTGCAAAAAAGAGATGGTAACAACTTGGTTAAAGGATCTGAACATACATGGAAGAGTAATCTGTAATAATGGCATTAAAACAAAAGATCATCTTCAATTTAGGGTAAAATATAATTGTCCAAAAATTGGGTTTGTCAAAATTAATTTTGATGGTGCTTCTAAAGGAAATCTGGGAAAAGCTAATAGAGGTGGTATTTTTCGAAATAATGAAGGCAAAAATCTCCTCACACTCAAAATCATATAGAACTTCAACTAACTATGCAAAGGCTAGAGCACTTCTTACAAGGATTAAATTTGCAAATGGAAAATGATGGAAGTTTCAATTGAGAAAATGATGGAAGTATATTTCAATTGAGGAGGATTCACAAATCAAAAAAATGGATGTGGAGTTTAGATTAAAAATAATATTATTGTTGATGTTCATCATCTATTATTTGAGAAAATCTCTTGGAAATGTAAGCATATTTATAAAGAAAGAAATCATGTAGCAAATAATTTAGTGAATCACGGTGTTGATCTTCATCGAAATGAAATTCAAATTTGAAAAGGCAACCATACAAAAGAGATTTTATCTCTTAAACAAATTGATGTCAAAGGAATTAATTGTCAAAACATAGCACTTCAACAAAATTGAATATATTTGATAGAAAAATAAATGAAAAATATGTGATAAAAAAGTCTGTTAGATATGGTTTAGTTGACCTAATACGAAATGTTATATTTTGGTATTTTTATGAAGGTGACCTCTAAAAAAAACCACATATAAAAGAGTTGATTGTGAAAACATAGCACTTCGATTAAAATATTAAAACAAGCATAATAAAACCATTATTTTGTAATACTTAAGGTTAATTTATTTTTGTACATTTTATAGATTAAAATAGACCCGCCCTTATAATATCATATCCAGATAATTAGATTTTGATTTGAACCTCCACTTCCTTGACTGTAGAAAATTTTATCTTACTTATGAGGATTTGATATATCTGAGATTAATCTTCTAACATCTTAAAATCCTTTATATTAAATTTGCAAATGCCGAGTTTGAAAACCAGAAATAATAAACTTAACTTATAAATGCTTAATTTCAATTATGTTTATAATAAAATCGTCAAGCGCCGTTAAGGCCTTGTATTTAAAAGTCAAAAATTAAAAGCCTAAACTCCAATTCCCTAGATGAAACTCAGGATCTGTTAAATTTAGTTAAATTTAGTTATGTCGTGATTTTTTTTTTGTACTTCTTATACACATCCATCATAGTGATTGAACTTGGTCACATCACCGATAATGCAAATATTTTATAAACTACGTTAAATTTAACTACATAGTTAAAAATTAAACTTAAATCTAAGCCGACATTTATGTTAAATGTTTTATATTGAACTAATATACATAAACACTAATTTTACAGCACGCACTTTATTGGTATTTATTTTTCCAAAAGTCTTTTTTACCAAATTGCAACAATAATTTGGAACGAACAAAATAGGCAAGAAATGAATCCAGTCAACTAATCCTCTCGTCCAATGCTGGAAACGTCCAAAAGGCTCTCCTTGCAAATACCTACACAATATTTATCCTCAAAAGCAACAGTGCAAAGCCAAATTTCCTTGGAAATTTTTGTTTGAATGATCTAACAAAATAGACTTCCCACATCAAATGTATTCTGATGTTTATATTTTCCATCAAAGCTTAATGCAGTTGCGTTGCTATTTTATGCAGATTAAGACCATTAGATGGTAGTGATCCATAACATGGGATGGAAGGAAATGACTTCTCTGACAATGGGAAGCAATGTTTACAGAGCTATCACCGTAAGCTTTGTATGATTGCTTTAAACTTGGTATATGAGGTCAACTTTCATTATTGGTATATGAGGGAAGCAATTGTCTCCAGAAACTAAGAATCTTGATCACAGCCTTCTGTTCATTACCTACACAATAAAAAAAATTCAAGTGATTATGAAGATTACCATATGAAAGACAGGTAATATAGTAATGGCCATACACACCTAGCTATAATAATTACACAAATATACTGTAGGGCTTCCAAAATAATATAAAATAGTAAATTACAGAAAGCCTGAAATGATCAGTGTCACCTCCGTTAGAAGAGGCATGACATGCTCTTCCCATTCGCTAGCCCATTTTGCAGCGGATCCTGTTGCAAGAGCCCCTTCTCTTAGTGAACTTAGCAAATCGCAAGAGTTTGGAAAACCTTTAAATAGTTCCTGCATAATTTCCAAATGAAGATTAGATATTGATGAGTAAGGACCAATATCTTGGTCTTATTAAATTTACATGTATAGAGAAAGCATATCCTAGTGATGGGAGAAATCAGAAGCAGGAATGTTAGCACCGTATGTTGAATTAAACATGGATGGTTCCTTGAAAACCAGCCTGGGGTAAGTTACTATTGAGGGATTGCTTGAGATGCCGATAGTAATATCATTCATTGCTTCTTTAAGAGGATTAGCACTGCTTTCAAGAATGTTATGGAAATCTTGGCTATTAAACAAGGTATGCAGAGTAATCTTAAGTAGTCTATTAATTTCAAGAATGATAAGCTCAGCTCTCCCCCTCATGGTGGGATGGGGATGCCCAGCCCTGAGCGTTGGTTGAAGGGGTTTCTCACACTAACCAAATCGAAAAAAAAATGCTGAGTTGTTTATTAATAGTTGTCTATTAATTTCCTTATTGCTGACAAACTTAAAAGGGATCCCGGATCCCTTCAAGCTGGCCAGGGCACTTGAGGATCAACCACATCCTTCAAGACATTCACTGCATGACATCTCCTTCACTCGTGTCAAACAATCAGCTAATATTTAAAAATAAAGATATAATTGACTTGCTAATGTGGCCTTTCTATGAAGATACTACACTCTAAATGGTAATGTGGCCAGTTGGATCAATTCTAGTCACCCCTTATTTGTATTCCGTAAAAGGACAGTAGTAGTACCTGAAGACATCCTTAATGGAAGACTCTTTCAGGACCTATGGATGGTTTTATGTTTCTAATAAAGTTCCCTAAGTTTTATTCCATGTCCGTTTGAACTTGTGTATTTACACCCTTATTAAGGTAATTGGCATCCACCTGATGGAAATTCTTAAAGCTCCCATTTCCAATGTGCCACTATAGGAATTGAACAAGAGGGATTCACGCTTTTCAGATCACATTCTAGAACCAGGATTTAGGCTCACCCTTTTAAATGTAGGGTAGTGTCTGCATCTTTTCAAGACCCCTCTCATCTTCTTGACAGCATGGATTAATTTTGCACTTAACTACTTCATTCCTATATCCATGCCTATTCTACCAAAATTGACAATTTGTTCTCTATCATCATACAGTCAGCCTGCGCTACAATAGCACAGATGTCAAATAATGCTATTGATGAGAGAAGCAATTTTCATAGTAGAAAACAATCAAAAGGTTTTAACAGCCAGAACAGTCTAGGAGAAACAAGTTAAGGGAAACATCTGCTTCACAATCGAAAGCCACTTGGATGATGGGTTGAGAGAGGTTGTAACTGCACACTTCAGGTTGTGTTGCCATGAAATTCAATATGAACAAAATCTCCAAGTTCCTGCTAACTTAGCTACATGGAATCATGCATTTGACATAGTGAAAACATGCCACCTAGGGACAAGGAGCATGGTGCTTGGTAGCAGGAAAGCAATCTCAACTGAGATAAAGCTTTGTTCAATGTTATGCCTATAATCACAGTTTCATCAGACAACTGTATGCAGTTTTGGATTGTCTGGAGTCCAGACACCTTGATCAGGCCTCCTTGGTGGCTCCACCACCCCAGCCGAAATTAAGAAGAATGTTCATGGATCTATGGATTGTCTTAAAACATCAGGCTATCAACTTTTTAAGCAGCAAATTGCATAGTTGGTGGAGAATCAAAAGCTTGGCCAAAATGCTAGCTACTTTGACTAAAGAGCTTAATTCTGACAGAGCAGACCACAGAAATCAAATTCATCGACTGAAGATAACATTGTTCACAAGGTGCTAATAGTTCAGTGGCTGAGAGGCTTCCCCTCAGAGATGGTGGACAGTGTCAAGTTGCAGAGCCTGCATAGTCTCTTAGTGGCAGTTCCAGGCATGGGAATGTGGAGAAAGTGATCTTTTGACATCTTCCTGCAGTCTAAGACTAAGCATCTATATTTCTTTTTAACTGATGTGATATTTTTCTTTTCCGGAAATGTGATAAGTCTAATGATAAAGGTGATCTTAGGAGTGTCTTCTGAGGTTTGGGAGTCTTATCACACCCTTGGCAATGTTACTTTTCTCATCTTTGGAGGACCTAATAATAAATATCATATGCAATTATGTATTTTATCCTCCTTACAAATATAAATATTTTCTTCATCAAAAAAAAATCCTTCCAAATTTTCATATCTTTGTGTTAGGAGGTGAAGTCAATATTCACATCTCCAATGTTCTTCAGCAGCAAGGTGTATGGTGATGCAGTTCCAGTTCCATCCCCACGCGCGCCGAGGGGGGTCGCAGGGGGTTCGGGGGCTCCGCCCCCAGCCCAAATTTTTTTGGAGTCCGTACAACCATAATTCTAGGCGTCCGTATATCCGTAATGTTTTTGGGCATCCATGCATTGTGAGAGGCAGCGAACAGTTTTTTGGAAGCGAACAGTTTTCTGGAGAGGAAGTAAACAGCTTTTTGGATTTTTTTCCCGGAAAGGAAAGGAACAGTCTTTGTTTTTCTATAAAAGGGGAATGACCCCTTGCATGTAAAAGTTGATTGAAAGTAAAAAGTTTGCCGAAATCAATAAAAGATCAAGCTGCCATTGCCCCGTGGTTTTTCCTGCACATTGCAGGTTTTCCACATAAAATCTGTGTTACTGTTTTTTCCTGCGTTATTGTGTTTTTTGCTTGCACGTAATTTGATATTTTCTTTTTGATATTTTCTAACATCTGGTATCAGAGCCTAAGGTCTTGTGCGAGTGGAAGCTGCAACAATAACTGGAGGTGTAACCAAGTTTGAGATTGAAAAGTTTGATGGCAAGAACTTCACCCTATGGAAGATGAAGGTGGAGGATTTGCTAGTTCAAAACGACCAAGCCCTAGCCTTGAAAGGGGTTGTGAGTAAACCAAGCAACATGAAAGATGAGGAGTGGGCAACGCTGGACAAGAAGGTGGTTTCTACAATCCGTCTATGCCTAGCAGACTCCGTCTTGTTCAATGTTGCTGAAGAAAAGTCCGTGAAAGCCCTTTGGAAGAAGATTGAAAAATTGTATGAGACGAAATCAGTAACAAATAAGGTTTTTCTGAAAAAACAGCTTTATAATCTAAGGATGAAAGAGGGTTCATCTATGGCAGATCACTTGAATGAGTTTAATACCCTTATCAGTAAACTGGTTTCAGTTAATGTGAAGATGGAGGATGAGGACAAAGCTATCACCCTACTTTGTTCCCTCCCGGGGACTTGGGATCATTTGGTGATGACCATCAGCAATGCATCATCAGGAACTCTAAAATTTGATGATGTGGTACCCCTAGCTATGAGAGGTCTATCTTTCGAGAGGAGTCAACAAGATAGATCACAATCTAGATCTAATTCTAAGGGACGCAAGCTGAAAGGGAAGTGTTGGCGTTGTGGGAAGCCAAGGCACTCAAAGAAGGACTGTTGGCAACCTAAAAAGGAAAAAAAATGGTGAAAAGGAATATCATCCATCAACTGAGGCCAATACAGTAAATTCAAGACCGACGACAACATGTGATGCTTTTTGTATCAACAACAATAGATCTGTTTTATATACCTGGGTTTTGGACTTGGGTGCATCTTTCCACATGTCTCCTCACAGAGACTGGTTTGACAAATATCAGCCATATAGTGGTGGGATGGTCTACTTGGGTGATGATCACACTTTAGAAATTGTGGGAAGACAGAACATAAGGATCAGGCTCGATGATGGTAGAGAAAGGATGTTATGTGATGTACGACATGTGCCTGATTTGCGGAAGAATTTGCTCTCAATCAAGATGATGGATAAGCTAGGGTATTCTATCACTTTCGATAACAACTATTGCAAAATTACCAAATGAGCCCCTGTAGTAGCAAAAGGAGAATCTTACAGAGCCCTATATCGTTTATACGGTGATACAGTGACAAACCATGCAGCAACAGCAACAGCAACAGCAACTTCAAGAAATTTTCAAGATGTAGTAATGCTATGGCATCAACACCTAGGACATATGAGTGAAAAAGGTCTGAAAATTCTGCATGACCAAGGTCTGCTTTCTGGGATCAAGTCTTGTAATTTAGACTTGTGTGAGCACTGTTTTTTTGGTAAACAAAAGAAAGTTCGGTTTACTGCAAGCCCTGGTAAGAGTTCTGATTTTCTGTAACTTATACATTCTGATATTTTTGGACCAGTCCCCACTCAATCCTTAAATGGTGCTATCTATTTTCTAACATTTATAGATGATTATTCTAGACGAGTGTGGGTTTATTCTATAGGTGTTTGATTATCTTCTTGATTATCGGTTATATTCACAAGATTCGTACTTTCGAAGATACATGTGATGTCCCAAATATTTTCCAGCATTGTATATATTTTATTTTTCATGTTTTAGAGTATTTTAGGGTGTTCTTTAGCAAGAATTGCTAAGTATGATGTAAATACTTGTCTTAGTATTGTTATTTTGGTGTTTAGTTATGTTTTGGGATAAAGACCAAGTGCATTTATTGCCTTGGCAAGTGTATATCCGAAAATTACAACTCCCAAGACTGTTTTGAGGATAAGGTGTGATGTGTGGATAAGACCAAGCATTATTTAATGCTATTTGGCAGTTGTAAGTCAAAGTCTTTGATCCTAGTCATATTTTGTGAGTTCCAAGAATAATTTGAAGATAAGGATGAGGTTTGGACTATTAAAGCAAGTTAGAGGCATTCTAAAAGGGCATGGCTGGACTTAGAAGAGATCCCAAGCCAACATTGGGCGTTGTGAGGCCATTTGGGACCATTTCAGCTAGAAGTTGGGTGGTTTGAGTGCCTATTTTGGCATTAAATACATTACACCCGAATTTCATTGTTTCCAAGATGAAATCCCCACCATTCATTATTTCATATTGGATCTAAGGGTCACGATTTAATCATCCATTGAGAAGGGAAGCCTATATAAGGATGAGACATCTCATTTGTGAAGGGCAACTTGATTATTATTCTCATTTTGATATTTCTGGACAATTTGTTGTGGTTAGCAATTTGTATTTGGCTCTTGAAGAGTGGACAAGCTTCTGGAGAAGGGACCCTAAGAGCACTCCAACCTCTTAGAGGCTTTGTGATTTCAATTCCATTGAAACCCCAAAGCTCACATATTCCTTAGGGCAAAGTCACACAGGCTTTGCATTGGTGCTTCATTGAACAAATCAGTTGGAGAGACTAGATCTGCAATTCCTCACCCCAAGGTGAGAGGTTCTGCCCTAGAGGGGCCATTTCAGAGGTTTGAAGACTACATCAGGCTTTGGAGAGTTGTTTTTGCATCAGTATCAGAACTTGGCAATTCAAGCCAAGACCCTTGGTTCATTGAACCAGATCTGGTGTGTTTCCTGTTTTATTTTCTGAGTTGCAGTCCATTACTCATTCTGGAGTAATTAGATCTGCTATGCATGTTTGGCTACAAATAAACATCAGTTTTGCTGAGTTTTCTGTGTGTGATCAGAACTGTGTGATTGCTGTAATTTTCTGTAAAACTGCAATTTTTTGTGTTATTTTTGGCTGGAATATTACAGTGGTATCAGAGCCAAATTCCTGCCATCCTGTGATCATTTTGGATGAGTGGTTCTCATCATTACGATACCAGAAGTAAGAAGAATAAGGGAAAGCAAAACCCTAAGCCAATGGAAGGTGGAGGACCACACTCTGGTTTAGATGGAAATGATGAAGATCAGCATATAAGAATCCCTGAGCAAAGGGTTGAACAGCAACAAGAACCCTCTGAAGAGGAAAAGCTTGCCAAGGTTATGGAAGATTCTTTGGTTGTGGCATTGGAGAAAAGTCCTTTGTCAACTATTTTGGCAAGAATGGAGAGATCCCTTCATTCCATGAATGAGAGGCAAGAGAGGCTTGAAAAGCAGCAACAAGAGCCCCATCACATAATTCAGCCCCAACAACAAAGTGCCAATACAGTTCCTAATCCTAATGTCTCTCAAGGAGAGAGTTCTTCACATGGAGGGAACAATTATGGAGGAAATTTCCATGGGAGTTTCATGGCTAGGGTTTCTAAGTTATGGAAACCCCCTAGATCCATGTTCATTCAGCCTCAAACTGAAGTTGTTGTACCTGAAGTGACAGATCAAGAAGTTGATGTTCTTTTTCAGCAATATGCAGCCAAATCCCAAGCATTCAAAGATGCAGTCTCATTTGATGGGTATTTGGAAATTAGGGGAAAGAAGCAAAATGGAGCTAGATCTCATGGTGGCAACCGTGGAGGTGACAACAAGAGAGATTTGCAACATAAATTGAGTAAGATGCAACTCCCTTACTTTGGTGGTGATGATAAAATTTCTGCTAGGGCATGGTTGCTTAAGGTACAAACATATCTTTGTCTTAGTCCTATGGTAGAAGAGGAAGCAGTTCAATTTGCATCTTTGCATTTAGATGGTGTAGCTTATGATTGGTGGCAGCATGGCCTTGTTACTCAAGGGCATAGCACCATTACTAAATTTGATGTGTTTGCACAAAGGCTTTTGGAGCGTTTTGATAGGAAAGGAGATAATGATTATTTTGGTGAGTTGGCTGCCCTTAAACAGAAAAATACTGTAGCAAATTACATTGATGAATTTCAGAAGCTTTCTATAATGGTTCCTGATATGGCTGAAGATAGGGTTGTTTATCTTTTTATAAATGGTTTGATGGATCCCTTGAGAGGGCATGTGAGGGCTTTCAAACCCCAAACCCTCAATGATGCTGTAGATAGGGCATTGGATCTAGAACCCACCTTGAACAGCAGCAGATCCAGATTTTCCACATGGGGACAGCCATCAAAATTTGGTGCACAAAATAGATCTTGGCCATCTAGAGCACACCAACCAAGTGGACAGTCATGGGGAAAGCCAAATCAGCCCCAAAATCAAAAGTTTCAGCCTCCAAATCAGCAAAATTACAGTCAAAATCAGAGATCTCAGCCTTGGAGAAATCAGAACCAGCAAAGACCAGTCTTGGATGAGGCCACAAAAAGAGATTTGATGAAAAGAGGACTGTGTTTGAAGTGTCAACAGCCTTGGAGTAGAACCCATGAGTGTGGACAGCATAAAAACCTTGAACAAGTTGATGATTTTGAGTTTGAAGAACAGTTTTATGATGAACCAGAAATTGATGAGGCTGATTTTGCTGAGTTTGAGATGGATCAACCACCACTACAGCCACCTCAAGAAGAAGAAAATGATGGTGAAGGAGGAGCTTTGGCTACCATGTCGGGAGATTCCAAATTCATGACCATAAAGGTGCAAGGTAAAATTGGTAATGATAGTGTAGTTGTTTTGGTTGATGGAGGAGCTACACATAATTTCATAGATGTTGATTTTGTTAGTAGGAAAGGACTGAAAACAGAAACATTTTCTGGTTTTAGTGTGAAAAATGCTAATGGTGTAGTATCTATGTGTGACCAAGTGGTTAGAAAAGCAAAAATCAGTTTTGGACATTATGATGTGGTTGATGATTTTTATGTTTTTCCAATGGGAGGAATTCCCCAAGCTGTTTTGGGTGTACAATGGTTGCACTCTTTAGGGGAAATTTACTGCAACTATAAAACCTTGGAAATCAAGTTCAGATCCAATGGGAAGATGGTTGTTTTGAGAGGAATGAAGGAGTATTTCCCACAGCAGATTTCAGCCAATGGGATGGAAAGATTGTTCAAGAAGAAGGACATCAAATGGGGAGCCACATTCTTCATGCTAAAAGTTTTGATGCAGAAAGGACAGCCCATAGCATTTGAGAGTAGGAAACTCAGTCCTACTGAAAGGACATTCAACATTTATGATAAGGAAATGTTGGTTGTAATGCATGCATTGTCTAAATTTAGACAATACTTAGTTTGCAGCAGGTTTGTAGTCAAAACTGATCATAACAGTCTTAAACATTTCCTTGGGCAGCGTGATCTCAATGATAGGCAACAAAAATGGGTTACAAAACTGCAAGCTTATGATTTTGAGATAGAATTTGTGAAAGGGAAGAAAAATACAGCAGCTGATACACTTTCTAGAAACCCTTCTTTTCATATTATTTCTGTTATTTCAGCTGATTGGAAAGCCCAAATCATGGCTGAGTATGTTAAGAATGTTTTTGCTGCTAACATACTTGATGGGCAACATGTGGATGACAGGTATAAAATCAGGGATGGACTGATTTTGTACAAAAACAGGGTTTTTCTTGTGCCAGAATAAAAAATGAAAGACAAATTGTTGGCAGCCTTGCATGATGCACCCATGGCAGGCCATCCGGGCTTCTACAAGACATACAGGCTGTTGAAAGAAAGGTTTACATGGAAAGGGCTGAAAGAAGACGTTTTGAGGCATGTGAGGGAGTGTACCATATGCCAACAAAACAAGGCTGAACATACTCTTCCTGCTGGTTTGTTACAACCATTGCCCATTCCTCATCAAAAATGGGAAAGTATCTCTATGGACTTTATCACAGGCTTGCCTAAAGTCCAAGGTAAGGACTGCATATATGTTGTAGTTGATAGACTGTCAAAATATGCTCATTTCTTTGCAATTTCAGTCACTACAACAGCCCCACAACTTGCTGATTTATTTTTCAAGGAGGTTTTTAGGCTCCATGGGTTGCCAAAAACCATTGTTAGTGACAGGGACAGCAAGTTTCTAAGTCTGTTTTGGCAGGAGTTGTTCAGGTTATGTGGTACTAACTTGACTCCAAGTACTAGTTACCACCCCCAAACTGATGGCCAAACTGAGATAGTAAATAAATGGGTGGAAAACTACTTGAGAAACTATGTTTTGGGACAGCAGCATACTTGGATAAAGTGGCTGTACTTAGGTGAGTTTTGTTACAATAATTCATACCATATGTCCATTAAAATGTCTCCATTCATGGCATTATATGGTTATGAACCACCACAGTTTGCAGATTTTCTGTTTGAGGACAGCAAGGTCCCTACTGCAACTGATTTTGTACAGCAACATCATGACATTCTGAAAGCATTGAAAGACAACATACAACAGGCCCAAAATCAGCAAAAGAAGTATGCTGATCAAAACAGAACAGAACGCAGTTTTGAGGTAAATGATTTGGTATATTTGCGCCTACAGCCCTATAGGCAGTCCACATTGAAAAGAAGTGGAGCTGAGAAGCTTCAGCCACGTTTTTATGGACCATATAAGGTGTTGAAGCGTATTGGGGAGGTTGCTTATGAGCTGGAACTGCCACCAAACAATAAGATTCACAATGTTTTTCATGTTTCCTGTTTGAAGAAAGCTTTGGGACAGCATATTGTACCATCTACAGATTTACCACCCCTTGATGAGGAAGGAAAACTTGTTTTAGTACCTGAAACCATTTTGGGCACAAGGGAGAAGAAGCTAAGGAACAAGGTCCTTAGTGAGTACTTGATTAAGTGGAAAGACTTGCCTATTGAGGATGCTACTTGGGAAGGACCTGCTATCCTTCAACACCCAACTTTCTTGGATTGCTTGAGGGCAAGCAATTCGGGAGGGGAGGACTTGTGATGTCCCAAATATTTTCCAGCATTGTATATATTTTATTTTTCATGTTTTAGAGTATTTTAGGGTGTTCTTTAGCAAGAATTGCTAAGTATGATGTAAATACTTGTCTTAGTATTGTTATTTTGGTGTTTAGTTATGTTTTGGGATAAAGACCAAGTGCATTTATTGCCTTGGCAAGTGTATATCCGAAAATTACAACTCCCAAGACTGTTTTGAGGATAAGGTGTGATGTGTGGATAAGACCAAGCATTATTTAATGCTATTTGGCAGTTGTAAGTCAAAGTCTTTGATCCTAGTCATATTTTGTGAGTTCCAAGAATAATTTGAAGATAAGGATGAGGTTTGGACTATTAAAGCAAGTTAGAGGCATTCTAAAAGGGCATGGCTGGACTTAGAAGAGATCCCAAGCCAACATTGGGAGTTGTGAGGCCATTTGGGACCATTTCAGCTAGAAGTTGGGTGGTTTGAGTGCCTATTTTGGCATTAAATACATTACATCCGAATTTCATTGTTTCCAAGATGAAATCCCCACCATTCATTATTTCATATTGGATCTAAGGGCCACGATTTAATCATCCATTGAGAGGGGAAGCCTATATAAGGATGAGACATCTCATTTGTGAAGGGCCTTGATTATTATTCTCATTTTGATATTTCTGGACAATTTGTTGTGGCTAGCAATTTGTATTTGGCTCTTGAAGAGTGGACAAGCTTCAGGAGAAGGGACCCTAAGAGCACTCCAACCTCTTAGAGGCTTTGTGATTTCAATTCCATTGAAACCCCAAAGCTCACATATTCCTTAGGGCAAAGTCACACAGGCTTTGCATTGGTGCTTCATTGAACAAATCAGTTGGAGAGACTAGATCTGCAATTCCTCACCCCAAGGTGAGAGGTTCTGCCCTAGAGGGGCCATTTCTAGAGGTTTGAAGACTACATCAGGCTTTGGAGAGTTGTTTTTGCATCAGTATCAGAACTTGGCAATTCAAGCCAAGACCCTTGGTTCATTGAACCAGATCTGGTGTGTTTCCTGTTTTATTTTCTGAGTTGCAGTCCATTACTCATTCTGGAGTAATTAGATCTGCTATGCATGTTTGGCTACAAATAAACATCAGTTTTGCTGAGTTTTCTGTGTGTGATCAGAACTGTGTGATTGCTGTAATTTTCTGTAAAACTGCAATTTTTTGTGTTATTTTTGGCTGGAATATTACAATACCCCTGAGGGTTGCAGGCAGTAGCCTTACCTCACCCTTCGCTCCTCGATGGAACTCTCTCCGAGTTCTCGAGGAGGCCGAAGGATCTAGTATTTTCATCTTTTGGATCTTTTGGCTAGCATTTAGATACGAATAGACAGGCTCCTGCCTTATTCTTTGGGGGTTCTCCCTCCCTCTCGGCTTAGTAAGGAGAATATGCTCCACGAGATTTAGAAGGATATTAGTCTGCAGTATACCAGATGCACATGGATCTCTCCTGTTGCCCCTCTTTCCCCCAAGTTGTCTTTCTACCATGAGCACTTCTTACAGATTTAGGAGAGCAGAATAATTCCTCCAAAATGCCTTCAACAGCACACAATGCATAGTCTTCGGATCACTATTGGGCAACTCAGGGTGTGTTTTCACCAACTTCGGATTGAGTCGGACCACCATATTCTGACAGAGGAGTGGATTTGCTTGTTTTGCACCTTAGGTGAAGTTGAAACCCTTCATCACTTTATTTTTAGTTGTCCCATTTATTATGAGATCCGAGGTAGGTTCCATTGCCTTTTCAGGGACAACTCTTGATATGTTTCTACCTTCTTTAGATACCCGAACCAGCATTGTCTCGCACTCTTTCTTAGGGAGATAACTCAACTTCGACGACATAAAAGTTCTCCAAATGGATCTCACCCTCCTCAACATTGGCTCATCACAACATACTTCACCAACTCCGACGGACCAGGTGACTTCAATCGGAAACGCCCCACATCATCCAGTTCGGACAAAAGCAGGGTCACTAGACATATCATGTTCAAAACTAGCAATGGGCAAAGACATATCATGGACTTCTTCAGTTCTAGGACTTTTGCCTCGACTGTTAGAAGAGATTAGTTTCTGGAGGGTTCTTGGAGCTTGCCCTCCTTGGGCTGCTCCCTCCCCCTCCTCTCTCTGTTCTTCTTGGCGTGCACTCCTCTTTGTTGGATTGCAGCCCTCCCCCCCTTTGCTCTCCCTTTTCTTTTCTTTTCCCTTTCTCTTTGGCCCATTTGTTGGGTTTCATCTTGTATTTATCTTAGTTCTTTTCTTTGTTGGGCTTTTTAGCCTGCTAGCTGGCAGTCATTATTGTCCTTTTTATAGTCCCTTGGGTTTTATTTTGGCCCACCGCGGACATTAATAATATTTCATTTCATTTCTAAAGAAGAAGTCGGAAGCTTTGCAGAAATTTAAAGAGTTCAAAGCTTAAGTAGAGAAAAGTTTGGGCAAGTATATTTTATGTCTCAGGTCAGATAATGGGGGTGAATATTGCTCCAAGGAATTTATTAATGTAGATATAAACGAAGATGAAAACATAGTAGAGAAAATTGGAATCGGGTAGTAAATCGGCTGGGGAAAAAGTCGGGAATAAATCGGAATCGGGGAAAAAATCGGCAAAAAAAAACCGAAGAAAACGATTTTTTTTTAATTTTTTTTTCATGCATATTACAATGAATTAACATTATGCAAATCAGATATTGCAATAAAAACAACAATTCAAGTCAAGACATCATACAAGGCTCAAGCTTTAAGTACACATGAAAGTGACAAAAGTTCACAAAACACATCCTGTATTGCTTATAATTTGAAAAGGTACAAAATTACAAATTACAAACTGTGTCAAGTCTCAAAATGCCTCAATAGGCCCACTATCTATTGTTTTCCTTTGCCCCTTGTCCTAACATAAGCCCTAGTCTCTCTTGCTTGATGTGTGCTTGTAGATGCTTGTGCCGCTTCTCGTGCTAAGGCCTCTTCTTGGTCCCTTGCTGCCATCTCCTCCGCTAGGGTCTCATAGTTTTGCAATTCTTCCATGCTGAATAGAGGCTCTTGCTGTACCTAGAAGTTCAACTAGATGAGGAAAGGGACAAAAAAAAATACTATAACTATAAGATATGCTTTTAAACGAAGAGGAGGAGAGGAGAAAAAGGTCCCACCAAGATTTGAACTACTACCTGTTGCTCTTGTGCTTCTGCATCTGTGATCCATTCAGATGATGGATCAATGTCACTTAGGTCAATGGGCTCAATATTTGTTTTTTCAAAAGATTTTTGGTGGAGACGAAGGTTGTAGTGCACAAACACAAGATCATTTAACCTTTCTTGTGTAAGTCTGTTGCGCTTCTTGGAGTGTATGTGCTCAAACATACTCCAATTGCGCTCACAACCTGAAGAGCTACATGGTTGAGATAAGATTCTAACCGCCATGTGCTGCAAATTGGGCGTAAAATCACCAAAGTCCTCCCACCATAAATCTAGAAACAACCAAAAAAAAAATTAATATTTCACATGTAACAACTTAAAAGTTTAAATTTTAAAACAAAATCAGAAGACAATAAATAATAATTCGATGAGGTTTACGGTTTACCTGGCCTCAATTTCTTAATAGCATTTTTGCATTGCACAGATGGGAATTGGCGACCACGACATGCCTTATAATTTTGTATCTCGGCACGGGTTTCATCGCACAATTGTGGTGTCTTGGAGAACACGCGGTCAATGCAATCTTGAAGGCCAATCTTGACCTCATAATCAGCACGGAATGTGGGCTCATAAAAAAATTTGGGGTTCAAATAGTAACCCGCTGCATGAAGAGGGCTATGGAGTTGTGATGTCCATCTGTTATCAATGATGGTCCAAATGGCATCATATTTTGTGCGGTTATGTTCATAAAATGCAGCAATGGCCTCTTTCGCCTTATCCATAGCCTCATATACAAAACCCATTGGGAATTGTTCTCCATCAACAAGACGAAGAATCTTCACCAATGGCTCTGAGACCTGAAAAAAAAAATAATAATAATTTAAAGAAAAATATTTTACAACATAAATTAAATAAAACAAATTAATAAGCGTAGTCTTGTAGTTGTACCTTGATGGCCTCATCCATGGCCATCCAGAAGTCCTCAAACAAAGAAGTATAAACATTTTGCCCCTCGGATGATGTGCGGTATCTTGCAGCTGCTTCAGAATTCCACTCATCACTCACAAACATTTGTTTTAGTGACCCTCTTGCATTGTAAATGCTCTGCAATGTCACAAAGTTTGTGGCAAAGCGTGTAATGCCAGGCCGCACTAGCTCCCTCCCATTGGTAAATCGCCTCATGAGGCTAAGGACCCATGAATGGTTGTAAATGAATTTTGTGATGGCCTTAGCCTTCCCTACAACCTCTGTTACCCAAGGTAATTTCCCAATGTCCTCGAGGAGCAAATCAAGACAATGGGCTGCACATGGGGTCCAAAAAATGGTGGGGAATCTCGCCTCCAAAATCCTCCCGGCTGCCTTATATGCTGCTGCGTTGTCCGTGATGATTTGGACAACATTCTCCTCCCCAACCTCCAAGACAACCTCCTCCAACAACCCTGCAAGCATTTCGGCACTCTTAACATGTGCCGATGCATCTACTGACCTAAGGAATGCAGTTCCTTCTACAGATGCAACCAAAAAATTAATGAGGGTTCTTCCCCTCCCATCTATCCAACCATCAGACATGATAGTGCAACCCTTGGTTCTCCACACCTGACGCTGGTTGTCAAGCACAACCTAAAGTAAAAAAAAATTTAGTCATGCACATTGCATATTGATTTTATCATATTAATAAATATATAAAAAAGTCATGTCCATAATATCATATATATATATATAAATTTAGTCAAGCACAATGACACAACCTGAATGTCGTCCACAGATTGTTGAAGGAGAGGGCCCCTAAGGTCATCATAAGTTGGCACCTTAAATCCTGTGCCGCAACTTGCGACGACATCTATCATGCGCCGCCAGTATGGAGACCTTGCCACATTGAAGGGAATGTCAGAATAGTACCAAAAAGTGGCAATGGCTGTCCTCGTTGCAATGTGCTTCTCTTGGTTCCACGCAGCCATACCCTCAAGCGTGGATTGTGTCCCTGCCCCTGGCACAGAACGGTCTAACTCTACAAAAGAGGAGTCTCCCGTCCCACTAGCTCCTTGTGCACTTGAAGGACTCGAACTACTTTGTGGAAAGAACCGCTTAAGGCTGCCACGCCCACTAGTACGAGCACCTCGGGAGGGGGGGATGAAATGGCATCGCTATAACTTCTTTTGTTACTAGCGTTTTCATCTGCCGCAGAGATCATGGCATTTACTTTGTTTTTAACATCTTCTGGCACCTTATCACATATTGCTATATTATTTCCTGCTAACCGTGCCAAATGGAATTTGAGGCGAAAAACGCCTCCAGAATAATGATTGCCACAAAAATTGCATTTAAAAGTGTTTTTTGTTTGCCCTTGCGTTGCATACGCCCATGCTGGATCCAATGGTTTCATTTTTTATATGCTTGCACATGGAAACAAGTTAGTAACAACAAAGTTACAAATCACTTGAAAAAAAGGAAAAAAAAAAACCCTAAACCAAAAGGCTAGGGTTTAGGCCCTTTAGGGTTTAAAATCGAAACATTGAGTCATTGACAGCTGAAAAATAGGCTTGCATACATAGTTATTAGGCAGTAATATTTAGTAATTTACTTAAAAAGAGAAGAAAAAAATAAACCCTAAAAAAACTACAATTTTAGAACAGCCCTAACCTAATTTCAAGCAGCCCTAAAAAAACCCTAACCTAATTTAGAACAGCCCTAACCCTAAACCCTAACCTAATTTAAAACAGCCCTAACCCTAAAAAACAGCCCTAACCTAATTTAGAACAGCCCTAACCCTAAAAAAAACCCTAAACCCTAAAAAATAGAAGAAACAAAATTACAATATTGATAGGCAGCAATATTTACTTAAAACTTAAAAGAAAAAAAAAATCCTAAAGGACCTAAGCCCTTACAAAAAAAACCCTCAAAAAAATTAAAAAACCCTAAACCCGTTTAATGTTTAAAAAATATTGATAGGAATCAGGATAGCTAATAATTTGGCTTGCATATATCAATTTAGTATCTATTTAAAAGGAGGAGAAAAAAAACCTAAACCCAAAACCCTAGACTAGGGTTTTGGGTTTAGGGTTTTAAACTTGAGAACAGCCCTAACCTAATTTCAAACAGCCCTAATCTAATTTCAAACAAGCCCTAATTTATTTTAAAAAAAAAAGAGTTTTAAAAAATTCTGACCTTGAATGAATCTTCTGTCGGATTCCTTCACACCGCAATCAATCTGCCGGATTCCTTCACACCGCAATCGATCGCGCTCCTAGGATGCCTTGGCGTAGTTGGTCGGGCCCGTCGGGGTGGTAGCACAAGGTGGGAGGGTTTTTTTCTGTTTGCAAGTGCTTAGAAGAAAGAGTGAAAAAAAAAATTAACTTTTTCCTTTTATCGGCCGCAGCCTCTACCCGCGCGGCTATAGCCGATTTGTTCGGCCCGGCATTGAGACCCAATTTATTCACGGTTTTTCCGATTTTTTGACAATTTTCTCAACAATGGATGAAAATGAAAATCAGCATGCTGAATTTGTTGACCAGCATGCAGAACAACAAGTAGAGCAGCCACAACAGTCACAAGACCAAGAGCCACAACCAACAAATCATTGGGTTAGAAGATCTACATGTCCATAAAAGTGTCCGGAAAGGTATTCTCCTATTTTTCAATCCTCTTTTGCTTTGTTAACTGATGATGGTGAGCCTAGTTCATTTTAGGAAGCTAGAGAATCTAAGAATGCAGAAAAATGGAGGAAAGCCATGGAGGAGGAAATGGAAGAACTTTGCAAGAATAAAACATCGGAACTTGTGGATCGCCTACCTAGAAGAAAGGTTTTTGGAAACAAGTGGATGTATAAAGTAAATAAAAACAATGATGGGTTGTTGGAACGCTATAAAGCTCGCTTGGTGACAAAAAACCAGGTATAGGCAAGTGGATGTGCAAAAGTCCAGTATAGAATTTAATGAAATTTTCTCTCCAGTTGTGAAGATGACTACTATTAGAGTTTTACTTGCACTTGTAGCAGCACAGGATTTAGAACTGGAGCAGCTTGATGTAAAGACTACTTTCCTGTATGGTGATCTTGAGGAGGAGATTTATATGGATCAGCCTGAGGGCTATGAAGAAAGAGGCAATGAGCATTTGGTTTGCAGACTCAAGAAATCTCTGTATGGGTTGAAACAGCGCCAAGGATGTGGTACAGAAAATTTGACACCTTCATGAAGAGCCAAGGTTTCAGCAAAAGTGAAGCTGACCATTGTGCATACTATAAGAGGTTTGATGATGGAAGTTTTATTATTTTGCTGTTGTATGTTGATGATATGTTGGTTGCAGGCCCTAGAATGAAAAAAATCATTGATCTTAAGGCTCAGTTGGCTAGGACATTTGAAATGAAGGATTTAGGAGCAGCAAACCAAATTTTAGGAATGACGCTACACAGGGACAGAAAAGAAAGGAAGATCTGGTTATGTCAAAATTCATATATAGAAAAGATTGTGCAGCGCTTCAACATGCAGAATGCAAAACCAGTTAGTACCCCACTTCTTTCACACTTCAAATTGTCTTCCGAACAGTGTCCTAGAACAGAAGCAGAGAAGACAAGCATGTCTTGTGTACCGTATTCATCAGCAGTAGGAAGCCTCATGTATGCCATGGTAAGCACCAGACCATATATTGCCCAAGTAGTGGGAGTTGTTAGCTGGTACATGGCAAATCCTGATAAGGAGCATTGGAATGCAGTGAAGTGGATATTCAGATATTTAAGAGGCACTTCAGATGCTGCCATTTACTACGGATCGGAAAATTTGCAAGTTAAAGGTTTTGTGAATTCTGATTATAGTGGAGATAGAGATCGGAGAAAGTCCACTACAAGATATACTTTCACTCTTGCTTGGTGGAGTTGTGAGTTGGACTTCTAAGTTGCAGTCAATGGTGGCTTTATCAACCACTGAAGCAGAATACATTGCAACAACTGAAGCCAACAAAGAAGCAATTTGGCTAGAACGACTATTGGGTGACTTCAAAATAATGTAGGAGAAAATTACATTGCATTGTGATAGCCAAAGTGTTATTCAGTTAATGAAGAACCCAACATTCCAAGATCGCACGAAACACAATCATGTTAAGTACCATTTTATAGGAAATATGGTGGAAGAAGGTAGAATCCTGTTGCAGAAAATTGGTACTGAAGTGAATCCTACAGATATACTTACTAAGTCGGTCAAGACAGAGAAGTTTGAGTGGTACAAAACTTCTCTGGGCTTGCTGAAAAAGTGATAAGAGCAGCATTGGGCAATTGGCACTTGGATGGAAAAACATAGGCAAAGAATTCTTGTATATCGACTTCAAGTGGGAGAATGTTAGGAGGTGAAGTCAATATCCAGATTTCCAATGTTCTTCAGCAGAAAGATGTATGGTGATGCAGTTCCAGTTCAATCCCCATGCGTTGTTTGTATGCGCCAAACACGTCGAGGGGGGTCACAAGGAGGAACAGACTAGGTTCCCCCTTGCCCGGGGGTTCGGGGGCTCTGCCCCCAACCCGAATTTTTTTGGTGTCCGTACAACCATAATTCTAGGCGTCTATACATCCGTAATGTTTTTGGGCGTCCGTACGTTGTGAGAGGCAACGAACAGTTTTCTGGAAGCGAACAGTTTTCAGAAGAGGAAGCAAACAATTTTTTGGAGTTTTCATTTTTCGGAAAGGAAACGAAAAGTTTTTGTTTTTCTATAAAAGGGGAATGACCCCTTGCATGTAAAAGTTGATTGAATGTAAAAACGTTTGCTGAAATCAATAAATGATCAAGTTGCCATTGCTCCATGGTTTTTCCTGCACATTGCAGGTTTTCCACGTAAAATTTGTGTTACTGTTTTTTCCTGCGTTATTGTGTTTTTTGCTTGCACGTAATTTTATATTTTCTAACACTTTGCTGGTACACAAGTTTTCTTCTTATATAAAATATACAATTACAAAGTGAAAATCATTTGCAAGACAGCCAGTATAGTCATAATGGTTTAAAGTTTGAGAGAAAAATAAAATGAGTGCTATCATGTTTAAAGCACCAAGACTTCTGATGAGCCCAGTCATCCATGATCCTGCAACAGGTAAAGCAAGCATTTGCCAAGTCCAACCCTTTCATTACTAAAAATGCAGAACAATGAAAGAGGCATGGCTACTACATTCTAACATGCATATTGACTATTACGAGCAACTACAACCAAATGAAAACCAGATTCAAAAGCAAAGGGAAGTAATACCACTTATATAGAGATTTGAAGAGGATGCTCTCTACTTCCTTTTGACATCTTGACCATCAATGTTTGGTATTTAACATTCAGGAGAAGATTACCCTCAAATGACAAAGTCCTGAAGAAATTTTCACAGCTCCATCAAACTACTAGGCTGATTACTTCCTTTCATCCTCTTAAGGTCAATGACATTCAGCACCCCTTGGACGACATGATTGGATCCTCCTCAAATGAGGTTAGACTTGTGAGACAATGCCTCCCCCATAAGCAACTACTATGGTACCTTCTTTACAAATATGACAACACAACCAACATTGCCAATGTCCACATCCCAAGAGATCCAGACATGCAAGGATCTCTAGATTCCTTTATGTATCTATAGGATCTAGCATAATTTGTCTTGTCCTAATTATACTCCTTCAGACATCAAATATTAGTTTTTCTTGTCCTGACTAATCTCCTTCAGACTATCAAATCTGACACTGACGCATCCACAATCATTGATGATGATTCAACACAGATGGACAAAGACAAGTGATATATATGCTTTACATTTATCCATTGGCCACTTATTTCTTCTTGACATCTAAACTTCTATGGTAGTTTGAGCTCCATTCCTCCATGATTTTGTCATGCTTGTATTATAACTAAGTTGTACATTCCACATAATACCATTTGACACAAAGACACACTCCAACAATTTTGGGTCAAAATTCATTAATTTGTAATCTATACCTTATAATTTTTTATACTTTAGAGTACTATTTTTGGCTTCCTCCAAGCTATTGTAACTACATGTAACATTCAACTTTGCGGATTTATTAAGAGCATGATAGTCAACACACATGAAAGGCACCATTCATTTTAAGGACTATAACTAATGGAGAAACACCCATTAGCTATTAGAAATTGGGTATATGAATCCTACAGCCAGTAATTTTTCAATCTCGTTCTTGACAATGTCTTTCAACGCAGGATTTATTCTCCTTCGGGGTTGTCATACAAGTTTGGCATCTTCTGTGTAGATGCAATGGAGAATACAGAAATTTGAAGCCTGGTTGCAGCAACATACATGTCTGGTTGGAGCTACCAAGAGATGTCTGCGGTTGTCGTAACAATGGATTGAAACGGATGGTGGAGGATATGGTTGATCTAGTGGACTACACTCCAGATCCAATGGCAAATATCTCTATATTCCCTGCGGAAGCTTTTTTGATAGCCAAGTGGAAGTCGGAGAGGGAGTCCGCTCATTTTGTTGATGCTTTCCCTAGTCAAAACTCAAAGAGGAAGCCTTTGGAGGACTTGTTTCCAGCTTTTTCAGAGACCTCTTCTCAAAAGGAATTGCTTTCATTTGTGTTTTCTGTTAGAAATTGTGATGCAGATCATCCTTTTTGTCCATATTCATTAGTGGATAGTCTTCCTAGCTTGGGTAGTTCTTTGTCGAGGAGCGTACCTGATCAGGGTGTTGGTTCTTTAGACATTAATTCCTACCCTACCAACATGTTGACAGAGTTTTTACCTTACCCCATGGATATGTGCTTTCTGGATGGTGATTTAGGCTTTATAGAAGCGCGGTCTTGGGAGGTTTCTATAAAGAGAAGTTTTTAGGAGCTTGCTGGGGGGGGGGAGTCTGGAATTCTTTCTGGTACAGGCTTCTTGGAAGGGATTATGGAGAGAGGGGATTTGCTAGGTATTTGTAAGGAGGTGAATGCTTCAGAAACTGACAAAATATCCTACACAAAGAAAAGGAAAAATAAGTGTGTTAACCTCAAAGAGGGGAAGACATCCTGATGGACAGAGTTCTGGATATGGAAGGTAAAACACTAACTGCTATGGTAGATTACAATCAGAAAAATCGCTTGCTCAATGGTTAGAGAGGGTGTGGAACCTTGTATTAGGATATAATCCTGGTTTTCATGTATTGGTCCAAGGTTGGTTAGCCTTTTCCTTCAGATCGGTGGAGGATGTAGGTAGAGTACTACACAGAAGATGGTACTGGGGTTCTTATGCTTTGTCTTTGAAACGGTGGTCCCATTGTTTCAATCCAAGAAGGGAGCCTAAAGCGATTCAACCCATTTGGGTCAAGTTGCCAGGATTGCCCTTGGAGTTGTGGTCTTCTAGGATTTTGAAGAAAATTAGTAATTGTTTAGGGACGTGTGGATTTGGACCAAGCTTGCTTGAGTGGTTCCTCTTGTTCTATTGCTAGGATTCTGGTGAATTTGGATCTGCGAGAGGATCTTTTGGAGAATATAGAGATTGAGATTGGAAAGTGGCATTATGTTCAGATTCTTGACTATGTGAAGATACCTTTTTGTTGCTCACGGTGTCATGTGTATGGCCATCTGGCAAAAGATTGTGGGTTAATTTTTTTTTATTGATTGTGGGTTAAAAATCACAGGAAGGGAATGGAGAAGAAAGTTTGATGAGGTTCATAGTTATAGGGTGAAAATTGATGGATTGGTCAATAATATGTGGAGGGAAGCATATATAGTCAAAAAGTTGGGGCACGAACCTCCTTGGATGGCAATGGTGGATTGGAGAAAGGTCATAACATTGTTGTAGAAGATCTTCATTTACAAAATTTTCAAGACAGTGGAGTTGGTAGGGATTCAAACATTGGACAGATTGAGGGCCTATTTGTACCTTTACACTTAAGGGAGGTGGGCCCTTCCCCTGTGTCGAAGGTGGTTCCCCTACCACATAACAATTCTCTTAGTTCTTTGAATCACTCTTTTGATCTGAGGACAACTCCTAGGGAGAAGTCAATTACCCCCTTTCAGTCAACAACTTCGGACGTAGGAAAACAAAAGTATCTCTTGAAAGGAACAAGCACCAGGCCGAAAGACTTCCATAAGCTCCCTACTAGTCACCCTTCTACCATTCCTAAAAAATATTCATTGTCAAGGTCTATATCTCTACATCCATCCTCTTATGCGGGTGGAGAGTCTTGCAAGGGGCCTAATAGATATTTTTTCTTAGATCTAAAAAATCAATAGTTGTTCTTGAGGAGTCTTAAGTTGTAGGAAGACTTGGCCTAGATGTTGGTCCACTGCTATTTTGGGGAGAAAATCAAATATCCAACTTGCCAAGGACAAAGCTTTGATGGAGGTTAAGAGTGGAAAACAAAAATCTATAGTTGGGGCACTTAGAGCATGCCATACCCTAGAACTGGTTAATTAATGTTAATCCTTTCTCATAATATCCGAGGTTTGGGCAGTGACTCTAAAAAAACTGCCCTGTGTAGGTTAATGCAGTTACAAAAACCAGATATTTTGTTGCTTCAAGAGACTATGGGTGTGGGCACAAAACTTTAAGGTATTCTTCAAACTTTTTAAAAAGAGTGGGATCTTCTCTCTTTGGATTCTGAGGGCAGATCTGGAGGTCTGGTTTTGGGCTGGAAGAAGAGGGCTTTTAGGCTTATCAATTCGTTTCTTTTTTGCCTCTAGGATAGGAGTTGAGATTCTCTTGCTAGATTTGGAAAAATCCTTTGTGGTGGCCAACATCTATGGGCCTTATGAGAACAAAATATAGTTTGGGGATACACTCTTGGCAAATGAGTTTTTGAAGCAGAGGAATATAATAATAGGGCAAGACTTTAATATTACTTTGAATAGATCTGAGGTGTGGGGGATTGGAGCAAGATGCGACTCACAAGCTGGTTATTTTACACAAATTTGAAGAGGTTGATCTGGTTGATGTGGAGCCTATCAAACTTGTCCCTACTTGGTGTAATAATAGGGTGGGACAGGATTATGTTGCTAAAATATTGGACAAATGTTTTATCTTTGGTTGCCTTTTGTCAGACGGTGAGAGAATCAGATCATGGGTGGATCTTGGAGGCAACTCAGATTATTATCCTATCTTTCTTCAATTTGGCAATATGGATAGGAAACCTTCCAACCCTTTCAAGTTTAATCCAACTTGGTTGCGGGATAAGGAGTTCCAAGCATTGGTTAAAAAAAATGGAGCACTTTTGATGCTAATTTGGGAAGCTCCGCATGTTTTCAATTTGCTAGCAGTTTGAGAAAAGTGAAAGTTGTTGCTTCCAAGTGGGCTTTCAACAAGTCAATATAGCACTTGCAGGAACTTACTCTTTTAGAGAGGCAGATTGCTTACTTTTATGAGGCAATGAATGAGGGTGTTTTCTCAAAGGAGTCAAAAGAAGTCATCAGAGCACTTGAAGAGAAAAAAATGTAATATTTTGCTAGCTCAAGAGGCTCAATGGAGGCTTAAAAGTAGAGCTATCTGGTTGTATTAAGGGGATGAAAATACAAAATTATTTCACAATTTTGTCAATCATAGGAGAAATATTAATACCATTTGGGATATGCCCAATGGAGACGGGTCAAAAGTTAGGTCTTTCAAAGACCTTGCAACTCTTGGTATTAAGCACTTTAAAAATTTGTTCAAAGAACCTAAGAGGATTAACTTGGCTGATAATCTAAAACTTACCTCTTACCTCCCCAGCTTTCCTGATGATGCTACCAATACGATGCTCCTAGAAGGAATTTCCAAAGATGAATTGAAAAAAGTCCTTTATACTTTTCAAAAGAATAAAAATATGGGTCAGATGGTTGGGGTGTTGAGTTCTTTTTGGGTTTCTTTGAGCTGATTGGGGAAGATTTGCTTAGGGTGGTGGAAGAAACTAAAGCTACTGGGAAGATCCCTATGGACATCAACTCAACCTTCATTGTCTTGATTCCAAAGAAGGAAACTCTTGATTCTTTTGATGATTTTAGACCTATATCTTTGTGCAATTGCCTTTACAAAATTATTGCCAAAATCATTGCTTCAAGGATAAAACGAGTTTTCTCAGACTCCATTTCTAGTGAGCAATTTGGTTTTCTTAATGATAGGCAGATCCATGATGTTGTGGGAGTGGCACAAGAAGGCATGCACACTATAAAGATGAGGAGGCTTCCTTTTGTTGTAAAATTGGATTTTTCCAAAGCATATGATAGATTTTGTTGGTTGTATTTGAGGATCATGTTTCTCCAAATTGGATTCAATCTTCAAGTTGTTAATTGGATTATGGGATGTATGAAATCCGTGTATTTTGCTATGCTTCTAGCTTTTTTTCCTCTGTGCGTGGTCTCAGACAAGGTTGTCCTTTATCTCCTATTTTGTTTCTTTTGGTTGCAAAAGGCTTGAGTAGGGCTATCAGGGAAGCTAGAAGAATGGGGCTTATTAAAGGGATCAAAGTGGGTTTATCACTCTCTTTAACTCATCTTTTATTTGTGGATGATGTTTTGTTGTTTTGTGATGGATCTCTCAAGGATGTTAACAAGTTCAATGATATCTTAAGGATCTATTGTATTGCCACCGGTATGGAAGTTAATTTGGAGAAGTCCACCATGTCCTATTTTGGTCTTGCGGTTGAAGATGAAAGTCTTTTTCAAAGGGTACTTTCCTTTTCCAAAATTGAGCTACAGGTAGGGATTAAATATTTGGGTTTCATGTTGAAGCCAAATGACTATAGCATTAGGGGTTGGGATTGGTTGGTGAATAAGATTGACAAAAGAATATCTTTGTGGTGCAATAGGTGGCTATCTATTGGGGGCAGACTGGAACTTGTTAAATCTGTTTTGGAGGCTATTCATGTCTATTGGAATGGGATGGCTTTCATATCTATTGGGGTGCGGGAAAAAAATCAAAAAAAAAAATGTTTTAAATTCCTATAGACCGGAAAAAGAGACAAACCAAGCATCATAGTGTTAGCCAAATGGAAACTTACTGCAAAACCTAAGGAAGAGGGTGGTTGGGGTTTAAAGGACATACACCATTTTGGTAAAGCCTTACATGCGAGGAGTTTATGGCGACTAATTACTCAAGATAGTCTTTGGAGAAAGGTCATTATGACCAAATATATTGAACCACTTTCAATGGAGGAGTGGATAAGGAAACCTAACAAGTCTATAAGCAAGGTGTCCATATTTTGGAAAGCGGTTGTCCAGGCTTTTCCACTTATAGGCAATTGGCTTGCTTGGAAAGTTGGTAATGGTGCTAAGGTGAGAATTGGTGTTGATCCTTGGGTTGGAAGCGGTAATGAGTACAAACTTCTTGAGGATCTTTTACTACCTCTGCAATATGTTGGTTGTTTAACTCTCTCAGGTAGCAGACCATGATTCTACTTCCTTGTGGCAGTAAGGTTGGAAGAGTGCTCATCAACCTGGTCTTGAAAGAGGGAATGGCGAGTTATGGCATGCTTATGTGAGGGTACTCATCGCTAGTCATGTTAGGATCAGACTGGATGAGGAGGAAGAACTAGTATAGACAAAAAAACCTACGAAGGGTGTTTATACTGCTAAGATGGGTTATAAAACCATGTTTGTTCATAATAAACATGGAGAACATGTTCTGGTGGTGGAAACCTATCTAAAGATCAGGATGCCTTTAAAAACAAAAAAAACAATTGTGGTTGGCTCTTAATAATAGAGTTTTAACTTGGGATGTTTTAATAAAGAGGGGGTTTCAAGGTCCTGGGAGGTGGAAAATGGTTGATAGTTTCCAGCTCCACACAACAGAGAGTACACCTCCCAAGACCTTGAAACCCCCTCTTCATTAAAACATCCCAAGTTTAAACTCTATTATTAAGAGCCAACCACAAAAAAGTTTCAGTTTGTAAAGGCTTCCTAACCTTCCATATAGGTTTCCACCACCAAACATGTTCCCCATGCCTATCATGAGCAAACATGGCTTTATAACCCATCTTAGCAGTATAAACACCCTTCATAGGATTTTTTGTCCATACCAGTTCATCCTCCTCATCCATTCTGATCCTAACATGACTGGCAATGAGTACCCTCACATAAGCATGCCATAACTCGCCATTCCTTCCTTCAAGACCAAGTTGATGAGCACTCTTCCAACCTTGCTACCACAAAGAAGAAGAATCATTGTCTGCCACCTGAGAGAGTTAAAAAACTAGCATATTGCAGAGGTAGTAAAAGATCCTCAGGAAGTCTGTACTCATTACCGCTTCCAACCCAAGGGTCAGCACCAATTCTCACCTTAGCACCATTACCAACTTTCCAAGCAAGCCAATTGCCTATAAGTGGAAAAGCCTGTACAACCGCTTTCCAAAAGATGGACACCTTGCTTATAGACTTGTCAGGTTTCCTTATCCACTCCTCCATTGAAAGTGGTTCAATATATTTGGTCATAATGACCTTTCTCCAAAGACTATCTTGAGTAATTAGTCGCCATAAACTCCTAGCAGCCAAGGCTTTACCAAAATGGTGTATGTTCTTTAACCCCCAACCACTCTCTTCCTTAGGTTTTGCTATAAGTTTCCATTTGGCTAACACTATGCCAACTTTATCTCTTTTTCCAGTCCATAGGAATTTAAAACATTTTTCTGATTTTTTCCAGCACCCTAGTAGGTATGAAAGCCAACCCATGCCAATAGACAGGAATAGCCTCCAAAATAGATTTAACAAGTGTCAGTCTGCCCCCAATAGATAGCCACCTGTTGCACCATAAAGATATTCTTTTGTCAATCTTATCCACCAACCAATCCCAGTCCCTAATACCATAGTCATTTGGCTTCAACAAGAAACCCAAATATTTTATCCCTGTTTGTAGCTCAATCTTGGAAAAGGAAAGTACCCTCTGAAAAAGGCTTTCCTCTTCAACCGCAAGACCAAAACAAGACATGGTGGACTTCTCCAAATTAACTTCCATACCGATGGCAATACAATAGATCCTTAAGATATCCTTGAACTTGTTAACATCCTTGAGAGATCCATCACAAAACAACAAAACATCATCCATAAATAAAAGATGAGTTAAAGAGAGTGATAAACCCACTTTGATCCCTTTAATAAGCCTCATTCTTCTAGCTTCCCTGATAGCCCTACTCAAGCCTTCTACAACCAAAAGAAACAAAATAGGAGATAAAGGACAACCCTATCTGAGACCATGCTTAAAGGAAAAGAAGCTAGAAGCAGAGTCATTTATAAGTACAACAAAAGACACGGAAGTCACACATCCCATAATCCAATTAACAACTTGAAGATTGAACCCGATGTGGAGAAGCATGATCCTCAAATACAACCAACAAACTCTATCATATGCTTTGGAAAGATCCAATTTTACAACAATAGTAGGAAGCCTCCTCATCTTTATAGTGTGCATGCCTTCTTGTGCCACTCCCACAACATCATGGATCTACCTACCATTAAGAAAACCAAATTGCTCACTAGAAATGGAGTCCGAGAAAACTCGTTTTATCCTTGAAGCAATGATTTTGGCAATAATTTTGTAAAGGCAATTGCACAAAGATATCGGTCTAAAATCATCAAAAGAATCAGGAGTGTCCTTCTTAGGAATCAGGACAATGAAGGTCGAGTTGATGTCCACAGGGATCTTCCTAGTAGCTTTAGTTTCTTCCACAACCCTAAGCAAATCTTCCCCAATCAACTCAAAGAAACCCAAAAAGAACTCAACACCCCAACCATCTGGCCCAGGACTTTTATTCTTTTGAAAGGTAGAAAGAACTTTTTTCAATTCATCTTTGGAAATTCCTTCCAGGAGCATCTCATTGGTAGCATCATCAACAAAGCTAGGGAAGTAAGAGGTAAGTTTTAGAATCTCAGCCAAGTTAACCCTCTCAGGTTCTTTGAACAAATTCTTAAAGTGCTTAATACCAAGAGTTGCAAGGTCTTTGAAAGACCTAGCTTTTGACCCATCTCCATTGGGCATATCCCAAATGGTATTAATATTTCTCCTATGATTGGAAAAATTGTGAAAGAACTTTGTATTTTCATCCCCTAAATCCAACTAGATAGCTCTACTTTTAAGCCTCCATTGAGCCTCCTAAGCTAGCAAAATATTACATTTTTTCTCTTCAAGTGCTTTGATGACTTCTTTTGACTCCTCTGAGAAAACACCCTCATTCACTACCTCATAAAAGTCAGCAATCTACCTCTCTAAAAGAGTAAGTTCCTGCATCTGCTATCTAGACTTGTTGAAAGCCCACTTAGAAGCAACAACTTTAACTTTTCTCAAACTACTAGCAAATTGAAAACATGCAGAGCTTCCCAAATTAGCATCAAAAGTGCTCCATTATTTTTTAACCAGTGCCTGGAACTCCTTATCCTTCAACCAAGTTGGATTAAACTTGAAAGGGTTGGAAGGTTTCCTATCCTTATTGCCAATTTGAAGAAAGATAGGAAAATGATCTGAGTTACCTCCAAGATCCACCCATGATCTAATTCTCTCACCATCCATCAAAAGGCAACCAAAGACTAAAAATCTGTCCAATATTTTAGCAACATAATCCTCTCCCACCCTATTATTACACCAAGTAGGGACAATTTTGATAGGCTCCACATCAACCAGATCAACCTCTTCAAATTTATGTGTAAAATAACCAGCTTGTGAGTCGCATCTAGTTGCAATCTCCCAAACCTCAGCTCTATTCAAAGTAAAATTTAAGTCTCCCCCTACTATTATATTCCCCTACTACAAAAAGTCATTTGCCAAGAGTGTATCCCAAAACTGTATTTTGTTCTCATAAGGCCCATAGATGTTGGCCACCACAAAGGATTTTTCCAGCTCTAGAGAAAAGCTCAACTCCTATCCCAGAGGTAAAAAAAATAGAATTGATAAGCCTAAAAGCCCTCTTCTTCCAACCCAAAACCAGACCTCCAGATCTGCCCTCAGAATCCAAAGAGAGAAGATCCCACTCTTTTTAAAAAGTTTGAAGAATACCTTCAACTTTCGTACCCACACCCATAGTCTCTTGAAGCAACAAAATATTTGGTTGTTGTAACTGCATTAACCTATGCAGGGTAGTCTTTTTAGAGTCACTACCCAAACCCCAAATATTATGAGAAAGGATTAACATTAATTAACCAATTCTAGGGTATGGCATGCTCTAAGTGCCCCAACTATAGATTTTTGTTTTCCACTCTTAACCTCCCTCAAAGCTTTGTCCTTGGCAAGTTGGATATTAGATTTTCTCCCCAAAATAGGAGTGGTACCAACATCCAAGTCAAGCCATTTTGCAAATATAGACTCCTTAAGAACAATTGTTGATTTATGAGATCTAAGAAAATATCTATTAGGCCCCTTGCAAGACTCTCTACCCACAAAAGAGGATGAAAGTAGAGATGTAGATCTTGACAGTGAAGATATTTTAGGAATGATAGAAGGGTGACTAGTAGGGAGCTTATGGAAGTCTTTCGGCCTAGTGCTAGTTCCCTTCAAGAGATACTTATGTTTTCCTACCTCCAAAGTCGAGGACTGAAAGGGGGTAATTGACTCCTCCCCAGGAGTCATCCTAAGATCAAAAGAGTGATTCAAAGAACTAAGAGAACTGTTATGTGGTAGGGGAACCACCTTCGACACAGGGGAAGGACCCACCTCCCTTAAGTGTGTAGGTACAAACAGGCCCTCATTCTATCCTATGTTTGAGTCCCTACCAACTCCATTGTCCCGAACATTTGGTAAATGAAGATCTTCTACAACAATGTTATGACCTTTCTCCAATCCCCCATTGCCATCCAAGGAGGTTCGTGCCCCAACTTCCTATATTCTTATGCCTCCCTCCACATTATTGACCAATCCATCCACTCTCACCCTAGAACTATGATTCTCCTCAAACTTTCTTCTCCAATCCCTTCCTGTGAATTTTAACCCACAATAATTCCCAGGTGGCCATACACATGACACCGTGAGCAACAAAAAGGTATCTTCACATAGTCAAGAATCTGAACATAATGCCACTTTCCAATCTCAATCTCTATAGTCTCCAGAAGACCCTCCCACAGATCCAAATCCACCATAATCCTAGCAATAGAACGAGAGGAACCACTCAAGCAAGCTTGGTCCAAATCCACACATGTCCCTAAACAATTACCAATTTCCTTCAAAATCCTAGAATACCACAACTCCAAGGGCAATCCTGGCAACTTGACCCAAATGGGTTGAATCGATTTAGACTCCCTTCTCGGATCGAAACAAGGGGACCACCATTTCAAAGACAGAGCATAAGAACCCCAGTACCATCTTCTCTAGAGTATTCTACCTGCATCCTCCATCGATTTGAAGGAAAAGGCTAACCAACCTCTGACCAATACATGAAAACTAGGAGTATATCCTAAAACAAGGCTCCACACCCTCTCTAACCATTGAGCAAGTGATTTTTCTGAGTATAATCTACCATAGAACCTCCCAGTTAGTGTTTTGCCTTCCATATCCAGAACTCTGTCCAACAAGATGTCTTCACCTAAAACCAAATTTACTCTCCCCTCTTTGAGCTTAACACACTTTTTTTTTCCTTTTCTTTGAGTAGGATATGTTATCAATAACTGAAGCATTCACCTCCTTACAAAAACCTAGCAACTCCCCTCTCTCCATAATCCCTTCCAAGAAGCCTATACCAAAAAGAAATCCAGACTCCCCACCATCAAGCTCCTAAAAACTTCTCTTTGTATAAACCTCCCAAGACCGCACTTCCATAAAGCCTAAATCACCATCCAAAAAGCACATATCCATGGGGTAAGGTAAAAACTCTATCGACATGTTGGTAGGGTAGGAATTAAAGTCTAAAGAACCAACACCCTGATCAGGTACTCTCCTCGGCAAAGAACTACCCAAGCTAGGAAGATTATCCACTAATGAATATGGACAAAAAGGATGATCTGCATCACGATTCCTAACAGAAAACACAGTTGAAAGCAATTCCTTCTAAGAAGAGGTCTAAAAAAAGAAACAAGTCCTCCAAAGGCTTCCTCTTTGAGTTTTGACTAGGGAAAGCATCAACAAAATGAGCGGACACCCTCTCCAACTTCCACTTGGCTTTCAAAAAATCTTTCATAGGGAATATAGAGATATCTGCCACTGGATTTGGAGTGTAGTCCACCAGATCGACCATATCCTCCACCATCCGCTTCAATCCACTGTTATGACAACCGCAGACATCTCTTTGTAGAGCCACTCGGACATGTACCTCCAAGTTGCAGTCTTTTGTGTCCTAGGTCGCACCCTTTTGCATTTCAAGTCAATACATGTTGATTAAATAATGGGCAGATGCTAAGTAGGTGAGATGAACATTGAAAAGCATTGGCTGAAAACGGACCCTCAAGAAAAAAAAATATGGCCACAAGCCCAAAATATTTCCTAGTCACTAAACAAAAGTGGAACAATAAGGTTCAAAAACATGAGTCTGATACCACCTGTGAGGAAGCAACAAGTCTCTTACATGAAATCTATAAAGGATTCAAAACATAATCTAGTGTATAAAAGAGGGATAAATGAACACCCTCTTTGACAAAATGGTAGATGGGTATATATGTAATATCTAGGAGGTATAACTTAGATGATCATTCCTTATCCTACCCACACCTTTTATAAATAACCTTGTGATAAGATATTAAAGGTAGGATGTATTGGCCCGTGGGGTTGAAGTTCAACTAGTGAGAATGTTTGGTTCACAAAGAGCCTACCAAGGTTCAATTCTCATAGGTGTTGTTGTAATACCACGATAATGTGGTTTGCTTAAATACCAAGGTAATGCCATCATTATCTAATATGAGGGAGCCCATTTATTAGAATAATATAAGATAATAATATCATATAAATCTATAATAAGGTGTAACAAGCAAGGGGCAATGTCCACTGTATAGATGAAGAATATGAATTTAATTTCAACCATAGTAAAGAAACTCTAACTCGGCAAAGACTTGGTAAGGCTAATTTTGACTTAGAGTCAGTTAAAACTCGACAAAAACAAAAATTTTAATTTAATTTCAATCATAGTAGAGACACTTAAAACTCATCTCTAGACTACGCAAAAAACTCAGTTAGAAAAAACACAAAAGAATGCAACTTTCAGACCCCTCCCCTCCTACAAAAAAAAACGAAAGAGGATGACTCACAAGTCTCATTGATTTCTCCAAAATTTTAAAAACTCAGCAAGTCGAGCCAAAAAACCTTGCTTAGGATGACTTACTTGTGACTTGCCTAGTCTCACTACTATGATTTTAACATTCTGAAAAAGATCACATTCTGGCAAATTCTGAATCCAAAGTCACAAAGAAAGCAAGTAATTATGGTAAATCCCAAGCAACTATCTTAAAATAGATTAATTGACTCCAAACCAATCCATCGAGTTAACAACTAAAGACGTGGCATTTAAGCAGATTGGAAAGAGAAGTAATGTCAGCAACCAAGACAACACAATCATCCCAAGTGACAAAGAAAGCAAGCAATCTGCTAAATCCCAAGTCACAAAGAAAGCAAGTAATTATGGTAAATCCCAAGCAACTATCTTAAAATAGATTAATTGACTCCAAACCAATCCATTGAGTTAACAACTAAAGACGTGGCATTTGAGCAGATTGGAAAGAAAAGTAACGTCAGCAACCAAGACAACACAACAATCATCAGCACAAAGCACGGACAGTAGTTTAGTTTATCTACCTCATTTTAACTGATTATCTTGTTGTGATTATCAAATTTGTAAAAAATTCCATGTGCACATGAACTGAGAGTCAAATTGGATTAAAGATGCTAGTCAGATAGTTATAATCAAGAGTTTGCTCATCCAAAACCTTGCTAAAGCAAAGCTGTCATTAAAGAAAATAGGAAATGAATGAGCTTCTTATTAAACATTCTCAAAGCCTAAATCTTTCATTGCCTTACCAACAGTTGATCAGCCAGTTCTGAAGATGAAGCAAATAAAAGGCCGTTTTCATCAACTTCAACAAGCTCCTTAATACTGCCATCCATAATAACAGATACCATTCAGCTGACATGAGTAGCATCTGAAATTTATAGAGATAAAGCAACAAAATCATCTGAATCTTCCTACTGTTTTTCCATAAAATTTATTTTTTGGAATTAGCATCAACATACTCAAAACCTGTGTCAAGTGACAAACAAAAGGTTTACAAAAGAGAGAAATTACCATGAGTATGAAACAGCACAAACTGGTAAACCACATCCAAACATATCCACAACCTGTACCACAAATATTTTGACCTTCACATAATTATTTGCTTAAACTTTTATGCAAGCCAGCATATACATCAAGGAATGCATAGGCGTCAAGCTGCTCTTGGGAATAACTTGGTATTAAAGAAACTGAATCATTTTACTGTGGAGGGTAACCTTCATGGGGAGATCCAATCCAGATGAAGAAGTATGCAGAGAAACACCTAGATCTGCTGATCCTGTAAATCAACCAACAAATCAATGTTCCATTCAGATCTAAAAATGAACGTGATGACAATGTTTTAAATAAGAAACCAGCATCTACAATATCATTTACCAAGCAATAAAGGATAGTCAGCAGCAGACAACCACATTGTACGGAAAGCTACTCGCTTCAAATGTAGCTTTTTTATCTGCTCTTCATATTTTTCTCTTTCTGGTCCCTTCCCTTTCAGTGCATGACAATTCATTGTCAATAGTATATGTAATCTGAATTTTTACATAGCTGATCTAACTAAACAGCCCCTTTAGGGCCTCGCATTTAACAAAGTATCAGGATTTAGCTAAAACACATAATGCAAACAATATCTTATGTTTGAGAACACATCTTAACCTGTAATGATAAAAAGCAACCTTGGGAATGAGAACTTCTTCCCCTTTGAAAATTCCTCCCAAAGACATTCCTCTGACACAGAATCAAATTCATTTAAAACAGCAGCAACTCGTCTATCATACATAATTGCTGCCTCCAAAAGCATCCCAAAATCTTCATCTGGAGTCCTGCAAAATGGTTGTAAACATATCAATCAAAATGAGGACATCATATTCAAAACCAGAAAAAGAAAAGAGTAAAATCTACTCTCGACTGTGTGTTCATATTTGGGTAAATTCTTACGAAAGTTAAAGTGGATAAGTTTTAAATTTGGCAGGCAGATACAGCCCTTGGATGGCTTCCATCTCCTTGTTTGATAGCTGAGCAGATTCTTCTGATAAGAGCAGCTTTGTCCTCTACAAGCAGGTTCAACTTCAACCAAGTTCTTGATAAAGGAATCCTATTGTTTTCTATAGGATTCCTATTGTTTTCTATTGTATTATCTAGTTGATAACATATTCAAAAAAATAGAAAACAATAGGATTCCCATATAAGTCTAAATTGATATTAAGCAACATGATGGCTACTTATGTTACCTTCGCGAACAGTTAACATGGAAAAACACATTGGTCACAACTACAAATGAGATGGTTATGGAAGAGTTTACCAGCTAGTGCTGCTCACAATAAGAGCTGGCCTGTTTTCATTCAAAGAGATGCTTTCCTTGTCATCATTGCCTTGACTGTCCATACTGATCATACAATCTGTAAAAGGTGTGTGCTCCACCTTATGTGGAATGGAATATTTTCCTTGTTTATTCCATCCATCAGAAGTCATATCATAGTCAGTTGGTCTCTGATATGGAGTACTACTTGTATCAACCCTGTTGGTTAGACATGTTGAAGCTTCTGATCCAGAAACAATCTGCATTCTTTGATCTACTAGTTCCACATCACTGCAACAATCACGAATGCCAAGTGGGTTTGCAATAGCCTTGTTTAATCTGCAAAATAACTGCAAAAAACAAGGATAGCTAAGACTTCAAATGAAAATATTAGTATAAAATTTTAAAAATAAAAACCAAATTCACCTTATGCTTCTCCTTCAATGATGTGGGACGGAAAAATTCAGGAGATCGATCATAAACAACAGTTGCTCTGCAAATAAACCATAGCAAGACACCACTATCTCTGTGAAAAACCTTGTGTGCTTTAAATTTGTGCCTTCTGATGCATGATTCTCAGAAATGAACAAATCCTTAAACTTCAAGCAAAAATTACCCAAGTTTAAAAACTTAAAAATTCTATATGGAACGATACTATACTCTATACCCCAGTTTTGGGCCAGTTCATGTTGCATGGCTTTTGTGACACACAAGCATCCATCAGCCATCCTCCCATAATGCTTCTCACACCTAAAACCATTAAAAAATCCAAAGAATTCACACAGCAGAATTTGTTCTAAACAGATTTAAAAAGGATATCAATCAGTTAATTATGCTAATATTTGATAAAATGGTAACAGGATCGAAATAGTACCAATGGTACATTTTGACTAAAGGATGCAATTTCCCAAGAGTCAACCCCAGCAGAGTATAACCAAAATTGTGCCAATCAATAAGAAAGGAAGACTTCCTTAGCCAACATGCCCACCTTACAGCAACCAAAGTCGGGATTGAAGGGGGATTCTGCAAAAAGGGTGTATCATAAGACTCTCTAACAATGACCTTTTCATTTGCACTTGCACAAATGAAGGACCTTCAAAAATACAAAGGGTTGTCAAAGAATAATAACATTTCACAATGGCTGTTTCCACTGCAACCAATTAGAGCAAAATGGTCCTCTAGTTTGGCTCAGTCATATGGAGTACTCACATGTCCATCTTAGTTGATCTAGGTTTTCTTGCCTCCAGATATGTTAATGAGAATAAAAATGGCTCTACATAAAAATAATGTATTCCAATTTCCCTAATTGGACTACCCTCTTACAGATCCCTCTCTTAAATTAACACCTCTCAACTAGTCTATATCCTTAAAACAAATTTAAGGACGATTATATATTTCACTGCAGAAAATGCAGAGTTAAAGGACATGTACTAACATTGAAAATAAATATCACAATATTCATCAGGGAAACAACCATTCACTCAAAAGTGTGCACTCATCTGAAATTTCAACCAACCATTGAATATATTAAAAAACGATTAACAGGGGATTAGAGAATGGACAATAGCTTCTTTTGGCAGCTAAAAATTACTACTGAAATAAAGCTACACCAACACATGAACAACTCAAAACAAATTCGATCGGAGAAGGCGACAAAATTTTTTAATTGGGGACTCAGGCGGGAATGTCTGCTACAAGGGTTCCGCAGGGTTCGAACACCGGAAATGGCGAAGGATTTGGTGCACAAACCATACCATTCGATCCAAGAGCTTCGCGGATTCAGACGGTGAGGGGTAAACAGAAAACCCCGGTGGGTACTTTTATTCTCTCTCCATAGGGAGACAAACTCGTGGTGCCGAACGAGTTAGTGTGGATGGCTGCTACTCAGGGGGAACATTGTTTGGTTGGCAAATTTATGGGCATCCGCCCCGACCTAGACACAATCCAGAGATGGGCAATGGAAAAATGGCGTCCTATGGGCCATATGGATATAGTTGCTATGCCGAGGAACTTTTTCCTGGTTTGTTTGAACTGTGAGGAGGATTTAGAACGGATTCTCCAGCGAGGGCCCTAGTTTTTTGGGCACCGAGGATTGTTTCTCAAAATATGGACAACAAATTTTAACCCGTTTACACAGAGTATTAACCAAACCCCGGTCTGGATTAGACTACCGGGCCTTCCATTACATTTTTGGTATGAAGACATCTTGGCAAGGATCGGATGTCGGTTGGGGCACTTAGTGGCGATTGACTCTGCAACATAGCTAGATCGTGACTTCTTCATGCAAGGGTCTGCGTGAATATGGATATGGAGCAACCGCCTGTGAAGTCGATCAAATTGGTCTCTATGTTTGGGACGTGGAACCAGGTGATTGAGTACGAAAACCTTCTAGTCAAATGCAGTTTGTGCCAGCGGGTGGGGCACCTCAATAGGGATTGCCCTCAGAAGAAAGATCAAACCCAACATTGGCAGCAAAAAAGATACGATGGAAATAAGGGAGGAGCATCAGGGACACCAGTGGGGGATGCAAAGGATCTTGGCTTGGAGAAGATACCTTCGCCCAATCCGAAAGGTCGAGAAGAAGGAGAAATCGTAGAGGAATCCCCTTAGGTAAGCAATACCATCGAAACCCTTCGAGTTGCCTCAATCGATTTAGTTGTTCAAAATCAATTTGATTGTCTGCAAAACACTTCAGAAGGATTAGCCCAAGATGCCTCAGTTTTTGAACCCGAACAAGAGCGAATCATCCTTGAAGTTGATATACAAATCAAAAACATTTCCCCTATATCCCTCGAGGAAAACATTAAAACTCAGGACATATCACCAAGGGCCCAATCCGGGAGGTTGAGAAGGAGAAATCGTAGAGGAACCCCCTTAGGTAAGCAATACCATCGAAACCCTTCGAGTTGCCTCAATCAATTTAGTTGTTCAAAATCAGATTGATTGTCTGCAAAACACTTCAGAAGGCTTAACCCAAGATGCCTCAGTTTTTGAACCCGAACAAGAGCGGATCACCCTTGAAGTTGAGATACAATTCAAAAACATTTCCCCTATGTCCCTAGAGGAAAACATTGAAACTCATGACAAATCACCAAGGGCCCAGGAACCCAGAAAGGAACAAGGAAGCCCGAATCGAACTACTAGAAGCTCTAGAAAGGGTGGGGCGGATGTGGGGCACGAAGGAAAACATGGCAGACCATCTCAATCTGAAACCAAAGAAAGAGAAACAGCAAAATAGGTGGCTAATGCTTCTTATACACATCCGTCGTGGGGGTATAAGAAATACTGATTAAAAAAAAAGAGGTGGCTAATGGAACACAAATGACCCTAAAATTGGGTGGAAGGAAGCAACCGTCCAAACCTAAGAAATGAGAACCAATGGATTATAAGGGGCCTTAATGCCCCTTCCAAACACAGGTTGGTGTCCTCTCTTAGGAAAGACCTTAAACCTCAAATTTTGTTGTTACAGGAAACCAAGTTGGATAGTCAAAATTTGGATAGAATTAGGAAGAGTATCTGGAAAGAAGCCAATTTTGTTGCTAGTGCAACGAATGGTGCCTCGAGAGGGCTTTTATGTATGTGGGATGATAATTTTGTTGAAGGAAGAGTCATATCAACTACGGATAGATTAACCAATGTGCTCTTTCATTGCAAAGAAACTAAAATTAGCTAGATTCTGACTAATGCTAATGTCTAAAATTAGCAAAATTAACTAAAGTACCTACTCCGGGCACAAACAATTATGGAAGGACTTAACCTCAATGAGGAAGGCTTTCCATAATCTGGCATGGGTTCTAGCTAGGGACTTTAACACCCCTCTGTACCCATCTGACAAAAAGGGCGAAAACCCCAACTCTTCTGATGGTATGGAAGACTTTGAACAGTTTGTCACTGAGAATGGATTGATGGATGCTGACCTCAAAGGGGTCAAGTATACATGGAGCAACAGAAGACTTGAAAAATCAGTTGATCCAGATAAGACTTGATAGGTTTCTAGTCTCTCAAGAAGGGCTGATTAATTTTGGAGATGCCACCTTAACTGCCCTTCCCAAAGTTGGATCCGATCACAATCCTCTAGTGTTTGATTCCCAAACTGATAGAAGGAGATTCTACAACCCTTTCAGGTTTGAGGTGATGTGGCTGAGAAATGAAGGCCTTGAACAATGCATTAAGGATTGGTGGGAGACAAAATTCTCTAGATCGATGATGGCCCAAATTGCTTAAAAGCTTAGGTTTATCAAACACAAACTCAAAGACTGGAACAAGAATGTGTTTGGACACCTGTTTCAAAGGAAATATGCTCTGAGACAACAACTAATGGATTTTGAAACTATGGCAAATGAGGGCAACTTCTCACAAGAAATCAGAGATAAAGAGAGACAACTCCTCTGTGATTATCATAACACTTTGGCCTGCGAGGAATCCTTCTGGAGGTAAAAATCCAAAGCCCTATGGCTCAAAGAAGGTGACCGAAATACCAAGTTCTTCCATGTTACTACTCTTAGGCACCGCAATCACAACAGGATCAAAGAAATTCTTAAGGAATATGGATCAAGTACTGATAACATTATTGAGATCAGAGAGGAAGCAGTTAAGTTCTTCAGGAACCTCATTGGGACTGCGGAGAGGGTGGATGAAACTGCTGTGAATAATCTCCTTCTTAACATCCCCAATCTTGTCACTGAAGAGCACAACTCTTACCTGGTCAACCCCTTCAAGGAAGATGAGGTGAAGAGTGTGGTGTTTGCAATGGCCAAGGAGAAAGCTCCAAGGCCTGATGGCTTTTCAGCCATCTTCTTCCAAATATTTTGGCATATAGTGGGCGTTGAGGTGTATGCAATAGTTTGTGAAGTTCAAAGGACTCACCACATCCCCCAGGATGTCAACTCTACCTTTTTGGCACTCATTCCCAAAGTGGTTGGAGCTAAGGATTTCAAGGATTTTAGACCCATTAGCCTCTGCAAAAACACTCTGTACAAAATTCTAACCAAGGTAATGGCTAACAGGGTCAAAGTCATCCTTCCTTTCATCATTGATCCCAATCAAGGAGGTTTTGTTATGGGAAGGCAAATCCTTGATGGTATTATCACAATCCATGAGGTTATACATTCAATTGACAAAAGCGACAAGGCTGGTCTTCTATTGAAACTTGACATGAATAAGGCTTATGACAGGGTGTCATGGGAGTTTTTGATCCAAGTCATGACCAAATTTGGATTTCATCAGGATTGGATTAACCTGACCAATGAATGCATCTCCTCTGCTATGTTTTTGGTCCTGGTGAATGGGGCAGCTGCAGGGTATTTTAAGAGCCATAGGAGTTTACGTCAAGAGGACCCCCTACCCCCCTACCTTTTCATAATAATGGTTGAGGCCCTGGGAAGGGCAATTACTGCTGCCACCTCAATTGGTTCTATTGATGGTATTCGGCCAGCTACCACTCTTATCCCTATGTCCCATCAGCAATTCGTTGATGACACCATTCTGGCCACCTCTTCTTCGGTTCCACAAGCCAAGGAGATTAAATCTTTGTTGAGTTGCTATGAAAAGGCTGCGGGACAGAAAGTAAATTACTCCAAAAGTAAAGTGTTCTTCCTTGATACCCCCCCTAAGAGGCAAGGTAGAATACAAGAATTTTTGGCTGTGAAATAGAGGATCTGCCTTCTACCTACTTGGGAATGCCTCTCTTCAAAGGAAGCATGAAGGTCAAATTTTGGGACCCAGTGGTTGAGCGAATAAGGAATAAATTAGCAGGATGGAAGGGTTCCCTCCTTAGTCAAGCTGGGAAAGCCCAATTAGTCAAGTCAGTGCTCCAAAGCATCCCGATCTATTTCATGTCTCTATTCAAGATGCCTACCAAAATCTGTGAAAAAATTGAACAAATCCAAAAATCCTTTTTATGGTCTGGCACGGAAGAGAGAAGGAGGTTAGCCCTGGTGGCTTGGGACCAAGTTTGCACACGAAAAAAAGTGGGGGACCTTGCATTCAAAAAGTTGCACAGGATGAATAAATCCCTCATGGCTAAGATAGGGTGGAAATTGTTAACTGAAAACAAAGTTGGGTGGATCCAAATCCTAAAAGCAAAGTACCTTAGGAATGGAGGAAACCTAGTGGAGGAGCATAACCCTCCTAAGGGGTCCCATATTTGGAACCATCTACATAAAACCAAGTCTCTTCTGTTGAAAGGGGCCAGATGGAAGGTTGGGGATGGGAGGAAGATAAATTTTTGGAAGGACTGTTGGCTCCAACAAACTCCTTTGATTGAAGATCAAAACTTGGCTCCCCTTGAGCCCCTGCTATCTCAGCAATTTGGTAGCTTGGTTTCCAATTTCATCTTGAAGGATGAAGGTGGAAGGAGGTGGAAGTCCATCCATCTTCATGGTCTGGACCAGCAGAGAAGTCAAGCCCTCACAAAACTCAATAAGATGCTAAGACTCAAGATCCTAGACATGCAAAGAGAAGAAGATTCCTTATTCTGGAAAATGCACAAGGGAGGGCGATATACTGTGAAATCAGCTTATTACCTAATGGAAGATGAAGGATGGGGGTGGCTCCTAGTTGCAAAAATCTGGCTCAAACATTTAACCCCCAAGATTAACTTCTTCTACTGGCTAGTAGTCCAAAACAAGGTTCTCACCATTGACAACCTCCATAAAAGAGGGTTGGCAATTCCCAACAGATGTTATCTTTGTGAGCAGAACTGGGAGAGTGTGAAGCATTTGTTTTTGGATTGCCCATTTTCACTGGAAGTACTCAATATGATCCTAAGCAAGTTTAATATTTCCTGGGTTTCACCGAGCAATTTAGTTGATCTGTGTATCCAATGGGATCCCCCATTTCACAACAAAAGGCTGAACTCTCTATGGAACTTTAGCCTGCCCCACACCCTCTGGGGTCTGTGGAAAGAGAGGAACAACAGAGCCTTCAAAGACCAAAAAAGAGATTGTAAATCCATTGAGGCAAGAATCTGTGTAGCTGTAATGGAAAATGTTCAGAGTATCAACTTCAAGGATGACTAGGAGAGCAATGTGGAAGAAGCAAAGATTGCAGCTCAATGGGGTCTTGATAGTGCTCAGTGCCCCCCCTCCCAGTCTGACCCACTGCTCCGCTCTCAAACAGTATGGAAAGCTCCTCCAAGGGACTGGGCCAAGCTGAACTTTGATGGGGCTGCGAAGGGCAACCCGGGAAGGGCAGGTGCAAGGGGTGTTATCAGAAATCATGAAGGAAAGATCATCCTTGCTTATGCAGAAGGCTTAGGAACTCAAACTAGTCACTTCACGGAGGCCAGAGCCTTGCTCCAAGGGGTCCTCTTACTAAATAGATTGAATGTCAGAAGGGTGGTGATCGAAGGTGACTCACTCAATATAATCAGTTGTGCTAAGGGCTCGCAGGTGGCAAGTTGGAGTATTGAAGATCTGATCTCAACAGTTTGGAGAAGTATCGAGAGTCTTGACAGTTCGCAGATTATCCATGTTTTTAGGGAAGGGAACCAGGCAGCTGATATCATGGCCAATCTGGGAGTCAATTTGGAGGAACTCAAAGTCTAGGAGAGCAACTTTCTAGCAAAGCTTTTGGAGGTGGTGAACAAGGAGATCGAACAATTAGGAAATATCGAAAGCAATGTGTAGTTCGAAGAATAGCTGGTTTCTTCCTGTCAAGGCCCCAAGTGGGTGGGTGCTTCAAGCTTGCTATTTCGTATCCCATCTACATCCAAACAATTCTAGTTTTGAAACCAATTACATGCCCCAAATAATGACAAAAGATCCCGGGTGATGCGGGAATCATTTTGGAGAACCCAACAATGGAATCTCCATTTAGGACGGAACCTCCAGCTCGGCTGGGGTCCACGTCGAGCCAGCCAGCATGACCTTTTGGGCAAAGCCGGGAATAATGAAAACAACAAGAGAATTAATCGGACTTGCCTTCCCATTTTTACTATGCATGCTATTATTTCTAATCCTTGTGCTTTGAGATTTGATTTCAGCTCTCAACAGATTTACCAGGGAGAATTGACTACTTGCGCATCTCCGAGTCCCAAGAGAACTCAAAACGCGCCTGATCATACTATCCTCAGTCCAGATGGAAGGAGTGATCGATCCCAGCACATGCAAAGCAATGCCAATCTCAAGGTGGTGCAACTTCAACCGTCACATGCAAACCGTGAAACCCAACTTCATTATAAGGATACTTCCAGCCAAGAGTGTTGCCTCAGTGCTTAAAGAACAGGAGAGTCGTGTTAAAACAATTGCTCAGGTTGCCGAATTAGATATGGGGGGTGACATTGTCAAAGTCAAACCGACTTTAATTAACTTTGATAAGGAGGTGTTGGAGATTCTTGAGAGAGGCGGCCTACTGCACTTCCTAAAGAAGTACGATGGTTATGATGAAGGGCTTTCTCGACAAATTGCCCACTCATCAACGTGACTCCTGGTTGTCTTTGATCCTGCTATGTCATTTTGGTCTGATGTTTTAGGATATGTTTTTAGCTATCTAAGGTGCTTTCCTTGAAGGGTTACATGCTTGTTTTTTATGTAACCTGTGTTGTTCCTTTTTGTTAGTCTCAACTGGTGACTTACTGATAAATCTTTTTGGATGTAAAAGGGTTGGGGCCCTTTCAAAAACCCCTTTGCCAACTAATCAAAAAAAACACATGAACAACTCAAACTTGACTATCTTCAACTAATCAGGTAATATCATAAGACGGACAGAAGAAATTAATTGCCAAAATTAAAAACAAACTAATCAGGAAAACCACAACAGACGAAGAAAAAATTTTAATTTGTGCTCATTAGCATAGACACAAGCAAGACTGAGAGGAAAATTGGTATAGAGAGGAGGTTAATATTATTACCATATTCTTCTAAATCCCAACAAATAAAGCCATATGAAAAATTGATGTCAGAAAACAAACTCTTACCTGTACAAGGAACAAATCTGGGGAAGGTATCTTAATACAAATATACCACAGTAGAATAGCAAACTGGATCAGTGCCTTTAAAGGAAGAGCTAAGAGATAGAGAAATCGTGGTAATCCTTGGGGAATAGGTTGCCGCTGCAAGAGAAATCACTGTATCAGCCTATGAAATTCTAATTGAGCTTCAAATCAAAATTAAAAGGAAAATGATATTCTGTAAGACAAGTCCCACATTATTCATAAATTTACCATCAAATGTAGATGAATAGATGGATGTTCCATAACGGCACGATGAGGCTCCGTTCCTATAAAAAGCATTGTTACACAAAAAGGAACATCCAAATACCAAAAGAAAGTTGAAACTCTATTAACTGCGTCAAGAAATATGAACAGATAGAAGTCTACCAATGTTATAAAAATATTCCAAACATAGTAATTTAATCGCATGCAGAAAGAAAGAAAGAGATTATATGAATCCTCACGAAATACCATTAATCAGAATGAATTGGGCAGAGGTCAATTTGAAGCACAATGTATGACCCAAGCACAATAAGACCCTTGTACAATAGTTGGGCAAACTATCAGGTTGTTAGGAAACAGTTGGTATCTAGACACCAATATAGTAGATGATAGTGGAACAGCTTCCAGAGGTCAATGGGAAGTCGTGAGGCAGAGGCACATCATGGCACATTACCTACAGGGTGGAACAATTATCACTGCTTGAGCAACAAGGTCAAAACAAGACATTGGAAGCAGGAACCTTAGTCATGGTATGATTGAGCTGCAGAAGGTTGTAAAAGGCTTCAGGAGGCTGCAAAGATGTTGTATTTCAGAGGGCCCTCACAGCACATCATCACATGCCCTGCGCATACACAAACGGATCCAATAAACACCATCGGATAGCGTTTCAGACCATTTTAAGTCCTAAACCATCAAACCAATTCAATTCGGTACATTTGGATTAGTTTCATCTCCTCTCAGCATTAGACAAGTTTTGAAAGCTTTCAAGCACCTATTGAAGCAATTCAAAGGTCAAATGAGCCATCAAAAGCGTCGATAGATGACCAAAAATAATAAACAGCAAGGATGTCCTACAACAAATATAGCATCCATGAGGAACCACTAGGATTACACTGCTATGGGTGAGGGGTACTGCCTCAAGGCCAAACAAGGAAGCCTTGCAAATTGGCAGGCAACCCCCCTTTGCCAAGGAGGTCACCCACTGTTTCAGCACATCAGGACAAGTGGTAAGACAACCCATATTGGTAGAAATGGCAATCAAATATGGTCCTAGAAGGCTGAGAATATATATTCAGCACATCATCAGGAAACTCCAATATTAAAAAATGTCTGTTACCAAAAGAACTCAAATAGAACACGTCAAAATCCCAATGGAGCAAAATTTGAAATCAGTTTTGCAAGATATTAGAGTATGGCAGAAGTTTTTCTAGGATGAAAGAGCAAGGAAACGAGTGAGAAGACACCATAGAAGATCTAGCAAGCACCCAAGGTGGTTATGCACCTCAAATATGGTAATTTTGAATTCAAACCCTTGTAATGCTTCCAATTCTATGAACAGAAATATAGCATACTCTCTTTTTTTTTAGGAGTTTTCTACCCCAAAGCGTTTCTTCTCGTTCAATATCTATGTTAAGCTTTTTTTGTGATGTTTTGCACTTTGTATGTTGTGTTTGCAAATGCATTGTTCTTTGTGCATAGGAGAGTTAGATTTCATGCAAGAATCAAGGTTTTTGCTTATAAATAGTACATTATTTTTATGGTTCTAAGGGTTACTACATTTTAAAACCAATCCAAAATTGCTCAAGAAATTTCTGTAATAAATGCTTACATGAAACTTCAGGTTGGAAAAATTATGTCCATGGGACTCAAAAGAACAAAAGTTTAGAATAGCTAGTTAGGAGCGCTAAAAGGAACTCTAACAACCAAAAAACGGCTACAGCTAAGAAGCAATATAACCAAACAAGTGAGAAGGTATAAATCAGGCAAGTTAGTATTTACATAAGACACACACTATAATAATAAGAAGAAGAATAAAATCCTTTGAGAGTGAGGTCCCTGGTTATCAAGTGCAAGCCAGGAGCAAGCCTCATTAGGTAGACTGGAAGGGAAGCCATATTTGAAAGCCCTAATTGGTAGTCCGGATGCCCTAGTTGGATGTATGGACGCCTAAGTTGGAGATAAGAGGAAGAACGAATATATAGCAAATTCAATCCAAGGAGCAAATGCTACTCTAAAAGTGATTATAAAGGATGAGATGATCGAGCATGATATAATGGTTCCTATAAGCAAAGGGTTAAGGATACCCCTGCCTCCTTGGGTCTTACCCGAAAGTGGCATCCCTTTTGGGATGTTTTCCACAAATTAAAAAAAAAAGCAAAGGGTTAATATGTAAGTTCCATGGATACCGGCCAGGGTTTTCAACGATTCAAAATCGGATCAAGTTGAAGTGGGGATTGAATTCAAATTACTCCATGACATTTCTTCCTAAAGGTTTTTTCCTCATCATCTTTTCCATTTCGGAAATTAGGGATTAAATTATGGGTAGTGGCCCATAATTCAAGGGGAGAGATGCCCTTTATTTAAGACCATGGAGTGAGAATTTTTCTTTCAAAGTAAAAGGTAGAAGGCAAAGTAGCTTTTTTTTTTTTGGTTACATAGAAGAGTTGGTTACAGCCCCTATTTTTAGTAACTGGACAGCGCTGGGTTCAAACCAGAAGGCAAAGTAGTTTTTACCGTCCACAAGACCATAGGCCATATGAGATGACCCTCATGGAGGATGTTATTTACCCACTATATGGTTATCCAGCCATACTTTGGTTACCAAAGCATAGTGTACAACCCTACCCCCCATAGGATTCGAACCATGGACCTCTATTCAAGACAGAAACTATTAAAAAGCTTCGTGTGGGTTAGGCCGTTTGAACTTGCATATCAGCTTATCAATAAGGATTTTTTGAAGAAAATTGGAAATACCCTAGGGGAGTTCATCAAGAAGAGCCAACTTCTAAGAAGCAAAAGCATGCTTTCTATTGGAAATTGCAACAATCCATTAAGATTAAATCTGAATCAAGATAATGGAATCAACAAGTGGACTATAAAAAGATTGCATTCCAATGCCACAATTGTTATGAGACTAGACACATGGCAAAAGATTGGAAAGTGAACGATGAAGAAAGAGACAAAAGAATTTGGTCATGAGACAAACTCCAAGATGAAGCAAGAAAATCATATTGTAGTATAAGTTGGATTAGACCAAAGATGTTCCACTGCAAAAGAAGAGGCAAAAAAAACCTATATGCAGCAGCAAACGGAGAAGGCCATCATAGTTCACTCAGATCAACCATTAGATGAAACAAAGAAGGATACAAGGGATAAGAAAGAACAATGTGCAAGCTCTAATTCAGAAGAAAAAATTAAAAGTGCAAAGGAAGATGTGGAGGAAAATTTTAAAACAAAGGAGATGGAAGAGATCAAGTTTATTATAGGTAAATCATCCTCTTTTTCCTCAAATAGTATAAAATCCTCTCCTGGCAATAAAAATGAAAGTAGTGTAGAGGTTATCCCTTGCAATTTAGGGTTTCAAGAGAAGCAGAATAAAGAAATGAGGATGGAGGAAATCCATAGCAATTTAAAGTTTTTAGGACAGCATAAGAAGGTAATTGCTATAGAAGAATGTCCTCTGGGAGACAAAAAGAAGAAAATGTTTTTGAGGTTATTCCTTGCACTTCTGATGCTTCAAAGCAAGACAGACCTATAGATGATAGGTCTCACTATAAACAGTGTGAAAAACCAACAAAGATTGATGAAGATGAAAGTGTTGGTGGAAATGAAAAAAAGAGGAAAACCCAAAAAGCAAGAACAAAGACAAAAGGAAACTCAGAGGGATATTGATATGGGAAAACAAAAGCAAATATTGCAAATGTGAACAGAATTGACGATGAAAATGATATCTTGCACTATAAGTGGCATGAATAAGACCACTAAAGAAGAGGTATTAGGAAATTGACATGTTGTTATAGCCAGCATATTTATAAATATGGTAACTAGGTAGCAAATATTTTAGCCATTTGCAAAGTTGATTTTCATCTTTGCAAAATTCAAACTGGATGAGTGAGATTTTATCTCTTAATAAAAACGATATCGAGGAGTTAATTGTGGAAATGTAGCAGTTTGAAGAAGATGACGAATATCTTTGAAAAAAAGGCAAATGAAGAATATATTTGATAAAAAAAGGCAAGTCAGATATGGGAGTGGCCCCAAATAGAAGCCACACATAGCTTATTTAAATTTTTTTAAAGAAAAAAAAAATCCCTGGTTATCAAAGTTGAAGGATTTCTATGTATGTGAAAGACAATAGTACTAAAGTTTTGATCAATAAATTGGTGACATAGTGAATCCATGAATTAGCTTTCTTTTGGAAAGATGGAACAGTCAGTGACAACGTCAGAAATAAAATGTTACATAAAGAGGAATATCATAGCTTGGTATCAAATGGCATGAACTCAAGTTGTTAAAAATGTGGACTTCCAAGGCGGAGACGAAGGTTCAAATCTTGCTAGGCAGTATATACATAAGTGTCAAATTGTTATTGTATTAATACAACTATGCGGTTGGTTCAAATACCATGGTAATAAGGCCATGCTGTAATCCGGGTGGGGCCAGTTTCAAACTCATATATATGATAGCATGGTAGTTGTGATAAATTAACATCATAGAATGAACATCACAAAAATGACAGGAAAGGAAGAGACTGTAATATATAAAATAAGGAGAAATGTTTTGCTATTTATTAATACTAGGGAGAAAGAATCATGCTTAATTTACAAGGTAAAACTAACTGGTGTGATTCAATTACAAGATTTTTATACTTAATGATTAATAAAATGCTTTGACAAAACAAGCATTCCTGTAAGTCACCAATCACCTGTATAATCCACAACCTCAACCAACACCTATTAACCTGGTAGCTTATGATAATGCACAAAGAGAGATGCATAGGTAAAAATATTATTGATATTCTAAAGGAAGGAGAGAAGTGCCTTAACATAGCAATGTCCTCAGCAACCCAAGGGACCCATATGTAGTTGACAATGCACAATCAACCTTTCTGTCTGTGCTTTAATGCCCAGTGTTAAACCAAATCCCATACATTCAAAAATTCAGAAACAGCTTCTTGTTATCCTGAATCTTAACCACATACGGCTTGTCACTGTGAATGTAATCATATAAAACATGCAGAATCTTGAATATTCTAAGATGCATAACTTGAGTAACTTAGTACAATATCCTCTAATGCCAACATGCAGGATGTTGAAATATTTGTAATATGCTCTTATTAGTCCAAGGTCAACAATGATGAAGTACCTACGGCTGCTCTTGATGTATGCCTATGGGCAAGTGCTATGTAAGCCTACGGGCATCTTCACGTAAGCCTATAGGCATCTTTCTATGTAAACCTATGGGCATTTTTTTCTATGTACGCCTACAGGCATCTTTCTATGTAAGCCTATGGCATATAAGTCTAAGGGCACTCTCATGTATCCATCCTTCGTGGTATTTAGAGTGAGGATCCATTTGTATCATAGTGTGATACATGAATATATTGTGTGGGTGCCCACCCCTTACTCCTCCTCTCAAATCGTGTCATTTATCTCCTTCCTTTTTTTCATCTATATTCTCTTCTATTTCGCTCTTCTTCCTTTTTCTGCGTACGAATGTAGTGAATGGATATTTATTGGATGTTTCTGGAAAATATTGCAAATTCCAACAAGGGAGACATAAAAGTAAACAGAAAAAGGTGATTCATGTTTGCAACAGGACTCTCAAGACATTGACCTTTCCTAGGCCATTTTTAGCCCTAGCAGAATCAGCAAACGAAATTAAATAAATGATAAAATTAATTATGTCTGTTATCCAATAACCATTTTGACAACTGTGTATAGTAATTCTATCTTTTGATCTTTTTCCCTGAGATCTCTAATTCTATGGACACAGGCATCTATTCAATCAGTCTTTTGTTGGGATGTTATATGTTTTATTATTTACTTATTGATTGAAACATGCTAGCTAAACTAGAAGTATGTGACAATTAAGTTTGTTATCTTGTGTGAACCATATCTTAACAATAAATCTGAAAATGATATATCTTTCTAATTGGAAAAGTTCAAATCCTCTCAGCACAATAAAGGCAAATCCTCCACCACAATAAAAGTGGCCAATAACCAGGAGGACATGTCATGGAGGTTGTGATGTAATGAAAAGGGTGTATATTCATAAGAGTGCTATGCAAGTTCAACCAAACACTATAAAATGCATTGTATAATTTATTTGTAAGAGTTCTATGCAAGGTTTGACCTAACACTATAATAAAGTGTTGCATAATATTGGTGGAAATTTACGGATCACAATAACAATTTTGCATATGCATAAGAAAATGAACATTTCTTATCCCCAAAGCCTTAAAATTACATTCCTCAATTCAATCTCTGTTTTCTTTTTTATATGAGCATAGTTTGCTACTGGACATTGCTCATGTAGCGCCCTCCAGTTCGACCGAAATGCTTTGGAGAATACCTTTTGTTCCCATTTTCAGAAACATCATCATTCACCTAATGATGACTCTTAGAGAATACAAGCCAGGAATGGGGGAACTAGAAATGACAAGACTAATAGCAAGACTACATCCATGATAGTTGAACTTTATTTCTCTCTCTCCTTTTTTTTCCCGTTTCTTGGGGAAAGAGTAGTCAATCAAATTAGAAGTAGCCAATATTTTTGAAAAATTGAAGACTATACAAGGAAAAATCCAATATAGAGAAAAAGACAACCAAAAAACAAGGCATTAATAAACTCTATTAACCACCAAAAAAGAGAAACAAAATTCATTTAGAATGATCAACATAGGTCTTCCCTTCACAAAATGCATACCTGCATATGCAACGATATCAACATCAAAGACAGCCTGTAATAAGAAATTTTTCAAGTTAATACTTTTTTTTACACTAGAAACAACCATAAACAAATACAAATTTAAGAATTGCTGGTAAGTAAATGATGATTGACAGTGCATATGTGTGGGCGTGAGTGTAGCAAGAATAAAAGTTTGTTTTTTAGACAATACGAGTGCTACTTGACACACACATACATCACTGATCTGGTTAAAATAGCCTCAGCCCAGACCAGCTGAAAACGTCATGGATGTAAGGTTTGGAGCAACTTAAAGAGCAATGTGTTTTGAAAGGCCTTCATAACGATAAGAATAAGCTTTTTATAATACCTTGTTGCAATTATATATATCTCAATCAGAGAATAACAAATTCCAGATGCATGTACCTGCCGCGCAAGAGAAAGAGCATGATATTGCATCCGAGGACTGCGTCCCAAGTCACCAAGCACCACAACAGCTGCTCTGCCCTTCTTTTCCATTTTATCAGATACTACGGCAAATGATTTGTGGCTGAAGTATAATTTATTTGAATGTTTCTGTCTTGAAACAGAGAAAACAAAAATGAAGATGAGGATTTCAAGGATTCATGCCACTTAAATATTTACATGTCTCATGCTATGATAGATAAATCAATGCAATTAATGGAAACACCACAAACATAACAATGTTGTGATAGAGGAATTCTGAATGCTACCGAGGTATACAAAATATAAAAAGGGAAGGGATGCACCATATAAGTCTTGCATTGATACAATGGAGATACAATAGGGAAAGTTGGAAGAAACTACCGAGGTACACAAAATATCTAAGGGAAGGAATGCTCCATATAAGTCTTGCATTGATATACCATTAACATAACCACAAATTAAAAGGGCAGTTTGTAACAAATAGGGAACTAAGATAGGCAAAGTCATTTCTAGTCATAATGAAATAAACGAAATTAATTTTGGAGAAAAGGACTGGCATCTTGAGCACCCTTGGCAGTACTTATGAAAAACCCATCTTACCAAGAAATGTATCACTAAAATAGAATTACTATTCCTTGAGTATGACCCTCTGTATCCACAAGGATCTTGAATATTACATGAAATAAATGAAATTAGTTTTTAGAGAAAAGGACTAGCATCTTGAGCACCCTTGGCAGTACTTATGAAAAACTCACCTGACCAAGAAATGTATCACTAAAATAGAATTAACATTCCTTAAGTATGACCCTCAATATCCACAAGGATATTGAATATGGGCCCTTCAGCAAGTAATCAGTGACTGTCTTTGTATGCGTCATATAGCATTTGCTGGAGTCGAACCGCCTCGAACACCAACAGAAACTTCACATATAGGCACTGCAGGTGGGTCTTATCCGATAGGCAGTGTTTGCATCTATATATATATAGTGTGGGTGGGGGCGAGCGTCCGCTTTACTTAGTGAATCTTGGAGAAGAGGGGAGCTGCAAAATTGAAACTTGGCAAGTGGCTCCACAAACCCCATTCACGATTCTCCTACAATCTAGACTGGTGTCAATATACAATCTTTACATATTCGGTGCAAGGTTCAATGGCGATTAGCCTCTAAAATGTAAAGTAGATTAGACTATAAGGAGGTTTATTTGGAAGTACAGTTTTTTTTTTTAAATATATAGGGATTTACCATAATTTTTTTTTATTAATTTTGGGTTGTTTTTATATTTATTATTGTTTAATTATCTGTTAGACATTCAGCAAGACAAACTACTATTTATATAATCTAAATCTCTTCTTAATAACTACCAAATACTAATCTACATTTATTAAAATTTAACTTATAATTCTAAACAAACCCTATATTTCAACCTTTAACATCCTCGATCTTTTATTCTACAAATTATATCAAACTACAGCTAACCCTCTCCATCAGCGTGCAAGGACCGGATGTTCAGATCAAGCTTTGCACCTCTTAATTTGTCACTCCTCTAAGTGTCGAAAGATTTTATAAATCCACAATTTCCATGGAAACAGACATCAACTTGAGAGCAAATTGAAAAATTCATCCCTAAATACTTGTCTACTCTGGATCTCAAAGTAATAACAGAGAAATAACAAATTCTAAGGGAAGAAAGAAAACGCGTACCTGGAAATAGAAATAGAAGCCAGTTTGAGGTGGAAAGTCCTGAGACCGTAAATTTGCCTCTTCATATCCCTTGCCCTTTCGACGTTAAAACACGGATCACGTTGTTTATTTTATACATTTAGATTTTTCTATTCTATTTTGGAGGGGACATTCCAATAATATGTTTTGAGCGTTTTATTTCGGTACCTTAAATTAAAGAGGTATATAACCACAATTATATTACCTGTTATATTTCGCTTTAAAAAACATATTTTTATTTAAATTAAAAAATTAATTTCCCTTCCCGATATCCAAATGGTTCCGTTGACTTGTTGTCAAACGGTAATATGGGCCCGGGCACCGCCACTAGACGAGGTATTTAAAAACATTTGTCTAGAATAATCTTAGGCTCAAGGGTAATGGATTCTTAGTCTTTAAATTTAAGAAATGTTGTTTAAGATGTAAAATAGGATGTATTCTAGAAGATGTAGATGTAGATGTTACTATTATCTTTAAAGATGTATATATAATTATAAGTATGTTTTTTTTTTTAAATTGAAAATGTATATGTTGATTTGTATAGTAATTTATATTATTTTAAGTTAATTTCAAGTTATTTTTGAGAATTTAGAGTAGATTTTTTTGATAATTGAGAATTGAATTGATAATCTATACTTTACAATTACTTGGAAGGTAGGATGTGAGAGATGATGGTGGTTGGTCATAAATGATTTTATATGGTGTCATCTTAGTCGAAGAGTTGTAAGAGTTGTTATATCATCATTAAGCAAGAGTAATCACTTACTCGAGTGAGTATGCTACTTTGAAGTGAAGCAACATAAATAGCTAATAAGTATTTATTGACTATTTTTGTCTAACTATTAGTTTATAGGTGATATACGAATCTTATTTTTTGTTGTATTCCCTATAGCTTAAATAGTTCTTATTAGAAATTACTAGTAAAGGTGGGATCACAATCATAAACAATAGAAGTAGGCATATTATGGAGGCAAAAGATTTGGTCGTTGAAGACTTGTGCAATAATAAAGGGTTTATAAAAGTGGACCATTGAACAAAAATGAACATACTTAGAGAGTCAATCAAACACGATAAAAATAATTGATTTGACACTTGACTTAGACAACCCCTCAATAAAAACTATGGAGATATCAGATTATATTGTAGTCAAAATTGACAACAATTGTAGAATGCTCATATTCTTGATGGTTTCTCCTTTATGGTGTTGACACATCACATTCCTCAATGAAATTTTAGATATCATGTTTTATGCTAATCCATAAGAAATTCTTTTTTACTCTTTCACCCAAAACACCCTATACATGGTGATGTATGTAATTCCTATAACAATATATCAAAAGAGTAAAATTCATAAAAAGCATAATATGCCTTTTATAACATGAGTATTGGTCAACCCAAGGGTATTATGGCTTTGTCATGAGGCAGATGTTAAGTTATAAATGTGTTATTAAACTTGTGATCCTATTGCAACTCTTGTTTGTCCTCTTGCAGCCAGTCTGGAATTGGTAAGAATAAAGCACATAATACCCCATAGTCTTTGAATTTGTGAGATAGAGCATTTGACATGACATTCTCCTTTCCTTTTGGTAGATAAATTCATAATCATAACCCTAAATTTAATGACCCATTTTTGTTGTTCTTTTAAGAAAAACATAAGGCTATGATGATCTCTCTTGATGTTGCCCCAAAAGATATGGTTACTACTGAGTTACAAGATGAACAATAGTTATTATTTCCTTATCGTAAATATATTTTACCTTACCTACAAGTGCCTTGCTAGTGAGTATCAAGGGTCTTCCTTTAACACTATGCTAATTCACATCCCTAAAGCATTACTTCCAATGATAAAAGATTTGGAGAAATTGGGCATGGCAAGTATAGGTGTTGTGCACATAATATACCTAATAAGGTCAAAGGAAAGATCCACTTATTCAAACCATATGATTGCTCATTTTCTTAACATTATTGTCAAAGCAATTAAAATTTTATCATAGTATCAGATGAATTTGTGATACCAATTGGTGATCTAAAAATCCCTACTCTTAAGAGAAATTGGTTTTGTCTAATTTTGCATGCCCTTACCTTTTATGAGATCCACCTTAACACCCTCAACTAAGATGATATGGTTGAGGTATTTATTTGTTGTTGTACCAAAAGGACACTTAAACGCTTTGCACATAATTGATTCTTTGATAGAAATTGCAGGGTCTAGTCCAAGTGAAATAGATGATATTCCAACAAGGGGACCAGGAGCCCTCATAAAAACCTGTGTAAACTCACCATGTCTTGTTATAAATAAAAATATCATGAAAGAAGACCAATATGAATTTTCAAATTGCCAAAAATTTTGGTTCATAAAACTCTAGAATATGGATGGTGCATTTAGGAGATGTAATGGCATCACCAAAAATTCATAGTGAACCTTATGAGTTTAGAAAGTTATCTTAGGGATATATTCTTCCTATAAGTGAATTGTTGGAGAATATTACATTATTCAGTACATACAAATTTACCCCCATGGTACCTTCATGGTACGAATATAAATATGTAATAGATTAAGGTTGAGTATATAGTTCAGATGAGTGATTTATATTTTCCTTTTATGTAAGTTTCAATATGTAAGAAATGCACAAGTTTCATGTAAGTAAGATTGTAAGTATTGAGAGCATGTGCACAAGTGTCTTGTATTAGGAGTGCATTTAAGACAGTAAGAGTCATGTAGAAGTGTGCAAGTGTCATAGAGTCAAGTATGCATGTGTAAAGAAAGTGAAGAGTCTAGTATATAAGTGGCAAGATGAAAACTTAAAGGTAAAGAATAAGAAAGGTCACATCTCCCATATATGTGAGGAGTGCAGTAAACAAGTATTGAAGAGTCATATTACTATGTCTATATTATGGAGATAAAGCTCCATACAATGTAACATGAGATATACAAGAAGAAAAGTGGAAAAAGGATATGTAGCAATCACCATATTGATAATAAAGCTTGTATACATATTTTAAATAATTTATTATTATAAGTATTCTTCATGCATGTACATGAATGATTTTGGCCATTTACATTCATATTTAATATTATAAGTGAATTTTATTTCATTATTATATTGGACTTGATATATATTTATTGCTCATATATTATTCTACTCTTGATTATTGATATTTTTGACCTATAATATTGTTGGCTTATTTACTTTGGGACTTGTGATATTTTGAGATAGTTAAGCTTAAAAGCCAACAGTGGTATCAAAGCCACCACTTAACTCTGTCAATTCTTGATAGAGTTATATTAGAGTTTGTCCACTTTAAAGGCAGTGAAGACTTGGACTCTATTTTTTAACGTCATATTGAATAGATATTAAGGGGACAAGGATAAGTCACCCTTATTTGGATGCTACGGTCTTTCCACTTTGTTCAAGGAAAACTAGTGAAGACTATGACTCAACTAAGATTGATTAAGGACCAACTCAAAAGAAAGTTGGACATTGAGAGAGAACCAACTCAAAAGAAAGTTGGACATTGAGAGAAATCCAAATAAATAAATAAATTGGAAGTTCAAGGACATTCAAAGTCACCCTAATAATATTTTATATTCTCTAGATAAAAGAGGAGAATCACTATTGAAGATTGAGAGAGCCAACTCAGGATAAAGTTGGTCATTCAGGGACATTCATAATCACCCTAATATAGATTTTAGATTATTTAGAAAAGAGGAGGATCAATTTGTTCTTAAGTGTGACCTAAGATATTGGAGATAAATTCCAGAGATTGAAGAAGCATCAAAGCTTCTTGAGATAGAGAAGCATCAAAACTTCTTTAGATAGAGAAGCATCTAAGCTTCTTGAGTATAGATATTGAGCAGTAGTATACAAAGAAAATAAGTAGACAGAGATAAGAGGGGTATTGAGAAGTATAGAGAATAAGCCTCCAAATATAAGTACAAATAGAGGCATATAAAAGTTATGGTTATTCAAAAAACCAGAAGCATCAAGTTGATTGTTATAATATCAATCTTGGTCTTGACTTATTTGAAGTTTTTTTAAAGAAGTATAATTCTACAAAAAGTAGAGAATAGTGCTACCAAAGCACAGTCCAGAGACAACAAGAAGAACCTAGACATATTTTGTGGAGTCATCATCTACCATAGAAGTTGAGAGACCAACACCTAAGTAGCCAACATAAAAGTTGAGAGGCCAACACCTAAGCAACTAACATAGAAAAAGAGGCTAGCATTCAAGTGGACTATATATAGAAAATTGACTAAGTAGCCATTAAAGCTACCTACACAAGGAAGACTAAGCAACCTGCACAAGAGATACTACATTATCATTAAAGCACCTGCACAAGGGAGACTATGTGGTTATTAAAGAAACTGGCACAAGAAAAACTAAGTGGTCAACTCTGGAAGATAAAATGGCCAGGTAAGAAGCTATATAGCATGTTATCAAAAGAGTGATGTTATAATAGTAGAGAGCATTGAAGTGATGCTACCATCATAAGGAAACTTGCTAATAGAAGAGTGTTATCGAAAGCACTAATAAAAGTGCATTGATTCACAATAGAGCCAGAGTGTTGTCTAAAACATCGATTCATGGTAGAGCAAGAAGTGATATCCGAAGAACTTACAAAGAGCATTGTTATAAGAGAGAGGGTGTGGTCTAGTCTAGAGCTTAATATATCCAATGCTAATAGAGATAATGTATAAAGCATGATTTTATGTGTTGTCTAGCAATAAAATCCCAAAATTATTAGCACTTTTTTCAATCGGGCTATCCAACAATAGAGCATGATTTCTTACATGTTTTCCAACAATAGAAGCTCGTGTTGATTAGCATTTTCTAATTGGGATATCCAACAACCATGCACAATTCTCTACGCATCGTCCAAAGCTTTGAGCACATCAAAGGAGACTAAGAAAGCTTCAAGCACATCGAAGAATATCGAAAATGCTTCAAGCATGTCAAAGAAGATCTAGAAGTTTTTAAGCACGTCGAAGAAGACCAAGAAAGTTCTAAGCACACTATTCCATAGAGGAAACCAAAAAAAATTCAAGTATGTCATTTGTCAAAGTAGATGAGGGAAGTCTTTGAGCATACTGCAAAGGAGAACATGAAAAGTTTTAGCTTACCTTTTAGCAATCATAACTCTAAGATGCATTCATACCAAATCCCAAGAATAAAGGGATAGTAAGTGCCATATTTGGAATTTTAAACATCTAAGCGTAGCATTCAAATTAAGCGCAAAAGTAGTAAAAGTTGGTAACATATAAACATTATGAAATTAAAGGCATTATTCTTGGTGAAAAGGTATATTAAAATTTCCTTCATTACCTTATTGCTTGGAGGGAAAGCAAAATTATTTGAATTTGAATTTTATCAAATTGTTTAAGTAGGGAGTTATAAGGTTTTCTACCTTATTAGCTATTTGAAGTTTATTTATTTCAAAAGGTTTATTTTTGAAAATATTTTGAAGTTATTTTAAGATTTGGAGTGAAAATGTTTTCCACTAGGATTTAAGAGTTTTTTATTTAAAGATTAAAATACTTAAGTTTTTTGAAAGTATTGGAGTTATTTGAGTCTTTAAGATTTTTGAAATTTGAAGATTTTTTTGGTTTGAAGTTTTTTTAATTTTTTAAATTTACAGAAACCTTTGAAATTTGAAATTTTGTAAATTTAATTCAATAGGGAGTTAAAAGGATTACTACATCAACAGTTTAGAAAATTAAAAAATTGTAATTTTTTTATTTAAGTTATTTATTAAGTTGAGAGATAAAAGATTTTCTACTTCAAAGGATTTAAAAAATAAAATTTGAAGTTCCATTATGTCAAGTAATAGAAATTTCCTTTTTAAATCTCAACTTTTGAAAGGACCAAATTTTGCATCATGGAAGTGAAGAACACAAGCTTATACTGAGAGGGGGAGGTGAACATTATAAGATAACTTTTACTTTTCTTTCTCAATCAAAATTATCCAATGTTATCAATTGCAATAACTTTCCAAACCAATATCATCAATAGTAGTAGAAAAGCAATGCACAAATTATCACACACATGAGAGACACAAATTTAACATGGTTCACCCAATGTGGGTTACGCCCACGGAGAAAATCTTTCTTTTAAACTTTATCAACAAATCTCTTGGGAACCAATTCCCTTTTACAATACTTATGGACCTCTATCCAAAGGAGACCTCAATCCCCTATGCTCAAGTTTGTGGACCTTTATCCACATGAGACCTTTGTCCCCACTGCTTTGGTTTGTGGACCTCTATCCATAGGATACCTTTGTCCCCATTTTTTTGGTTTGTGGACCTCTATCCATAGGAGATCTCTTTTCCCACTACTCTGGTTTATGGACTTCTATCCATAGGAGACCTTTGTCCCCGCTACTCTGGTTTGTGGACCTCTATCCACAGAAGAACTCTATCTCCTCAACTCTAGATCGTGGACCTCTATCCATAGGAGAACTCTATCCCCTCAACTTTGGTTCGTGGACCTCTATCCACAAGAGAACTCTATCCCCTCAAATCTGGTTCATGGAACTCTATCCACAGGAGACACCTCTTCTCCCTACTCTAGTTTGTGGATCTCTATCTACAGGAGACACCTCTCCTCTCAGCTCTAGTTCATGGATATCTATCCACGGGATAACTCTATCCCCTCAACTCTGGTTCATGGACCTCTACCCATAGGAGAACTCTATCCCCTCAACTTTGGTTTGTGGAACTCTTTCCATTGGAGACACCTCTTCTCTCTGCTCTGGTTCATATATCTCTATCCATAGGAGATACCTCTCCTCTCTGCTCTGGTTCATTCCAAATATATCTCAATACTCTGCTCAAAAACTGCTCCAAGCCTTCACACAAGGCTTGTTCAAATCTACAATAAAATATTCTCAACTCACTACTCCAATCTGCACCAAGCCTACTCACAAGGCTTGCTCAAATAAGCAACAAAACTTGCTCATAAATCTGTCCAAATCTGCATCAATCCTACTCATAAGGCTTGCTCAAATCATCTCAAAGCCTACACACAAGGATTTCTTAAATATTCTCCAAGCTTACACACAAGGCTTGCTTAAATCTTCTCCAAGCCTACACATAAGTCTTGCTTAAATCTGCTCACCAAACCTGCTCAATCTGCTCATAGATTCTTCTCAAAACACATACTCAAATATGCTCATAACACATTCTCAAATCTGTTCATAATACATACCCAAATATGCTCATAACACATACTCAAATCTGATCATAACACATACTCAAATCTACTTCAATCCTACTCACATAAACTGCTCAAACATTCTCAATTCTTACATACAAACAATTTCATACATCATTCTTAAAAGTGCTTTCCTTGAGTAAAGTAGTTTAGACATATTCTACCCAAAATTCATTTTCTTCATGAACATATAGTAAGTAATATGCAATGTAAATACTCAATATGTTCTTTTCACATTCATTAAGTTTATCGCTTTCAATTGTATCATATGCATTCAAATCAGATCTCTAATGTTTGTAAATTTCTTTTCAAATCAAATAAGGCTAGTCTATAAATTTGCTTCACAAAACTAGTCTATATCATTTGCAAATTTACTCTCAAAAATCAAACACAATAATTCTCCAATTTGCTTCACAAAATATTTTCAAAAACTTGCATAAACACTTCCAATGTCACTCAAACCAATGCCCAAATGCTTCACAAATTCTTTCAACAAGAATGCATAATTTGTTCTCAAAACCCTAGTGCAAGTATTTCCAATGATATGTTTGATGGTTGCTAAACGGAGAGATGTTTTTCGCAGGACTGCCCAAACTATCGAACTTGTTTCGGCCATATTTCACTCATCCGGACTCGGATTGAGCTGAAATTTTGAGGGTAGATGCCTGCAAAACCCTAGAACATCTCCACCAATTTTTAGATCATTTGGAGCAACGCAGATCCTAGCGCATCCCTATGTGTGAACGAGATTTTTGGCAAGCGGTTGTGCGAGGGTTTCATCTGGGTTGAGTGCAAGCAGCTCCAAAGGTTGGTTTTCGGGGCCTTCGGGCCCTAGCGGCCAATATTTTTGTGGTTTCTGCTCAATATTTTAGCAGGATATGTTGCAGGGGATCCAAGATGGGTTAGAAATTTATCTTTCAATAGATCTTCATGTTGTGAACTTGAGTGACAATGGCTTCCAATTTGCTGCACAAAAGAAAAGTGAAAACCATACCTTTCCACGACGTCTAGGGCATGGATTAAAGAGATCACGAAACAAGTTTCAAGCAGCTGATCAAAAAATGGCTCAGATCTCAAGTGAATCTGGTGCTAAGGTGCACCCACAAAATAAATCTACTATGAAAACCCCTATCAAGGGTAAGAATTTTGAAGACTCAGCCCCAAAAATAAATTTTAGGGATGCCCTCCATGGTGGACAGCCTCAGCCCAATGCTAATATTAATCTTAGGGCTTCCCGTAAACCTCTAAGAATGCCTAAGATTGATCCCAGGAAAATGGAGTCAGGATGTCTTAAAGCAGCTGATGGAACTCCTATTGTTAAGCTTGATATGGGCAACATTCAGACTGGCATTGAAGATCTGGAAAAAAGAGGACTAATTTGTCGGTTCGTGGGTTTTCGTCCGAGCCTATCTGCTTTCAAAGTCTGGGCTGCAAAAAGCTGGAAAACTAAAGGTGAGTTACAAATCTCTATTTATCCAAATGGTTATTTTCTTGTTTTATTTGCTAATAATGAAGATAGAGAGAAAACTTTTCAAGGGGGTCCCTGGTTCTTTGGAAGGGTAGGGCTTTTCATGAAGCCTTGGCATACTAAATTTAAAGTTGAAGAAGAGATACCTTCTACAACTCTCATGTGGGTTAGACTCTTTGGCCTCCCTATTGAATTTTAGAATCCGACTATTTTTTCTTCAATTGGAAACTCTTTAGGAACTTTTATGATGATTAATGATTGTACTCAAAATTTTGAACATATTATTTATGCTCGGATTTGTGTTTTAATGGATTTTGACAAACCCCTACCTAAAAATATCACATTACAATTTGGGGAGGACACTTGGGAGCAAGTAGTGGACTATGAGAACATTCCTTTTCATTGTAGAATTTACCATGAATATGGTCATTTGGCTAGTGTTTGCCCAAATAAAATTCTAGATCAAAAGAAAGAAGATATAAACTCAACAGGTTTCCAAATGCCTAAGAAGAAGAACACTCAAAAAAAACTAGTTATGAAGGATCAATCAAAGTCATCTGCTAATATGTTTGAAATTCTTTCCACAAATGATGTCCCAAGTGAGGAAGAGGAAATAATGGAAACAAAAATCTTAGAAACACAATTTAAAAATGAAGGGAAGAACTCAGAGAAAAACCAACAAATCAAAAGTTTTCAAGAAAAAAAGGGAGAAAATATACACAAGAAAAACAATCTTTTAAATGTTAAAACTTCAAATAATACAGGTCCCAATATAGACTCTGTTGAACCTTCTAGTAACATTTTGGTTGTGTACAAGCATTCTTCAAGGTTAGAAGCCATCTCAGATTCAATTGGAGTAAGTCAAGAAATAGGGAAAAAAACTGAAGATGGATTCTAATCAAAAGGTAGGTCGCAAGACCAATCAATATCATATGGTAAAAGAAGGTGAAAAGCTTGTAGAGGAAGGTAAGATTAATGCCCTTCCCAAATTTTTAGCCCTAGTATTAATGAAGATCATCACTTGGAATATTAGAGGACTCAAAGGGAGTCTTTCAAAACAAAATGAAATTAGAAGAATGATTCAGATAAATCATCCACATCTTGTTTTCCTTCAAGAAACGAAGATGTCAATAGAGGATATGGACTCAATTGCTAGTAAAATTTGGCCAGCTGGAAAAGTGGTTTCCCTCAGTTCCCAGGGGACTTCTGGTGGCATTGCTTGCCTTTGGGACCCAAAAGAGGTAGTTATTCACCATATGGTTGGCAGTTGGGGTCTTTTGGCTATAGCTATTCAAAGTAGACATTCCAACCAAATTATGCTCTCCATTAATGTTTATGCTCTGACTGCTCTGGAGGAAAAAAGAAGATAATGGAAGGATATAACTTATATTATCTCTCATTTTCCTGAAGCTTGGATCTTGATCGGAGGGGATTTCAATTCCATCCTCTCTCTAGATGAGAAAATGGGGGGAAATAGAAATTTGGATAGAAGCACTGACCTCATGAGCGAATATATTGCAAATCTCCATCTTGTGGACATCCATCCTGATAATGGCCTTATGACTTGGTCTAACAGAAGGTAAGGCTTAGCTTGTATAATGGAGAGATTGGATAGGTTCTTGCTCTCTGACAATTTCTTAATCCATGGTCACATTCCTAAAGTGAAGACTCTTAACAATGTTGGTTCGGATCACTGGCCAATCATGGTGGAAATGTGGAAAACCAATGTGAGTTTCTCTCCTTTTCGATTTTAGTTAATGTGGTTGAGAGACAGTTCCTTTAGACCTCATGTGCAACAATGGTGGAAGGAAGGTAAGCCTAGGTATGGGACTAAGATGTTCTATTTTTCCAAAATACTGTAATACATTAAATCCAAAATCAAGACTTGGAACTGGAAGGAGTTTGGGGATGTTCATAAAAAAATATGAAGTTATTACTCAACTTGAAAATTTGAATAAGAAAATCCATTTAGATGGCCTCATAGAGAGTAGAAGTGCAGATGAAATTAAACTCACTACTCAGTTAGAGGAATGGGAAAAAAGAAGAACTCCTATGGAAGCAAAAATCTAGAATTCAATGGCTCAAAGAAGGAGATCGAAACACAAATTTCTTCCACAAATCTCTTCTAGCTCGAAGATCTCACAACTTTATTTCTTCCCTGAAATCTGATTCTGGAGATGTTGTCTACACTTGGGATGGCATGAACTCTATTGTTGTTGATTACTTTTCCAATATTTTTGTTGCTACTCCTCTTGACTCAACTTCTCAACAAGATGTTCTTCAAGCAATCCCTTCTCTTATCACTTCTGAGGAGAACTCTATTTTGACTGCTCCTGTTACTATCAATGAGCTTCATCAAGTAGTTTTTAAAATGCAAAAAGGGAAAACCCTAGGTCCTGATGGTTTTCCCATTGAGTTCTACCAAGAGTTTTGGGATATCCTTCATGCTGATTTATTAGAGGTGGTGGAAGAAGCCAGGAAAGCCAAAGAAATTTTGAAGGTTATCAATAAAACTTATATTACTCTTGTTCCAAAAGCTCAAGAGGTTGATCATATCTCAACTTTTAGACCTATTGCTTTATGTAATGTTCTTCTCAAAATCATTACTAAGATCATGGCAGAAAGGTTGAAGCCTCTTTTGCATAAGATTATTTCCCCTGAGCAAGGGGGTTATGTGGAAGGATGCCAAATAGTGGATGAGATAGTTCTTGCTCAGGAAGCCATCCATTCCATGGATATGCAAAAATCTCCTTCCATGTTCATTCGGTTAGACTTATCCAAAGCTTATGACAGAGTGGATTGGCACTTCCTTATCAAAGTTTTGAGGCAATTTGGTTTCTCTCAGGATTGGTTGGATTGGATTATGGGTTGTATCTCTTCAGTTTCCTACTTAGTTCTTATCAATGGTAGGCCTTCTCAGTTGTTCCCAGTTTCCAGAGGTATTAGGCAAGGTGACCCCCTATCCCCTTATTTATTCATCATTCTTGTTGAATGCTTGGGTAGGACTATAACCAAAAATAGAGAAAACAAAACCCTTGAAGGAGTTACCATTGCTCATGGAGCCAGACCTATCTCTCATCTTCAATTTGTTGATGACTCTACTCTTCTTGGTAAAGCTACAGTTAAGGAAGCTTCTAAAATTAAGCAAATCATTAGCTATTTTTCTAGGGCTACTGGGCAATTGATCAATGAAGATAAATCTAAAGTCATTTTCTTTCACTGCTCTGCCAGAAAGGAATCCATGGTCTTGGATAAATTAAGGTATAAGAAGACCTCCCTTTCGATCACTTATTTGGGTATTCCCATCAATATTCAAAGATAGAAAAAAATATTGGAATTGGTTGTTGGACAAAGTCAAGAAGAAAATTGGAAAGTGGACCAATAGGTGGCTTTCTTCTGGGGGTAGAATCACCTTGGTAAAATCAGTCCTTCAAGCTATTCCTATTTATGTTTCTACCATGTTGAATATCCCAAAGGTTGTTCTTCGTGAACTGGATCAAATCAGTCATCGGTTCCTCTGGAGTGGTACTAAGGAGAAAAGAAAATGGGCCTTGGTGAAATGGGACACTTTATGTCTTCCTAAGAATGAAGGGGGTTAGGATTCCGGTCTGCTATTAATAACAACAAAGCTTTAGTTGCTAAATTGTATTGGAGGATGTTGCATAACCCCAATGCTCTTTGGGCCAAAAATCTTCATGCTAAATATGTTGAGAACAAAAGTCCTGAAGACCTTGTTCGCTATCAATTGCCTACCAAAGGTTCTCCCATTTTAGCAGTTCTTAAGACTGGTGAGGATTTGATAAAGAAAAATTTATTTTGGATCATTCATAATGGTCAACAGGTAAATTTTTGGACTGATTCTTGGGATGGTCACAAGCCTTTGATAACTCAGTTTCCCGAATGGAGGCCTTGGATGGAGGAGCTTCACCGAGCTAACTGGATAAAGGTGGCTAATTACTATCGGTACCATACTGGTAATTCAGAGGTTGGTAGATATTGGATCCCTATTGAGGACTGGCCTATTCAAATCCTAGAAAGGCAAAGACAAGATATCCAATGCATCCTTCATATGAGATCTCTCTCTTGGTCCCATGAAAAAGATTGTTTTGGATGGAACAACACTACTAAGGGTGAGTATTCAGTTGCTCAAGGTTATTTGACCTTATGCCATAATAATCCCAACCAATCATCTGACATATTTTCTCAGTTGTGGGCTCAAAAGCTCTAGCCTAAGGTGAGGTTCTTTACTTGGCTTTTATTGCATCGCAGGGTGCTTACTGGTGAGCATCTTATGAAGCATGGTTTTCATGGCCCTTTTAGATGTGAAATGTGTGGAGAGAATGTGGAAACTCTCAGCCATATTTTTATTGAGTGTACTCTAGCCTCTGAGCTATGGAGGAGAATGGCCACTTTACTTGGCTTACAATGGTCCAATTTTTCTACTTTTGAACAACTTTGGAGGGATTGGCCTAAACAAGAGGGTGTTGATCATTTTATTAGGCAGTTAGTTTGGATGGGTTCTACCATTCTTCTTTGGAATATCTAGAATGAAAGGAACAATCAAATTTTTAATCAAGATAGGAAGGATATTCACTATATCTGGCAAAAGACCATTGCCAACTTAGTTGAATCAGTCCAACAACTCCTTAATCACCCCCAAAACTCCCACCAAATATGGGATCAAGTGATGCAAAGATTGAATATTAACTCCTCTAAGGGAAACCATATTAAAGGGAATGTGAGCAATTGCAAGATGGATAGAACAAGGAATTGGCAACCTCCTCCTAAGGATTTTGGAAAAGTCAATACTGATGGAGCCTCTAGAGGGAACCCTGGAAAAGCTAGTGCGGGAGGAATTGGTAGACTTTCAGATGGCTCCCTGGTTTTTACTTTTGCTGAGAATTTGGGTATTCTTTCCAATAACCTTGTTGAGGGGTATGGTATCCTTAGAGGCCTTCAAGAGGCTACTAAGGTTGGATGGGAAAAGGTGCTAGTTGAGTCTGACTCTCAACTCATGATTAATCTTTTGAAGACTCCTTCTAAGAATCATAAGGTTGATTGGAGAATAAAAAGAATTATTGAGAAGATTCAGTTAATCCAGATGGGATTTTTGAAAGTTGATTACAATCATGTGGTCAGAGATCAGAACAAGAGTGTTGATGCTTTAGCTAATTGGGCTTTGGACAAAGGTGATCTTACTTGCTATGGCCACCCTCCTAGATGGTGGGCTTCACAAATAAGGGAAGCTCTTATGTCTATCATTTCTTTGGATGGCTCCAGTTCTAGAGGTACCTAGTTTCTTCTTGCTTTATTTTTGCTTCTCTTTGGTTCGGTCAGGGTAGTTTAGTTTTTTGAGGTGTGTGTGTGTTTTGTTTTGTTTTTGTTTTTTGTATTGTTTTTTGTTGTTATTGTGTTTTTATTGTTTTGTGTTTTTTTGTTATTGTTCTTGTGTTTTTATTTTTCTTGTTCTTGTGTTTCTGTATGTTTGTGTTAATTGGTGTTTTTTTGTTTTGGTGTGTGAGTGTTTTCTATGTTTTTGTTTATTGTCTATTGTTGGTTGTTTTTTTTGTTTTATTTTATTATTTTTTTAAGGTTTTGGTTGTTTTTGTTTTTCATGTTTTTGTTGGTTGTCTTTGTAGCTTTCTATTGTTTTTGTCATGTTTGTATTTTTTATGTTGTTCTTGTGTTTTTTCTGTGTGGTTCATATTGTGTTTTTTTATCTTATTGTGTGTGTGTTTGGTTGTGCTTTATCTTTTCGACACACTCAAGGAGCATGTTTTTTTAATCTTCTTGTGTGTTTGTGTTTGTGTGTTCTTATTTTTTATTGTTTCAGGTTTGCTCCTTGAGTATGTCAAAGGTGGTAGGCCAGGTGCGAGCCCTGGGTGATTTTGGTGGAAGAGATACCCCTGCCTCCTTGGGTCTTACCCAAAAGTGGCATCCCTTCTGGGATGTTTTCCACAAAAAAAAGTGTTTCCAATTTTCTTCGATGATAATGCAAAAACCCTAGCACAAGTGTTTCTAATTTCCTTCAATGATAATGCACATCTTGTTTTCAAAACTTAACATAAGTTTCCAATTCTTACTCAACAATACTTTTATCCTCAAAACCTATCATATCTCCACATTAAGATTTTAAAATACTTTTCTCAAAATACAACCACCTTGAAAATAAGTTAAATCAACATACCTCAACAATACCTTGAAGATGATGTGCCTCTTAAGAACCTGTCTCAAATAATATTCTTTTCATGCACTTCAAAATATTAGCAAGACCATTTTCACATGAACCTCTTCTCAAAATATGTGCACAATAATTCCTGAAAATAATCCTCTATAACTCTCCTTTGGTTTCACAAGATAATGCCTTCAATTATAAACCAAACCCTCAAAAATATCAAGTGAAAATTACAAACAATAAAAAGACTCAATACACCTTGTAACTCCCTCTTTCAAAATTGTCAACCTAAACCCTTCTACACTTAGACAATAATATGAATATAAAATAACTTTATACACCATAAAACTTCGTCTTTCAACAACAAACCCTTCTCACAATAATATGCAAGTTATAACAAAAACCAATATATTATACAACTCCCACTTCTCATAAACGTTATAAAATATTTTTCATATTAATTCAATGCATGCACCAAACGTCTCCCACTAGGCTCTTTAATCAAATTAAATCAAACATCTTTCTTTACTATCACGAATGCATGCAGGTTTAATAAAACAAAATTTGTGTGTACCTTAACACCGTTGTAATTCGAACCCGTGACCTCCAAGATCCAGTGCTCACACAAGCACCTTCAACCAGTTGCACTACCATAGCAGGTAGCACCAAATATGGGGGGCATCAAATATATCTATGATCTGCATTACCCAACCTTCAATGCTCATAGCCAAAAGTACGTTAGAGGGTTTTGACCTCGAAACCTCTGCTATAATAGTGCTTACACCAGCCAACCAATTGTTGGGCCATCCCAAGTGGTTGTAAACATCTTAGGCACACAAATTATATCAATGTTCAACACTTGCACCCTTCTCAAAACATTGTCCTTCTATCGTTCGTTGTCCTTCAACCTTAGCACAAGATAATAATCGATTTTCACATCAAAATATTAAAGCATAAACATTAGCGCACACGGGAGTTGGGAGAAATACAACCATTTGTCTTTCATATATATATGCACTTCAATGTTATTAGTTGAGTCGGCTCACGTGCTTGAATTGGAGTTTAGACCTTGCTTTCAAATTGACGTTGGTGCCAAAAACCTTATGACAATATTATAATATTTAAAAAATATTATAATAAGACTTTTAAAACTTTGGCCCACAAGGAAATATTAAACCTTGGTCTTCTTTTAAAATCCCTTTTAGAAACATTGCCACCTTGTCCAAAATTAAACCTTGCTCTTAAACCTTTGGCCTTGGTCTTCCTTTTTGCTCTTAAAGAAACTTTAACCCTGCCTTTTCTTTAAACCTTTTGCTCTTAAAGAAATAATAAATGAACCTTGCTTTTTCTTAAAGCCAAACAACTTTAAACCTCTTGGACCTTCTTTATAATATTTAAAAATAAATATTATAAACCATTTATTTTCACCAATTTTTTTGCTGTGAGATAAACCTTGCCATGCATAATTGTCTGACCAAGATTTCTTTTGACATCAACCCTTCGACATCAATGACTACTCAATATGCTTGATATTTTCAACAATCTCCTTTGTCATTGATGGTAACCCTTTCATAAAATAATTCTTTTGCTGCAATTGGATACCAAAATGCTCCCCTAAGAAGTTGTTCCCCCTTATTGAAATCTCTCCCCCTTTGACATCAATGGAAAAGGTCTCCATGGGGCTAAAAATAAGATATTTTAGCATAGTCCCCCACACCACCTCCTCTTCTTGAGGTGATTAATTTTGGGATGGGAGTAAACCTACTCCCAACTTACAATGCTCTTCTTATTTTTTAATCTTCTTTTTCCACACTTTTGTGGTCATACCTCTTTGAACATTCTGGTTATCCTTCTTCATGCTTGTCCTTGGAGATTCCTGAAAGTCTGTTCTACACCACTTTGCTCTATGCCCAAATTTATTGCAATTGTAACATCTGATGTTGTAGTTCTTGGAAGGTGCAAATATCTTGAAGTTCCTCTTGGTGAAACCATAACCATTTCTGCCATGAACCCTACAATGAATAGCTTTGTGACCAAAACAATTACATGAGTAGCAATAACCTTGGAAGATATGTTCATCTTGCCTTGGAGGATATGGTCACTCATTCTTACCATGAACCCTGTAGTGTAAAACTTCATGACCAAAATGATTACATGAGAAATAATAACCTTGAAAGAAATATCCATCTTGCCCTGGAAAATATAGTCTCTTGGTCCTTTCCTTGCTTTCTCTATGATGATCCCTATTTCTTGATTATGCATTGTTTTCTTCCTCAATGATGTTTCCACTTCTCAACTTATCAACATAGGTCTTAGCTTCTTCTTCAATCTCTTCCTCTGAGACTTCCTTTTCTTTTGAGCTTGACTCCCCTTTTTGTACCTCTTGACTTTCTACATAGCCTAGTCCATTCTTGATAAATGGAGATCTCTGTATATTGATGATATCATCTAAGTATTTTGATCTTTTCTCAAACTTATGTAGCTTATCATTAGAATATTTCACTTTTATTCTTAGAGAAACCACTTCATGTTCTAATCTTTCACATTCTAAATCTTTTGCCTTTAACTGTTCAACCATATATTTTTTAATTTTCTTTACCTCTTCAACCTTAACTTTTAAGTCAGTGAGATTTTGTAGAAGATTTGCCTTTGTTTTCTCATCATATTGTACTTGAGCCTTCAATCTTAAGTTCTCTCTTTTTAACTCTTTAAGATCAACATCAAGTTCCTTTTCCATATCAACTGTGGCTTCCTCTTTCCTTTTTGAATCTTTCTCTTTTTCTAGGTCTTTAATCACAAGAGCATCTTCTTTCTCTTCTTCTTGGTCTTTGTCAATAGGAGCATCTTCATTATCTTCTTGGTCATAATTGTACCTATTTTTCTTTCCATGATAAAATCTTCTTTGATGTTTCTGCTTTTGATCTTCAACAGGAGCGTCTTCTTTTTCTTCTATTGCTGAAAATAGAATTTCCTCTTTTTCACTATTTGAGAGGCCTTCATTACTATCACTAGAAGTACTGCTTTCAAAAAATATATTCCTCTCATACCTGTATTGACTGTGCCTATTTTTCTTTTCATAACTAAATTATTGTTCATATTCACTGTTACTAAACCCATGATAATGTCTTGGATTGTGACCAAGGTTACCACAAACAAAACATTATTCTTCTATGTCCACCATAGTTTCCTCTTTCTCTCCATTTATTGGAGCATCTTCCTTTTCTTTCATAGCCATGTGTGTTCCTTCCTTATTAGGAGGGTGTGGTCTCTTGGTTCTTCTTTTACCTTTCTTGGCCATGTGTGTTCTTGTAGGATATTCTTTCAAGTTTTAAAGCTTTCCTGAAGGAACCTGCTCTGATACCAATTGAAGAACATAAGCTTATAATGAGAGGGGGGTGAACAGTATAAGATAACTTTTACTTTTCTTTCTCAATCAACATTATCCAATGTTATCAATTGCAATAAATTTCCAAACCAATATCATCAATAGTAGTAGCAAAGCAATGCACAAATTATCACACACATGAGAGACACAAATTTAACGTGGTTCACCCAATGTGGGTTACATCCACGGAGAAAATATTTCTTATAAACTTTCTCAACAAATCTCTTGGGAATAAATTCTCTTTTACAATGTTTAAGGACCTCTATCCAAATGAGACCTCAATCCCCTATGCTCAAGTTCGTGGACCTCTATCCACAGGAGACCTTTATCCCCATTGCTCTATTTTATGGAACTCTATCCACATGAGACCTCTATCCCCACTATTTTGGTTTGTGGATCTCTATCCACAGGAGACCTCTATCCCCACTACTCTAGTTTATGGACCTCTATCCACAAGAGACCTCTATCCCCACTACTTTGGTTCGTGGACCTCTATCCATATGAGAACTCTATCTCCTCAACTCTGGTTCATGGACCTCTATCCACAGGAGAAATATATCCTCTCAACTCTCATTCGTGGACCTCTATCCATAGGAGAACTCTATCCCCTCAACTCTGGTTCATGGACCTTTATCCATAGGAGAACTCTATCCCCTCAACTCTGGTTCATGGATATTTATCCACAGGAGACACCTCTCCTCTCTACTCTGGTTTGTGGATCTCTATCCATAGGAGACACCTCTCCTCTCAGCTCTGGTTCATGGATCTCTATTCATACGAGAACTTTATCCTCTCAACTCTGGTTCATGGACCTCTATCCATAGGAGAACTCTATCCCCTCAACTTTGGCTCCTAGAAATCTATCCATAGGAGACACCTCTCCTCTCTGCTTTAGTTCACTCCAAATCTAGCTTAAGACTCTACTCAAAAATTGCTCTAATCCTTCAGATAAGGCTTGCTCAAATCTATAATAAAATTTGCTCAACTCACTGCTCTAATATACACCAAGCCTACTCATAAGGCTTGCTCAAATAAGAAATAAAACTTGCTCACAAATCTGCCCAAATCTGCACCAAGCCTAACTCACAAGGCTTACTCAAATCATCTCCAAGCCTACACACAAGGCTTGCTTAAATATTCTCCAAGCCTACACATAAGGCTTGCTTAAATCTACTCACCAAACCTGCTCAATTTGCTCACAAATCCTGCTCAAAATATATACTCAAATTTGCTCATAACACATACTCAAATCTGCTCATAACACATACCCAAATCTGCTCATAACACATACTCAAATCTGATCATAACACATACTCAAATCTACTTCAATCCTCCTCATAGAAACTACTCAAACATTCCCAATTCTTGCATACAAATAATTTCATATATCATTCTCAAAAGTGCTTTCCTTGACTAAAGTAGTTTAGACATATTCTACCTAGAATTCATTTTCTTTATGAACATATAGTAAGTTATATGCAATGCAAATACTCAATATGTTCTTTTCACATTCATTAAGTTTATCGCTTTCACTTGACTCATATGCATTCAAATAAAATCTCTAATGCTTGTAAATTTCTTTTCAAATCAAACAAGGCTAGTGTAAAAATTTGCTTCACAAAACTGGTCTATCTTTGAAAATTTTCTCTCAAAAATCAAATACAATAATGCTCCAATTTGCTTCACAAATTAAAATTCAAATACTTGCATAAACACTTCCAATGTCACTCAAACCAATGCCCAAATGCTTCACAAATTATTTCAACAAGAATGCACAATTTGTTCTCAAAACCCTAGCACAAGTGTTTCCAATCTTCTTCAATGATAATGCAAAAACCCTAGCACAAGTGTTTCCAATTTTCTTCAATGATAATGCACAACTTGTTTTCAAAACTTAACATAAGTTTCCAATTCTTACTAAACAATAATGCACACTTTTATCCTCAAAATCTATCTCTTATATTTCCAATAATGCACTTATATCTCCACCTTAAGATTTCAAAATACTTTTCTCAAAACACAACCACCTTGAAAATAAGTTAAATCAACATACCTCAACAATACCTTGAAGATGATGTGCCTCTTAAGAACCTATATCAAATAATATTCTTTTCATGCACTTCAAAATATTAGCAATACCCTTTTCACATGAACCTCTTCTCAAAATATGTGCACAATAATTATTGAAAATAATCCTCTACAACTCTCATTTGGTTTCACAAGATAATGCCTTCAATTATAGACCAAACCCTCAAAATATCAAATGAAAATTACAAACAATAAAAATACTCAATACACGTTGTAACCCCCTCTTTCAAAATTGTCAACCTAAACCCTTCTACACTTAGACAATAATACAAATATCAAATAACTTTATACACCATAAAACTCCTTTCAACAACAAACCCTTCTCACAATAATATGCAAATTATAACCAAAACCAATATATTACACAACTCCCACTTCTCATAAACCTTATAAAATATTTTTCAGATTAATCCAATGCATGCACCAAATGTCTCCCACTAGGCTCTTTAATCAAATTAAATCAAACACCTTTCTTCACTGTCATGAATGCATGTAGGTTTAATAAAACAAAATTTTTATGTACCTTAAAACTGTTGCAATTTAAACTCAGGATCTCCAAGAGCCAGTGCTCACACAAGCACCTTCAACCAGCTATGCTACCGCAACAAATAGCACCAAAGATGGAGACATCAAATATATTTGCGATCTGTGCTACCCAACCTTCAATGCTTATAGCCAAAAGGATGTCAAACAGTTTTGAACTCGAAACCTCTATTATTACAACACTCACACCAACCATCCAGCCACTGGGCCATCCCAGGTGGTTGGAAATATCTTAGGCACATGGAGTATATCGATATTCAACACTTGCACCCTTCTCAAAATGTTATCCTTCTGTCGTTCACTGTCCTTCAACCTTAGAAAGATAATACTTGATTTTTGCATCAAAATATTAAAGCATAAACATTAGCACACACAGGAGTTGGGAGAAATACAACCATCTCCTTAACCCAAACTAAACAAATTGTCTTTTGAAAAATTCGCGACTTGAAAATTCGTCACTTTCCTTATTCCAGATGGCTGACTTCAAAAGGTCATATCTCCCTCAATACTGCTCAGATTCCTTCATATGACAACTCATTTTAAAGCTCTTCAAATTCTGCACAATCTGATCCAAGAATCGCCTCAATCAGATTAATTGTCGCAAAGATATGGCTACTGAAAGATGAGGCATTTTTCCAAAAAAAATCTACGAAATTCGTCACTATCCTTGTTTCGGATGACTAACTTCAAAAGGTCGTATCTCCCTCAATACTACTCAGATTCCATCATATGACCACTCATTTTAAATCTCTTCAAATTCTACACAATCTGATCCAAGAATCGCCTGAATCGGATAAACTTGCACAGAGATATGGCTCCTGAAAGATGAGATGTTTTTCCAAAAAAATTTGCCCTAATTCTAGGGTTTCACACAAAAATCCCCACTTTGCCAAAATCGTTGCTCTGATACCACTTAGCAATTGGTACCAATCTCCATCATCCATCCATCCAAGTGAAACCCGATGATGCTGGTATGCCATTTTGTTACTTGAGTATCCAAATCTGCTTCGTTGGCTCCATGCTTCTGCTGCTGTATTTTGATAACTTGAATGATGGGTCCACTTGTTCCTTGATGCTGATGAACCATGCTGAAAACCACGATCACTATGCTTTCTTTGCCAAACACTGCCATAGTTGGTGCCCTACTGATTACATGTAGAACCATAATATTGTTGCCTTGAACCATGTCTCCAATATTGTTTCCGCTCATGGTGGTGTGGATGGTGATATGGTGCAACCTTTACTTGATGTTCTACCGTCTTTGACTTCTCAACATTTGGCTCCATTATTTTAAATTCCTTTACACATTGTTCTTTCATGTTCTCTTTGTTTGGTGTGTCCTTGTGCTCTTCTATCAAAGCTTCCTTGGACTTTATTACTGTTATTTCCACTGAATCAGTTTCTGCTACTTCTTCCATGGACTCTTTTGTTGCTACGACCTTCTTGGATTTTGTTTCAGGTTCTTCAATTTGTTTCTCTACAACCGCTTCTTGATTTTCCTTGGATCCTTGCTCCTTAAGCTGAGAAATATCCTGTAATGGTATCTTCTTTTTCCTGTACCATAACTTCATAAACTTCTTTTGCACATTAATGTTAACAGTACCCAAAGAATCTAACCAAGGATAACCAAGAACAATATCCTTATCATCCATCTCAATAGCATAGAAATCTGAATGTAAAACATATTTATCCATGGTGATCTTTAAATCTTCAAAAATCTGAACATTCTCACCCTCTAGCTATATGTCCTTGATTTTTGTTGCTTGAACTTGCAACTTCTTAACCAAAGCAATATTAATAAAATTATATCTACTACCAGGGTCAATGGAAATAATAATATGTTCCTTTTGAATGCTTCCATGAACCTGCATAATAGACTTTTTAGATTCAAAAAAATTCCTTTGTCCATTTTCTAATTTATCTTCTACCAAAGGTATGGTTTCCTTTGTCTGCATATTGACATCTTGTTTATCTTCCCTGACCTTTTCCTCTTTCTTCTTGAGTAATTTGATTTCTTTTTCATAGTCTTCATTTTGTTTCTTGAAAACTTCCCATTCTCCTTTTATTGTATTTCTCTCATTTTGAGTTTCCTGTAGTTTCTTTTCAAGGCCTTCGATAAAATTTATTATGTGATCTACATAATATGGGTCCCATTTAATTAAGAATGCATGCTCTATTTCATCCCAAGTGTATTCATTATTCCTTTCTTCACAAAACTTATTCAACCAAAACAAAGCTTTCCCTTGAAGACAAAAACCAAGCATGGATTTCCCCCATGAGACATTACAACATCGAGATCTAAAATTTTTCCACCATTCTCGAGCATCAATATCATCTTCTCTAGAAAAACGTTGGAATACCATTGTTCATGCCCTAATGCAACTAGGGTTTTTTGATAATAAATATCATGCCCTAATGCAAACTAGGGTTTAATGGAAAAAAATATCTTCCCACCAAGTTGAAGCTAAAAATCCCAAAGACAACTACATCTGCAATTTTTCTTCCAAACAAAATAAAGTGCAATTGATTTGCTTACCCGAACTAAACAAATTGTCTTTTGAAAAATTTGCAACTTGAAAATTTGTCACTTTCCTTGTTCTAGATGGCTAACTTCAAAAGGTCGTATCTCCCTCAATATTGCTTGGATTCTTTCATATGACCATTCATTTTAAAGCTCTTCAAATTCTACACAATCTGATCCAAGAATCGCCTCAATCGGATTAGCTGTCGCAAAGATATGGCTTATGAAAGATGAGACGTTTTTCCAAAAAAAATCTGCAAAATTTGTCACTATCCTTGTTCTGGATACTAACTTCAAAAGGTCGTATCTCCATCAATACTACTTAGATTCCATCATATGACCACTCATTTTAAAGCTCTTCAAATTTTGCACAATCTGATCCAAGAATCGCTTGAATCGGATAAACTTGCGCAGAGATATGGCTCCTGAAAGATGAGATGTTTTTAAAAAAAAAAAAAAAAAATGCCCTAATTCTAGGGTTTCACACAAAAATCCCTACTTTGCCAAAATCGTTGCTCTGATACCACTTGTTGCATAACTTTTATTATTAAACATGAACCATTCACCAATATGCGAAATATCAAATCATTCATCCACAATACATTATCCACAATAACAATCCACAAATGAGAGAGAGATAGATAATACCCTTAAGGTAGGGCAACACCAATAATAATCCTTAATGAAGGAATAACTCCACAAGATCTCCCAAGATGAGAGGCCACTTCGTGGGCACAACGATTACATAAGATTCTTCTTCAATGATATGAATGATTACAATGACAAATATCTCTTCTTTATATATCCATATTCTTATTCTACTTTGGAGAGCCTACTACTAATATTATATTATATTATATTATAATATAATATAATATTATAATACAATAAACCTTGGGTTATGTGTGGCCCATGCCAACCCTTATACAATATAATAATATATCCCCAAATATCTATTCCTAGGTACCCTACCATATATATATATGCACTTCAATGTTATTAGTTGAGTCGGCTCACGTGCTTGAATTGGAGTTTAGACCTTGCTTTCAAATTGACGTTGGTGCCAAAAACCTTATGACAATATTATAATATTTAAAAAATATTATAATAAGACTTTTAAAACTTTGGCCCACAAGGAAATATTAAACCTTGGTCTTCTTTTAAAATCCCTTTTAGAAACATTGCCACCTTGTCCAAAATTAAACCTTGCTCTTAAACCTTTGGCCTTGGTCTTCCTTTTTGCTCTTAAAGAAACTTTAACCCTACCTTTTCTTTAAACCTTTTGCTCTTAAAGAAATAATAAATGAACCTTATTTTTTCTTAAAGCCAAACAACTTTAAACCTCTTGGACCTTTATAATATTTAAAAATAAATATTATAAACCATTTCTTTTCACCAATTTTCTTTTGCTATGAGATAAACCTTGCCATGCATAATTGTCTGACCAAGCTTTCTTTTGACATTAACCCTCTGACATCAATGACAACTCAAAATGCTCGATATTTCCAACAGGAAGAACAAAATGAAACCAATCCTTATTGTAGAAAAGCTATGGGATAGAGAAATACAAAAAATTGAATAAAGTGATGCAAAGGCACTCATGTTAATTACATTTGGAATAATTGATGAAATACAACCATACTTAAGTGGAGCAAAACTTCTATAGATGCATGGAATACATTATGCAAAATATTTGAAGGGAAAAACAAAGCAACAATTTTGAATTTACTCGTTGGACTGAACGCTTGTCCCTTTCCTGGTGCTTTCAGCAGCATAAAAGGTTTAAAATGATTGTGGCATGGTGGTTATAGGGGTAGACTGCATGAAGATCTGTGTGGCGGCTTCTGGGGCGGACAACGCAAAATACTGTGGTGACCATAAAAGTCGGACAGCCTGCCCGGATTCGTGGCGGCTACCAATTCCACCATGTCAATTTAAAAAAAAAAAAACAATTTTGAATTTACAATCTCAATTATATTCCTTAAAGGTTAGTTGTAGAGAAAGTATAGAACTTTTTCTTCGAAAAGTAGCAGATATAAAGGCAAAACTATTAATTTTGGGAGAAAAAGTAGAAGATAATTTTTTTTGTTCAAGTTACACTAAGGGAACTTCCAAAAAGTTATAAACATCTAGTTACTTGTTTACAAGTTATAAGTAAAGAGACTACATTTGATGATTTAGTCAATATTCTTCAAGAATATGATCTCTAGAATTCAATAAAGGATGAAATGACTAATAATGCTTTGGTATCTAAAGAAAATATACCAAGTAATATTGCTACAACATCCAAGTATAGATCTAAATGGAATTTGGAATTTTATCATATATGTAATAGAAAGGGTCATAGTATAATTTTTTGTAGATATAATCAAGGAAATTAGATGAATATGAATCAAGGAAATCAAATGAATAAAACAATTTAGCAAAGACAATATCAATCTCAGTATCGATATAATCCACAATGACAATAACAATTTCAACCTCAACACCAATATGGTCGTGAGCAACAACATCAACTACAATATAGAGAAGAAAATAAAAAAGAAACCTGATTCAAGAAATTCATGAAATTCAATTTTTAGAAGAAGCATCAGAAATAAATTAATTCAAAGCTCTTATAGTAAAAAATCTTAGGCAACGATCAAGTGGCATTAGCTCAACTGGTTAGATTCCTCGACATTTTAAGGAGGAGACCTAGGTTCAAATCTTGCCAAATGATACATGGATAATATCCAAAGTTTGTTGTAATACCACTATGTGGTGATGATGTAATACGGGTGGGACCCATTTCAATTCCATATAACCCTTAAAAAAAACTCTTGGGAAACAAAGATATTTATTCTTGAAAAATCCTTTATTGTTCTAATGTTGCAAATGTTATAGAAAATCAAAATACAAGAGAAAAGACTTTAGAAAAATGATAAGGCAAGATCAAGACCATAACTAAAAAGAACAAAATAAAGAAACAAAAGTAGAAGATCAAAAAAATAAAGAGGAAGAAAGCTAAAAGAGATACAAATAAAAACAAGTACTTGATGGATCTCAAGCAAAATCATATACTAAAGACTTTGATAGAAGTTTGAAGGAAGCAGATTGAAAATCAAAGACAAAGATTGAAGACTAAAGTCTTCAATAACCAAATAATGTAATACAAGGGGGATGTTGGAGAATATTACATTATTTGGTACATGCAAATGTACCCCCATGGTACCTTCATGGTACAAATGTAAATATGTAATAGATTAGGGTTGAGTCTATAGTTTAGATGAGTGATTTATATTTCCCTTTTATGTAAGTGTCAATGTGTAGGATATGCACAAGTGTCATGTAAATAAGTGTGTAAGTATTGAGATAATGTGCACAAGTGTCTTGTATGTAAGTGTGCAAATATGCAAAGTGAGGATGTGCACAAGTGTCTTGTATTAGGAGTGCATGTAGGAGAGTAAGAGTCATGTAGAAGTGTGCAAGTGTCATAGAGTCAAGTATGCATGTAAGAGAATGAAGTGTCTAGTATACAAGTGGAGAGATGAGAAGCCAAAGGTCAAGAATAGGAAAGGTCACATCTCCCATATATGTAAGGAGTGCAATAGACAAGTATTGAAGAGTCACATTACTATGTCTATATTATGGAGACAAAGCTCCATACAATGTAACATGAGATATACAAGAACAAAAGTGGGAAAACGATCTATAGTGATCACCACATTGATAATAAAGCTTGTATACAGATTTTGAGCAATTTATTATTGTAAGTATTCTTCATGCATGTACATGAATGATTTTGGTCATTTACATTCATATTTGATATTATAAGTGAATGTTATTTTATTATTATATTGACCTTGATATATATTTAATTGCTCATATATTATTCTACTCTTGATTATTGATATTTTCAACCTATAACATTGTTGGCTTATTTACTTTGGGACCTATGATATTTTGAGATAGTTAAGCTTAAAAGCCAACATGAATCTAGTGGTAGTCGAACCATAAATATAACTTGGAGAAGAAGTTGTCTCCATGTCATTCATCCAATAATTTATTAATCATAAGAATAGGTAACTTATTGCGTTGATAGTAATTTTGTTTGGCTCTTAAAAATCCATACATAAAATTCATGAAAAATCTTTATTTCACCCAATCAAATGACCCTATATTACACGATTCATGGACCATCTTCTCAATTTTTATTTTCTACATATAGATGTAATAATATGGTTTAATGTTTTATCGATGCCCACCTAGAATTAATTATATTACATATTCTTGTGAGAATTAAATCAGTAATCCTTGATGTTCTAAAAATAACTAAGAGCACTTATCAAGGATTAACTACAAGTCCAAGGATCCAATGGAGTCCATTTTTGTCATTTGTACAACACAAAGTTGAGGCACCATTCTTTGAGGACTTTTTTTCTTAACTTCTCCATGCGATGTGAACTAATAGTTTAGGTGGTTCTTCTTGACATACCCTTTAAGGTATATTTTTTCCCAATAGTCATGAATTGCATCCACATTTCAATAAAATTTCCATGGGTCCCAACATATGAAGCCATTAACCTCCCAAAACTATGTCACAACTGCCTAATGAAAGTGGAAACATATCATATTTCATTTTACAAATTCTCTCATGTCACCTATTGAAACCTTGACATTCTATCATTTTTCTTTACAAGCCAATGTACCTCCACTAGTTAACATCACCTCACAGTTATTGCATGAGTACATATAAAAGGTTAAATTCTTGGTTGCATGAGGGTCAATGAAGTTGTGAGTGTTTTCAAAGTCAATGAGGATGGCTAAGTGATACCCCTTAAAGTATCCCAACATATTCATATTTTGGGGCATTGTGATCCCTATTGATTCATGCATAGAAATTTTAGGGGTAGTGACATCACTTGAACTCATATCTTTGGGTTGGTCCCCAACTATACTTTCTTCTAAGGTGTCCAAAATGTAATATGTATAAGGTTCCTGATGAGCCACAAAATTGCTCATTTTTTGTACTCTTTTCCCCATAATGTGCGGCATATATTATTGTAGATATAAATGTTTTATGGAAATTATATATATAATTGATAGTTTATTTTGCATATTTTCTAATATTTGTCTTTAAGTGTAATTTGTGTAGATTTAGTGGAAATCGTTGCATTTTGGCATGTTTTCGTCAAGGTCCAACTCGGACCTGGCACTTGCAAATTAATGAAGGAAAAACATCTGCAGAGTATCGATAAAAAGGCATGAAGTCAGGCACCAAGTCCTTTGAAGTGCATGACTTTCATTCGAAATCTAACTGTTAGGCACCTGATTTTTGTTAAGCGCCTGCTTCTCATTGTACGGTGAAAGGTGCCTACTTCTCGTTATACGATAGAAGGTATCTGCTTCCCATTGTACAACGGAAGGTGCCTACTTCACGTTGTATGATGAAAGGCACCTACTTCTTGTCATGCAAATGATAGGCGCCTGCTTCCTGAATTCTTCAACCATGGTGCTTGATTCCCGTTAGCATCAAACTTCAGCACGACTCTATGGTCGGAAGAACAAAGCGAACGCATCGACAACCAGCTTAAAATAATTTTTAGCATCATAACTGAACAAGAGATAATGTCAAATGTTATTCGTCACCTATGTTGCATATGTTACGTAAATTTATATTGTAAATCAGGCAAATAGAATATCAACATACTTTGGAAACAGAATATGCTGAGATATTCTGATATTTTGCCCGATTCAAGCAAACAACTGTAACAATGAATCATGCATCGATTCATTCTAAAATTGTAACAGGGCTGACTGCATACTATATAAATATGCAAGCCACCCTTGAAGAAGCCTCCTAGACTTTTTATGTAATTTTCAGTTGCAAACTGTTAATAAAAATCCTTGCATTACTCTTGTAAAAAGTATTTTGTAAGCATCCGGTGAACATTCTACCATGGGCAGAACCTGTTGGAAGCATGAGACCACTTGCAACAAAGGTATTCCCTATTTCCCTATTTTTTTGTAATTATTTTCATAGATTAATTTATTTCCAGGACTTTCCATGTTTTCTGTAATTTCCAACAAGGTAGTTATTTAGAGTTTTTATGTTTTCAGTCTTGTTTCTTAGACTTAGCATAGGATTATGGGTTTAAATATAAACTTCAAAAAACATTAAGCACCCCCCAAACCATAATCCAAGGGAATCATCTCCTAAGGAGGAATTGCAAGCATAGATTTTGCACGGTTGCTCACAAGACTACGAGCTACCCTAGGTTGACAATTAAATGGAGGCAATTAATTGAACAATAGAAAAACTAACCAATATTTTGCTCAACATTTTGGTGTCATTTTCAAGGAGTAGCCATTGTAATTTCCTATTCTGAAGAAAGCTTAGTTACATTATTTTAGAGTGTTTTCTTCAAAAAACTTCATTAGAAACTTTATATGAGTCCACCTAAGAACAGGGGACCAGACAATTATTTTGTCAAAAACAAAGAAGTCATTTCTAAAAATCCTTTCGCTTCAGTAGAACCTCAACCTAATACTGAACTCTCACCATCTCAATCTCCACCTGTGCATTGGCGGCAACACCCACTATTTGCACATGATCCCTCTAAAACAATTTAGGAGAATCCCAGAGAAGGATCAAAGATAAGTAGAGTTCAATCTGAGGAGGATCTACTAAATGCTAAACGTTGGCAAACAATGTTAGATGAAACTATCTCAAATGCTGAATTATCCCTCCTAAAGGATAAAAGAAATGAATTAGAAGCATTGACAACTACTTTGAACGAAGCATGGGTAGAAACACCAGTAGTAGGCAAAATGGCAAAAAATCTAGAGGAAACATCTACTAGTTTTAGTTTTCCAATAGGAGAGGCAAGAGGAGATCACAAGATGAAACACATCTCTCCTACCCACCTTCCAACTTTTAGAGAAATACCAATAGAATATCCATACCCGTTTCTGTTTAAATTTGATGTTTTATGTAGATCTATGGATTACACCACAAATCCTCAGAAACTAAAATTATTCCCTTCCACCTTAGATGATTCAACTTTGCACTAGTTCATCAACCTAGGGGATAAACAGATAACTACCTGGAAACAGTTGAAGAAAATTTTCCTAGATCAGTATCAGGATTTTGGCAGAGCAAGATATGCAAGATAGGAAGTCCTAAACATGATCCAAAAGGAAGGGGAGTCTATGGAAGAATACTGGGATAGGTTTAGCTTCAATCTGCAAAGATCACCCCATTCAAGACTAGGAGATAGGTCCCTAAGAAGTATTTTTTTGAAAGGACTGACAAATGAATCCTTGGAAGCTTTGAACATGATCTTTGGGGGAGACATTTACCAACACCAAATGGATGATATTCGGCAGTTGTGTCGAAATTTCTCAAGAAGAAAGGGTAAATTAACCTCTAGAAATGTTAAGTAGTCAACCATTGTCACTAAAACAGAAATAGGCAACATGTTAGAAGACCTTAAGAGCGAGATGTTATCATTTATGGATCTTCAAATGGATACTCTTCTACTTCAAAGAAATAAGCAGGATAATGAGGCAACATTGGCCCACTTCTATCCTAAATGCAGAGGCAAACACCCCAGAAATGAGTACCCAACAAATAAATTATGTGTATGTATTGTTTGTAAGAAGGATCATAAAACGAAGTTGTGTCCACAATTAATGAAATAAAAAGAGAAACCTGAAGTAGCCGAGGCATACTTCATGAGTAATAAAGGAACTGGAAACAACATCCTATGGGTAACAATATGCAATCAAGAATGTCATACTATGGGGGTAGCAATTACCAAAATCAAGGTCAAAACCAGCCACCCAACATGGGTTGGTATGGTCAATAACCTTGGAATCCATTTCCCCAAGGAGCAAACCTTTATAACCCTTATCCTTGGAATCAATATCAGTAGCCTGGGCAGTAGTGGAGAAATCAAAATGCTTGGAATCAATATCCATAGCATACTTCTCTAGCTTGACTACAACCAAGTTTACCAACTTTACTTGCTCCAAGGACTCCTCAGTTACCAACACAACCAACAACAAACCCAAACAACAAGCAGCCAACCTATCAGATGGAAAACTAGATGTACCCTATGTATAATATAAAGGTATATTGCAATCCTATCCAGTTAATATCAGGAAAGCAATTAGGTGTAGAAGTCACTCCTCTTGTAGAAGAAGAGGAACCAATAGAAATAGAGAAAGGGTAATCACCCCTTATAGAAGAGGTAGAAGAATAATCAACACCTATACATAACAAAGAGGAGGTTCCACCTTTTCCACAAAGGTTGCAGGAATCCAAGAAACCAATACAAATAGAGTTTGATATCCTCTCTAGTTTAAAGAACTTAATAGTCACAATTCCTCTCTTTCAGGCCATAAGAGACACATCTATTTATGGGAAGGCCATAAGAGAGTTGTGCCTCAAGAAACCAGGGAGGAAACCAATAAAATCAATCAGTTTGGTAGGTCAGTTATCTGACCTTATTCTAGGAAATACCTACAACCAGAAGTATTCAGATCTAGGAAGCCCTATGCTAACTATAAAAATAGAAGGTTGTATTTTACCCAACACACTAGTAGATTTGGGGGCTTCCATCAATGTCATGCCCTAGGAAACCATGTAAAAACTGAAATTGACCAACCTAAAGCCTACCAAAATTGTGTTGCAGTTGGCAGATAGGTCTACAGTACTTTTTGATGGAATACTGGAAGATATAACTGTTGCAGTAGATGCATGGGAGTATCCAACAAATTTTTAGTATTGTAATCTAAGTCTGGACTAGGTGGATACCCATTAATCTTAGGAATACCTTGGTTGGTAACAACTGATGCCTACATAAGTTATAGATATGGGAAAATGACCATTTCAAATGGTCAGAATATAAAGAAACTGATAATACATCCACCTACATAGTCTGCAGATTTTTTGAGAGAACCAAAGAATGAAAATCAAAATGTTGATGGTCTATCAATGCTCCAACCTATGATGACACTTGAAGAGTTAGAAGATGAAAATAATGAGGATAGGATGATCTCCCATTTTTCAGGGAGAACCTTATTTTCCTCCTCTTGAGTTGCCATTAGTAGGAGTGAAAGACCACCATATTCATCAAATAGAAGTTGCACCTGGTAGAATGTTAAATGTGGACAACAAGTTAACAATCGAACATCAGAACAAACTAAAACAAACATTGGAAAAATATCAATATGCCTTTGCTTGGGAGTATTTAGACATGAGAGGAATAACTCCTGAGACTAGTATACATAGAATATATCTAGAAGCCTAGGTCAGACCAGTAAGACAACCGCCGAGGAGAATGAACCCAACCATGAAAGAAATTGTTAAAATAGAGTTACAAAATCTCCTCACAGTTGGATTCATCTACCCCATTTCAAATAGTGAGTGGGTATCACCATTAGTGGTGGTGCCCAAGAAGAATGGAAAATGGAGAATTTGTTTTGATTATAGATTGTTGAACAAAGCAACCGAAAAGGACCACTTCCCCTTACCATTTATAGATCAAGTCCTTGACACCTTAGCAGACAAGAAGTACTTTTATTTTCTGGATGGGTTTAGTGGATACAATCAGATCCAAATAGGGGAAGCAGATCAAGACAAAACCACATTCACTTGTCCATGGGGGGTATTTGCTTATCGAGTCTTACAATTTGTCCTATGCAATGCACCTACCACCTTTTAGAGGGCAGTTCTTAGCATTTTTTTAGATATGATTAGAGATATTGTGGAAGTATACATGGATGATTTCACTGTATATGGTGAGACATTTAAAATTGCCACAAAAAATTTGGAAAAAAAACTTAAACGTTGTGATTAAACTAACCTATCCTTAAGCAATAAGAAATGCTATATGTTGATGTAAGAAGGGATAGTTTTAGGACATCACATTTCTGCAGATGGGATCTATAGACACCAAATCGCAGCCACTAAACCTCCATCCTAACCATCCCACCACCCACTTGTCTTCCATTCCACCTTCCCGCCAATTATTTGTCCCAAATTCACCTTCCCGCCATTTCCTACCCTAATTGGGATTATTTTAATATTATTTTATAATATTTTATTATATTCTAATATATTTAGTATAAAATATATAAATAAACTCAATTAACCTTAGTCATCCGATTTTATTTAATCTCCACAATCCATTTTCATTAATCCATGTCACATTCAAAAAGTGATCTCAACCCTAGGATATGACTTAATCTTAGCCACACGATCAAAAGTGCAAGGCTAAAACCCTAAGAAAACCCTAGGTTGGATTATAAATAGGGTATTTTGCAAATTTCCAAACCCTGGAACCTGGATATTAAGATATATACTTGGAGAAGAATTTGTTGATGCCTTAGTGAAGCAGAGATAGAGAGAATTGAAGATCTGATGCCCTAGCTCAGCCAACAATACTTTTATTATTCCAGCCATCATCCATCCATCCTCGCTCGCCACCATAGTCGTATTCCATCTGTTGCCTTCGTCGCCATCCTTCCTGATCTATTTCTGAAGATCTACCCTACCTTGCGAGCGCTGTATCGAGCTTGCCAAGCACCCACCAGAGCTTGCCTTGTCTGCAAGTAAACACCAGAGCTTGCCAAGCTCGCTGTAGAGCCTGCCTAGCATCTTCTAGAGCCTACGATAGTCCCAGGTGTGAACCAGAGCTTGTGAAGCTCACGTTAGAGCTTGTTGCGACATTGAAATGAAGATCTGAATCTGCTACACCACAAAATCTGTGACAATGAAGCAAGGCATATTTAGTATTGTTTTATTTTATTTATTCATTGGTTTAGCATGCATTTTAAATTGATTCTTAAGCTAGGGTTTTGTTAATGTCTGAGGGTCTCACACTGTGGAGCCCTCACAGGTATTACTGATGCTCTTATGTTTTGTTTTACATGCAGATCTACGAATTCAACATATTCTTTGATGACTGTTGAAGCTGGAGTGGCCCCACACTAGATATTCAAAGCCCACTCAACCTGTTGGGATCAAGGACACACTCATATCTAAAGACAATTATGTTATATCTAACTAGGGTTTTAGAAAACCCTAGTTCCACTGTAAATTATTGTATCAAATATCCGTATTGGATACTAATTGTAACAAAGAAGTCTATTGGCCCCCCCATTGAATACATATTTCTTTTGTGTAATCTGTTTTGTCTCATTGATTTATTTGATTCTATCATTTTATTTTCAAGTATCGTGTCTTTGCATCCACAAATGGCGATCACGGTGGGACCCCACAAGGGTTTCATAATTTGATAGAACTACCTTTCTAATTTTTTGTTGTTGCTGTTGTTCTAGGTTTTTCAAAAAGCATAAAAACTACCGCATTCGTTGCTAGGGTTTCTGAAGCATTCTGCAGTAGTTCCAGGGATCACGCAGGCACCCTTCCATGCTTTGTAGGTGCTCTCCTATGCCTAAGCAGGTGCACAACTATGCCTGACATTAATTTGAAGCAGAGTTGAGGCTTCCAAGTGAGTTATGTAACCCTAGTTTGCCATTTTTGTTTCTTGCTGTTGTTTTTTCACTGTTTCTGTGTTCACATTAAGAAATCAGGGAAAGAATCAGTAGTAAGTTACATCTAGGGTTTTTGTGTGATTTAGGATATAAAAAATACTTATTATTATGAAATTGCAAGTCTAGGTGATTTGTCTGCATTTGTGAGTGCATATAAAACGCAAAAGCATATTAGAGTTGCATTTTAGGGTTAAAAATTATTTCAAACTTGCATATCTAAATAGGAACAACATTTAGAAGAATAAAGTAATCCTGCCCTAGGCTGGCCCCTTTGGCAGAGAGGTGGATGAAGCCTCCGGTGCTCTTGTGATTTTTATCACTTGTAGGCAAGGGTTTTAAGGGTGTACTCTATGCTCTATCGATGAAATTTGCGTCTTTATGTTGGATTCTGATTTAGATTAGTGAGGTTGGTAATTTTTAATATTGTTTGCACACTATAAAGAACAAGGAACATAAAATTAATCAATCACACACTTGCACACTGCACTTTTTAACAGTAATAGTTGGATTTCATCACCAACTATTGCTTGAGGTTTGGTGACGATGGCTTTCATATCCATCCATCAAATCTCTGCCCTTAGACACCATAGGAATACCCCCGAGCAAACTTGTTGGAGGTCATTACCAACAAGAATCTCGTTGCCTTGGCCAACCATAGTTTTTACCTTTTTTTTTCATTAAACAAGATTAGGCTACACCAAAACACACAAACCCAACAATTTTAAAAGGAACTTCACATTAAAGGAATAAAATAATTAATGAACCTGAGGTAAGCCACACAAGGTGAAACCTAGGATTGGTTGTTTTCTTTGCTTTATTTCTTTAGAAAGGAAATTGTTAATTTGTGTGATCTAGATTAATATTGAATTTTTGGTTTAATTGCTTTATGGTGTTAACACGTCAACAAAAGAAGGTAATGAACCAAAATAATTTAATGGAAAATAATTCCCATGAGCCTTCTACTTCGGTAGCCCCATCCACTATGATTCAGGCTACTTTGTTTGGATTATCCCATCCATCTTGATCTTAAGAGGAGTCCCATCCACTTAATGTGGAAGCTGCCACCACCTACATAGACACGGATAGAGTGCAGGCCATCTACAAGGCCTCTAACTATGTCATGGAGCCCCTTAGCCAAGATGATTTTGAAGAACCTGAATTGGCTACCACCTACCTTACCCAAGGATATCCTAATTCAAGATATGAATATGGTATGCCTTCCACCACAAGCCAACCACCGCAAAGCCCAAGTGTTCAAAACACTTACTTCACATCCACCTACACCAACCCCTTGTATGAGGAGCATGTCAATGTCTCATTGCAAGTCCCCAACCTTCAAGTTGTAACATCAAATGCAACTTGCACCATACCCATGATCTCTCATCTATCATCCACACCTCCATCGTCACATTTATCCAACATGACCATGTCATCCACACCTCCATCATCACATTTAGCCAACATGACCATGTCATACACACCTCCATCATCTCATTTAGCCAACATGACCATGTCATCCATCCCTCCATCATCTCACTTAACCAACATGACCATGCCTAATTTTCCATCATCATCAGACCAACCATCATCTCATCCAACCTCAACCCCATCATTCGACACATGGTCAAATCAGGAACTCATGAATACATTAGGGCTCATCAATAGATTGCTTTCACAATGAACAAAATAAAAGCAACTGGTTAACACAAACCCTATGACTCAAGGAGTTCCAACAACCTCCACTCGTCAATAAAAATTTCTCATGGGTCCCTCAATCCCCCATAATGACCATCCCTAACCCACCACCACTCCACACATCCACCATACCAATCAACATCGTCATCAATCAATAATCCAATCCTTTCCTCCATCATCCTCATTAATCATCCCCATCCTTCAATCATCCATATTCTCCACACACCCAACCCAATCCATTCCACAAAATCATGTTGGTCACACCCCAACATCCATAATCAAGCCCATCAACCAACCACCACCTAATCCAGGGTCCTCACATTCCAACAAAAGACCTTAGACTTCAAGCAATGCAAAAGCAAATCAATCAGTTGATGCAAAATTCATCAGGAACAACAAGCCAAAAGCTCACATTAATCCAACCGTTCCATCAACCAATTCATCCATCGGTACCATCACTGCCATATTCGACAGATTTTACAGTACCAAAATTCGACAAGTTCAGGGGAACTGAGTATCCTAAAGAGCATGTGAGCTCATTTATCCACGTATGTTTTTGGATTAGTGATGATAACACTCTCATGCTTCGAATGTTTCCTCAAATTCTAGGGGGGGATGCTATAGAATGGTACAATCAATTGACCATACATAGTATATACACTTTTGATCAATTGATAGATCTATTCTTAGAGCGCTTCACCCTAAATATTAAAAAGAAGGTATCCTTATCAGATATTTATTATTTGAAACAATTGGATGAGGAACCTATCTATTAATGTGGAAACCGTTGGAGGTCAGTCATAACTAAATTGCCATTCTCCCTACCAATGGAAGAGATTATAAAGATTTTTACCAAGATTTGCTTAAAACTCATCTCTTGGATGCTACAACTAAACACTTATAGAACATTTGAAGAAGCTTTCACACAGGCTAGTGTAATTGAGGAGATCAAAATCCAAGAGGGTGTCATTAAGCCTAAAAGGAAAGAATGGCAAAATAAGAGCTAATACCAAAATAACCAATCTAACCAAAACAAATCCACACAAGCCTCAACAACTAACACAACAAACCAAGTTAATCAAGTGGTGCTGATCCAGCCCTTAGTGGCTCAAAAATTGGTGCAACAACAAATTTCATATCATGCGGTCCCATCAGTTACCCAAGCACCAATGGTTCAAAACACATCGCCAACTGTGGAACAACCTATCCGTCGCCAATTCAATCACCCCCAAAGACTATACACTCCGTTAAACGAGTCGTATTCATCCTTGTTTAGAAGGTTGTATGAAACCAACAAATTAGCCTTGCAAGACATTAGGCCCCTTGATCCCACCAAAAGGCCTAGAAGTTATAGAGAGCACTTGTTTTGTCCATACCATCAACAAAATGGGCATGATATCAATTCATGTAATGTGTTCAAAACTATAGTGCAAGACCTCATAGACTTAGAGGTCATCAACGTGGATAACCCCTTAGCTCCACAAAATCAAAATTTTGGTATATATCAGACACCTCTACCTAACCATGGGGAGGTTCAACACAATGAAGGAGGTAACAATCAACAACATCCTCCTAATCAAGTAAATCATGTCCAACAATATCAAAACTTTATCGGAGCAATCAATGTGGTCACTAGAGGGCAAAGAAAAAATCAACAACATGATCAACAACCTTCAAACAGACCACCCATCCAAACATCGCCAAATCCATCTCCTCCCATCAATCTGTCCAACCCATCCCATCCACCTATCCTTCGTCCGATTAGGCCAGCGATAACCTTAAATAGTCGGTTAACCACTAGTTTGAAGATGGCATCGGCTAAAATTTATGTCTACGAGCTCATTCAACAATCCCCTAGGCATAAAGAAGATTTTATGGAAATACTCAAATCAATTGAGTTAGAATCCCAAGACTCTAATGCCTTCAAAAATTTTGTAGGGAGTGTTAGAACATGCATGGACCCATCAATCACCTTTTATGACAATGAGTTTAGAATCGGTGGACCCTCCATTGCATATAATGGTCTTAATAGACAGAAAGCCCTTCAAAAGAGTGTTAATCGATACCGACTCGTAAATCAACATCATTACTATCGCTGTCCTTATCCATCTCAACTTACCGCCATCCCACATTACCAAGTCATCACTCACCCTCAAAGCATTTAATGATGCTTTGTGTACCACAGTCGACACTGTCATTTTACCTATAGAAGTAGGGGCCAAAATGTTGGACACCATGTTTCACATCTTGGAAGGTGCCATGGCGTATAATATACTCCTTGGTAGACCTTGGATGAGGGAAATGAAATGTATCCCATCAATTCTTCATCAATGCTTAAAATATGTTCATGATGGACAAGTCCATTGCATCCCTGCAGATGTTGAACCCTTTAAGTATTGTAACTTCATTTCAAATCCCTATGAATCCATGTTACCTTCCACACATTTGTTCTTGGTGCCATCATCAAATCCATCAACGTCATCTTCCAATCCGTCTTCTTCCTCTAATCCACCTTCATATTTTTCTAAGGCTCCCATAATAGAGGAGCTACCCATCACATCATCTTCTCAATCATCCATTTCTTCTTGTACATGTAATTGCCAACAAGCTTTCGTTAGCACATCGTACATCGCAAAAACGTCTTCCACTACAACCACTTCTTCTAGTCCATCTCATCATTCCACACCACCATATCATCATGCCCTACCACCATCCAATCCAACTCCATCAGTCGATCTGTCACAAGTCAAACTTTTCGAGTGCGACATATTTAATTCCCTGCCATCCACAACCAATCTAGAGCCATTTGAGCCTTCACCATCCACCTCATCAACCCAAGTCAAAGTCCACATCACCAATCCTTGTATAGGTGAATATGTGGTCCAAGACATCACCATCACCCCTTAGCCATTCCAACAACCAAGGATTTTGGATGTCCCAAATACCGTTCTCTATCCATAGGTTCTGTCTACGACATGAGTATCGCTCCAAATAGCATTAAATTTTTTTATGGAGGGTTGGATTGCTTAAAAAACCCACCCGAAGAACTAAAAGAGCCTAGGTGCGCCAATATACCCCATGTGGAAGAGTTTCCAGCCAGATACTTCAACATGTTCCATTGGCAAGATTAGGGTTTAGGTTCCCATGAACAAGGTATGTATGATATCCTAGATGTCCCATATAGAGGTTCTCATGATCATTTTGGATTAGGTTATGCTCCATTGTCCTCCATCGCTTCTCTTGAGCAAGCCTTCAAAAAGCTTAGACTCAATGATGAAGAGCCCTCCATGCATCCATTGCCATCAACATCCTCTCTTGAACAGGCCCTTCAAGAACTTCGCATTGATGAAGTAGACAAGGATGATCCCATCAATTTCTCCTATCCGGTCTTTGATTTCTATGATGAAAGTTATGAAGAATTTGAAGTCATGTCAAATGCTTTTGACGATTCTGAAGAGGAATCACTCCCCATTATCCCCATCACCAAACAGGAAGAGTTTTACCTCTGAATGTTTCCCATCCAACATCCCATTTTCTACTTGCTTCTTCCACAAGAGCAAGATGATCCACCTAGAAATCCACCTTGAGCCCCATATAAACCAAGAATTGTAACATATGTACATACAAAAAAATCAACAAAACAAAAATATACAAATAAATAAATAAATAAAAACATAAAAAAAAAGAGAGAAAAATGTTGCTCTGATGTTTCACGTTCACTATTACAGGTATACCACACCTCGACATCGATTTTGATTCAATTGTTCCATCCGTGCATCCATCCCAACCAACTTTCATTCCCCTAAGTCAATATGAATCCTATTGACTTATTCACCCCACTCCGCAATCCATACAATTTAGCTAAGCCAATTCCAATTGACAACAGCCTCATTGACTTAGACCGGATTTCCTCCCCACCCTCCCTCTCGGAGTTCATCCTATTCGAGGAATTGTTAAGGGCTTCAGCCTGTTACATTCCTCCTTTGCCCCCACCTTCACCATCACCATATTCAGCTAGCAGTCTCAAGGTTTTCCAGGCAGAGTTAGACAACGATAAGCAAGAGAGGCTAGATGACATCTTAGATGACTTCAATCTGATTCCAACACCACATCAACTTGAGGAAGGTTCACATATGTCCATTGAAGAAACCATTGACGTGAACCTTAGTTCGGATCCCGACAATCCCTAAATTGTCAAGCTTGGAAAAAGTTTAACACCCAATGAACAAGAGCAATTCATTGCTCTCCTCAAGAAGAAGAAAGAGGTGTTTGCATGGTCCTACAAGGATATGCCTAGCCTTGATCCTGACCTTGTTATCCATAATCTCACCTTGTGACCTGATGCCAAGCCGGTCAAACAAAATCTTAGAAGAATGCATCCTACCATAGCACTCATAGTCAAAGAGGAAATACAAAAATTGCTAGATGTTCACTTTATCGTCCCTATTGACTATCCTGAGTGGCTTTCAAATATGGTACCCATTCGCAAGCCCAATGGGGGGATACGTGTTTGCAATGGCTTTTGAGACCTAAATAAAGCATGTACTAAGGATGATTTCCCTCTACCAAACATTGATACTCTTTTCGACACCTGCGCAGGCCAAGAAATGCTTTCCTTCATGGATGATTTCTCAGGATACAACCAAATTCAAATAAATCTTGATGATCAACATAAAACAACATTTACAACACCATGGGGAACATTTTGTTTTAGGGTTATGCCCTTTGGCCTCAAAAATGTAGGAGCTACTTATCAAAGAGCCATGATTTACATATTTCATGATTACATGCATAAAATCATTGAAGACTATGTAGATGATCTCTTGGCTAAATTTAAAACCCGACAAGAACATATTGATGTTTTGGACAAGATTTTTGATCGGCTGTTAGAATTCAAGGTGAGGTTAAATCCCAAAAAGTGTGTCTTTGGTGTTACCTCTGGTAAACTTTTAGGATTCATTGTCTCCAGGCGAGGCATTGAAGTGGACCCAAATAAGGTTAAGGCCATCATGGAAATGCCACCCCCAACTAACATCAAGGAATTGCGTAGCTTGCAAGGTAAAATTCAATAGATCAAACACTTCATTGCGCAACTTTCTGATAAATGCAGGCCATTTAACCACCTGCTACAAAAGGGGGTAGCATTCATATGGACAGATGAATATCAAAAAGCATTTGATGATGTCAAGCGTTATCTAACTTCACCACCAATTTTAACTCCTCCTAAGTTGGGGGTCCCTTTCCATCTATATGTCTCAGCCATAGAGGCTACTTTAGGGACGATGCTTGCATAAAAAAATGAACAAAATCAAGAGCAAGCAATCTATTACATGAGTCGAACGTTGGTAAGTTATGAAACAAGATACACTTATGTAGAAAATTTATGCTTAGCGGTGGTTTTAGCCACTAAGAAACTTTGACATTATATGCTAAGCCAAACAACCTATGTTATAGCTAGAGAAAATCCTCTGCTTTACATTATGTCTCGCACTTATAATAATACCCGTACCGCTAAATGGATAATGTTGCTTACAAAATTTTATCTCGAATTCATTAGCCAAAATCCATTAAAGGTCAGGTCATTGCCGATCACCTTGCAGAAGCTCCACTACCTAGTGATCATCCTTCGATTATTGAGCTCCCAGATGATTCGGTATTTTCAGTCATTGAAGAAGGAAAATATATCATTCCCGGGGAGGATGTCGACATCGCATTATTCTTTGATGGATCTAAGTGCGAAAAAGGTCAAGGTGCGGGAGTTGTCTTTCACACACCATAGGGGATTCCCATCCCTTTATCATTCAAGTTAGACTTCTCATGCACAAACAACACAACATAGTACGAATCCCTAATATTAGGTCTTCAATCAACTATAACTATGGGTATTAAGCGTATCCGAATATTTGAAGATTCTCAACTTGTTGTAAAACAAGTAACAGGAGAATACCAATGCAAAGAACCTACCATTAAGCTTTATCATGAAATAGCAATGAAATTACTCTCAACATTCGAATGGTATGAAATCAATAACTTGCCTCGTTCGACTAACATATTTGCAGATGCAATGGCCTCTCTTGGATCCTTGATTCCAAAGAATGACTTAGGAGATGTACATCCCCTAATAATCTCAACAAACTCTAAAATAGTCGTGAAGCATGCTAACCCATAGGATGGAAAAGATGTTTGCTTTATCCATGCGAAATCATGTGATCCTTGGTCAAACCCCATAATTGCCTTTTTAAAATTTGGAACACTCTCATCTAACATGTCTCGGTCTACCAAACGTGCCTTTAAGCAAAGGGTAGCCCGTTTTGTTCTCTTGGGTGACATGTTGTATAAACGGGGTTATGATGGAATCTTGCTTTGATGCCTCGAACCAGAAGAGGCCCAAAGGGCTATAGAGGAAGCCCATGATGGTACTTGTGGTGGTCATTTTAGTGGAATGGCCATTGCAAAGCATCTTTTACGTATGGGTTATTATTGGCCCACCATGGAACGTGATTGTTGCACATATGTCAAAAATTGCAAACAATGTCAATCACATGCCAATTTAACACATGTACCATCACAAGATTTACAGCCTATATAGAGTCTTTGGCCCTTTTCACAATGGGACCTCAATTTAATCGGTAAAATTTTGCCCTCCTCTTTAGGATAGCATACTTTCATCATAACTGCCACTAAATACTTCACAAAGTGGGTTGAGGCAATCCCTCTAACCAGTACGAAAAGACCTAGAATTGTGGATTTCATACTCCATCACATCATTTGTCATTTTGGTATCCCCTCTAAAATCATTTCGGATAATGGTAAGTCTTTTAAGAACAAGGATGTTAGAACACTTTGCGAGAAATATAATATCCAACATAGTTTCTCAACTCCTTAATACCCACAAGCAAATGGACAAGCTGAAGCTACCAACAAGACCTTAATTACTATTCTTAAGAAACTTGTCAAAGAAAATCATAAATATTGGCACTCAAATCCCTTTGGCACTTTGGTCTTATCGAACAATCATCCGAACGCCGATGAAAGCAACACCATTCTCTCTGGTCTATGGAGCAGAAGCTATTATGCCTCTTGAGCTCGAGATTCCTTCCTTATGAATTTTCTTGCAAGAATTCATAGATGATGATACAGCTAGACAAGCACGACTTGACCAACTCACACTCTTATATGAAAGGCATGTCAATGCATTAGAACATTTACGAGTTTATCAAGACCGCCTCAAGCATGCTTACAATGCTAAAGTCCATCTTCAAGAATTTCAATTAGGGGATCTCGTCCTCAAAGAGAACAAAAAAAAACACCAACGTGTTGCCACATCTTCGTGACAAATTCGCGGCAAATTGGTTAGGTCCGTATATGATCACTCAAAAAGTGGGTAATGGTACTTATAGGCTTGCTGATTTAGAGGGTAAAGAGGATCCTGAACCACTTAATGTTCTTCATTTAAAAGCATTCCATTGTTAAACGTGACACACTATATGTATATATACATGGCTAAAAAAAAAAAAAAAACAAACAAATTGCATGCTCTTACATAGGCATTTCCACATTACATACATTTCATTTGCATTTAGGCATTTACATTCAATCATACATATTCCATTACATTGTACAATTTCCATTTGTATATTAACAATCATTACAGTAGGCATACACATTTGCATTCATCCCATCCCATGCTCAATGATCTGGCATAGTGATGATGATATGGCCACAAAAAAAGAGTCAAAGTTATAGAAATTGGGGGTACCTAGTTTGAAACAATCATGCAACTTTCATAAGCCAACAACATCACATGTCAAAATCACAAAAGCCTAAAATTTTTAGTCACTCAGCCATTACTAGTGTCGAAAGAAACCTCCAAGTGGATGTCCAATTTTATTTAGGACCAAAAGCACAATTTACACACTAAGAAAGTCTTGAGCGATGTCAATTGATTCCAAACAAAATCTTGAACCAATCACATTCCATCACATCTTAAAAACACTATGAGTCAAGGAGGGTTAGTGCCATACTTGGGTAATACCTTGAAGCGAAAAGGGATAATCCTCGCTTGTCCCATCATGCAATATAGTCCAAAGCAAAACAATGGTTTTCACCATTACCTCAATTACTCTTCAAATATAAGCATAAAAACATAGAGTAGTAAGGATAGGGTCACAATTCTCATCACACTTTGGTTGAGAATACGATTTCCCAAAGCTCTATACAAAATTTAACAAATAAAACTCCCAAATACCCTTGATCCCTAAAGTCATAAGGATTCGTACTACACACCCTTGACAAGGATGGGTAGTCATCCCTAAGGCCTAAAATATCAAATCCCATTGGACTATGGAGTGAATCTTCATCGGGGCTATAGACGCCTGATGGCAGTGGAGTAAGCTCATGCAGGGCGACATGTCTCCTTGGCAAACAAGAAGACCTCTGACCGCACATAAGGGCAAGCTAGCTTTAGGTAATCTTCATAACAGGTCATACCTAATTTACTTATAGTGGGTCAATGAACTTCACATTCACACACACTGGTTATTGATTGATAGGGTCATTGTCACACTCAAATATGTGGTAATTGAACCTCACAAGTATGTTTGAGTCTTTGAAAATTCTGCCATACTCATTCCATATCAACATCCATATCTTCTTCCGTGTCAAATTCCATATTTTCTTCCACATCAACGTCCATATTTTCTGACATGTCCACATTCATGTCTTCATGGTAAGTCGAGTTGCAAAACATAACAAAATTGGGTACTCCCGATTGTCAAACAATGGACAACAAAAATGGCCAATAGTATTTCTGAACTATAATAGATCATATGAACAACATGCATTCCTATCATGTAAGTCTACATTCATTTAGCATTAACTTGCATTAATCATATCAAATTTTCATAAGATTACATATAGTTTACAGTCGTCGTGCATTTACTTACAATAATAACTCATCATTAGCTTGCATACATCAAATCAAATAAATATTAGACATATACATCATAGTCATTAGCTTGCATACATCATCATAAATATTAAATAAAGCATTGCATAACACATAAAAACATCCACACAAAAAGACAACACACATATATGAAAAGGCCATGTATATATATATATATATATATATATATATATATATATATATATAAGCGTCCAATATACAATAGAGTACCAAGAAGGCTACAAAAGGGAGCACCAAGGCTCACATGTACAAAAGAGTGCATATAAGCACTACATCAACTATCCATGAGAAGACCCCTGAGACCCGGTAGGAGCCCTCGACCTAGTACTCTACCTCGACTCTGTCTGCCTTGATGGCTCGACCATAGATGAAGAAGGAGGATTTGGCAAGGTGATGTGATGTTGTATACACACATCCTCCAAGGAATGTGCGTATGCCCCACTAGCTTGAAGTCGTCGCAATTCCTTCTGATGTCATCGCTCATTCACCAAAATCTCTACCTATAGCCTCGTAACTGTCTCTTGCTCCCAAGCTATAATCACCCTGACCTCCCTTTGAGACTCTAGCATAGTCTATCGCTCCTCCCGTAGCTACTCAAGCTTAGCCTGTAGCCTAGACATCTTGGAGATCTCACCCATCTCCTCATCATCCTCCCTCTCCCCTATCACAAAACCCACCTCTAGAGCCTTCTAGGCCACTACCCTCGATCTTCTCCATCTCGTCGATCGCTGAGACCTTGTCCTCTTCAGAGTTAACCTCGACCCCGTCACTATCGCATCCTCACCTGCCACCTTTGGCACCCATATTGGTTGGGCACAAAACCACTCCACATACTTCGGAGTCACATCGACATCATCCACATCAAACACCTCCAATTGCTCATCGTCCTCCAATGTCACCCGCCATGGTTCGGGACAAGGTAGTGTCACCTCATCCTTCACTCGCTGATACAACACCGACTCATCAGGAACTCTTTGAGGTAAACCAAACTACCTCAGCACCTGCGAGTACTAGAAGTACTCCACCTCCTCATCCCTCTGCCCAACTATCCGTCGACCCTACCACACTCGCCACAACTGTCTCCCATATTCATCCCACCTAGCTCCTCTTCATGGCCTCCATTGCACGTCCACCCGAGCCAAGCCTAACCACATGTCTCGGTACCACTACATAGTGTGTACCTCTTGACTAGGCTGAACCTCCTCAGCCATAGCCCATTGCCTTGCATACGACTCATCCATCCACCATGACTCACATGGTAGCCCCTCGGGCCGAGCTACCACAAAATGCTCCCAAGCCTAGCATTGAAGGAGAAAGTTGCACCCAATCCCCTTTCTCCCCCTCTGTGCCACCTCATATAGCTCCTGGTATAGCTGCACCAATAAATCAAGTGCCCATGCGTACTCCCGAGGATCCATCAGTAGAACACTCACTAAGTCCAATAGGTTCCAAGGGAACCTACACCCAGTGCTATTAGGTAGCACTATGTTGGCCAACACGTACATGATCAAGGCGAGGAGTGCATCTAACTCCTTCATATTTTACATGCTTTAGTATAGTATCCCTCCATCCCCTATCCGGGCCTCCCGCCACTGATCCCCAAGCATTATTCTTCATATCTACCTTCTTATCCCTCCCCACCATCACCTCCTCTCCCTCTACTGGCACCTTGAGAATATGATAAACATCCTCAAGAGTGATAGTAACCTCTCTAGTCGGCAGCTAGAAAGTCCCTCTATCCGGGTCCCACCTCTCGATCAAAGCCAAGAGGTAGCCCTCATTAGCCCTCACCACATCCAATCGGGCCACACCATCTAGGCCTACCCTACTTAGCAGTCCCCAATCCTCCTCTGAAAGCTTCTTCCTCATCCCCAAAACAAGAGGAGAAAAGCGATGTCAAGGCTCAATATCCCTCAGCTGCAACAAACAAAAACACTATGTTAGTTTTAAAATTCAAAAAAATTCAAAAATAAACTAAAAATAAATTTTTGCACAAAGAAAACAAAGGGTATTATCGAGATAAATGTCGCCTTCGCTCCACCAGAAGCACCAAGGCCCTCCTCCGCCATCGCCTCTGCACACTCGCAAGCCTCACTTAGCTCACTAAGTCACTTCCCTCATCAGACACAGCTTCTCAAAGTTTACAACGCACAAATGAGCCTAAAAATTCCTCTGAAATCTATTTATAGCTTTCACTAGAGAATTCAGGCACAGAGCTGTGCCTGAACATTGTGGGTGCTTGCAGAACATGCCAGGCGTAGGCACACGCCTGGCAACAAAAGAGAATGAAGACAAAAACTCCTAAAATGGTAGCTCCCATCATCAAATCTGAACCAAAATTCATCCATACATCATGTACATCATAAAAGTTGATTTTGTGAAATTACAAATAGTTTTGCATGCATATTTTTTGAGAAAAAACAAAATTCTTCACAAATACATATTGCATTGCAGAAACATGCCAACTAAGGTCACATTTTCGCAAAATTAACATCCCACAATTCTTCATCATCTACGTCATCACATTCTTCCATCATCATTATGCATATATCATTCATCATTTTTATTTTGTGTAGGCCATCCAAGCAGACCTCGTATCTAGTATGTTATTCTATAAACTTGGCGATTGCAGTGATGATAATCAATGCAATTCGGTAAGATGAATAATGTACAATAAGGACACTTTCTCATGATCATAATCAATTATCTCGTCATCAAAAATCACAATCACATTTGGCACCTCACATTTTGAATGCAACCTTGCCAAGAACAATTTGCTCGTAATCAATCATTGATGTCCTTGTTTGTGGGGCAAGAAAACACAGATAAATTAAAATCTCAAACACTCATTCATTCGACAATAGTCAAAGTATAGGACATTTTGGTAGGTTGATTGGTTCCATGATGTCACTATCCCACCCCTACGATTGACTTAGTCATCATGCATCTTTCATACATTGCATACTCAATGATGCCATTGTGGCAGCTTATTCAACAAGCATCAAATCATCCCAAAATTTGGGGCAACCACATTACATTATGATTTTCCCATGACGGGATACATCTCACATGATCATAACATCTACACTGGACAAATACCCCTCTCAACCATTGGGGCAAAAACGATATCACATTTTACATCATTCATATCATCCACAATCATTTGCATTTCACATCATTCATTCATCAATTGCACAAATCCACTACATCATTCTCAATTGGCTTGTGAGATACATTCGTAACTCATTCGCCAATTGAGGGGGTAAGCTACAAAAACTTCGATTTTTTTTAATTCTTTTATCTTCAACATCAGTGCGCAAATCCAACAACAGAGAGAAGTTGCTTTTGTGCCCATAGCCCAAGCAGGTGTCTTGTATTTTTGCACCACATTGTGTTTCACACAACATGGTACAAAAGGGGGCATCTATAGACACCAAATCGTAGCCACTAAACCTCCATCCTAACCATCCCACCACCCACTTGTCTTCCATTCCACCTTCCCGCCAATTATTTGGCCCAAATCCACCTTGCAGCCATTTCCTAGCCTAATTGGGGTTATTTTAATATTATTTTATAATATTTTATATTTTATTATATTTTAATATATTTATTATAAAATATATATAAATAAACTCAATTAACCTTAGCCGTCCGATTTCATTTAATCTCCACCATCCATTTTCATTAATCCATGTCACATTCAAAAAGTAATCTCAACCCTAGGATATGACTTAATCTTAGCCACACGATCAAAAGTGTAAGGCTAAAACCCTAAGAAAACCCTAGGTTGGATTATAAATAGGGTATTTTGCAAATGCCCAAACCTTGGAACCTAGAGATTAAGAGATATACTTGGAGAAGCATTTGTTGATGCCTTAGTGAAGCGGAGATAGAGAGAATTGAAGATATGATGCCCTAGCTAAGCCAACAATACTTTTGCCATTCCAACCATCGTCCATCCATCCTCGCTCGTCGCCATAGCCGTATTCCATCTGTCGCCTCAGTTGCCATCCTTCCTAATCTATTTTTGTAGATTTTCCCTACCCTACGAGCGTTGTGTCAAGCTTGCAAAGCTCACTGCAGAGCTTGCCCTGTCTACAAGTGCACACTAGAGCTTTCCAAGCTCGCTGTAGAGCCTGCCTAGTGCCTTCTAGAGCCTGCAACAATCCCAGGTGCAAACCATAGCTTACGAAGCTCACGTCAGAGCTTACTGCGACACTGAAACGAAGATCTGAATCTGCTACACCATGAAATATGCAACAACGAAGCAAGGTATATTTAGTTTTGTTTTATTTCATTTATTCGTTGGTTTGGCATGCATTTTAAATTGATTCTTAAGCTAGGGTTTTGTTAATGTTTGAGGGTCTCACACTGTGGAGCCCTCATAGGTATTACTGATGCTCTTATGTTTTGTTTTGCATGTAGATCTACAAATTCAACATATTCTTTGATGGTTGTTGAAGCTGGAGCGGCCCCACATTGGATATTCAAAGCCCACTCAACTTGTTGGGATTAAGGACACACTCAAATCTGAAGACATTTCTGTTATATCTAACTAGGGTTTCGGAGAACCCTAGTTCCACTGTAAATTATTGTATCAAATATCCGCATTGGATACTTATTGTAACAAAGGAGTCTATTGGCCCCCCCATTGAATACATATTTCTTTTGTGTAATCTATTTTGTCTCATTGCTTTATTTGATTCTACCATTTTATTTTCAAGTGTCGTGTCTTTGCATCCACATGATCAAAGTAGAAACAAAGAAAATTGAAGTCATCCAAACTCTGCCTACTCCTAAAACACAAAAGGACATTCGTATTTTCCTAGGATTACCTGATTACCATAAGAGGTTTATATCAAAATTTAACAAAATTGCTAAACCTCTTACCACATTGTTAACAAAAGATGCAGAGTTTGTCTCGACTGAAGAATGTGAACAAGCATTCAACACCCTAAAGGAAAAACTGATTACTGCTCTTGTACTAAGAGGTACAAATTGGACCATACCTTTTCACATATATGCTGATGCATCTAACAATGCATCAGGCTCAGTACTGGGATAGAAATATGGTGATGATTTTTATGCCATCTATCATGTTACCAAAAATCTTATAGGTGCTAAATTGAATTATACTGTCACAGAGAAAGAGTTTCTTGCAGTAACACATGCTCTTAAAAAATTTTGTCATTATATTACAGGTTATCAGGTATTTGTGCACACTGACCACTCAACAATAAGATACTTGACAAACAAACCTGGGATTAGTGGCAAAATTATCATATGGTTGTTGCTTTTGCAGGAATTTGATGTAACAATAGTAGAAAAGCCAGGAAAAGACAATGTGGTAGCTGATTTCTTATCTAGATTGACACCTCCAAACTATGTAACTACAGAAGACCAATTTCTAGATGAGCATTTGTTTGCTCTAAATGATCAGATACCTTGGTACGCAGACATGGCTAATTATTTAGCCACTAGTAGAGTATCCCCTGCACTTTTACCTCATGAAAAATAAACTTTAATTGAGAAAAGTGCAAATTTCTCATGGATTGATGGGTGCCTGTTTAAAATAGGACCTGATCAAATCATGAGGATATGTGTTGCTGGAGAAGAAATAATTGAAATACTAAAGGCTTGCCATGATGAACCTTGTGGTGGCCATTTTGCAGGAAAAATGACTGCATATAAAGTGTTGCAGGCTAGTTATTACTAGCCTTCACTATTCAAATATGAAGCCAAGCATGTGAGTCAGTGTGATCAATGTCAGAGGATGGGAAAACCTACTCTCAGAGATGAGATGCCACTCCAACCACATGTTCACATTGAACCATTTGATAAATGAGGGATGGACTTCATAGGACCTATTAATCCATAGTTAGGAGGTAAGAGGTATATCCTACTTTGTACTGACTATGTAACAAAATGGGTTGAAGTACAAAATTTACGTGATTCAAAGGAGAAAACTATAGTAGGCTTCTTGTATTCAGTTATTTTTGACAAGAATTGGGGTCCCAAGGGAGATCACAATAGATCAAGGGCCTTAGTTTACTTCAAATATGATCCAAGAACTCATGCAACAATATAAAATCAGGCATAACAAAACCACTCCCTACCATCCACAGGCAAATGGGTAAGTTGAGGTAACCAATAGAGAATTGGAGAATATCCTGACAAAGACAATACAACAACATAGGAATGACTGGGCTACTAGATTACTAGAAGTAGTATGGGCCTACAAGACCACCTGGAAGACTACTACTGGTTTCACACCATTTTAGCTAGTCTATGGAAAAACAACCATGATGCCCATAGAGTTTGAATTTAAAACACTTAGGACTATTGTAGAATTGAATATCAATCTGGATGATGCACAAAAATATAGAATTCAGAAGCTTAATCAATTGGATGAATACCGCTTTGAGGCTCTACAAAAAACAAAGATCATTCAGAAACAAAGGGCCAAGTGGCATGACCGTCACACTAGTCCAAAGCAGCTTAAAGTGGGAGAATGGACATTACTCTATGATTCTCGGTTCCAGGAAAGGAAGGGCAATCTCATGCAATGTTGGATGGGGCCATATGAAGTAATTGAAATCATCAATAATGGGGCTGTAAGAGTTAGAACAATAGATGGCAACAACATTACATTGATAGTCAATGGCCATCGCCCACATCCATACTATGTGTTTGAAGCATACATGATTGAGTCTAGATTAGGCATGGGGGAGACCCCAGTTGATTCTGATTTTATCTCGAGTTAGTGAGTTGTGGACCTAGTCCACATAGTCCTAAAGACAATTATTATTTTAAATTATTCTTTTTTTTAATTGTGTTTTTGTTTTGCAGGAATAATGCCCTTTGTGCAACTGTTAGGAAGCCTGGGAGACTTAGGCCTAACAAGGACATGATCCATGAACCTGCACTTTCCAAATTTTCTAGGAGAATTTGCTTGTAGTAGGAGTAGTTAGTCCCCATTCAAAAAGGGGAATACTAAACCTGAACCTGCACAAGAGTGTTTAGATTGGTCTTTTTGGACAATAAAACATTCAACTACTGGTTCAGGCGCTGATGCTAATTTTGTACCTGTTTTTCAATTAGAAGCACTGAAAAGGCCTGATAAACCTGACAACGCATATACATGGACAAATTAGCACATGTTGAATAAAAGGTGTTTGCTTCCTGTTGTACAGTGGAAAGTGTCTGCTTCCCATTATACAGCGAAAGGCGCCTGCTTCCTATTGTACGATGGAAGGCATCTACTTCCCGTTGTATGATGGAAGACACCTGCTTCCTGTCATGCGAACAATAGTTGCCTCCTTCTCGAATTCTTCAACCATGACACCTTATTATCGTTAGCATCAAACTTCAACACAACTCTATGGTCGATAGAACAGAGCAAACACATCGACAACCAACTTGAAAGGATTTTTAGCATCATAACTAAACAAGGGATAATGTCAAAGGTGATTCATCACCTATGTTGCAACTATTACATAAATTTATTTTGTAAATCGAGAAAATCAAATATCAACATATTCTGGAAACATAATACATTGAGATATTCTGATTGTTTGTTCATTCTGAAATTATAATAAAGCTGGCTGCATACTATATAAATATGCAGACCATCCCTGAAGAATTCCCTCGATCTTGTTATGTAATTTTCCAGTTACAAACTATTAATATAAATCCCTGCATTACTCTTGTAAAAAGTATTCTCTAAGAATCCGGTGAACATTCTACCATGGGCAGAACCTACTAGAATCGTGGGCCCACTTACAACAAAGTTCTTCCCTATTTCTCTATTTTTCTATATTTATTTTCATAAATTAATTTATTTCCAGCATTTTCCCTGTTTTCTGTAATTTTCAGCAAGGTAGTTATTTAGAGTTTTTATGTTTTCAGTCATTTTTCTTAGACTTAGCATAGGATTATGGGTTTAAACATAAAATTCAACAAACATTAAACACCCCCAAACCATAATCCAAGGGACTCATCTCCGGAGAATGAATTGCAAGCATAGATTTTGCACGACTGCTCACAAGACTACGAGCTACCTCGGGTTGACAATTAAATGGAGGCAATTAATTGAACCATAGAAAAACTAACCAATATTTTGCCCAATAGTTCCTTCACATATAGTAGATATAGATTATGTTTTGTACATTTATGACCTAGTGTATATTTCTCATCATAATTATAACATAACCCTTTTGCTTTGTGAGCGTTCGTTGCTTAATGAGTTAGGTGCTTGATTTGTGGTGGTGAGTGCCCTAATTTTTTGTTGGTTGTAATGGTTGTGGAGTTATAACTTGTCATGGTTCATATGGATGGAATTAGGTTGTATATTTATCCATAACTAATTTTATCAACCTGATAACTTCCATCAAGGTAGTGAGTGTAAACATTTTGACGTCACCATAGATGTCTTCCTTTAGGTCATTAATAAAACAACTTTTGAAAAATTATCATCAACCCCTCTTGTTCAATTTACCAATATTTCTGAGTTAAAGATCGTTGTATCCTGGGAATTGAGGGAGGAGCAGATGGTAGAAGCAGGGACCAATGATGGTGATGGTAGGAATCGATCCTCTAGAGCGACGGGTGAAGGATCTAGACCAGGTAAATAAGCCGCTTCTATTGGTGAAGCAGTTTTTCCAAGGAAGCCCCCTGAGGGCCCTTGGGATAAGGAACCTCTCGACAAAAGACATGACGAGGGCCCCAACCCCAATAAGGACCCAAGTACTGGAAGCCCGAGAGGGCCTTCGTATGCCCAGGTCATATCCAATGGCTTAAACATTTCAAAAACCCTATATAATCATCTTTATCCGGTTAGAACAAATATTATCATCCCAAAAGGAGTTTTTCCAACTACGTTTCATTGGAATCATATTATTTGATTGGCAAGTTCATTGGAGGATGGCCTGATATAAAGACAATAAGATGCTCGGCCTTCTCCAAATGGAAGACCTCAAGAAACATGGAGATTGTAGCTCTTTCCTGAGTTCTTTTTGCCATAAAGTTGTGCAACCATGATGATGCAAGCTGAATCCTAACGGGGGGACCATGGTTCCTCGATAGAAGGAGCCTATTCCTTAGGAGGTGGGCCACGGATTTCAACCCTAACACCCAAAGCATAAACTTCGCACCCATCTGGGTCCACATTCCAGATCTACCTTTTCACTTATGGCACGAGGACATTCTGGGAGCCATTGCCAAGACCATTGGAGACCTGGTGGTGATTGATTCTGCAACCAAAGCACACTCAAGAATGGTCCATGCTCGCATTTGTGTGAACACCAACCTTGATTCTGAGCTTCCCACCTACGTAAACCTAATATCGGGCTCCTTCAGATGGTGTCAACCTCTAGAATATGAAAACAAGCCAACATTTTGCATCCATTGTCACACGCAAGGCCATCTCAGAAACCAATGCTCCCTTCTAAAGGCTAAACCCTCAAAGGAATCTGAGGATTCTAAAAAGTTCATATCGAGGCCTCCCCCATCAGATCCCAGAATTGGTTTCCTCCCCAACCTTCAAGGAACCATCATCTCAAGAATATTCAAACTTTTCCCAAAAATAATAGCTCATCTTCGCATGCCAACCAGGTCATGAACTATCAAAAAAGGGATGATTCCTCTGATGATAAAGGGAAAAAAATTGTTGATTCTCCTTTGGTCCCTGAGCAAGACCAGGTATGTCTTTCTCTTGAAACTAATTTTTTTCTTTCTAAGGGTATAACGGGCTTCCCAATGGCTGATCCCCCACCCCTAATCCCATTTGATCCTCCCCAAACTGATCCGCTCAAGAATGAGTCCATTGAATCTCCTTCAAGATCTAGTCCCTCCCACCCCCCTCCTGAACCCTTTGGACCAGTATCCATCCCTTCTAAAGATGAAGATGAAGGAATTCCTATTCCACCTTAGTCTATCCCAAAGAACTTTAGCCCCAAGTAGACCCAAAGCAAAAAATCTCTCATTGATTATGGAAGTGATAAAAAGAGAGGAAGGTCATCCACTGCTGAGCAAAGATGAAAAGAGATTGAAGAAGATATAGCAAACGACTTCCAAGCCACTCTACTCTCTGACTCTCTGAACCTGATAAGAGATGAACCCAAAAGATCCAAACCTCCCCCACAACAATCAAAGGGAGGCAAAAAAGCCCCTAAAAATTTTTAAATGAAGATCCTCACTTGGAATGTGAGAGGCCTCAATGGGGCCCCCAAGCAACGCCTGGCTACAAATTTGAGAAAGGAGTACAATCCTACAATTCTCATTATGCAAGAAACAAAAGTAGATGAGAGCTCTTCCCCTAAAGTTGCTAAAGCAATATGGAATAAAGGTGAATTTGTCTTCACCCCTGCCCAAGGAACCTCTGGAGGGTTGATGTGCATGTGGGATCCAACCAAAGTTGAAGGAAGAATGATTTCCTCCTCAAACAGGATCATAAACATGCTTTTCCACTACAAAAATAGTAACAACACCTGGATCCTCACCAATGTTTATGCCCCCAATAACCCCCTAGAAAGAGCCTTACTATGGAACTCTATAATTCAAATGAGGAACTCTTTCAATACCATCCCTTGGATCCTCGCAGGAGATTTCAATAGCCCTCTCTTCCCTTCTAATAAAAAAGGAGGCAACATTTCGCTTACCAAAAGCATGGAGGAATTTGGGGAGTTCATAGATGCAAACGAACTCATGGATGTCCAATTGAAAGGAGAAAAATTCACCTGGAGCAATAGAAGGGTTGGAAACAGTCTCATTCAGGTTAAATTGGATAGGGTCCTCCTCTCAAGAGAGGCTATCCCCATTTTTGGAGATGCAACCCTCAAATCCCTTCCCAAAATTGGTTCTGACCACAACCCCCTTCTGCTTGAAGCCATCAAAACTCCCTCTTTCAAGATCCCCTTTCACTTCGAGGCTATGTGGTTCCATCACCCAGACTTCAAAAACCAAGTTTCTCAATGGTGGCAACAATCCTTCAAGGGATCCCCTTCTGCCCAAATCTTCCAAAAACTCAAATTCATCAAAGAAAATATTAGGACTTGGAATATAGAAATATTTAGAAATATCTTTGAAAGCAAGTAGATAGTCAAAGAGAAACTGGAAATCATAGAGCAACAAATCCAAGCAGGTAACCAGGATAGCAACATCAAAACCGAAGAGAGCAAGCTCCTAGCTGAATATCACAATATCCTGGCCAGGGAAGAAATGTACTGGAGGTAGAAATCAAGGGCCCTTTGGCTTCGGGATGGTGACTCGAATACTAAATTCTTCCATGCATCAACCTTGAGAAACAGGAGTTCCAACAAAATATTAGAGCTCACCTGCAGTGATGGACGACTAACAAGGGAGATTTCTAAAATTAGGAATGAATTTATTAATTTCTTCCAGTCCCTCCTGAGCACCCCCTCTCCTATTTTCCCTTGGGCTAAAGAATCCCTCTTGGCCAATATTCCCCATTCCATCTCCTCATCCACCAACGCAATGCTCATTAGCCCTCTCACCCATGAAGAGATCAAAGGAGCCCTGTTTTCTATGCAGCCTGACAAGGCCCCCAGACCAGATGGCTTCTCTCCATGCTTCTTCCAAGCATTTTGGGATCTGATTGGCCCTAAAGTATGTGTAGCAGTCAGAGACCTCCAATCCTCTAGGACCATTCCTCGAGGGATCAATTCCACCTTCATCACCTTGGTTCCCAAAGTTTTATCCTGCAAAGCTTTGTCTGATTTTCGACCCATCAGCCTCTGCAATGTCCTCTACAAGATCCTAACCCCCCGTTAAAGAGAGGACCATAACTGATGGGGTCATTACCATTCATGAGGCCCTGCACTCTACTATCCTGGCCAAGAAACCAACCTTCCTCCTAAAGTTGGACATGAATAAAGCCTTTGATAGAGTCAATTGGGACTTTCTTCTCAATATCCTCCTCAAGTTTGGCTTTCACCCGACATGGGTGGACCTTATAAAAGGTTGCATCTCCTCTCCTTGGTTCTCTATCTTAGTCAATGGGTCCCCTATTGGGTTCTTCTCTAGCTCTAGAGGTCTGAGGCAAGGAGATCCCCTCTCCCCAATCCTATTCATTATCCTAGTTGAGGCTTTAGGGAGATCCATTACAAGTGCTAGCAGGAGAGGTCTAATTTTTGGGATCAAAACTGCTACTGGTCTTAACCCTATTACCCACCAATAGTTTGTTGATGATACTATCCTATCCACATCCACCTCAGTTTCTCAAGCCAAGGCCATTAAGCACATCCTTCACCTATATGAGAGCACTACAGGGCAAAAAATCAACCTCCTCAAAAGCAAAATCTTCTTCATTAACACACCCCATATTCGACAAATCAAAATAGCATGGATCCTTGGGTGTTCCTCGGAGGCTCTCCCCACCACTTACCTTGGGCTCCCCCTATTTTCAGGAAACCCCTTGACTTCAATGTGGAACAACATCATTGAGAGAATTCAAAAAAAGCTAGCCTCCTAGAAAGGTCACCTTCTTTCCCATGCAGCCAAATCTACCCTCACTTTGGCTTGTCTCTAGAGCATCCCGGTTTACTTCTTATCTGTCTTCAAGGTCCCAACCTCAGTGAGCTCTAAGATCGAGCAAATTCAAAAAATATTCCTCTGGTCTGGTAGTGAAGACAGGAAGAGAATTCCCCTTGTGGCTTGGAATTTGGTTTGTCGCAATAGAAATCAAGGGGGTATTGGGCTCAGGAAAATCACCAAAATGAATCTGGCTCTTCTGGCCAAGCATGCGTGGAAGATTTGTACCAACAACAGTGCATAATGGGTCAAAATAGTCAAGAAGAAGTATTTGCAGAACCACCATTTCTTGAATGAACAGGGGCCCCAGGCTGGATCTGCCTTCTGGAAATCCATCATTCAGACCAGAAACCTTATCCAAAAAGGCATTAGATGGATTCTTGGCAACGGAAACAACATTGACTTCTGGCATGACAGGTGGCTCCAAGATGAACCTCTGAGTGACAATGGAACCCTGGTGGTTCTCAAGCCCTCCACTGATACCCTCCTAGGGAGCAAGGTTGTTGACTTCATTAACTATCACAATGGGGACCCTAGATGGAAAACCATCAATGTTGCCAACTTCCCCAATCAAGTCGTTGCCTTATCCAGTCTGCTCAATGTAGTCACCATCCCTTCTGGAGAAGCTGAAGATAGGCCCATATAGGGAGGAACTGATGAAGGGTATTTCTTTGTAAAATCAGCCTATATCCTCCAAGAGAATACCCAGGCTTCAACTATTTCGTTCAACCTAGTTTGGAAGAAGAAACTCATACCTAAAATTAGTTTCTTCTCCTAGATTGTTATTCAAAACAAAATCCTCACTATCAAAAATTTGGCCAAAAGAGGGTTCATGATTCCCAACCGCTGCTACCTTTGCTTGTCTGACTGGGAATCTTTGAACCATATTTTCATCAACTGTGCTTTCTCTTCTACTGTCCTTGGCCACTTGCTCAATTCCTTCCACATCCAGTGGGTTTGGCCTAGAACAATTATTGATCTATTCTATCAGTGGCCTAATCCCTTTATCAATCCTAGGCTCTGCTCCCTCTGGTATTTTTACCTCCATCACTTCATTTGGTAAATCTGGCTTGAACACAACAATAGGGCCTTCTCTGCCTCATCCAAGGATCCCCTCTCTATGGCCTCTAAATATATTGCCTATGCTATCAAAAATATTTGGCTTATCCCTTGCTCCTTGGCTCCATCCCTGGCTCTCGAATGCTCTATCTTCAAGTCTCTTTCCATCCCCGAGGAGGATCCTACAACTCAACCAAGGCCCAATCCCAGAGCTAATATCAAATGGAAGCCCCCCCGGAGGGCTGGATCAAGCTCAATTTTGATGGGGCTTCCAAAGGTAATCCTAGCACTATTGGTGCAGGAGGGGTCATCAGAGACCACAAAGGCAACCTGATCCTTGCATTTGCTGAATACCTCGGGTCTTAGACCAACAAATTTGTGAAAGCTAAGGCTCTGTGGAGAGGGCTTGTCTTACTCAAAGAGGATCCCAGGAGCACAATCATAGAAGGTGACTCTTTGAATATCATCAACTATATGAAGAACGACAAGAGTCCATCTTGGAAAGTCTTCAACACCATCCAAGAATCTAGAAAGCTTCTTTAGAATCACCTACAGATGACCATCCACCACAACTATAGGGAAGCCAATCAAGTTGTTGATCTTATGGCCAACATGGCAACCTCCTCCAATAGCCTCAAAGTGTGGTGAGATAACTTCCCTTAGAACATCACTAATGCTGCAAACCTCGAAAAGCCTAATAATCAGAGGGGCAAGTCCCAATGAAAGGAATTTTGAAGCTAAGCTCATCATAGGGCCTCTCCCTAACAATGCTAGAATTTTCAAAATTTCTTCCCTGAATGCGGACCACCATCCTCACGGGTTGACCATGACAATGCAAAATTATACTGTCATCAATTTTGAGCTCGCAGGTGGCAAGGCATGGGAAGCTCCTAATTTTCATCACATGCTCAATTTATGGTGGTGTCCTGACCACAATGCCAGTGGCACACACGCCAACCAAGCTACCTTGTTCCACGTAATCAGAGCCCTGTACCACTATGCTTTTTGCTACGTGGTCAGGCATAGAAATCTAGAAAGACATATCTATCTTCATCTCGCTAATCATGCCGAGGATCTCCACCATTTTTTGCCTTCCCAAGTTATCGTTTGCTCTTCCCAACGTCCCCCATTCTTCCATGTAATATTTTTTTGGCCTCATCCCAGCCTATCCGCTCGTGCTCCAATCATGCCAATCTCAAGCGGTTTGATGTCGATCATTTCAAGCATTGGGGCGATATCATATTCCTTCTCGAGCACTCCCGATCCCCAACCCTTACCTTGTTCCAATGCGCCTTTGCTCAACCCACTTCCATCACTTCCGGCCCTTTTAGCTCGCTCCAATATTTTTTAACCTGCAAAGCCTCTACTTCCTTAGCTCGCGCCTCTTTTTATGTCAAGCTTGGTTCAGCTCTACTGAATTCTACCCCAGCTTCCACCCTCTCCTGATTCTTTACCCTAGCCCCTGATCCCTAGCTAAAAGCATGGCTTATATCGATCCGACTTAGCTTAACCTGAACCCCACTGCCTAAATTTTCATGGATGCCAAAGGTTTTACCCCCTTCTTGCAGAAGTTTTTTGGGGTCGAGGACCAGATTACCAAGGATTTCATTGCTTCTTGGAACCAGGGTGAGGTCAAAGTTCAAGGGATTCACTTCAAAGTGACCATCGAGATGTTGGTAGAGATCATTGGTCTTTCGCTCACGAGTCGCTTCATTCACCGTGACAAGCATAATTGGGAGGAAGAAACTAACCAATTCCCTGACAAAGGTAAAATTCTAGGTTGGGATAAGTCTACCCTCCACTGTTCTTCCCTCCCGACTCCTTGGAACATAGCTATCATCCCCATCATGCAGTACGTCACCTGTGATGACCTTGAGAAGCCCCTAAGGAGCTTTCACCTCACCTTTGTCAATCACCTTCGGGATGGTAAGGTTGTTTGTGTCCCTGATTACCTCCTTTACTCCCTCACTCTATCCATTGAGAAATGTCAGAAGTCCAATGACAAGCCCCTTCACCAAGGCCTCCTGCCTATCATTTTCAAGCATGCCCTAGCCACCTGCCCCCTATCCACAATGTCAAACTCATGTCTTTCAATCCTCCCGATGAACCCCACCTTTCCCCCAGTCGGGACCCCATTCCTAATGATTCCCCTATTGGCCCTGGTTTAGTTGGGGGTCGCTCGAAGCCTTCTCCCCTCAAAAGTGCTAGGCAAAGTGATCAGAGGAAGCGTGTGGCTACTTCAAACACTCCTCCGATGCCCAGATCCTCTGCTAGGCTCAAAAAGCCAAATATGGAGCATTCATCCTCCTCAACTCATGTCATTTTTGAATCTGAGAGTGATAAAGATGACCCCTGCTCCCAGATGTTGTTGGAGCTCATGATCACGAATATAAATGCAACCATCAAGTCCCTGGAGGAAGCCTCCAAGATTCTATCTCGCTACACTCAGAATATTACAGGTTCCACGTCAAGGAAGATGGATGATAGCAAGAAATGATTGGTTGGGGTCCCTCCGTCTGGGCCCTCTAGTGCACATGGATGCTCTTGTTTTTGTCTGTTCTACCTGGTTTGGCATATATATTTTTATTCGGTTTAGTTCAGATGGTGCGTTCATAGATGTTGCAGGTGGTTTTCGGTCTTACGCCTATGTCTGGTTAGGGCTTGCTCAATCTATTTTTTGTTCTAGTCGCATCTTCCCTCCGGGTCTAAGAGGGTTTTGGTTTTGGTTGTTTTTATGGGTGTCTGAGGTCCCTAGAACCTCCTTGGAATTTTTGGTTTTTGCGTCTGGCTAATCGACCTCTATTGTAATAAGGTTTTGGGTTCCTTTCAAAACCCGTAATGTAAATATAATACAAATTATAAAAAAATTTTACCAATATTTACAACTACATTTGGTAGTCATGGATAGAGTGAGTTTGTCTTAATTTAGTTAATGCCTTTACGAAGTTTTCATATTCTCTTGGGAAAAATTAAATGAGAAGGGTATGAAAAAATTGTTCCTATGTAGTGCACAGTATGTTTTATTCGACCATTGATACCATTGATGTTGGAATATCTATAATCTGACCTTATTAGGGTAAGGTTGACAGTGATGAAGTTTCTATAGTCACTCTTGATGTAAGCCTATGAGCATCTAATGTATAAGTCTAAAAGCAATTTCTATGTAAGCTTACATGTATTTTCTATGTAAGCCTACAAGAAATTATGATGTATTCACCCTTAGAAATATGGGTTAAACAACCTCTATGATTAAATTCAATTAAAGGGTTTAATACATTTCATATATTGTAATTTAGTACTCAAGTCAAGTTATGCCGACTTAAGGTTAACTATTAATTGGGTATTAGGTATCACTATAAATACCCCCAACGACTGATCCATTACATCAGTTTATGATATGTTATCATGGGTTGGCTATGGTCTCTCTCTATTATGCTTCTCTTACATATGATTATGGTGGTGATGCTTTGAGATGATTTTGTTAGAAAATGCTATAAATTCTAATAAATGAATAGCTTCGTATTCCAAGTTGAATGAAGTTATGGGAAGTTTTTGATCTATGAGAGTTTAATTCATAGGAAAATATTTTTCTACTTTGTACAACCAACTTGTGGGGTTGTTAGTAGAATATTTAGGGAAATCCAATTTAAGTATGCATTTAATTCTTCCAATATTGGGTTGGTATGGGAAAGTATATAGACTAGTGATAAATTGTTGCATTGTGTTAGAAATTTTTCCAATAGATGACTATCTACTTTATTGAAATTATTGTCTTATAATATTTTATTTGTTGAAATATTTGTAATCTGATATTATTAGGCCAAGGCCAATAGTGATGAATCACCTACGGGTACTCTTTATGTAAGTCTATGGGTAAGTTCTATGTAAGCTTTCAAGCATCTTTATGTAAGCCTATGGGCAAGTGATATGTAAGAATTTAACATCTTGATGTAATGCTATGGGCATATTCATGTAAGCCTATGCACATATTTCTATGTAAGCCTATGAGCATTCTTCTATGTAAGCCTATAGGAATCTATGTGTAAGCCTATAATCATCTTCATGTAAGCCTAAGGGCACTCTCATGTATTCACCCTTAGTGATATTGGTTAATCCACCTTTATGGATAACCTTTCTTAAAAGAATAATTTTTTATTATTTTATTATAAGGTAAATCTCAAGGTTAAGTTTATATCTTCTTTAGGTTAAACTCTCATTGGGGTTTTGGCATCACTATAAATTCCCCTCAATGAGAAATCATTTATATCATAATTGTGAATATAATATGATAATTAGGGGTGCCTACAAACACACCTTATATTTCTTGTAGTCTCCCTTTCTTTATTTTTCATCGTTTACTATTGTTATGTTTTAATTATCTTTTATTCTTTTCAACATATGATTATGGTGAATGCATATTTTGGAAGTTTTATGAAAAATATTACAAATTCGAACATCATAGCAGAGCCAAATCTAAAGCAACTTCATTCACCAACAAAAGGAAGAATTCATAATCAATGATTGAAGGGTAGCTATTCAGGTTATCTCTATTTTAAATTTCAAAATTTAAAAGTTCAATGCCATTCTTTTGGCATCAACATGCTAAAGCATGTGCTTTAGCCTCGACTAGTTGATGTTTGTCCATGCATATCGGTGCTTAACTGACATGCTAACATAGACAATACAACAACCAAGTCACAGGCTTGAAAGCTGACAAGAGGTGCATTTGAATCTATGGAATTTTTTTATAATGACATCATATTCGAGTATATACAAAGGCCATATCCTATTGTTCCATTCATATCTACCTTGATAATTAAGTGGTTGGACTACTTTTTAGCATGCATGAGCTATATGGTTTTGATCCCTACAATGTGGGTCTGGCATCCTTTTTCTCTTGAGTTGGTGTATGCACCTTAAGTGGGAAGCTTGCCTTATCCTTTCAAAGTATGTATATAGTGCAATGGTAAGATTACCCACTTTCATGGGTGAGGTATCATATTTGAGCCTTGTCAACTCTAGAACCCATTCAAAAATTATATATATAGTCAAATTGCCAATGAAATTAGGCCAAGTGTCAAACATTGAATCATAGACACAACAACCAATCTAGTGGTGACACATCGTAACAACTAATTTTATAAAATATTTTCTAAGGTTTGGCATTTGGTTTTTTCTTGATTTGAGTGATAATTCAACCAAATATTCTAGAGACAATAACTTTTGCATTTCAAGTGTTTGGAGCCCCTTTTTTAGATTGCATAATTTTTGAGCTCTACTTAGTGGTGACATCAATTTATGGACCTATAATAGATATGTTTAGGGTTTTTATGCAAGATGGATTCCTTAGTGTATGTTACCTACCTCAACTTGAAAAATTATAGCACTTGGTTAGTTCAAATGGTAGAATTAATTAGAAGCATAAACCATTCATATCAAGATCATGTATAAATATTCTATTTTCTCATAACAAATGTTTGCTTTAGCCTCAACAACCTTATATTTATTGCCGTCTATCTTTGTTTATTTTCGTCATTCACTATTGTTATCTTTTAATTTTATTTTCTTCTTTTCAGCATATGATTATGGTGAATGCATATCTTGGAAGGTTTATGAAAAATATTACAAATTCAAACATTGTAGTAGAGCCAAATTTAAAGCAACTTCATTCATCAACAAAAGGAAGAATTCATCATCAATGGTTGAAGGGTAGCTATTCAGGTTTTCTCTATTTCAAATTTTAAATTTTAATAGTTCAATGCCATTCTTTTGGCATTGACATGCTAAAGCATGCGCTTTAGCATCGACTAGTTGACGCTTGTACATGCATATCGGTGCTTAAGTGACATGCTAACATAGACAATGCAACGATCAAGTCACGAGCTTGAAAGTTGACAAGGGGTGCATTTGAATCTATGGAAATTATTTTTAATGGCATCATATTTGAGTATATAGAAAGGTCATATCCTATTGTTCCATTCATATCTACCTTGATAATTAAGTGGTTGGACTACTTTTCAGCATGCATGAGCTATGAGGTTTGGATCTCTACAATGTGGATCTGGTGCCCTTTTTCTCTTGAGTTGGTGTATGCACATTAAGGGGGAATCTTGCCTTATCCTTTCAAAGTATGTATATGGAGAAGTGGTAATATTACCCACTTTCATGGGTGAGGTATCATATTTGAGCCTTGTCAGCTCTATAACCCATTCAAAAGTTATATATATAGTCAATTTTCCAGTGAAATTATGCCAAGTGTCAAACATTGAATCTTAGACACAACAACCAATCTAGTGGTGACACATCACAACAACTGATTTTATAAAATGTTTTCTAAGATTTGGCATTTGGTTTTTTCTTTATTTGAGTGATAATTCAACCAAATATTCTAAAGACAATAAATTTTGCATTTCAAGTGTTTGGATCCCCTTTTTTAGATTGCATGATTTTTTGAGCTCTACTTAGTGGTGACATCAATTTATGGACCTATTATAGATATGTTTAGGATTTTTATGCAAGATGGATTCCTTAGTGTATGTTACCTACCTCAACTGGAAAAATTATAGCACTTGGTTAGTTCAAATTATAGGATTACTTAGAAGAATAAATCATTCATATCAAGGTCATGTATAAATGTTTTCTCTAGCCTCAAATACCCTTTAGTGTAGTGTTTGGTAATTTCAGGTTGCAATAGAAGTAGGTTTTTGATGATTACTGTAAGGCATACCTTGTGTCTGTGGGCCCTTCCTAAACATTGGGATTGATTATTCAGAGATGTGCCTATTACTTCGTAATTCAATTACCTTTGCTAGATATTGAGGGATATATTGTGGTCACCATAGTGCATGTCAAAGATATTCTCATAGGAAGCTCAACATATTTATACAAGAGGAGTTATAAATTTATGTTGAAGAGAGGTTGATCCAATTAATGTACCTTTGGAAAAGAGAAGGTAGCAAGATCAAGTGGCTTGTACAAGCATTCATTATGGGGGGATATGTAACATCTCTAATGTATCCTCTCCTTGGGACCCAATTCATATTATGGGGGGTGTTGAAATGCTTGTAATCTAACCTTGTTAGGCCAAGGCCAATAGTTATGAAGTACCTATGATTGCTCTTGATGTAAACCTATGTGCAAGTGTTATGTAAGCTTTGAGCATCTTGATTTAATCCTACGAGCATGTTCATACATGCTTATGGGCATATTTTTATGTCATCCTATAAGCATTCTCATATGTAATCCTATGGGTTTCTATGTGTAAGCCTATAAGTATCTTCATGTAAGCCTAAAGGTACTCTTATATATTTATCCTTAGTGGTATTGGTTAATCTACCTTAATGGCAACCTTGCTTAAAAGGATAATTTATAATTATTTTATTATGAGGTTAACCTCAAGATTAAGTAAATGTTGACCTAAGGTTAGCCTCTCATTAGAGTTTTGCTATCACTATAAATGCCCCTCAATAAGAAATAATTTACATCATGAGTGTGAATATAATGTGATAATATAGGGTGCCCATAGGCACCCACTTTATACTTCTTGTTGTCTCCCTTAATTTATTTTTTATCTTTTGCTATTGCTATCTTATAATCTTCTTTTCTTATTTTCAACATATGATTGTGTTGAATGCATATTTTGGAAGGTTTCTAAGTAATATTGCAAATTTAAACAATATTTAGCATTAAGGACAATCAATCTACTATCAAGATCATCAATTTTATCTAACTTGTCCAACTTAGATAATTGTTGGAGTATAGTAGATAGTGTTGACTATATTGTTTTGATTTTTTCATTCATCTTTCCAAGGTCCTAATATCTTCAACCATTATCTCTAATGGTCATCCAAGGTCTTGTGGAGGAATTACTAAGGATTTATACCAAAATTATTAGTACAAGAAAAGGATCAAAATAGACATGAAGGGGATCAAATTGAAAAAAAAGGTGATTTTTTTCTAAATTTCCTTTCCTTACCCTCTATACTCTATTTTCCTATCTGAAGGGGATCTATTATTTTAGAATGAACATTTTCCTTATGGTTTGTGAGATATTTATCATTGAAGTTTTATACTTTTGAACTATATAGGATTTAAATACTCAAGATCCAACTATCATAGTAACTTAATTTTGAACATTGTGATTTATTGACTCATTATATCACTATACTAATATACCCTTCTCTATCCTATTTTGCCCTAATTTGGTTAAATCTACTTGAAACTATGTGAACCTGTGTAAATATGCCAATTTATATCCAAGTATACTTATATCTATTCATGGCTAGGGTATTTATAGGGAATTTTTAACCGAGGGTATGCATAGTATATAGGCTCTTTGATATACTTATCCCATTTGTAAATAAGGAGTTGATCAAATGTTTTAGTACTCTAATTATAGAGGGTTCCACCATACCCATAACCACACCATATTGTCTTTATGATATGAAGATAGTAACTTCTAGGGATAACCACATATTGGTATACTATAGACTCAAGTGGCAAATGGATTCATACGGTTTAACTTATCCTAAACCCTAGAGTGTGTTTTGATATACCCAAAGGCATTTGGAAGCTCAAGTCTGTCTATATATGTTGTTTGAGGCCTAGGTATGATTGAGTCCTCTTCCACCTCACTTCACACATTTAAATATTCTTAGCCAATAATGATAGTTTAATATTTTAAAATCCTTGCTATAGATTTTCTAACCTTACTAAAAAATATGGCCAAAAATTTTCGAGTAACCCACTACTTACACCACTTTCTTTTCACCAAGATCCTATGAGGGCAAGGTGAGAACAAATGATGGGTAGTTATATTAGGCTACTAAAATTTTATTGTTGTTATGAAGCATAATTCTAGAAAGATATTTGATATCACTTGGTATGATCTTACCTACAAGAGGTGATCAAAATAGAAATAACATGTGAAAAGAACAAAATGCTTAATATACACAAATTATAGTTGCAAACATGCTTATATTCATAAATCAAATATAAAGTATGATGGGCCTCTTCTAGGGGGTAACTTCCTTAAGAGCATAACTCCAATACAAAATATGATTTCAAATGATGATCTCTTCATTACAAATCTAATATATAAGTATCACAAACCTAACCCTAATGCTCAAGGGTCAGCCTCATATACAAAATAGGCACCTAAGCTAATAACTAAACCATGATTTTAAAATGCTCATAAAGTAATAATAATAGAAGGTTAGGATGTAATGGTTCTAACAATGCATTCTACCATGATATTTTAACCAACCACATAGTGGTACTAATACAATAACACTATGGAATTTATGTATATATCACTTGATAAAATTTAAAAATTGCTTTCCACCTTAGAAGTCAACATTCTTAATCACTCGAACTTATGTCATTTGATTTATCCAAGTGATTATTACAACACAAAAAAGATAATTAATATATCAAATAGTAAGATATCACTTGATTCAATATACCCACTTTTAAGGTAGAGAATAAGGTTCATATCTTGTCAGATGATATGTATATAGAATTGCTAAAATAGTGTGATAATAGTAGTAGATGGTTTGCTGAAATACCATGGGAACATGGTCATAATGTAATACAAGTGGGTCCCATTTTAATATCATATGACCATCATAGAAAATTAATTAATATATTTCAACTTTTAAAATCATTACTTATACTTTTTCAAAAAAAATTACTTATAAATTTAGTTTAATTGTACAATTTTAGTTTTTAAATATTACTTATAATAAGTTATATGTAACATTTATTGGGATCCATTTCCATCAAAATATAAAAAAAATACATTTTTTATTAGGTCAATTAGACCATATATAACTTGAAATTCTATCAAATATACTTTTCATCTTTCTCAGAGGGTTGTGTTTCCTTTATTAACTCCTTGATTTCATTTTCATTAAGATATACAGTCTCCCTTGGCTAGTTACCTTCTAAGATTTAAATTTTTCCAAGATGAAGATTGGTCTAAATTATTCACTATCATGTTTCCTCTACTATAAATATGCTGATATTTCTAGTATACAACCTCCATTAATAGTTTATGGACCTAAAAAATTATGCTATTGTTGATCTAATCTCTCCATCCATTTTTTGACAACATTAATAAAAAAATTTAAATCCCTCTCAATTAAAATATATCTCCATCCTTTATCAATGTCAATTTTATTCCAAAGTGTCCTAGCCTCTATATAGTTGTTAGTTGAAGTTTCCTATTATTTTGAGTAAGTGAGGAGAATTTAGTCTTCATTATTTTGAAAAGCACCACCTCAATCAAGTTTTCTCAAATTTCCTTTTGAAGTGCCATAAAAATTAATTTTGATGAACCCAATTTTGAACATTCTCATTTTACCATAGATCAATGCAAATCCTTTTTGTTAAGTCCATTCTCACAAATGACCCTTATATGTATATTAAAATATTATAACCAAGAGGCTAACATCTCTCTTTCCACACTTTAGACCTCCCATGATGAGCACTATGTCTATGAACGTTCTACAAGAAAGGTAATAATATGGTTTCAAACTTGGATATGATTTTGAGATATATTTTTAAAGATTATACTCCTTTTAAGCTATAGATTTCAACAATTAGTCCTTCACATAATGTATTTGCTTTAATTTTGAAAAATAAATTAACTATTTGATCAACTCTTTGAATGTTGATGGGACTACCTAATATGTTATCATATTTTGAAAGAAATATCCCCAAATGGCGTAAGAAGAAGTAAATTATTTGCTGTTTCTAGATCTTTCTTACACAAGGTAAAGCTAGTCCATGATATTTTCTTCTTTGTAAACTATTGTTTGTAAGAATTTTGCTTTAGAGTACTAACCAAAGGAATGTTGAAGCCTTAGGGAGGGACTTAGGTGACTAAACATTCTTCCAAAGAAAATACTTCATACTAAGAAATTTAAATTGCTCTAAAGTCTTACATCCCAACTTGGTAAAGTATAAACCATATTTTGATAGATTCCACACCAAGTCATCCTCCTACATAGAATTGGGAAAATAAAACCCTTCAAGCATATTTTAAACTTTATTTTTCTATTTGTTTAAGCTTATCTTCCTCAAGTAGTTTGCTAATAAATATTAAAATTCAAAGAAATATTAATTTCCATAGCATTCACTAGAATATTTACAACAAAAGCAAATTTATATAGTTTAGTATAACTAATCTAGTAAATTATCATATTTTCATATCTTAAATCTCAAAATCAGTTCAACTCTCAAAGATGAAAAAATATCTTAACCACTTAGAGATGTTAAGTTGTATTATGCACACTAGATGCCATAAATGTTAAAATAATGAATTGATGATAAAACTACGCCACATCTATTCCTAAGAAATGCCTATCAAAGTGAAAATCCCTAACCCTAATACAAGGGATTACTAATCCTAACCTAAGGACCCAAGCCAATCAAATAAATATAACCGATTTAGCTACATCAAGGTCATTATATTTCTTATTCCATAAAAAAGCATTTGTACTATTTTATTTTTTGGATAATGGTTCGCACATCACATCTTTTTTGGATAATCCTACCACTTGATGAGTAGCTCATGCACCCATCATGTTGAAATATGTGGTGGTTAAGCTTCACTTGAGGCCACAAATAACTTTGTATTGTATTGTATCTATCAACCCTTTGGGTCCTTGTAAACCTTAGGTATTTTTAAAATATTTTATCATTTGAAACATAAATATTGGTTACTTAACCTTTACCTAAAGGTAACTTGTATTGGGTATAAATACCCCATATTACCAACCCTTTTATTATCGATTGGAGTATATTATATATTGCTATAGTGATATTGGTTGGTGTCCATGTACACCCCCTTATATCATGTGTATTTTCTTTCTATGTATTTCTTTTTAACAATACTAGGTAATGTGTTAATTCCATTCATCTCTTGAAATTGCTATAAAATTCAATATATTGAGACCATAGACAATGCATTCATGACTACAATACAATTTTTAGTTTTAGTTCAACATGACCTTCTCTATCCAACTATGAATGCTTTATTTGTGGTAGCACCTTCTAGCCAAATACTTTCTTAAGACAAGAAACATAAAAAATAGGAGGGATTTTGGATGTAGTTTGGAGCTCTAACTAATATTCCATATCCCCAATCCTACATATCATCTTATAAGGACCATATAATCTAGGTATAAGCTTGGTATAAATTACTTATATGAATGAAATCTCAAAACGACCATATCACCAACTCCAAAGTGTCGTTCTCAACATTGTAAATATTGTTGTTGTTTCATATATTTCTGAGCCTAACAAGAAAGCATCCAGTTGAGCAACACCAAAGGACCCAAAATATAATCTATCAAGAACAGGGGCTTTTGAGCATATAAAACCTCAATTTGGGATATATTAGAGGAAATATGATAGAACTGCAACTCTATTAATGAATCCACTGTCAATCAGTCCAAGGATGGTAGGAGGTCATGTTAAGTTAGATAAATTGAGAGTGAATAACACTTTTCTAATATTACATGTAAAACACAATAGACTTGGGCATACCATATAATTTAAAAATAAATTCAAGTTATATCTTAGCCATATTGCTAGTAGTATATGGGTGTTGTAAGGAATAGAAGTGCGCATACTTGGAGATGTTATCCATAACCACAAAATAACTATTTTATCTACCTATTTAGAAAAGCATTCAATGAAGTTCATATAGATGTGCTTCTTTTAGTAATCAAGAATAGAAAGGGAATATAATAATTTTGGAGTCTTAATACTTTTGTCCTCCTTCTACCAGCACACTTGATATTTGATAATAAATTGTTTGATATTGAATTTCATTCCTTTACAAGAAAATGATTGCTTGACCCACTAATAAGTTTTGAAAAACCTTGAATGACCTGCTAAAGGAGAGGTATACAATTCCTTAAAATGCTATTCTTGACCTAGGGAACTCTGTTAGGAACCTTCATATAAAAATAAGCATAATCGAAGTAGCAATGGTCAAGAAAATAAAAGTAATAGAAGTGCTTGTAAAAAATAATTTAATGGAAATAACAAAAAAATATTTATTTATTTATTTTTTGAATATACTAGAGGAATCGATAACTCGTTACAATTTTCTATGCCTCCTCTTGGGTTTAAATCTCATTCCTTGTCACCACTATAACCTCCAGTTGCATCGGGTAAAACTTTTACGTAGCCGATGATGCTGACATGACATGCCCATCAGTACTACGGGGCCCGAGGGATTGGAACCCTGGTCTTTGTGGGAAATAACAACAAACTTATACTAATAAAGCAAAACAAATATCGTAGGTCTCTTTAATGGAGAAACCTCCTTAGAAGTAATATCTTATACAAAATGAGAAACTATGAGATGCCTTCTACTCCAAACCCATGTCCTTATATAAACTCTTATTTACCCTACTCTAATTATCAATATTTAGAGCACATGAAAGAGAGGACTCGAGCCACTAAATCCTACTTACAATAAAGGTAAAGGTTACATTATAATGGGACCATGCACACTAGGTGCCCATGGTACAAACATATCACTACCACTAGACAAGTACATAGTAATAGTTATGTTGGGATAGGGTCCTATCATGCCATGCCCTCCCCCTGTAAGAAGCTTTGTACTCAACTATTGAGGTGAGGAAATTGCTATTGTAGTTGATGGAGTGGCTATTAGGTAGAATCTTCTGGTTGCATCCCATGCCATTGTACTAGGACATCAATTAGAGTGCAATTGCAAAATGTGCATGTATGCCAATCCAAAATATTTTTAGGTTTTAAGATGATCAAATCTACCTCAAATAACATGGGTAGTGTGGAAAATACCTATATATAGTTTCCAAGAACCTTATTTAAATATGAGATATGGAAAACTAAATGTATTATGGAAGAAGATGATAATTCTAACTTGTAGGCCACGAGGACAACTTGTTGGAGCACTTTATACAATCCATAGAATTTTGGTGCTAACTTATGACTGCCATGGAGTTTTAGTGATGACTTCTTGTAGGGCTACAAGCATAGGAAAACCATGTCCCCAATGTTAAAAATAGACTCAAAATGTTGTTTTCTTTATTGTCACATATAGTTCTATGCCATGACCAAATTATCTTTGAGATTTGAGAGTAGTTATGCACATTCCATGAGAGTGGAATCCATTGCTTGAACCTTGGAACTACCCAAAATATATGATAGGAGTGATGGTGGTGGTTGTCCATAAATTGCTTCATACAATGTCATCTTGGTGGAGTGATAGGAAGTATTATACCACCACTCGACCAAAGGAAGCTATTTGACCCAATGAGTTGGTTTTTCTAATGCAAAGCAACATAGATAAGTCTCTAAGTACTTATTGATAATTTTAGTTTACCCATTAGTTTATGGATGGTATACCAAGCTCATCTTGAGTTGTGTCCCATGCAACTTGAAAAATTCATACAAAAAATGACCAATGAATATGGGGTCACGATAAGATATGATGGACTAGCGTATGCTATGAAGGTAATAAATAAATTAAGAAATATTTGGGTAATAGTTGGGGCCTTGTAAGGGTGGGCTAGAGGAAAAGAATGAGCATACTTAGAAAGACAATCCACCACCATGAGAATAATTTTTGGTCCTCTAGACTTTGGGAGATCTTCAAAAAAATCCATAGAAATGTCTATCCAAATAGTCTCCAAGATTAAAAGAGGCTAGAGTGTGCCCAGTGTGCAAACAATTTCATCCTTAATGTGCTAACAAGTGTCACATTCTACAACAAAGATATTGATATCCTTTTTCATGTCTACCCAAAAAAGTGTGTTAAGCCCATTCATAAGTTTTTAATAAGCCTAAATAATATGTGCTAATACTTAGTTGATTGACTCTTACTCCTAGTAAATCTTGTACCATCTTCTCAAATTTGGTCTTTTGAATATACAAGTACCGATATGGATGAATGTTGAATGATAAAATTCCTAGAATAAACTCAATGGCATGACCATGGGATGGTTCTATGAATATAGGGTTATGCTAATCCATTATTTCTTATAATTCAACTAACTATATCATTGGTATTTATCAAGTGGTATTAGCTCAACTGGTTAGATTTCTCAACATTTTAAGGAGGAGATAGGTTTGAATATTTCTAAATTATACATGGATAATATATAATATTTGTTGTAATACAACTATGTGGTGATGTGGTGATAACGTAATATGAGTGGGGTCTAGTTCAATCCCATATAACCCATTAAAATTGTATCATTGGCATTCGAGTCCTATAGTATAAATAATTGTGCCATCACCCTTAAGATGATTTATTTAAAAAATTTCCATGCAATTTGAGTTGATGAGTTGGGTAGGACCTATTATCATGCCTTGAAGAATGTATTGCCTCTCATGTTCTATAAATTGCATTCATGGCTTGAAAAAGTCCCATACTATCACTCATAGGATGCAAAATTATTAAGTTTCCAACATAATGTCACAACCCCCCAAAGTAAGGGCAAACATGGCCACCCTAAGGTTGTAGTTGCCCATCCCCACTTTTGCATATTTACATTTTTCCTTACACGATAGAGTAACCCCCTTGGAAACCATGAACTCAAATGAATTACAAGAATAGATGTAACAACTTGCTTGTCTAGCTATCCAAGGATAAATAAATTTGTGGATACTACCATAATCAACGAGGATGATAAGTCATTGGCCTTTGAAATAGCCCACCACCTTCATGGTCTAGGGAGTAGAAAACAAATAATGCATGTATTGAAATTTTGGATTGTGGGTCCTTTATTGGTTTGGGATCTTCAAATTGATCTTCCTCTATTTGGTCCTCCCCTTTGTCATGTGGTTCCCTGGTGGAAGGTTCTCCCATCATCTAGTAAAAATAGTTTTTGCTATACACTTGTGGCTCAGAGAATATAGGCCACCATAGTTGTAATATAAAACTTGTTCTTTATGTGCCTCTATTTCTTCATGGGTGAGATGTTTAACCTAGTGTGGTTTGTTTCCTAAGTTTGACGATGTTTAAGACAAAAACAAGGTTTAATCCTATGGTGGTTTAAAAGTATGCCTTTGTTTTGCAAATTTATCCTTAGAAAGCATATACAATCTTATGGCTACCATCATGCTAGTTGGATTGAAATTTTTCACCTTTACAGGAATACCTTCCTTTAATTTACTAATAAAACAACTTTAGAAAAATTTGTCATTCAATTCCCTAGTGTGAATTCCTCAACTTCTCAAATTATTTGGTAATCATAAATAGATGTTATTTTTATAACTTGGTGAGGGCCCCTACAAAATCTTCATACTCATTAGGTCTAAAATGGGTGAATAATTCATGCTCAAAATTAGGTCAAGTGAGCCTCAAATTCACATTATCTAACCATCAAATCACTGGAATGCTACATGTTCTAGGTTGAAAGATGCAATTGCAAGCTTTTGATTATGGGGAGTGGCATGAAGAGAAAAATATTGTTCAACCCAATACAACCAACTGGTTGGATCATCACCATAAAATTTTGGAAATTCTAGCTTGGTAATTATTTTATTTGTATTTAGAGGCAAGATATTTGGTGCTTCTCCACTAAAAATCGCACCTTGACTCTTTTTTTATTGTTCTATTAGAGCATTGTATTTTGTATTTAGCTCTATTAAATGACTTTTGATGTCATCTAATCAATTCATATTTTTCTAATTTGGATAATTCCTAGAGCATTGTCGACTAAGAATCTTCAATTTGTTTCACATATTTACCCAATTGCTCTAGCTCTTGAGTAGTTCTAGTACCACTAGTCACTTGTCACTTTAGGGTATCCAAAAAGGTTTATCAGAGTTATATCTCAAAATGGTCAATTCAAATATATGATCAAAATGAACTATACTTCGAAATGATAATTTTTAGAAGGTAGGGTTTCAAAAATGGGTTACTAAAGTTAGGTCTCAAAATGATTAGCTCAAAAAGAGGATCACAATGGTTATCTCTAAAAATAGAAAAAATGGTTCTTCCTTGCTTTTGTTTTTTGCTTTTTTTTGTTTTGGTGTTTTTTCCTCATTAGGGGACTACTAACAACTAATTGCTCTTACTATTAGGCTTGATATTCTCTACACTATTACATTGGATACTCTCTGCACTATCAAACTGGATATTCTTTACATTGTCACACTAAATATTCTTTGAACTATCACATTGGATATTATTTGCACTATCACACTGGATATTCTTTACACCATCACACTAGATATTATTTACACTATCACACTAGATATTCTTTGCACCATCACACTGGATAATTATTGTGTAGTTTTGGAGTGTTCAAAATGCCTCCATTCGAGTTACCTAGTGTATTTCAATGTGCTTTTGAAGAAAATCTTAACTATGATTGTAGTAGCCTCTCTTACAATATGTTTATATTCAATTTTGTTTCTAAATGGGAAAGGACTGAAACAATATTTCAATAGGAACAACCTAATTCAAGATGCGTCTGATCTTGTGGGATCTCTAATATATGATCTTGTTCATGATTAATGGCCAACCCAACATTTCAAAGCTCTAGCTATGAAGGGTTCCATTATACTCATAACCACACTATATATTTTTGAGGGTACTATGAGAGTAACTTCTTGAGGTTAACTACTTATTGGTGTACCATAATTTTAGGTAGCTAAAAGCTTCCTAGGGCTATTTCATTTAAATTTAATCTAATATTGTCTTTCAATATACCTCATGGTACATGGAAGTGTGAATCTATAGTGCATGTTGTTTAAGGCTTGGATGCTAGTGCACTTTTACTACACATCCTTCACACACCACTTTATAGGTAAATGTGTTTAGCCAAAATTGATAGATCTACACAATTTTGAAACCCCCAAAATAGAGTTTCCATCTATTCTGCTAAAAAAAAAAAGAAAATGTGTTTTTTAGAAAGACACTTTAATAGAAAATGATCAGAATGAGAATTTGCAAAATAGAAAATGGATGGAAGGACAATAATTGTTTCTATTACGAAACATGACCTTGAAAGAGATCTAATGCCACTTGTTAGAAACCTTCATATAAAATTAAACATGACCATAGTAGTAATGCAAGAATTAATGGAAATGGTCATGAAATGAAAATAACTAAATGATCACAAAAATGAAAATAATAGAAATGCTCATGAAAAATAACTGAATGGAAATAAGAAAAAACTTATATTAATAAAGAAAAATAGATATCATATGCCTCTTTAAGGGGGAAACCTCCTGAAAAGTAAAACTCTAGTACAAGAAGAGAAAATATGAGATATCTTCTCCTTCAAACCCATGCCCTTATATAGATTATTATTTGTCCTAACCCTAATGCTCAAGGTTTAAACCACATGAAAGAGGGGACTTGAGCCACTAACTCCTACTTATATTAAAAGTAAAGGTTACATCATAATGGGCTCATGCACACTATGCACCTGTGGTGCAAATATAACACTAACACTAGACAAGTACATAGTAATTATTATGTTGGCATAGGGTCCTAGTAGACTCAATTAGATATATTTGATCCTTCTTCCACATAATCCCATAAAACAAAGATAATTCTAGTTAATACGACATACTTGCTACAAGATACCAAATTAAGTGAAAAGTCTTAGGATCAGATTTTCATTCCTCATGGAGTTGAGTGATCCAAAGAGAAAGAGGGATGAAGATAACATGGACAAATTCTAAGTCTTAGCACTTGTGAGAAAGAGAATCTGGTACCATATCTTTCTTCCCTTTTTGCTATGGTACCTAGGGAGAGGTATATTGAGATGTGATATTGTATTGTTTATACATGTTTTAGATAGTTGGCATGGGACACACATTACCCAATGTTTATTATATTGAAATATTAGAACAAAATAGTGAGTCAAACAAGGGTTTAGTATTTGACTAGTGTTAGGGTTATATCCTCCCCATAGTATCGTTAAATATGTGGTATATAAATAAGGGATATTGTCATTTTAAGAAATCATCGATCATATTAGGTATTTCCTTGTAATTATCTTTGTCCATGGAGTGACCTCTCATATTGGGATATCTTGTAGAGTTATTCCTTCCTTAAAAAGTATTATTGGTGTTGCTCTACTTTAAGGGTATTATCTATCTTTGTCTCCTTGTATGGACTATTGCATTCTATAATATATTTTTAATTAATCTATAGGTGGATTCTATTAGGGATATTTTCCATCAAAATATCAAAACATTACATTTGTTGTCGAGTCAATTAAACCATTTATGACTTACCCATTTATAAAAAATATTCATCATTTCATTTTTTATCATATATATTCTTCATCTTCCTCAAATTTTTAGGTTTTTGCAATCAACTCCTTGCAATAATTTTCTTTAAGAGATACAATTTCATTTGGTCAATTGCCTTCTAAAATTTAAATTTCACCAAGACAAAGATCAACATTGTTATTGGCTAAATTAACTACTACCCAATTTCATTCTCTATAGACATGATCACATTTCCAAGAGTTTACCTCCAGTAATAGTTGATGAACATCAACAATAATGTTTTTAATCTAATCCCCACATATATTTTTCTTGATAGTATTAGTGATAATTTGTGAATCCCCCAATATATATTTCAATCCCTTTTTAGTTGTAATTTTGATCCCTATAAGAAGTGACCTAGCCTCTACATTGTTGTTAGTTGAAGTTCCATATGAATTTGAGTAAATGAGGGGAATTTTACCTTCATTATTTCAAAAAATACCACCTCCACTAGCTTGTCCTCAATTTCTTTTGGAAGCACCATCAAAATTAACTTTGATATGCCCAAAATTTGGGCATTTATTTTATACCATAGATCAAAGGAAATCCTTTGTGTTAACTCTTTTGTATATGGCCCTTCCATGTGTATTCAAATATTATAACCAAGAGGCGACCACCTCTTATTTTACCCTTGAGACTTCCCATGATGAGAACCATGTATATAAATATTATGCAAGAGAGGAAATAATATGGTTCAAAACTTGGGTATGATTTTGAGATTTATTTTTGAAAATTATATTATTTCTTTCAAGCCTTCAATTCCAATAAGAGTGAGTAGGACCAATTATCCATATAATACATAATGATTTAGCTTTGAAATAATTGATTACACATCTTATCAACTCATTTAATATCGATTGATCTACCCAATATATTTTCATATTTTTGAAAAAGTAGCCCCAAATGGTGTACGAAAAGGGACAATGAAGAAGTAAATGATCTAATGTTTCTATGTCCTTCTCACATAAGGTACACCTAAAATTTCCATGATATTTTATTCTCTATAGACTCTCTCCTATAAAAATATTGATTTGGATTGTTAACCAAAGAAATATTGAGGCCTCGGGGAGGGACTCTTATGACCAAACATTCTTCCAAGGGAAATCATTGAGAGTAGGAAATTTTGATTTGTCTAAATCCTCATATCCCAACTTGATCAAGTATCTACCATCTCCTGATAAAGTCCAAATCAACTAATTATTTTGTGTAACAATAAGCAAATAAAACTCTTGAATAATCTTTTGAAGTTAATATATTTGTTTGGGTTATTCTCCTCCAACTAAGTTACTATTAGAATCCATGATTTGGAGTTGTCACTCACATTAATATAATATTTGACCTTTGGACCATTACAAGATAGATGTGCCCAAGCCAATGGTTGCCATTTTGAATCAAATATAAGAGGATAAGGCTTCAACCAAGCATTAGACCAGAAATTTGCATAATCTCCTTTATTGATTGACTCTTTAATATGTTTCTTAACCATTAAAAACTTCCTAATATGAAATACTATGCTGGAAATTCTTTAGATATAATTTATTTTCTAAATAATTTCATCACACCAAGACAACCCATTTATTTTTGAAGAAACATTTTTATCCAAATCTTTCCTTGATCTTTGAATAATCTGCAGCCAATTTTTCCCCTAAGGCCAAACTCATAAGTTTATAGTTTTCAAAACTTACCTCTCCAATATTTTGTTAGCTTTTGATGCTAAATACTTAAAGCAAAATAACCTCAAGATCTAAAATAAAGATACTATATCAAATATAAGATAATGGCAATATTCTAAACATATAAAACTCATAAATAACTTCTGCAACAACTCATAAAATTTCCATTAACAAATGCTCACAAAAATAGTAATTTGATATAGAATAAAGATCTCAAGTACATCATACTTCCACACACTCTCCCTCTACATTGTGTTACTTGCACACATACATAGAGACACATATATAATGGAATGTGACTCTTCATATGGAGCACTCTTGGCCTTCTCTCTTCTTGAGACTCTTCACTTTCTATTCTAAGGACACATGTGCACATGGACTATTATGCACATTTACATTATTTAAATACTTTGCACATTCTAATAATACTTGTGCATTTATTACATTGCATAAAGTAAATACTCACACTCTAATCTAAGACACACTCCTAATCTAGAGATGTACCCAAGGTGGTACATTAGCATGTACCAAATAATGTAATATTCTCCAACACCCCCTTGTATTACATTATTTGGTTATTGAAGACTTTAGTCTTCAATATGGTCTTTGTCTTTTAACTCACTTTGCATTGTATCCCTTCTTGATCAGGTCCTTTCTCCTCTTGCTTATCTTCATCATTGATGTTAGTCTTTATGCTTTCAGGTGACACCATGTCATCATTAAATTATTGCAAAAATATTTTCTCTTTGCCTTTGTCCTTCATATCACAAGTCTTCTTTAGTATAGAACCTTATGTGCATTCACTTATGGTATCATGATAAGACTCTGAATTAGATGAACTTGAAGCATCAATATTGCATGAATAATGAAATATTTTTCTAAAAATGATTCATCCACTTTTGCTTTCTTCTTAAGGGATTCAATCAACTCCTTTTGTTTCAAGTTCTTCTCTTTGTAATGCTTAAGTGCAAGTAATTCCATGTATATTATACTAGCAACATTCAAAGGAATCATAACACTATCTTTGTCATTGTCAATTGCTTCAAACATTCTCGCATGTAGGTAGTATTCTAATGTTTCAAAATTTTCTTCTAATGCCTCCTTATAGATGAAACTTGAAACTAAGTCTAACTTCCCTTTAGACTTTTCAATCAAATTTTTGATTCCAAATTTTATAACTTTTACTCTTCCTTTTCTAATTTCATTTTCCATTTCATTATTCAATGAACTCTTTGGAGTAGACATCCTTTTTTTGCTCCTTAATATTAAATATTGAGAATAGTTTTGATAGAATATTTTATCTTTCAAAAATATTTGAGGTTGACTACCTTATGTCTCCCTAGTTTGTTTTATCAAACAACAATTTTGATACAATTTCAATTCTTCAAAAACTCTAGGTTGAATTCCTTTTATCTCCCAAATTTAAAAAAATATAATTCCTCAATTCTAAATTTCACAATCCTATGTTGGTGTTGAATTCCTTATAACTCCAAAATTAGAAATTTAGAAATCTAGTAAAAGGATATTTGCAAATCTTATATTCCTAATTTGATGTAGGAAACCTTATTTCTCCAAAATTTAAAATATTTGCAAATATTAAAATGCTTCACAAATTTCAATAACTCAATTACAAAATTTTACCAAATCTTCTCAAAACTTGAAATTGATTTCCAAAATTTCCCAAAATAATTTTAAGGCTTCTCAAAACTTTCCAAAAATAATTAATAATGCTTCTAAGGTTTCAAATTTCACTTCTAAACCTTTTCTCTCCAATAATCAAATTAATCTTGTAATTAATATTTCTTCAACCTTAGAAAAAATAATATTACCCTTTATCCTTATAACTCCTAGCTTGGGCAAATAATTAAATTTCAAATAGAGTGCTTTACCTCCAAATTTAGGCATAAAATAATTGGTCAAGGGTGTTTGACCTTCCCTTGAATGGTGCTCTCACTCCTCTATCACACGTATGGTGCTTCTCTCCACTTTGCTACATTGATGAATGAATATATCACACTATGCTTGATGCTCAATGCTGATTAATGCAAATGGAGTTAAATCCTTTGCATTTATGAGGGCCTGAGATGTTTCAATCACCTCCTCAATATGGTTGGTGCTCCTCCTATTTTAACAAGTGGCACTCAATATTTTACATGCAAGATGTTACAAAATTGATTCCTTTTCTCCTTAATGCTTCGTATGACCCTTGCAACTTTTGGTGCTCAATTTTAGTCAATGATGATGGCGCTTCAGCTCTTCTCCAACATCTGTTCAACCAACGCTCTTTCCTTATGGTGGTTACAAAACTCTCGATTGTTATTGCTTCCAATGTATCTTCTTGGTGCTTGGTCTTCTCTCCTACATTCTCCTTGGACTCATCTATCTTGATTGACACTTAGCTTTCACTTTACCCTAGCTCATCCTCTTCAATGCTTTGACTTCTCAATGCATATCTTTTCAACATCCGCTCAACTCCCTACATTTGGACTCCTTGAATGGCATTGAAACTTTGACTTGGTGGCTTCTTTCTATTTTTCCAATGGCTCCTCCTTGAGCTTTGGTGGCTCTTCCAACCTTGGTGGTGCTCTTCACCTCTTCTAACATTGTTTTACCATAGAATGAATGCTCCTCCTCAGCTTTATGCATGGTGGCTTCTTTGGTGGTGCTTGCTCTACCTCCTTGGCTTTGGTGGTTCCACCTCTCAATGGTGGCTCAACTTCTCCTAGCTTGGTGGTGCCTTTTCACTATCAAATCTCTGTAATTTTTTGCACTCCTTGGTGTCTTTAGACACTTTGAATCTTGCTCTATTTTGAGCCCTTATTCAGTTTCTTTTGCTTCAATAAACCTGCACTTTGTAAGCTTGTAAAAACAACATTCTTTACTAGTATTCTCTTCTCCTTATTTCTCCTTTTCAAGCAAACTCTAACTTCACTCTTTGCTATTTTATTTTGTAGATTCTAAGATGAAAGTGCTACCTCCTTCCTTGGCTTGAAGACTCTTAACTTTAAACTATATTTTGCTGAATTCAATAGCTCTAATATGGTGCTCTCAAAAAACTTAAAGTAGACTGGTTTTAATACTTAAACAATAACCTTTTATAGCACCAATGTTACACACCTTTTGGCCTCCTTTTGTAGCTAATATCCTTGGTGACTTGATTCACCCTTTTGCTATCTCAAATTTGTAAATTTTGTAGCTTCACTTTATTTTATTTTTCTGCCCCAAAACATCAATTTTGTAGCTCTAATTGCTGCCCAAATATCAGCTTGCTTGTTGTCCAAACTTTATGAAATTTGTAGCTTCCAATGCTACCCAAAATGCTATCTCAAAACTTCTCCTTTCTCCTTCCAAAAATCTACCAAGAAACTCTAAAATTTGTAGCTCAAATACTTCTTCAAATGCTGTCCAAAATACAACTTTATCTCCTTCAACTTGCTGCCTTAGATTGCAGTCAATTTCTTCTTCGAAATCTCCTTCAAATTGCTTCCTTTTGCTATTTGCAAATTCTGTCTTAATTGCTATCAATTCCTTCTTCAAACAGCTATCCAAAATCACTTTCAAATCTACCCAAACCTTCTCCAATTCGCAGCTCTTCTATCTCCTTCCAATGCTGCCCAAATTCGTAGTCCAAAACTCTTCAAATGTTGCTCCAAAATTCTGACTTCTTCTCCTCTATATTGCTGTCCTGAAATAGTCTCTAACTCCTCCAATCCACTGCCTTAATTTTCTATCAAGCCTTCCTTCAATTGGTTGTTCAAGGGCACTTCAAAATCTGCCCAAATATTCTTCAATTTGCAGCTCTATGTCACCTTCAATTTTCTGTCCTGTGACCCTTCAACTTCTATCATGAAAATCAGCAATCTTCTCCTCCACAAATCAGCCTTCAAAACTTTAATGGCTATCTCCAAAAATATCGATTTGGTGGCCTCTTATTTTCTCTTTCTCCTCCTTAGCTTTCGTTGAATTCTATCTTCAAATTTGGCCTCTTTGTTGGCCTCTTCCTCAAGAATCTGAATGTCTTGAGGTCTTCAAAAATACTTTCCAAAATTTGGCAAACTTCTTGCCAAATCCTTCTTCCTTTTGGGCTTGTTGTTGGATGGTGATAATTATCCCAAATTCCTCTTTCCAAGAGCTTCTCCTGCTTGCAATATTTTATCTCAAACTTTCTTCAAATCTTCTCCAATGGCCACTTCTTCAACTTCTTCAATATGGCTTCTCTAGCCTTCTTCTTTCTCCTTCCAAATTTGCTTGAAACCTCTTTTCTTGGGTTTCCAAATTCTTCAATCTTCTATCTCCTTTCTCAAATATGCAATGGGGACCTCTCCTCTTGGGTCTCCTCTTTCTTCAATATTATTTCTCAAATATCCTATCTCCTTTCTCAAATCTGCAATTGGGACCTCTTATCTTGGGTCTCCTCTTTCTCCAATCTTCAATAGGGCTTCTCTGGCCTCTTTCTCTCTTCTTCCTCCAATCTACTATGGAGACCTCTTTCTTGAGTCTCCTCAATATTCAATCAATAGTCTTCAATCTTCAATGGGGACATTTTTCCTTGGGTCTCCTCAATATTCAATCTTCAATCTCCAATGGGACCTCTTTCTTGGACCTCCTTCATCTTCAATGTCTACTCTTTTGTTGCAACTCAAAAACTAATCCTTGCACGAGGAAAGCACATAGAATTTTAGGCAATCAAAGATGAAATTCTTCTCTATCTATTGTAGGAAGCTTCTCAACTTCTGAGAACTATTTTTTTGCAACAAAAACTTAGACAACAACAATCAACCAAATCTCTAGAATTCTAAAATCAATAAACTTCACTAGTTATCCTTCAATCTAGTGAAAATAAATCTATGTTGAGTCCTAGTCTTCACGAGTTTTCCTACAACCCTGTGGAAAGACTCTAGCCAAATTGCAATATGGAATCTTCTTCTATCTATCAACCTTTTCAATAGGACCTCCTTCTTGGGTCTCTTAATCTCATCAATGTCAAGGTCTATCTTCAAGACCTGTAAATTTCCTTCTATTCTAAATTTGCTCTTGGAATAGGTAAATTAAATCTCCAATATTCATTGGTTCTCCTTCAACACAATGGAAAATACTATCTTCTCTAGTTTTCCTTTTCCAGAGGTAATTTCTTCAACTTCATTGGTTTCTCCTTAACCAGTGGAAATCTCCTTTGCAACTTTTAAAAACCTACGCAAGATAAAACCTTGTTGTAGCTCTGATACCACTGTTAGCTTTTGATGCTAAATACTTAAAGCAAAATAACCTCAAGATCTAAAATAAAGATACTATATCAAATATAAGATAATGGAAATATTCTAAACATATAAAACTCATAAATAACTTCTGCAACAACTCATAAAATTGCCATTAACAAATGCTCACAAAAATAGTAATTTGATATAGAATAAAGATCTCAAGTACATCATACTTCCACACACTCTCCCTCTACATTGTGTTACTTGCACACATACATAGAGACACATATATAATGGAATGTGACTCTTCATATGGAGCACTCTTGGCCTTCTCTCTTCTTGAGACTCTTCACTTCCTATTCTAAGGACACATGTGCACATGGACTATTATGCACATTTACATTATTAAATACTTTGCACATTCTAATAATACTTGTGCATTTATTACATTGCATAAAGTAAATACTCACACTCTAATCTAAGACACACTCCTAATCTAGAGATGTACCCAAGGTGGTACATTAGCATGTACCAAATAATGTAATATTCTCCAACATATTTTTCCCTTTGCAATCCCTATCCCACTTGCAAAGAGGAAACCTAATTTTTCCTCACATATTTTCCAAAAATATTCTCTTTGAATTTTATCAAATTTTGATGCTATACCTATTGGCAATCTTGAAAGTGATATCATATAAATAGGGATGTATTGCAATGTAGTCTTTATGGGTTGTAGCCTTCCAACCATGGTTAAAAAGTTACATTTTTAACTTGCTAAATATGATTTTACTTTATCCAAATGTGAGTTATAAAACTCCTTCTTCTTTCCTTTATGAGACAAAAAATACCCAAATATATTGATGGAAATAATCCAATTTATACCCTAAAATATCCATAAGAATCCATTGCAAATCTAGGATAGTGTTAATAAAAAGATCTTAGATTTTGTGGTATTTACCAATTGTCTAGTAGCCTTCTTATGGTATGGTAATAATGATTTAAACTACATGACCTTATTGATTGAGGGATGATCCAAAAGAAAAGTATAATGCATTGTGGAATGTTATTTGTGGTGAAATCATTTGATATTTATGCATATTCATGAATGATTTTATGTTTTTGAAACTAAATTTTTATAACAATTGGTATTAGAGCAATGATTCTGGAAAAGTGGGGAGCAATGATTCTAGAAAAGTGGGGATTTTTTTTTTTATAGTAGAATTTGAGCAATGTTTTCCAAAAAATCTCATCTTCTAAGATCCATATCTTTGCATGGAGTTGTTTGATTCAAATCATTCTTGCATCATGTTGTTTAGAATTTGAAAAGATCTATAATAAGTGTCATATGAAGGAATATGAGTATATACAACCCTATGAAGTTAGCCATCTAGAATAATGACAATGATGTTTTTTCAAATCAAAAATTTCAAAAAATAAAATTTAAAATATCTTTCATTTGATGTAAGCAAATCAACTGTTGTTGTTGTATTTTAAAGGAAGTTTTTTTAGTCTACATTTTTTTTTGTGAAATTTTAGCTTCAAATTAATGAAAAGATATATAATTGTGATGAGACCCTAGTTTCATTCTCTATTTGCATTATGATTTTTTTAAATTGAATTCATGGAGTTATAGAAGTTTTTTGAAGAGGACGATATTGATGTTAGAGAACAATGAAAAAGGTTAAACTCTTTGCATTTTTCTAAAAATCAAAGTTTTATTATTATTGTGGAGGGAAAAATATTTCTTGGTTTGCCAATTTACTCGTAATACACTTTGAAAGAAATGGAGCAAGCATTCTTGAGTTAGTGGAACCCATGAAAATGATAACTAGTTTGAAGGTTACCTTTAAGGCATATAAAGAAGAAATACAAAGGTATTAGGACTAACAAAAAGATAAAACGAAAGATTAGAATTTTTCAAGGAAGCAATAGAATGAAATAATAGGGATGATAATGTGCGGGTTAGAGGAACCACATCTTTGGTGTCTAATAAGCAACAACGTGGCTAAAGTTTTTTTCCTATCTAAAATCTCTATTTTATAGGTTCTTGGATGTATTCAAAAGGAAAATATTATTATTTCCATAAACCCTAGCACTAAGTATATTTTTATTAGTATTGCTTTGACTAAGAGGTTGCAAGTTCAAGCAAAGAATATTAAGGACATACAACTAGAGGAGGGATTTTTAAAATTTTGAATATTTAAAGATAACCATGGATAAATATGTTTCACATTTAAATTTGTATGGTGCATCTATGGATTATGTGGATATTTTTCTTGGTTATCCTTTCTTGGACTCATTAGATACTATTAACATTAGTATACATATGCTCATGAAGCTATGGTACACAAAAAAGAAGATAACATTGTAGGATATTTTTGAATTTAAGAAATAAGGATCCTTCTCAAAAAAAGAAGGTTTTGTAGAACATATTGAAGAACCGACTAAGAATAAAGAACAAAGTCTAAAGCAAAGGCAACAATAGAGTCCAAGGAAGAAATAAGAGCAAATTCCAAGGAAGCAAAGTTAGAAAAGCACAAGGATGCAATAAAAAAAGGGCATACGAGATAAGAGTATGAGAAAGAATATAAAATATTGGAGCAAAAAGTTGAAGAGTCAAAGGAAGCATAATATTTGGATAAGATTTTTGCATACTGCCACCCATACCACCATGAGTGACAACAGTCATGGAGGTATGATATAGGGCATCGATATTATGAACCTACATGGAGTGAGAAAGGCAATAAGTATACGATGCATAACAAAAAGAGTGATAACTCTAGATTTCATAGTGGTGCAATGATAATATGAAAGAAATAAACCAATAATTTCAGATAACAAAGTGTAAAAGTAGAACTATTGAGACAATGGAGCACTAATGGCTATCAGAGTGGCACAATAATAACTTAGCATCAACAAAGACCATCATCGTTGAAGATTTTACTTGGATGGATGGATGATCAAGATTGGTACTAGTTGTCAACAGTACTTCAAAGATCATGTCCTTTTTTTCTTTTAATGTTTCAAGGATGAAATATTTTTAAGAAGGGTGGAATGTTATGGTACCTATGGATAGGTATATTAAGATGTGATAGTATATTGTATATGGGTGTTATGGATAGTTGGCATGGGCCACACATAACCTAAGGTTTACTATATTCAAATATTAGATTATAATAGTGATTTGGATAAGATTTTAGTAGCTTGAGTGTTAGGGTTATACCATCCCCAAAGTAGCATTATATGTTGGGTATTTAAAGAAGAGATATTATCATTGTGATGAATCATCGATCATATCAAGTATTTTCATGTAATCATATTTGTCCATGGAGAGGCCTCTCATCTTTGAAAATATTATGGAGTTATTCCTTTCTTAAGGAGTATTATTGGTATTACCTTACCCTAAGGGTACACATATTTGTCTCATTGTTTGGATTATTGGATTGTGGAATGTTATTTGTGGTTGAATCATTTGATATTTCTACACATTGGTGAATGATTTATGTTTATGAGAATAACGTTTTATAACACCTTTTACTCAACCTCAAAGTCATAACCCAATACTTGGTCAACCATTTATTTTACTCCATACAAGATAGATGTTGATCAAAAAATGCTTGAGATTGTAATGATTAGTTTTAATGATGAAATATTGACCCAACAAATAAGGCTTTTATTTTTCAATGATATGAAGGATGGTTAACATCTATTTTTTATTAGTTGATTTTACCTTGGTTCTTTATAGAGAGTTGTTTGATTTCATAAGTTAGGCATGACCTTGCATTAGTATAACATGTATATTGGTTCTAGAAGCATCACATTGGATGAGAAAGGGATTGCTAAATTCAATATGAACAAAAAATAAGTGGAACACATAGCCTCTTTTTGTTAGAAACTTTCTAGTTAAAATAAGCATATCCACATAAATATTGCAATAAAAGCAATAAATCATGAAGGAATAAAATATTGTAATATAAAATGGAAATGCAAAAATCTATATTAATCTCATAGAATCACAATACATAATCACTGGCCTCTTCGAGGGGGCAACCTCCTAAATAAGACGTTGATTCAATATGCAAAAAGATACATCTATCTATGCCCATAACATTTTTAAAGACTCTTCATAACCTTGAACCTAATGTTCAAGGGTGGATTATAGGTAAAATACGCTTGAGCTATATAATATTATACCAAATAAATCAATTAGATAATAGTTGCATTAAACGATTCCACCTGTCTAGGAGCCTCTAGTACCGCAAACTATTAAAAAATATTACATAATATCATTAGGATGGGTCCCAACATTTGAAAGGGTGTTATTACATAATAAAGTTAGGATGGATCCTAACATACCACCCCCCTTCAAAAAGCTTTGTCCTCAAAGCTGAAGATGAGAAAAATGCTACTAGAGCTTTATCTTCAGGTTGTAATCCTCATTTTTTAACAAGAACATTAATAATGCCATGGTGGAAAAGGGTGCACAATCTCCTATCCAATATCCATTTAGGCTCAAGAATGATGGGTCCTTCTTCATCTAGCTATGGTAATGTGGATTGAACACGTACTTTATTTCCAACATCCTTCTTCAAGGAGACATGAAAGACTAGATGGATCCTAGAAGTGGCTATTAGCTTGTTAAACCAATCCATTGTAACACCTGGTAGGGACCATAGTATTTGGCTATATTTTTTTGGAATTTGTGGATCTGGAGAGGTTTGTTTATAGGGTTGCAAGCAAAGAAAAACCATGTCCTTCACTTTGAAGCTACGCTCATAATGGTGTGGATAAGCTTGCTGATGCATATAGTTTTAGGCCAATTCAAGATTTACCTTAAGTTGTCGAAGGACAACAACATGTTGGATAGAAATGGAATCAACAACTTGAAATTTGGAGCTTCTTGAAATATATGAGGAGGGTGTTGGTGGAGGAAGACTATATACTAATTCAAATGGGGTAACCTTGGTAGAAGTATGATATGAAGTATTATACCACTATTTGGCTAGAGGGAGCCATTTAGCCCATTATGTAGGATGTTCTAATGCAAAAATTTGAAGGGATGTTTCTAAGCACTTGCTAAAAATTTTAATTTGGCCATCAGTTTGAGGGTGATAGGGCAAACTCATTTTGAGTTGAGTTCCCTGCAACTTAAATTTTTTTTGCCAAAAGTAATTGATAAAAGTATGAGCCCTATTTAACACATTAGATTTGGGAATTCCATGAAGGTGAAAGATGAAGTCTAAAAAATATTTGGGCAACTACAGAGGTTGTGTAGATATGGGATAAGAAATAAAAATGAGTATGCTTTATGACATGATTCACTACCACTAGAATAATTGATTTTCCTCTCTATTTAGGTAATCCTTCAATGAAATCCATATAAATATCTGCCCAACTTTTTTTTGGAATTGGCAAGGGTTGAAGGGTTGTAGAGGAACATATGGTTTTAACTTTTATTCTTTGGCACCTGCTACATTTTTCCATAAAAGTTTGAATATCCCTTTTCATTCCCTTCCAAAATAAAATATGCTTGGTCCTTTCATAGGTTTTTAGAAACCTAAAATGTCTAGTCGTTGGTGATGCATGCATTTATTGCAAGATGAGTTCTCATATTTGTGAATTTTAGGGAATGACAAATTGGTCATGATATGTCAAGTCTTGACCATCCCAAGTGTATCCAGGGTATTAGTTGGGATCTTGTTGGAGTTTGTTGATCAAATTTTATAAACTGGAATCCTTGGTCGTATCTTCTCTAAGATGATTGATCCATTGAGGAAGTGGTGTAGATATAACATTTAACATTTCCTAATATTCATACTATCAAGATAGTGCATCAACCAATACATTCTTCTTTCCTTTTTAATTTGTAATTTCATAATCATAGCCCAACAATTTAGATACCCATCTTTGTTGTTTAGGTGTGCCTACCCTTTATTCTAAGAAGTACTTAAGACTTCGATGGTTGATTTTGATTGAAAAGTGACACCCAATGAGATATAGCCTCTAATGATTAACAACATGTAAAATGACTAGCATATCCTTTTCATAAGTAGATGAGCCTAAATTTTGGCCTAAAAGTGTGTTAGAGTTACTATGTTAGTAACTATGATTATTACTTCATTTAGGTAATTTGTAAGATTCACCCAGGGTAGAGTTTATTTACCGCATGGTAGATTATTTTTAATTACGATTGTAAATGTCTTTTAATATTTACATTTTACTACGGATAATTATTCACATTGTTACGTGAATAATATTTGTTAATAGGTTAGTAGGTTAGTTGTTAGCTACCTTTAGGGTTAGGCAACTTATAACGCGTTAGTTAGCGTTATATTAGGATAATATATTTATATTATTCTAAAGGCTATTCATAGCCTATTGTTAGCCTATTTAAACACCATCTAATTATCAATATCAATCCTATGGTTTATGGTTTATGCATATTTTATTTCATATTGTATTTTCCAATATTAGCATCAAAGCCACGGAGGGAGGAAGCAAGGCGTTGGGCAAGGCGGGAGAGGCGATCTCGTTCCAAGTTGGACAATGCGAGAACTCTCGTTCCATGAAGGGTTTGATTTATTTGGTTTTTCATTAAATCTTTTCCTATCCTAAGGTTTCTTGTTTATTTTTTTGCCTCACCATATCGGGCCCGTAGAGCCTTCGAGAAGGTAGGCAAATAGATGGCTAAGAGAGGGCAGGAATGCCCTCCTTAAACCACCCATAGAACATAGGAGATAAGCCTCCAGCGACCGATGACTCAGGACCACCCTCACACGGTCAACCATCGGACCACCCTCACATGGTCGACCATCGGAGATACATCTCTGACGACGATACCGACGATGCACCGGTTTACCACTACATGAGGGCAAGACCACCCTTAGGCGGTCGACCATCGGAGATACATCTCTGGTGATAACACATTGACCGATAGCTCCATGAGGGTAGGATCACCCTTAGACGATCGACCATCAGAGATACATCTCTGATGGTAAAAACTGATTGACCACTCCACGAGGGCAGGAGCATCCTCAGGTGGTCGATCGAGGTGTTCGAGTAGGAGCACCCTAATACCTAGCTCACAAGCGAGAGCACCTAAAACCTGAAACTTCAACTCATAATCTAACAAGATGACCAATAGGCATGCACATCGAGACCATATCGCCCTTCGAGACTCTCAAAATTGCAACATGTGGTGACCTATCAACTACTCCACATTTGACTAACATGGCACTTCATGATATGCTGGCGACCGAGTGACATGGCAGACACTTGGATGACTCCAAAAGGCATGCATATCAATGTGGCATATGCATCAGGAATATGATAGTTTATAGAGATTTCAAGATCGGGACACATTATAGTTTGAAAGGGTTCATGGTTATTGAGTGGTTGGTAAAAAGACATGGCGGGTTGGCGATTTCCCGTAGGGAATCAATAAACAAGGGCTGTGCCCTTGTTTTTATACCACCCACCATCTCACATCACAAGCGATGTGGGATAAAAATGTGTAAATTTAAAAAAACAAACCCATTGGCATGTGTGTTAAAAATTTCATCACGCACATTCCTTCCCACGGGATAGCCTAGCCCGACCGGTTGATCGGGCTGGGCTAAGGTCGCAGAACCCTTGGGGTTAGGGTTTCGAATCCCATCGGTGCTGCTAATAAGTAATTTTTTTTTAATTTATTTTTTATTTTTTCATGAAAATTCTCATATTTTTTAATGATTTAAATATAAATTTTTGTTTTAAATCAATTTTATTTATTAAACTTGATTTATTTTAACAAATATTTTATTTTTATTATTAAGTAAAATGTTTTGATTAATTTTTATTTAAAATTTAGCAAATTAAAATAAAGTATAAAGGACCTATTTTTGCAATTTTCAAAACAAATTGAGCTTTTGTTTTCTCCCAAAAAGGGGATATAAGACATCTAAAAGCATTATTTTTTTTGCAAAATTAGGGTACCTAGAATCTTCTTTTGCCAAATTCTAACGCAAGGAGACAAAAATTTGTAAAACATCAAAGTTGAAATTGTGCATTTGTTTTCTCCAAGGGGGGATATAAGACATAAAATTGCACATTCTATTTTTTGCAAAATTGAGAAGCAATTAAAGACCTTGGGTCCACTAAAACCAAGTCATTTGTCGATTGGTTTTGGAAGCCTTTCAAACACGGGTCGTGTGTCGACTTGACTTGAAAGGAGTGCTATTTTGTTAATTTTGCAAAACAAAGGGGGGAAGACAAGAAATTGTATTTCTTTTGCAAAATTGTAACACAAAGTGAGGAGCACTTAAAACAAAATCAAAACTTGTTAATTTTGCAAAACACAAAAAGAAAGACAATTGTTTTATGCCACATTATTTGCAAAATTGGAAAACAAGAGGAGACATAAAATATCAAATTTTTGCACAACACAAATCAAAATTTTGTTGCAAAAGTTAAGTAAATAAGGTGCATTTTCGATATTACTCGACACCTTCATTTCAAATTGGCAAAATTAGGTGCATTTTCGGTTGCATCCGACACCTATGTGATAAGAATTTTGTGGGCATTCTTGTTTTATTATTGCATTATTTTTTGCAATTATAAGTCATAAAATCAAGAACACCCAAACCCCAAAAATTTCACAATAATCTGTGTAATTCATTTACACAAGTATAAGCCATTTGTAAAATTGATATTATCTCCTTACAAACCCCTAATTCACTCTTATTTATTTGGCTCAATATCCTCAAACTGATTATTCTTCTTGAAGAGGATTTTTAGGCAAGTGCCATTAAATATCTTTTTGAGTGAATTCTCTTTCACTTTTGAGAATTTTCAGTCAGGAGCCATTAAATACCACTTAAGAGTGAAAGAAATATCATCTTAGTGTAAATTATAGGACCTTCATCATGGCAACTATCAATAAATACTTAAATGATACACAATTTCTTAAAGGTCCTAACTATTCAACATGAAAAACTAAGATGAAAGCCATCTTGAATGTAGAGCAAATGTGAGATTTAGTAGATGGCACTGAATTAAGACCCACATCAGCAAGAGCAGATTAGAAAGCATGGGACAAAAAGAACAATCATCTTCTCATGTTGATCCTCCTATCTACTACTAATGAGATCCAACCTCACATAAGTGAAGATAAAACTAGTAAAGATGCATGAGATGTAATTTATACCATTTTGAAGGTAAGAATCAATCAACTATTCTAAACATTCAAACACAACTTCATACACTCCATATGAAGTCAGGAGAATCAGTAGAACTATTCCTCTGCAGAGTGGCAGGACTGAAGTCAAAGCTAAATGCTTTAGGAGACAAAGTAGAAGATACTATTTTGACTTCAGTAATATTGAGGGCTCTTCCTGAATTCTATAAGATGATAATCACATCCCTTAATGTATCTCAAAGATCAGTCACCTTTGTGGAGTTAGTAAATTTGCTTCAAACAGAGGAAACAAATCAACTCCAAAGCGATGAAGTGTCGAACAATGCACTTTACTCAAACAATCAGGGTGAAAAGAAGAAAGAAAACTTTTAGAAGGGAGGATCATATTCAAAAGGTAAGGGAAAGAAAACTCAAAAGAAGTTTTGCTCACATTGTAAAAAGGACAACCATGACACCAATCGGTGTTGGTTTAAAAATAAGCAAAATAGAAATGGCAAAGGCACATCACAAAAGCAAGACAAAGGCAATATTGCTAGTGAAGTGTCTGATTCTAGTTCAGAAAGAGCACACAAAGTGTTCATAACTAAGACAATATTATAAAAGAGAAACAATTTTGTCACCCTAGGCAAGCACTTTTTCCAAAACCTCTTTTTAGGCTTCATAAATAGCATAAGTTTTTGTTTGAAGTACTAGCAATAAAGGGGTGATTGTACCTCTTTTAGGCTTCATAAATAGCAAAATCTCTTTGTTTGAAGTACTTGTAACAAAAGGGGGAATTTTTTGGTGTAAAATTTGCCTAAGAGGCAATCTTTGTAAAAACCTTCACAAAGCTTCTTGAGTTGCACATATTTTGCAATTAAGGGGGGATAAACATTTATTTTCTTAATTCACACAAATTTTTGTAAAAAGGGAAGAAGACTTATAAGGGTGCATTTTTGGTAGCGACCGACACCTTAGTCACACTTATTTCAGAAATACAATTACAACATGTTTTGCAACAAGGGGGGAAACTTATAAGGGTGCATTTTTGGCGAATCAAAAATTTTGCAAAATCATATTATAACCGAATGAACCTCGTATAAAGTGATATACTCTACTACACCTAGCGGTTACAGCAGTTGGTTACCCATGCAATTCGGTTGGATGACAAGATTACAATAAGGACATTCGTTGATATGAAGACAAAGTGAGGAATGACCCACTTTTTGCTTAGAGCAACCAAAGCACTGTGACAAAGCAAGAACTAGTAGATCAACATCTTTTTCACTGTATTGGGACAGTTATATAAATTACCCAAATAAAGTAATAAGGGGGGATGTTAGAGTTACTATGTTAGTAACTATGATTATTACCTCATTTAGGTAATTTGTAAGATTCACCTAGGGTAGAGTTTATTTATCGCATGGTAGATTATTTTTAATTACCATTGTAAATGTATTTTACTATTTACCTTCTACTACGGATGATTATTCATATTGTTATGTGAATAATATTTGTTAATAGGTTAGTAGGTTAGTTGTTAGCTACCTTTAGGGTTCGGCAACTTATAACGTGTTAGCGTTATATTAGAATAATATATTTATATTATTCTAAAGGCTATTCATAGCCTATTGTTAGCCTATTTAAACACCATCTAATTATCAATATCAATCCTATGGTTTATGGTTTATGCATATTTTGTTTCATATTGCATTTGCCAACAAAGTGCTCTACTAGTGAATACCAATGGTCTTCCTTCTTGCATCAATATTGCCTCAATTCCATTGCCAAAAGCATAACTTTCAATTATAAAACATTTAGAAAAATTAGGCATTGCTAACACAAGGGTGGTTGTCATAGCTTGCTTTAGTTCCTTGAAATCTTTCTCCACTGGTTTTGAACAAATAAAGGAATTCTTTGTCAACATGGCTACTAAAGGAGCCACTGTATCCATAATTCTACAAAAACTTATGGTAATATCCAATGAGTCCCAAATATCCTTCAAGTCCCTTTAGGGTTTGAGTCTTTGACCATTCTTGAACAAATTGAATCTTTGAGGATTGAATTTAGCTTATTTTGTGACAATGTGACTGATGAGCACCAAAAATGTTCATTTTTATGCATGTTTTAAAGGGGTATTAATGGCATATTTAACACTAGAAATGTATTTTTGTATAATTATTGCATATATTTAATAAAAAATGAAGTATTATGCTTGTTTGGTGTTTTTAGTGGAAAATGTGGGAAGATGCATATTTTAGATACTAGTTTGGTATTTTTTAGTCAACGTCCCATTCAGACTTGGCAATGCACAAAGACATATTGAAAAAAATTATGATGAATGACAGAGGTAGGTACCTGTATCCTAGCTACATGCAGGTGCTTGTATTCTAGCGGTAGGCAGGTGCCTGTATCACAACAATAGACAAATGCCCATATTCCAGCAGCAGGTAGGTGCCTATATCCCAGCACCTGTATTCCAGTAGTAGGTAGGCGATTGTATTTCAATGATAGGTAGGCTCTTGTATCCTAGCACCTATATTCCAATAGTAGGAATGCACCTATATCCTAGTGATAGGTAGGTGCTTGTATCCTAGCGATAGGCTGGTGCTTGTATTCGAGTGACAAGAAAGCGCTTGTATCCCAATGATAGGCGCTAACGATAGGCTAACGCCTATATTCCCATGCCTATCTTCTAGTGCTTGTATACAAATGCCTATCTTCTAATGCCTGTATTATGGCGACATGCTGGAAAGCACCTTCATCCAATGGAAATATAGGAGCTATATTCAATGTTGATTGATTGACCAACTGACCATCCAAATTTTAAGTAAGTTGCTACAAAAAGATAAGGGAGAATAATTCTTATCTATGCATATTAAATCATGAGTTATGGTTAAAATAGAATAAGCGCTTATAACCCAGGTGTTGTAGGTGAGTTGGAGAGGAAAGGGCAATCCTCCAAGGGAGGTCCCAGGTTCAAATCTCCACCCTACCAAAAAGTTGAATTGGGTATCCAAAATCCAATTGATAATGTTGGTGCGAGCAGGGTCGGGTGCGACTCCCGGGTGACTTTGATGGTGTAGAACCCCTGTTCGTGGTCTCTCAGACCAAGGCGGCCCCGCAAGGGGTTTTTCGCTTAAAAAAAAATAAAAGCTTATATTGTAAATATTGATTGTTGATCGATTGATCAGTTGGCCATGTAGTTTTTAATAAAAATATTATTTTTAGAAATAGTTTGTTGTATACACCTAAGGAGCATTATGCTTATCCTTTGGTGATTAAAATCAAACGACTGTGCTTTTAATAGAAGAAAATAACAACTATGCATGGATCGACCGTAGCAAATCACATCACGTGATTAAAGTAGACCAAGCTATTTTTACAACGGGATTGGCTATGTTCTATATAAAAATGTAAGCCATTCCTGGGAAGATAAATTTTGAATCTCCAAGTATAGTGCATAATTTATTAATAAATTTTCTAAGTGTTCTTTTATTTACGTGGATTAAGAGTGTGATTTTTACGTAGTCAATGGAATGGACCATCCGCGGGAGCTTGGGTCCACTCTAGACAATAATATTCCCCTATTTATTTTATTTTTGCTTTATTATTTTTTTGCATTTATTTCCCGCTTTATTTATTTTTGTAATTTCTCGCTTTATTTATTTTTGCAAGTGTGAATTTCTTGCTTTATTCATTTTTGCAAGTGTGTTTAAATTCCTACAATTTTCTTTCAATCGTGTGTTTATTTCCAACATCTTAATTTTAGTTGTGTGCTTCTTGCACTTAGTTTTGTTGGCTTTGGATGAACTAAGAATACATGAACAACAATTACCCCACCAAACCAATAGGCACAAAGGGACTCATTTGCACTTAGTTTTGTTGGCTTTGGATGAACTAAGAATAAATGAACAATAATTACCCTACCAAATCAATAGGTACAAAGGGATTCATTTCCCACGCTACAGGCATATACTATGCGTGGCAATCACAAGTTTATGAACTACCATATTGTTAATTAATGGAAAGGAAATGACTATTTTCAAAACATAATTTTTGCTCACCATTTTGGTGTCGTAGCTAGGGGGTGTCAAAACTGTAGTGTTATGATCCACATGTTAGTTTAAAAAATACGTTTAGATTACCTTACTTGTAGATCCCCTACCTGAGAAGAATGAGTCCACCAAAGGTCAATAAAATCCAATGAAAAATTAAAAAAATAAAGTAGAAAACATATCAAGCTCAAAATATTCTGGAAATAAATATCAAAGAAAAATCCCCTCTACTTGAGTCACCTGAGCACGAAAACTCATTATACAAAATAATTTAGTGACTAGGCTGACATTAATGGGTAAAATTCATCAACTATTCCAAAATTATTCCAAAAGAAAAGAAAATTTTCCAACATGAGGAATATAAACAATAGCCTCCATAGTCAAAACAGAAATATGAACATTGTTAACCTTGTGGCTCCTTCAGTTTGGGTTCCCTGGGACATTCCCACCCCCCTTCCCGTGGCTTGCGGTTCTACTTATGTTGCATCCTCTGGTTCTTTTGGCTTCCTCGTAGTTCAACCTCATGTGCAAGGGGATTTTGTGACCTGTGGAGATCCTCAAATTTGCTATTCCATTTTCCAGGCTCTGTGCAGGATGTTGCTTTCTGGAATGCCTTCCTAGGCTATCCCTTGGTGGGATCTTGGTTTCTTCCTCAACTTTTGACATTCTTGATCTCCTAGAGCAGTTTTTGGTTTCTTTGGGTGGGATCCTAGTTTTCATGCGTCCTCATGTTTATCCTGACCCTCCTTGGATAGGATAGCTCTTCCTGGTGTTTCCAGTGGGTTCCTCTAGTCCATTTGCCTTCTCGGGGTGGTTTTTTTCTTGGCAATTTTTTTATTATAGTTTTGCCTTGGTGGGATATCAGTTTTCTTGTTTTTCCTTAGGTGGTACATTTCAAATTGTACTTTTCCTACTTGGGCGAGATTTTTCAAATTTTTTGCTTTGAGCAGGATTTTTTAATTTCCTTCTTTGGGCGGGATTTTTAAAAATTTTCCTATTTTAATTTTCCCGCTTGGGTGGGATTTTTTTTTTTTTTTTGCTTTGGACAATATTTTAATGTGCTTTTCCTTTGGCCTTTTGTTTGGTCTGGTGACCTATTGTAATAGGGTTTTGGGGCCCCTTTCAAAACCCATTTTTAATAAAAATATTACCTTAAAAAAAATAGAAATATGAAAATTGCTTAAAGGTATGAAAAGTAATATTTTATCTCTTGCTTTACAGTCAAACACATTCCAAAAAATAAGCAAGAAACTATAGCAATGTTTATCTTTTTTTCCTGAGGTGTAGAAAAAACCATGAAAAAAAAATATGGCAAACACAATGGAAGTTTATGGAAAATGTCACTTGGATCATCAGACCAGGTTGTGTCCATAAATAACAAAAGAAGACCCAGAAGGAGTAGAAACTTACTTCGTGGATCCACTTCCACAGACACAACCATCAGAACATCCTAGCCTACCAGTTTCACCTACCATGGCCAAAATAGTTACCGATACAACTAGAGTTGAATTCCAACAGTAATAGTTTAAATTTACTAGCTTTTCAGGTAGATATCGGAATGAACTTGATGTACCATATTAGTGTAGAAAAAAAACATGCTGTTGAAAAATCAAATAATGAAGGAATTCCACCATATTTCAAATGATCTCAAAAAATTAGAGAAAAGATACAACCTGAGTTTGATATTATGGAATAGTTGAAAAATTTTACTGTTACCATTCCTCAAACTATTAGGGAAGTACCTATTTACACTGAATCCATTTGGGAGTCATGCCTCAAGAGACCAAGACAAATGATAAAAATTGTAGATTTAACATCACCCAACACTTTGGTGAATTTTAACGCTGACATTAGTTGCAGAATAGGAAAAATGAAATTTAACAAAAAACTATAAAAAATAGTCATTTTCCTTCCTGCACAATCTACCAATGAGTTGGAAGAATCTAGTTTCAGGGCTTTCCAAGAATACTCTCTTCCTATGCTATGACGTATCATAATTATGGATAAAGAAAGGGATGGGAAAAATGAAGACATAGTCATATCAAATTTTTGACACAGACTAAGATCTTATCACAAGCCCCAAATTCTAGAGGTTAGCTTGTTTGCAATCATGGAGGAAATCCCACCTTCAATACTCTCACCAACAATATTATAATTTTCAATATGAAAGAAAGAAACAAAGAAAAAAAATAAAATAAATAGAATTTATTTTTTGTTAACACCATTAGTTTAGGTTTTTTATTTTTTATTTTTTTAAGCTTTGTAAGAAAACATGAAGTGCAATGCATATTGTAGGCATCCAAGGTAACCGAGCCTATTAAGAAAGTACCACTCCATCTTGCTTTCCTCGAGAAAAAAAAGAAGAAAAAAAAGAGAAGAAAAAAAATCATGATGAATAAAGGAATTGGCTATGAAGATTTTGCAAAGTGAGGGATTTGTACGAAGAGTCCATAATAGCGCATGATGAAACAATATGAGTAACAGTCAACAAACTCTGTTTATAGCCTTGCCATGCACCTCACGTTCATGAGATTGAATTAGACATAGGCATGGGGGAGACCCCATATTTCAATACCATACCAATAGTTTGATAAATGTTCACACATTCATCGTGCAAAAAAAAGGGAAAAAAAGAAACATAAGAGAGAAAAAAATAGATGAAAAAAATGACGAAAAGAAAATGATGAGGAAAGGAGGCATGAAACCTGTTTTTCTTAACATAAATTTTATTTTATTTGTGTTTTTATTTTGTAGGATTATGTGCCCTGAATGCAATCTGTAGGCAACCTGGGTAACCTAGGCCTATCAAGCACATGCCATGATTCCTCTCTTTTTTTATGTGTATTTATTTTTGCAGGACACGTGGTCCTAAATGCAATCTATAGGAAACCAAGTCAAACTAGGCCTATTAGGCATAGGCCTACAGTGCCATACATTTTTTTCCACTTTCTAGGAGTACAACAATGCAAAAAAAAAACCTACTTTCCACCTGGAAGGCAGTACCTACATTCAAACCAATCTAGAGGTGCTTTCTTCCCACCCGAAGGAAGGCATTGATATTCGAGCCACCATAGAGGCGCCTATCTTCCACCAGGAGGAGCGATGCCCATATATGAACCAGAAAATAGATGCCTAGTTCTCAGTCGGAGAGCGACACCTATATCCAAAAAAAACAACAATGCTTCCTTCCCACCAAGAGGGTAGTGCTCGTATCCAGAAGCAGTTAGGGTGCCTATTTACATAAGGGAGATGACACCTATTTTCACAATAAAATCAGACCCAAAGGTACCTAATTTCCATCAAAAAGGTGGTGCCTATATTCATGTAAGCACGATGATATCTATTTTTTGACAGATGAAGTATGCTAATTTTTTAGTTTTCGATAACACAATATGTGTAATCTTGAGATAATAATAATCCATGATCAAGTTCCAATAGGGAAGTGTGTCTTCCCATGCAAGTTAATTAATATATTTTTATTTTAGCATGAGATATCAAAACTCAAATGTATGCAATACCCAAGAAATAAAAAAAAAAAAAAAAAATCAAAGCTAGATCACTTCAACGGATCACACAATACATGGAAGAGCGCAAGTCACCGATTTTATACAATACATCGATCAACCAATTACGTAGTACCACCCGGTATCATATGCATCATGATCCATGAAAACTCACCCAGGTATGTATCGAGTTTTTTGTTATTTATGTGCATAATTATTACAAAATATATCTCTGTGTTAAATTCCCATACATGCCCAAATATTTATTGTCCATACATGCAAACCCCATGTCAACAATCAACCACATGGCATTGGGCATGAGAAGAATTGCAACTGATATCACTACACCCAGGCACACATTTTTGAAAGAAAAAATATAACTGCTTGGGTGAAGTAATATTATTTAAATAGTGGGAGGAAGCACCAACATGCTATTAGTAAGAGGTGTTGTCGCTATCTATATATAGAAGAAAAAAAGAGAAGAAAGAAAAAGAAAAAGAAAAGAAGAAAAAAGAAAAAAATGAAAAAATAATAATATATATATACAACCAAATAGAGAAATGAGTGTAGCAATGATTCTGAAGGCTCAAAAGAAAAAACAAAACATAGCACGAAATTTATAGTAAAAAATTTTGCCAGAATTTTAGCATGGTTGGAGCCTTGGAAAATTGGGAATATTTCATATGGTAATGGGCTGATGCAGAGTCACTCTTACTCTACATCCACCAAAAACAACACCGAGGTAGCTATTGCATAAAGAAAAAAAGAAAAAGAAGAGAAAAAATAAAGAAGAAGAAATAAATGGATAATGCCCAGGCGCCCAATTAAAAAAAAATGTCATGTTGTACAGGAAGAATTTCAAGAATGAATACACTATGCAACAAAAATAGTGGAGCAAAAATAGTGCAACAATTGAAAAAAATCAAGCCACACTGGATTGGAAATAGTGTAATAATTAAAAAAATCAAGCCACACTGTACAATAGAAACAATGCATTAATTGAAAAAATGCAGTGTGGAGATGTTGTTGCTATTGTGCAGTGTGTATATGTTGTTGTTGTATAGTATGCAAATGTTACTTTTGTTATGCAGATGTTGCTGTGGATGTAGCTGGTCAACTAGAAGTAAAATATTTATTTTAGCTGCCCAACTTGCTGATGAGTGAGCAAAATATTTTGTTGCTGCCCAGTTAGCTGGTCAGCCAATAGTTGAACATTTCCTAGATGCCTAGTCTATTGGTAAATCAATCAACAAAACATTCTACTACTATCCAGTCAACTGGTCAGTTAATAACTGAATATTTCCTAGCTGCCCTATCAGCTGGTGAGTCAATAGAATATTCTGTTGCTACCCAGTTAACTAGTCAACCAACAACTGAATATTTCAATAAATACCTAGTCTGTTGGTGAGTCAGCAACACATTTGGTTGTTGCCCAGTCAGATGGTCAACCAACAATTGAATATTTTATAGCTACCTAGTCTGTTGGTAAATCAAAAAAATAATTTACTACTGCCTAGTTAGTTGGTCAGTCAACAATTGAATATTTCACAATTACCCAGTTTGCTGGTGAGTCAGCTAAACATTCTACTATTGACCAATCAATTGGTCAAATATTGACCATTCCATAGCTACTTAGTTAGTTGGTCAACCAATAGCTAAATATTTGACTGCTAAATCTGTTGGACAACCAAGTGTATAACAACCCATGGTTGAACAACATGGACTAAAAGTAGAACGACCCATAATAAAATATACCAGGGAAATGTGACATGAGGACATGTCAAAGGTTTGACATGGGGGGATGATGAGCACCAAAAATGCTCATTTTTATGCATGTTTTAAAGGGGTATTATATGACATATTTAACACTAGAAATGCATTTTTGTATAATTATTGCATATATTTAATAGAAAATGAAGTATTATGCTTGATCGGTGTTTTAGTGGAAAATGTGCGTAGATACATGTTTTTGCTACTAATTTGGAATTTTTGAGTCAACATCCCATTCAGACCTGAAAATGCACAAAGATATCTTGAAGAGAATTGTGGTGAATAGCAGCGGCAAGTGCCTGTATCCCAACGATAGGCAAGCACCTATATTCCAGCGATAGGCAGGTGCCTGTACCCCAGAAACATGCAGGCACATGTATTCTAGCAATAGGTAGGTGCCTATATCCTAGTGCATGTATTCCAACAATAGGAAGGCATTTATATTCTAGTAGTAGGCAGGTACCTGGATCCCAACACCTATATTCTAGTAGTAGACAAGTGCTTGTATCCCAATGATATGTAGGCGCATGTATCCTAGCGATAGGTTGATGCCTGTATCTTAGTGATAGGTAGGTGCCTGTATCCCAATGATAGGTTGGTGCCTATATCCCAGAGCCTATATGTCCGTGCTTGTATTCCATGCTTGTATGCTGATGCCTGTATTTTGGTGCCTGTATTTCGATGATAGACTAGAAAGCACCTACGTCCAACATGAATATAGGAGCTATATTCAATGTTGACCAATTGATCAATTGACCATGCAATTTTTAAGGAAGTTGTTGCAAAAAGATAAGGGAGAATCATTCTTATCTATGCATATTAAATTTAAATCATGAATTATGGTTAAAATAGAATAAACACTTATATTCTAAATATTGATTGTTGATCGGTTGACTACTTGACTATGTAATTTTTAATAAAAGCATTATTTTTAGAAATAGTTTGTTGTGTAGACCTAAGAAGCATTGTGTTTATATTTTGGTGATTAAAATCAAATGATTTTGCTTTTAATAGAAGAAAATAACAACTGTGCTTAAATTGGCCATAGCAAATCACATCACGTGATTAAAATAGACCAGGCTATTTTTGTAACAGGATTGGCTACATTTTATATAAGAATGCAAACCATTCCTGGGAAGACAAATTTTGAATCTCCAAGTGTACTACATAATTTATTAATAAATTTTTTGAGTGTTCTTTTATTTGCATGGATTAAAAGTGTGACTTTTACATAGTCAATCGGATGGACCATCTGTGGGAGCTTAGGCCCACTCCCGGTAGTAATCCTCCCCTATTTATTTTATTTTTTCTTTATTATTTTTTTGTATTTATTTTCTGCTCTATTTATTTCTACAATTTCTTGCTTTATTGATTTCTGCAACTATGAATTTTTTGCTTTATTCATTTGTACAAGTGTATTTTAATTCATACAATTTCCTTTTAGCCATGTGTTTATTTCCAACATCTTAATTTTAGTTGTGTGCTTATTTTAAAATTGCAGTTTATTTATTTATTTTCCTACACTTAGTTTTGTTGGGTTTGGATGAACTAAAAATACACAAACAACAATTTTCCCACCAAACCAATAGGTACAAAGGGACTCATTCCCCACACTATAGGCATATACTGTGTGTGGCACTCACAAGTTTATGAACTACCGGATTGATAATTAATAGAAAGGAAATGATTATTTTCAAAACATAATTTTTGCTCACTAGTGACCCAAATACTCTACTTCTTGCAACCCAAAATAACACTTTGACCTCTTGGCATAAAGTTAATTCTTATAAAATAGCTATAGGGTCTTATCCAAATGTTGTAGATGCTCCTCCCAAGAACGATTGTTAATCAAAATATCATCAAAGAATATTAAAATAAATTTGTGAAGGAAGGGCCAAAAAATAAAATTCATCAAAATATAAAAAGTGGAAGGTGCATTGGTCAAATGAAATGCCATAACCAAGAATTCATAGTGCCCTTCATGAGTCCTAAAAGGAGTTTTAGGAATGCCATCTTCCTTGATTTGAATCTGATGGTATCCTAATTGCAAATCCAATTTTTAGAAATATTAGGCACCATGCAACTCATCTAATAGCTCATAAATTATTATGATGGGAAAATTATCTTTAATAGTTATTTTATTGTGTTCTCTAAAACATAAACACCAAGACACATCTTTTTTTGTACCAACAATACTAGGGAAGAATATGGACTAATGCTAGGGTGAATAACCCCTGCAACAAGAAGTTCCTCTACCATATTTTCAATTTCTAATTTTTGAACATATGGGTACCTATAAGGGTAAATATTTGGAGGAAGTTTACCTAGAATAAGCTAAATGCATGGTCGTGAGTATGATGAGGGGGTAGTCCTTTGGGTTCTTCAAATATTATGGCATGTTTTTGCAATAAAAGTTGTAATTCCTCCTGATGGTCCTTGTCCCCATCATCTAGAGCTTGTATAGCAAATAGTTGGGCCACAACTCCATGGGTTGACTTTTTCAATAGTTTCTCCATCCTATGAGATGATAAAAGTTAAGTAGCCCCAACCTTCATGTCCCAAAAGGTGTACTATATTTCTTGCTGGTTGAATTTCATCCGTACCTCAAAAAATCCCATAATACTAGGCCCAAGATTCTCATCCATTGTGCGTGCTCCCAAAACAACATCGCACCTACCTAGGGGTAAGGTGAATATATATTCCTTGAGATCATATTCACCTAGTTGTATCTTAACATTTAGAAACTTTCCTTTACAAGGAAACGTTCCTCCATTGGAAATCATGACTTCAAAGGAGTTACAAGTATTAACATAACAATTCCTCTAATTTTATATCCGTAGGTCAATAAAGTTGTGTGCTACTAGAGTCAATGATAATTATTATTTATTATCCTTTAAAGTTTCCTATCACCGTCATGGTTTGGGTAGTTGATATACCTACTAAGGCATGCACTGAGATTTCCAGTTGGGATTCATCTAGGGCTTCTCACTATTCTGCATTTTCCTCTTCCACCTTCAAATATTATGTGGTTGTTGCCTCATCCACATCAAGAAAATGTAATTTCTAGTGCATAAATTTATTTCCTAGGGAGTTATAACATAGCCCTTGGGCTCTTCTGGCTTCAATCTCTTCTCATGTCAACTTTTTGATGGTTGGAGATTTGTTGGTAGGATTTGATGTTGGCTTAGATGAAAAATGTGGTTGAGATTGAGAGAATTTGGAGGTGCATCCTTAAGCCTTAAATATTTATTTTTCTAATCTAGCCAATGCTATTTAGTACTATACTGTTTGTGGTTTAACATTTTATCTTCAACTTTTATGTCATCCTTCAAACCACTCATAAAATAACTTTGGAAGAAGTCGAGAATCAAGCCAGTGGTATGATTGGCCAATTTTTCAAATTGAGCTTGATAGTATCAAATAGTTGAAGTTTGTTTGAGTTTAGAAAGGGCTCTTATAAAATATTCATATTCAATAGGACCAAATCAAGTGAGTAGTTGCTCAAATTCAATCCAAGTAAGCTCAAGGTGTGCTTTTTTGAGCCATTGATACCATCATAGGCATCTGATTTAAGATTGAAAGAGGTAATTGTGAGATGAATATTCAAGGAACATTATGAAGACTGAAATACTATAATGAACACATCCATACCTCTAGATCCTTTCCATTAAATTTTAAAAATTCTAAATTGGGCAATTTAAATCCATTATTATTATGGGTTTCTCGCTCCTTATTGTTGGATCCTTTGTCATTATGGTCATACGAACCAAATTGACCATATGAATGGGTGTTACTAGTTCAACGACCTTCCATGTATATTATTTTTCCATTTAATTCCTCCTTCATATCCTTCTGTTCCCTTATCACATAGGCTATGGATTAAATATTTGAGTTCATCCCTTAACTAACTTCCCAAATGTTGCCCTCATGAAGTTACTTAAGCAACATTTTTTTGATCCATTTCTTGTTCCTTTTGTTGTTCCTTGGTGCCTGTAACCATACTCTATTATTTTTGACCTTCTAAGGATACTTAATAATAACAGGAATACTATTTTGGTACTTACTATTTTTAGTAATAGTCCCAAAAAAGTGTTTGGGTGCTATATATCAAAACGATCACCACAACAAGACAAATAGAATGGACTAGGTCTCCAAATGATATTTTTCAGCACCCCAAACTCTTTTAGTCAAGTGTCATCTATTTTTCTCTTGGGGTATTTGTTCACTCAAATAATTGACTTTTGTATGATACCCCCCTTAGTAGGCCTTGTAGTATCTGTTAATAACAACTATTCTATCTGACTCTGTAACACAGTTTCTAATGGTTGTCTTAGAAGACTGCTATTGACAATTACCCTGACTATTATACTTCCTGACTGTAACTGAAAACTACATTATCAAAATATATCTTGATTATTATTGACTATGGACCTGACTAAAATTATACTCGACTATTACTAACTATTTCTCAATAGACCTTATCTTGATTGTTAGTTTCACCACAAGTTCTTTTGGATATTTTAGTTTAGTCAATTCTATGATAGTGTATGTTGCGGGCCAAACAAGGTGAATGGTTTCCTATTTTTGTCACATGCCCGTGCATTTAATTATCAACCTAGGGAGCTTCGTAAACTTGTGAAGATTCGGAATTAGGTTACTACAATACCACTAGAGGTGAATCTGCTAATCCTACATTTTGGGGGGTGTTCTTGAAATGGTTTGTCAATCATTCCTGCACTTCTCAATGATTTACGTAAGAAGAACAAAATTAAACCTACAGAAAATAAATCATGTACGCGTTCCTAGAAATAAATCTACTGCAAATGCTTGAACTAATAAACTAACAAACGTTCTTATGAAAGCAATAAACTAATTAAAATCAATAAATGAAAAGGAAATGGGGAAGAAATACTGGCTTGGAGTGGGCCCAGGCTCCAACAGCTTCTTCCCGATCGAACACGTGCTTAGAACTTCTAGAACTTTAATATATTCGTCAACACACTACAATTTATCTCTGTACGTCTAAATGGATCTTTATTTTATTTCTCTCTATTTCTTAGAACGATCTACGTGTGTTTATATAACACACTCATAGAACTTATGTTACAAAAGTAGTTACAACAGTCGATATGTCCCAGACTAAATCAAGATAGTCTGGTAAATGCAATCGACATCTGGCATTCTGTTCTAATGGCGGTGTGTTCGTTGTTCGGTTCGTGCTTTGCCTGGCATCAATAAGAAATTTTGATATGTTGGTGCAATCTCCAATTTAGCTCTGCATGACGCAGAGCTGGAACTGCACTAGCCGCTGCTGTCCACGTCGTTCAAATCTGGTCAACGAGCAAAGAATCAGTGGTGCCTTCTGGTTGTGGGGAGGCACTTGCATTTTGCTAGCACCTTTCGACTGTGGGGAGGCGCTTGTCTTTGGTTGGCACCTTTTGGTTGCAGGGAGGCGCTCGTCTTCGGTTGGCACCTTTCGATTGCAGGGAGGTTCGTATTTAGTTGGCACCTTTCGACTGTAGGGAGGCGCTGGTATTCAGTTGGTGCCTTTCGACTGTAGGGAGGCACTCGTATTCTCTTCATTAACCCCCGATGAAATAAAGTGCCAGGTCCATCAAAAGGACCTCGACCGTTCCAAATCTAACTAAATCAACTACAATTCCACAAAACATACTAAAAACACACAAATTAGATAACACGCATAATTATATCAAATATCTATATAATCATTCATAAAAGTACGCAATCCTTATTATACAGTCACATATTGATCAAAGAAATATGTACAAAATATGAGCATTTATGGTGCTCATCATCCCACCATGCCTAACATATGCCACGCCCTCATGGCATCCAAGCTGCAGGTAGCCCTCTGACTTTTCATTGTTGCCATCTCTTAGAGGATTCTACTGCCCCTGCGACCCGAGTCTATCTTTTTGTGTCAACATTTGAAGGTGTGGTTTGCCTTTGCCTATGGGAAACTGTGGCTATCAATTGTCCTCTTATTGTTTTGGCCGCTCCTGGTGGTGGTCTAGCCAGCGTTGTTCCTACCGATTGAAATGCAGCTTCGACAGCTTGCCAGAAGTCGACGTCTGGAGGTCTGACCACTGCCAGAGGGATATCCGAGTTATCCCCTCTAGAAGGCACTACTTGGGCCTTGTATAATCTGGCCCCTTTAGGGGTAAGCCTTGCATTCTCCTTTGTAATCGCAGCGGCCTCCAATTGTGGGCCATATACTCCCCACAGTTCCAAGTACTTCCTCATCATGGGAGGCCACCCTCAGGATGAACCATAGATGTCCCAAAATTGGATATCTTCTGCTAGATTGACACAGATGCCAGAATCTCCTTTTATCCTCGAGGATGCCTTCCTGGCCTCCTTGGCTGCTTTCATTTCATTGCGCCGCTGCTCAAAATATTTTTGCCTTTCGACGAACGGCTGCATGTCCCATTCGTCCTCTTCGGAGTCGACAAAGGTCACTTTTGCCTTCTATCAAGCCATCTTGGGCCTCTTTGCTTTGGCTTATGTATAAAATGTGGCAGCTTGGACAGGGGTCTCTCCTTTCTCCTTCGGGGACTTCTCCTTGCTCTAAAGGATTGATTGTGCTGCTATCTTTGAGGGTGATCCTTCATTCGCCTGTCTACCTAGTGTCGACCCCTCAGGCTCTTCTCCTTCTTCAGGCTGGGGAGGTCCTCCTTATCCTCTGGTCTTATTTGTTGCTGGAGACCTTCGTCCTGATTTGTGTCACTTAGGACAATGATAGGAGGCATGGTAGGACTTCTTTTCTTTTCACCCCTGAAAATAGAGGAATCCTCCCCTACCTTCGGGCTGCTCTGACGGGCGTCCGATCGAATCTCCCCCAAAGAGAATACTCATTCGACAGATGTGGGAGAGTTCGTCGACACTTCTTCTGCCCAATCAGTCTGAGTGGATGCCTCCTGTCTTGCTGTTCCTCTGTCCTGGAGCATTTGATTTTCCTCCTACACCTGCTGGAATAGCTGCTCGAGCTGAGCAATTTGCCTATCTCTTTCCTCCAATTCCCTTTTATGCTGGTTCTGGCAATCTTCCATAATCTGCTATGCCATCCAGCAATCGGTTTGCCATTCGAGCACCTCCTCCAAGGCCGCATCGATCTGGTCGTTACCCCCAAAAGTTCCTTCATTTTGTGGGCTTCAATTTGTTAATTCTCAGAGGGTTTGGGCGACGTCTATCTTCGGGTCACTCTGTCCTTCCTCTATCGAGAGGAATTGTCATAGACGTTTCCTCCTAGGGATTGGTTCATCCTCACCACCAGTGAGTGGCACTCCTTCCTCCTCATACTCGGGCACTAGGGAATGCCCTCTATCCTCTATGTCTTCGGGCACCGATGACTACTCTGCTCCTCCTAGAAAATAAGGCAACGCCAATTGCCTGATGTTTGTTATCTCCTCTGCAGGGGATGCTTCGTCTTGCCCTAATTCAAAAACTGCATTGTGTTGCTCTATTTGGCCGCCATCTCCCTTTGCGTCATGGTTCTGTCCTTGTGCTTTTGCATGGTGGACCAATGCTGATATCAGCCCATGGTGGGCTAAGACGGATGGTGCCCCCTTCTGGTATCGAGCCACTTCATCTTTCAGAGCATTCAACAGGTAGAAAGGTATGTTTAATTTCCTCCCATGCACTAGGTGATTGATGAAGTGCACATGATTAATGTGCAGATGGGTATACTTTCCTATGCATGTGAAAAATCAAGCAATCTGCTCGAACATCTTCCGCATATTCATGGGGAGACTATTTTTGAGTAACCCCTCCCTGTCTATCTACACATTTCCTCCTGGTAGTAGTATTTCAACGTATAGTTTTAACACTCCGCCCTTGTATGTACATTCCCCCATGAGAGGCAATCCAGTCGCCTATGAGATGAACTTAGGGGTGACTAGAATTTCCACCCCTCGTACTTGGGCCACATTGCCCCTCAAAGAGGCAACAAATTCTCTAGCTGCCTCCACATCCTGGCCCTAATTGACTAGGGTGCAGTATTCGAGCCACCCCTCGACATCGAATTGGGTCTTCATTGCCCCTCTGATCCCATCAGTATTAGTGGGTTCATTCTTCTTGATTGCGTGGTTCTTGGACCTTCCTCCCATGGCGCCTTCTGCTGTTGTATATTTTTTTTTGTCCTTCCTTCTTTAGGAATGTGCCTTCTTATAGAAAAGATGCCTAAACCTAGTAGTTATGGAAGATGCCCTATCATTGGCATGCGATTCCGGCTATGGGGGGATACGATCTCTATGACGGTGGCATCTTTTTCGGTACTGCGTGTATCATTCCAATTTTTTTGCACCCTTACCTTCAGGCTAAAGGATCCGCGCTCGAAAGGGGGATGCGAGAAGGATGGGACGACACCTTGGACTGAGAGGCCCTTTGAAGGTCCCGCCTCTCGGGGGAGAGGTATTAAGGTGATTTTTTGATAGATGGTGGGGTTCAATAGGAAACGTTTAGTGGTAGTCTCCACGCCTAGGTTGGGAATATGTTTGATGTGTTCAATTTTACATTTAATCATTCAAATCCTAGGTTTGGCCAAATGAATCTAAACTGTTCTACATGAAATGCAGGTTTAAATGAATACATAAACAAAATTAAACATAGAATACAAGAAATATACTAGATTTGAAAAAAGTCATACCTAATCTGGATGTCTGATGGAGGTTCTGATTTTTGAAGCAGTCAAGATTGCCTCTGATTTGATAGGATCATCTGAAATCAGAAAAGATCGTCTGAGATCTGACGAATTCATTAGACGAATTCATTAGAGACCTGAAATTAGAGAAATAGACACAGAACACAGAAAATGTAGCAATACTAACAGAGAAAAACGGTGTAAAATGACAATATAGATACTAAACGATAATTACGAATATAAATTCAAGTAAATCATAGTATTCTAATGACAAATTATGATATTATCATGCACTTAAGCTATATGGGTGAACTCCAAAATGTAGAATAGCAAAAAATAACAATAAACTGATCTAAATGCAGAATGAAATAGCAGACGAAAAAAGAAAAGTGCAAATTCTGGGCACTAATTGCCCCCAATGTTTACTGCAGTCGAAATCGTTTGTAGAGTGCAAAATCATCTTGAATTGGGGTGTGGTCATCTGAGATCGTACAGGATCGTCTGCGACGATCTAAGCTTGCTCCGGCTGAAGAATGACAAAGTTTCTGCAAAAAAATTTGAAAAGGGACAAAGGCAAACAGTAGTCTAAGACATTCTAAGACAAATAAAACTCGAAGTACAGAAAAATTCAGCCAGGGGAATGTCAAGGGGAGGGCCTAAGATTAAATAGGCATAGGAAGGATGTTGGGAGGTTGGAGATCATCCTAATTTGGGAGATCTCCAATGGGGGAAGTCTCTAACCATGCAGACACGCTTTTGCCCAGGTTAGAGACACCATTGAAACATAAGCTAATTATGAAAAATTAGTTTTGGGACAAAATCGTCTGGACGTTCTTCTCTAGACGAATTCGTCTGATCTGAGGCGATATCGTCTGATCGGCGACGATATCATCCAATGGTCAAAACAAACTCTAAAAATGGCATGGAAAACGGGGAAAGTGGTTTAACAGGCGGTTAACGGGAAGTTCGGGGTTAAAATTTGAATTTGAATTATTACTAAGGTAATTTTAATTATTTGCTAAGGTTTACTGCACCAATTTTAGGGTGCTACATTTTGCCCCCTCTTTAGCGAATTTTTTGAAGAAAATGCGTTAAAGATGAGTTCTTCTCGATCTACGAGAAAGAAAAAATTATTCCCATTTTTAGACAACGATTCTAGGTCGAATCGTACGACAGCTTACTATGGTGCCCCGTCCGTGTTTTTACCCAAATCGAACGTTTGAGGTAAAAACACGAAAAAGCAAAATTTTAAAATTTTGTTAAGTGTTTTTGAAAAAAATTAAGAAAAATAGGGTAAAACCCTAATTCATTATTACTGTTCATTTTCCTGGTTTCTAGAGCTCTGCAGACAAGATGGTCGAGACAACGCATAGATCGACAGAGGTCCGATGCAGGCTACGGGTAAGGGTCCAAACTTAATTTAGAATGCTTTAATTTTGAATTTCATGCTTTTTAGATTAATTTTGAATGATTATTGAGCATCGCGGCCATTTTTGGGCCATCGACGTCGTCGGGACGAAATCGTCTCAATTTCATCGAAATCGTCTCGATATCGTTGATTTCGTCCAAGGGCAAAATCGACGATATGGGGACGATTGCGTACAATAAGGGACAATTCCCTCTTGCAAAATCAGATACAAATTTGCTCAAATTTTGGACGATATCGTCCAATAGTGGATGATATGATCATTTGTATGAAATTGAATTTGTTTTACTTGCATTTTTAATCACTGTTTTATTAATGATTTTTATTGTTTTGTTGTTTATGTTGCAGAGAGGATTACTAAAGAGCCAGGAATGGAAATACGGTGGGCTGAGGGATGACTTGGACGCTCTCTCTCAGGCAGAGCGAGATTAGTTGGCTCAATTCGGCTTGCAGCATGTGGCAGATATGCCATAGGTTTCTACAGATATGGGGCTATTGACAGCCCTAGCAGAGAGGTGGTATCCGGGTTCTTGTTTTTGATTATCGATAGGAGAGATGACTCCCACATTGGAGGATGTATGGAGTATTTTGAGGATCCCCATACAAGGACATGGCCAATTAGGGCCACATGATGATGCGACTGTGTGGAGATCTGAGATTCGCCCTGGAGAAGGGTGGAGTGAACATCGAGTCGCTATGCTAGATGCCTGAGGCATCTAGACTAACACAAGTTTTGGCTGGGGTGGCAGGTGGTCTGCTGCTATGCCATAAGAGTGGATGCAGACTACCATGGCTACTGATAGATGTGGTCTACGACATGAGAGACCACGGGTACAGGTTTGCTTGGGGGAGCTTTGTACAATGCCGATTGTATAGGATCTTGCATGGGGTCGTATACAAGGGCGATCGATGTCTGGTCATGACATCACTATTGCAAGTTTGGTGCTAGGATCACATCATGGTGCGGAGGCTGGTAGAGCTCCCACTAATAGGGATTGACGAGGAGAGGCCCTGATTTTTCTACTGGTGGCTCTAGAGAGGGTCACAGTGACGGATAGATCTGCCAATGTCCCAGAGACTACTTGATGACCTTGTCTCCGACCAGATCACCTGGAGGCCTTGGAGAGATCATCTAGGGTGGGCCGAGGACAGATAAGATCTGGCTCGCGTTAGGCAAACATATTGGCTGAGGATGGAGAGGAGAGAGGTGGAGCTCCACCGCTATGACCGAGTTTTGAGGCAGTTCGGTCTACAGCAGGGGATCCCATCTCTCAGGGACTACGAGTTTTCTTGGACCATCCGGGATAACACTACAGTCAATGGGGCTTCAAATATGTAGTGCTTCTAGAGTGAGGATGTGGATGATGCCCCCATTCAGCCAGTGGATGGGGACAATGCAGGGGTTGTTGACGGCTACGATGCCTAGTACACAGGCATCCGCCCTCCTCGGATGATGAGGGCTTAGGGTCTGATTCATGTAGTTGTGAGTCGGATGGGGGGGTGACGCTAAGCGGCCATTGAGGCAATATAGGGTCACGACGAAAGAGAGCAAAGGAGGCCAAAGACTAAGCAGAGGCCATGGCAGTGGGAGAGGAGGGAGGAGAGACCCCCTTCTCCACAGAGAGAGAGGCCACCATCGCTCGATAAGGGCAAGGGTGTCGAGGTAGGAGAGAGTAGCGAGATGGCTACTCTCTGGGCAGAGACTATCCGTATTTAGGCTCAGGTGCAGTCCTTGTAGGATGAGGCTGCACGACATCGAGAGGAGGCCACACAACTCAAAGATGAGGTCGCACGCCTCAAAGCACGGAGCGGAGGGGCGAGCACTCGGGACCTAGCATGGGCTATTGCCCAGATCACATTCTATCAGACGCTATACCACCATATGGTGCCAGAGGAGCAGAGGTTACCGCTGTCGGCCCCCATTGCGAAGCTTATCATGATGAGGTCATCGAGGACATCATCACAATCAGAGTCCAGGACTCATAGCACCACATGGACTGCGATGGGGCCACCTCGTCCACCTCAGGGCGAGGGAGGAGATGAGGTTGAGAGCTCGAGAGGTTCTTGAGGCTAGCTGCTACAGACTGCACTGCACATATTGATACATAGTGTTTATTATTTTTGATAGAGGATTGAGTATGCCGAGGTACAGATTGTGGCATACCGATCTAGTTTTGAGATGATGTATATATTGTTGATATATATATATATAGATGAGATATTTTTGATCATATGACTTGTCTTATGTGTTTGTATGATGCTTTAATGTTTTGATGTGATTGATTTGATGATTCATGTAATTATGTCGTTTGGAAATATTATGGTTTGAATGTCATGCTTTTAAAATTTAAATGAAATAATCTGATGTAAACAAATTGGTTGTTTGTGGGATAATTTGATAAAAATAAAAGGGAATTTTAACAATAATTTCAAAGGACATTGTCGCTATTTATGACCATTTCATGGAGTCACCGCTCGCTAGGTCGTCAAGCTAATCCTGGTATAGAAATATTGCTAAAAGTAAAAGAGTGCTTAAGAGACTGTCTTAAGACTTTGTTGTGATGATGCAAATGATGATGATGATGGTGATTTGTTTTCAGATTTCCATGAAAATATTATGCATGAAATTAAAAAAAAAAAAAAAAGATTTTTGCTAGGCATAAATTTAAATTTTTGAATAATTCCCTAGGAATTATACCATCATTGCAAAATTGAAGTTTGACATAATGACATGAAATAGAATAAGTGTTTGTTTGTTTGTAAAGCATAATTGTGTAACATAATGATGCAAGTCACATGTTGTTATGAATTTTATTTTAAAATACATGGAAAAGAAAATTAGAACGATGGTTTGCGCTAGGCATAGAATTATAGGTATAGACTTATACCATCATCACGAAATCCAAAGAAAAAAGTAGATTGTTGGTTCTATTGCAAGATGCATTTTTGACCTTTGATAAACAAAAAAATAATAATATGAAAATTTTGTTTGACATTATTTTTTTGAGATTTTATGAGAAGATGTATGTAATTGCTTTGATACAAAACAAAAATTCTGAAATAAAAGGATAAAATTATTCCGAAAAGAGTTACAAAAATATTTTAAATTATCTCAAAGAGAAATGTAGATTTATAAGGAATCCTCATGTGCAAATGTGAATTCATTACCGATCTTGATTTATCATAATGATACAAAATATCTCAAATACAAATGTGTGTGCGATTGTATTGTTCATTTACCAATTTTGAGCAAGATAATTTGATACAAGTGATTTGAATTAACCAAATAAGTGTTCATTAACCATGATTTAGATGCATATAACCGTACCAGACTACTATGTAAGTCGGGTTATCAAGAGCTAGCTAATCCATAAACGAGACATAGTTCTGTACAAAAGAAGGTCGCTAATGTGACGGACATATCACCACGCTAGGAGTTACCCAAGGCCAAGCGGGTTGGGCACAAACCACCTGTTATGGGGCTTACCTCACAATTTTTGAATAATTGAGAATTCCAGGGATTCAAGCTCATCAACCCTTCTTTTCTTTTCAATGGGTAGGGAAAGGGATTTTTTTGCTTTTGCTTTTGCTTGTTTCGCTTTCTTTGCTTTATTTTTCTTCTCTTTTTTTTTTGTACTTTTGTATTTTTGCTTGATATTTGAGATAATGCTGAAATATTGCTGAGAGAGTACAAAATGATTCTGAAATAATGCTTCTTTTTCTCATGATTTTGCTTGATTTTTCTTTTTCTTCCTATGCTAGGGATACTTGCTCGGATTAGCTGTAGAGCAAGGGATTTTTATTTTGGGTAGGGGTGAGCTTGTCCTTTTGTCAATTCTCAAAGATTCTAGACCATGTGCATGATAGGATAGTAGGGGAAACTTTTCGCTCAAGAAACCACTTCTACTATGTAGCATAGCATGGACATTACAAATATAATTATTTTATTGTGAAAGGATATGCTTGGTTTAAGTAAATAACCAGATCAATTCTCTATGCTCAAACTTTATTTAATTGAATTTTGTAGACTTTGATATAAGAGAGATTAGTAATCATGCCAGATAAAATCAAAATATTTATTTTTGTGTTTGCAAAAGTGAGAGATTCCAAATAAATGCTAATTTATCCAAAATAATTTGAAAATATAACTGCAATACTTTAAGAAGAAATATATACAACAAATATTTTTGAGGAGTTTGATAATTTTGACTCTCTTTCTTCTCTTTATTTTTATTTTTGGTTTCGAAAGAGTCAATAATATTGCTGTTTGTTTTTTTTTAAACAGTTTTATACATATTTAAAATGAGACAACATGCAAAATATATACAAATGATGAAATGACCAAATTTTATGCGTAATATCACTTAAGATGCATAATATTCATAGGTTCTTTTAAATCTTTACCATCTAAGGTAGCTAATTTGTATGCTTTCGATTCAAATTTAGCAATGATAATATATGGTCCAAGCCAGTTGGGTTCAAATTTACCTTTAAGGTCTTTAGTTGCATTAGTATTTTTTTGATTTTCTTTTAAAACAAGGTCGCCGACCTCAAAGGATCGATGACGAACTTTCTTAGCATATGATATTTTAAGCTTGTTTTGGTAGGCACAAAGATGCTCCAAAGCATTGATGCGCTTTTCATCTAGGAGTTCCAGCTGACTGAGTCTGCCAGCTCGATATTCATCTCCTACTTTGGTATCTTGAAGTAGTAGAGCCAAAGAAGGAACTTCTAATTCAAAGGGAAAAATAGCTTCAGCACCATAAACCAAAACAAAAGGTGAAGTACCTGTGGGAGTACGAACACTAGTGCGATATGCCCACAAAGCTGGATGTAATTTGTAGACACCAAAATCTAGCCACTTGTAAGTCATCTATACCTTCTTGTCAGCCACGTGTCAGTCATCCATCTTTCCTGCCATTATTTGGCTCAAATCCACACTTTCCCACCATTATTTGGTCCAATTTCACCTTTCCCACCATTTTTCATCCCCAAATTTATTTAAATTAATATATATATATATATATATATTTTAATATATATATATATAGTTTAAGTGATTTAATCTAAGCCGTCCATCCTTCATTTAATCTCATCCAGTCCATCCATCTTAATCCGTTTCACAACCTAGATTTATTCTCTACCCTTGGATCCACTTTAATCTTAGCCACACGTTCAAAGTGTCGTTAAAACCCTAAAGTGTGCCCTAAGAGTAGATTATAAATTGAGTCACCTTGATGGCTCAAACCCTATCTCTTCCTATTGCTATCTATCTGCCTATCTATCTCTTCTCCTATCTGGATCTCTTCTGCTAAACCTACCCATTCGGTTATCTAAGTTTGGAGTTTAACCCTTTCGCCACATCCATCGCTATCCCTTTTCGCTGCATTCATTGCCGCATCCGTCACCAACTTCGCCGCCATCCCTTCTGTAGCACTCTTTCTGCAAAATCCCTCATCCTTGTCGCCAGCGCCGTCGGGCGTTTACCCACAGTCGCAGACGCAAACCGACATCTGCAACCCCGATCCAGAAGCATGCGGGCACTCAGTGGATTCCTCGAGATCACACCAGGGCATCTTCTGTAGCCGATCTGATAGCCACATCACTTCCAGGTGTCGCCTGGTCTCACCACATTAACAGGAAAAGGTATAGATTCGTCTAAAGCAAGTAATCTTTCATTATGTATTAATCTGCTGTTAAATTTTGCATTCTGTGTTATTTCATTTTATAAATCTAGGGTTTTAGACTGTTTCTGAGGGCTCACACAGTGGAGCCCTCTTATTAGTTTCTAACCCTTTGGAAATTTTAATGTGTGCAAGATTCTAGTGGTAGATTTGATTTGTTGATAGCAGCTGCTTAAGCTGGAGTGGTCCGAGCCAAAGGATACAACAAAGCCCACTCATTCTGTTGAGGTTAAGGATACACCTTTGGAGATGCCACCACATTGTGCTAGCTAGGGTTTTGGAGAACCCTAGCACAAATTGTAACTTTGTATCACAAAAAGGGTTACAGGCCCTGTTGTACTTAAAAGGAGTTTCTAAACTCTATTGATTAATAAAAAAAAAAATCATTCATTTTGTACAACTGTTCTGCATTCATTTATTGTGATTTCTTTATTTTTGTTTGGCGTTGTATCTTTAATCTATAAATTGCGATCACGGTGGGACACCCTAGGGTTTCATGTTTTTAATACTTGCTTTACTGATCTATTCCTGTTTTCTGTTTTATTTTGCAGGTTCCAGAAATCGCAAAATTTGTTGTTCTAGCAAACTAGGGTTTCTGAAGAGTTTGCAAAAAACACAGCAGATGCAGAGCAACGTCTGGAAGTTTGATCCGAAATGCAGAGGTGCGTTTTAGCCTGCGCAGACTCCCTTGGGCGTTTGAAGGTAGTTTTATAGAAAAAGCGTAGGCTTCCGAGTAAGTGCATTTTTTTTCCGCTGTTAAACTGTACTTTTTACGTTTTTGGTTTCTCTGCTGTATTCTGTTTCTTTTTCAGATCATTGCTTTAAAATGAACAAAAACTAAGTAATCTGGAAAAGAACAAGTTATTTTTAGTTACATTTTTCTGCATTGCATTATTGGTTGTTGCTTGCATAAAAAAAAAATTGCATACCTAGCTGCATATTAGAATAGCTACGAATTATCTATTTTAGTTATCTAAGTAGGACTATTGATTGGATGTCAATAGTACTCCTACCATTGGGTGATTCCAGGCAGAGAAGTGGACGAACCTTCCGGTTGCTCCTTTGATATCCGATATCATTGGTAGGCAGGGGGTTTTAAACGATGTACTTCACTTCTTCAGAGGAAATGGCATGTTTTCAGTAGCCTCTTGCTTAGATCATTAGAACTTTTGATTTATAGCTTTGTATGTATACATTAGACAACTAAAACACTTAAAATAAAATTCATTGCATTTCATATTGCATTTAAAATAGTAATATCTGGATTTCATCACCAGGTATTGCTTGAAGTTTAGTGACGGTGGAATTCATCTCCATCCATTAAACTTCTGCCTTAGACACCATAGGTCACCCCCGAGCAAACTTGTTGGATTTCATCACCAGTAAGAATCTTGTTGTCCTTTCCTAGCCATAGTTTTTACCTCTTTTGTGAATAATTCAAGATTAGATCACATGCAAAATTCATAAACCGGACACTTAAAATTTACTACAGATTAAGATTAAAAAATAATTAATTAACCGCAGGTAAGACACATTGGTTGAAACCTAGGTTGTGACTGTTTTTTGATAATTTCTTTAGTGTAAATTTATCATTCAAGTTTTGCATTCTTCTTTTCTAAATTTGTTTAGATTTATTGCCTTATGGTCTTAATAAGGAATCAATCTAAAATGTTAAATCTAAATAATCAAATGGGTAATTCACAGAACATCTCCTAGTGAATTTTAGGCAGGTTCGCCTGCAGGTCTTTCACGTCCTTCTGCCATATACCGCATGGCCATGCCCATGGAGGAAGACAATTCCTCTCATATTATCCACATTGATATGGCCCAAGTGCAAACTCACTTAAGAGATGGCACGGCTATGTCCTTGAGCCAATCCAAGATTCCCCTATGCAAGATTCTGTTTTTCAGCGAGGATATTGCATCAACCCTACCCACTGGTTTCACTCAGGTCTACACTAGCCCCATCTTTGAGGCTAATGCTATATCTGCTCAGCTGGCTTCATCTCCAACATCTTCCCAGATGCTCAATTTTCCTCCTTTGGAGACAAATGTAGTGTCTTCTCGACCACTTTCTCCTCCATTTACCCGGGTGTACACCAATTCTCTCTATGAGGCTGGTAGAACCTCCTCTAGCCATGACCAATTTCAACCCTCTTCTTCCCAAACCATTTATGGTTTCACCCTACCTGGGGCATAGTCTACTGTTTCTTCCCAGGTACCTCCTACTTTAGCCACCTTCATTGCTCCTGCTATGCAGTCCCCTGTGACTACCATGGCAGCCTGCCCTCCCAACTTCAATGCCCCTGCTATGCAGTCTCCTGTGACTACTATGGCAGCCTGCCCTCCACCTTCATCCAATCATCCCACATCCCTTGGGTTAGAGATTAATAAGGTTAGGGAGTATCTCGACAAGTTGCTTCTGCAACAACAGCAACAAAATGCTCAACCACCTGTCGTAGTAAATCCTACACCCCAACCAATTTCCACCCAACCAGATTTTCTTAGCTCAGGCCCCACCTGGGTACCCCAATATTCGATGGTGTCCATTCCTACCCCACCTTTCTCCCAACCCAGTCCAGTTCATCATCCACCACAATCACCTTCTTTTTGGTATCATCCATACCAACAACCTGTCCATTCCACATCGCCTAATCTAGGCAATTTCATCCCATCTCATCATTTTTCCACTCTTCCATTGCATCATCATAATCATCAAAAGAATCAAAATTTTCATGAAGATTCTTGACTCCATGCTATGCAACAACAGATTGACAAACTTATGCTCAACATGCCTGGCTCATCTAGTCAAAAACCTACGTTGAGGTCGTTGATCAATCAACCAATTCATCCTTTGGTACCTTCATCGCCATATCCGACTGATTTCACATTATCGAAGTTTGACAAATTTTGAGGAACTGAGGATCCTCATGAACATGTGAGCTCATTCATGCATGCCTGCTTTAGAATCCAAAATAATGACGCTCTTATGCTCGGAACTTTTCCTCGAGACATTAGGGGGAGATCTTTGTACAATGGTACAATCATTTAGCTCACCATAGCATTTATGCTTATGAACAATTGATTAATCTATTTTTAGAACGATTCTCCCTAAACGTACAAAGGAAAGTCTCATTGTCCGACTTATACAAGCTCAAGCAACATGATGATGAGACAGTTTATGAATTTGGAAACCGTTGGAGGGCTATCATTAATAAATTACCATTCTCCCTACCAATGGAGGAGTTAACCAAAATGTTCACCCAGAGTTGTCTAAAACCTATCTCTTGGTTACTCCAATTACAACAATACAGGACTTTTGAAGAGGCTTTGGCCCAAGCAAGTATCATAGAAGACATTAAAGTCCAAGAGGGTGTTTTAAAACCCCATAGAAAAGAATGGCAACAAAAGGGCCAACAACGAAATAATAATTATGGCCAAAACAAACAAGCATAGGCTAGTACAACCTCAAATGTTAACCAAGTTAATCAAGTGGTGGCGAGCCAGCTCGTAATGGCTCAACAACAACAAGTAATGCAAAGTCAACCGCAACCAATTGCTTATCATGCGGTACTAGCCCCTCCTCAACCAGCTCACAATACTGAGCCAACCATGGAAACTCGACCTTGGCAAAAAAATCATCCCAAGCGACAGTTCACACCTTTAGATGAACCATATGCGGTCATATTCAACAAGTTATATAGCACAAATAAGTTAACTTTACCTGAGTTCAAACCTTTAGAACCATCTAGAAGGGGGAAGTATTGCAAGGAGTACCTATTTTGTCCTTATCATAGGCAAAATGGGCACGATATCAATAATTGTACAACTTTCAAACATGTGATCCAAGATCTTATTGAGATTGGAGCCATTAAATTGGATAGCCCCTTAGCACAACAAAATCAAAATCTTGGTATATTTCAAACACACCTTCCACATCGGGAGGAAGCTCCAACAACTTCAGGGGGAGTAACTCAGGTAACTCCTCCTAATCAAGTCAACCATGTACAACAATACCAAGGTTTTGTGGGTACTATTAATGTAGTAACCCGAGGTCAAAGGGCGAACCAACCAAATCAGGTGAAACACAGCCACCTGTACAAACCCCAGTCCACCTCGGGTAACGGTGACCCAACGACGTGCTAGTACTTCTCAAAAATCGCTAAATCATTCTACTCAACGCCAACGACCCATCATGTCATTGAGTAGCAGGTTAACTACCAGTTTAAAAATGGCTTCTGCCAAGTTATCGATTTATGACCTCATTCAACAATCTCCCCCGCATAGAGAGGCATTAATGGAAATTTTAAAGTCAATCGAGCTTCAAACTCAAGATACTAATGCCTTCAACAACTTTGTGGGGAGTATTCAAACATGCATGGAGCCCTCCATCACTTTCTATGATTTTGAAATCAAACCTTTGTCAACGAAAGTATAGATCCTCCACTTTGCATATCATGGCCAAGATCGATCACAAGCCATTCAAGAGAGTCTTAATTGACACCGGTTCCTCAATCAATATCATTACAACATCAGCATTGAGTAATCTAAAGGCACGTCGCCATCCCTTATCACCAAGTCGACTTTTACTCTTAAAGCATTCAATGATGCTTTATCTTCCACGGTTGGCACGGTTATCTTGCCCATTGAGGTAGGGGCCCGAACTTTGCATACCTTGTTTGACATCTTGGAAGGGTCCATGGCATACAATGTATTGCTTGGACGGCCTTGGCTTAGGGAGATGAGATGTGTCCCTTCTATACTACATCAATGTATGAAGTATGTATATGAGGGACAGGTTCATTGTGTACCTGTTGACACTGAACCCTTCAAACATTGCAACTATGTCTCAACTCCTTATGAGATTGTGTTGCCATCCACTCATATTTTCTTGACCCCATCTACCTCTTCTATACCATCTTCTTCTAAAGCTCCCATTCCTGAGGAGCTACCCATCATATCGCAACCATCTTCCTCTTCTGCTATTCCATCACATTCACCACTTTCTTCATCTCCTAATCTTCCTTCTTCTTCATCAGTGACCACATGCACATGTGGCCATGACCAATCATCTCTTTCCATGTCATTACTCCCTTCTTCTACACCTTCTTCAACATCACCTATTATTCCTCCATCTTCCCAACCATCACCAACTGATGTTTCACAAGTCAATGAAGCATTAACCCAACCAAATCCTTCCAATTCTTCTATCCCACATTCTTCTATTCCATCATCTAGTCCATCTCCCTCCCAAGTCAAGGTCCATCTCATCGATGCGGTATTGGTGAGTATGCCATCCAAGATTTCCACATCACATCATTCAATGTGCAAACAGTTAAATATTTTGGTCGTCCACATGACCAACATTTATCCATTGGATCGGTTTATAACATGGGTTCTATGCCAAATTCCATTAATTTTTTATATGGGGGAATAGAGTCATCTTCTAGTCCTACCACCATACCAGAACCCAAGCATCCAGTCCCTGCCAATATCGAAAGGATGGAAGGTTTTCCCTCTCGCTATTTCCATAGACATAATTGGCAGCAATTTGGCCTAGGTTGATACGAGCAAGGGGTAACTGAACGCATCGATATGCCATACCAGAGACCCACTGAGCGTTTTAGTCTGGGCTACCAACCACTTCCATCCCTTTCTTCTTTTGAACTAGCTTTTCAAAGCATTAATCTTAATTTAGAAGAAGAAATCCTCCACCCCGACAAATTTGAAGATGAAGTCTATGAAGAATTTGATGTCATGTCAAATGGTGATGAATCTGAAGAAGAGTCGGCGCCCATCGTTCCCATCATTAAACAAGACGAGTTTTATCTCCAATTGTTCCCTCTCCAAGAGGCCATATTTCGCTTGCTTCTTCCACAAGAACGAGGTGAACCACCCCATCCGCCACATCCATAAGCCACAATCCAAACCTGTATTATATGTATATACTAAAATAGTGGTTTTCACCACTACCAAAAAAAAAAAAAAAAAATCAGAAAATTCCCCCAAAAAAAAAAAAAAAATCAAAATATATAAAAATACTTTATTGCTTTATGTATGTGTGTAATAGTGGTTTTCACCACTGCAAAAAAAAAAAAAAAAAAACTCAAACTACAAAAAAAAAAAAAAAACTGAAAACTATGTTGTTTTGCACTTCAGGTCTTCCGAGGTCTTCACCGGTTTTCCCTTCCATTCCGCCCATCCTTTCTTCCATAAGTCGACAATGAATTTTGAAGACTTATTCACCCCGCTCCATAATCCATATGATCCGGATAAGCCAATCCCGATCAACCCAAGCTTGATTGACATGGATCGGATTTCATCCCCTCCATCTATTTCAGAGTTCATCCTTTTCGAGGAATTGTTAAGGGCTTCCACCAACTACATTCCTCCTTCACCTCCACATTCAACTTCATCTTCTAAGCCAGAGGTCTTCCAGGCAGACATAAACGAGAGCAAGGCATAGGAGCTTGATGATATTTTAGATGACATAAATCTGATCCCTACTCCCCATCAGCTTGAGGAAGGTTCCCACATGTCTATTGAAGAAACTATCGATGTAGACCTTAGTCCAGACCAAGATGACACCCAAATTATGAAACTGGATAAAAGTCTATCATCAGAGGAACAAGAGCAAATGATTGCTCTACTCAAGCGGAAGAAGGAGATATTTGCATGGTCTTACAAAGACATGCCGGGCCTAGACCCTAATTTGGTTGTCCATAACCTCACCTTACAAAAAGATGCTAAACTCGTCAAACGAAACTTAGGAAAATGCATCCTACCGTGGCCCTCATAGTTAAATCGGAGATTCAGAAACTTTTGGATGTTAAATTTGTCGTCCCGATTGATTATCCTGAGTGGCTTTCTAACATGGAACCCGTTCGCAAGCCTAATGGGGGATACGTGTTTGCACTGATTTTCGAGATCTAAATAAAGCGTGTCCTAAGGATGACTTTCCTCTTCCAAACATTGATACTCTTGTCGACACCTGCGTTGGTCATGAAATGCTTTCGTTCATGGATGGATTTTCAGGATACAACCAAATTCGAATAAACCCTGAAGATCAACACAAAACAACATTTACCACACCTTGGGGAAATTTTTGTTACAGGGTGATGCCCTTTGGCATTAAGAACGCTAGTGCAACCTATCAACGAGCCATGACTTATATTTTCCATGATTATATGCATAAGATTATCGAAGATTATGTGGATGATTTATTGGCAAAATCTAAAACTCGACAAGAGCATTTTGATGTATTGGAAAAAGTTTTTGATAGACTTCTAGAGCATAAAGTAAGGTTGAACCCTAAGAAATGTGTCTTTGGTGTTACCTCAGGCAAACTCCTAGGTTTTATTATCTCTAAACGAGGTATTGAGGTGGACCCAAACAAGGTCAAAGCCATTATGGAAATGTGTCCCCCAACTAATTTGAAGGAGTTGCGTAGTTTGGAAGAAAAGATTAATTCAATCCGTCGCTTTATTGCACAACTTTTTGATAAATGTAGGCCATTTTGCCACCTAATACAAAAGGGGGTACTATTTTCATGGACAGATGAGTGTCAGAAAGCCTTTGATGACATCAAGCAGTATTTAGTGTCTCCGCCAGTCTTAGCTCCACCTCGTCCAGGGGTCCCTTTCAATATTTATATCTCAGCAATGGAATTTGCCTTAGGGACAATGCTTGCACAAAAGAATGAACAAAATCGTGAGCAAGTTGTCTATTATATTAGTCGAACATTGGTAAGCTATGAAACCCGATATCTTTGATGTGGAAAAGTTGTGCTTAGCAGTGGTTTTTGCCACTAAGAAACTTCGTCATTATATGCTTAGCCATACAACATATGTCATAGCTAGAGAAAACCCTTTGCGTTATATGATGTCTCGCACTTATAATAACACTCATACCACTAAATGGATAATGTTGCTTATCGAATTCGATCTTGAATTCATTAGCCAAAAATCCGTTAAAGGTCAAGTTATAGCCGATCAACTTGCGGAAGCTCCACTACCTAGTGATCATCCTTTGATTATTGAGCTCCCAGATGATTCGGTATTTGCTATCACTGAACAAGAAGAGGACATCATTCCGGAGGAAGATGTTGACATCACGCTATTCTTTGATGGCTCTAAGTGCGTGAAAGGTCAAGGTTCTGGAGTTGTGTTTCATACACCTCAAGGGATTCCCATCCCTTTATCATTCAAACTAGACTTCCAATGCACCAATAATACAGCTGAGTATGAAGCCTTAATTTTAGGTCTTCAATCAGCCATAGCTATGAGCATTAAGCGTATTCGAATATTTGGGGATTCTCAACTCGTGGTTAAACAAATTACAGGAGAATACCAAGCCAAATAACCTACCATTAAGCTTTATCATGATGTAGCAATGAAGTTGCTCTCTAATTTTGATTGGTATGAGATCACTAGTTTGTCTCGTTTGACTAATAGATTTGTGGATGCCATGGCCTCTCTTGGATCATTGATTCCAAAGGACTCCCTTGGAGAGGTACAGCCCCTAATCATTTCCACAATCTCTAAGTCTGCAATTGTCCGTGTTGAGTCTAAGGATGAAAAAGATGTTTGATTTATCCATTCGGATCCATATGAGCCTTGGTCTAGTGAGATAGTAGCCTTCCTCAAGTTTGGAACACTCCCATCGATTTGTCTCGAGCGCCCATCGTTGTTTTAAGCAAAATGCGGCTCGTTTTGTTCTTTTGGGGGATGTGTTGTATAAACGTGGATATGATGGAGTACTCCTCCATTGTCTAGAAGCAGGTGAAACACATAGAGCTATTGTTGAAGCCCATGATGGTACTTGTGGTGGTCATTTTAGTGGAATGGCCATTGCGAAGCGTATTTTATGTATGGGGTATTATTGGCCCACTATGGAACAAGATTGTTGCAAATATGTTAAACAATGTAAAAAGTGTCAAGAACATGCTAATTTAACCCATATACCATCACAAGCTTTACAGCCCATCCAAAGCCTTTGGCCCTTCTCACAATGGGGTCTCGATTTAATTGGCAAGATTTCACTGCCTCTTCAGGACAGACATACTTTCATCATTACGACAATCGAATACTTCACAAAGTGGGTTGAAGCTATTCCTCTAACCGATCTGACGAGTCCTAGAATTGTGGAGTTTATACTTCACCATATCATTTGTCGTTTTGGTATTCCCTCTAAAATCATTTATGATAACGGCAAGTCTTTTAAGAATAAGGATGTTCGAGCTCTTTGCGAAAAGCATAATATCCAACATAGTTTCTCAACTCCTTACTACCCACAAGCCAATGGACAAGCCGAAGCTTCCAATAAGACCATAATTGCTATTCTTAAGAAACTTGTTAAAGAAAATCATAAATATTGGCATACACAAATCCCCTTGGCATTATGGGCTTACAGAACAAGCATCAGAACTCCCATTGCGGCAATGCCATTTTATTTGGTCTATGGAGCTGAAGCAATCATGCCTCTTGAGCTTGAGATCCCTTCTTTGCGAATTTCTTTGCAAGAATTTATCGATGATGATACTGCTAGACAAACACGTCTTGATCAACTCACACTCATAGATGAAAAACGAATCAATGCTTTAGAGCATTTGCGAGTTTATCAAGACCGATTGAAACATGATTACAATGCCAAAGTTCATCTAAGAGAATTTCAAGTAGGGGATCTTGTCCTTAAAGAGAATCAACAAAACACCAATGCATTGCCGCACCTTCGAGATAAATTCGCGGCTAATTGGTTAGGTCCATATATGGTCACTGAAAGAGTGGGTAATGGAACTTATAGACTTGCCAGTTTAGAGGGAGAGGAAGAACCCAAACCACTTAATGTTATACATTTGAGGGCATTCTACGCATAGTTTGAATTTTATATGTACATATATACATGGCTTGTACAACAAAAAAAAAAAAAAAAAAAACAAATAAAATAAAAAGAATTTGCATTTCATTGTTAGTTGCATACATCTCATTCAAAAACATTGCATTTCATGTGCATACATCTCATTGAAAACCATAACATTTCATTTTCAGCCATAGTTGCATATCATGTTAGAGACCATTCTATCTTTTGGATATAAAATTTGGTCAAGCAAAAGTCATGATGCCTTAATCAGGGGCACCTTCATAAAATCCATCAAACCGAATTGTCATTCATACACCCATTTTCCATTTGCACATATTTACATTGCCAAAATGTTTTCGAGTCACTCGGCCATTCCTAGTGTTTTAAGCAAAATTCGAAATGCATGTCAAAGTTCTCTAGGGCCATATCACAAATTACACTAAATAAAATCTTGAGTATTGAGAAATGATTTCAAAAGCGGTCTTGAACCTATCACATTTTCACATCTTAAAAACATCTTGTGTCAAAGAGAGATAACACCATCCTTGGGTTGTGCCTTGAAGTGAAAAGGGTAATCCTCGTTTGTCCTATCATGCAAACATAGTCCATAAAACAGTGGTTCTTACCACTATCACAAACAATCACAAAATGTAAATATAAACAGAGTAGTAAGGATAGGGTAAAATTCTCATCATACTTCGATTGAGAATCCGATTCCCCAAAGCTCTAAGGAAATGAACATTTTTCACACACCACTGATCCCAAATAAGTTGCAAGGATCGTACTACTTGTCTAGTCAGACGGATAGGTAGTCATCCCCAAGGCTTACAAAGGTCAAAAACAACATGGACTATGGAGTTAACCTTCACCGGGGCTATAGACGCTTGACTGGCAGTGGAGTATACTCATTGCGTGGCGACATGTCTCTCCTAAAAAAGAGAACTCTTAATGCTCATACGGACAAACTAGCTTCGAGGTCTTCTCCATAACAGGGTTACCTAATTTATGCAAGATGAGGTTAATGAACACACTTGCACACACACAGGTTTTTGATTGCCTAGAGTCACTACCATGCTTCGGATTTGGTTAATGAACTCGCATGCACACACATTTGGTCCTAGTTGAATTAGGCAGTGTTAGTAAGTTTGTTTGATACCACTAGCATGTTTGAGTCTTTGTAAAACAGTCTTCCATATCACCCTCCATATATTCTTCCATATTCATGTCATTCCATATGTCATCCATTCACAAGCCACCAAGTTCGGTGCCCCTGATTAAACAATTATGATAACAGTTGGCTAAATCTAACTATCTAAAAGTATGAGTGCTTCTTAGTGCATATTTCATTTACTTAGTCTTGCATTAATCATCCATAGATTTACATATCATTTATTTAGTCTTGCATTAATCATCCATAGATTTGCATGTTATATACTTAGTCTCGCATTAATCATCTATAAGTTTGCATTCCATTCCATCACATATGCATCAAAAACATTAAAACATATAAAAACATGCATCACAAAAACATAGGCATTCACACAAAAGAGAGTAAAACACCAAATAAATAAAAGCCATGTATATATATGTATAAAAGTCAAACTGTACAATGAATTCCAAAAGGCTACAATATACAATAGGGCACCAAGGCTCATAAAGAGTGCATCTAAGCACTAAGCTAACCATAAAAAGAGGACCCCTAAGACCTAGTAGGAGCCCTAGACCTAGTGGTGTGCCTAGACTCACTACGCCTAGAGACAGAGGAGGATGGAGGATCAGGCAACACAATATAATGCCTAAAAAATGTGTCTTCCAGAGCCTCAATGTAACGAGTCCTAGACCTAAGCCTAGCTATGTCTATCCCGTGTCGTCACTCTCGCTCTGCTAGCTCTGCCTGGAGTCTCGTCACCCTGTCATCCTGGGGCACCCTAGTCGCTCCATCCAAGTCTGCCTGCAGCTGGGCCATCCTCTCCTCTTGAGCAGCTAACAGGGCATCCCACTCTGCTGCCTGCTACTCCAGTTGAGCTATCCTCTCATCCTAGGCAGCTAGCATAGCATCGTGCTCTGCTATCTGCTGCTGTAATTATGCCAGCTCATCCTCGTGTTTGCTAGGGGGTACCTCCCTAGCCTCTCCTACGACCTCTCCTAGGCCCTCTCTGCCATCCTCCCCGTCATCTTCGCTCCCTGGAGCCTGCTACGCCATCTTCCCCTTTTGCCTTCGACTGTCAAATTGAAGGCGGGGACCCTCCCTATGCTTGGGAACCTCCACGGTTCTCTCGCCCCCTCCAGCCCCAGCCTCGGGCTCTCCGGCTCCACCAGCCACCAATGGTGGCTCCCACCTCGGCTCTACAGCAATCCATGCTGCATACTCAGCTGTCACCCCGACGTCGTCCACGTCGGAGATCTCCATGTCCTCATAATTCTCTGTCGCCTCCCTCCATGGCTTGACACATGGAAAATCCCCCTCTGATCTGTGCCTCTGGTAGCGCACTGGCTCATCGGGGACATCCTACCTCAATCTGACCTGACAGAGTACTCGAGACATCTATATGTACTCTGCCTCGCTGTGGCTCTGCCCCACTACCCATCTGGCCTGTCGCACCCGTCTTAGGTGCTCTCCATCCCCGATCCACCTCGCCTCCCGCCAGGGCCTCCAAATGACTTGGGCATCTGTCAAGTCTGCCCATAGTCTCCTATACCATTGCCTCGATTTCATGGGGCGGCTCGGCTGTCTCTCCTCCGCCATCGACCATCTCCTACCATAAGCATGGCTCACGTCCCACTGAGCCCATGGCAACCCCTCCGGTCGGGCCACTCTAAAGTGCTCCCACCCCCAGCACTGGAGCACCACACTGCAACCCAGGCCCTTCCGGCCCCGTCTCCGAACCTCATACAACTCTCGGTACACTGCACCAATAAAGCGGGCGCCCAGGCATACACTACCCTATTAGTGAGCATCTCGCTCACTACACCCATCAGGTTCCATGGGAACCTGCACCCGGTGCTATTCGGGGCCACAATGTTGGCCAACACGAACATCGTCAAAGCCTCCACCGCTCCCAACTCCTTGGCCGTATACATGGCCAAGTATGGGATCCCCCCGCTCTCCGTCCGGATCTCCCTCCAGTCATCCCCAAACACCTTGGCCATCTTCGTGGCCCTATCTCGTCCAACCTCCACCTGCGCCCCCTCCACGGGCACTTTGAGGATGCGGTATACATCCTCAAGCGTCACCGTAATCTCTCCAGTCGGGAGCTGGAACGTCCCCCGATCTGGATCCCACCTCTCGGCCAAAGCCGAGAGGTACCCCTCATCTGCCCGAACTACCTCCAACCGGGCTACTTCCGCTAGCCCCACTGCCTTCAATATCTCCCAGTCTGCCTGGGACAACGACTTCCTCATCCCCGAAATGATAGGGGAGAATCGTTGTCATGACTCTAACACCCTAAGCTGCAAAACAACAAAACAAAAATTTGTTACAAATTTTTTCAAAAAAAAAAAATAAAAAAAAATAAATAAAAAAAACACAAAAAAAAAAAAACACATAATATGTACTTGCTTGAATGAACAAATACCTCAGCTGGATGCACTAGCGCGTCCGCTCCCATCTTCGCCATAGCTCCCGCATGCTTCAATCTCCCACACAACCTTTCACTCCACTTCACTTCAACCCCTCAGACGCACTTCTCTCAAGCTTGAACGCACAAATGAGCGAAATTCTCGCTGAAACTGTTTAAATAGCTGATTTTGGTGCCCTGAAACACAGTTGGGCGTTTCATGGTGCATTCAGACGCAGTACTGCGTCTGCAGAGCGCCTAAACACCGACAGGCGTCTCTGCCAACAACAAATGCAGACCGACGTTTGGTGTCAGTATTAAATAAAGGAACAAAACCTGCAAAATTGAAGCTTACCTCCTCCAAATTTCATCAAATTGCATTCATCCATTCTTCTTATCATAATAAAACATTTTGTGAAGGTTACAAACACAAATTTTGTCATTTCGCTCAAAAAGCGCATCATTCATCATTGTTTTACAAATTGGGTTAAAAATATTCAAAAACTTCACAAAATTAACCACATTCATCAATTCTTCTGATCTATCGTCAATTTCATTATTCTTTCATCATGCATATTTTTGCCAAATCAAATTAAAGTAAACCTCGTATCTAGTGGTATATTCTATCACCTTGGCGATTGCAGCGATTTGAATCCATACAATTCGGTAAGAGGATTAAACCACCATAAGGACACTTACCATTTATCATCATCAATTATTTCATTCGTTTGAAAATTGGAAATCAATTTAGGGTATTCTACTTTTCAAGTGACCTCATACCAAGATTAATTTGCTCAACAGTTGTCATTGATGGCCTAGTTCATGGGGCCTTAAAACATGGACAATCTTTCATATCGTCATTATTTTAAGTCTTGCTAGAGATTGTGGCTACCTAGGTTGATTGGTTCTGACCCGAGGAATTATCCATACAGTCACTAGGAGCATCTCTGAGTTATGGAATCTTTCATGCATCTTTCATCTCTACATATCAATGGCGCCAACAAGGCAATTTTATCAATAGTGTGGATTCACACATAGGAGTTGGGGCATCCGTTATCAATTTCTAATGTTCCTATAGTGGAATTCATCTTACATGATCCTGGAATTTACAGTTTGGCAAAAAAATCCCTTTATAACCATTGGGACAGAAAACGGTCTATCTTTCACATCACTCATATCGTCTTCAATCATATTCTTTTTTGGTTTGTACACCAACCCCTTTTTTGTTGGGACATAAACAGATGGTTCATACACCAACCCTTTTTTTCACCATTGGGGCAAAAACGGTTCATTTTCTTTCGAATTTCTTCCAATTGGCTTGTGAGAACCATTCTCGCTCGCCAATTGAGGGGGTAAGCTGAAATTTTTTTATTCTTTGGTTTTCAAAGTTGTGCTTTAGTCTTGAGAGAGAGTTGCGTCTGATCCAGCTTTTCAGGTGTCTTAAGTTTTTGCACTGCATTGTGTCTTCACACAAAGCAACTCAAAAAGGGGCATCTGTAGACACCAAAATCCAACCACTTGTAAGTCATCTATACCTTCTTGTTAGCCACGTGTCAGTCATCCATCTTTCCTGCCATTATTTGGCTCAAATCCACACTTTCCCACCATTATTTGGTCCAATTTCACCTTTCCCATCATTTTTCATCCCCAAATTTATTTAAATTAATATTTATATATATATTTTAATATATTTTAATATATATATATATATATATATATATATATATATATAGTTTAAGTGATTTAATCTAAGCCGTCCATCCTTCATTTAATCTCATCCGTCCATCCATCTTAATCCGTTTCACAACCTAGATTTATTCTCTACCCTTGGATCCACTTTAATCTTAGCCACACGTTCAAAGTGTCGTTAAAACCCTAAAGTGTGCCCTAAGAGTAGATTATAAATTGAGTCACCTTGATGGCTCAAACCCTATCTCTTCCTATTGCTATCTATCTTCCTATCTATCTCTTCTCCTATCTGGATCTCTTCTGCTAAACCTACCCATTCGGTTATCTAAGTTTGGAGTTTAAACCTTTCACCGCATCCATCGCTGTCCCTTTTCACCGCATTCATCATCGCATCCATCGCCAACTTCGTCGCCATCCCTTCTGCAGCACTCTTTCTAAAAAATCCCTCATTCTTGTCGCCAGCGCCGTCGGGTGTTTACCCACAGTCACAGACGCAGACCGACGTCTACAACCCCGATCCAGAAGCACGCGGGCACTCAGTGGATTCCTCGAGATCGCACCAGGGCGTCTTCTGCAGCCGATCTGATAGCCACATCACTTCCAGGTGCCGCTTGGTCTCACCGCGTTAACAGGAAAAGGTATAGATTCGTCTAAAGCAAGTAATATTTCGTTATGTATTAATCTGCTGTTAAATTTTGCATTTTGTTTTATTTCATTTCATAAATCTAGGGTTTTAGACTGTTTCTGAGGGCTCACACAGTGGAGCCCTCTTATTAGTTTCTAACCCTTTGGAAATTTTAATGTGTGCAGGATTCTAGTGGTAGATCTGATTTGTTGATAGCAGCTGCTTAAGCTGGAGTGGTCCGAGCCAAAGGATACAACGAAGCCCACTCATTCTGTTGAGGTTAAGGATACACCTTCGGAGATGCCACCACATTGTGCCGACTAGGGTTTCGGAGAACCCTAGCACAAATTGTAACTTTGTATCACGAAAAGGGTTACAGGCCCTGTTGTACTTAAAAGGAGTTTCTAAACTCTATTGATTAATAAAAAAAAAAAATCATTCATTTTGTACAACTGTTCTACATTCTTTTATTGTGATTTCTTTATTTTTGTTTGGCGTTGTATCTTTAATCTACATAATTGAATGTGCCAATTGTGGCCAGATTTATTGACCAATATTTTAAGGATTTTAATTAATGTTTTATTAGATGCTTCTGCTTGGCCATTACCCTGAGGATAATAGGGAGTGGACCAACGATGTTGAATCTTATATTTTTGGCATAATTTCTTAACATATTTATTTTTGAAACAAGTTCCATTGTACGAGATGAGATTTGCAGGAATTCCGAACCTACAAATGATTTGATTAAAAATAAATTTAGAGACTTGTGTTCCAGTGCAGGAAGCTAAAGGCATAGCTTCAACCCACTTCGTAAAATACTCAATGGCGGTTATGAATTTGTGTCCATCAAATGACACAAGATTAATTTTGCCAATAATGTCTAAGCCCCATTTTGAAAAGGGCCAAGGAGATGAAATAGCTTGCAGTTCTTGTGTAGGGGCATGGACAAGGTCAGCATGTTTCTGGCACTTTTTGCAATGGTGCACATAATCATGTGCATCATTTTCCATGGTAGGCCAAAAGTAGCCTATGCTAAGGAGCTTTTTAGCAATGACACTACCACTGAAGTGTCTCCACAAGATCCATCATGGGATTCACTCAAAGCTGATTTGGATTCTTCTAGATTTGAACATCTCAATAGGATACCTTCAAAAGATATCCTATATAAAGTATTGCCAATTATTACAAATTGACTTGCTCGTCTACGTAATAACCGATCTTTGGTTTCTATTAGAACTGGCAGGGAAAGTCCCATTATGAAGAAAATCAAATATATCTGTATACCAAGGTTCAGGAGTAGTTTCATTGATTAGAAACACATCCAAAGGTTCTAAGCATGACTTATTTAAAGCGGGTTCCTAGAGTCAACGAATAATGATGGTGGCATATTCGTCATCTAACTCCAAGGGCAGAAGAGAGGCAGTTGTGGCCATAATACCTGCACCAGCCCCACTCAGGCATCGGGATCCATCAAAGTATAAGGACCATTGTTCAACATGGTCTGCCTCTAATTGAAGGCATTCATCAGGAAACTCAATGATGAGGGGATGGGTAGACTCTAAGGATGCAACAACTAATTGATCTGCTATGATTTGACCCTTAACAGACTTCTGTCCTATGAACATGAGTTCAAACTTGCTTAGAGCAAGAACCCACTTTGATGTACGACCCGATAAATAAGGTTGACTCATGAGATACCGCAAGGGATCATATTTAGCAATGATATATGTTTTCTAACTGAGCATATAATGACGTAATTTTTGCATAGAAAATATAACTGCTAGACATAGTTTTTCTAATGATGTGTAGCGGGTTTCATAACTAATTAAAGTTTGGCTAATATAATAATTAGCACGTTCTCTTTTCTCATCATCAAGTTGAGCTAACATAACTCCTAAAGCAAAATATGAAGCTGAAATATATAGGATAAATGGGCGATCAGGTCTAGGCGGTGAAAGCACAGGTGGGTTAAGGAGGTATTGTTTGAGAAGTTCAAAAGCTTCCTTACATTCGTCATCCCAATTAAAAGGGACATCCTTCTTAAGGAGCTTAAGAAAGGGATCGGTTTTGTCCGCTGGCTTATCGATGAAGCGACGGATGGCTTGAAGCTTACCTTGTAAACTTCGTAACTCAGATATATTGGTAGGTGCGGGCATATCAGTGATAGCCACAATCTTGAGAGGGTCAATTTCAATACAACGTAAAGAAACTAAAACCCCTAATAATTTATCGGACTTGACTCCGAATATACATTTGGCTAGATTTAATTGAATAAGATATTCTCTTAACCAATTAAATACTTTTCTCAAATCATCTAAATGATCATCTTCATTAATAGAGCGAGCTATAATATCATCTACATAATCATGTAGGATATCATGCATCATATCATGAAAGATATAAGTCATGGCTCGTTGATATGTTGCGCCTGCATTCTTTAAACCAAATGGCATCACTTTCCAACAAAAGGTACCCCAAGGGGTAATAAAGGCTATTTTAACCTGATCTTCAGGAGCTATCCTGATCTGATTATAACCAAAAAATCCATCCATTAAGGATATCATTTCGCTTCCAGCAGTAAAGTCAATGATCTGATCCATGTTGGGAAGAGGAAAATCATCTTTAGGGCATGCAGCATTAATGTCTGAAATCTGTACAAACCCTAAATTTGGTAGCTTCTTTCTTGGTGACTGGAACTACATTCGAGATCCATTCAGCATAATCAATAGCTTGTATAAAAATAACATTCAGGAGTTTTTCTAACTCCCCTTTGACTAGCAAGGCCACTTTGGGATGCATTTTTCTAAGTTTATGTTTAACAGGTTTAGCATTTGGATGGACTACTAGGTGATGCATGACTACAAAGGGTCTAAACCTCGGCATATCTTCATATGTCCAAGCGAAGACATCTTCATATTCTTTAAGGAATGCAATGTATTGCTCTTGTTTTTCTTGACTTAATTGTGATCCAATACTGATGATGTGAGGATTATCCTCAGTTCCAATGTTAACCTTAATGACGTTTTCTACTTCCATGTGTAGATCTCTTTCAAAATTAGGTGGGGTAGGTGAAATGCCCAATTCTTGTAATTCCTTTAAGGTTAACTTGGATAATTCATCTTGAGGAGTCGTGGCCTCAAGCTGGGCTATAGTAGGTATAGAACCATAAAAATAAAAACCATTGTGTAACAACTCTTCAACGGAGACATCATGGAAAATATCTCCTTCCAACTCATCGTTGGATTCGACAATCATTTCAGGATAGGCAATGGATAGCATATTGCAGGTAGAAGAATTATTCTTGGGATACAAAGAATCTTGTTTATCTAGATAATCTTGATAACATACGATATGGTCATCATCCTCAAATGGAAAGGGCTGACCTTTACTAGGAAATAGGCCCACACCACAACGGGCAGGCCATGGTTCTACCTCAAAAGGTTCTTTCATACCATTTTGGAAAGGTCCCAAACATTTCCCTTTATAGCCCAATTTAAGCATTATGGGTTTAGCTTTAATATATTCATTAGCAAAATAGCATCGAGCATATCTATCACAATGCGTCTTGATGTTTCGAGGTATTCTTCCCCAATCATATCCTTTATAAACAAAAGCACAACTTCCGACTTGGTAGATAATTCCCATAAGTTGTGGGAGGCCCAAGGTACGAGGAGAAGGTGGGAGTTTATTTAAAAGGAGGGAAGTCTGCATGGCAGTTTTGATCTCTTATGATATAAGAATTTTAGATAAATCGGGTAAGAGCTCATCAGTGAGAGCATAAGAGGTAGAAGGAACATTTCCTTGATCTTCGGATGTGGGAAGAATGCCTGTAGTGGATGATGATGTTATAGGGATATCGATGGATGAGTCTATGGGTATGGAAGATATAGGAGTAAAACGGGAAGCATTGGGTGTAGGTTTAGGCTCTTTTCGAGGTCCTAATGTGGTTTGTTCAGAAGATGGTTGAGTTAAATGTATAGGTGTAGTTGATGGGGTAGATGATGTTATGGGTGTGTGTTTCACATGTTTGGACGGATGATAAGAACTAGGATGTGTGGATGACAGGGCGGGGAAAAATTGCACTCCAATGGGTTCTACCAAAGCACACATATCAAAGGGTCTAGGATCACCATGAATGGTAACCAACTAGTTTTTAAATTCAAATTTAACACACTGATGTAAAGTGGAGGGAACCGCTCGCATCGCATTGATCCAAGGGTGACCCAGAAGTATATTGTACGATGCGAGGCAATGTACAATAAACACGATTGTATCTAGGGTTATAGGACCAACTTGCAAGGGTATAGTAATGACTCCACATGTTTCTTGTGTCTCGTCATTGAAGGCTTTGATAATCATATCTGTTATTTTCATCTCGTCACTCCTAAAGCCAAATATTTGGTAGAAGTCAAAAGTGCATATGTTTAAAGATGAACCATTATCAATCAAGACTCGTTTAACAGCTACATCTCCAATTAGGGCAGTAATATATAAGGGGTTATCCTAATGTAAACTATGTTGTGGGATATCTTTATCTCGAAAGTTAATACAATCGACTTCTCGATTGATGATAGTATTGGACATGGCTTCAGGTTGAATATTTTGAGGTACCATCATTTGGCTTAATGTGAGCATTAACTCATCCCTATGGGTAGGAGAAGATATTAACAAGTCCAAAAGGGAAATTCTGGCTGTAGTATTGGATAATTGTTCATTAATATTGTAAGGAGGCTTAGGTTGAACATTAGACATATGATTCCCTTTATTGGGATTTTTCAAAATAAATGGAGCTGATCCATCATTCTGAGTTTGATCCTTTTGAGAGTTTTGAGCCTATTTTCTGGTAACAACTTCGATGGTACCTACAATGTTATATTGAAGAAGTTGAATTGGTCTTGGTCGAGCATTTATGGCTTGTTCATTAGGAAGGAACTAATTAGAAGAGGGTCGAGTAGTAACTCTTCTAGGAAATGGTTCTTTCGGAACCATAGCATCTGTGATAGGTTGAATCGGATATGATTTGTTTTCAGAACTATTTGATTGGTTTGAGGTGATGTCTATTTCACTTTCAGTATCCGATTCTACATCACTAGGATCCGGTGTTTGAGTATTATATAGGGGTCTGGACGTAACCATGGAGAAAGTTGTGCCAAATATTTGAGGATCCTGAACAGATAATTGTCCGCTAATAGTCCCTACATATCGGGTAGGAGGGGGAACATTATGATGTTTGATTTGATTAGCCACCTCTTTGCCATGCTATGGTAAAGGATGTTGAAATATGTCCAATGATTGATTGGCATTCTGATTTTGATTTTGGGGAATGTTCTTTTGATATTATTAGGAGGATTTTGTTTAGGTTGAAAGGCTTGCACCTCCATTTAATTATTATCAATCAAGTCTTGTATTTTATGTTTTAATATTTTGCAAGAGTTTGTAGCATGTCTAGGTCCTCTATGAAAATCACAATGTAAATTAGATCTGTATCCGGGTATAGTTGGATCAGGTTCCTGGATAGCTGGTAATTGAATCAAGCCTTGTGGTAGTAATTGAGGAAGAATGGTTGATAAAGGTTGATTCAATCTAGTAAATTCTTGGGGTGGTTTATCAGGAGGTTTTAATATAAACTTCTCCGTTGTTTTTGTAGTATTAACATTAGCAATTTTTCTACTATCAGTGACTCTGTCACCCACAACTTGTTTATTTTTATACTAATTTTTGGATGTTTTCTCATCAGATTTCCTTTTGAGCTAACCTCTTCTAATGAGAGCATCTTCCACCCTTCGAGCTAAGTCTATAGCTTGATCGAAGGTGGTCAAGGTAGTAGTTGATAATTCATAGGATAGTTGTTCTTGCAAATTATTAATAAAAATGTCCAACATTTCCCTATAAGGTAGCACAAAGTGTAGTTTTCCTGTCAACTGCTTCCATCTAGCTAAAAAAATAGCAAAACATTCATCTTTGTCTTGTTTTAAGTTGTATAAATATTTAATGGTCATGTGTCTCTCGATGTAGGCACTAAATTGATGGACAAAAGATTCAGATGTTTCTTCAAAATTCCTCAAAGAATGAGTGGGCAATTGATAGTACCACTCTAATGCCATTCCTCCTAAACTTTTCGAGAACATTTTTAGTAATAGCAAGTCATCATGTGATATATCATGACATGCTATCCTAAACATGCGAAGATGCTCTATGGGATCTTTAGTTCCTTTATATATAGGCAGGACGGGCATGGGAAAGTGCTTAGGGTATGGTTGTGCTACAACTATGGGATCCAAAGGCTGACTACACATCTCTTGATAATTATATGAGGGGTGGTAGGGATCTATCTGGTCCATGCGAGAAGCTAACTATTTCACCATGGCTTCCAGATTACTGGTTTGCCCACCATATTGGTTTGGTAGGGCATTAATATGGGATTTGTGAGCATATGATGGAGGGACATGAAGATTAGATGCTATATTGCTATTGTGTAAATTGTTGGTAGGAAGGGTGTAATGAAGAAGTTTTGAAGTTGTATTATGTTGTATCCCAGATTGTTGAAAATTGGTGTTTGGCTTCATTTTAGGTTTTTGTCGATTTGAAGCATATTGATCAATAGTTTAGCGAAATAAAGCAATGAATGAAGGTCTCTTTTGTGTGGGAATTATTTTAGGCTCAATAACAGGTTCCTTAGGGGGTTGGGTAACCTGTTGCTGTTGTATGTGCTGAATCATAGTGACCATATCCATATTGGATGGTCTATCTTTATCACTTTCTTGATCAAAAAAGGACAAGGGATTAGTGTGTATGTTAAACATATCTTCCATGGCTGCTTGAGTGTCACTAATTTGGCCTCTATCAATACGAACTGCCATATTAAGAGTGCCAATATTATTATTGAAAAATTTCCAAAAATGATCTAAGTTATCAAAAGTAACAGTTCCGTATGGAGCCATTCTAGGGGATGAGGATCCTTCCTCTTTAACATTTTCTTCTTGTTCATCTACAACCAGCTCATCTTCTGGCTTTTCTAGAGTTCCTCCTTCTGGAATTGAATCCTCAGGAAGGACATTTGGGTTTTTTGTTTTGTTTCCTAGCCAATCTTCTTCTTCTTCTTCAGTTTGTTTACCATTTCTAAGTCTAGGCATTGTGCTTAAATTTAAATTTAAGCAAATATATATATATATATATATATATATATATATATATATATGCAACAAGCTTAAGAGGTATATATTTTAATTATATACCTACTATAGTATTTAAAATAAAATGTTTTGGTTTTGTTATGTTTTTGGTTTTTCTTGTTTTTTTTTTATAACAATATTATAAAGATAAAAAACAACACACAAAACACAAGAAATAATAATAATGAAAGCAATGATCTAGTTTTCTATAAACAATTTATAAATATCATTAACGGGCTCAAGTTCTTCAGGAGTCATGAAATGTTCTTCAAATTGAAAATTTTCTTTCAAGAATTTGACAAAAAGTGCTATAGTGATATTATCTGTCTCAGACTCTGGTTGGTAGAAATAAAGTTCGTGGCAATACTCTCGATATAACACAGATCTAGGAACTCTCCTCCACCTTTCACTATCTGTAAGAACGACCTCTTGGTCTTCTACACTACCTAGGAATTGGTGTATAACAGTTGCGTTCTCGAGGTATTCCTCGAAGGTGAACAATTTTGTAGACACAAGGGCTCTTTTATCTGCTAACCACCTATGGCAAGCTCTCTGAAGCTCATGATGCAAAATCACTTGATCGGGATCCAGGATTCTATCTAGGACAAACCTCTTGATTTGCCTAAGTTTAGTTGCTCTAGATGAAATGAGATCTAATCTCCTATTAAGTTCATCCCACAAAAGTTGGTTTCTATATGTTTCAGGCACACTAAGCACATAATTAATTTCTATTGCTGCTAATTGGTTTTCAACATTTATAGTGACAGCTAGTCTTTTCTTAGGAGCTACCATATAAACATGATATGCAACTTAGTAGTTTTCTAATGATTTTAAATGCATCTATGTTTTTTGTTTTCAAAAGGTTTTAGTTTCATGTTGGGTTCACCAAAATGTATCGTTCCAAATTTTTCGCACCCTTACCTTCAGGCTAAAGGATCCGCGCCCGAAAGAGGGATGCGAGAAGGATGGGACGGTACCTCGAACTAAGAGGCCCTTTGAAGGTCTCACATCTCGGGGGAGAGGTATTAAGGTGATTTTTCAATAGATGGTGGGGTTCACTAGGAAACGTTTAGTGGCAGTCTCCACGCCTAGGTTGGGAATGTGTTTGATGTGTTCAATTTTACATTTAATCATTCAAATCCTAGGTTTGGCCAAATGAATCTAAACTGTTCTACATGAAATGCAGGTTTAAATAAATATAGAAACAAAATTAAACAGAGAATACAGGAAATATATTTGAAAAAAGTCATACTTGATCCAGATGTCTGATGGAGGTTCTGATTTTTGAAGCAGTCAAGATCACCTCTGATCTGACAGGATCATCTAAAATCAGATAGGATCATTTGAGATCTGATGAATTCTTCAAAGACCTACAATAAGAGAAATAGACACAGAACACAGAAAATGCAACAATACTAATATAGGAAAACGGTGTAAAATGACAATATAGATACTAAAACGATAATTACGAATAGAAATTCAAGTAAATCATAGTATTATAATGAAAAATTATGATCTTATCATGCACTTAAGCTATATGGGTGAACTCCAAAATGCAGAATAGCAAAAAATAATAATAAACTGATCTAAATGTAGAATGAAACAATAGACGAAAAGAGAAAAGTGCAAACTCTGGGCACTAATTGCCCCTAATGTTGACTGTAGTTGAAATTGTCTGTAGAGTACGAAATCGTCTTGAATTGGGGCGTGATCGTCTGAGATCATATAGGATCATCTGCGATGATCTGAGCTTGCTCCGGCTAAAGAATGACAAAGTTCCTGCAAGAAAATTTGAAAAGGGACAAAGGCAAACAGTAGTCTAAGACATTCTAAGACAAATAAAACTCGAAGTACAAAAAAATTCAGCCAGGGGAATGTCAAGGGGAGGGCCTAAGATTAAATAGGCATAGGAAGGATGTTGGGAGGTTGGAGATCATCCCAATTTGGGAGATCTCCAATGGGGGAGTCTCTAACCGCGCAGACATGCTTTTGCCCAGGTTAGAGACGCCATTGAAACAGAAGATAATTATGAAAAATCAATTTTGGGATGAAATCGTCTGGACGTTCTTCTCCAGACGAATTCGTCCGATCTGAGGCGATATCGTCTGATCGGCGACGATATCGTCCAACGGTCAAAACAAACTCTAAAAATGGCACAAAAAATGGGGAAAGCGGTTTAACAGGCGGTTAACGGGCGGTTCGAGGTTAAAATTTGAATTTGAATTATTACTAAGGTAATTTTAATTATTTTCTGAGGTTTACTACGCCAATTTTAGGGTGCTACACTGTGTATTTATAAATAATTATATAAACGATTTGATTTAGTATGCACATACCTGATTCGTCATTCCAGTCATCGTGGTAGCCGTTGATTTGCTAACTTTTGACACGAGGGAGGGGTATGGTCCTTTGATGCCGCTCATTCGTGCAATGCTTTGTTCCGCTTGAGGCGTCCGGTAGATGTAAATGTTGCATGCAGGAGGCGTTCTTTGGTACCTTTCCCATGTGGATGGTGTCCTTGTAGTGCCTTTCTAACGTTGTCGGTGCTCTTCTTTGAACGAATGTGCCTTTCGATGCTACGAGGTGCCTTTGATTGGTGGGAGGCACTTTTGCCTGCATGCATCTTCCCAATGTGGGAGATGCCTCCTTCTAGTTTGCGCCTTCTTGATGTTGGAAGGTGTTCATCTTGATGAATGTGCATTCTTGATGTTGGAAGGCATATTCGGCTGGATGAATGCGCCTTCCTGATGTTGGAAGGCGTCTCGACTAGATGAATGCGTCTTCTTGATGTTGGAAGGCATCTCGGCTGGATGAATGCGCTTTCCTGATGTTGGAAGGTGTATTCAGCTGGCTTTTTTTTTTTTTTTAATAGAACTTTTGAATGGATGGAAGGCACTGTCTTTCGATTTGGCGCCTTTCGAATGCAGTAAGGTGCCTTCTTATGGATGGGCACCTTTCGGGTGCAGTAAGGCACCTTCTTATGGACTTGGCGCCTTCTTCTAGACTTGGCGCCTTCTGGATGCAGTAAGGTGCCTTCTTTTGGATGGCGATTTGACTAGAAAAAGGGTGATCAAGCCTTCCCATTTTTTCATGCTACCTAGATTCTACCTACGAGCCGGTGTCGGAATGCTGAGTCGAATCAGGCCTGGTTTCCTAGATACCTATCCCTCGTGCTATCAGGTCCTCCACCTACAAAAAGCAACCGAAAAAGAAAGGAAAATAAAGGTAGTTAGACATGTTCCGTGCCTGTTAGGCCCTGGATTAGGATTTCTGTAGCTTGCATGTGGGCGTCGTCCCTACAAAAACACACATTACAAAAAAACTATATTAACGAAAAAATTTTGGGTGAGCACTTTCATGCCCACCATTTCACCTATGAGAGTTTGGTCCAGATCTAGCAAGATGGGGTCTCCCCCATGCCTACTCTGGATTCCACCTGTAATGTTTCAGACGTATTATAGGGGCGTAGTCAATGGCCATTGACTATGAACATGGTGTTGTTGCCATCAATTGTCTTAACGCGCACCGCCCTATTCCTAATGAGCTCTGCCACCTCATACGGCCCCATCCACCTCTGCATAAGTTTACCCTTCCTTTCCTAGAATCGAGAATCATACAATAGTACCCATTCCCCTACCTGGAACTTCTTCAGCTTGATGTGGTTATCATGCCACTTCTTTCTCTGCATCTGTATAATCTCTATCCTCTACAAAGCATCCAGTCAGATTTCATCCAGCTGATCTAGCTAGAGAATCCTATGTTTTTGAGCTTTGTCCAAGTTCAAATTTAATTCTGAAGCCGTCCTTAGAGTTTTGATTTCGAACTCGAAGGGCATCATCACATTTTTTCCATAGGCCAGTTGGAAAGGTGTGCATCCTATGGTGGATTTCCATGTGGTGTTGTATGCCCAAACTGCATTTGGAAACCGTGTGGCCCAATATTTCTTGTGTTGCTACACGGTTTTGGTCAGGATGTTTTCTATCTCCTTGTTTGTCACTTCTACTTGCCCGTTCGCCTGTGGATGGTAGGGCATGGTTTTATTGTGTCAAACTCTATACTGCTCCATCAGCTCCTCAATCAATTTGGAGGTGAATTGGGGCCCTTGGTCTATTGTTATCTCTCGAGGAACCCCAAATTGTGTGAAAATATGGGAAAATAAGAAATCGACGACCGTTCTTTCCTTTGAGTCCCTTAATGCCTGCACTTCCACCCATTTGGTGATGTAATCCGTGTAGACCAGAATAAACCTCCTTCCCATCGAAGGTGGATTAAATGGTCCCACGAAGTCCATGCCCCATTTATCAAAAGGTTCTAGGTGTACCTGGGGCTACAGGGGCATTTCATCTCGGTGGGTTGGTATACCCATCCTCTGGAACTCGTCACACTTGCTGGTATACACTACCACGTCCTTGAACAGAGTGGGCCAAAAATACCCAACCTACAAGATTTTGTAGGCATTTCATTTCCCTGCAAAGTGTCCTTCGCATGGCTCATCATGACATGCCTTGAGCACTTCTGAAAACTCCTGTTCTGCTATGCATCTTCTTATAATTTGGTCTTGTCCTATTTTAAATAGGATACCATCCATCCAAAGGAATGATGTGCTCTTCTCTATGACCGCCTGCTTTTCTCGGTAGGAGAGAGCAGGTGAGGTCCTTTCGGTGGCCAAGTAATTGGCTATGTCTGCATACCATAGAGTTTGTTCACTAATAGCGAATAGATGTTTGTCCGAAAACTGATCTTCCACTGTTTGATGATATGCTGGTATCAATCTGGACAAAAAATCCACCACGACGTTGTCCTTGCCCAGTTTATTGACTATAGTGATGTCAAATTCCTGCAATAGCAACAGCCATCTGATAATTCTACCACCAATGGCTGGCTTGCTCATCAGATACCTGATAGCCGTGTGGTCTATATGGATGAAGAACTTGTATCCCGTTATATAGTGGCAGAATTTGTTTATTGCATGGACAACTACGAGGAATTATTTTTTTGTCACTGTATAGTTGAGCTCTGCTCCCGCCAAGTTTTTACTGACATAATAGATGGCGTAAAATTCTTTGCCATCTTTCTACCCGAGGACTACTCCGATCGCACCGTTAGATGCATCGTAGTAAATATGGAACGGTATGGCCCAATTCGGTCCTCTCAAGACCGGTGCAGATATCAATTTTTCTTTCAACAATTAGAATGCTTATTTGCAATCTCCCATCCAATTGAATTCTACGTCCTTAGAAAGTAGGGTGTGCAGTGTTTTGGCAATCTTACTAAATTTGGCGATAAATCACCGATAGTATCTGGCTGATCCAAGGAAACTTCTTACCTCCTTCTGTGTTTTGGGGCTAGGTAGGTCTCTGATGACCTCAATCTTCCTCTTGTCTACTTTTATTCCTTCTGTAGAGAGGTGGTGTCCCAACATGATGCCTTCCTGCATCATCATAAAACATTTTTCATTACTTAGGGACAAATGATTTTCCTTGCTCTTGTCGAGCACTCTTTCCAGATTTTTCATTGCCTCCTCGAAGGTTTCTCCATAGGCGATGAAGTCTTCCATGTATACTTCCACCCTGTCTCCTATCATATTAGAGAATATGCTAAGCACCACCCTTTGAAAGGTGGCCGATGCGTTGCACAGTCCAAAAGGCAATACCTTATAGGCAAACGTTCCCCATGGATAGGTGAATGTTGTTTTATCTTGATCTTCTTCCCCTATCTGGATCTGGTTGTAACCACTGAAACCATCTAGAAAGGAGAAGTATTTTCTTCCTGAGAGTGTGTCCAAGACCTGATCGATGAATGGGAGCAGGAAGTGGTCTTTCTTAGTCACCTTGTTCAATGCCCGGTAGTCCATGCAGATCTGCCATTTCTCATTCTTTTTGGGGACCACCACTAATGGTGATACCCATTCACTGTCAGAAATCAGATATATGAATTCGGTAGCCAGAAGTTTGTGTAGTTCTTCTTTGACAATGTCTTTCATTGCTGGGTTCATCATTCTCTATGGTTACCGACTAGGAGTTGCCTGGTCATCTAAATAAATCCGATGGGTACATATTTTTAAGTTGATGTTGTGCATATCTACATAGTCCCATGCAAATGCTTGTTGGTGTTTTACCAGAAGCTCTTCCAATTTTTCTAGCTATGTGGGCGTCAACCTGTTATTGACGTTTAATATCCTCCCTGGCCCACACATTTGTCGGATGTGCTGATCTTGGGCGCTAGTCAACGACGATCCAGGTGTGGGGGTGGATGATTCTCCATGGAGAAAATCCACGATAGCACCATCCTCATCCTCTTTTACCACCTCCTCCAAGGTCATCACCGGATGGATTATGGACAACTTTGTAGTTCCATGCTCTATGATCCTGGGTTCTTCTGCCAAGTCCATAGACTGAGCTGGCGGTGAAATGGTCAGCCTTTTGATGTTTTGCTCATTGGAGATGGTCATTAGCCCATCCCAGCAGTTTATGTAAGCGTCAGCTATTACCAGCCATGGCCTCCCCAAAATGAGCTGGTAACCGCCCAACCTGGTCTTGGTTTGCAAAACTAAAAAATTGGCTGGATATTCCCATGCACTGACTGTTATGATCACATCTTCCAGCATCCCTTCCAGTGACATGATTGATTGGTCGGCTAACTGTAGCACTGTCGTGGTTGGCTTCAGGTTTGTGAGCTACAGCCTCTGCATGGTCTCTTGAGGCATCACATTGATGGCTGCCTTGAGGTCAACCAATGTGTTGGATAGGGAATGTCCTCCAATTTTTATGGTCAGCAATGGGCTTCCTGGATCTTCATACTTCGGATGACGTGTTCCACCCATCATTAGATCTGCCAGTTTACCCACGAAGTTGATAGTCTAGGTCACTTTTCATCCCAGTCTCCTTAGACACATTTCTATAATTGCCTTGGTGTAAATGGGGACATCTCGAATTGCTTAAAATAATGGGATTGTCACCGTGAGATTCTTCAAGCTTGACAAGATGTCAAATTTTGGCTGTGTTGTTTTTCTTTGTTCCTACAATCGGCTAGGAAATGGAGCCTCCACTCTCTCAAGTGCTTTTCCCTCTTCTACCAGAGGTGTCTCCTCTATTTCTTCCTCCTCTTCTACTAGTGGAGGTGTCTCTACTATTTCTTCCTCATCTTCTACCAGAGGCGGTGTCTCTACTCCTAGATGCTTGCCTGATCTAAGCTGAATATTGTACATATGATACACCTCACCTTCTACATTGTATGCCGGTTGATTTACTCTGTTGTTTGGGTTTGCTGTCAGTTGTGCTGGTAGCTATGTAGGTCTTGTTGTTGGCAATGCTGGTAAGTTCTGTTGGATGTGAGCAGGCGCTGCACTCTATGCAGTTTGATTCCATGCATTGTGGCCTCTCCACTACTGCCCAGGATATGGATATGGCATCCATGGTTGCTGATTTGGAAATGCTGCTGGGGGTGCGTTAGTCTAGGGTGATGGTCCCCACCACCCCATATTAGGTGGTTGAGGGGGTCCTTGGTGCATATATGGCCCTCCCCCATATGATGGCATTCCGGTTGGTATATTCCCCATGGGGGGCTATGGCCAATTCTTCCTATTGCCTATGAAGTAGGCCTTTGTGCTCTCAGCTGCTTCTTGGTTACTGGGCAGTTGTGGGCACAATAGAGTTTTATGATTTAGCCTACAAACTGTGCATACTCTGACCTTGTTTTCTGGGCATGCATTCTTTGTGTGCCTTCCTCTGCATTTTGGGCAAAAATAGGCTAATGTTGTGTCATTTTCTTATTTCTTCTTTTCTAATAGCAGTGTATCCATATGCAGTGCTAGAGATGAGAGCATTTCGCTCTTCAAATCCTCCAACATGTTGCCTATTTCTATTTTGGTGATTGAAGCAGTCGCCTTCATGGTCCTGGCAGTGATTTTGCCTCGCCTTCTCGAGTAGTTCCAGCATAATTGTCGGATGTCGTCCATAGCATGCTGATAGACATCACCTCCAGAGATCATGTTGAGAGCCTTCAGTGACTCATTGGTAAGTCCCCTCAAGAAGATGATTTTGAGGGACTTATCAGATAGCTTCGAGTGAGGGGACCGTTGAAGATTAAAGCTGAATCTCTCCCAATACTCCTCGAGAGACTCATCTTCTCTTTGTGTCATGCTCAGAACCTCCTCCCTGGAGTCTCATGCTCTCTTGAAATCTTGATATTGCTCTAGAAAGAGCTTCTTCATTTGGTGCCAGGTGGTGATGTGTTTGTCTCCCAGACCGATGAACCATCGTAGAGCTGCATCATCTAATGTAGAAGGAAATAATTTCAACTTTTGCATGTTTGATTTATAATCCACAGACCTGCACAAAACATCAAACTTGAATAAAAATAGGTCAGGGTCCTCAGTCGGGTGTCCTCTAAAGGACGGAAGGTGAGCAGGGGATATGTTTTTCATTTTGGTATCTCCTACTCCCTCCTCTATTGGGAAACTAAATCTAGATGAGACTTCATTGTCATCTACCATTTTTTTAGGAAATGTGGTTTCTAATGCAACGTTTATGGCCTTTTGGTTGTTTAAAACTTTCTGAGTCAATGCTCTAAGGTTTTCTGGTGAGATCGTCTGATCCTCCACGACCTTCCACAATAGGGCTTCCTCTAGAGGAATCCTATTAAATAGGGGATTTATGATGATTCGTTCATCCCCTTATTGATGGGATGAGGTGGCACTTTGCACAAAGTGCGGTTCCTCACTCCAATGGACTGTTGGTAGGTCGGGAGAGTCTAACTCAAATCCAAAATGCTCGGCTGACTCAGGTCCTGATGGATTAGTTCTTATAAAGTGACCGTCAGGTCCTCTTCTTCTCGAAGAACTCATACAAGATCAGATGGAATGTTTCAGGGTATTGTAAGTAATCTAATTAAGACGCTTCCCCGACAACGACACCAAAATGTTGCGGGCAAAACAAGGTGAATGGTTTCCTATTTTTGTCACATGCCCATGCATTTAATTATCAACCCAGGGAGCTTCGTAAACTTGCAAAGAGTCAAAATTAGGTTACTACAATACCACTAGAGGTGAATATGCTAATCCTACATTTTTGGTGGGTGTTCTTGAAATGGTTTGTCAATCATTCTCGCACTCCTCAATGATTTACGTAAGAAGAACATAATTAAACCTACAAAAAATAAATCATGTACGCGTTCCTAGAAATAAATCTACTGCAAATGTTGGAACTAATAAACTAACAAACATTCTTATGAAAGCAATAAACTAAATAAAATCAATAAACGAAAAGGAAATGGGGAAGAAATATTGGCTTGGAGTGGGCCCAGGCTCCAGCAACTTCTTCCCGATCGAACACGCGCTTAGAACTTCTGGAACTTTAATATATTCGTCAACACACTACAATTTATCTCTGTATGTCTAAATGGATATTTATTTTATTTCTCTCTATTTCTCAGAACGATTTGCGTGTGTTTATATAACACACCCGTAGAACTTCTGTTACAGAAGTAGTTACAACAGTCGATCTGTCCCAGACTAAATCAAGATAGTTTGGTAAATGCAATCGACATTTGGCATTCTATTCTAATGGTGGCATGTTCATTGTTTGGTTCATGCTTTGCCTGGCATCAGTAAGATGTTTTGATACGTTGGTGCAATCTCCAATTTAGCTCTGCATGATGCAGAGTTGGAACTGCACCAGCCACTACCATCCATGTCATTCAAAATTGGTCAACAGGCAAAGAATTAGTGGTGCCTTCTAGTTGTGGGGAGGTGCTTGCCTTTTTCTAGCGCCTTTCGACTATGGGGAGGCACTTGTCTTTGGTTGGCACCTTTCGATTGTAGGGAGGCGCTCGTCTTCGATTGGTGCCTTTCGACTGCAGGGAGGCGCTTGTATTCAGTTGGTGCCTTCTGACTACAGGGAGGCGCTGGTATTTAGTTGGTGTCTTTCGATTGCAGGGAGGTGCTCATATTATCTTCATTAACCCCTAATGAAATAAAGTGCCAGGTCCATCAAAAGGACCTCGATCGTTCCAAATCTAACTAAATCAACTACAATTCCACAAAATATACTAAAAACACACAAATTAGATAAAACGCATAATTATATCAAATATCTATATAATCATTCATAAAAGTATGCAATCCTTATTATACAACCGCATATTGATCAAAAAAATATGTACAAAATATGAGCATTTCTAGTGCTCATCAGTGTAGTCTTTTCAATATGCTCAATTTCCACAGTAGGGTTCTTAGGTTCATGTTTAACATTCAATAGTAATAGGGTACTCTAGGCCAAGGTGTATGTACTATCCATAGCCCTTTATTATAACATAGTGATGAGCGATAATGCTCAGAATAATATTTCAAGCCACTACTCAAGGAGGATTTCATGCATACCCTTGAGCACACTACCCATCTCTTTGATAGTACGAGAGAGTAATCTTCTCAAGTGCTATGATTGGTGCAGTATGGATAGATACATAGTTGAAAATATTTCTATGGCTAAAGGTTTCTCCTAATCCTAAGGGGGTCTTTTGATATACCCAAAGATACTTGAGAGCTCAAGTCTATATAGGGTGTTGTTTGAGGCATGGGTATTAGAGTCTGATCACCCTCACTTAACTAGATGCTTTACGAGTAATCTAGCTTAGCCAATAACGACAACTCCTATATGATATTTTAAAAACCCTAGCACAATTTTTTTAACCTATTAAACTAAAACAAAGAAAAAATGGCTTTTTTTAATAGGGAAATAAGCGAGAAAATAAAAATAAGGAAAATTTATACCTAACAAGTCAAAATTGCAGGGAAAGAACTATTGTAGTTGTAATGGAACACGATCTTCGAAAGTGCTCTGGTGCCACTTGTTAGAAACATTTTAGTTAAAATAAGCACATCCACATAAATATTGCAATAAAAATAATAAATTATGAAGGAACAAAATATTGCAATACGAAATAGAAATGCAAAAAACTATACTAATCTTACATAATCATAATACAAGATTGCTAGCCTCTTCGAGATCACAACCTTAACTTTGATTCAATAAGCAAAAATATACATTCATCTACACCCCTAACATTTTTAAAGACTCTTCATAAACCTAAATCTAACGCTCAAGGGTTGGCTTACATGCAAAATGCCACCCGAGCTAGAATCTTCTACCAAACAAAATAATTATATTCTTTATAACAGTTGCATTAAATGGAACATATTGTCTAGGAATCTCTAGTGCCACAAATTATTACAAAATATTACATAATATTATTAGGATGGGATCTCTTTATTGTCCTTCCTCTTTTTCTGATATGAACACTATCTCATTTTCATTATCACTTGAAGAACTTTCACTGTCACTACTAGAACACTTACTTGCTTTGTCTAGGTAGAAGCTTTTCTTGTGCTTGTGAGAATACCTCTTTCCTTTATTGCTATGCTCATATTTGTTCTTCCTTTGATGCCTATGCCTTTCAGAATCCTTGCTCTTACAATCCTGTTTAACTTCATCACTTTCATCCTTGGCAATAGTACAGTTAGTAGCATAATGACCAACCTTTCTACATTTGAAATATCTTACATTTTTCATACTTTTGTGCTTTTTAGAGAACTTGCCTTTCTTGCTGTAATATACCTCTTCATTACTAGAATACTCATCACTATATTGAAGCTGATTACTTTTAGAATAATCCATTGTGTTCTTTACTAGATTTTCCTTCAAGCTGTCAAACTTTTTGAAGGAACTTGCTCTGATACCAATTGAAGAACACAAGCTTATACTGAGAGGGGGGGGTGAATAGTATAAGACCTATTTTTACTTTTTCCTTAATACTTCAATATAGTAAAGCAATATATCCAAAGCAATATCAAAGCAATGCACAAAACCATCCACAAAGTGACACAACAATTCACATAGTTCATCCACAAAACTTTTCTCTAAAAGTTATCTCAAAGTTCTTTGGGAAACCTTCCCAATTAAAATGTTTATGAGCCTCGACTCAAAGGAGAAACCTTCCCCAATCTGAATTTATGAGCCTCTGCTTAAAGGAGATACCTTCCCCTACCTCTGCTTTGGCTGGTGATCCTCTAGAAGACCTCTGCCTCTGCTACCCTTAGCAAATGGAACTCTATCCACATAAGACACCTGTCTTCCCTGCTCTGGCTGGAGACCTCTGTCCTCAAATCGATCACCTCAAAGCTGGTCCTCGAATTTGCACTAAACATAGTCCTTCGATCTAGCACAAATGTCATCATCCTCTGTCTTTGATCAGCACCAAACACAGTCCATTGGTCTGGCACAAATCTGTCCTCAGGTTCTTCTCATAGAACCAAAGCACCTCTATCCTCAAGTTCTCTGATAGAACTATCAACCTCAGCTTCACAAGTCCTCTGCTAAGACCTATTCAAATCTGCTCACAAGTCCCCAATGGAACCTGTCCAAAACCTGCTCACAAGTCCTCAATGGAACCTGTCCAAAACCTGCTCACAAGTTCCCAATGGAACCTGTCCAAAACCTGCTCACAAGTTTATCAAGAACACTTGCTTGGCATGAACCCACAAAGAGAATGGTTAGAGACCCAATGTGATTCATCCACCTCATAGAAGCATAAAAAGAATTGTTAGAGACTCAATATGTTCTATACTTAACTCCCAATCTCAATCTCAACTCAATCTCAAATCTCAAAAGAATAAGATAGATGTAGTATGCTTTTCTCAAGAACATGAAACACAACCTAACAATTGCCAACTATGCAATATCTCATATAACAATGATACTCATGTTCTTTCCAACAACCAATATCTTTTCTCAACCGATTAGGGCTTCAACAACAATGCTCAAAGACAAGGTTTAACCAGCATCATTCAAATCAACATTAACCTTGAAACATTCAACCAATCATCACTAGAAAAGGAAACAAGTAGAAATCCTTTTCCCTCCAAAGATATTTGAACAAAAACAACCACCAACACAATATCACCAAATGCATAGAATAATTTGTTCAAATCAACTCAATGGAGTAAGCTCAATATCATGTATCAAGTAAAGCATTAACTTGATCAACACAACCACTATGGAAGCCCTCATCTATCAATATCAAAACAACCAACTAAAGGTTTCACCAACTCAAAGCAAGTAGCAAGACTCACCCTCATAAACCCTAGTGCACAATGCTTCCACTACCTCAAACCAGAATTATGCATTCATCAAAACTCTCATCAATGATAACAATGCATAAGTAGTCTTCAACAAACCAGAAAATAGGATTTACACTCAACCAAAGGAAACCTTGTTGAAAACCTTTTCACTCCAATCTTATTTCAGGAATAACATACACCACTCATACTCATAAGAAGAATGTGCCCATACCTTATTGAAGTGAAGGAACCCCTTTTGGAAATCTGCCACCATCACAACATTCTTTTGCCAATCTTCACAAGGGTTAGTAGATCACAAGATAATCAACATTATTCCACCTTTCAATAATCATCACCAAAGCCTTTAATTGCACAACTCTCTTATCTCTCCTAAAACCACTTGTACCATAAAATAAAATAGATCACAACATTTCATAGCCTTATAACTCCCAAAACCACTTATACCATAAAATAAAATATATTTAAATTAACTTGACAACCCTTATATCTCCCTAGGATTTAATTTCACAAACACCTAAATCAACACTCACTTTCATTAAGGAAAGATACCCCTCAATAACACCACAATACAATTAAAGGAAACTTTATACCATCCCTTATAACTCCCGCATCTACTAATAAAATAATTATGAAGACATACCTTTTATTCAAAAAGAGTTTCTGGCATTTACTTGCTACACTCTATGAGATTCGGACTGCAAACTTCCTGCCATCTCACTACAGCGAAAACAGGTTGAACAACAACCTCCACGAAGTAACTTCTATCCTCACGGTGCGGTTAACCCTGTCGTCTCACTGCAACTGAAACACGTTGAACATCAACCTTCACGAAGATTTGATCTCGGGAGCTCTGCGCTTTCTCCAGAAATGCTCTTCTCAAAAAGAAGCAAGCTGCCTCCGAATTGTACAGCGAAATGGATGTCTTCTCAAACAGCGACGAACCTCCAAATCAATGTCTTTTTCCCACCTCACGTCGTGCTCTTTCTTCGCTGACGCAGTCGCAGTCTTCCAGTGCAATCGTGGGCTCTCCCTTCGAACGCAGCCGCAGTCTCTCCCTTCGAATGCAGTCGCAGTCTCTCCCTTCGAACACAGTCGCAGTCTTTCCCTTCGAACGCAGTCGCAGTCTCTCCATTTGAATGCAGTCACATTCTCTCCCTTTGAACGCAGTCGCAGTCTCTCCCTTCAGTGCAATCATGGGCTCTCCATTCGAACACAGGTCGCAAGACTTCCTCACGGTCTCCGTCCGCCGCAGGTCGCAAGACTTCCTCACGGTCTCCGTCCGCAAGCCATTTCCTATTTCTCACTCACTTTGTCTTTTACTATCTTCCTTTATATATATAACATGTGCTTAAGAACCTTTGACACAGATTATTTACAACCGACGTCGGTGCATTGTATTTCCCTTATTTCCAAATACGTCGGCAAACACTTTAATTTAATTTTAAAATATTAATTTAAATTTTAAATAAAATTTAAACTAAATATTAAAATTAAATATCTTCATCACCGGAGCACCTTTTTCGATGAAACGAAAAGCCAACTTGGGTTTTAAGAAAACCCATTTCAAATATTTTGTCCATGGTTTTAAATAAAACCTTTTATTTTTTATGCCTTAGTTTTCACAAAAACCCTTCCGCTTCTTGACATCAATGACAACATCAACACTTGAGCAAAAGGCAATGTACCCAATGTACCCAAAATTGCCAACATTCTTCTACCAAACAAAATAATTATATTCTTTATAACAGTTGCATTAAATGGAACATATTGTCTAGGCATCTCTAGTGCCACCAATTATTACAAAATATTACATAATATTATTAGGATGGGATCCCCAGATTAGAAAGAGGGTTATTGCATAATAAGGTCAAGATGGGGTCCTAACACTTTTAAGGCAATAAAAATAAAGGTATCGTTCCTCATAAGAACTATTAAAGGAGTTGTATTTTTCCCATAATTTTTGATAATTTTTCTATGATACCCAATGAAACCTAAAAAACCTTGAAGACTCTTGAGAGATTTAGGTATTGCCACATATTGCATATCTTAATTTTGGTAGGATTCATATTGATACCTTCATGAGACACAATGTGGTCCAAATATTCTAGTTTAAAATCCCCAAAATAACGCTTAGATACCTTGAAATATAATTGTTATTGCTCTAAAATACCGAGCATGTGTTCCACATGCTAAAAATGGGCTCCCAAGGACTTAATATAGACCGGAATTCATTTAAGAAAACTAACATAAATTGCTATAAGAGAGTGAATATTGAATTTGTTAGAATTTGAAAGGTTGATGGGATGTTTGTGAAATAAAATATTATTACCAAAAACTCATAATAACCCTCATGAGTACAAAAAGCAATTTTAGGAGTATCCTCTTATCTAACCATATTTGATGAATCCAAGAATAAGTCTAGTTTAGTGAAAAACAAAAAACCCAACAATTCATCCAAGAAATGATCAATAACAAGGATAGTAAATCTATCTTTAATAGTGATCTTATTGAATGATTCAAATTTGGATACATCCACCAAGACTCATCCTTATGATTTACCATGATTATTGAGGAAGAGGAGGGGTTGGTACTAGGTTGAATAATTTATTGTTTTAGCATATCTTGAACCAACTTCTCAATTTCTACTTTTTGAGGTTGAGGATAATGATAAAAATGGACATTTGATGGTTTGCTTCTTAGAATCACATCGATAGCATGATCACTTGTGGATTTGGCAACAAGAACTTTAGGTTCCCTGGATACCTTAGCATATTTGTCAATGAGGGATTACATCTCAAAGGAAAGAGCAATAGACGAATACTCGATGGTTTGGATTTCCATGCAACAATATGTACAAATGTACCTTTGATTCAGTTTTTTAAAATATTTTCATCTAGTGAGTGTAGACACCAAAACAACACCAATCCAATTATGTGACTAGAAACACTAATCACATTAACACACACAGCCCCCAGGGTAGCCCCCATAGGTTAAAAAGTGGTTCTAACCACTTACACAACAGTTTTGCAAGTCAAAAATCAATTTGGCACCTTTTAGACACTTTATTTCTTATTCGTCCCACCCGGGGACGAGTGCGATTTGTACTCGTCCTACCCAAGGACGAGTATGGATTTGTAATCGTTTCACCCAGGGACGATTACTAGCACTCACTTCTGGGTGGGACGAATGCCAGGTTAGACCAGCAAAAAGTTAGACCTCAGCGCATGACAACTCAGAACTACCACTCAGCTTTTCATGCATGACATAGGAGTGCGAGTGAGTTCTTTTGACAACACGCATCTGCCAATTGAATTTCCCTTCACTGCATGGGAATGAGAGTAAGCTTTTTAAGACAACTCATATTTGCCACTTAACTATCCCTTCATTGCATGGGAGTGCAAGTGAGTTTTTCTAAAACACACAAAGACATGCACAGAGGCAGTTAAGAAGCCCTTGATCAAGAAGAAGTCTTCTCTTCACAAACAAAAGCATTCATGCAAAGAAACACTTTTGCATGTTAATTCAAAGAGACCCCTTGGGTCTATAAAATGGTGAGTTTCCTCACCCAAAGGGAGGACCGAATAGGAGCATTTTGAGCGACGAAGTGCTGTAGAAATCACGTACTTGCGATTTGTGCCCAAACGCCATTCTTTTGATCACAATAGTATACGAATTTGCCGACAACACATCACATCAGATTTCGGACCCATCTCAAGCGGATTGGTGTTGGAGTAAAGTTTCATCTGCGGGTGGTCTGCCTTCGGGCACCTCCCCGCTTTATTTCTTTTATAGTATTTTAGCTAGTTTCATGTTTATGCTTTTGTCAAGTTTTCATTTCATTTAGATTCATTTTAGTCATAGTTAGATTTATCTTTTATTTTTCATACGCAGGTGCTACTGATGCTTTGTTTGTTTCTTTGAACGCAGATCTGCAACATTGGAGGAGCAGCAAGGAATCGACCCGCATCAACGCAAGCAACGACAACGTTTTGGTTCGCCCATGTTATATGTGGGCATGCGGAAGAGGAAATCTTTGCGAACAAGTTGTAGAGATCAATATCTAACGCTCCTATCCCCTAAAAAGGAAGGAGACGCATTGTAACACGAATTGAAAAGAATATCAATAAAAGGGCCATAGTTTATATTGCTTTTATATCTTGTGTTCATTCATTTGTGTTCTTTCATTTTAATGCAATTTTGTTTATTATTTCCTTTTTGTTTTCGGAATCTCGTGTTTTCAGTGAGAACTGACCACCTTGGATGGTGGGGGTTGAAACCCCTAGAGGCATATGATCCTTTTGTTATCTATCCATTATACATATAACTATTGTAGATTTAGAGGAACATCCCCTAATTGGGACAACTATTGAGCTTTGTAAAAATATTTGCATTACCCAAACCTATTATATAGAGGCTTATAGTCTAGGAATAGTAACACAATGAGTTTAATTTTTGGAACTTAGCCCACATATGCATCAATATCACCATTAGCAATCATTACATTGCATCTATTAGAAGATTTAACATACAACCCTAGGGTTCTAACCATATTTTAGCTAATAAAATTATGAGTGCTTCTAGAATAAATCAAAATAGAGACCTAATAATTCTTACCAAAATCCTATATCTTGATGGTGTGATTGCACTCCCATTAGGGAAAATATTGAAAGTCCCACTTTATCCAAAACTCGTTTTGCTTCCTCAACTTTAGTTGGTTCCTCTTGGAATGGTGATTTAATAACTATTCATATTTAAAATCACCTTCCTCAAATTCCATGTGAAATTTCCTCTTTTGTTCATATGATTGATCTACATCTGTGTTGAAATTATAATTTGATTCATGGACAAGGTCAACATTGTGATGTATTGGATAGGCTTAAGGGTATTTCATTGTACAATGTATTAATTATTTATAATATTTTATTATGTAAGCCCTATGGGCCATGTTTAACCTTGTTATAGTTAAATCCTCTTTATAACTTGTAATTAACCTAAAGCTCTCTTATTATGTCAACTTAGGTTAAACTTTATTATATAGTTGGGGTTTTGCTATTGGTACAAATATCCCCTCCCACTCCTCATTTGCTTTTTGAAGTGTTGTGTAATATTATCTATGGATATAGTTATTATTTATGGTGCCTATGGATGCCCACCAAATCTCTCCCTTTTATCCTTCTTTTTTATTTCTATATAAGATTTGAGTGGATGACTTGATTCTGCTCATTTCTGAAAAATATTATGAATCCCAATATGGTATTAGAGAAGGTATGAAGTGACACAACTTGGTCACATGGAGATTTCAATCGAAGTATTTGATTCTCCTTAAAATCTCTTGGATGATTTACTTTCCAAGATTTTATGAGCTCGGTACATCATAAAAAACTTTGGAAAAATAATCTTCTTTTTGTCTCTTGTTGGTTGTAATATGTATGAGTATTTTGGTGAAGAGAGACCTTAAGGGGTGAAAAATTCAAATTCCAATTTCCAAAAAAGATGCCACAAACCCTTTTATTTTTATTTTGCCTTCTCTTTTATAGAAAATTTATTTCCAATTAGGCATAAGAATCAAATGCACGGATGGTTAATATTTGGATCTAGTAATTCCACAAAATCAGACATTGTTACCTCAATTTGGATTGGGTAAAAAAATATCACTACTGATATTTTTATATCCTCAACTTAGTCCTCCTAATAAGACAATGTGTAGGAGTAGATGCATTAATATCAAGGTAAAAATATCTTGTGATCATAGTGAAAAGTGTTGCTTAGTCTCAATCATTGTGCTTATTGAGGTGGATAGTACAAAAATACGTAAGGAATTGCTTAAAGAAGATATGAGTTCAATCCACTCTCCCTTCAAATTTTTGATTAAGTTTTCTCTTTTCTTTGCTTCAACTCCTATCATAGGTGGATGTCTTCATGGAGGCACCAACCCAACATTGATGTTCAAATCCCTTGGCATAGTGGCAAACATATTTTGACGAAGGATGTTAGTAGTAAATTGGGTTTCAATCTCCCTATATAATTTTTTTTTGGACCATTGCTCACCAGAGAGCATCCTCAAAGGGACATCCTCCAATTGTTCTACAAATTGTCATTGGTGTAGTGACAGATAGGCTCCAAAAAATAATGAAAAGTGCTAGGTTTAGGATTTGAGTCACTATTTTACTTTTTGGAAATGTATGCTGACCTTTAGGGGTGAGTGTGAAACTTTCATCCTAGCACAAAGGTGCGGAAAAGTGGCTAGACAACCTTTCATAAGTCATTCTCCTCATAGAGGTTTGTTATTTGAATTTATCTCCTTTCAATTTTGTGAGTCTTTGACTCTTATTAGTTAATGGTTGATTAAGGTAGACATCAACATGGCTTCTAATTAGAACAAAATATCTTTTTTTACTTATATATTCAACCGCAACCAACCAAAATAAGGTAGGTGTTATATTTTCAATGCACCAATGGAGTCTAGGTGGAAAAAAATGAGTGATCATCACCAGTAAATGAGCGAATGCCACATGGAATGATGTAATTTGGCATCACTTTTCTAAGGTTTGAGGTATTACTTCTTTTATTTTTAAGGGTTATTTGGGTAAAACATCCAAAGGCCACAACTTTTGCATACACAAGCATTTTGATCTTTTTTTTTCAAGTCACATCATTTTTTAAGCTCTACATATTGGTGACATTAGTCTACAAATTTATTTAAATATAATGGGCTAAATTGTGTGGAATAGTCATCAAGTCCTATTGGCCTATTTAAAAGGGAAGATTTATAATTTTTATGCAATCAAAATATTTGGGCTAATTTTTTGGGAGATAAAGATGAATTTGTGATAGTTGTAGTAGATTATGATATTTTGGAGGCTCACAAGAAAAATATTCAAGATGTCCTTTAGTCAATACATATTTATCCTTTGGGTTATAAACTTAGCATATTCATGAAGATATAATCTTTAATGATATCTTCCTTCTATATCTTATCCATGTACTCTTAGAAGTTTTTTATAGCCCTTATTTTAAGTAGATTAATGCAAAGCCTCTTTTGGTGGCTACAATCAGGTAGTCCAAGAGCAAGAGAAATTCTTAAAAAAGGGTGATGTATGTTGTAAGAGGAAAAGTTGTGCCTTCAAGACATACCTTATATAACAATGGAAGATTAAAGGAGCTTATCTTTAAAGGACATGGTAATCCTGATTTCTCTTCTTCATTTAAAACCCTAACAAAAGTGTTTTTAGATATATGCAAGAGTGTCTACTAGTAGCAGTGGTGACTACGGTCCAACCTAAGTGGAATATTGTGTAGGAAATATTTTTACAGTGGTATATTTATATGGTGGGGGAAATCCAGTTGATTTGACCTCAAAATGTGGAGGCCCACTAAAGCATCCATTATCAGGGGGTGATATTATTATTATTGATGTCTCCTCTCCTTGGCCTCTTACTTCAAGTTATGGGTAGTAGTGAAATTATAATTTGTAAGGTTGGTGTTGTATGATGTATCAGATGGGTGTAAGGGAATTTAATTATACAACGTATTAATTATGTATAATATTTTATTATGTAAGCCCTATGGGCCATGACTAACCTTGTTATGGTTAAACCCTCTTTATAACTTTTTGTTAACCTAATCCATATTATTATGCTACATTGGGTTAAAATTTATTATGTAATTGGAGTTTCAATGTTGTGTATTATTATCTATGGATATAGTGAATATTTATGGTGCCTACAAGTGCCCACAAAATCTCTCTCTTTCATCCTTATTTTTACTTTTTGTATAAGATTTGACTGGATGGTTTGCTTCTATTCATTTCTAGAAAATATTATGAATTCCAACAATCTACAAATAAAAATCCTTAAAAGAAGTCATCATTTTAGTTGTTGAAGTAAGTCCTATAGAGATTGAAGTCATTCCATGACTAGAATCTGGATACTCAAACTTTATTTTTTGTTGCTTTGGTTATTAGTTGTACATTATGGAGGGTGTAAAAATAATGCATATCGACATCCTATTGGATTTATTTCTTGATGCCATATCGAATGCTAAAATGACCATTGAGGGAACCAATTGATATGTGTAGTTAACTAGGTTCATGAAGTCAATATAGTATTTATCAATAAACCTTATTTTCTTAGTTTACAGTAACCTAACCATAGAAGAGGAAGAGTATATGTTATTGAACATCATATTGAACTCTTCTTAAAATTTAGCCAATAGGATAGCCTCTACACTTTAATTCCCATAAAAGTGATTAATAATCATGGGTACCAAACTGGGGGGCAACAAGCATGACCATACCCTTTATGTAAATTCCATATAAAAAATCTATACTCTAAGATCCTCTCCATAAAAATATGACATATGCATCCTAGGGATTGAAACATCCTAAGGTCATTCTAAAAGATAAATTGTACCATTTTCTATAGTATCCAATATCGAAGCAAAAACCATTCATTAGCAAGATTTCTTGAATGATCACCTAGCAAGGGACTTGTATGTACGTTAGTGAAGTTAGAATTTCCTTGAATCAAAAATAACTTTTCAAAAGCCTTATTTTAGTGCTTGCTTAGCTTTAAGAAACTCAATCTCCTTTTTTCAAACTTGGTCTTGCTAAAAAATAACCTGTGGAAAGCCCCATTCAAATGCTTGTTCAATTTTAGGAATCTTTGACTCCTACCATCCTTGAAGTATAGCAAAAAATTTTCTCAACTCACTTTGTACTTCATTGACATCCCTTTATACTCCATTGAGCTTCTAGTTAATTGATGCTATGACATTATCCACCATTGTAATCCTATTGTTCAATTTCGATTCTATTGAGATAATGTATTAATGAACATTCTCATCTTTGCTTGGAGTTTTATTATCTATAGGAAATGTATAGGAGAAAATCATGGTGGAAAGGGATAAACAAGTGTGGGCATTGAAATTATTGATTCCCTTTGGGATGTTTTGATACTTGTATTAACTTGTTGATGACAATAAGGAATCATCATTGTTTATATCTATTAATTTTAGGAATCCCTTGATTCGTTCCCAACCAGAAGGAAAAACTTATGATTGCCATAAAAATACTCAAAAAAGGATTACCAAAGATATATCATGTTTTTGATCAATTCAACAAGATAATCAAAATGAGATAGGTCTCATGCAAGGATCATGATGCACCAATACATTTTTTGGGTTTAAATTATGGTGCCACGAATGGTTCTTCCTAAATCACAATATTATGTAAATTATTAATTTCTAAATAATTATAATAGAGAAAAATATATAGAAATTGCCTAATTTTTTGATGCAAATTTGGATAAAGAGGTTCTAAAGTTGGCACAATAGCAATTCTACTATCGCTTTTGATCATTACAAGAAGCACAATTATTGCTTTTATACAATTTGTAACCAAAAAACTTTAAGAAAACAATAATTTCTATCATGCACCATGAGATTCACAGTTAAAATAAATTTGTATAAATCAAAATAAAAATTCTAGTAAAATATCAAAGATCTAGATTACAAATCTAAAAAATAGTCTAATCCATTTATAGAGGGTAAGGTCTCTTAAACACATAGATAAGGAGAAATATCTTATATGCATCAAAGGCTATAGAAGTTATAATAATGAATTGATGATTCAACTACAACATATCTCTTCCTTATTATATTCTACCAAAAGATTAATCTTAGCCTTAATGCTCAAGGGTTGACTAATCCCAACCTGAGGGCCTAAGTCAATCAAATAAACATAGTCAACATGGCCATATCAAGGTTGTTACAACACAACTAAAAGTCCCATGACATCTTCTTCTTTATAGTCTATCACCTATAATAATTTTTTTGAACTCCCGATTAAAGGAATATTGATGCCTTCTAGAGGGCCTCAAATGACAAATCATAATTTCAAGAAAAATCCTTGGGATTGGAAAAATTTCAATGCTTCAAAGCCTTACATCTCTCCTTGATGGAGTACCCACCATATTTTGATAGATTCTAAATCAAATATTTCTTGTATATAAAAATGGATAAATATATTAAAGCATCCTTTGAACCTCATCCACCATTTATTTGAGGTCCTCTTCCTCAACCAATATGCTAATAGAAATACAAGATCTTGAATTGTTGCTCATAATTTTTATTTTTGAACATATACAAGCTAAATAGGTATGATCCAATGGTTTCTATTTTTATTATCAATAAAAGGACAAGGCTTTACAAAAACATCAGACAAAAAACTTACAAAATCTCCCTCATTGATTGACAACCTAATATGCTTCTTGATCAATTTATAATAAGTTTGTTGATCACTTGTAAATTATCTTACATAAATTTCACAACCAATTCATCCTTCTATATAAAAATGGACAAATAGAGATCTTCAAACATATTTTGAACCTCATCCTTCATTTATTTGAGGTCCTATTCGTCAGCCAGTTTGCTAATAGAAATCCATGATCTTGAATTGTTACATTAGTTATATTTATTTCTTTGAACATGTACAATCTAATTAGGATTGATCTAGTGGTTTCTATTTTTATCATAAGAGGATAAGGATTAAAAAAAACATCAAAATAATTTGTTTTAAAATCCCCCTCATTGACTAACCAACTAATATATTTCTTGATCAGTTATAAAATCTCTAACATGAGATTCCATGTTGTCTAACCACTAGATAGGGTTTAGTTTATTAGTAATTTTATTACATCTATAAATCCAACTGTAGACACCAAATCAACACCAATCCGATTATGTGACAACAAGCATTGATCGCACTAACACACATAGCTCCTAGGGCAGCCCTCAGAGGTTAAAACAGTGGTTCTAACCACTCGCACAGTAGTTTTGCAAGTCGGAAACCAATTTGGCACCTTTTAGACACTTTATTGCTTATTCGTCCCACCCGGGGACGAGTGCGAGTTTTACTCATCCTACCCGAGGACGAGTGTTGGTCGATACTCGTCTCACCCAGGGACGATTACCGACGCTCGCTTCGGGGTGAGACGAATATCAGGTTTGATCGAAAAAAAGTCAAATCTCGACATATAACAACTCAGAACTGCCACTCGGCTTTTCATGCATGACATAGGAGTGCGAGTGAGTTCTTTTGACAACACACATCTGCCAATTGACTTTCCCTTCACTGCATGGGAATGAGAGTAAGCTTTTTAAGACAACTCAGAACTACCACTCAGCTTTTCATGCATGACATAGGAGTGCGAGTGAGTTCTTTTGACAACACACATCTGCCAATTGACTTTCCCTTCACTGCATGGGAAGGAAAGTGAGCTTTTCTAAAACATGCAAAGACATGCACAGAGGCAGTTAAGAAGCCCTTGATCAAGAAGAAGTCTTCTCTTCACAAACAGAAGCATTCATGCAAAGAAACACTTTTGCATGTTGATTCAAAGAGACCCCTTGGGTCTATAAAACGGTGAGTTTCCTCACCCAAAAAGAGGACCGAGCAGGAGCATTTTGAGCGACAAAGTGCTGCTAATTCATTTACTTGCGATTTGTGCCCAAACCCCATTCTTTTGAACACAATTTTCTTTTCATTTTGGGGGGGCGCCTTTCCTTTATTTCTTTTATATTATTTAGCTAGTTTCATGTTTATGCTTTTGTCAAGTTTTCATTTCATTTAGATTCATTTTAGTCATAGTTAGATTTATCTTTTATTTTTCATACGCAGGTGCTACTGATGCTTTGTTTGTTTCTTTGAACGCAGATCTACAGCATTGGAGGAGCAGCAAGGAATCGACCTGTATGAGCACAAGTGGCGACAACGTTTTGGTTCGCCCATGTTATATGTGGGCACGCGGAAGAGGAAATCTTTGCGAACAAGTTGTAGAGATCAATATCTAACGCTCCTATCCCTTAAAAAGGAAGGAGACGTATTGTAACACATTACTGGAAGAATATCAATAAAAGAAGGCCGTAGTTTATATTGCTTTTATATCTTGCGTTCATTCATTTGTGTTCTTTCATTTTAATGCAATTTTGTTTAGTATTTCCTTTTTGTTTTCGGAATCTCGTGCTTTCAATGGCGATCACGGTGGGACCTCTGTCCTCTATTTTTTTTTAGGTTAACTTACTGATCTAAAATTGCTTGTTTTTTTATAGGTACCTATTTTTCAACATCAGACTGTTATTCGTCTCTACAAGTGACGATTACAGAATTGGTACTCGTTTCACCCCGGGATGAATAAACTATTCGTTCCACCCTGTGACGATTACGGTTCTGTTATTCGCCTCACCCAGGGACGATTATAGATCTGTGCAAATTTTTAGAGCAAATCAGAAACTTTCGATTAGGCAGAGAAGAGGTAGGGGTTTTTTTATAGCTTCTGTTAAATTTCTATTTTTTTGTTTTCTGGTTTTTGTTTGTATGGCTTAGGGAAATATTTCTTTTCGTTTGCTTGTTTCAATTTTGCAAAATTAAAACGAACCCCACACATCACGTGACATTTTAAACCAAGGCGTTGGTCGTAAGACCCCAACCCTTGAGCAAGACCAACGGTGGGTTCATCACCACCTTGGCTTAGCTTTGCATCCATTCCCCGATTGTCAACTGTTGTTAGGCGTAAATCCTGACGAAAGCTGATCGAGTGTCGCTGGGGTGATTCCCATGCATGCGAGGATAAGTCTTCTATGGTAGGTGCCATTAACAGGACAATCCCCCTTCCGTACCGCCTACGTACCACGTACCATCTGCTCTCACGTACCTATAGTCTCCCTCTCGTAAGGGCGGGTATATAGAGAGGTTGGTATATCGGCTTGGCTGGTATATTGAAGGGGCGACCATTTTGGGAGTTATATGAGCCGTCATAATGCATTTAAACGTTCTTCGAAACCTACAAAAACAAAACAAAACATTAAAACACACTAAACCAGATGTAGGGCACACTATTAATCTTTAAAAGAGATAATCATTGCTTGTGAGTGTGTATGCTATTTTTTGTTTTAGACAAAAAAAAAAAATCATAAAAAGAAAATCACAAAAAGAACTTTTGCATTTTTAGGTTAGCATTACCATGGTGAATACTCGTAGCCAAGCCCAATCACGGGCAGAAGCTGTAGAACATGCACCAAGAGAGACAAATCATCTTCGATATAGCCTTGAAGACTTAGTCATTCCGCCTCACCGACGGGATACAACAGTTAGTTCACATCATGCAGAACATGGCTCTAGAGCCCCATCATTGAGGGGCACTCCAACCCATACAGTCATAGAACAAGGTTCTAGAGGTGCCTCAAGGGGTGGCTCTCCAAATCAGGCCTTCAATAGACGAGACTTTAGAACCCCCTCTCTAAGGGGAACTCATGAGCAACAAGAATCTTTTCAAGAAAATAACGTATATATACCACCTGGTCTAGACACGAGGCCTCCTATGGAAGTTCTTTATGGATGGCCTAGTGATGAAGCATTGTGTAATGCTATGGAACAACAAAGGGTCCAAAATGAAGAATCATATGATGTTGTGGTTCCTAATTTACCCCCAATTAATGTCGAAAATAGTAGACCACATCCAGAACAACAAGTTCTCCCGACAGGGCAAGACAATTATGCTCGCACTTTTTATGCATCTCATAAATAGAGAGAGGAGGATCACTACATCCCTCCAGTCCAGTATCCAGTGCCAAAATGATGCACGTCTGCACCTGCATTATATCCAGATCGCTTATTGAGACCAGAGTTTCAAGTCAATGCGGCCAACCTCGACAGAGGGAAGCAACATATAGGGGTCTCAGAGTACTATGATCAAAATAGATATGTAGGAGAGACATCTAGGCCTATCAAACAAGAGACAACAGCACAAAGTAACTTGGCATTTACACAACTAGCCGCCCGCCAAGCACAAATCATGCGGCTTCAGCAAGAACAACAGGAATTAGAACATTTGTGTCACCTTGATCAAGAGCGCATTCAGCGTCAGACTGCTGAAAGGTTTTACAACTATGCGCCTGAGAAGGCCCCAGTACCTCGCGCACAACAATATGAGATGTATGTGAGGCACAACCCCTTAGTGCGAGACAGGTCTCCGCGACTTCAGCAAGCACCGCCTCCAAGACCTCTTAGACCTGAGCGGGAGGCCATTCCCCGTGACCATGATGGGCATCCTCCGCGGGCACCCATCCATGTTTACAGGCCTAGGCCAAACACTCCTCAAGAAGATTATGAGGATTATTACCAAGAAGAAGAGCGGGTTGAAACGCCCTATCAAGGCAGAAGGGATGCTAACCATTTAGTCATTCAAAGGCCTCAAGTTCCTCGCAACCCACAACGGGAACAAGCTAAGGAGGAGGAAATTATATCCTCCGATGCCTACAAAGTGTTGTTAGAATGCTTGGAGAATATGGAACTTAAGACTGGTGGGCCTCAAAAGCCTACCTTACGCCAACTCTGTAGTCATCCGATACATCCATCAGTGCCAGCACCTCCATACCCCGAACATTTCAAGTTGCCTCAGTTGGCACTCTTTAAAGGGGATGAAGATGCTCAAGAACATGTGACTCGATTTTTGAGTCAGTGCTTTGGTATACAAGACAATGATGCATTGCTATTGAGAACATTCATAACCACATTCGTAGGGTCTGCCTCGGATTGGTTTACCCATCTACCAAAGCATAGCATCTATAACTTGGATCAACTAGTGGACGCGTTCCTAGAACGTTTTGCTTTCAATACAAAGAAAAAGGCATCACTCAGTGATCTAGCTAGCCTCAAAAAGTATGAGGAAGAGTCTATGGTAGCATATGGGAATCGATGGAGGACGGTGCTTTCAAAGTTGTCCTACCTCCCTCCTATGTTCGACTTAACTCAAATGTTCGCAAAGAGTTGTTTGCGATCGATCTCTGTGCTATTGCAGCTGCAGCAATACGCCACTTTAGAAGAAGCTCTGGCGCAAGCTAGACGTATCGAAGAGATCAAGATACAGGATGGCGAAATTGCCAAGCCTAAGAAAAAAGAGTGGAACAAGAGCACCAAAATAGGGAATACGCAACAGAAACCCGCCGCGGTCAATCAAGTTGCTATTAATGCCCCTACGCCTGCCCAAGAAACACAGCCTTCAAAGGCTAATTATCAGGCGGTGCCTCACAATAATTATGAGAAAGATAACAAGAAGCAGGATCAAAATCAGCAGCGTCGCCCTAAGCGACAATTTACACCATACACTGAGTCTAGGGATTCCTTGTTTGACCGTTTGTCAGCGGCAAACTTGATTAATCTGCCAGATATTCCAACAATTGATCCTAATGCGCCAAAGCCTAAGGGCTATAGAGAGGATATTTTCTGTAGATTCCATAGAAGGAAAGGGCATGACCTTAATGTCTGTTGGTCATTTAAAGGTTTAGTGCAAGATCTTATTGATAATCACACATTGGTAGTGGATAACCCCATCGCACCCAACAACCAACAAATGGGTGTTTTCAAAGATCCTTTACCCACACATGATGCACAAACAAAACCTTTGCATGTCAATGAAGTGCAACAGAGTTACCCCATGGAAGGGTATGTTGGAATGATTAGCATTGTGACAAGAAACAAGAGACACCCAGGAGTTGTCCCCGCAACGACCACTAGGGAAGCTTCATCCACGTCACAACATCAACCGAATCCTACACAGTTGCCCCCACCTAGACCAGGTGGCCACGATTCGAACTAGACTTACCCAAAGTCTAAGGACCACATCGGCTAGGCTCTCCATTTATGAGCTTATTCAACAATCGGCGCCCCATCGGGAAGCTCTTATGGAGATATTAAAGGCAATTGAATTGCAACCCCACGAAGCGGATTCGTTCAACAATTTTGTGGGGCATGTTAAACGATGTATCTGAACCGAGTTATTACCTTTAGGGAAGATGAGCTAAAAATGGTGACTGGAGATGTAACGGATCCACCCCTGCACGTTATTGCACGGGTCAACGGGACTCCATACAAACGGGTGTTGATAGACACTTGGTTCGTCCAAGTAACCTTATTACAACCACTGCACTGAAACATTTGAAACTACCGACCTCTCACATTGCACCTTCCACTTATACCCTTCGAGCATTTAATGATACGATATGCTCGACAGTTGGCACAATTGTCCCTGCCCATACAAGTGGGACAAAAGACCATTCATACGTTGTGCCACATTTTAGAAGGTGAGATGGCTTACAATATCTTGCTTGGGCGGCCTTGGATCCGAGATATGAAGTGTGTCCCTTCAATTGCTCATCAATGTTTGAAATATACATTTGAAGGACAAGTGCACGTGGTCCCCATAGATTTGGAACCTTTTAAGTATTGCAACTCAGTGCAAATCATGCCATAGTCGACCCTTCCTTCAACGCACGTGGATTTCCAGTTAAATCCATCTAAATGGGGTTCGACTAAGCAAGAATCTTCATCACCAAATCCATCAAATTCTCAGGCGGGATCATCTTCTTCATCCAGTCCTCCCACAATGACGCCACCTACGGTGGCCACTCCAACGGACAAAGGAAAGAAGCCCCTGGAAACGGAACCACCTTTAGTCTCCAACATCTCTACAGGAGAGACGCCTAATCGAATGGAAGTTGAGACGCCTAGTTCACCCCACATGGAGTGGACTCAAGGAGAACTCCCATTCACTTCCCCTCAATCACCAACGATTACTGTTGAGATGTCTAACACAGGCATGGGGGAGTACATAGTGCGCAATGTTGTTGCAACGCCCACACTTCAGTCTATGCAAGACATGGGAAGACCTCGACTCCCCATAGGCTCCGTGGTTCCTTTAGGCTACCCACCTAATCAGACAAACTTTATTTTTGGGGGCCTAGATCATGGCGTTGAACCTTCTCGAAAAGAAGAAGAAGATGAAGATCCCTTTGTGGAAGATGTCAACTATCTGGCTAACCCAGACTTCGCATTACGCTATCTTAGCCAATGCAATTGGCATGGATACGGGTTAGGCCGGTATGAACAAGGAATGCATGTTTTGTGTCAACCAAGATACCAAATGCCTTATGACAAGTCAGGAGTAGGGTTTAATCACCCTTTGCCCCTCGACATCTTGGTCGAAAACATGCAAGGCCTAGGGATAGGCAACAAGGATGGGTTGGCATCAGATCCATATGCCAATCCAAATACGACTTATACATTGGGGGATTATTTCCCATTGCAAACAAATAACCTTGTTGACCTCAACAACCCTTTCCCTACGGCTGAACAAGGAGAAACCTCACGGACTCACCCACAAGGGGAAGATGGACAAGACCACGAAGGGTCTTCTGAAGATGAGTCGGAGGATGATCATTCGCATGAATATCAAATGAATGACGATCAGGAAAGCTTCCTGAGGATGTTCCCATTGAATGATCCTAGTGAGCATAGGTTACAAGATCCTTTGGACATAGATGACATGTTTGAACACTTACACATAGATCCAAGACCTAGGAGGCATTTCAATTTGGCGCAGTTATAGCAATTACTGCATCCGCCACTCCAAGAATACAATGAACATCTTTCGCCTGGAGATCCTATCAAACCATCAGTGCCTAGGGCGGACCCTATTTGCAGGACCACGTATAGGGCTGATCCCTTTGTGCCAGTGCCCACAGAGCCAGATCCAAAGCACCAAGAACATCCAAAATGTCAGAGTTGTCACATTTGCGGTAATGGAGATTACAATCATTTCATCAACATGGTCTCCATTGATTTGACCGCCCCCATCCATGATCCAGCCAATCCAACATGATTATTGCATCTAGACATAGAAGCTATTGATTGGGATCACGCTGACACACCACCATCTCCATCAGAGTATTGGCCTTGCGGTGGGATGTTTCATTTCACTCCAGGACAGACTCGGGATGTCTTCCATGCTTGAAGAGGAACTTGACGTTCCTAATGATGATCTTAATTCAGCAAACGATATCCATCTGATCCCAATTCCACACCGGTTGGAAGACGGATCCCATATGTCAGTTGAAGCAATGACTGATGTAGACATCGGCACAGATCCAATGAATCCATGGATTCTCAAGCTAGGGGTAAGTCTTTCCCCCGAAGAGCGAGCCGATTATGTTGCCCTTCTTAAGGAAAAGAAGGAGGTTTTTGCATGGTCATACAAGGATATGTCGGGACTAGACCCACGACTAGTCACGCACAATTTAACGCTTGATCCAACAATCAAGCCAGTCAAGCAAAAACTACGCAAGATGCATCCAACAGTGGCCTTAATGGTAAAATATGAGTTACAAAAGTTGTTGGATGCCCAGTTTGTCATCTCGTGTGGATTATCCGCCATGGTTGTCTAACATGGTTCCTGTCAAGAAGCCCGATGGGAGGATTCGCATATGCACTGATTTTTGAGATCTTAACAAAGCGAGTCCTAAGGATGATTTTCCTTTGCCGAGCATCGACGCGTTGGTAGACGCTACAGCGGGCCACGAAATGCTTTCCCTTATGGATGGTTTCTCAGGATACAATCAGATTCGTATTAATCCTGAGGACCAACTAAAAACGGCATTCACAACGCCTTGGGGGACATTTTGCTATAAGGTCATGCCTTTTGGCCTTAAAAATGCCGGAGCCACCTACCAACGTGCCATGACATACATCTTTCACGATTACATGCACAAAACTTTGGAAGATTACATGGATGATTTGTTGGCCAAATCTCTTTTGCGCCTAGATCACATCGGTGACTTGAGTAAGGTCCTTGATCGCCTCATTGAGCATAAAGTCAGACTAAACCCCAAGAAGTGCATCTTTGGCGTCACCTCTGGAAAGCTCTTGGGTTTCATAGTCTCCAAACGAGGAATTGAGGTTGATCCAAACAAAGTCAAGGCAATCCTTGAAATGCGTCCCCCAACCACCATCAAGCAGCTCAGGAGTCTGCAGGGAAAGGTTGCATCGATCAAGCGCTTCATAGCGTAGTTATCTGACAAATGCCGACCCATGAATAAATTATTGCATAAAGGGGTCACATTTCATTGGGATGACGAGTGCCAGTCAGCCTTTGACGACATTAAATAGTACTTGGCTTCGTCGCCAGTATTGGCACCACCCAGACCAGGAGTGTCGTTCTATTTATACATCTCAGCCATTGAGGTGGCACTGGGCGCCATGTTGTCCCAAAAAAATGAACTTCATAGAGAACAGGCTACATACTATCTTAGCCGCACCCTGGTCAGTTATGAACTTAACTATGCATATGTTGAAAAACTCTGCTTGGCAGTGGTGTTTGCTACCAAAAAGCTACGCCACTACATGCTTAGTAATAAGACGTATGTTGTGTCTAAGGAGAATCCATTGCGATACATGATGAGTCGTACTTATCATAGTAGCCGCACGGCAAAATGGATCATGTTGTTGACGGAGTTTGACATAGAGTTCATTGGACAAAAATCTATAAAAGGTCAAGTCATCGCCGATCAACTAGTTGAGGCTCCTCTTGAAGACGATCAGCCTCTGACTTTTGAACTACCTGATGATGGGGTCTTCCATGTTTTAGAGTCGCCAGATTCTGATGAGCTTGAGTCACAGGCTGACATAACCCTATTCTTCGATGGTTCTAAATGTGAGCAAGGGGGTGGTGCGGGAATTGTATTCTTCACTCCGCAAGGCGCTCCAATGCCCTTGTCATTTAAATTAGACTTCCCGTGCACCAACAACAATGCAGAATACGAAGCCTTGCTCATAGGTCTTCAGACAACAATCACCATGAACATTAAATGATTGAACATCTTTGGTGATTCGTTGTTAATTGTCAATCAAGTAAAGGGGATATACCAATGTAAATGTCCACTTTTGAAGTCTTATAAAGCCCTTGTGGATAAATTCTTGGCACAACTTGAATGGTATGACATCGAGGCACTCCCTCGATCATCAAATCGTTTTGCGGATACTATGGCCTCCTTGGGGTCACTTATTCCGCAAGACCCTTCTGGTGAAATGACAACCATTCAGGTTAAAACATTATCGCAATCTGCGATGGAGCGTGCAAGCTCTGATCTGACGCCAAGAATCCACATGATTCAGATTGAACCATCTCCGGATAAGTTCTCTCGAATTCGAGATTGTTTGACTAAAGCCAACTGGGGGTCCTTGTTCTCCCCGACCCCTCTTACTAGCAACACCACGTTGTTTTTACAAGTTCTTTCCTGCTCAGCTTTTGTTCGGGATAAACTTCAAGAGGGATTGGCCGTTCATACTATCGAGGTTTCTGATCAGCAAGACTGGTATACACCCATTCGGGATTACCTCAAGCTAGGTAATCTCCCACTTGGATTGACACAAGCCACGAAAAGATCATTCAAACAGAAAGTGGCAAAGCATGTCTTGTTAGGAGACATTTTGTATCGTCAAAATTATGAAGGAATCCTCCTTCGTTGTTTGGACCAACAAGAGTCCGCTTGGGCGATCACCCAAGCTCACGATGGTACATGTGGTGGCCACTTCAGCGGTATGGCCATCGCAAAGCGCATTCTTCGCATGGGTTATTATTGGCCATCTTTAGAGCGAGATTGTTGCGCATATGTGAAGAAGTGCGTGAAGTGTCAGCACCATGCTAATTTGACACACGTACCTTCTCAGGCCTTACAGTCGATTCAATCGGTTTGGCCTTTTTCGTAGTGGGGCTTTGATCTAATTGGAAAGATCTCCCCTGCATCGTCTGGTCATCACACGTTCATTTTAACGGCCACGAGTACTTTACCAAATGGGTGGAAGCAATTCCGCTGACCACTACGATCGGAGCCCGCATTGCGGAGTTCATTTTGCATAACATCATATGTCGTTTTGGTATTCCATCCAAAATAGTCTCGAATAATGGGACGCCATTCAAGAATAAATATGTGCGTGCTTTGACCACAAAGTACAAGATTCAGCATAGCTTTTCGACACCCTATTATCCGCAGGCAAATGGGCAAGCAGAGGCGTCAAACAAAATGCTAGTCGCCATTCTCAAAAAGACAGTTGCAGACAATCATAAGGACTGGCACATTCAGATCCCGCTTGCCCTATGGGCTTATCGCACCAGCATTCGGACGCCCACTGGGGCAACTCCTTTTTCATTGGTGTATGGCTCCGAGGCAGTCATGCCTTTTGAGTTGGAAATTCCTTCCCTGCGCATTTCAATGCAAGAGTTCATCGATGATGACACTGTGCGGTAAGCCCGGTTAGATCAACTGACGTTGCTTGATGAACGACGCGTTAATGCTCTCGAGCATTTGCGTATCTATCAAGAGCGACTTAAGAAAGCATACAACATGAAAGTCCACTTCAGGGAATTTTAGGTTGGTGACTTGGTCTTAAAAGAGAACCAACGAGAATTCTAATTTGTCGTCCCATCTACGGGATAAGTTTGCGGCAAACTGGTTAGGTCCTTACATCATTGACAGTAAAATAGGACCCGGAACATACCGGCTTGCCTCTCTTGAAGGAATCAAGGAAACAGAACCCTTGAACATCATTCATTTGAGGTCATTCCACAGCTAGAGAGCCATAGTCCAACAAAAAGCTCCAAGGATTATCACAATCGCTTGGTCAACCCAAAAGCTCCAAGGATTATCACAATCGCTTGGTCAACCCAAAAGCTCCAAGGATTATCACAATCGCTTGGTCAACCCAAAAGCTCCAAGGATTACCACAATCGCTTGGTCAACCCAAAAAATTACCACAATCGCTTAGTCAACCCAAAAGCTCCAAGGATTCCCACAATCGCTTGGTCAACCCAAAAGCTCCAAGCGTTACCATAATTGCTTGGTCAACATAAATATTCAAAAATCAACAAAAACAACATAAAAATCAAAATCACAAAAACAATTGCATTTCAATTCCATGCATTCTCATAAAAAAATCAAAATTACAAAAACATTTGCATTTCCATTCCATGCATTCTCATAAAAATCAAAATACAAAAATATAGGTTGCATTAAGCATTGCATCCATACATTGCATACTTCGCTAGGTCATCCAAGTCAAAAGCACCATAGGCTGTCATTACTTGGCAATTCCATCATTTTCACCTCAGATCCATTTTCATAAACACCTACATCCAGCATATCACCCTTTTATTTTAGCATCGTCAGTGTCGCCTAATGTATATAGGGTTTTCGTCATTCAGATGTCTTTAAATTTCTAGCCAAGAACTGTACACAGTTAAGCATATTTTACATGGGAAAGTTTTACTTGGATCACACCTTGTTACGTAGCATCCCAACACAAATTAACACACATAAAATAATTCCTAAGTTGTGTGAACGAAAGATGAAACCTGCATCGTAATCCCGGTTACCATAAGCGAAACGGCTATCTTGCTTATCCCCCTGTGCAATTGACCCTAGAAATGCTGAGAGTTGGCAAAAGGACAAGCTTCCTCCCTACCCAATTCCCCATGAATCCCAAGTTCTCAAAAGTTGCAAAAACATCAAACATTTGCAAAACGTCAAAACACTAAAATTTGACATCCTACAGTGCACACATCAAAAGGCACAAACAATAGTGATTCTCATCACTCCATATTCAAATCCCTTGCTCAAAAAAAAAAAAAAAAAAACAAGACGAGTACTATCATAAAAATAAACAGTGATTTCATCACTATAAAGAGCAAGTATCCCAATACCCTTGAAGAAAAGAAGGGAGTCGACCTTGAATCCCTGGAACTCTTAGCATTTCGACAGGTCATGAGGCAAGCTTCGGTACCGGTTTGGTTGATAGCCTATTGGTCATTGGTGGTAAACCTCCCGCATGACGATATATCTGTCACATTAACTTGTGTGCAGATCAATGTTTGCATGTGGATGAGCTAGCTTATGGTATCCTAGATAACATCGCAGACAAATATGACTAAATACAATAAAGGAGTTAGTGGAGCTAATTAGGTGATCCTCGGTACAGGTTCGGTTGAAAGCCCATCTGGCACTGGCGGTATCCTGATGAATACCACATAAACGAACTCAATTGCACACACAGGGATGTGAAATAACTTGGTTAAATTCAAGTTCGATTTAGACCTTGTTCAGAAGTCTTGTGAGATAAACGTACAGTCTTGGCTAGTTAATTAAAAATATCTGCATCTCAGAAAAGCTTAACTACATTTAAAAAAAAAACACTGTCACATTTTATTCCGTACATCACCATCAAAATATATGCAAAATACAAAAACAAAGTTTTCACATGCAAAGTCATTCCACAAAGTCATCCCATTAGTATCGTAAGTCCATCCAATTTTGTACAGTCTATGGTGCATCGACAAACCATCAACAATTCATTTCATTCATTCCATAAGCATACATCATACCAAATAGAATCATCACATTCATAATCGCATATGCATACATCAATGTAAAAACATGCACATAAAAATAAATCATGACAAATGATAAACACCAAAAAGAATCATCTGTATATATATCACAACAAAATTGCCCATAGGCTACAAAACCGGTCCTCAGACCTCCCTCCCATCCTACAAAATCCCAAACCCCCAGCCTAGGGCATCGGCCACCATGATCACACAGGATCGGTGCGACGAGAGCTACCCCCTACGGTATCAGTCCTCTGAGACCTCTCAGGGCGACTGCTCGCCCCTGCATCCCGACCACTCGCACCGCCCTCCTCTCGTCGCCTGCGTCGGGATGATGCCGACTGCTCCGTCCTGCTATCTCTCGTCCTGTATGATGAGCCACTGACCGGAGGCTCTGGTATACGCCCACCTAGGCGGATAATCTCAGCCTCCATCTCCGCCCGATGCCGCCCCCAATCTGCCTCTCGTAGCCTCAACTCTGCCTCTCGCCTATGGTAGTACATGATGGCATCATCACGTTGTGCTAGCTGCACCCGCAGGAGATCCCTCTCCCGTGCAGCATCCGTATCACCCTCCTACTGGTGAGCCACAGCCCCTGCGCTCCCCTGCCCTGCCAACTATGTTTGCAGGTGATCCCTCTCTTGCGTCATCTCCGTAAGCTCTCCCATCAGTCGCGCTACCTCAGCGCGTAACCCCGCCTCTGTCTCCCCCGAGCCAGTATGCCTTGGAGCATCCTGCGCCTCTGGCTGCTCCTCCTCCTCAATGTCATCTCCCACCTCTGCCACCTCCACCATCTCCACATCTGCAAGAGCTCCCCAACCCTCTCCTGGTGCCTCTGCACCCTCTCCGCCTCCCGTTGCCTCCTCTCCTCCCAAGGGCCCCTCACCTCGCCACTACCGCAGCGTCCACCACTCCTGATACTCGGCTGTCACTCCGACGTCATCGACGTCCGGAATGTCCAAAACGGTATCAGACTCCTCCCCCAGTGGCTCGAGGATCGGCGCAGCTAGGGTCCTCTCATCACTCCGACGTCGGTAGGCTACGGGCTCCCCAGGCAACCCCTGGCGTACCCCAAACTGCCGCGTCACTCGGAGGTAGTGGAAGTACTCCTGCTCTGTCCCATGCTGCCCAATCACCCATCTCCCCCTCTGAACCCGTCGAAGCCAATCATCTGCCTCTGGCCATGCGGGACAATCCCGATATGGCCTCCATATCACATCTCTGGGAGTCGGTCGTGCCAGTGCATCTCTCGTAATGGTCAACGTATCCCATGAACCGTCGACTACGCCCTCGCTCCTCAGATCGATACCATAGAGCACCATATCCAATGTCCCTGTCCACCATGTCTGCTCGGGTAGTCCACGACAACCCTCGTGGTCGCTCTATGGCTATGTGCTGCCATGCCCAGCATTGCAACAAGAAACTGCACCCCAACCCCTTTCGCCTTCGACAGCGGACCTCGTACAACTCATCGTATAACTGTGCCAAAAGTGTCTGACCCCATCTCATAATAACCGGCTCTGTCATCGGGCAATCCACCAACTGCCACACCACCTCCAATAGGTTCCATGGGAACCTCGCTCCTGATGAGTCTGGCAGGAGCATGTTGGAAATGAGGCTCATGAGTACCGCATGCCTCACTCCCAACATCCCCCTCGCGTACCAATACCGTACCAAGATCCCCCCAATGTGGCAATCCAACTCCGCCCTCTCCAACGAGGTCATCCCATCCTCATCCGCTCCGTATCCAAAGTATCGTGTCAATACTGCCGTCCTCTGGCCTCGTGGAGTCGTCCGAATGGGAACCCCGTCTATCGGAATCCGAAGAATCCGATACACGTCCTCTAAGGTGATAGTCATCTCCCCTGTCGGAAGATGGAAGGTGTTCGTACGAGCATCCCATAGGCCGATCAAAGCTGTAATGTACGCCCGATCTGCCACAACTGCATCCAACCGAGCCACATGCTTGAGCCCTAAGGCATCAAGCCACTCCCAATCATCATCCGTCAACGCCTCGCGGGCATTAGAAAAAATGGTCGGTACTCGATGTCGACTCTTCACCACCTGCACATCACAAAAAACAACAAACATCAAAAACATGCATCACATCACCATCACATGTACAAAAATGCATAACTATACTGTATTATTTTTCATTCACATGTAAAATTCATCCATTTTTCATTTCATCAAAATCAATAAAAATTTGACATGGTTTACCTACGGTTTTACCTAAGTTTACCATTTCAACCAAAAAAAAAATTCATCTTTCATTTCATCAAAAATGACAAAAATTTGACATGGTTTACCTACGGTTTTACCTAAGTTTACCATTTCAAACAAAAAAATTCATCAATTTTGCATCTTTAATTTCATCAAAAAAAAAACCAATAAAAATTTGACATGGTTTACCTACGGTTTTACCTAAGTTTACCATTTCAAACAAACAATTCATCAATTTTTCATTTTTAAATAAAAATTTGACATGGTTTACCTACGATTTTCTCTAAGTTTACCATTTCAACCAAAAAAATTCATCTTTAATTTCATCCAAAACAATAAAAATTTGACATGGTTTACCTACGGTTTTACCTAAGTTTACCATTTCAAACAAAAAAAAAATCATCAATTTTTCATCTTTAATTTCATAAAAAAAAAAACAATAAAAATTTGACATGGTTTACCTACGGTTTTACCTAAGTTTACCATTTCAAACAAAAAATTCATCAATTTTTCATTTTTAACAATCAAAATTTGACATGGTTTACCTACGGTTTTACCTAAGTTTACCATTTCAAACCAAAAAAATTCATCTTTAATTTCATCCAAAACAATAAAAATTTGACATGGTTTACCTACGGTTTTACCTAAGTTTACCATTTCAAACAAAAAAAATTCATCAATTTTCATCTTTAATTTCATAAAAAAAACAATAAAAATTTGACATGGTTTACCTACGGTTTTACCTACGTTTACCATTTCAAACAAAAAATTCATCAATTTTTCATTTTTAACAATACAAATTTGACATGGTTTACCTACGGTTTTACCTAAGTTTACCATTTCAACCAAAAAAATTCATCTTTAATTTCATCCAAAAACAATAAAAATTTGACATGGTTTACCTACGGTTTTACCTAAGTTTACCATTTCAACCAAAAAAATTCATTTCCCATTTTTTAATTTCATACAAATAACACAAAAACAAAATCGACATGGTTCACCTACGGTTTCGACCTAAGTTTACCATTTCAAAAAAAAAAAAAAAAAATAAAAAAAATAATAATAATAAAATAATTCATTCATTTTCCATTTTTAATTCCATAAACATAACATGAAAATTAGGCATGGTTTACTTATGGTTTCGACCTAAGTTTTCCCATTCACATAAAAAACAAAGCATTTTTAACCATGGTTACCCTAAGTGTTACTCTAAGTTTCATTTTGGGTTTATCCTATGGTTTTCCATCTAAGTTTCCATCGGTTTGCATCCGCGTGGTATTTGGTTTCATGGTTTTCCATTCATTTACCTTTTAATTTAATTAATTAGGGTTTCATGTTTCAATAAACGAAAAACAATAAAAACATATTTGCATTTTTCAAATTCACAATTGAGGAGATAGTGCACTTACTGGTCTCGCCTCGGCTCCTCCGCTCGACGACCCGGTCTGTGCACTCATGGTGGCTAGATAATCCGGCAGCGCTTCGCGTCAGAAATCTACCTCCTCCTCCCAGAGCTCCAAATCGCAATCGATGAACAGTGCAAATGAACCAAATCCGTCATTTTCGCATATTTATACTTTTTGTCGTTTGGTAATCGTCCTTTATAGGGACGAGCGCTCTTCGGCGCGCTCATCCCACCCTAGGACGACTACCGATGCGGCGCACTCGTCTTATCCCAGGACGAGTGCAATCACTGCAATCGTCCCACCACGGGACGAATAAAAAAAAAAAAAAAAACAACCACAACATAAAAATGACAAATGCCAACAAAATAAAAAATAGGTCAAAACAGTCGGGGAACTGCTCGAGCATGCTTAGCGGTAAACCATCTAAAGGCACCCTTGCACAAGTCATCTTGGGTCAAGCGACTCGTCGCTTTTCTCATGTCGGTCATTCCCTCATCGATTCGTCGCTTGAGGGGGTAGTCACACTTACTTGCCAATCAACACCATTATACCCAGTCTGGGAAATGACACGCATTCAAAGGATCATTGCAAATGACAATCGCGCCCCTGCTTGGGGCAGCAAACAAGCAATCATCACAAAGCGATCATATACTTGGCATTCGTGAATCATGAACTCAAGGTTCCCACAACAAAAGGTTGCGCCCTTTGCCTCTTCATGACTGATCAATGTCTAAGTTCAAGTAATACCTCATCGAACCAGGTTAATGCTTGATTTAAGTTCCTTAGCTCGTCAGAAGCAAGGATTCAAGAATGCGTGCCCCTTTCCATACTTGGGGCATCAAGAGTTGGTTAGGTTACTGAGAAACCCTAATCATTAGTGCTTTGGTTATATATTTTTGCTCAGCACTGCACCATGTGCAACGCTTCCCAAAAAGGGGCATCTGTAGACACCAAAATAGCACCAATCCGATTATGTGACAACAAGCATTGATCGCACTAACACACATAGCTCCCAGGGCAGCCCTCAGAGGTTAAAACAGTGGTTCTAACCACTCACACAGCAGTTTTGCAAGTCAAAAACCAATTTGGCACCTTTTAGACACTTTATTGCTTATTCGTCCCACCCAGGGACGAGTGCAGGTTTTACTCGTCCTACCCAGGGACGAGTGTTGACTGATACTCGTCTCACCCAGGGACGATTACCAGCGCTCGCTTCGGGGTGGGACGATTGTCAGGTTTGACCGACAAAAAGTCAAATCTCGACATATAACAACTCAGAACTACCACTCAGCTTTTCATGCATGACATAGGAGTGCGAGTGAGTTCTTTTGACAACACACATCTGCTAATTGACTTTCCCTTCCCTGCATGGGAATGAGAGTAAGCTTTTTAAGACAACTCAGAACTACCACTCAGCTTTTCATGCATGACATAGGAGTGCGAGTGAGTTCTTTTGACAACACACATCTGCCAATTGACTTTCCCTTCACTGCATGGGAAGGAAAGTGAGCTTTTCTAAAACATGCAAAGACATGCACAGAGGTAGTTAAGAAGCCTTTGATCAAGAAGAAGTCTTCTCTTCACAAACAGAAGCATTCATGCAAAGAAACACTTTTGCATGTTGATTCAAAGAGACCCCTTGGGTCTATAAAACGGTGAGTTTCCTCACCCAGAAAGAGGACCGAGCAGGAGCATTTTGAGCGACGAAGTGTTGCTAATTCATTTACTTGTGATTTTTCATGTTTATGCTTTTGTCAAGTTTTCATTTCATTTAGATTCATTTTAGTCATAGTTAGATTTATCTTTTATTTTTCATACGTAGGTGCTACTGATGCTTTGTTTGTTTCTTTGAACGTAGATCTGCAGCATTGGAGGAGCAGCAAGGAATCGACCTGTATCAACGCAAGCGACGACAACGTTTTGGTTCGCCCATGTTATATGTGGGCACGCGGAAGAGGAAATCTTTGCGAACAAGTTGTAGAGATCAATATCTAACGCTCCTATCCCCTAAAAAGGAAGGAGACGCATTGTAACACGATTACTGAAAGAATATCAATAAAAGAAGGCCATAGTTTATATTGCTTTTATATCTTGTGTTCATTCATTTGTGTTCTTTCATTTTAATGCAATTTTGTTTAGTATTTCCTTTTTGTTTCCGGAATCTCGTGTTTTCACCAACTATGTTTTAAAGTAAAAAATTTCCCAACTCTTTCCTTAATCTTTGAATACTCTCCAACCAAGTTTTTTTCCTAATTCCAAATTCATAAGATTGCAATTTTGTAAGCCTGCCCTTGTAATATTATTTCCTTTTTAAACCCTATTTTACTTACAAAACAAAAATCTAAAATTTTCCTTGCATTATTTTTGAAAAAAATATCTTTGAATTTTGTCAAATTCATATGCTATACCGACTAGCAATATTAAAAGTGACATTATATTATACAAATATATTACAATGTAGTCTTTGTGAGTTGTAGCCTTCCAACCATGGTTAGGAACTTACCTTTCCATGCTATCAAATAATATTTCATTCTATCAAAATTTGAGTTCCAAGGATCCTTCTTCTTTCCTTTTTCATATAAAGGAATACCTAGATATGTTGATAAATTTAAAACTTTAAACACATAAATCTCCATAGTAATCCATTCTAAGTCTTGGGTAGCGTTAACAAGAAAGATCCTAAAGTTTCTAGTATTAACCTAATATTCAACAACCTTCTCGTAGTATGATAGTATTGATTTAAATTCTATAGCCTCACTAAGGTATGACCCAAAAGAAACGTATCATCAATTCAAAGGGATCATTTGTTGCAATATGAATACCTTTGATTTTACATTCTACTTTTACCTTTGAAAAATAATTTCCTAATAACCTAGTAGGAATAATGACGATGTAAGAAGATATAGGTCACCCTTGTGTATTCCATGAGAGGTTTAAAAGTATCTAATAGGGATCCATTTATAAAAGTACAAGTTTTTAGAGTTCTATATAACATCTAATCCATTTATATCAATCTTGATCAATATCATTTTTTCTAATAACGTCATACATAAAACTCTAGCCAACCCTATCATATGTTTTGTTCATCTCTAATTTTACAAGTATACATGTTTTTTTGTGGAATGAAGAGAATTTCTGGCCTCTTGTTCAATGATTATACCATCAAGGATTTTTTTACCACTAACAAAATCAACTTACTCCTCCAAGTTAACAAAATCTAGATTGCTTTTCAATATATTTGCCAAAAATTTAAAATTATCTTTTAAATCATGTTACAAAGGCCTATTTTACCTAATATTTTTTGGGAATCAACATAATAAAGGTGGAACTGATATAACTTATTATAGTCCTATTTTTCTATCCTCTTCAACTACATCCAACATATAATTCTTTAACAAATCCTAAATTTTTTGAAAGAAATTTGTAGGAAATCTAGCCAAGTTAGCTACCAAATCAAGGTGGAAATAGATAAATTCCTCTAATAGATCCTCAATAGAGATATTCCTTATCAAACTTTTATTTTATCTTTATCTAATAGTTGATGATATATTTTGTTAAGCTTCCTATCTTTCCCAAATTTTGATATAATATGTTTGAAATGACTATATGCTTGCTTCCTAATATCTTCTTCCTCCTTAATATTTATTCCATTTATAGTTGAAATATTTTTTATCTAAGGAAAAAATAATTTTTTTTCAGCAATAGCATAGAATTTTGACTAATCAAATCCAAAAAAAAGAATAGCATATAATTTTTATGTATCTTTATTCCTTTTCTTAAGCCATCTCTCCTTATATTTTTGGACCTAACATGACTCTTCCTTTGGTAATACATTACAATAATAATTAAGTAACTATTTTTCTTGCACATAAGTATCTAGGTTCATTCCATTGCTTTCTACTATCTCTTCTAAATGTTAAACCTAAGATTTAATTCCCTAAGTTATTTTGAATATATTATTGAAAGATTTGACATTCTAAATATTTAATTGCCACTTTAGATATTTTATATTTTAAACAAAATTATACAAACATGATCCTTTAAGCCTTGTCTCACTCCACCATTAAAAATATATTGGGAAGAAATTAAGGTCTTAGATCTGCATAGACTAAAAATAAAATGGCTTTGGATGACCATTACTAAGTATATCACATTGGCAGGACCCTATCCTAACACAAACGTTGTTATGTACTTGTCTAGTGTTGGTGTATGTTTGCACCTTGGGTGCCTAGTGTGTATGGACCCATAATGATGTAACCTTTACTTTTATTATAAGTATGAATTAGTAGCTCGAGTCCCCTCTTTCATGTGGTTTAACCTTTGAGCATTAGAGTTAGGGTAAATAAGATTCTATATAAGGACATGGGTTGAGAGTAGAATGTATCTCATATTTTTGTCATATTGTATTAGAGCTTTATTTCCAAGGAGGTTGCCCCCTTGAAGAGGCCTATGACATATGTTCTACTTGACTAATATATTTTTTTTGTATTTCCAATCATTTTTCTTTGTTAAACACTTTTGTCATTTCATTTTTATTTCCATTTTGTTTACAAGAATTTTTATTAATTCTTACATTGCTATTGCAATTATGCTTATTTTTTATCTAAATGTTCCTAACAATGGTATTAGAGCTTTTTACAAGGTTGTGTTCCATAATAGCAATAATAATTCTTGTCCTTCCATCCATTTTTTAATTTTTTTAATATTTGTTTCATTCTGCTAATTTTTCGTTAAAGCATCTTTCCAAAAAAACATATATTTTTAATTTTATTTTACGTGGATTAGGTTATTGTTGGCTTTTAAGCCTTACTATCATAAAATATCACAAGCTCCCATATAAACAAGCCATAATATTAAAGGTTGAAATAATAATAATGAAGAGTAGAATAATATAAATGAGCAATCAAATGTATATCTAGGCCAATATAATAATGAAATAACATTCACTTATAATATCAAATATGAATGTAAAATGGCCAATATCATTCATGTACAAGCATGAAGAAAACTTACAATATGAATTACTCAAAATTTGTATACAAGTTTTATTATCAATGCCCGCTCCTTTCCTCATATTCGTGTTTTCTCATGTTACATTGTATGGAGCTTTGTCTCCATAATATAGATATAGTAATGTGACTCTTCACATACTTGACTATTGCTCTCCATATGACAGCTCCCATGACCTTTGGCTTATCATCTTGCCACTTGTATACTAGACTCTTCATTCTCTTCTTATATGCACACTTGAATCTATGACACTTGCACATTTCTACTAAACTCTTACTTTCCTACATGTACTCCTAATACAAGAAACTTGTGCACATTCTATATTTACATGTTTACATACTTTCATAAATGAAACTTGTGCACATTCTCTCAATACACACTTGCACACTAACTTACATCACACTTGTACATTTTGTAAACAACCCAAGTATATTTCATGATCCATGCTAGGGTATAGCGTTAGTATACCTAGTGCCTAGCTAAATTCCATCATCTTATGGAATCAACTAGGGCCAACCAATTCTCTAGATCAATACCAGGTATCTTGGGTCATATTACAACTGATGAGGATATGTCCCATACCATATTGTCATTGAACCTTCTAGCTCTAGAGTCTAGTATCTTCCAGAGTTAGCATATTGCTAGCAATTTCTCAGTTGACCAATTAATGCGAGACCCCTCACGGTACTACTCATATAATAGCTTGGACATAATGTCTCATACCACCCCTCGTTATTTGTTCATGGCAAAAGAACCACTAATTAGCAGGAGAACACTAATCAAAATATAATATTTTATATCACTATAACAATATTAATCCATTTAAACCAATTGTAATCAAAACCAAACTTTTTGAGAATATCATGTAGAAAAATCCAAGAAACCCTATCATATGCTTTGTTCAAATCTATTTTCATAAGCATTCGTGGTTTTTTCATGGAATGAGGAGAATATATGCCCCCCTATTCAATGATTATACGATTAAGAATTTGTTTACCATAAACAAAACCACCTTGTTCCTCTAAGATAACACAATCTATAATACCTTTCAACCTATTTGACATAATTTTTTAAATGATCTTATAAATCATATTACAAAGGCTTGTTATATGAAACTTATCAAAATATTTTGTCTCCCCTTTCTTGAGAACTAGTGTAATAAAATTGGTATTTATATAACTTATTATAACCTTATTTTTCTAGGCCTCTGCAATTGTAACTAACATATCACTCTTTAATAAATCCTAACTTTTTTGAAAGAAAATTGTAAGAAATCCATCAAGACTAGGTTCCTTATTAGGATGTAAATATAATTTACTTAATGTAGCTCCTCTATAGATATCTTCTTCATCAAACTTTTATTTTGTCCTTGTGTTATGATTGATGGATTTTTTTTGCAAAAGCTTATCGTATGCCTCCTTGCCTGGTATCTAACAAAATATTTTGAAATAGTCAATTGCTTCCTACTTATATCTTCTTCTTCCTCAAAATTTCTTCCATATAGATATAAAATATTTTGGATGTGACAAAAAAATATGTTTTTGTTATAACAGGAAAAAAAATTATTTTCTATCTCCTTCCTTGAGCCATTTCTCCGTAGATTGTTTGAACCAATATGACTCCTCAAAAGTAATTATTTTTCTTTCACATAAGAATCTTGATCCATTCCATTAGTTTCCACCATATCGTATAAATTTTTGAGCTTGGGTTCAATTTATTTATTTTCTTTAAAAATATTACCAAAATATTTGGCATTCCAAATATTCATTTTTTCATTTAAATATTTTATCTTTTGAAGAAACCTATACATAAATAATCCTTCAAAATTTGGTTCATTCCACCATAACATAACCATTTGGAAGAAATCAAGGTCTTGGAGCCACATAAACTAGAAATAAATGACTTTAAACAATCATTATTGGGTAAATTATAAGTTAAAAGAATGGGTTTGTGATCCACTCTTGCTTGCAATAAAATATTTGAAGAGATTGTATACTCTATTTGCAACCATTTTTTGGATACCAAGAATCTATCTAGTTTTTCTACTATGTAATTTTGCTCCATGCATTTATCATCCTATGTATATTGAAAACTTTAAGGACTAACATCCCAAAGGCCATTTGAATTGACAAATGAAGCAAAACCTTACATTGGTTTAGACCATCTTGGAATACCACCCTTCTTTTTCAAAGGAGATAGAATAGTGTTGAAGTCACCCCAAGAATCCATAGATCACAATTAATCATCATTGTGTTTGATAAAAATATGCTAAGGTCCTTCCAACATCTTTTACAAGGAGTAACTATAGTTGAAGTATATATATTTATGACCCCAACTTTGATGTTTTCCTCTTTTTTGAAAAATAGCATATCAACCCAATTTGTTTTGCTTCTAACAATTTCCCATCCCATTTTTGTTTGTCCCATATTGTTGCAATACCACCTGAATATTTTGTAGAAGAAAATGTTAGACAATCACCCTTCCAAATATTTTTAAAAGCATCCTTACATTATTCACTACTTAATTTTATTTCTTGTATTAAAATAAAATCAAGACTATTATAACCTATTAATTCATTAATAACACTTTTTTTAGAGGTATTATTCATACCCCTAATGTTTGGATTTATCACATCATATGATGTGATAAATCATATTAAGGTCAAAACAAAGTGGTTAAAACCACTCATGTATGAGTCTTGTATAAGTTGTTAGTTATGATTTTGATCATTTAAGAATATCACATTGTTAGTGTGGTTGTCCTATACCGGGCACTATAATTTGTATTTAAAATGCTCTAATCAATGAAAAGATATCATCATGACTATTTTGATTTTCAATATTTGGTATAACAATAAGATGATCTATTTAAGGGATGGTGAGGAAATTATCCCATCTTGCTTCATGGTGAAAAATCCTAGATCTTATGTGGTCTTGTGTCTGGCAGCCTTGGGTGAGCTCCTGTTCAATTCCTCACAGGACAAAGATGTCCGAGCATGGTCATTAGATAATAGATAGATTATAACTATAAAAACCTCAACATAGTGTTATACAAGTTGTACTAGAGGCACATGCATAAGATGTGCCTGATATTTAGGTTATTATATTATTTGGTACATGCTCATGTACCACCTTGGTACATTATTATAAATATTATATTTGGGTTGTGTCCTAGATTAGAGTGTGAGTAAATATTTTATGTAATGTAATAATATGCAAGAAATGCACAAGTGTCATGTAATTAAGTGTGCAAGTGTTATGAGTGTAAATATGTACAAGTGTCCAATATGTAAGTGTGCACATGTATCCTTAGATTAGGAAGTGTCATGTGTATACAAGTGTCAAGTAGATAAGCCAAGAGTCATAAGGCTTGGCATATGGAAAGGAAGAGTCATGGTAACCAAAGAGTTATCCTAGAAAGGCTATATATTAATTCATAGGGAACATTGTCAATATAACAAACATATAACTAACATAACATGGAAATTATGATATATAGAGACTAGAGAAAGTTTCTATGAGATATTGTAACAAAAATATGAGTAATAAAAGTTTACATACACTTAAGCAATTAGTATTGTAAGTGTTGTTATATCGTATATTTCAGGCTTTACATTCAAATTTCAACATATTATTGAATATTGTTCAATATCTTATTAAGCCTTGATATTACATATTAGTTGTCTCATTTATCTTTGTTACAATATCAATTTTGGGTCTATTATATTTCAACTTCATTATATTTGATCATGTGATTACTTTCTTGTGGTGATTTATATTAAGTATTACAACATCAAAAGCTAAAAGTGGTATCATAGCCATGACAAGGTTGCTTGCATAGGATTTGAAAGTTGCAAAAGTTTAAGGATATTACCACTAGGTAAGAAAAACTAGTGAAGTTAAGGATATTACCACTGGGTAAGAAAAACCAGTGAAGTTAAGGATATTACCACTGGGTAAGAAAAACCAGTGAAGTTAAGGATATTACCATTGGGTAAGAAAAAGCAATGAAGATAAGTATTTCCATTAGGTTGAAGAAAAATCAGTGAAGCTAAGATTATTTCCACTAGGTTGAAGAACAACTAGTGAAGAACAAAGTTTCATATTCATAAAGTACGAACTCAGGAGAAAAGTTGACCATTGCCATTCTGCTTCAAATTATTTGAATGTATTGATTCTTAAGTAATGCTAGAAAAAACTATCTAAGATTTTGTTGTAGTAAAAATTAATCTTCAAAATTTGAGAAGCTTCCTACAACAGATAGAGAAGACTTTCATCTTCAATTGCTTGAAGGTTGTGAGCTTTCCTCATGCAGTGATTGATTCAAGTTGCTATTAAATATTAGATATATATCTTGATAAAAGTTTCAAGTCATTAATAAATAGACCTTGATAATATAGATTAAGTTAACCTATTCCAAGAAATATATTTAGAATAGAAGGTAGTCTATAGTATAGATTCAGGTCTTGAAGATAGACCATAGATTTAGGTCTTGAAGATAGACCTTGACATTGGTAGATAAAGGAGACCCAAGAAAAGAGGTATCATTACAATAAAATAAAGGAGACCCAAGAAAAGAGGTCCCATTACAATCATATAAATAAGAACCATTAGAGAAGGTCCTCAATATTTGTCCTTAGAAAGAAAGGAGACCATTGATATAACTTGCTCTATAGAGATAGAAAGAAAGGAAGAAAACTTGAAGGTTGTAATAAGAATTCAAGCAAGAAAGACTTGAAGATAATATTTTTGGAAGTCAAGTGTCTTGCCAAAAGTTTGAAAGTTATAGGAGACTTCAAGACAACAAGAAGTCTTGACAACAGTCCAAGTTAAAGGACAACAATTTTTAAAGATAGTAAGAAGTCATAGCATCTGAACATACATCTACACAAAGAAGACAAGTTTTAGAAAAATAAATTAGTCTAGAAGGACTGCAAGTTTAGAGAATGCAAGACAAAAAATTTAGAGAATGCAAAGAAAAATTTATAGCATCTTCTATAAGCAAGAACAGTGTCATAGTCAAAGGAAAAAACTATAGTAGTGCCATAGTCTAAGAGGAGCGCTATTCATAGTGAGCAAGAAGATTTAAAGCAAGTTCAAAGTAAGAGAATATTTGACCAAGGTAAAGGCTATGAGTTTGGAATAAGATAACGTATGAATAGGAGACTTCTAGACAACAACTTAGAGTAGCAAAGGAGAAAGCAAGTTTGAAATTTTTTTTAATAAAGTAGTCATATATTTTTTAGAGTTCAAGTACCCTACATCAAGGAACAGATGTACCACATGCACCTGCAATAATAAGGTAAATTTAAAGTTAGATTCAAAGAGCATCAAAGTTGGACTTCAAATATAGAAAGCTAAGGAAAAATATCAAGCAAGAGCTATGCCAAGGTGAATATTTGAGAAAGAAAGTTGAGGTAGATCGTTAAAGAGCATTGAGGTAGATTGTTAACATAAGGTATTTATAAGGAAAGAGTTGAATAATTAAAGAGTGCATAGGAGAAATATAGCCAACACAAAAGAATGTTGAAGATAGCTGTAGAACAGAAGAATATAAGCTTCAAGAATTGAATAAGCTAAATTTAGATTGTAAATCAAATATTAACTCAGAATAATTTGAGTAGCTTTTGGGACATAGAGCAACACACAACAAGTTTCAATGCGTAGAGAGGGAATTCTAATTGACTAAGAAGAAAACACATTCCATTACATTTGGATAGGCAACACAACGAGATGAATTTTAAGGCAAATCATGCCTAACATAGCATAGAAAGATATAATACTCATCAAAACTCTTACTAAAATAAGCTTTGTAGCTAAGAGCCGAGTGTAGAGCCATGAGGTGAGAAATTTCAAAGTTGAGAGCAAAGGGAGAAGATCTAAAGTGACACAACATAAATGAAGATGAGCTAAAGTGACATAAGGGATATGAGCTGAAGCAATGTGAAGTTGGAATCTAAGTTGAGCAAAGAATTGAAGCAACATAATATGAAACGATGTCAAAATCCAAGATAAGTGAGAAGTGAAAAGACAAAAGGTAAAATTCAAATTTTGAATGGAATAGTTGGAAGATAAATCACCTAGAAGCCATAAATAGTCAAGCACCAATTCAAATCAACCAAATGGTGCCTCATCAATGCATATGAAATGTCAAGGAGAAGCACATCATTGTGTAACGATAAGCAAGGCATAAAATCAAGTGCAAATTGAAGGAATTGAAATATTCGAGCGAACAGGTTGTAACATTATCCAAAGTGCTTAAATGAGGCACTTGCATGCTATGCTTCACATATTTCAAGATAGATAAAACAATATATCCTTACATGCTCAAAGTTAAGAAGCATAGAGAAGACATGTTCAAAATTCAAAAAGTTCCAGCGCCAAAGTAGCCACAGGCAATCGTGCCTTTTAAGGAGGTATATTAGGGTTCATTAATTTGATATTCTAATTTTTGGATTATTTCTAAGGTTAGTGGAGTGATAAGGAGTTAATTTTTTATTTTTGAGTTTTATAAAGTTAGTTTGGAGAGATAAGCTAGTTAATTGCATAGTTGATGTATTATTTATTTTCAGATTTGTGAAGTGATAAGTAGAGGTAGATAATAGTTAGTATAAGATTTTAAAAGTGATTTAATTTTTGGAAAATATATTTTTAATATTTTTTGAAGATCAAAGCCATATAGAATATTTGCAAATTAATTTAATTCTTGGAGAGATAAGGAAGTCTACATCAATTTAGAAATATTAAATTTACAAAATTCTTACCCTTCTAGTTTCTAAATTAATTAGGGAGACATAAAAATTCCACATCAAAGGTTTTTGAAAATTTAAAAACTTGAAAAATTATTCAAAACCTAGGGAGACATAAGGTAGTCTACACCAAATATATTCTTAACATTATTTTGCATATCATGGAAGAAATTTTTAAGAATGCATTTAATGAGGATAGTGAAGACATGTTGCATGCACTTAGATTTTAATATCAAAAATTAAGAAGCGACTTTGATGAAAATAAATAAATGTTTGATGTTTTAAAATAAAATTAACTTTGTTTCTCAAAGAAGCAAAAGAAGGAAATTTCACATATATTATAAGATATCTTCACAAAAACCTTTTTAGGACATGGTGGGATTTCCAAAACACCATTATATTTTCTTCAGAAGAGTGTTTAGTGATGTATCTATCATTAATTAGTTTTGAGAATTTTCAAAGGAAGAGACAAGTTGAGAAAAATAATAAGGCATATGAGTAATTATTGAGATCAAAGCTATATTTTTGTGTTGACTTACTAATTGAATACTTAGGAGGTATATCACCAAATATATCACAAATAAAATTGCAAAAAAATAAAATAAGAAAGAGGAAGAGAAAAAATCATAATATAAAACCTGAATCCAAAGACAAGGTTAAGCAAGGAAAAGAAGATCCAAAAATTCAGAATAAGGTAAAAAGAGAACAGAGGAAGCTCAAGCTACAGGATCAGGATGAAGACCATATTGAAGACTAAAGTCTTCAATAACCATATAATGTAATACAAGAGATGTTAGAGAAAATTACAATATTTGGTACATGCCAATGTACCACCTTGGTACGTTATTGTAAATATTAGATTAGGGTTGTGTCCTAGTTAAAAGTGTGAGTAAACATTTTATGTAATGTAATAATATGTAGAAAATGCACAAGTGTCATGTAATTAAGTGTGCAAGTGTTATGAGTGTAAATGTGAACAAGTGTGCAATATGTTAGTGTGCACACGTGTCCTTAGATTATGCAAGTGTCAAGTAGATAAGCCAATAGTCATAAGGCTTGGCATATGGAAAGGAAGAGTCATGGTAACAAAAGAGTCATCCTAGAAAGGCTATATATTACTCCATAGAGGACATTGCTAATATAACAAAAATATAACCAATATATCACAAACATTGTGATATAGAGTCTACAAAGAGATTTTCTATGAGATATTATAACAAAAACATGAGTAATACAAGTTTGCATACATTTGAGCAATTAGTATTGTAAGTGTTGTATTGTATTTTTCAGGATTTGCATTCATATTTCAGTATATTATTAAATGGTGTTCAATATCTTATTATGCCTTGATATTACATATTAGTTGTCTCATGTATCTCTATTACAATATCATTATTAGGTCCATTATATTGCAACTTCATTATATTTGATCCTATGATTACTTTTCTATGGTAATTTATATTAAGTATTATAGCATCAAAAGCTAACACTTTAGATCCATTTGTGACGAAGAGGTGTCCTTGGATGTGAGATCAATATGGGAGAAGAGCCAGCATGGGAAATTTCAGATGAACATGAACACGAGTATATATGGTATTATTCCTACCATGATTTGGTAGATACTAATAAATATCAAGTATTCTGATAATGATAAGTTTGGACCTGTGTACAAGAGCCTATTACTAGACTAGAGGTATATTGCCATGAAAAATCTTGATGATGTTAGTCTAGAGAACATATTGTTGGATGAGAATTTCTACCTAAGGTATCCAAATTTGGGCTTTCAAATCTAGCGGTGAAGAAGTGCAACCTTAATGCATCCACAATCCATGGGACACATGGGTATCTTGCACAAAAGTGGTTTGTGTTGAACCCCATGATCCAAGGTAGAGGAGGAAAGAGTAATATTTCACAAAATTGAAACCCTAAAGAAGAGGATAAAAAACCAAACGTGCCCAAGCAAAAGATGGAGTACATTATATGCCTAGTTTAAGTCAAAATGTTGGGGCATGATGCCTCATTCAAGTACATTCATGTTTTCAAGATGAATCATGATGAATCACTATTTCTAAATCATATCGGGTACCTTGAATGTAAATCAAAATCTCATAATTTTTATTATAAATACGATACAAAAGGATTTAAAATCAAACAATTATCTTATGGCTTGTATTGCGCTTAATGTCATGTGTATAATTATGGCGGGTCATTTAAAATTACTTACTTTTCTTATATAGAATGTGTGGAAACCTCTTATATTGTGATTGAGATAAATATTATTGGTGTGACAAGGGAGTAAACTAGATTGATGGTCATCTATTTTTTAACCAAGTAAGAGGAGAGGGACATTAGAATGTTTGTATTATTCTTGTATTATTATATGGAATAAATCATGCGAGTGCTACTGTGTGGTACAAAAATAATTACTATTGACATTTATGCTAAAGGAATTATTAATAAACTTTGGAGAGTTATAGAGGATTATAAGGAATATCTTGCATCACATGATAAATACCCTCCCTACAATGATAATGAGGAGGATTTTTTTATCTAATTGATTTATAATTGACCCTTTTGAATAGATGTGTGTGTCCCTATTCATAAAAGGGTGTTTAGTAAAATTTTGTTTGATGTATTAAGTGGAGTGCATGATCAATGGTACCCAGTACTTTTAAATATTATGCAAGAGAATTTCACATTGAAAGGGAAAAAAGTATTAATTTTTCCCATATTCAATATGCACCTAGTAATTAGATTTTGTAGACAGTATTTGGTAAGCAACATGCGACATATGACTAAGAATATTTAGTTGGCAATAGTAGTAAGGACCTATTGATTATATGGAGTAGTGAAGGCCCATGCCACACTCAAGGTATTGGTTGAGTTTGTATCCATTCACAAGATGATGCAAATAAGTAAGGCCCAACTCGACTAATTATTTATGATTGATTGTGTGTGTACCTAGTCACTATAATTATTATTATTTTATTTGATAAATGAAGGGGTTTTGAGGTCCCCAAACCTATAACAATAGGTTGAGATTGGGTATGATAATATACTAAACTACAACACTAAATCAAAACCAGCCAAGGAGCAGGAATAATAGACCACCCTCAACAAGGCAAAATAGAGAGGACTCCATACAAACAACATACCATAAAAGCTGGATAACAATAGCTAAAGGAACCAGACCTCTCTCAGAAAAATAAAACAAAGAGGGCCCCATACAACCAACATAAAATATAACCTAATTTCAACTACCAAAATAACATCATAGCAAAGCTAGTTCAGGGTTGCCATATCCATCTGCTTGTTAACCACATCCTAAATCTTGTTGACAAAGGAGACCACAACCTACAATGTACCCAGAAGAGCATAGTGCTTTTCCTCCAAAATAGATAAACACATCACCACAAGAGTAGAAAACATCACCATATTGCCAGAAGAGCATATAACGAGGACACCATCAGGACCAAGGCCAAAAAAATTTTGACCAACTTCCACACAAAGATGTGCAACTGATGATATTCAGATAAAAAAGGTTAGGGGACTTGTGAATATCACCAATTAAGATGGCCCACCCAATCAAGCATAAAATAAAACATCCAAAAAAGAGTCCACGGAGTGAGCTCCCATACCAAGCCTCACGCACAACCAACAACTAACCGTGATCATCAAAAATAAGAGATTCAAGGTGTTGGGGGAAATTATCCAACTAGACCCTCAGGCCTTGTTGAGAAAGACCCAAGTTGGCCATATAATCCGCCACTTAGTCACTATAATTATGAAAAATAGTGTATATCCCTATTTATAACTTTGATGTTAGATAGAGTGTGTGTCCTTATCCAATTATGTTGTATAAACCTAGATAGCTAAGTTTATCCCTATCCTTGGTTAATTATCTAATGAGGCCATTCTCATTGAAGAAGCATAGTGAGGTCATTTCCACTATTGCTTGTTGTGAATAGTTGAGTGTATCCTTATTCATACTCTAAGTGTACTTGATGAACTATTGAGTGTGTCCTAGTTCATCATATGGTTATTTCTACTATTGTTAGTATCCCTACCCATGTTTGGATCATGATGTAATAAGGGAGTAATGTTGGGATTTATTACATCATATGATGTGATAAATCATGTTAAGGTAAAAATATGGTTAGAACCACTCATGTATGAGTCTTATGTAAGTTGTTAGTTGTGATTTCCACCATTTAAGAAAATCACATTGTTATTGTAGTTACTCTATACTGAGCAGCATAATTTATATTTAAAAGGATCTAATCAATGAAAAGATACAATTGAACCATTTTGATTTTCAACACATAATATTCCATGATATTAAAATAAAATCAACACTATAATAATCTATTAATTCTTTAATAACTCTTTTTTTAAGGGTCTTATTCATACCCCTAACATTCCATGATATAATTTTCATTATCATTTATTTTTATTAGTGGGCTTACGCCCACTTCTTGCTAACACTTATGATATTTTTATTTGGCTTCTCAAATCAATATTCCTTTGAATTTCTCTCTTTGTTCATGTTTTCATTGCCTTGCTCTCCTTTTTCCATTCTTGCCAACACTCTCATCTTCATCAATCTCTTCTATTTTTCCATATTGTCCATAATGTGAGTTATCTTCTAAAGATTTATGTTGGCCTAAAGAATCTAAAATTCAAGGAGTATCCTCATAAGCACTTCTTTTATGTTACTCCAAAAACCCTGAAGTGTATGGATGATCCTCCATAGCCATTACTTTCTTATGCTGCCCTATAAACTCTAAAGTTCCTTCGATATCTTCCATATGCTTTTCTTTATTGTGCTATTTTTGAAACCCTAAAAAATACACCCTATACTACTTTCATTTTTATTACAAGGAGAATATTTTATGCTACTTGAGAAAAATGAAGATGATTTGTTTAGATTAACCTTGACCTCCTTCACCTCATTCGTTTTAAAGTTTGCCTCCCCATATTCATTTTTTTTTTGTTATTTTACATCCCCATATTCCTTTGCACCTTTAATTCCTTTCATATTTGAACTTGTGCATTGTACTTCCTTATCCCTTGTGTCATTTTCTTCTAATTATTGATTCTAGTGAACTGTAACAATATTTTTCATTTGATGATGCAGAGAGGATTTGATGTTAGGAGTTATTACATTATAGCCCATGTGAGAATGCAAGTGATATAACCACAACTCACAAGGCTTATGTATGTAGTAAAGAATATAAATAGTTACAAGTTTGATTAAAATTTTCTTATACCTAAAATAACCATTAATACCTATCATTGCATAATGTAAATCATCGAAGCATTGAATTCTAACATGTGGTATTAGAGTAGGTAGAAGGAAGAAAGAATCCTCCCTCTGATCCTCCCCTAGCTTCAACATAAAGAATCCAAAATAACACTCTATTTGAGAAAATAACTTTCAATTTTGAGAAAAGATATTTCAAGGGTAAAATTCCCATGTAAAAGATTGATTAAAAACCTCAAAAGTAGATGTGGTATACCCAGATGGGACAACTACGATTGGCCATAGAGCTAGGTTCTTGGGGCTTCTAAACTATCCAACTTTTGATGTCTTCAGGGAGTTGCATAGAATAGATGGCGGGAGCGGAAGCAGGACTGGGAACAGGTTCAGAGACTGGTGTAGGTTCCTCGGCAAGAGCAGGATCGAGATCAGGATCAGGCACATCAAGGCCCGAATTCAGTCCCACAACAGCGGACCCAGAGGAGGGCTCAAAGGCTGAGCAGAATGGTGGTCAGGGTGGGGATGACATCTTGGCCCGAGCCCTCAGCCCAGCCTTGATGCGAGTGTAGGCCTAGGGAAAAATCCTGCAGATCCTGGACAGGGTTCTACCCCAGGTGGGCCCAAACCCTCCTATCAAAAGATCTTAGCGGGCACTAGGGCCCAACCTTAGGCCCTAGGTTTAGGGCTTTCCCTTGAGGGCACTCACATTTCTATTCAAGAGGAGGTCTACTCCTCCTTTGTCACTGGATCCTCTGTATCCCTGGTTGGGAAATTCTTGGGAGGGTGACCAGACATGGAAACCATTTGTAGATGGGCGGCTTCCAAATGGAATGTTTCTAAAAATATTCAGCTGGTTGCCCTTACGAAGGGATTCTTCATCATCAAACTAAATAACAACGATGACACCAAAAAGATCCTGTCGGGTGGGCCTTGGTTTCTAGGACGCAAAAGCCTCTTCCTCAGGCGATATGGAGATGACTTCCACCCCAAAACCCAAAGCATCAACTTCACCCCGGTCTGGGTTCGTCTCCCAGATCTTCCCTTCCACCTGTGGCACGAGGATGTCCTAAGACTTATTGCTTAGTCAGTCTGGGACCTGGTGGCCTTCGATCCTGCTACCAAGGTAGGATCCCAAATGGTGCATGCTAGATTTTGTGTCAATGCAAATCTCGAATTCAAACTTCCCTCTTCTATGGCCATATCTTTTGGGTCCTTCTTTTGGTGCCAATCTTTGATATACAAAAATAAACATGCTTTCTGCTCCCTCTACTGCACTCAGGGTCACCTCCCCCACCAATGCCCTGTATCCAAAAATGCTGATGGCCCTCTCCCCAAACTCCCTTCCCGATTAGGCTGGGTCCCGTCCTAAGGGCCCCATCACGACGACCACAGATCCTAGGCCTGGACCACCAAGGAGGCCCCCATTCTATCCTAAAGGATTCCCAAGCGGGCCCTGGCCTGGAGGACGGTCTTCCCTAGGTTTCCCCTTCCACTGCTCCCTTCCCTGGGTCATCTTTCGGGGCCCCGATCCCAGGTTCTCCCTCCCCACTCGATGTGAATCCCTCCCAGTAGGCCCTCGCTTGCACCTCCCAGGCCTACGAGCCCCCCGGCTCTCTTCCCCGTTGACTCCCACCTTCTCGTATTCCTCTATCGGGGTTCCCTCCTCCCCCCACCCCCGCTATCCCCCCCTCGACCCCCTACCACCCCTCTCGATGGTCTCTATTGGGCTTCCCCCCTTGGAGTGCGAATCCAAGAGGTCAGACAAAGAGGTTGAAGGTAGTTCTCCATTTAGGCCCGATGAAGTGAGCCCCAAGATGATCCGAAGTAGGACTTTCACCATAGGCTTTGGAAGTAAACTCAAGAGAGGTCGGCCCACCTTGGGTGACCAGCGAACAAGGATCATTGATGACAACATAGCCAATGGCTCCTGGGAAACCCTCTCTAAAGTTGTCACGAGCTTCACCAAAACGGATGCCCTTCGACCCAAACCCCCCATTCAGGTTGAGAAGGGGGGCAAGCGACCCCATAAGGGTGTCAAATGAAGCTCATCACCTAGAATGTCAGGGGGCTCAATGGTGCCCCCAAGAAAAGGATCCTCGGCCAACTCCGTAGGGATCACCGCCCATCCTTCCTCCTTCTCTAGGAGACCAAAATAGATGATGTTGTTGCCCGAAGAGTAGCCCAAACTACCTGGCACAATTGCGAGTCCATGTCTACCCTTGCGGCTGGCACAACCATGGGTCTACTATGCATGTGGGATCTTTGGTATTATGAGGGGAGGCTCATATCATTTTCTCCTAGAATAATCAACATTCTGGTCCATTATGTGAAGTCAAGGCACTCATGGATTTTTTCTAACGTCTATGCCCCTAACAGCCCAGTTGAGAAAGTGGGCTTATGGAAGGAAATAAACTCGATGAGAGAAGCCTTTGCCCCCCTTCCCTGGATCCTGGCAGGGGACTTCAATAGTCCCCTATTCCCTTCTGATAAAAGTGGGGGCTCAGTAGCTACGTTCAAAAGCATGGAGGACTTTGGAGCCTTCACCGTCCTCAACGAGCTCATGGACGTCAGCCTGAAAGGAGCCAGGTACACCTGGTCAAATAGAAGAGTAGGAGCAAGTCATATCCAGGTTAGGTTAGATAGAGTGTTCCTATCTAAGGAAGCCCTTACCCTGTTTGCTGATGCAACCTTGTTGGCCCTCCCCAAAATTAGATCTGACCACAGCCCCCTCCTGCTCAAAATTGATCATCGCTCCTCCCCCAAGCAACCCTTTTGATTTGAGTCCATGTGGCTACATCATCCAAACTTTAGGGCCCAGGTAGGCCATTTATGGGCTCCCCCAGTCCCTGGGTGGCCCGCTAAACAAGTCTACCACAAGCTGAGATGCATCAAAGAGCAACTCAAGGTATGGAATAGAGAGGTGTTCGATAACATCTTTGAAAATAAAGCTACAATAAAGAAAAAACTCAAAGACCTTGAGCTCAGATTTTAGGTAGGCTCCCAAGACCCGAGGAACATGGAAGAGGAACACTTAGCCCTCAAAAAGTATCATAACATCCTTACCAGGGAAGAAACATTTTGGAGGTAAAAGTCAAGAGCCCTGTGGCTCCAAGATGGCGATGCCAACACGAAATTCTTCCACATGTTGACTCTCAGGAATAGGGGCTCTAACAGAATTGTCAAGTGAGTGGGCAGTGACGATAGAATTATCAAGGAAGAAGAGGACATTCAATCTGAAACCACCAACTTCTTCCAGGAGCTCCTTGGCGATAGCCCCTCCATGTCCTCAGAAGTGGCAGACTCCCTTTTGGAACATATCCCTACTTTAGTCTTAGCCATGGCAAATGAGATGCTTGTGTAGCCCCTGTCTAACTCTTAATGCTACCACTTTTTCCATGAAGGCTGAGGCGGCCCCGAGCCTGGATGGGTTTCCCCCTTGATTCTTCTAATCCTTTTGGGACATCATTGGGCAAGAAGTGTGTGCTGCCATCCGAGACCTCCAGACTGCCAGCTCCATCCCCAGAGGTATAAAATCCACCTTCATTGCCCTGATCCCCAAGTCCCATGTTGCCAGATTCCTCTCAAATTTTTGCCCCATCAACTTGTGCAATGTCCTGTACAAAATCTTGACCAAATCCATGGCCTCCCGCCTCAAGGATATCCTTCCCCTGATCATTGCCCCCTACTAGGGAAGCTCGATCAAAGGCAGACTGATCACAGACGGAGTTATAATCATGCAAGAGGCCATTCACTTGACATTCTTTTCCAAAAATGCCTCGTTTTTGCTCAAGCTGGATATGAACAAGGCCTTTGACAGAGTCGACTGGGATTTCCTTTCCAAGGTCCTCCTTAAGTTCAGGTTCCACCCCTCCTGGGTCAAGCTCATCAACAACTTTGTGTCCTTCCCCTATTTCTCTATCCTCATCAACGGATCCCCTACCAAGTTCTTCCACAATTCTAGAGGCCTTCGACAAGGTGACCCCCTGTCCCTGATCCTCTTCATTATCCTAGCTGAGGCTCGGGGATGAACCATCTCGAGTGTTGTTTCCCATGGAATCATTTCGGGCATCAGGCCTGTGCTGGGCCTACCCCCTGTGTCCCATCAGCAGTTTGTGGATGACATCATACTCACCATCTCAACTTCGATCCCTCAAGCCAAGGCCCTCAAGAAAATCTTGATCCTGTACAAGGAGGCGACTGGGCAAAAAATTAATCTCCAAAAAAGCAAGATCTTCTTCATCCATACTCCCTTGGCTAGGCAAATCAGAATTGGCTATATTTTGGGTTGTACCCCTGGTTCCCTTCCCTCCTCCTACCTCGGGCTTCCTCTATTTATAGGTGCATCCTCCAATGCCCTGTGGGGTGGGATGATAGAGTGAATTCAGAGGAAGTTAGCCCCCTGGAAAGGACACCTCCTCTCTTAGGCTGGCAGAGCCACCCTCTTGGTGGTGGTCCTTCAAAGAATCCTAATATATTTCATGTCGGTCTTCAGAATCCTGGCCTCCATTGGAGCTCACATTGAACAAATACAGAAACACTTTCTCTGGTCGGGTAGCAAAGATAAGAAGAGGATTCCCCTAGTTTCTTGGCCCCTGGTCTACCGCTCCAAATGTGAGGGAGGGATTGATATCAGGTGTGTGACCTTGATGAACAAGGCCTCATTGTCCAAGCATGTCTGGAAGGTGTTCACCAATGCCCCTGATGAGTGGGTCAACATCGTGCTTAGGAAATACTGTCACCTCCACCCCTTCCTTATCGAATCTCAGCCCAAAGATGGATCAACATTTTGGAAATATTTGATTTCCACTAAAGACATCATTCAAAAAGGGACCAGATGGATCCTCAAGGATGGAACCAAGATCAACTTCTAGAAAGACAGGTGGATCCAAGATGAGGCCTTGACTACTGATAGCGATCTCCTCGTCCTTAGACCAGGCCTGGCGAGCAAAGTGCCCAGTGTGTCAACCTATCTCTCCCAGAACTAGGGGCAGGTTACTTGGAATCCCATCCTAAATCCCAGGCATCTGCTCCAAGCCTCCAGGCTTCAGTGCCTCCTCAAGGTGACAATGATCCCATCCTCTGGGGGGAACGACAGATGCGTTTGGAATGACACTTCTAGCGGCGTATTTTCTATAAAATCTACCTACAACCTCCAAAGAGTCCCTGACGAGGCTCCTTTCCCAGCCCTTTAGGTGTGGGCCAAGAAGCTAATACCCAAAATCAACCACTTCATCTGGGCGATAGTCCAAAACAATATCCTGACCATTGAGAACCTGATCAGGAGGGGCTTCTAGATCCTGAATAGATGCTTCCTTTGCTATGCTTCCTAGGAGTCCATTAATCACCTCTTTCTTAGGTGCCCCTTTTCTTTTGAAGTCCTGGGCCTCATCCTTTCCCAATTTTCTATTCAATGGGTGGCCCCCAATTCCATCTTTGACCTCCTGTCTCAGTGGCCCAAACCCTTCACCCACCCCTTCATCCACTTCCTCTGGGGCTCTTGCCTTCCTCACTTGCTTTGGCAACTATGGCTTGAGTGCAACAGTAGAGCCTTCTCCTCCCTAGGCCATTCCCCCCTATGGATAGCGACCAAGGTGGTTTCCTTTGCCCTCAAGAATTCCCGCTCCATCCCTCTGATCGAGGTGCCCTGGTTGCCAGGTGAGGCCTCCCTTCTTTCCTCCATTAGAATCCAGCTTCCACCCCCGGCCTCCCCCGCCTCCTCCCGTCATTCTATGACCAGGTGGACTGCCCCCCCTCCCAGATGGGTCAAAATTAACTTTGATGGAGCTTCTAAAGGAAATCCCGGGCCCTCGGGTGTGAGCAAGATCATCCACGACAGTCACAGGGCCCTGATCTTGGCGTATGTTGCTCTACTTGGCATACAGACCAACAATTTCACTGAAGCAGCAACTCTCCTCAGTGGGCTGACTGCCCTTAAGGAGTTCGCCCCAAAAGTCATCATCGAGGGTGATTCCCAAGTTATAATCAAAGTTGCCCGTAGCCCGGGAATTTGCTCTTGGCGCATTCACAACTCCATCCGGGAAGTCCACACCATTCTCCAAGGGCTCCCTGATCACACCCTTTGGCATGTGTACAGAGAAGGCAATAGGGTAGCCGACTTCATGTCCAACCAAGCCACCACAACATAATATTTCACCACCTGGACCATAAAATTCCCTAAATCTCTGGCCCAAATAGTATCACAAGACAATTATAGCACTGATGAGGTCCTATATGCTTAGCCCGCCCCTCATCGGGGCCCCGAAGATGCGCGGTCATGCCTCGTGCTTCCCCTAAAACTTCCAAATCCTAGGAGACCCCCTCCCTCGAAGGCCTCCCTTCCCTAAAAATGCGTAGGCCCACCCAAAAATGCAGATATCTGGTCCAGGGCCCAAGCGGGGCCCCGACTCCTGGTGCTAGCTCAAGTCACAAAGGCCTAGCCCCAGGCAGCAGCAGGGCTACTGGCAGCTCCAAGAAGGCCAAGGTGGAGGCTTTGGATGCCACCGAAGTTAGTTTTGACTCTAGCAGAAAGATGCAAAATTTGATGTCCAGGGCCCTCCTTGACATTACGATTGGCTCCCAAAGCAACTTCCTTAGCGACCAATGCCCTGGTCAAACTTCGTCGTAGGCTAGACGATGGCCCTGATAGGAAGAGGAGCTGATCTGTTAGGTCGGGCCCTATCCAGGCTAGGCCCGACCATAGGGCCTCCCAAAGCGGCAGTGAGCAGGTTTTTGCATTTTTGGCATTTGTTGTTTTGTGGTTTTTCCATGTTTTGGTGGCCTCAGACCAAATTTTGTAGTGCTGGTCTCATAGCTAGTCTGTCTTTTTGTAGGCACCAGGGCCCTGGGCCCCGGACTATTGCCCATGGGCACAGCCCTAGTTTTTAATCACAATTGTAGCCATGACTTCCTATGTAACTAAGGTTTTGGGATCCTTCAGCAAAAAACCCGCTGTAAATATATTATTACTTACAAAAAAAAAAAAAAACCTCAAAAGTAGAGGTAAATCATCATCATGAAGCAAAATTCCATGATAGATTCAAAGTTCTCAGTGTGAAAAACCCCTTCCAAAGACCAAGAAAGGTAACATTCTTCAAGCAATTAAAGGTTCTCAATCCCTTTTAAGACCAATAAGGTCATAAACCTACAAGTAACGACAAGGCCAATTTCAACAAGAAGAAAAAAAAGATCAAAAAATCCCCTAAAAGATCAATTGCCTATTCAAAGTCACTAAGGAAACTATAAAAGCTTTATAAAGAAATTCAAGAAACCTTTTAAAGTAGCTAAATAAAATAGCATCGAGAGTTCAAAAGGATAAAGAAAAACCCAAGAAAGGTTAACTAGTTGCAATTCTTTAAAATTTTACTTAAAGCAAGAAGAAAATCTTAGAATATCCAAAAAGAAAATTCTTAACTTCCAAAGAGGAATAGAAAGAAAGCTATTTGCTAAAAGAAGCAAGTTTTTCTCAACACTAGATTTGGAAAAGCCCAAATAGAAGAACAATAACATCAATACAACAAAGGAACACCAAAAAAATGTGGAAAGTACACGTCAAGATGGTTTCACAAGGTTCAAACCAATCTAGCATTGAAAAGACTACATTAAATATCAACATTGGATGCCATAGACATGAGATACATGACCAAAGCAACGACAAAAATGTGCAAGTATAAATTCGTAACCAATTATATCACAAAGTTTGCATGAAAACTCAAAATAGAAGGCAAGGAAGAATAAAAAATAAGGTACAGAAATCTAATTAAAGCATAAAAGAAGACCAAGTGCATTGAATAAATTTGAGATTTTCAATCAAGAGAAGACTCAAATGATGCCCAAAATCAAACATTGAATAAAAATAGAAGCTTAAAAGAAGAAATATGTAGGAGAAATAGAGACACTTAACATAAACATAGAATCTTGGGACATAGAAAAAAGAAGCTCTAATGAGACAAAGAAGCACTCATTCACTTGGACAATCATCTGGACATTGAAAGTGCTCACTTAAACGTTAAAAAGTGTTCATTTAGACATTGAAAAGTGTATAAATGAACACCAAATGTGAAAGCTCTTGATTAGAAGAGCCTCTAAAATCATCTCAATGTATCAACAAAGAATTAAAAATATTTTAACAAAGAGACTGTGCCCATCGACAAAATCATTAAAACAAAGAAATACAAAAGAAGATTCAAAATGCAAAGATCAAATCACCTAAGAAATTGACAAAAATTCAAGGAGAAACATTTTATCCAAATGAGAAACTCAAGGCACCTTCAGAACAAAGAATTTATTCTTCAGGATGTGATGAAGACTCATAACCAAGGGTGATACCAAAGTTCTGTTTGACAACTAAAATACTTTTCAACACACATAAATAAGATGTTGGGCACCCAAGGCAACTTAGAAAAAATGTTTAAACTCAAAAATATTTCTATAATATTTTTTCCATGGCAATTATCTCATGTTAGGTATAAAATTCCTTTTTACCAATGAAATTCAAAATTTTCCATTCTCTTAGCCAAAACTGTGTGGATTTCAACAAAGTAAAGGCATTCTCTAAAATAAAAATATTAATCAAGCACAAGGAAAATTAAATTAACACTTGTCTTCTACACCAAATGAATTGTGAAAATATAGTTGATTTCCATTTTACAAAAATGAAATAAAAAGGTGCATATAATATTGAAAAGGCATTGGAATATTCTAAAAATATTCTTTAAAGATTCTTGTAAAAAAAAGCTTTATATTTATACATTTTTCCTAACAAGGACATTGTTTTTTTACAAATTAAAGCAACAATCAAAACTTTAGTATAGCCTTATATATACTCATTAGAAAGCATTTTTAGAGGTTGATTAAATGAAAAGAGAATATTCAAGTTTTGTAAAATTTTACTATGGCTAGTGGAGCACTCAAGTTTTTATTGCATAATTTCCAATTACTATGGGGAATAATTATGTTGTCTGAACTCAAAATTTTGCTTGAGTTTAAGGAAGTATAGAAAGTAGTAGACAAGACCACTACTCATCTTGAAGAAGAAAATGAAGACCAAATAAAGTTTGACAAGGTAAATAGAAAGGCAATATTAATCATCATGTTTGGAGAAGCATATGAGGTTCAAGCAAATATTTGGGATTCAACCATGGCTAAGGATGCATGGAAGAAGCTAAAAATAATCTTTGAAGCAAAGAATCAAAATCAAATTTTATTCCTCTAGAGGCAGCTCCATTTTTTAAAGATGAGATATGGAGAGAAATTAGAATCAAACATGAGGAGAATAGTTGAGTGCATCATTACAAGTATCCAATGAAAGATTAGTTCCAATTATTTTGAGATATTTCCCATCAAAGTACAATATTTTTGTGACAGCATTAAATATCACTAAACAAACACCAATATTTGAAAATATAGTGAACCTACTTCAAATTATAGATGCCAATTGCATTTTACAAATCAAATGAGGAAGCAACCATTTAGAAGAGGCATGAGACCTCCATAGTGCTTCCAACAGAGAAATAATTTTCAAATATATTAGAATCAAAGAAATTATTCTCAAAGAAATACTTTTCACACACAAAGGATGTGTGAACATTATGGTAGAAATGATCATACCATGAAGGAATTTTGGAATAATATATTCAAAAATAGATCCCCTTCATGAGAGATGAACCAGTAGCAAGACAAATCATATTCAAACAAGCAGAATCAAAATTGGAAAAAAGCACAACAAAATAATATAGCCAAAGAAAATCAAGATAAAGAAGGAGAAGAAGAAAAATAAAAGCATGTGTTTGTTGCACAAGCATAAATGATATGACATGATCATGTTTGGTATGAATCCAAAGAAACTAAACATATTATAGGTTAACAAACTTGGATCCATTAAAATTATCCAAATCATTATACAAAGAAATTTTCATTGGTTGATCATTTCAAGCCAAGGAATCAAAAAAAGGGAACACTGCCTAGATACAGAAGTAACTATAACAATCAAAAGTCATGGATTACCTCTAAGGCCAAGAATTTTATTACATTCTGGAATGAATATGGTATCTTCAAAGTTAATTCATTTTTCTACTTATTTTTCCAAGAACCAAAAAAACATTTGCACAATGAATTATCTATTGTGAAGAAAGCTTTGAGGAAGCATAGGATAGATTACAAATTAGGTCTTTTTGAAAGAAGATTATCTATTTTTACAACTTGAACAAGAGATCCATACATCATTATCAAAGCCCAAGATCTAATAAGACTTATAAAAAAGTGTACTAGAACCACAAGCAATCAAGATACTAAATGATAAGGTTTATTATGATATCATCAAACATGATAAAATATTATGAGATGAAGGAAGTTTTGTTAGATAGCATCATCAACTATTGGGCCATGATGGTTCAACTCTAGAAACTATATGGCAATTGACAAGTTGTAACATTCTTGTCCAATGAAAAATTATTGTAGATATGGTTTCATTCAAAGGGCTAAAACAACTATGCAAAATTACTAAATATTGTATTCAAAACATACATCCTATTTATCATATCAAAGAACTTATGATAAAAGTAGAACTTGCAAGAAATATAGGATTTGATCACAATGTAAAAATTAAAAAGCAGAGAAAGGTAAAGCAACATAGGAAACCCTACACAACTTTCTTCCCATAATATGCAAGATAAAAAATGATGACCAATTAATTTAATGATCGATACTAGATGCATGATAGCATATGCTTCACATGAAAAAAATGAAGAGAACACATAATTCATGCATTGAATTATATAAGCATTGAATGATTATTTATAATATATTTATTTTTGGAGTGCATGATCGTTGGAATCCGACATTCTTGACTATCAAAGTAGAAAGTCTACATTAAGGAGGAAAATTTCTCTCTCAAATTCCAACATCACCCTAAAAATTATTTTTTATCATAAGCTAAAAATAGAGCTTTGATTATGATGTAATAAGGGGGGAATGTTAGGAGTTATTACATCATAGCCCATGTAAAAAGGCAAGTGGTATAACCACCCCTCACAAGGCTTATGCATGTAGTATAGGACAAAGATAGTTGCAAGTTTTATTAAGAGTTTGTTATGCCTAAAATAGGCATTATATGTTCTTAAATACCTATTAATTTGAACCAAATTCTCCTGTGATATAAGATCCTTGTTTCAAATTAAAGTTTGACTCATGCTTAAAATTTTTGATATCTTTCTCCATTTTCACTTTGCATTATCTTGCCATGTATCTATTATCATGATAGTCGTGACATCAAAATAAAATGTTTTCATAATCCACTTGTTGATCCTATTCTCTTGATTTAGATTTAATCCTAATGGATTGTAATAAATATTTTGAGATATCCTACTCTCTTCTTAAAAGCTAAGGAATATAACCAATTGAGTTAAATACCATTTAATCCATTAATTTTATTTTAAAAAAACTATTAATTTAATATTTATAATAAATATTTTAATTATATTTAACAGTATTTTAATCATTACTCGAATTGTTTTTAATAATAAACTAATACAGGTCCGAGGGCCTGGTTCAACGGTTAAAGCGCTTCTTTCGGAGCGGGGAGATCGGGGTTCCAATCCCTCGGGCCTCGCCATACTGTTACGCCTGTTCTCTCGTCCAGGAGCGGGCAGCGGCATAAAAGGTTCAAATTGGCGGGGGCATGGTGGTATAGGGGGCGGTCTACACGAGGTATTTCGGTGGCAGGCTTCTGGGGGTGGACTACGCAGATTTCTGTGGCGGCTTTCTGGCTGGCTGGCCCGGACTCGTGGCGGCTATTCGAGTCCACCATGTTAAACAAAAAATAATAATAATAATAAACTAATACAAATTAATCTTAAAAATATAAACAAATTATTTTTTATTGATTATATAAGATTGAAACGACACTTGTATTACATTATGACCACATTGAAGTATTACAACAATTTAAAAATTAGACATCTATCTCTTAAGAAGATTTTAACCTAGATCTTCTCTTTAAAATTTGAAAAATATAACTAACTAAACTAGTAGTATTTAACAAAATATAAACAATTTTTTAAACTATACATAATAATATTTTAAAATATAAAAAATATTTTATTTTGAGAAGGTAAAAAAAAAATTATTGATAAAGAATAGGAAAAAAATTATATGACAAGTTTTAATTTTTTTTAAGGTGTTAAGAATTTAAAATATAAGGATGTAGTATAGAAAATGCATTGATTCAAGGTTTTGAATTCGATGAACAAAGAAGAAAGCTAGAACGACTGGTTTTTTTGGTAGGATTTTTTTATTCTACTATGCTACCCTTGGTCTGGGGCAATGTCAGACCATGCTTAGCCCCAAGTTGCTTTTCAGAATCCTTAATGGTTGATGTTTCCTTATTTAGTCTAGGTAATGACCCTTTTTTTCTATTTTCACATCCTCTAAATATGCATGCTTGTCCTTCCAAGAGCACCTTCATGCCCAAATTGGATGCAACCCCTGAGGTTGAGGTACCACCAAATTTTACTTAGTATTCTATTCTTACCTTATTTTCTCAGGCTCTAGCATGCAAGTTCATGGGTTTATGGCCTAGTCCCACTATGATACATAAATGGATCAACACGAACTGGGGATCCAAAGTCTCTTCTTAAGAATTTATGATGGTAAGAAGAGGTTACTTTGTAGTAATATTCACCTCTTTAGAAGATAGAAACATCATATTTTATGGAGGTCCATGGTTTCTGCATTCTATCCCATTGTATATGACTCCTTAGACCCCCAAAATTTGACCCAGAGGAGGAAGAATCTGAAGAAATATCATTATGGGTAAGATCACCTTTCTTGCCCCTCCACCTATGGAATAAACCTACAATGGAGATAATAGGAAATGCCATTGGATACTTTACAGATTTCCCCTAAAGTAAATAATGTCATCTATGCACAAATATGTGTGCAAGTTAATATAAAAAGAGGATTTCCAAAGTACATTGGAATCAAGGTGTTAGATTGGGTACATAATTAGCCCCTTGATTATGAACACATCCCATTCAAATGTATTACCTATCATGAGCATGGCCATTTCTCTAGGAACTATCCAACTAGACTGGCGTAGGAGAAAAATATGAGACACAAGTCTTCTAAAAATTTAGATAAAGAAGATCAAGGAGTAAAAAAAGGTAACCACATCAAAAGCCTACTCATCAGATCATAAAAAAGTTCTCTATTCTCAGTTTAGAAAAGGAGGAGAATCCAACTACAATATCAAAACCAAATCAAGGCACATCTTCCCAAGATAAAGGGAAAGGCACTCCACATACTCCAGTGGAAGATAACTTAGAGGATATCCTAGGAGAAACCTAGACAAAAGAAAAAGATCCTCTAGAAGAAGAAACAAAATAGGAGGTTGAAGAAAAACAAACTGAAGAAGTAGTCATTCCAGGAGGAACCCTAGCAACATAATTTGATACCAAGGGGAGGAAATAAATCAATAATTAAGAAATGAACAAGCCCAAAAGGAAATATAGGCTAAAATACAAGCCAAAATATTAGAAAGCTTCTCCAAGAAGTAGTCTAAAAATGAATTTACTCTCATGGAATGGGAGGGGATTAGTTAGTCCCCTGAAAAAAACTACTTAATGTCACTAATTTAGAAGCATCATCCACATGCAGTCTATATTCAAGAAATAAAAATAACTATAACAGAATGAAATAAAATCTGGCACTAGTAAAAAATAATCGTAGGAGATACGTCAGGAGATTTAGGGGGTCTAATTCTAGCATTGGATCCCAAAATCTTAACTTGTGTCAGCAGGTGCAAACACAACTGGATAGTAGCTAAATTTGAAATGATAGATGGATATCCCATAATAGTTGTCAACTTTTATGGGTCAAACCATCCAGAATAGAAGAAAGAGACATGGCAACATCTTCCTCAATGGTTGACCATTGAAAATCCTAAAAAATTAATTATTGGCATAGACTTGAATATGACACTTAGACATTGGGAAAAGTATAGAGGAGCTAGATCAAAAGACCCGAATAAGGAATTGGTAGAAATAATTATTGTTGATAAATATCTCCAAGATGTTATCCCAAAAAAATAAAAATACACTTGGACCAATAGGAGATCTATAACATAGTTCATAGTTGAAATGCTTGACATGTTCTTAGTGAAATAAGATATATTGGTTAATTGTTCTACTCCTCTCAAGCCACATAGTCCAAAGTTTCATATCAAATTAGAAACCCATCATATTTGATAGTGAAAAAACCTTTTGAAACTAAGGAGAATCCCCTTCAAATATAATATAGTTTGGACAACTCATGAAGAATTCATCACTTTGGTTGAAAACACTTAGCAACAACAAGTCTTGACAACCAATATCCAAGAGATATGGAAACAAAAAATTTATGACCTCAAAACAACTATACAAATTTGGCTATCAAATAAAACCAAATTCAAAATAGAAATAGCCATACTGCTTTAACAAGCTGGACAATTAGAAGCAAAAATTGGAGTCTCTCCTCCTCTGCCATACCAACAGGATGCAAGGAGAGAACTACAACAAAATCTCTAAAAGTTATATGTAAAAGAATAAGCACAATGGAGGATCCACTCAATAATGACTTGGCTGAAAAAAGGTGATAAGAACACCAATTATTTCCATCTCAAGACAATGCAAAACTACTAGAGGAACTCAATCAAAGAAATTGAGCACAAAGGGACGAAATATACAAGGAATGAACAAATCAAATAGCTAGCAATTAAATATTTTTCTAACTTGCTGACCAAAGAACATGAGAATATTCAAACTCAAGAGTTTCTTCTGCAAAATATTCCAGTAGTTCTCAAAGAGGAGAATAAACAATAAATGAGAAAAATACTCACAATGGATGAGTTAGAAGAATTTATCAACTCTCTTCCCAAGGATAAAGCTTCGGTCTCGATGGGTTCACTAATAAATTCTACTAGCAATTTTTCATCTTATTCATAAAGATATGTTTAAGATGACTGAAGATGTTAGACTAAATTGTAAGCTCTTGAGTGCTATCAATTCCATGTTTTTGGCCTTAATACCTAAAGAAAAAAATGTTGTAATGTTTTCTAGATTTAGATCAATTTCACTGTACAATTATTCTTATAAAATTATGTCCAAAATCATAGGCAATCGAATAAAAATAAAATTGGCAAATAAATTGTTGAAGATCAAGGGAGGGTTCATCCCCAAGAAACAAATATATGACAACATTATAATGGTGCATGAAGCTCTCCACACCATTAGGAAATCCAAAAAGAAGCATATAGCCATTAAGCTTGATATGGCTAATACCTTTGACAGGGTAGATATTCAATTTCTTGAATAAGTGTTAGTTAAGTTTGGATTTCCCCTTTAACTTATGATATGGATCGGAGCATGCATCATTACCCCTTGGATCTCCCCTCTGATTAATGAGGAACCTTCAACCTTTTTCAAGGCTTACAAGGGCATAATATAGGGCTACCATTTATCCCCATATTTTTACATCTTGCTAGCAGAGACTCTAGGGAGATCTCTCAACAAGCTAAGAAGGGACCACAAGATCATAGGTATTAAGGTAATTGTAGGATACATAAAATTTACTCATGCTCATTTCATTGATGACACCATTCTTATGGGAGAAGGATTAAGGTAAAATGTGAGGTAGATCAAAGAATTCTTAGATTGGTTCACACAAGTCATTGGAGCATTAATTAACCCAAAAAATCAAATTTTCATCCAAAATACCTTAGAAGCTAAAAATAGAAGCTTCAGTTTAATTCTTGGATTCAAACAAGGAAAATAATAACAATTTAGGTATCTTAGAGTCCCAATGAGTTTCCACTTGAAGCATAAGGATAGCTAGAGTCCAATGCTAGAAAATTTGATTAAGAGAATTCAAAACTTCAACAATGGTTGGCTGAGTTTGGCAGGCAAAAGACTGTTGATTAAATCCATTCTATCCACTCTCTCAATATATCAAATTCGTGTTTATCATGCTCCAAAAATAATTCTTCATATGATTGATGGTATAATCATAAACTTCCTATGATAGAGAGGACGACAAACAAAAAGGAAGAAATTTCATTTAGTAAATTGGAATGTAATCACCAAAGCTAAAGAGCATGGTGGCTTGGTAATCAAAAATAAAAAATTTAAGCAATACCCTAGGTGCCAATATTTTATGGAACATGCTAAATCCACCCCAAGATCCTTGGAAAATATTGATCAAAAAATAAAAAAATTAATCTACAAGCATGTAACTATTAATAAATATATAAAACCAACCAGGTGTATCATTAATATGGAAGCATATAGTTGAGGCCAAGGCAATAATTGTAAAAAAAATCTCTTGGATTCTTGGAGGTGGCAACAAGATCAATTTATTGGAAGTTTCGATCCTTGAAAATCCTTTGTTACAAGAAAGATGAAACCCTGATCTCCAAAACCAATTGTAAAGTTTGGTAATTGAGAAGCTTAGTGACCTTGTAGAATGATTAGAAGAGGAAACTTCCTAGAAATATCCTCCTCTCCCTATGGGATTGTTTCAAGAGGCCGAATATTGGTATCAGACCCATTAAGAGGTATTTTGAGGATCAACCTATGTGGGGGAACATAAGAAAGATAGGGTAGTATACATTCAAACTTAGAGTTTACTCCCAACTGGTCAAAACAGTCAATAAAAATATCCTCAGTTTGGAAAAAATGGATTCCATCTAAGTTGCAAGTCTTTACTTGGCTAATGCAGTAGAACAAAATATTAACAAGGTATAACTTGTAAAAGAGGAACATAGTCGGGTCTCATGTTTACCTGAGTTGTTTAATGGAAATTTAGACCATCACCCACCTCCTATTTAGATGCCCAAGAGTGATAGCTATCTAGTTGAAAATTACTAATAAATTTAGTTAAGTTTTTTTAGGGAGATTAAACATTGAAATTTGTTTTAACTATTGGAGTGAAAAGTATAGAAGAGGCCTCAACAAAAAGCCTCCAGTGAAATTTATATGGGAATCAATCCCACACACTATAATTTGGCACATTTGGTTGGACAAACACCAATGGATCTTTGAAGGGAACGGAAAAAAAATGGGCGCAATCATCGGGAGAATCATTTGAGATATCACAACCAATGTCAAACAAATTTTACTCAAAAGCAAATCAAGAAGACGACTCCAAAAGAGTGTCATATGATTAGAAGTCATGATCTCCATGCATTCTTGGCAATGAGGTGCCACCATGTTGACTTGGAAGCTCTTGTCATCCACTACCCTACATTGTTCTTTGATGGAGCATCAAATTCCAATCCAGGACAAGCAACAACAAGAGGACTGATCCTTGTAGGCCCAAGGAAGATGCTAATTAAATTCAAAATAAATCTAGGAATCACATCCAACAACATGGTCAAAATATTTGGATGTGATATGGGGATGAGGTTTTTTGTGATAGAGGAAATTAGACACATATCAGTGTATGGATATTCGAAACTGGTCATGACAATTCTCTCCAAAAATAAAAATCTTCAATATTTACAATTGAGGATTGTCCAATACAAGATTAGGCATTGGAAAAAAATATTACTAGCATCCATTATTCCCACATTAGGCAAAAATTTAATAGGGATGCAGATGCCCTAGCTAATGAGGTAATTAACATCGCTCATCTCCAGTGTAGAGTCACAAAGATCAAAATAAAAAATAAAAAAATAAGGGGATTCATTTGTTATAGAGCGAAGAACTACTCTAATGTCTAATGTTCCCTCTTTGTGCACTCTATTTGCTTTGTCTTATTTCTATTTTTGGTTTGCTTTGTGTTGCTGCTCTTAGTATATTACGTAGTCATTTTGTTATGGTTCTTGTTAGGCATACTTTCTTGTTGTTGTATTAGTTTTGTGCTCAACTCTAGATTTGACTTCCTTACGTACTAGGAGACTTAGTTTTTGTTTTTCATGCTTATTAGCTAGTTTTCACTGAGTGTTTGCTAGCTTGAGGTTGGGGGTTCCACTCTCAAGCCCCTCTGGGTCCCCCTCATTTGGAGTAAAATTTTACTAAGGTGGGGCAGGGGTTATAGTGGTAGCTTTCTAGATTTGAATCGTACGTAGGGGATAATATGACAGAGACTATTGTCGATTCCCTTGTATAGCAAAAAAATACAATTTCTTTAAAAAAAATAGATAACATTTTTTTTTAAATAAGGTGTTAAGAGGAGAATATATAGACTTTAATTTACACATATTTCATATCAATACCTATTCTTCAATTTACAAGGATTTTAAGAAAATTGAATATAATGTGCAGAATATAATAGCTTTCATAACATACTTATATGATTTATAAAATATATAAGCTGACATGACATGCACACAATTACATAATTTATAAACTATAATTTCACATAATAGACAAGCAATTCAGGACACACAACTCACAAATTTTTCATCTTAATCTCTGCTTTTTAAATTTACACAAGAATAAGAGGATTTATATGTCAACCACTGGCAATTCACCTCCAATGCTTGCTTTCAAATGGATAGACATATATTGTCTTGTCAATCTACATTATCTTACATTTTTCTCCAATTCATATTTACATGTTTTTCTAATTAACACAAATAGAATTTTCATGCGTCAACCAATAATAATTCACCCTAATACCGAATTTCAAATTAACAAAGAAATTTATTTTAATGCCTACTTTTAAACTAGCAATATATTTTGCCTAAGGAACCTCTATAATTCCTAGTTTGTTGGTAAAGTTGAAGTTAACTAGATCTCAACTTTCTAGGAAATCAAATTAAACAATCCATTGACAAGTACTCAGTCGCTACCAACCACCCTGTCTCTTTATCGAAAAAATATTAAGGTAAAACATGAGTTTTTGAAAAGGTCTCGGTCTCCTTATACCAATATTTAAAGCGGCCAACTGCCCTATCTCTTTTTAGAAAAAAAATTAAGATAAAACACGAGTTTTTGAAAGGGTCTCGATCTCCTTGTACCAAGATTTGAACTTGAATCATTTAAATAAAAACCCAAAAATATACCACTACAATATCCCTTAATAATATATTTTGAATCAATTTTATCTTACAATTTCTTTCCAATTAATATTTTATCCACATACTTACTTTTCAATTAACACAAGGTATTAACCCCAAGACAATTCACCCTAATACCTTAACTAGTTCTAAATTGCCAAATATATATTATCTTATAAACCTATTTTATCTCGAATTTCTTTTCAATTCACAAATTTTTCATCCTACTACCTAATTTTAAATTAACACAACAATAAGAGGATGTTTTTGGATCCACCCAATGGCAATTCATCCTAGAAAATCTATTCTAACTAGTTATCCCTTAACATTTAAATTTTGTTAAGACAATTAATTTTGTAAATAGTTAAAATATTTGTTATCTAATTTTCTTCTCTATAAATCTACTAGCTATAATAACGCATCAATAATTTAATATATTTTTTAAATATTATATTCTCTAATATTTCAAGATATTATTTTCTTTTTTTAATTTTTTATATGGAATTGAAACGTGTCCCACCTTTATTACATCTACAGAGTGATATTACAACTTGGCAATTATGTATGTATTGTTTAGAAATATTTAAAGGATCTCCTCCATAAAAAGTGAGTAATTTAATTGATTTAGTTAAGGTCATTTAATAAGATATCATTTTTATCATCACTTTTATTTTTATTTGTGTGCTTAGACCCATTTCTTGTTAAGACCTGCATTACTTGCTTTTATTTTCCTATATCAATATCCTTATGTGTTCCTTTTTTTCTTGTTTTTTATCGGGTCTTCCTTTATTTTTTCATTCCTACCAACACTTTTGACTTCATTAATTTCTTTGATTTTTCCATAATGTTCATAGTAAGACTTATTTATAGGTGGTCGATTATTTACTCTACTTAACAATTAGACGTGTGAGGGTTTCAAAAGTTTGGAGGTGCCTGAGAGGAGATCTGAGGAATTAAACTAGGGTTTTAGAAGCTAGGGAAAAGGTCTATCAATAGCAAGGATCGTGATCAAGAATGGGGGATATAGGTACTTCGACACCAAATCCTCCAAACGAAGGAATCTCATTCCAGGATAAGATATGTGGAACCCAAAATAGCTTCAACGATTGTCAAACACAAGCAAAGAAAATCATGAAAACCATGGGGAAGCGATAAAAGGAGCATTCTCTACCTAGGAGGATGAACGAATGTCTACCACAAGTAAAATAAATACCAGTATTGGAAATAGCTGAGGACTGGATAGCTAAGGATATTGTTTATAAGTCAAAACACAACCTGATAGGTAAATTTGTGGGTTTCAGACCGTCCATGCACTTCCTCCACACATGGATAAGGAAAAAATGGCATATGGAAGGAGAATACAAAATTCTAACTCTCCCAAATGGGTATTTTTTTGTAGAGTTCACATTGGTGGCAGATCGACCAAAAGCATTTGAGGGAGGTTCGTATCATCGTGGGCCAACAGGACTATTCTTGCAACCATGGAATATGGGATTCGATCCAAGGGTGGAACCGACTGTAGTACCAATATGGGTAAGATTATTTTTCCTTCCCATTGAATTTTATAAAGAGGAGGTACTCAAGGTAATATGCAACTTACTAGGACAGTATCAAGGTAGATCAATAGAAACAGTTTTAGGAGGATCGATAATGTTTGCTAGGGTTTGTGTAGAAATGGACCTCAAAAAACCTATTCCAACAGAGATACACCTAAAAATAGGGGTTTTTTTCTGATGCAAACTATATTATGAGGCTATTCTACTCATATGTCGGGTGTGCCATACTCATGAACATCTGGCTAGAATGTACCTGATAGTTAAGGACCATCAATCTAAACAGGGGGGACAAAAGCAAATATTAACATGAATGGTCAATATCTTCAGCAAAAGGGAAATCGGAAGGAAGTAAAAGGCCCAACAAACTTTGAGATCTTTCAAAAATTAATGAGAATACCAAACAAAAAAATCAACACAGTAACAAGAGACAAGGAGAAAGAGTTGTAAGAACAAACAACGGATATGAGATTCAAATAACTAGGAAACTTGGAAACAAAAGGGGATTTTCAGATGGAAGAGTTAGAGGAGGATACTCAACAAGTCACACCAGTTGATTAGGAAAAATATTCCAATCTATTTTCAAGTAAAAATCAAGGAGCAGAACCAAACATGACCTCTCTCATGGAAGAGAAGATTCAACCCACGAGGGATACCATAGGAGGGGAAATAGAGCAGAGGATAATTTTGACACAGGAAATAGATATGAAAGAAGTAAATAATATCAAAGAAATCCCTACTCTACATATTCATCAAGAGGAGAAGAAATAAAAACAAACCAATATACAGGGAGGAAGTCAAACAAGAAAAAGATGAAGGAACAGGGAAGAGATTTGATCCAGAACGGAAAGCTAAAATCAATGGCTAATTTTTCTCTCCTAATTCTCAATGATATTAATCAGGTGGAATGTGAGGGATTTAGGTAGTCACACCAGACAAAATATAGCAAAAAATATTATCATAGATATTAGTCCAGATATAATTATGTTATAGGAAACAAAATGCAAGGATAAGACTTACAAAAAATAAATAGGAGGATATGGCAAAAAGGAGAGATCCTTACTCAATTAGTACAAGGGAAATCAGGTGGATTGGCCACTATGTGGAATCACCAATTGTTCCTAGAGATAGAGGGAGCCTCTATGAGAGGGGTATTGATGGTTCAGTTATAAAATAGGAAAACTAGGAAATTTTTTAGTATAGTTTATTTTTATGGATCATAGACAATTAGATTACAGAGGGATCAATGGGCAGCCATCCAAAATTTTAGAGACAACTACCCGAAGGACCAATGGATTATTGGATGAGACTTCAATGCAAAGCTTAGAATAGAGAAACAACAAGGAGGTAGATCCATGATGGAGGAAAAGAACAGGTTTTTTTAGCAATAACATGTCAAATGAATCTAATAGATATATCAACTATGGATAGCTCCATGACCTAAAAAAATAGAAGAAAGGAAGGGGAGACAATCAAATATTTCTTGGATCATTTCTTCATGGGGGAGGAATTATATTTGCATACCAAGCATCAAGCGAGGGTCATGGATAGGCTTTCTTCAAATCATTTTCCAATAAGTCTAACCATAGAAGAAGATAATCATAAAGTTGTGGGAACTTTTGAATTTGAGCCATGGTGGTTGAAAGATGAGGAGTTGTGGGATCGTATAAAGGAATGGTGGAAATTAGGGAAACTAAGATTTGGGATAGCCCAATTCAAACTCCACAAACAATTGAAATATGTAAGGACCCAACTAAAGGAGTGGAGTAAACAGAAGAAGGAAATAACTAGAATCCAAAAGAATGAAATCAAGGATCAAAAGGAGAAGATTGCTTAGGAGATAAGACAAGGAACTATTACGAAATAAATATTGCAACATGAGGCATACATTTTTAGGATAGAGGAAGCTTTGGAGGAAAATTAAGAAATCTACTGGAGGCAAATATCCAGAATCACATGGTTAAATGAGGAGGACCAAAACATAGCATTCTTTCATAAGACAACAACAACCAGGATATAACAAAATAGAATTATAGGTCTTATAGATATGATGGTGTAGACACCTAAAATACATCATGTTTAGGAGACTACTCATATGGGCACATCCAAAAGACCATATGACTAATCTTGGGCCTTCCCAAGAGCTAGCAGTGGTCCTAACCACTCAAAAGGGGTAGTTCTAGCCCATTCAGGCTTGACCACTATCGACCAGAGCGGCCACCAACACAGGCCACTGAAGCTCAGAGTGGCCACTTCTAGCCATTGATCTACGGACAACGGCTAGCACTAAAACATAGACTAGCCATGAATGAGGGCCCAAATCATGGATAATGACTACACTTGCATTGTTTGCAAGCGGTTTTTGGTGTGGATCTCCCAGAGCTCCTCCTGACTACCCCTTCCATGCAAATCTATGACTGAGCCTTCCCCTCTAACAGTCAGTTACATGCAGATCTGGATCTTGGCTTCTCCAAGAAGCCAAGATCTAGATCTAGATCTAGATTTGGGAGGTCTACATATGCATCCTCCCAGGAACAAGAAAGGATTCAAGTTTTTATGCAGTGAAGCCCTAGCAAATTGGAGAGCAATTTCATATCCCCTTGAGGAGTAACGAAGTGTTGTCCGATTGAGCAATGACAATGCACCATTCAAGCATTCAATTCCACATGAGCTTCACCACCAATCCATCTCTAGACAAGAAGGTGACCCTTGAACATCAATTCGGATGAAGGATTGAGTGTTGCCACCCCTAGTTTGTGAGGAAGAAGGTTTCATTTCATGGTCGCTATCCTTGATAGCAGCCTAGGGTTTGAGGCACTATTTCTCAAGTTTTTAGCATAGATTTCTCATTTTTTTTGCTTTATTAGTTAATATTAGCATAGATCTATCCTTTCATTGCATTTGCACAGTAGTTTCTAAGTTATTTATGCACTTCTTCTTATCTTTATATCATTATGCATTTACTATGCTTTTACGTCATTCCTTGTAGATCTTAAAAAGGAGCCTCATCACGAGAGGCCGCATATGCTACTGATTATTCTCTATTGTTTCTTATACGTAGATCATAAGTTCCTAGACTAGTTCAAAGCATCTATGACATCAGATCCCTCCAAGCAAGTGAGAAGAAGGCATCAGTAAGCCCTTGAACAAATTTGTGTGCGAACTCGAGAGGCCTACGGAGTGCACCATCCCCTTTCAGGGGCCCATTTCCACTTGTAATCATTGTATCGAATAATAGGTATCCCTAAGAGGGACCTATCTATAACCGGATTTCACCATGAATTAATAAAATAGATCTCACACTTTTTTATTAATTCTTTGTCTTTACGCATTCATGGTTCTTTCACTTGATATTATGCTGCAAGTAGATTAGGTGTATTGCTTCCTAGGATCGTACAGATGGTGATCATGATGGGACCCCCACATGGTTTTCTATTTTTAGCTGATTTGCTAATAATTTTATGTTTTTTTGTTGTGCAGGTCTAGCCACTCTGATCGACAATGGCTAGCAGACAGAGGCCACTTTTGAAGATAGTGGCCAATAGCAGTCGCTCTAGTTGACATCGACCAATAGAAAAGTGCAATAGAGGTCAGCATGTGCTTCATCAGATGTGGATTTTAGGTTGGGGTAACTCTCTACTATTTTTCCTTTCTCTATCTATAATTTATTTCTAGAATATAGTAGGGAAAATATCATTTTAATTAGGAAAACATAGAAAAATATTAAAAGAAAAATGCATAAATTTTTAGTTCTCTTAAGTTCTCTTCTAGTCGCTGCTAGGAATAATGGACTTCTGATTTCAAATCTGCCCTAGTCTCCAGCGGTCTAGGTTTTTTTTGTAGATCTTGCTTGCATGGGGCCCAACTAGAGGCCATTATTTCATAAAGTAGTAGTGCATTCTCTAAAAATCATATAATCATTTAGATGTGCATTTTTTTGAAAATGAAACATTTCTTTTTAGGCATATAGGAAAGAGCATGAGTGCTTCATGATGCATCTTTTTCTTTGTGCAACAATTTAAAAAGAACACTCACACACCATGATTCATCTAAATGCTAGTGAGGTGGACTTCATCACCATCCACTAGTAGAGTCCAACGACGGTGGCATTCATCTCCACCCGTTGGCTCAAATCCCATGAACCTTTTTATATTGGCCAATACCAGATCCAAGAACTGATGTAGCCTAGAAAATTTACATATACTTCTCTTTAGAGGGTATGACACTAACCAAGTGAGTACTGGGTGAGGACTGGCAGGACCTGTGCTCCCTGACCGGGTGTGGACTTCATCACCACACTTTGGTGGGATAACGTGACCATGACTTTCATTATCGATTGTCGAGCTATGAGCATACAAGTGAAATCCACTTAAACAATCTGAGTATATCATCAATAAAATGCAAAACACGATGAGAGATAGTCTAAGTTTTCAATAAATCTGAAACACACAAGACCAATTTAGGAACACCAAGAAAATTTAAAAGAGATAAACACTTGTTTACTTTGTTTGTGTGTCCTAAAATCTACATAAGAGATAATTCACAATTATCATGGTCTTCACATGGAGCAACCGCCCTCGGTCCACCACCGAGGTGGAAGATAACACTCCACAAAATCATAATCACAATGACGTTGAGCCACCCACACACAATGTCATTGAACAAAGTTTAGCGAGCCTTAGGGGTGATAACTCAACTCATGGGGGTACTCCTCAAGAAACCCTAGCTAGAGAACCATATCCAGGTTCCTCTCATGGTAGGCATGAGGGGGCTTCAAGGCCCCAATATTCACATAGGCATGAGGGGGCTTCAAGGCCCCAATCATCACATAGACATGAGGGGGCTTCAAGGCCCCAATATTCACATGACAAACTTAGGTCAGATCAACACACTAAGGTGTAAGACACAAGGGCTACATCCAGTCATAGACCCGCAACACCTCCTAGCCTCCCTGAATATGGGAGGATAGTCATAGATCATAATCTCATTGGTGTCAATGGAACCCCATGAGATCGGCCATGGGAATCTAGACAACTTGATGAGTTGGATCAAGTTCTCTTGAGACCAACTCAAAGAAGCAATGCTACTACACATTCTATTTTGGGAAGTTCACATAGCCATCAAATAACTAGGCACACTAATGAGTCGGGGGAAGCTTCAAAGTGCCCCCATAGCATGCACACTACCTCCAATCATGGGGGTATGGAATATAGGTCATTATACATAGACCAGGTCACCCTGATAGACAAGGGAAAAAGCATAGCAGGAGCCTCTCCAAGGGGGCTCTCCATTAGGACTCCTCATACGGAGTTACAAAGTCATGGACCTTTAGTGGTAGATCAATCTGACCATGTACGTAGGTTAGAGGAAATACTACACGTAGAACAAGAGCATTTAGAAATCCTCAAGCAAGAGGAAACACGGAGAAAGAGGTGTTTGTACCTAAATGAGCAATTCTTGAGAGAGGAACAAATAGAGCGTGAAGAGTAGGCCAATCGGTTGGCTCAGGCCAACTTACATATGGATAGACATGTTGTTTCTTAGCATGAGAGATGCACTAGGTAGGGAGATGAGTGCACTCACCGCACATCGCATCATGCTTCAGAGCATCAACAATACCTAGACCTAGAATGGGCACAACATGATAAAGTATAGGTAGATATGGAGGATCAGGAGTAGACATATCTTGAACCTTCATCCATAGTCATGGGGGATGAATATAGACACCCAAACTAGGCAAACATAGGGTTACCTCCCCGACCACCATGAGTAAACCTTCAAGAATAAGAGATCATTTCTTCAAAGGCATATAAGATACTCACTGAGAGAGTCAAATCTCTTGAGAAATAAGATGCGGTTGGGCAAAATCCAACCTTGAGTAAGATACACAATCAACCTCTGTGCCCTTTGGTACCGAGTCCTACATATCCTAGGCATTTTGAAATGCCTAGGTTAGACAAATTCAAAGGAGAGGAATACGCGCAAGAACATGTCACCAATTTCATGAACGCGTGCTTCCAACTTGAGCATAATGATGCCCTGATGCTAAGAACATTCATCATGACATTATCGGGTGCAACAACTGAATGGTTCAACCAACTACCTAAGCACAACATCATTAATTTTGAGTAGCTGGTGAATGCATTTCTTGAACACTTTTCTTTTGGCATCAAGAAGAAAGTAAACTTGTCTGACTTGGCAAACCTAAAGCAATACGATGATGAGCCAGTCATGGACTATGGGAACAGATGGAGAAAGGTGATGGTAAAACTACCATTTTTTATTCCCACTATTGAGCTCACCCGAGATGTTTACTAAGAGTTGCGCAAAGCACATCTCATTGCTCTTGCAACTACAATAGTATGAAACATTCGAGGAAGCCTTGGCTCAAGCCAAGCTAATAGAAGACATCAAGGTTGAAGAAGGAGATCTTAAGCTCCAAAAAAAAAATACTGGAACAACAAAAACTGTAACAACAAGAATCAACAAAAGCAGGCCAAGCCTACTCCAGTCAATCAGGTTGTATTGAACATGCCAAAGGGAGGAAATGGCCAACAACCATAGAACTATCAGGCTCAACCCCCATCAGCCAATTACAACCCAAATAACAATAATCAAGGTCAAAACAAGCAATGTCGGTTGCCTCGCTACTACACACCTCTATTAGAATTGATGCAATTGATATTCAATCAAGTTAAGTGAGGCACAAAGGCTCAGATTACCTGAGGTACAACTTCTTGACCCTAACCATCCCAAGCCCAAGGGATATAGGGAAGATCATTATTGCCCTTACCATCGACAATAGGGGCATGATATCGAAGCATGCATCAATTTCAAGAATGTTGTACAAAACATGATCGAGAAGGGTGAGCTGAAAGTTGATAATCCACTAGCACCCGATAACAGAGACATGGGCATATTCAAAAACCCATTGCCAAATCATGAAGCCCCTAGAGATCAAGGTGCTCAAGTAAACCAAGTCCAAGTTGAACCTCCCACTCAAGGATTCATTGGAATGGTTGAAATAGTCAACATGGCGATAAGAAGCCAACGATACAACCAACCAGAGCCTCCAGTGGCTCCTATTCATATCTCGACTGCACCTCGATAGAGGTAGGTGCAAAATAATCCTCCAGGTCCACCAGTGCGACCTATGGTAACTATTCGGAGTAGACTTGTGCAAAATCTCCAAATGACATCGACCAAGTTATCAATATATGAGCTCATTCAACAATATCCTAGGAACAGGGAGACTCTAATGGAAATCCTGAGATCAATTGAGCTATAGCCCCAGAACCTTGATGCATTCACAAACTTTGTGGGGCAAGTGCAATAGTGTCAAGAGCCTGTGATTCATTTTTATGATCATAAAATAAAGGTAGTCCCTACTACCATAGTAGACCCACCTCTGCACATCATCACGTCTATCAATGACATACCTTTCAAGCGGGTCCTAATCGACATAGGCTCATTGATTAATATAATCACAACAAAATCTATGGGGCACTTGAAAATCCCTAGGTCAAACATCATCCCTACCTCCTATACATTGAGAGCTTTCAATGATGCACTATGCTCCATAGTGGGTACAATCATCCTGCCTATAAAGGTAGGGCATAAGACCATCCCTATGATGTGTCATGTATTGAAGGGGGTCATGCAGTACAATATCCTCCTAGGGCATCCCTGGATAAGGGACATGCAGTGCGTTCCTTCGATCCTGCACCAATGCATCAAATATGTGCATGAGGGACAAGTACATGTGGTACCATCGAATGAAGAGCCATTCAAGTATGTACATCAAGTTGACTTACCAAGGGATTTTGTCCTTCCATCCATACACCTATACATTAGGCCATCATCCCCTACCATGCAACCTAGAAGTAAGTCCAAATTAGTGCGAGGTGACCCATCCACATCGGCACCACCTCCAGCTTCCAAAGCTACTGGCACTTCTGAGAAACCAACAATATCTAAAGAAAAAGACTCTCAAAAGTTAAAAGCACCCTTAGTGGAGGAAATACCTAAGGAACTTCCAACTATAGCAATAGTAGAAATTCCAAATCCCATGGAGGAGGAAGATTCCCAAGACATAGGCAAGGAGGTACCTCAACCTTGCCTACATCATCATCAGTGTCATCTACACCGTAGGTGATAGTTCACCTAGCTAACATAGGGTTAGGTGAATATCTTGTGCAGAATGTGACTTTCACACCCATTATCGAGTCTGCATAAGACATGGGATGACCAAGAGTCCCAAACTTGCCAATAGGGATAGTGGTTCCATTGGGGATTCCCCCTAACCAAACCAACTTCATATATGCTGGTTTGGACTATGCCCATGATGCTTATGATATTGAAGAGGATGAGGATGAGCCATTCACCATGAATATTCATTACTTGTCCAATCCTAAGTTTTCTCTAAGATACTTTGAATGCAACCATTGGCATGGCTATGGTTTGGGTCTATATGAGCAAGGGTGACGGAACCCACTAGAACCACAATATCAGTTACCTACTGATAGGTCTGGCCTAGGATATCATATCCAAAGCCATGATGATTCATTGGTAGCAGCTCTAGATAGGCTAAGCTTAGGGTTTGGGGAAGACATTGAATGGAATCCCTATCAACCCCAAAAAAAAGCTACTTGAGTGATATATGGGTGGCTATGGTCAATATAGGACCACCCGATGAGTATCATCCAGATTTCTCTCTCGAAGCAAGCCCATCAAGAATCATCCTATGGGAGGATGAGCCAAGCCATGGTTATGAGTGAGAAGAGAATGAGTATGTCACAAGTGAATCTGAGGATGAAGCTGGATTGGCCTATCATGGGCCTCGATATTTACAACACCTTGCCTGGTCAAGTAACACAAAAGGTGGATACATCATGGATGAGAGTGGCTATGAGTCAGAAGACTCGACTGAGATGGCCTACCTTGGGCCTAGACATGCATGCCACATCGCAAGGCTAGTGGAAATAGATAATAGATTCTTCATAGATGATAGTGACTATGAATATGAGACCAAAATGGCCTATCTTGGGCCTCAACATTCAGGTCATCACCTAGTTCCAGTGGGTAGGAATGAGGGATTCTTCATAGATGATAGTGATTATGAGGATGAGACTGAGATGGCCTATCTTGGGCCTCATCACTTACATCATCTCAATCAGCTAGTTGCCATGGATGAGATATACCACACAATATATCCTGGCCCTCACCTCAGGGGAAGACCACCCAATTTAGATATGATCTATCGCATGGTTTTCCTCGATCCACCTACATTTAGAGAGTTGCTTTAGCCTAATGATCCCATCATCTCATCTATCCATAGACCAGATCCTGAGATCCCCATACCCCTAGAGCCTCATCTTGGGTATGGAAGGTAAAACAACAATGCAAAGTTGCACCCACGTGGTCCTAGAGATTTCATCCCATCCATCAACATGATCTCCATTGATTTGACCACTCCACTTCACAATCCAATCGATCCTTCTAAACCATTGTGTCTTAACTTAGATGCTATTGATTGGGATCATGTTGATTCACCCCTAGAGCCTAAATATTTCTTCCCCAATGAATAAATGCTACAACCATTTCATTTTGCACCAGGCTGCGCACATGATGTTTATCACGCTGGTTTCGACCCTGATTCAGTTGAACCTTTAAACCCAGTAGATGACATCCACTTGATCCCCACTCCTCACCAACTTGAGGAAGGGTCACATATGGCAATAGAGGAGACTTTCAAAGTGGACATCAATGATGATCCTTCTAATCCAAAGAAATTCAAGTTCAGAGAAAGCTTATCTCCAGAAGAACAGGCCATCATCATACCTCTATTGAAAGAGAGACCTAATCTCTTTGCTTGGACCTACAAGGATATGTCAGGACTAGATCCAAAATTGGTTGTCCACAACCTTTCGCTAGATCCCACAAAGAAATCGGTCAAGCAAAATCTTAGGAAGATGCATCCAACTATCGCCTTGATGGTAAAGAACGAGCTGCAGAAGCTATTGGATGTAGTCTTTATTGTACCCATCGACTATCCAAAATGGGTATCAAACATGGTACCCATAGGAAAACCTGATGGAAGAATCTGCATTTGCATGGATTTTAGAGATCTCAACAAGGCAACACCGAAGGACTCATTCTCATTGCCCAACATAGATGCTCTTGTAGACGCAATTGTAGGTCATGAGATGCTCTCCCTCATGGATGGTTTTTCTGGTTACAATCAGATTCAGATTAAACCCGAAGACCAACACAAAACCATGTTCACTACTCCATGGGGGACATTTTGTTACAAAGTAATGCCATTTGGCCTTAAAAATGTTGGTGCCACATATTAGCGGGCCATGACATATATTTTCCATGACTACATGCATAAGATCCTAGAAGATTATATCGATGACTTACTAGCCAAGTCATTGTTGCATGAAGAGCATGTCGAGATCCTAAGAAAAGTCTTCGATCGCCTGATAGAGCACAACATCAGGTTGAATCCCAAGAAATGTGTCTTTGGTGTAACTTCTAGAAAACTCTTGGGATTCATCATTTCTAAATGAGGTATCAAAGTCAACCCAACAAAGGTAAAGGCTATCCTAGAAATGGCCCCACCCACTAACATCAAAGAGTTGAGAAGCCTACAGGGCAAAGTAGCATCCATAAAGCGTTTCATCGCACAACTATCGGATAAATATCAACCCATGAATCGACTGCTACACAAGGGGGTCCCATTCCATTGGGATGAAGAATGTCAGCAAGCCTTTTCTGAGATCAAGAAATACCTGGCAACGCTACTAGTGCTAGCTCCACCAAGGCTAGACGTGCCATTTTTGCTTTATATATCGACTACCAATTTTGCTTTGGGCACCATGTTGGCTCAAAAGAATGTGCAAGATAAAGAACAAGCGATATACTATATCAGTCACACCTTGGTGAGTTATGAGCTAGGGTATGCATACGTAGAGAAGCTATGCTTAGCAGTAGTCTTTGCGACCAAGAAATTGCACCACTACATGCTGAGCCATACAACGTATGTGATATCAAAACAAAATCCTTTGCAGTATATGATGAGCAAGACATATCATAATACACGTACTGCAAAGTGGATCATGCTATTGACAGAATTTGACTTGGAGTTCATAAGCCAAAAGTCCATCAAGGGACAAGTCATAGCTGATCAAATGGTAGAGGTGCCTCTTCAGAATAGTAGGCCTCTCACCATAGAGCTTCCCGATGATGCAGTATTTGCATTATCAAAAGCACCCAAACCAAAGAACCTAAAAATAAAGCTGACATGACTTTGTTCTTTGATGGTTCGAAGTGTGAGCAAGGGGGTGGTGTAGGGATTGTGTTTTTCACATCGCAAGGTGCTCCAATGCCCTTGTCATTTAAGCTAGACTTCCCTTGCATGAATAACAATGTCAAATATGAGGCCCTAATCTTGGGTCTCCAAAAAGCCATTCGCTATGAAGATCAAAAGGCTAAACATCTTCGGTGACTCCCTTCTCATAGTCAACCAAGTTAAGGGACTATTTCAATGCAGGGATCCAATCCTGAAAGCTTACAAAGAGCTTGTTGACACTTATCTAGCCCAACTAAAATGGTATGACATCGAGGCAATCCCTCGCACGTCAAATAGATTTGTAAACACTATGGCATCTTTGGGATCCTTGATCCCTTAGAATCCATCTATTGATTTCACTACCATTCATGTGAATACGCTCTCACAATCAGCGATGCAGCGTGAGGCTTTTGACAACAAAGAATCAGTCAACATGATTCATATAGAACCAGATCATGAGTGGTTCTATAAAGCCAGATACTTTCTAAAGAAGGTACCTTGGGGGTCTTTGATCTTGCAAGGTCCTACGGGGAATGGCACCACCATTCACCATAAGGTTGTCTCTCAATCTGCATTTGTGCACATCGAATCGTAGAGAGGAACAAGTCATCTTATCTATTGAGGTTGTAGCTTACTAGGATTGGCTATCCCAATTACAAGATTTCCTTAAGCTTAGAATCATCCCATAGGGATTATAGTAGGTTGCAAAATGAGTATTCAAACAAAAAGTGACAAGATATGTCTTGCTAGGAGATATATTGTATCATAGAAGCTTCGATGGAGTCCTCCTTCATTGTCTTGAGCCCTAAGAATCAGCTTGGATGATTTCACAAGCTCATGATGGTACATGTGGTGGCCATTTTAGTGGCATGGCCATCATCAAGTGCATCCTTCGAATGGGTTATTACTAGCCCACCATGGATAAGGATTGTTGTGAGTATGTTAAGAAGTGCACTAAATGTCAGCATCATGCAAATTTGATGCACCTGCCATCACAGGCCTTACAACCCATTCAGGTGGCTTGGCCATTTTCTCAGTAGGGTCTCGATCTAATTGGAAATATCTCTCTCCCATATTTAGGCTGACACATATTTATCTTAATAGCCACTAAGTACTTCACCAAATGGGTGGAAGCGGTCCCCTTAACATCGATGATAGGACCATGAATTACGGAGTTCATACTTCACAATATCATCTGTCGCTTTGGGGTCCCATCCAAGATAATTTTAAATAATGGTCCTTCATTCAAGAATAAAAATGTGTGGGCTTTAATATACAAATATAACATTCAACATAGTTTTGTGACACCATATTATCCGCAAGCAAATGGGCAAGTAGAATCCTCAAACAAAACAATTATCGCCATCTTAAAGAAGATGGTGAAAGAAAATCATAGAGATTGGCATCTGCAGTTACCTCTTACATTATGGGCTTACAATATGAACATGTGGATGCCCATTGGGGCAACACCATTTTTTCTTGTATGTGGCATTAAGGCCATCATGCCCTTGGAGTTGGAAATTCCAACATTGCGCATCGTATTAAAAGAGTTCATCGATGACGACACTGCACGGCAAGCTCACCTTGATCAATTGACCCTTCTTGATGAACATCGCATCAATGCTCTTGAGCATCTTTACGATCATATAACATAATATTATAACAATAAAGTCCACCTGAGAGACTTTAAGGTTGGGGATCTCATGCTCAAAGAGAACCAATAGAACTCAAACCTATCATTGCACCTACGAGACAAATTTATGGCAAATTGGATAGGTCCCTACATCATCTCAGAGAATATTGGACCTAGGACATATTGCCTAACATCGTTAGAAGGTTTTGAAGAGCTTGAACCTCTCAAAATTCTTCATCTAAAGGTGTTTTACACATAAAAACAACAAAACCCAAAAATATTCAAAAAAATCAAAATTTCAAAAACATTTGAAAATCATAAAATTCCAAACAAATCAAAAAACATAAAAATAAAAAGGCTCCAAAGACATCATAAGCCCTTATGTCAATTCATAAAAGTCTCCAAAGGCATCATAAACCCTTTGGTCAACTCACAAAAATCTCCAAAGGCACCATAAGCCCTTTGGTCAACTCACAAAAGGCCCCAAAGGCATCCTTAAGCCCTTTGGTCAACTCACAAAAAGCCCCAAAGGCACCATAAAGCCCTTTGGTCAATTCATAAAAGGCTCCAAAGGCATCTATAAGCCCTTTGGTCAACTCACAAAAAGCCCCAAAGGTACATTAAGCCCTTTGGTCAATTCACAAAAAAGCCCCAAAGGCACCATAAGCCCTTTGGTCAACTCACAAAAAAGCCCCAAAGGCACCATAAGCCCTTTGGTCAACTCACAAAAGGCTCCAAAGGTATTTAAGCCCTTTGGTCAAAAACAAAACATAAAAACACAAAAAATAATGGAAAACATCGAAATCCATAAAAATCAAAAAGCAATAAAATCCAAATATATATATATATATATTGCAAAATATTAAAATACAAAAAGATTTGCATTTTGCATTCATGTAATTGCATTGCATTTAGGCATGACCATCCATGACACTTGCATTAGGATAGATTGTGTTTGCAATCTTACAAACGACACCATGTTTGTACCTCAATCATGCATCCATGCATCAATCATCATCCATAACCCATATGTGTAACTATGTTTTTCAACACAACCCCTTCCATTTGCTATAAGGAATATACTAGGGTTTTTCGGTCATTCAGCCATACCTAGTGATTTTATCAGATTTTTTAGAAAGCTATCTTCACTAGCAGAAGATGAGGTCTAGTTTTGATAGCACCTAGCATATATCAGAATCCTATCACTAATAAAAACACTAAAATCCTAGTTGGAACAAGGGAAATATGAACACTACAAAGTGGTACTAGGCATCCTAAGCGAAAGGTCTTCACTTGCTCATTTTGTGATGCACATGGTCTAGGATTTTGATCATTGGCAAAAGGACAAGTTCCCCCTACCCAAATAAATCCCTTGCTTTCATAAAAATAAGCAAAAATCCTAAAATAAAGCAAAATTCAAAAGCAAAATAAATAGTGATTATCATCACTACATAAATCCCTTACTCAAAAGAAAATAAAATTCAAAATAAACAGTGATTTTCATCACTAAAGCATGAGAAAGTATCCCAAATAAATGTGAAGAAAAGAAGGGGGTGAAGAGCTTGAATCCCTGGAATGGTCAATCTCCACAAACCATTGAGTGATCCCTAATACAAAAATGGGCTAAATGAATCCCACCTGGCATTGGGGTAGGCTTATGTCTTATCTAATGTATTCATTTGCACACACAGGGATAATGAATATCTAGGTCTTCATAACAAAAAATTATCTTTAACGAGTCTTGTATGGTCAGTATACAACTTTTGATGAAGTAACTAGGGTGTTTGAGTCTCATGGAAAACCTCAAAGATTCCTAAATAGCAATAAATCATTCCATCAGTCAAATCATCAATTTTCTATGAATATTTTTTCATTAAAGGGTGTTCATAAAATATGATAGATACCAGATAAATATCAGCAATGATATTTAGACGACCACTGACTATTTTGCGCACATCTATTAATTTACAGAAGATTATAAATAATGCACATATATATCACATCATCTCATCTCACATCTAAAAGTGTAAATGATTAATTCCTATGATAAAATTTATCATTTTTTATTCATGATTTTTATACATTATGTGGTGTCGTCCATTAGATTGTTAAACTCATATCACATGCATTCCTTATGTTTTAAGTAATTAAAGCATACAAGTTCATTTGTATTGGATTATCCTCATATAACTAATGCATCACATTACATACATCATCTATCATATCATAGAACATAGATTAAATGCATCAACAATTGAAAAAAATTAAACCTGCATTTAACACAAAGCATTGCATCCATATATGCATACATCACCATAGTGCATCTATACATCTAGATCATAGCATCTAAGCATACATCCATCACCTACCTAGTGCATGTCATATATACATCACATCATATAACATAATAGCATAAACATTGCATCCATGTGCATCTCATAAACATCATAATAAAAACAATCACATGATACACATAATAAGTCTAAAACAAGAATATCATATATATGTGTGTCAAAATAAGTACATGGAGGTACAAAAATACCCACAGGCTATAATAGTGTAGGTCCTAAGACCTTACACTCAAAACTAATACAAGTCACCATGACTATAAGACAGGGCCTGTGCCCCTAGGCTCACCTCCACCATTGGATCCATCCTTGTGAGTATGTCTAGAGCTAGTCCCTACGATCCGCTCTGTCCAGGTCCTGGTCCTCTAGCTAGGTCGCATTGATGACTACCCTAACTCACTCCACATGCTACGCTATGAGCCCCCTGCTACAAACCTCTCCTAAGAGAGGGCACATAACCACCTAATCTAGAGCCTCAAAGTGGCAATATACCCATCATATTTTGCTATCTAGGCCTCATACTCCTCTAATAGGCCCTGTAGGTGTCTCATATCAACCCCTGGATCTAAATCTGTTGGTCCCTAAATAGATGGAGAAACTAGCACAACCTGTAGCATAGCATCTTGCTTTATATTAAGTTTCCCAATCCTGGTCTACGTTGAGTCAACCTGTGCCTGCAATAAGCTGACCTGGGACTGGAGAGTGGCAATGGAAGTATCCTACTGCAATACTTTTAGATGAGCTATATAAAGCTTGACCTCCACACTATAAAACTAAGCCCAGAGAGGAGACTCCTACTCCTTTGGAGCTAACTCCTCCTCTAGAGCTACCTGCTCTTCTACTGCATGTTGCTCTACTGCCTTGGCCCACTCCTCAGTCCTAGGTTGTACCCAATATGCATTAGGATCCTCCTTTGCAACTACCTCATCCTTAGTCCACCCTAGGCGACCACCACCATGTCACAACTGCGTAACCCACCACTGGGTATATGCCTCAGTAACCTCAACATCAACTATACCCACATCAACTGTAGGAGGGTCCTCCTCTAAAACTACTACAACTCGAGGAGATGGAAAGTCCTTCTCTATAGTAATCCATCTATATAAAACCTTATCGAAGGAGATATCTTGTTGAACCTCAAACTGGTAGAGCACTCAGGAGTAATGAAAGAACTCTCTGATACCTCCCTTACATTCGATCACCCATCAGTCACACCTATTTTGAGCCATGAATCTATCTACCTCTGGCCATGCAGGGCACTCAAAATAAGGCCTCCATATAATTTCCCTCACTTGTGGGTCAATCAAGGTAGCTGCATAGTGTGTCAAATCCCCTACGTGACGTTGACTCTGGTTCTCCTCTTGCTCTTGAGGCCACCTGCATCCATAGCACCAGGCCACCTCTACTATGGTAGTGATCCTAACTAGTAATCCTCTCGGGTGGTCCACCTTGATATGCTCCCAGTCCCATATCTAAATAATTAGGCTACAAGCAACACTCTCTCGTCCACACTTTTGAATCTTATAGAGCTCATCATAGCACTAAGCTAGCAATGCACTCCCCCATCCCATAATAATAGGCTCCTCACTATCCAAGAGGTCCTGAACCATAGCCAAGATGTTCCATGGAAAACTCACTCCTAAAGTATCTGATAAAAGCATGTTACATAGAACATACATTAGGATTATCTATTGTCGCGATAAAATATCCTCCCGATACCATCGAGCCATGGAGACTCCACCATGTTGGGTGTCATACAATAATACATTTTCCTGAACTCCAAAGACCCTCTCGAATACAATATCTCTAGCACTGATGAGAGAAGACAAGATAGCCACTCCATCAAAAGGGATCTCGAAGATCTTGTATACATCATCAAGAGTGATTGTCATCTCACTAAGATATATATGAAAAGTGTTCATCCAATAGTCCCATATATGAGCAAGAGCAGTGATATAGGCCTAGTCTGACATGATAGTCGGTAGCCTCATCACATACATGATACAGTAGGCATCAAACCAAGCCTAATCTACATCATCCATCAGGGGTAGGAGTACCACGAGCAAAGTGGGATCCTGAGCCCATGAAGACAAAAGCTAAAAGTTCAAAATAAAATCCTAATTAAATGTACTTAAACTAAAATAAACATAATAAAATATAAAAAAAAGTGTAAAAATCATTCTAAACCAAGCAAAGTACAAATATTCTAAGCAAATGCACTAGAACATGCAAAAAAATCAAATTTAACACTTTTAAAATTAAAAATAAATAAATTAAATTGCTCCAAAAAAATGAAAAATCTCCTAAATTTTGGCGGTCGTTGACATCGACAATGGCTAGCCGCCAACGGTAAAAAAAGTGACCATTGGAATTCAAACTGGTCGTTTTCGGCATCAAGGGATCCCCTTTGCAAATTTGGGGTCACTTTGAGCGACAGCGACCATGAGGTGACACACCAACGATGTCTGCCCTCGCAAAAAAATCCAATTTTTTTTTTTTAAAAAGCAAAAACTAAACTAAATCCACCTAAATTAAGCTAATCCTAGGCCTATTGACCGGTTTGGTTTGTTACCAACCGGTTTAATAAGGTTCTTTTACTGTTAGTGTGGTTCATTTTACTAATTAAAAAAATAATAATAAGTTAGGGTTTAGAGAAATACCCGTGAAGCTCTGGCTCCTCCGCTCGTGGATGCCTCACCCTGTTCTACCATGGTGTTTGGTAGTCATGTAGTGTCTTAGGTCACTTTCTCCCTTTCTCTCTCGGAGCTCAAATGGAAAATTGACAGCTGGCAAATGATAAAAGTCAAAATCCTAATTTTTTTCTATGTTTTTCAGTTTTGCCTCGACCGTTGCTGGCGTCAATGACCCACACTTTCTAGCCATTGATGTTGACAGCGACCACAAAATTGTAAAATTGGGTCGCTACTGCTGACAACGGCTAGAAATCAGCAATAAATGCATTAGATTTCTCACCATGATGGGTATCAAAATGGACAATTAGGCATATCTACCGGTCCATAATCATCAAAAATTGCAAAATACCCCAAAAAATTACATAAAGTGAAATTAAAAAACAATTAATTTTTTTTTTAAGTGAAAAACCCTTACGGGCCGCCTTGGTCTAAGAGACCACGAACAGGGGGTTCTAAACCGTCAAATTCACCCGAGGGTCGCACCCAGCCCTGCCCGCACCAACATTATCAATTGGATTTTGGGTACCCAATTCAGCTTTTTGGTAGGGTGGACTGGGACCTCCTTTGGAGGATTTCCCTCCTTTGGAGGATTGCCCTCTCCTCTCCAACTCACCTACAACACCTCGGTAAAAACAATTAAATTTTAAAAGTAAAAAAAAAATCAAATAAAACAAAACTTCAAATGTGCATCGTATCCAGTTATTTACTCTATATACTTGGTGGTTGGAGGGACTTGCGCTCCATGCAATCCGACAAGATGATTAAATTACCATAAGGCCATTTGGTGATTCAACACAAGCTTAAATTCAATTGCTATAATCTTGATTTCCTAAGAAGGCCATTGTGGCCAGACTGCTCCTTGGGATAGAGATGTACAATTACTATAAATTTTTGGAATCATGCCTATAATGGGACCTACCATATAATAAAAAAAAGCAACCCTCTTAAGGTATCCAAATCAATCATCTTAGTCAAGTGACTCATAGCTTTATTCATTGTCCTTCTCTCATCGACTCGTCGCTTGAGGGGGTATTCATAATATCAACAATCATAATCAAAATCAACAAAGGCTCACCTGATCATGTCAAATTGTGTTCGTCCTATGAATCATTGCTAACAATTATCATAATCTTACCCTTTGTTGGGGTAAAAAGCAAATATGACAATTAAGCTTAACGCTCTTCTCCTTTTGGACCAATCATAGCACCAAGGCTACCCGATCGCCTCAAGACTTGCAGTGAAAGATTTTGCAAATTTAAGCCTTCCATCCTGTTGGAAGTAATGATTCTAAGATGCACGTCTTTCTCATGACTGAGGCATATAATGTTGATCAGATCAATGATCATCATACACCCTACAATATGGCCCTAGGTGGTCTATTTTTTCTCAACACTGTGTTGCTCACAATGAATCACAAAAAAAGGTATCTATAGACACCTAAAATGCATCATGTTTATTATACTACTCATATAGGCACATCCAAAAGAGCTCCTATTGATTGCCCCTTCCATGCAAATCTATTACTGAGCCTTTCCCTATAACAACTAGTTACATGCATATCTATATCTTGGCTTCTCTAGTAGGCACATCCAAAAGAGCTCCTCTTGATTGCCCCTTCCATGCAAATATGTGACTGAGCCTTTCCCTCTAATGACTAGTTACATGCAGATCTAGATCTTGGCTTCTCCAGGAAGCCAAGATCTGTATCTAGATCTAAATCTGGGAGGTCTACATATGCATCCTCCCAAGAACAAGAAAAGATCAAATTTTTTATGCAGTGAATCCCTAGCAAATTGGAGAGAAATTTCATATCCCCTTGAGGAGTAACAAAGTGTTGTCCGATTGAGCAATGACAATGCACCATTCAAGCATTTAGTTCCACACGAGATTCACTGCCAATACATCTCTGGATATGAATGTGACCCTTGAAAATCAATTCAAATGAAGGATTGAGTGTCGTTGCCCCTGGTTCGTGAGGAAGAAGGTTTCATTTTGCGGTCGTTGTCCTTGACAACAACCTGCAAGCACAGGCTAGGGTTTGAGGCACTATTTCTCAAGTTTTTAGCATATATTTCTCATTTTTTTGCTTTATCAGTTAATATGAGCATAGGTCTATCCTTTCATTGCATTTGTACAATATTTTCTAAGTTATTTATGCACTTTTGCTTGTCTTTGCATCATTATACGTTTACTATGATTTTACGTCATTCCTTGCAAATCTTAAAAAGAAGCCTCATCATGAGAGGCCGCATATGCTACTGATTATTCTTTGTTGTTTCTTGTACATAGATTATAGGTTCCTGGACCAATTCAAAGCATCTATGACATCAGATCCCTCCGAGCAAGTGAGAAGAAGGCATCAGTAAGCCCTTGAACAAATTTGTGTGCGAACCTGAGAGGCCTACGGAGTGCACCATCCCCTTTTAGGGGCCCATTTCTACTTGTAATAATTGTATCGAATGTTTGGTATCCCTAAGAGGGACCTATCTGTAACTGGATTGCACCATGAATTAATAAAAGAGATCTCGTGTTTTTGTTAATTCTTTGTCTTTATGCTTTCATGGTTTCACGCTTGATATTATGTTGCAAGTAGATTAGGCGTTTTGCTTCCTGGGATCGTACATATGGGTTAGGTAAATACCAATGGAAGTGAAATGAAAATTATAGCAAATTAGTACTTCCATAATTTTTTTAGAAGCAACGAAAATTTGAATGCAATATGGTAGGAGAAGATACTAGAGGTAATTATACAATTAGTCAAACTTGAACACAATAAATTATTAATGGAGGAAATTTCTTTAGAAGAAACCTTGTAGATCATACAAAAAATGTAAACAGGAAAGACTCCAAGACTAGATGGATTCCCCATTGAATTTTATCAAAATTTCTGGGAAATTATGGGCCAAGTAATGGTGGAGGCACTAGAGGAAATCAGATGGAGTAAGCAAATGTTAAAAGCCTTGAATCATACTTTTATCACTTTGATTCCTAAGGGCCCACCTAGTGAGATAATTAATAATTATAGGCCTATTTCACTATGTAATGTAGTATACAAGATATTAACAAAGCTTATGGCAGAAAGGTTAAACATTTTTTACCAAATCTGATTTCAAGTGAGCAAGGTGGTTTTGTTGAAGGTAGAAAAAATCTATATGGAATAGTAGTGGCCCAAGAGGTGATACACACAATGTCAAAACAAAAGGACCTAGGTATATTTATTAAATTATATCTTTCTAAAGCCTATGATAGAGTATACTAGTCCTGATGCAAAGAATTTTAGAAAAATGGGCTTTACAAAGGGGTGAAGAGATTGGGTAAAATCCTGTATACAAACTACATCATTCTCAGTTCTAGTAAATGGCAGTCCTTATCCCATGTTCATAGTACAAAGTAGATTGAGGTAAGGGGACCCCCTCTCCCCTTACCTTTTTATCCTTTACGCAAAGGGTCTCGAGATATATTAAAAAAAGGGAGACAAGAGGGGAGGCTAAGGGGCCTGAAAATAATTTCTCAAATTAAGATAAATCACCTCCAGTTTGTGGATGATACTACTCTTATTAGTCAAGCCAACCTCATAGTAGCAAGAAACATAAAAGAATTTTTAGATGGGTATACTCAAGCTACTGGGCAAACTTTTATTGAAAAAATATCAAATTATTTTTTCAATACAATGAAGAGGGTGGGAGAAAAATTATACAATTTTTTAAATTCATAGAAACTCCTTTTCCAATACAATATTTAGGAGTACCTTTATCTACAAAGAAAATAAAAATTAAGGAGTGGAAAGGGTTGATGGACAGACTTCAAGCTAAGCTAAGCAACTACTCACAAATGGCTAAGCTTGAGAGGAAGGCTTACAATGATTAGATTTGTGCTACAAGCTCTCCTAGTTTATAATTTTTTTGCACTTCAGGATTCAAAGAGAATTCTAAAAAATATTGACAAACACACAAGACAGTTTTTGTGGTCAGGTGCAAGGAAAGAACAAAAAATAACATTAGTGGGTTGGGAGAAGATATGTCAACCAAAATAACAAGGATGATTGGGGATAATATCAGCATCCCATAGCAGCAAGGTACTAGATGGAAAGCTATATTGGAGATGGATTACAACTACTAGGGGTTTATGGAGTAGAATATTACAAGCCAAATATTACCCTAAAGTGGTTGAGAAAAACATTCCAAGACACAGAGTGGAAGGAGAAGGATATACAGTATGTAGGACAATGTTAGCAGTCTAGGAGTTAATAAAGCCATACCTATATTGGTAGTTAGGGGATGGAAATGATGCTCTATTTTGGGAGGATATATGGAATCAATCTCAAACAATTATTCAAACATTCCCAGAGATGGAGAGTTGGAAAGCAGAGCTCCAAAAAGCAGGGTGGTGGAAAGCCTCTTACTATATGAAATCATGGAATCAACATGTGCCAGACTTACTATAGTGGAAACATCCCCAATAATGGCCAGTGAGGGGGATAGAGGAACTAATAGAAAAATTATGGAGACATCTCCAAAGACACCCAATTTAGGATGGATCTAAGAGGGATATACTCGGATGGCTCAAAAATAAGTTGGGAATTTATAATGCAAAGGAGGAATACAAGGTAGTTTTTGGATATGAGATTACCCCACCACCACTACCATGGAAATTTGTTTTGCAAAAGGAAGGATGGCCGAAAATTAACATTTTCTCATGGCTGATTAACCATAGAAAGTGCTTGATTTTTCATAATTTGAGAAAAGGAGGTTTCTTTCGGCCTTCCAAATGTGTTTTGCATGGAAAATTAGAGGAGACCTTGAATCATCTCTTTTTTGGGTTTTCTTTTGCTAAAGACATATGGATAAATTGGTGGAGGCAAATGAGACAACATTGGGAAGTTTATGAGATCCAGGAAAGATTTTATGAGAAGTGGAAATAGTGCAGCTTTAATACTAAAACAATGAAAATGGAATGGAAACTAGGACCTAGCTTCATATGGTGGCAGTTATGGCTAGAATGAAATGCCCACATAATTAGATCATAGCATAGAATAAGGAAGTATTGGAGATGATTACGAGCAAGGTAACAAAAATACTATCTATCAAATTATAGGAGGAAACAAATATAAAAATGGAGGAAGTGATTATTCTATGGATCCTTGGAATAACTGTAATAGAGAAACAACTTAGGGATGGATACACAGGTGAGATCCCCTCGGATAACATAGAGTAGAGGTCACATCCCAGAGAGTGGGTGAAAGCAAAAATAGATGGGGCTTCTACTAGAAACCTTGGGAAAACTGATTTTGGTATTATCATGCAAATTTGGAAAGGAGAATAGGTGTACTGGAGAGTAGAAGGTATGGGGAAGACAATAAATAATGAAGTGAAAGGACATGCGATCTTGTCAACATCAGTGATAGTTATAAATCTACAATTACATAAGCTATGGATAGAGACAAACTCTCAAGTATGGGCTGGAATCTTGGATACAATAAGGCCCTTTCAAGTGCTAGGAATTGGAGAGATAAGGAAGGTGGAAGCAGTTCAAAAGATCTGGTAGGTTTTTCAAGATGTTTTTATTAGACATATCAAGCGAGAGGGAAATAGGATGGCAGACTATTTAGCAAAATGATAAAAAGCTATGGAGGAAGGGTAATGTGTGGACTCTCAAATGGAAAATCAGATAAGTTGGTGCCAAATAATCTAAGGGATGCAGGAGGTGATACAAGCAGATAGCAGAACAGGAAGAGCAAACAACGAGTCTAATTAATCTATCATAGTTAGGCCACAAAGCAACACAACATGAAGATAAATGGATGGTTTACAAAATTTAGATAAATTGGATAAATTGGAATTCAACTATGGTAGTGCTAAGGTGTATGGATACTTGCATTATGTATGGTAATGTTTTATGGATAATTTTTGAGCCAGAGGGACTGGAGAAGGATTTTCTTTCTCTCTTTATGTCTGTCCAACTCATTTTACCTTGTAATACAACTTCTATAAATATAACATATTTTTTATTTTTTCAAAAAAAATAGTTATCTATAGGTTTGTCTTGCTTTGAAAGATTTGATGTGCAAGGATTAACCTCAAAAACACTTTTTTTTTTATCTTGCCTTATAAACCATAAAGTGCAAGAACATTCCTCCATAGCAATTATATTCTTATGTTGCTCTAAAAACTATAAATTGTTATGGATATCCTCTATCATCCATCTTCATCCATTAGTACGTTGCTCTTGAATCCTACCATAAGGGAGAACCTTTACACTACTTTCATTTCTACTGCAAGGAGAGGATTTTATACTACTTAGGAAAATGAATATAATAGTAGAATAAAATCGACTCTTTCACCTCATTTTAAAAATGTTTCTCCATATCTTCCTTTGCACTCATCCCTTGTATCCTTCTTTTTTCTTCTAACAATTGATCCAAGTGAACTAAAACAACCTATGTTATTTGATGATGCAGATAGAATTTTTTTACCCTTTTTTTAGTGGAATGTCCTTGATCTAATCTAGCTTCCACTATAATATGATTTTGTCATGACTCGCCTTGGCAGGACTCTTTACGAGATTGATTATGTATTGATTAATGTTTCAATGCTTAATTTTTATGCAATATTGATGTCTTATTGCTTTGAGGAATATGGTACTGCTAATATGTTCCTTGATTTTAGGACCAGGTATACTCATGGGTGGAAGAGGTAGATCGACCATCGAGAATGGGGTATTGGAAAAGAAAAATTATGATTATGGTAGCTCAAGGTAAATAACAACTACCCATATAAATGAATGCATTCTCACTTTTATGGTGATCATCAACAGTCCAACCATCCATAGCCAAAATATTATAGCCTAGAAGTTACCATAAGTCTTCGGCTAGGATAGGCGATTGGACTTGCAATGAATCACCTGCCTTGTTTGATGCATTTGATTGCTCACTTTTGTTTACATATGTATTGTTGTATAAATGGATCTGGTAAAGAATCTCCTTTGAAAAGAATTAATAGATATAGAGGTTCTATTAATTATTGGTCCACTTAATACCATGCTAATGTTTAATATTAGTATAGGTATTTTATTTTGAATTAATCAATTAATGAAATGATTAATACCTTTTATTATTTGAAATTAAATTGAATTTAAAGTTATAGATATTGATACTTTAAGTTCTATTTAAATATCCTTTTATCTTCTATGGATTAAATAAATAGATAAATGGATTTATTTAAATATTAGATATTTTTAAAAGGAAGAATCATTTTTTAAATTCAAATATCTTCCCTCTTGCCACCTTGGGTAGACTTGCATTACTTTTGGTAGATGGCATTTATGTCCAAGTTGGACTTTAGACTTTAGGTAGATGGTTTTTCATGGTAATAAGGTCGAGAAAAGGAAAAAGGAGGAATTTTTTTGGAGACTGCAAAGAACGAAGGAGGAGAGCAAAGACAAAGAAAGGAATCAACTATTGAAGGAGAATTCAATGCAAGGAGATTCAGGTTGAGGGTTACTCTCATTTGTAGTTCTTAATATTTTGTATTACCTTTAATATTCCTAGAAACATTATAATGAAGGTTGCTTGTTGTATTCAGCCTACGATGGCCTGTGTTTAGAAAATTAAAAATTAGCTTTTACTTGTGTATATTTTATGGTGGATTTTACTATTTTTGGCCTGAGAAGTCGGTCTGTATCCTTTTTTTTCAAACTGGATTAAACTCTTGCCTTCGTGCATCTTTATGCCAAGTTTAATTGGTTTATTGATTGATTTGATGCTTTAAGAGCATCCAACAATGTGTTTTACCCCTGTTCTGTTGATTTCTAATCCAACCAATCACCCATATTCATCTAGTATTTCAATAGATAAAAACTTATTTGCTTCGCCTGAGATTGAGCTAGATAGTCAATGGTTGTTTGCATCTGAAGTGACTTCCCATTTAACCTTACTATTTGGTTTGTTTTACTCTGGATCTTACTGCGTCCATGTCGTAGATGTGGTTGGTGGTATTAAATCCTTCGCCACCGCCTAGGTTGATCGTCGTCGTCATGAGCGAATGGGCATGAGCAAGAGAAGGCCATTCTAGCCTTCCTTGGGTAATATCTTACATGGGATATGCCCTAGTGCTCTAAGCACCTTAAAAAGATCTGATCTCCCCTAGTGAATCAACCACATGGATATGGTCAGTGTCGTTATACGAGGTGGACAGTCCTATGCTAGTTAGATGACGCATATTTTGACATGTGGCTTGTGCTCTGTGATTTATGGCTTGTTTTCGTGTTTGATAACTTGACCCCACTATTGACTTATTTGTGTCAATTATCGCATGGAATGTTGTGGTTCACCTATGTTTGTTGTTCGCTCGGTTGTTGGGGTTGTCAAACCTTGTAGTTGTAAGGTATGGATTTAATCACACATGCATGGTGCAAGAGCCTCATCAGTGCCAAAAAGTGGAAGAACCTCCCCCTTAGGGTGACCTCCTCTAGGTGGTTATGAGGAGCCTATTGCGCTACCTTGGTATTAGCACCAATGGTTGGGCATAGATTGTAATTATTGTGTTTGACCCTTATGTATTGTTTGATCGATCTGCATGTTGTTTGATCACCTTATGTGTTGTTTGTTGATCGATTGAGTTAGCGATCGAAATTTATGAACCCCCCTCCTTTAAAATAGAATTATATTTAATTTATTTAGATTGAAAGAATGATATTTAATTTGATTGATTAAAAAAAATGGTTTATGAGTATTTAATTAGTTAAAAGTATGGGCTTTTAATTGATTAATGTAGCACCCTAAAATTGGAGCAGTTAAACCTTAGTAAAAAGATAAAAATTTGAATTTTAACCCAAACCGCTCGTTAACCGCCCCTTACCCGCTCCCCTTATTTTTCGCACCATTTTTAGGATTTTTTTTACCGTTGGACAATATCGTCGCCAATCAGACAAAATTGTCCCAGATCTGATGAATTCGTCTGGAACAGAACGTCCAGACAATTTCATCTCAAAATCAAATTTTTATAATTAGCTTATGTTTCAACAGCTTCTCTAACTTGGGCAGAAAGCGTGTCTACGTGGTTAGAGTCTCCCCCGTTGGAGATTTCCCAAATTGGGATGATCTCCAACCTCCTAACCTCTCCCTAATCCTATATAAACTAGGATTTTCTTAGTTTATCCCCCTGAACCCCTTAGCTGACTGATTTCCCTGCAAATTTAGTTTCTTGTGCATTAGAACATCCTCGCACCATCGTTTGCATTCTGTATTTCATGTTTTCTTGCAAGAATTTTACTATTTTTTAGCCGAAGTAAGCTCGGATCGTCGAAGGCAATTCCAGATGATTTCGGACGATCCTATCGAGGATCGATGACGATATCATACGATTGGAGGCGATCCTGACTGTAGTCCAGACTGGGGGCAATTAGAGCCCGAAGTTTGCATTTTCTTATCTTTTCTCTTCATTTTCTTATGCATTAACTTGGTTTATTTTATTTATGTATCTTGGAGTTCATCTCATTTAGTGCAAATGCATGCTAAAGTTAAAATAAATTATTAAAGTAACGCATTTTCCCTTAATTGCTATCTGGATCTATCATTTAGGCAAATTTACTGTCATTTCTATCATTTCCCCTTGCTTTTGCAGTTGCATTTTGGTTTTTGGTATCTATTTTTGTGACTACAAGTTTCTGACGATGAATTTGTCAGATCGATGATGATCTTGCTTGATCTTAGATGACCGACTGATATCTGAGATGATTCTATGCAATTTCAGATGATTACGTATGATTTGAGATGATTTGGACTTCTACAAATCTCAGAATCTTCATCAAACATCTGGAATCAGGTATATTCTATCTTATTAGCATACTTTTTGTGTTTAATACTTATTCATGTTTTATATATTCACATAAATCAACATTGGCATATAGAATAGCTTAGATTCATCTTGGCCAAACCTAGGAATTGAATGATTAAAGTACAAAATGAACACATCAAACCTACTCTCAACCTAGGCGTGGAAACTGCCACTCAAAATTTTCTTGGTGAACCCACCATCCGTCAAAAATTCACCCTTATACCCCTCCCCCGAGAGGCGCGACCTTCAAAGGGCCTCTCAGTCCGAGGTATTGTCCCATCCTTCTCGCATCCCCCTTCCGGGCGCGGATCCTATAGCCTGAAGGTAAGGATGTGAAAAATTTGGAGCGATACATTTTGGTGAACCCGACGTGAAAACTAAAAACCTTTTGACAACAATCCAAAAAAAAAAAAAAACATAAATGCATTTAGAATCATCAGACAAAAAAGTAAGATTGCATATCATATTTAGATGGTAGATTATAATAAAATACGAGTTGTCACCATTAATGTTGAGAATCAATTAGCAACTATAGAGATTACTTCTTTGCTTAGAGTATCTCAAACATATAGAGTCCCACATTTATGGGATGAACTTAATAGGAGATTGAATCTTATTTCATCTAGATCAACAGAACTTAGGCAAATCAAGAGGTTTGTCCTAGATAGAATCTTGGATCCTGATCAAGTGGCCTTATATCATGAGCTTCAGAGAGCTTGCCATAGGTGGTTAGCAGATAAAAGAGACCTTGTGTCTTCTGAATTGTACACCTTTGAGGAATACCTCGACAATGCAGTTGTAGTACATAAATTTCTATCTTGTATAGAGGATCAAGAGGTCGTTCTTACAGATACAAAGAGATGAAATAGAGTTCCTAGAGCTGTGTTATATCGAGAGTATTGCCATGAGCTCTATTTTTACAAGTCAGAGTCAAAAGTAGATAACATCACCATAGCACACTTTGTCAAATTCTTGAAAAACAATTTCCAATTTGAAGAGGAGCATTTCATGACTCTTGATGAACTTGATCCCATCAATGACATATATAAACTATTTATAGAAAACTAAGTCATTCTTTTATTATTATTTCTTGCATTTAGTATACTGTTTGTTGTTATCATAAAAACAAAAAAACAAAAACAAAACAAAAATATAACAAAAGTCAAAACATTTTATTTTAAGTATTATAGTAGGTATATAATTAAAATATATACCTCCCAAATTTGTTGCAAATATATATACATTAATATATATTTTCTAAAATCTAAGTTTAAGCATAATAACTAGACTTATGAATGGAAAACAGACTGAAGTAGAAGAAGAGTGGTTAGGAAAACCAGTAAATAAACCAGATGTCCTTCCTAAAGATCCAATTCAGGAGGAAGGAATACTAGACCAACAAGAAGAAGAGTTTGTTGAAGCAAATGAACAAAGAGAAATTGTTAGAGAGGAAGGATCCTCATCCCCTAAAATGACTCCGAAAGGAGCTGTTACTTTTGAGAACATGGAACATTTTTGGAAGTTCCTCAATACTAATATTGGCGCCCTTAATAGAGTAGTCCATATGGACAAGGATCAAATTAGTGACACCCAAGCAACCCTAGAAGAAATATATCATGCACGCACTAATCCCTTGTCCTTCGTTGATCAAGAAAGTGATCAAGCTGGACCATCCAATTTGGATATGGCCGCTATAATCTAGAACATGCAACAACAACAGGTTACCCAACCACCTAGAGTGCCTATTACCAAGCCTAGGGTTATTCCCACACAAAAGAAACCTTCATTCACTGCTCTATTTCGCCAAGTTATTGATCAACATACCTCAAATAAACAAAAGCCCAAAACAAAACCTAACACCAATTTCCAACAATCTGGGATACAACATAATGCTACTACAAATATTCTTCATAATACTCTTCCTACCAACCATTTGCATAATAGCAATATAGCATCTAATCCTTACGTCACGCCATCATACGCTCAAATACCACCAAACCAATATGGTGGACAAACTAGTAATCTGGAAGCCATGGTGAAACAGTTAGTCTCCCGCATGGACCAAATAGATCCTTATCGTCCCTTGTACAATTATTGAGAGGTGTGTAGTCAGCCTCTAGATCCTATAGTTGTAGCACAACCATATCCTAAATACTTTCCTATGCATGTCCTACCTATATACAAAGGAATCGAATATCCCATAGAGAATCTTCGTATGTTTAGGATAGCATGTCATGATATATCACATGATGATTTGTTATTACTAAAAATGTTCCCAAAAAGTTTAGGAGGAATGGCATTGGAGTGGTATTATCAACTACCCATTCATTCTTTGAGGAATTTCGAAGAAACAGTCGAGTCTTTTGTGCATCAATTTAGTGCCTACATTGAAAGGCATGTAACCATTAAAGATTTGTACAACTTAAAACAAGATAAAGATGAATGTTTTTCTGATTTCCTAGCTCGGTGGAGACAGTTGATAGGAAAATTACACTTTGTGTTACCTTATCGGGAAATTCTGGATATCTTTATCAATAATTTACAAGAACAACTATCCTATGAGTTATCAACTACTACCTTGACCACCTTCGATCAAGCTATATATTTACCTCGAAGAGTGGAAGATGCTCTTAATAGGAGAGGTCAGCTTAAAAAGAAAGATGATGAGAAAAAATCCAAAAATCAATATAAAAATAAACAAGTTGTGGGTGATGGAGTCACCGATAGCAAAAACGTTGCCAATGTTAATACTACAAAAACAATAGAGAAGTTTATACTGAAACCTCCTGATAAACCATCTTGAGAATTTACTAGGTTAAATCAACCTTTATCAACCATTCTCCTGCAATTATTAGCATGAGGTCTGATCCAATTACCAAATATCTAGGAACCTGATCCAACTATACCCTGATATAGAGCTAATTTACACTGTGATCTCCATAGATGACCTGGACACGCTACCAACTCTTGTAAAATATTAAAACATAAAATACAAGACTTAATTGATAACAATGAGATGGAGGTGCAAGCCTTTCAACCTAAACAAAATCCTCCTAATAATGCTCAAAAGAATATCCCCCAAAATCAGAATCAGAATGCCAATCAATCATTGGACATATTTTAACATCCTTTACCAAAGCATGGCAAAGAGGTGGCTAATCAAATTGAGCATCATAATGTTCCCCCTCCTACCCGATATGTAGGACTATTAGTGAACATTTACCTGCTCATGATCTGCAAATTTTTGACACAACTTTATCCATGGTTACGACCAAACCTCTATATAATATTCGGACACCTGATCTTAGTGATACAGAATACGAGACTGAAAGTGACATGGAAATTACCTCAAATCAATCGAATAGTTTTGAATATGAATCAGATGCTATTCAACCTATCACAAATTCTATGGTTCTAGAAGAACCATTTCCAAGAAGAGTCATTACTAGACCATCTTCTCACCAATTACTTTCTAATGAACAAGCCATAAACGCTAGACCAAGACCTATTCATCATCCGCAAAATAATATTGTAGGTACCATCGGAGCTGTTACTCAACAACAAACTCAAAATTCTCAACAAGATCAAACTCAAAACGATGGATCAACTCCATTTGTTTTGAAAATTCCTAATAAATGGAATCATGTGTCTAATGTTCAACCTAAGCCTCCTTATAATATTAATGAACAATTATCAAATACTACAGCTAGAATTTCCCTCTTAGACCTTTTAAGATCCTCTCCTACACATAGGGATGAATTAATGCTCACATTAATCCAAATGATGGTACCACAAAATATCCAACCTGAAGCCATGGCCAATACTATAATAACTCGTGAAGTCGATTGTATTGACTTTCGGGATAGAGATATACCATAACATAGTTTACATAAGGATAACCCCTTATATATTACTACCCTAATTGGAGATGTAGCAATTAAACGAGTCTTGATTGATAATGGTTCATCTTTAAACATTTACACTTTTGACTTCTACCAAAGATTTGGGTTTAGAAGTGACAAAATGAAAAGAACTGATATGATCATAAAAGCCTTCAATGACGAAACACAAGAAATGTGTGGAGTTATTACTATCCCATTGCAAGTTGGTCCAAGAACCTTAGACATGACTGTGTTTATTGTACATTGCCCTACATCGTACAATATACTCTTGGGTCGCCCTTGGATCAACACGATGCAAGCTGTTCCCTCAACTTTACATCAGTGTGTTAAATTTCAAATTTAAAAATCATTTGGTTACCATTCATGGTGATCCCAGACCCTTTGATATGTGTGCTTTGGCAGAACTTGTTGGAGTTCAATTTTGCCCTACTTTATCATCCACACATCCTAATTCTAATCATCCATCTAAATGTATGAAACACACACTCATAACATCATCTACTCCATCAACTCCACCTCTACATATAGTTCAACCATCCTTTGAACAAACCACATTAGGACCTCAAAAATATCCTAAACCCACAACCAATGCTTCTTGTTTTACTCCTATAACTTCCATACCTATAGACCCATCCATCAACATCTCTACATCTACACCTACCATAGGCATATTTTCTACATCCAAAGATGTAGGAAATGTTCCTTTTACCTCTTACGCTCTTACTGATGAGCTCTTACCCGATTTATCTAAAATTCTTATATCAGAAAAAACAAATGTTGCTATGCAAAATTCCCTTATTTTAAATAATTTGCCATCCTCTCCTCGTACTTTGGGCCTCCCATAGCCTATGGGAAGTATTTACCAAGTTGGGAGATGTGCTTTTATTTACAAGGGATATGACTGGGGAAGAATACCTAGAAACATCAAGACTCATTATCATGGATATGCTCGATGTTATTTTACTAATGAGTATATTAAAGCTAAGCCTATAATGCTTAAATTGGGATATAAATGGAAAGGTTTGGGACCTTTCTAGAATGGTATGAAAGAACCTTTTGAGGTAGAACCATGGCCTGCCCGATGTGGTGTGGGCCTATTTCCTAGTAAATGTCAGCCCTTCCCATTTGAGGATGATGACCATCTCATATGTTACCAAGATTATTTGGATGAACACGATCCTTTGCATTTATAGAATAACCCATTTACATGTAATATGCTATCCATAGCTTACCCTGAGATGATTGTTGAATCCGACGATGAGTTGGAGGGAGATATCTTCCATGATGTCTCCATTGAGGAATTGTTACATAATGGATTTTATTTCGATGGCTCTATACCTAGTATAGCCCAGCTTGAGGCCATGACTCCTCAAGATGAATTATCCAAGCTAACCTTGGAAGAATTATAAGAAATGGGTGTTTCACCCACCCCACCTAATTTTGAGAGAGATCTACACATGGAAGTAGAAAACGTCATAAAAATTAACATTGGAACCGAAGATAACCCTCACATAATCAACATTGGATCAGAATTGAGTCAAGAAAAACAAGATAAATACATTGCATTCCTTAAAGAATATGAAGATGTTTTTGCTTGTACATATGAGGATATGCCAGGATTAGACCCTTCTATAGTCATGCATCACCTAGTAGTCCATCCGAATGCTAAACCTGTTAATCAGAAACTTAGAAAAATACATCCTAAAGTGGCTTTACTAGTCAAAGGGGAATTAAAAAATCTCTTGAAGGTTATTTTTATACCAGCCATTGATTATGTTGAATGGATCTCAAATGTATTTCCAGTAACTAAGAAAGAAGCTACCAAAGTTAGGGTTTGCACAGACTTTAGAGATATTAATGCTGCATGCCCTAAAGAGGATTTTCCTCTTCCCAACATGGATCGGATCATTGATTTTACTGCTAGGAGTGGAATGATATCCCTAATGGATGGATTCTCTAGTTATAATCAAATCAGGATAGCTCCTGAATATCAGGCTAAAACAGCCTTTATTCCCCCTTGGGGAACCTTTTATTGGAAAGTGATGCCATTCGGTTTGAAGAATGCAGGTGCAACATATCAACGAGCCATGACTTATATCTTTCACAATATGATGCATGATATTCTACATGATTATGTAGACGATATTATAGCTCGTTCCATCAAAGAAGGTGATCATTTAGATGACTTGAGAAAAGTATTTTATTGGTTAAGGGAATATCTTATCCGACTAAATCCAGCTAAATGTATATTCGGAGTCAAGTCCGATAAATTATTGGGGGTTATAGTTTCTTTATGTGGCATTGAAATTGACCCTCTCAAGATTGTGGCTATCACTGATATGCCCGCACCCACAAATATATCTGAATTACGGAGTCTACAAGGTAAGCTTCAAGCTATTCACCGCTTCATCGATAAATTGGCGGATAAAACTAGACCCTTCCTTAAGCTTCTTAAGAAAGATGACTCTTTTCATTGGGATGACAAATTTCAGGAAGCATTTGAACTCTTCAAACAATATCTCCTTAAACCACCGGTGCTTTCACCACCTAGATCTGATTGTCCATTTATCTTGTACATTTTTGCTTTAGATTTTGCCTTAGGAGCTATGTTAGCTCAACTTGATGATGAGAAGAAAGAACGTGCTAATTATTACATTAGCATAACCTTAATCAGTTATGAAACTCGCTATACAGTATTAGAAAAGTTGTCTCGCAGTCGTATTTTCTACATAGAAATTATGCCATTATATTCTTAGTTAGAAAACGTATGTTATTGCTAAATTTGACCCTTTGCGATATCTCATGAGTCGACCTTATTTATCTGGTCGCACAGCAAAGTGGGTTCTTACACTAAGCGAGTTTGAACTCACGTTTATAGGACAAAATTCTGTTAAGGATCAAATCATAGCTGATCAATTAGCTGTTGCACCCTTAGAGTCTACCCATCCCCTCATCATTGAGTTTCCTGATGAATGCCTTAAAATAGAGGCAGACCATCCAGAGCAATGGTCCTTATACTTTGATGGAGCCCGATGCATGAGTGGGGCTGGTGTAGGTATTGTTTTAATATCTCCACAAAAACATCTTATACCTCTATCCTTTAAATTAACAATTGCTTACACTAATAACACTGTTGAGTATGAGGCTCTAATCCTAGGATTACGAGCTACCTTGGCACTGAAATTAAAAATTTATTGGTTTTCGATGATTCTCAACTTGTCATAAATCAAATCAATGATGTTTATCAGACCAGAGATGATAAATTACGTCCATATAAAGCATATGTCTTACAATTATTATCTTTGTTTGATCAAGTTACCTTAGAATCTATTCCTCGAACTAGCAACCGTGCGGCTAACGCTATGGCTGCAGTTGCATCTCTTTTGCCCTTGGAGTTAGATGACGAATATGCTACCATCATTATTCGTCGACTCCAGGAACCCGCTTCAAATAAATCATGCTTAGAACCTTTGGATGTGTTTTTAATCAACGAAACTGCTCCTGAACCATGGTAAATAGATATATTTAATTTTCTTCAAAATGGGACCTTTTCTAAAGGTTGTAATAGCAACCAGCGTCGATTATTACATAGACGAGCAAGTCGCTTCATGATTATAGGTAATACCTTGTATAGGAGATCTTTTGAAGGCATCCTGCTGAGATGTTTGAATCTAGAAGAATCTAGATCAGCTTTGAGTGAAGCCCACAATGGATCTTGTGGGGGATATTTTAGTGGTAGCACCATTGCTAAGAAGCTCCTTAGGATAGAATATTTTTGGCCTACCATGGAGAATGATGCACATAATTATGTGTGTCATTGCGACAAGTGCCTGTTGTAATCACAGTGACACTGAGAGGGGGGTGAATCAGTGTGATCTTTAAACTTTCTAATATATATAGTTTTAAATCCAGCAACTACTTAAAACTGATAAACGTAATATCAAATGCAGCAAGAAAGCATGACACACAACACAACAATTTAACGAGGTTCACCAATGTGGCTACTCCTCAAAATGACTGCTTGGACTACCATCCAAATCCAGTCAATGCAAAGCTACAACTTTACATAATCTTTTACCAACACCAACTGGAAGGAGCACCAACCCCTTAACTTTATCTGCTTCAACAGAATGGAGCACCAACTCCTAATTTTCCAGCACCTACTGGAAAGAGGCACCAACCCCTTATACCAAGTTGCAACTTGGAAGTCAATAAAGATAATAAAAATGATAGAATAAAACTTTCACGTTGTTCCTTACAGTCTGCTATTTTTTTGCATTATGCTGCTTCTACGCAAATCACTTTGCACCCACCCCCCAAATCACCTTGTCCAATCGCTTTTGTGTACTTCTTCGCATCTCTGCTCAAAACACTTCACACTATTCGATCGCTTCTGTGTACTTCTTCGCACTCTGTGCAAAACACTTGGATGATCGATCACTTCTATGCGCTATCACTTTGAACATAGATCTCCACCTCTAAACATTTCGCTCTTCTATCACGCAATCATGATATGCAGACTCGAACTACGACTTCGCACTCTGCTCGACATGAATTCCTCTTGTGCAATCACTCTGCTCGCATTCGCACTCAATATTCACACTTTCAAACTCGAAGTAACCCTCCTTTTATAGAAGAAATCTCAGGGACAAACCCTAAGAGGCGTCGGCTGTGAAACCCTAGAAAAAGTCGACTGCCAAACCCTAAAACCCATCAGCTGTAACCCTAAGTATGTTGGCTACAAAACCCTAGGTATGTCGGCTACAAAACCCTAGAAAAAGTCGGCTGCCAAACCCTAAAATCCGTTGGCCCAGATTTAACTTTGTCGGCCTCAAACTCTTCTGCCACCTTCGTCACCTTCCTGTAGCTTATTGCCATGAAATAGTAACACGTCGCGATATCGCGACACTTTTTGTGGTCGTACGCCTTCTTGACCTTGTTGTCGCGAAATCGTGACCCTTTTGGCCATTGACAGCTTTGCCACCGTTCTTGTCATGAAATCATGACACTTCGAACTTTTGCTGACGTCATCCTCATCCTTGTCATGAAATCGCGACGCTTCCGGCTTCCAGTGGCTTTTCTTGCACCCTATCACGAAATCGTGACACTTTCAACTTTCGCTGACGTCATCCTCATTCTTGTCGTGAAATCACGACGCTTTCGACTTCCAGTGGCTTTTCTTGAACCCTGTCACGAAATCGTGACACTTTCAGCTTTCGCTGACGTCATCCTCATCTATGTCGTGAAATCATGACGCTTTCGGCTTTCGTACATTCCTTGCTTCATGCAGTAGCGAAATCGCTACAATTTTGTGCCTTGTGCTTCCAACTTTGCTTCTGCCCGTGAAATTATGACTTGCAATGAAATCGCTATACTTTTGTGCCTTGTATTTTTGACTTGTAGCATAATCGCTACATCTTTGAGTTCTGCACTTTTGACTGGTAGCGAAATCGCTACACCTTCGTGTTGTGCTTTTTCAACTCGTAGCGAAATCGCTACACCTTTGTTTTGTGCAAATTTTACCCGTAGCGAAATCGCTACACCTTTGCTTTGTGCATTTTTGACTTGTAGCGAAATCGCTACAGCTTTTCAACTCAACGCTTTCTCCTTGCTTCGGCCAGCGAAATTTTGACATGTAGCTAAATCGCTACAACTTTTCCACTTAACGCTTTCTCCTTGTTTTCATCGTGAAATCGTGACATTTTTGACTGTGCCTTCTCTCTCCTCCGACTTGTCGTGAAATCGCGACATTTTCGGCTGCATCTTCTCTCTCCTTCGACTTGTCGTGAAATCGCGACATTTTCGGCTGCATCTTCTCTCTCCTCCGACTTGTCGCGAAATCGTGACAGAAAACATGTCGCGATATCGCGACAGTTTTCTAACTTGTCTTTTTCTTTGAATTTTTTCTATCTTCTGCATCTGAATGACTTCTGAACTGTCTATCCATTGCATCATTGGATCTAACTGCCTGTGTTGACAACAATGACAAACTTCTTGCAACACCTTGCTCAACAATCTCCCCCTTTGGAATTGTTGGCAACACCTGTATACATTCCTGTAACTCTTCTCCCCCTTTGTCAATAATACCAAAGGGCTACTGCAGACTCCCCCTGAGTCCATCCTCACACTTCTCAGGCACAATTTGTTGCAACTGGCACAAATTATGATCATGAGCAAAAGAATAGTCAAATACTCAAATGCTCCCCCTGAGAAAGTGATCCCTGTAGCTAGTCACTTCTTAGGAAGTGTGACTACTCCTAATTTGCTTCAAAGGTACTCAAATACTTCCTTGGGCAAAGGTTTTGTAAAAATATCTGCTACTTGTTCTGTAGTTGGGACATAGTCCAATTTAACTTCTCCTTCTGCAACTTTCTCTTTCAAGAAATGATACCTTATAGCAATGTGCTTTGTCCATGAGTGCATTCTTGGATTCTTAGAGATGTTAATTGCCTTGGTGTTGTCACACTTTACCGATATTGGTTCACTAAAATTAATACCTAGATCTTTCAAAGTTTGTTTCATCCACAAGACTTGTGTGCAACATGTTGCTGCTGCAATATATTCTGCCTCGATTGTAGATAAAGAAACTGACTCTTGCTTCTTACTATGCCATGCAACCAATCTGTCCCCCAAATAGAATGCTCCTCCACTGGTACTCTTTCTGTCATCAACACATCCAGCCCAATTTGCATCTGAATATGATATAAGAGTGAAATCTTTGCCTTTTGGATACCACAACCCATACTCCATGGTGCCTTTGAGATACCAAAAAATCCTTTTAACTGCTATTACATGAGTCTCTTTGGGACTGGCCTGAAATCTGGCTACCATGCAAACTGCCTGCAGAATATCAGGTCTGGTTGTTGTTAAATATAGTAAGCTTCCTATCATTGATCTATACATGGTTTGATCTACAGGTGGAGATTTGTCTTCTTTACTCAACTTGCGACCTATTGTCATGGGAGTGTTGACTGGCTTATAGTCCTCCATAGTGAACCTCTTTAGCATTTCTTTCACATATTTGATTTGGGAAATGAATATGCCTTTCTCATTTTGATTAACTTGTAGCCCCAAAAAGTAAGACAGTTCACCAATCATTGACATTTCAAATTCATTCTGCATCTTATTTGCTAAGTCTTTACAAGATTCATCTTTGTTGCTGCCAAATATGATATCATCTACATAGACAACAAGAACAATGAGATGCCCACCTTCTATTTTCACATACATATTACTGTCCACTAAACCTTTCTTGAATCCTTGTTGAGAGAGATAGTTGTCTAGCCTTGCATACCATGCCCGTGGTGCCTGTTTTAATCCATATAAAGCTTTCTTTAATTTGCAGACAAGGTTAGGATCTTTACTGATTTGAAAGCCATCGGGTTGTTCAATATAGACCTCTTCTTCAAGTTTCCCATTTAAAAACGCAGATTTTACATCCATCTGATAAACTTTGAAGTTCTTGTGAACTGCTAGTGCTAGAAACATTCTAATAGCTTCTAGTCTGGCCACTGGTGCGAAAGTCTCTTCAAAATCAATGCCTTCGACCTGTGCATAGCCTTTGCAAACCAGTCTTGCTTTGTTTCTAATGACCTGACCGTCTTCATTTAATTTGTTTCGAAATATCCATTTGGTGCCTATTACATTCTTATTTGCAAGTCTAGGTACCAGTTCCCAAGTTCTGTTCTTTTCAATCTGATCTAACTCTTCATTTATTGCTTTCATCCAGCTGTCATCTTTGTTGGCTTCATCTATGTTTTTGGGCTCAATGCTTGATAAAAGAGAGTAATTACTTATTACTTTCCTTCTTGTTTGAACATCGGCTGTGGGATCTCCAATTATTTGATCTGTTGGATGATTTCTTTGCCAGCTGCCAGTTTTAAATTTCTTATTTTCTTGCGCTTCTGAGTCATCGATTAAGTCAACTGAATCAATTGTAGGCTTGTTCCCTGCTTCATTTATCTCATCTCCTTCAAAAACATCTTCATAGATTGGGTAGTTTTCCTCAAGGTCAGTTAACCGTGTCCTACCTTCATCAAATTTAACATCTGCACTATCCACAATTTTCTTGAGTCTCTTGTTGTAGCATTTGTAAGCTTTACTTTTTGGAGAATATCCAACAAAGACACCTTCATCTGCTCTATCTTCAAATTTTCCAAGATTGTCATCAGTATTTCTGATATAACACTTACAGCCAAATACTTTGAGATGTTTTGCTATTGCTTTTCTACCAAACCACAACTCATAAGGAGTTTTGCTTTCATGAGTCCTTAACATATATCTGTTTTGGAGGTATACTGCTGTGTGAACTGCTTCTTTCCAGAATCTGTCTGCTATTTTATTTTTTGCTAGCATAGTGCGTGCCATTTCCTGAATAGTTCTGTTCTTTCTTTCTACTACACCATTCTGCTAGGGAGTTCTAGCTGCTGAATATTGTCTCCTGATGCCATGATTTTCACAGTATTCTAAAAATTCATTTGAAATGAATTCTCCTCCTCTATCTGATCGTAAACATTTGATCCTTTTTCTTATTTCATTCTCAACTAGATGTTTGAAGGATTTGAACATTTGAAAAGCTTCTGTTTTGTCTTTTAAGAAAAATATCCAGGTCATTCTGGAATAATCATCGATACATAACATAAAGTATTTGTCTCCATTTATGCTTTGTGTTCTCATGGGTCCACATAAGTCTGTATGTATAAGTTCCAGAGGCTTGCTAGTGTGGTACTCTTTTGTTTTGAATGAAACTCTGGTTTGCTTTCCCTTCTGACATGAGGCATAGACAATATTTGAAGGTTTTCTAATGGTTGGAATATCTCTCACTGCTTGTTTTGAGCTGATTTTCACTAAGTTGTCGAAACTTATGTGTCCAAGCCTCTTATGCCACAGCCAGTTCTCTTCTTCTTGTCCAATGAAGCACATACCTTTCGAAGATTCTGAGAGTGTGTATAGGTTGCCAGACGTCCTTGAGCCGGTTGCTATTAATTTCCCACTGTTTATTTTTTTGACTTCACAACCCTGCTTCTTGAAGACTACTTCGTGTCCTTTATCACATATTTGACTCACACTTAACAGATTGTGTTTCAGACCATCCACAAACAGAACTTCTTCGACTTAATTTTCCCATCACTAATTTTGATAGATCCTTTTCCGATTATCTTGGCTCCATCATTATTTTCGAACTTTATAGAGCCACCCTCATATTTTTGTAGTTTTTCAAACTTCTGTTTATCACCTGTCATATGACTTGAGCAACCACTGTCAAGAATCCATGGAACACATTTATTTTGAGCTTTGAAAGATGTCTGTACTATTAGAGATTCCTTTTCTTCTCTGAGTTGTTTTTTCTGTTTCCATTCTGTTTTGACCGTGGTATTGGATTCTGGCTTGGATTTCCCCTTTTCAGACTCTTGCACATATCTTTCAGAATGATTTCTACTTTGTTTTGCCCTATATGGTTGAACTCTTCTTTTTTGAATTTGATTTGAAACAGAGGCACTATGACAGTTTCTAGCAATATGCCCAAAGTTGTGACAATTGAAGCATTCTACTGCATAACTTATTAGAGGAGCAAAAGCATTTCTACTAGTGAAACTTCTTGGTCCTACATTATACTTGCGATCGAGCAATTTTATGTCCATAAGCATTACATTTGAAACAGAAACCATAAAAGTAATGATTGAACCTGAAAGATGGTCTTTGCCAGTTTGTTGCAGGAGTCATAGATTTTCTTTTCTTTTGATGTGTGACCTTGGTAAAACCATCATTTTCAGTCCTCTTTTCAGGCCTGGCATCATTTCTTTCTTTTGCCTGATTAGTTGTTCTTTCAACAGCCTGTTTCTTGTCTTCACTCCTTTCAACATTTTTGGCTGATGATTCTCCTTCAACAAAGCCCAGACCAAATTTGATACCTGTGGGTCTTTGATCGCTTAAAATTTTGTCCAGCTTCATCGAAATTTCTTCATGTTTGTAATAGCAGCTCAGTTTTCGATCCAGCTCTTGTATCTGTATTCGAAGACCAACATTTTCTTCTTCCAGTTTACAGTAGCAATCTATTTTCATGGTCACCTGAACTTCAAGATCTTCGAACATTTTCTTGTACTCTTCTGTCTGTATTTTTAAACTTGTTATAATGTCATTTGCATCCTCAAGCTTCCTTGACAGTTTTTGATTTTTTCTCTTCTCAGATTTCCATTCTATAAGAGCAGAAACTAGTTCACCTTCTAGATCAACTTCAACCTCAGTTTTTTCAACAGACAGTATAGAGTCCATACCTTCTTCCTTCTCTGAGTTTTTTATCTTTTCAAAATTTTTGACTTCAAATGCCATGAATAGAGCTTCGCCTGTTCCTTCTTCAGAATCCTCACTAGAGCTGTCTTCTGAGGAATATGCATTCCTGGATATAAAGCTTTTCTTTTTGAAATTGCCTTTTTTGAAGTTAGATTTCTTTCTCCATTCACCTTTATCTTGATGTGAAGTTTCCTCACCTTTGTCCTTCTCATTGAGAGGACATTTGGTTGCAAAGTGTCCAATTCCCCCACAGTTGAAACATTTAAAAGGTAGTTTTCCTTTGTACTTTCCTTTGCCCTTTCTCAATTTTCTAACAAAGTTTGCTTCCATTTCATCTAAAATTTCTTCTTCTTCAGACTCTTGTTTTGTGTCTTTCCCTTTTTGGGCTTTAAATTTTGCTTCTTTGTCTGTAGGATTAGACTTTCCTATTCTCATTTCATAAGCCGTCAAGGAACCATGCATCTCATCCATACTAAAATGATTTAAGTCTTTAGCTTCTTCTATGGTAGAGACTTTAGAATCAAACCTGTGAGGAAGCGACCTTAAAACCTTTTTCACAATAGTAGCATCATCCAACTCTTCGCCGAGACCTCTCATTGAATTAGTGATTCCATTTACCCTTTGCATGAAGGCTTCTATGTTCTCATCGTTGGTCATTTTTAGTGATTCGAATTGAGCTCGATGAGTTTGCTACTTAGCTTCCTTGATCTTGTCATCTCCCTCATGAATATTCTCCAGTTTGTCCCACACATCTTTTCTGAAACACAGTTTATGATTTTGACCAACTCACTTGTCCACTAATCCACACATGATGGCATTTTTAGCTTTAGAATCATTTTCAAACTCCTTTTTATCGGTGTTGTCGGTTGGAGTAGTAGCAGGAGCTGTGTAACCATTGACTACAACATTCCAGATGTCAAATCCCAAAGCTCGGAGATATGTTTGCATTCTGATCTTCTAGAAAGCATAATTTGTTTCGTCAAACAGTGGTGCCTTGTTTGAGGAGAAACCTTCACCACCTGCCATAATGTCACTACTGGGATCACCCTAGCTGATTGAGCCTGTTCAGGTACCTAGCTCTGATACCAATTGTTGTAATCACAGTGACACTGAGAGGGGGGTGAATCAGTGTGATCTTTAAAATTTCTAATATATATAGTTTTAAATCCAGCAACTACTTAAAATTGATAAACGTAATATCAAATGCAGCAAGAAAGCATGACACACAACACAACAATTTAACGAGGTTCACCAATGTGGCTACTCCTCAAAATGACTGCTTGGACTACCATCCAAATCCAGTCAATGCAAAGCTACAACTTTACATAATCTTTTACCAGCACCAACTGGAAGGAGCACCAACCCCTTAACTTTATCTGCTTCAACAGAATGGAGCACCAACTCCTAATTTACCAGCACCTACTGGAAAGAGGCACCAACCCCTTATACCAAGCTACAACTTGGAAGTCAATAAAGATAATAAAAATGATAGAATAAAACTTTCACGTTGTTCCTTACAGTCTGTTATTTTTTTGCATTCTACTGCTTCTGTGCAAATCACTTCGCACTGTCTGATCGCTTCTATGTACTTCTTCGCACTGCTTCTACGCAAATCACTTCGCACTGTCCGATCACTTTTGTGTACTTCTTCGCACTCTACATGCAAAACACTCACACTGATCGATCACTTCTACGCACTATCACTTTGAACATAGATCTCCACCTCTAAACATTTTGCTCTTCTATCACGCAATCACGATATGCAGACTCGAACTATGACTTCGCACTCTACTCGACACGAATTCCTCTTGCGCAATCACTCTGCTCGCATTTGCACTCAATCTTCACACACTTTCAAACTCGAAGTAACCCTCCTTTTATAGAAGAAATCTTAGGGACAAACCCTAAGAGGCGTCGACTGTGAAACCCTAGAAAAAGTCGGCTGCCAAACCCTAAAACCCATCAGCTGTAACCCTAAGTATGTCGGCTGCAAAACCCTAGGTATGTCAGCTGCAAAACCCTAGAAAAAGTTAGCTGCCAAACCCTAAAATTCGTCGGCCTAGATTTAACTTTGTCGGCCTCAAACTCTTCTGCCACCTTCGTCACCTTCCTGTAGCTTATTGCCACGAAATAGTAACACGTCGCGAAATCGTGACACTTTTTGTGGCCGTACGCCTTCTTGACCTTGTTGTCGTGAAATCGTGACCCTTTTGGCCGTTGACATCTTTGCCACCGTTCTTGTCATGAAATCGTGACACTTTGAACTTTTGCTGACGTCATCCTCATCCTTGTCACAAAATCATGACGCTTTCGGCTTCCAGCGGCTTTTCTTGCACCCTGTCACGAAATCGTGACACTTTCAGCTTTCGTTGACGTCATCCTCATCTATGTCGTGAAATCGTGACGCTTTCGGCTTCTAGTGGCTTTTCTTGCACCTTGTCACGAAATCACGACACTTTCAGCTTTCACTGACGTCATCCTCATCTATGTCGTGAAATCGCGACGCTTTCGACTTCGTACATTCCTTGCTTCATGCAGTAGCGAAATCACTACAATTTTGTGCCTTGTGCTTCCAACTTTGCTTTTGCCCGTGAAATTATGACTTGCAACGAAATCGCTATACTTTTGTGCCTTGTATTTTTGACTTGTAGCTTAATCGCTACATCTTTGAGTTCTGCACTTTTGACTGGTAGCAAAATCGCTACACCTTCGTGTTGTGCTTTTTCAACTCGTAGCGAAATCGCTACACCTTTGTTTTGTGCAACTTTTACCCGTAGCGAAATCGCTACACCTTTGCTTTGTGCATTTTTGACTTGTAGCGAAATCGCTATAGCTTTTCAACTCAACGCTTTCTCCTTGCTTCGGCCAACGAAATTTTGACATGTAGCTAAATCGCTACAACTTTTCCACTTAACGCTTTCTCCTTGTTTTCGTCGTGAAATCGTGACATTTTCGACTGCGCCTTCTCTCTCCTCCGACTTGTCACGAAATCGTGACATTTTCGGCTGCATCTTCTCTCTCCTCTGACTTGTCGCGAAATCGTGACATTTTCGGCTGCATCTTCTCTCTCCTTCGACTTGTCGCGATATTGCGATAGTTTTCTAACTTGTCTTTTTCTTCAAATTTTTTCTATCTTCTGCATCTGAATGACTTCTGAACTGTCTATCCATTGCATCATTGGATCTAACTGCCTGTGTTGACAACAATGACAAACTTCTTGCAACACCTTGCTCAACAGTGCCAAAAACACGTTGACCTTGTCCATGCATCTGCACAAGAACTATAGGCTATTTCATCTCCTTGGCCCTTTTCAAAATGGGGCTTAGACATCATCGAAAAAATCAACCCTATGTCATATGATGGACACAAATTTATCATAACCGCTATCGAGTATTTCACGAAGTGGGTTGAAGCTATTCCCTTAGATTCTTGCACTAGAACCCAAGTTTCTAAGTTTATTTTTAATCAAATTATTTGTAGGTTTGAAATTCCTACAAATCTCATCTCGGATAATGGAACTTGTTTCAAAAATAAAGAAAAAATTATGTCAAAAATATAAAATTCAACATTGTTGGTCCACTCCCTATTATCCTCAGGGTAATGGCCAAGCAAAAGCATCTAATAAAACATTAATCAAAATCCTCAAAAGACTGGTCAATAAATCTGGTCGAGATTGGCACATCCAATTATATCCTGCTTTGTGGGCTTATCGAACTAGCATTCGCACCCCCACAGGTACTTCACCTTTTGTTTTGGTTTATGGCACTAAAGTTGTTTTTCCCTTTGAATTAGAAGTTCCTTCTTTGGCTCTGCTACTTCAAGATACTGAAGTAGGAGATGAATATCGTCTTGCTGGAAAATTTAGTCAATTGGAACTCCTAGATGAGAAGCACATCAATGCTTTGGAGCATCTTCGTGCCTACCAAAATAAGGTCAGGCGAGCATACCTCAAGAAATTTCATCATCGATCCTTTGAGATCGGCGACCTTGTCTTAAAAGAAAATCAAAGAAATACTAATGCAACTAAAGACCTTAAAGGTAAATTTGAGCCCAACTGGCTTGGACCGTATATCATCACTGCTAAATTTGGATCAAGAGCATACCAATTAGCTACCTTAGATGGTAAAGATCTTAAAGAACCTATGAACATTATGCATCTTAAGCGTTATTATGCATAAAATCTGGTCATTTCATCATTGTATATATTTTTATTTTGCATATTGTTTCATTTTAGTCATCTATATAAAAAAAAAAAAATTATTCTTTTATTCTTTCAATTCATCAATCAAAATCAAAATATAAAAACTTTAAAACCATCAAACTCTTCAAAACATTTTTTATTTTTATACCTGTCAATTCTTGAAGTATTGCAGTTATATTTTCAATTATTTTGGATAAATTAGCATTTATTTGGAATCCCGCACTTTCACACTCACATGCATAAATATCTTGATTTTATTTGGTATGATTTTTAAATCTCTCTTATATCAAAGTCCATAGTTGAATTAAATAAAATTCTGAGCATAGCGAACTGATATTGTTATTTACTTGAACTAAGTATATCTCTTCACATTAAAATGATTTCATTGCAAATTTGATACGATGCTACATAGTAGAAGTGGTTTCTTGAGCAAAAATTTTCCCCTGCTATCCTATCATGCACATGGTCTAGAATCTTTGAGAATTGACAAAAGGACAAGCTCACCCCTACCTAGAATAAAAATCCCTTGCTCTACAACCAATCCGAGCAAGTATCCCTAGTATAGGAAGCAAAAGAAAAAGTCAAAGCAAATGAGAAAAAGAAAATTATTATTTTGTACCATCGCAGCAATATTTCAGCATTGTCTCAGTTCCAAGAAAAAATACAAAAAAAAAAAAAAAAAAGAAGCAAACGCGAAAAGAAAAGCAAACAGTAATAAAATCATTTTCTCTACCCCTTGAAAAGAAAAGAAGGGTGAATGAGCTTGAATCCCTGGAATTCTCAATTATTTGAAAACTGTGAGGTAAGCCCCATAACAGGTGGTTTGTGCCCAACCCGCTTGGCCTTGGGTAATTCCTAGCGTGGTGATATGTTTGTCACATTAGCGACCTTCTTTTGTACAGACCTATGTCGGATTATGGATTAGCTAGCTCTTGATGACCCGACTTACATAGTAGTCTGGTATGGTTACATGCATATAAATCATGGTCAATGAACCCTCATTTGGTTCATTTAAATTACTTGTATTAAATTCTCTTGCTCAAAATTGGTGAATGAACAATACAATTGCACACACATTTGTATTTGAGAGATTTTGTATCATTATGATAAATCAAGATTGGTAATGAACTCACATTTGCACATGAGGGTTCCTTATAAATCTACATTTTGTCTTTGAGATAATTTAAAATATCTCTGCAATTCTTTTCGAATCATTTCATCTTCTTATTTAAGAACATTTGCTTAGCATAAAAAAAATTAAATATATGTCTTTCCAACAAACAAAAATTTTCTTTCACATCTTCAAAAAACGCCGCAAATAAAGTCATGTTTATATATTATTATTTTCTATTTATCTCAAAACCAAAAAATCAATCATGCAATAAAACTAAAATATCAAATTATTTTTTCGGATTTCGCGATGATGGTATAAGTCTATACCTATAATTCTATGCCTAGCGCAAACCATTGTTCTCATTTTATTTCCCATTCATTTTAAATTCATAAAAACATATGGCTTACATCATTATGTTACCCAATTGTGCTTTCAAAAAAACGCAAATTTTTCTATTTTATGTCATTATGTCAACATTCAATTTTGCAATGATGGTATAGTTCCTAGGGACTTATTCAAAAATTTTATCACACTTAGGAATGTATGCCTAGCAAAAAATCATATTTCTTTAAAATGTCATACATAATATTTTTTATGAAAATCTGAAAACAAATCATCACCATCATCATTTTCATCATCACAACACAAAAGTCTTAAGACAGTCTCTTAAGCACCCTTTTACTTTTAACAATATTTCTATACTGGGATTAGCTTGACGACCTAGCGAGCGACGACTCCATGAAATGGTCTATAACAGCAACAATGTCCTTTGAAATTATTGTTAGAAGTCCCTTTTATTCTCATCAAATCACACCACAAAACAACCAATTTATTCACATCAGATTATTTTATTTACAATTTTATGGCATGACATAACATTATAATTTATTTCCAACGACATAATTACATAAATAATCAATCACAAAATTCAAATATTAAAGCATCATACAACATATACACAAGTCATATCATCAAAAAGACGATCTATATATATATCAATCAATTATGTACATCATCTGGATTGGTATGTCACAATCAATACCCTGGCATACTCAATCCCCTCAAAAAGTAATAATAATACAATCTGCAGTCTATAGCAGCTAGCCTCGAGAAGCCCTCGAGCTCTCAGCCTCATCTCCTCCCTCGCCTTGACGTGGAGGAGGTGGTCCCATAGAGGTCCGGGCTATGTCTCGGGTCCTCATCGTCGATCGTGAGGATGTCCTCGACGATCCCATCATGACCGGCTCCGTAATGGGGGCTGGAAATGGTATCCTCTGCCCCTCTGTATCCACCAGTAGAAAACCCGGGGCCTCTCTCGGTCAACCCCTGTTAGTGGGAGCCCTACCAACCTCCGCATCGCGATGTGCTCCCAGCACCAAACCTATAGTAGTGATGTCAAAACCAGACATTGACCTCCCTTGTATATGACCCCATGCAGGATCCTATACAAGCGGCACAGTACAAATCTATCCCATGCATATCTATATTTGTGGTCTCTCATGTCACAGACCACATCTAAAAGGAGCCAGGGTAATCTGCACCCGCTCTGGTGGCACAACAGTAAGCCACCCACTATCTCGGCCAACACCCTAGTCAACCTAGATGCCCCAGGCATCTGCCTTAGAGACTCGATATTCACTTCACCCTTCTCTAGGGTGAAGCTCGAGTCTCCGCTCAGCCTCATCATTTCCTGGCCCTGATTGGCCGCAGGAGTCACCAGTCGTCCCTGTATGGGGATCCTAAAGATCCTCCATACGTCCTCTAGTGTGGGAGCCATCTCCCCTATCGGTAATCGAAAGCAAGATGACCCCGGATACCACCTCTCTGCTAGGGCTATCAGTAGCCCCATGTCCGTTTGTACTTGTGGCATCTCTGTCACATGCTGCAAACCGACCTGTGCTAGTCAGTCACGCTCCGCCTGGACGAGTGCGACTATGTCATCTCTCAGCCCCTCGTATTTCCACTCTCGACTCTTTAGTAATCCCCTCTGCAAAACAAATAATAAAACAACAAAATTCATTAATAAACCAATCATTAAAATCAATTAAATGCAATTCAAACAAGCTTAATTTCATAACAATGATGATATCGTCCTAAATTGGGCAAAATCATCCCTTGTAGGACGAAATCATCTCCAATTTCGCAACTTGGGGATCGCCCCTAGTTCATCGATTTCACCCTTAGACGAAATCGACGATCTAGGGACGATTTCAACGAAATAGGGACGATTTCGTCCCGACATCGTCGACGGCCTAAAAATGGTTGTGATGCCCCAAAACAATCAAAATTTCAATCAAAAAATTGCACAAAACAAATTCAAACATCATTCACTAGGATTAGATCCTTACCCATAGCCCATGATGGACCTTTGTCGATCGGTGTGTTGTCTCAACCATTTTGTCTGTAGAGCTCTAAAACAGTAAAAATGAATTAGGGTTTTACCTTATTTTCTTAATTTTATTTAAAATCAACAACATTTTTTTTTTTTTTTTTGCTTTTTCGCGCTTTTACCTCAAACGTTCGATTTGGGTAAAAACATAGAGGGGGCACCATAGTCAGCAGTCATACAATTTGACCTAGAATCATCGTCTAGAAAATTGAGTAAATTTTTGTTTTCTCGTAAAACGGGAAGAACTCGTCTTTAACGCATTTTCTTCGAAAAATTTGCTAAAGAGGGGGCAAAATGTAGCACCCTAAAATTGGCATAGTTAAACCTTAGTAAAAAGATAAAAATTTGAATTTTAACCCAAACCACCCGTTAACCGCCCATTACCCGCTCCCCTTGTTTTTCACGCTATTTTTAGGATTTGTTTTGACCGTTGGACGATATCATCGCCGATCAGACGAAATCGTCCCATATCTGACGAATTCGTCTAGAACAAAATGTCCAGATGATTTTGTCCCAAAACCCAATTTTCATAATTAGCTTATGTTTCAACAGCTTCTCTAACTTGGGCAAAAAGTGTGTCTGCGCGGTTAGAGTCTCCCCCGTTGGAGATCTCCCAAATTGAGATGATCTCCAACCTCCTAACCTCCTCCTAATCCTATATAAACTGGGATTTTCTCAGTTTATCCCCCTAAACCCCCTGGCTGACTGATTTCCCTGCAAATTTAGTTCCTTGTGCATTAAAACATCCTTGCACCATCATTTGCTTTCTATATTTCATGTTTTCTTGCAAGAATTTTACTGTTTTTCAGTCGAAGTAAGCTCGGATCATCGAAGGCGATTCCAGACGATTTCGGACGATCCTGTCGAGGATCGACGATGATCTCATACGATTGGAGGTGATCTTGACTGTAGTCCATATTGGGGGCAATCAGAGCCCGAAGTTTGCATTTTCTTATCTTTTCTCTTCATTTTCTTATGCATTAACTTGGTTTATTTTATTTTTGCATCTTGGAGTTCACCTCATTTAGTGCAGATGCATGCTAAAGTTAAAATAAATTATTAAAGTAATGCATTTTCCTTTAATCACTATCTGGATCTATCATTTAGGCAAATTTACTATCATTTCCCCTTGCTTTTGCAATTGCATTTTGGTTTTTGGTATCTATTTTTGTGACTGTAGGTTTTTGACGATGAATTCGTCAGATCGACGATGATCTCGTCTAATCTTAGACGACCGATTGAGATCTAAGACGATTCTGTGCAATTTCAGACAATTACGTATGATTTGAGATGATTTGGACTTCTACAAATATCATAATCTTCATCAGACATCCAAAATCAGGTATATTCTGTCTTATTAGCATACTTTCTATGTTTAGCACTTATTCATGTTTTCTATATTCACATAAATCAGCATTGGCATATAGAATAGCTTAGATTCATCTTGGCAAAACCTAGGAATTGAATGATTAAAGTACAAAATGAACACATCAAACCTACCCTCAACCTAGGCGTGGAAACTGCCACTCAAAAGTTTCCTGGTGAACCCACCATCCGTCAAAAATTCACCCTTATACCCCTCCCCCGAGAGGCGCAGACCTTCAAAGGGCCTCTTAGTCCGAGGTATTGTCCCATCCTTCTCGCATCCCCCTTTCGGGCACGGATCCTATAGCCTGAAGGTAAGGATGCAAAAAATCTGGAGCGATACAATTTTAAAAAATGATTTTTATGAGTATTTAATTGGTTAAAAGTATGGGCTTTTAATTGATTAAAGAAAAATGGTTTATAAGTATTTAATTAGTTAAATAAATGAGTTTTTAATTGATTAAATAAAATGGTTTTTACATTTTTTTTTTGTTAATTTGAGTAGTATTTACAACGGGTTTTGAAAGGGACCCAAAACCTTATTACATTTGGGCTAAACCATCGTATGCAAGGATAGCATTTTCAAAAAGGTGTTACCACCCACCCCACAACCCCTCGAAAACCCAGAGGGAAGACCACTAAATAGAGGATGCATTAAACAAAAGGAAAAAACAAAAAAGCAGTAAACAAAAGCTTGCCAATAGACCACTGTTTCCTTCAGACACCGGTAACGCCTTGGAGGATCTGTGTGTCGTTGGTCTTGGGGTTTGGGTAACGCCTTAATTCGGTCGAGTGGGGAGCATGCTAGCTTTACCATAATTTTTTGCTCCCGAGCTTGATCCTAGTGACATATCTGATCCACACATGGCCCCTACCTCTACATTGGGACAATGGTCCAACAAACCCGCTAGTGGTGATGAAAGCCTCTACGATTAGATTTGAAAAATTTGCATCATTGGGACTTACCATTTTTATTCCTATCACAACTTGTTGCATCAATTATTTCTTGGGGAAAGCTTTCTCTCTAGATTTTGAGACTGGTTGATGATGCTGCCAAGTTGGCCATGAGATCGGCTAGTTGATTGGTCTCCTTGAAGTTATGTCGGATGGTCATCTGCGGGTGACTTTGGAGGATTTTTCTAGATTCCTAGATGGTATTGAAGACTCTCCAAGATGGAGTCCTATCATTCCTCATATAGTTGATAATATTTAGGGAATCACCCTCGATGATGGCCTTTCTGGGGTCCTCCTGAAGCAAGACAAGCCCCCTCCACAGGGCCCTAGCCTCCACAACATTGTTGGTCTGAGACCCAATAGGTTTTGCAAATTCAAGGATCATGTTGCCTTCATGGTCTCGGATTACTCCTCCTACCCCGGTAGGCCCAGGATTTCCCTTGGAGGCCTAGTCAAAGTTTATCTTGACCCATCATTTTAGAGGTGACATCCACTTGAGATTGGCCCTGGGATTGGGCTTTGGTTGAGCTCTAGGGTCTTCTTCAGGGATACCAAGAGATTTGAAAAGGGCACGCTCAAGAGCCTGGGTAGGGGCCATGGAACAAGGGATGATCTGGATGTTTTCAACAACATAGGTAATGGACTTGGAGGCCATAGCTAGGGGGTCCCTAGGGGATGACGAGAAGACCCTGGAGTTGCACTCCATCTAGATTTTACAAATCAGGTGATGGAGGCAGAAATACCAGAGGGATCGAATCTTGGGATTGCTAAATGGGTTCAACCACTAGGAAAATAGGTCAATGATGGAGTTGGGTTGGACCCACTGGATATGGAAGGATTTGAACAAGTGGTGGAGGGCTATAGAAGAGAAAGCATAGTTGGTGAAAAGGTGATTCGTGGACTCCCAACTTGAAAGGCATAGGTAGCAACGGTTGGGGATCATGAACCCTCTTTTGGCTAGGTTCTCAAGCGTGAGGATCTTGTTCTGAATGGTTGTCCAAGAGAAGAAACTAATTTTGGGGATGAGCTTCTTCCTCCAAACCAGGTTAAAAGGGATGGTTGCAACCTGAGCCGGCTCTTGGAAGGAATAGGCTGACTTTATAGAGAAGGACCCTTCATCAGTTCCTCTCTAGATAGGCCTGTCCTCTACCTCTCCCATTGGAATGGTGACTGCATTGAGTAAGCTAGAGAGGGCAGCAGCTTGAAGGGGGAAGTTGCCCACGTCAATGGATCTCCACCTGGGCCTTCCATTGTGATTGGTGATAAAATTTGCAACCTTACTCCCCATGATGATGTCAGTGGATGGTTTAAGGATCGCCAACTCCCTATTCTCGCTCAGAGGTTCCTCTTGAAGCCACCTGTCGTGCCAGAAGTCGATGGTGTTCCCATTCCCCAGAATCCATATGTTGCCTTTTTGAATGAGACCTCTGGTCTGGGTGATGGATTTCCAGAACGCTGACCCATTTCGAGGCCCCTGATCATTCAAGAAATGGTGGTTTTGCAAGTATTTATTTTTTACTATCTCGACCCACTCGACATCATTGTTGGTGTAGACCTTCCACATGTGCTTGGCTAGGAGAGCGAGATTCATTTGGGATACTTTACTAAGCCCAATCCCTCCTTTGTTTTTGCTACGATAGACCAAATCCCAGGCCACCAAGGGGAGTCTCCTCTTGTCCTCACTCCCGGACCATAGGAACCTCTTTTGGAGTTGTTCTATCTTGGAGCTCACAAATGCTGGAATTCTAAAGACAGACATGAAGTAAACTGAGATGCTCTAGAGGCAAGTCAAAGTGAGGGTGGCCTTGGATGCTTGGGAGAGGAGGTGACCTTTCCACGAGGTCAGCTTTTTTTGGATCCTTTCAATGACATTATTCCACATGGGCCTAGTGGGATTACCAGAGAATAGGGGAAGCCCAAGGTAGGAAGTGGGAAGAGCCTTCGAGGAGCACCCAAGGATCCTCGAAATCTTAACTTGCCTGGGATGAGGGGTGTTGATGAAATATATTTTGCTCTTGAGGAGGTTGATATTCTGGCATGTAGCATCCTCATAGAGGCAAAGGATGTGCTTTATGGTCTTGGCCTAGGCGACGGATGCTGAAGTGGCCAAGATAGTGTCATCAACGAACTGCTGATGGGTGACTGGGTGGAGACCAGAGGTAATTTTGATCCCAAAGATGAGCCCTCTTCTACTAGCACTTGCAATGGTCCTCCCTAGAGCCTCGGCCAGGATTATGAACAAAATTGGGGACAGGGGATCTCCCTATCTCAGTCCTTTAGAACTCGGGAAGAACCCAACAGGGGACCCATTGACTAAGACGGAGAACCATGGAGAGGATATGCACCTTTTGATGAGATCGACCCAAGTTGGGTGGAAGCCAAATTTAAGGAGAACCTCGGTGAGAAACTCCCAATTGACCCTATCGAAGGCTTTGTTCATGTCTAGCTTAAGAAGGAAAGCTGGTTTCTTGGCCAAGGTGGCAGAATGCAAGGCCTCATGGATGGTGATCACCCCATCTGTAATAACTCTCCCTTTGATAGAACTACCCTGATAGGGATCAATGATGAGGGGGAGGATCCCCTTGAGCCTGTTAGCTAGAGCTTTGGTAAGGATTTTGTAGAGGACGTTGTAGAGGCTGATAGGGCAAAATTTAGATAGATATTTGCAGGCTTGCACTTTGGGAACCAGGGCAATGAAGGTTGAGTTGATCCCTTGAGGAATGGCCTTGGATGACTGAAGATCTCTAACTGCTACACACACCTCAGGCCCAATCAAGTCCCAAAATGCTTGGAAGAAGTGTAGAGGGAATCCATCAGGTCTGGGAGCCTTGTCAGGCTACATAGAGAACATGGCTCCTTTGATCTCTTCATCTGCTAGGGGACTAATGAGCATTTCATTAGTGGAGGAACAAATGAAGTAGGGGATATTGTCCAAGAGAGCCTTTGTCGCTTAAGGGGATTCCAAGGAGGAGGTGCCTAGGAGGGACTGGAAGAAGTTGGCGGATTCATCTCGAATCTCATAAATATCCCTTGTGACCCTCCCATCGCTGCAGGTGAGTTTTGAGATTTTATTGGTACTCATGTTTCTCAGGGTGGATGCATGAAATAATTTGGTGTTCGAGTCACCATCCTTGAGCCACAGGGCTCTCGATTTTTACCTCCAATATATTTTCTCTCTAGCCAAGATGTTGTGGAACTCTGCTAGGAGCTTTCTCTCTTCAGCTCTGGTGTTGCTGTCTTGGATGCCTTCCTGGAATTGTTGTTCTATGATCTCTAGCTTCTCTTTAATTATTTGCTTGCTTTCAAAAATGCTACTAAATGTTTCTCTATTCCAAGTCCTAATATTTTCCTTGATAAATCTGAGTTTTTGGTAGATTTTCCTAGATGAGAGAGTTGGTTTCTGAAATCTGGATGGTGGAACCACATCACCTCGAAGCAAAAGGGGCTTTTTAAAGAGGGAGCTTTAGCAGCTTCAAACAGAAGGGGACTATGGTTAGAGCCTATTTTTGGGAGGTATTTGAGGGTGGCATCCCCAAAAATAGGGATAGCCTCTCTGGATAGCAGGACCCTGTCCAATTTGACTTGGATGAGATTTTTTCCAGCCCTTCTATTACTCCAAGTGAACTTGGCCCCCTTTAGCTGGACATCCATAAGTTCATTCGCATCAATGAATTCCCCTAGTTCCTCCATGCTTCTGGTAAGTAGGGTGTTGCCTCCTTTCTTGTCAGATGGGAACAAGGGGCTATTAAAATCTCCTGCGAGGATCTAGGGGATGGTTTTGAACGAGTTTCTCATATGGCTAATCGAGTTCCACAACGAGGCTCTTTCAAGAGGGTTATTGGGGGCATAAACATTGGAAAGGATCCAAGTGTTGTTGGTTTTGTAGTGGAACAACATGTTGATGATTCTGTTGGAGGAGGATATGAGTCTTCCCTCCACTTTGGATGGATCCCACATGTATAACAACCCTCTGGATGTTCCATGGGTAGGAGTGAAGACAAATTCACTTTTGTTCCATATTGCTTTGGCAACTTTGGGGGAAGAAATCTCATCTACTTTAGTTTCTTGCAGGATGAGGATTGTGGGATTATAATATTTCCTTAGATTAGCGGTTGCCCATCTCTTGGGGTCCCCGTTGAGTCCTCTCACATTCCAAGTGAGGATCTTCATTTAAACCTTTTTGAGGGATTTCTTGCCTCCCTTCCCCTGCTGAGAAGGAGGTTTGGATTTTTTTGGTTCGTCTCTTATCAGATTGAGGGAGTCAACCAATAGGGTGGCTTGAAATCCATTTGCTATGTCATCTTCGACTTCTTTCCTTCTCTGCTCGGCAAGGGATGGCCTTCCTCTTTTCTTGTCACTTTCGAATTCGGTAAGGGATTTTTTGCTCTGGGTCCTTTTGGGGTTGAAGCCTTCTAGGGTGGACTGGGATGGGACATGACTTCCCTCACTTTCATCATCAGAGGATGTTGGTCTAGAGGTTTCCAATGGGGGGAGGGAGGGACCTGATTTGGAAGGGGACTCAAATGAAACTATTTCTATCGATCCTGCCTTGGAAGGGTCAAAGTGAGGAGGGGGAGGGGGATCAGCCGAAGGGGGGACTACATTACCCTCAAAGGAAATAGGATTAGATGTGAGTAGTGGACATACCTATTCAGATTACGAATGTGAAGGAGGATTGATGATTTGATTCCCTTTGTCTTCTGAGGGCTTGCCTTTCCTTTGGTTTGAAGCTTGGTTTACCTGCACATATGAGCCAAATTTTTAGGGACCGGGATACCCATTCTTTGGATGATAATTTTGAGGCAAATGAAACCGATCTTGGGGTCTAGGAGGAGCCCTCGGGACGAAGGCCCCATCCTCGGTTTCCTCTACAGTTTTAGTTTTGAGGAGAGGAAACTGGTTTCTGAGGTGGCCTTGCATGTGACACTAGACACAGAAGGTTGGCTTATTTTCATATTCCAATGGTTGACACCATCTGAAGGACCTCAAAATCAGGTTAACAAAGGATGGTAGCTCGGACTCGAGATTGGCATTCATGCAAATACGTACGTGGACCATTCTAGAGCCTCATTTAGTTGCAAAATAAATAGCCACCAGCTCGTTGACTATTCTCACAATAGCTTTTAGGACTTCCTCTTGCCATAGATGGAACGACATATCTAGGATGCGGACCCAGATGGGAGCGAAGTCGATGCTCTAGGTATTTGGATTGAAATTCGTCGCCCATCATCGAAGAAACAGGCTCCTCCTCCCTAGGAACCAGGGTCCTCCTATTAGTATGTGACTTACATCATCATGATTGCCTAGTTTGATGACAAAGAACCCCCTGGAGAGGGCGATGATCTCCATGTTTCCTAAGGTTTTCCATTTGGAAAAGGCCCATCGCCTTATTGTCTCCATATCTGGCCGCCCCCCAACAAACTTCCCGATCAGGGAATAAGAAGCCTTTGAAACATAGTTGGAAAAAACCTCCTCTGGGATGATAATATTCGATCTGACCTGAGTTAGGTGGGAATCTGAGGTTTTTGGAGAGATCACCTCACCAATCGTAACTTGTGCATAAGACGGCCCACCAAGGTTTCCATGAATGGGGCCCTCAACAGGTCCTTTTTTGGGAGGCTCCTTGTCCCGGGAACCCACGTGGGGCATTCCTTGGAATCCTGCTTCACCATTGACGGTACCATTCTTAACTGGACCAGATCCTCCATCCATCGCTCTAGCATTTCGGATCCTGCCGTCGCTGTCGCTGCCCTCCATCTCCACCATTGCTCCTCCCAGCTATTGAATCTCTTCTTTTCTACTCCTTTTTATACGTATTTGATTAGTTAAAAGTATGGGCATTTAATCGATTAAAGAAAATGATTTTGTGAGTATTTAATTGGTTAAAAGTATGGGTTTTTAATTGATTGAAGAAAATTTTTTATAAATATTTAATTGGTTAAAAGTATGGGCTTTTAATTGATTAAAGAAAAATGGTTTATAAGTATTTAATTGGTTAAAAGTATGGGCTTTTAATTGATTAAAGAAAATGGTTTTTATAAGTATTTAATTGGTTAAAAGTATGGGCTTTAACTTGATTAAAGAAAATGGTTTTTATAAATTTTTTATTGTTAAAACTATGGGCTTTTACTTATTAAAGAAAATGGTTTTTATAAATATTTATAAAAACCATGGACTTTTATTTAATTGGTTAAAAGTATGGGCTTTTAATTGATTAAATAAAATGGTTTTATAAGTATTTAATTAGTTAAAAGTATGGGCTTTTAATTGATTAAAGAAAATGGTTTTGTGAGTATTTAATTGGTTAAAAGTATGGGCTTTTAATTGATTAAAGAAAATGGTTTATAAGTATTTAATTAGTTAAAAGTATGGGTTTTTAATTGATTAAATAAAACACATTTTATGAGTATTTATTAGGTAAAATTTTAGGCTTTTAATTGATGAAAGAAAATATTTTTTTATGAGTATTTAATTAGCTAAAAGTATGGGCTTTTAGTTAATTAATTAAAAGGAACGATTTTTATGGGTTTGTTGAATTAAAGGTATGGGCTTTTGATTAATTGAAAGAATGTTTATTGAATTATTCTATGCATGATATATGATAAATGACTTTCATTCTTAAAGGATAAGATGACTCTCGTTCTATGATGAGATGATTGATAGATGGTTTTCATTCTTGGATAATGAATACACTTTGTGTGATCAATGAAAGAAGTATGCTAGTATGGAAAAAGGGAATATTAGATTAAAGAGTGGGTGTGGGAATATTATGGGGTTTCCTTCTGATTATTGATTCAATGATTTATGCATAATTACATTGTGTAGATTGTATAGTTGCAATTTGGCATCTAATTTATAAATGCACATGTTTCATAAAGCATTTAGCAAATTCATTTAGTTGCATGCTTCATAAGATCTATGAGTTGTCCTGATCCCTTACTACTATCAATTGAGCAATGGAGAAGCAAGAAGAACAAGGAAGACGCTTAGATATAAGACATTGACCTTTTTGATACATATTGTAGTGAAGCTCTTATTATGGAAAACTTATTGTAAAATAGACTCTAGCATGAGTAATCTCCTAGTTGGATGATGATGTAATGCTCTATTCTTTTAATGTGGTGATGCTTTACCACACTTGAATTATGTAATGATGAATGGGAGATGTATCTTTTACTTGTTATAAATAAAGGATCTATGATGTCATAGTTTCTTAAACTATCATGCCTTGTTATTGTTTTAGATGGAAAATTACATCTTATTCATGTGTCCTCTTTTGATGAAGAAGTAGATGTTATCTAATGTTTAATTAAGTAGGTAGACTTAATTACATCCTTGTTTAAAGAAAGAAATATTAAGAGATCTTTATGGTTTAATGTAGTAGATAACTTAGAAATAGTATCTAAAAATGTTTATGCTTACAAGTTGAAAGTATAGAGAGAAACCTAAGGGATTATGGGATCCCTTATGGAGGAACTTCAAGTAATCTTGTTCTTCAAGGAACTCTTCTAAAAACTAAACTAGTTAGATACACTAAAACATCAAATAGATTTAAGATCAATGAATTTGGTTATCACTAGGAGTGATGGAAGGAATAAGTTAGCTCATCGTGGAGATGAGACTGATAGCTTATTTGCATTACGCTTAGTGCACCTACATAGATGGACTTATGTATGGTGTAGTGATGGGCGTACTCTTTTGACAGACTGAAAGGGATAAGTTAGCTCATTCATGGGGATGAGACTGATAGCTTATTTGTAATACACTTAGTATACCTACACAGGTAGACTTATGTATGGTGTAGGGATGGGCATATCCTTTTGATAGATTAAGGAAGGGGATAAGTTGGCTCATTGTGGATATGAGACGGACAACTTAAAACACTAGATTAGCCTTGGACGACTTCATAGAATGACATACGCTGGGTAGGGATATGTAAATCCCTACCAAGTATATGTTTATAAAAATAAAAATAAAATCCCCACGACACCACTTGCATTATCGGTGATGTGACTCGGGTTCAATCCCCATGACGGATATGTATATGTATAAGAAGTATTTACTCAATAATAAAAATAAGTAAAATCTCTCTAGTTTGTTAGGTTTTTGGGTTGTTACAGATTTCCTTGCTTCATCTTGAATTTAGTCTCATGACCAATTTCTTTTCTCTTTATTCATTTTTGTTACTTTACAATCTCTTGTCATGTGTCTACTCTCATAACAATTGTGACATTAGAATACAATGTTTTCATAATCCACTTGTTGATCCATTCTATTGATTCAAAATTAATCTTTATGGATTGTGGCAAAGGTTTTGAAATATCCACTTGTTGGTGGGCCTAATGACAAAGACTTTAGAACTCTAAGGAGGAGGTCCAAGATTCAAATCCTGTGAGGGAAAGGGTTGTTCACCATGCTTCGATCTTCGATAAATGAAGTATGGTTGGATAACCATGTATTGGGTAAACAACATCCTCCATGAAGAATGTCCTATATGGCCTATGGTTTTGTGAACTTTAAAAACTAATGTATCTTAAACTTTATTCTCTTGATTCAGATTTAGTTTTAATGAACTATGACAAAGGTTTTGAAATATCCATAGCAACACGTAAAAAGGTATATACAACATGATTTAGCTCCTTCGTAGTTCATCCCTTCCAAATAAACTCCCCTACGATATTTTCAATTTACTTTAAAACATCATTGTTGATAGGTTGTTATAGAAGTCCAAAAAGCCTAATCAACAAAATAAGTCTTAATAGTTTTGATCTAGATAGAAAATATCTCACTCCATAATCTTAAATATAGGGTACCTCTCCTCCTAAACCATGAGCCACCTTTCATTATTTTATCTTCGATTTCCAAAATAGAAAACCAAATTGGAAAAGATGATAGAAAAAAGTTTTAAGAAGAAAATTTATGGACTAACTTGAATTTAGTCCCCATTTTTAAGATGCATTTTGCAATGCTTGGTCATCCAACCCTTGATAGTTCACTTCCAACATAATATCTACTGCTTGGATTGGATTTGCCATATATTTGCTCTTTCTCATCTTCAACTTACATATCTATACTTCTAACTAAAGCATCTTTACTTCCAATTAAAACTTCCAAATATAACTTTGCTTTCATACCACCTCACTAAATAGCTCACATTCCTTACAATTTATTTTATAATGATATTTAAAATTAAAAAATTATTACAATTAATTATTATTATTATTATATATTATTATTATTATATATAATTGGTTATATAAAATTAAAAGAGACTCATTTATATTATGTTTTAACACAATTTGAACAGGAAACTAACTATTTGATCAAATCTTTTTTAAAACTCTTAAGCTCAATTAACCATCGCACAAATAAAATAAAATAAATCATTTCACCCGTCTAAAATAAAAGGATATAATAAATAGTAACTTTATCTCAATGAAGTTCCTCATGTAAGTGTTTTTTTTTAACCTAATGTAAGTATTTTTTTTTTTTTTTCTAAAATAAAAGGATATAATAAATAGTAACTTTGTCTCAATGAAGCTCCTCATGTAAGTGTTTTTTCAACCTAATGTAAGTGTTTTTTCCCACTTTAGGTAATGTAATACTCTCTGATAATATCTATTTATAGCTTTATATCTCTAGTTTTCATATTGCAATTTAAATTTTAAATTTTTATTTCTATAAAAATTATTATATAACAATCGCCAGGGCCTCTTTAAAGATTCATCAAAGAGAAGCTCCATATGTCTTCTTCACTCCAAGCATTTCATTTCAAAATACGAAGAAGTTGGAAGGAGAGTTCTTGATTTGATTACAGTATCTGCTTTCTAATCATTGAACAGGCCAACATGGCTCCAATCCCCATTTTGGTCCTGGGCACCCACTTCTTTTATCAATATATTTATTATATATTCCTCCTGCCACCCACTTGCACATCTCTCGATTCAAAATTTCCACAGGCCCACTTGTATTCCACAACTTTCAGATTATCATAATTTAACTGCAATCCTAAGATGGGTACCATAGGCCTAGGTTCTACCTATGGGCATGTGGGACCCACCTAGAGTTGCAGGGCATATGTCCCATGTATGCAAAATCATGCTTCATGTTTAATTATGATTGAGCAGTTGCAGGGCATATGTCCCATGTATGCAAAATCATGCTTCATGTTTAATTATGATTGAGCAGTTGCAGGGCATATGTCCCATGTATGCAAAATCATGCTTCATGTTTAATCATGATTGAACTTATTTATGTAATTATGTTATGTCCCCGGAACAGGCTACATCATTGGTGGTTGACACCTACTTCCACCTTTTCCGAAAATTCGGGGATTTTTTTTTTTTTTTTTTTTACAGATCATTGACAGAAGTGGTATGAAGCATAAAAGCACCCACTAGCCATGTACAATAGTATGTAGATGTACAATTAGAATACTACCTGAATTTGGTAGATAAGAATGTATATCCACAACCTAAAGCCCATTTATGGATCTGTCTGAGCAAGCTTTTGTTTAAGCAAAAGTTGACCATACCAACTCATAGAAAACAGAGGGAAGGAAAAGCTGCAAAGTCTGTCAAGTCCTGATAAAAAAAGAAAGATTAGAACCTATCCTTCTCATACAATTCTAGAAAGTTTAAGGGTCCTTGCAGAGACCAGAAGAGATTCGATGTTCATCAAGGGTCATTATTCCAATGTCTTGGGGAAGAAACCCTTCACAGGTGGAACAGACAGTTAAAAGACAATATTTGCAGGTGTAAGAAAAAGCCTGTAGAATCAGAATCTCCCCTGCAAAAGTGTATTCATTCCCTCATCCATCTGCTTTCCAATGGGTTGTCCTGATTTCTAATGCATACATTTTTCATAAATTGTCTAAAGATCTTATCCTAGCAACTTTATCCCTTTGCATAATTGAGCCCCCTCTAGGTCCACAATTTTGTCTCAAGTGGTGGCACAGTTAATTTTTGTAGTTTTCAGGACTAGGTGTAGCACGTAAAGTCTTCATCTAATACGGGAGGATTGAAACAACTTTGTAATTGTGGATATGGATCACCAACCAAAGGACCAAGCCAGGAGTTCAGCAAAGTATCCTCAAAACAATCAGTTATATGACATTGCATGTGGCAGTCGATGTCTTGTCATATGACTAGGAACCAACAAATGGTGGAATTGATTAGCATAAATTGCAGTCTTATAATGTTTGGAAACAAAAAATTTCCCCCTTACCATACACTTCACGTTCAGTCAGCCCTATTGGCTGATTGAGTTCATTTATATCTAGTGTTTAGTGTCAACTCATATTACGTATGTAATAATAGACTAAACCCCAACCATTCTGCTCATCCAACTGGCTCAGGTTTTTCGCAAGGTTATTGAAGAACACAGAGAAAGTTAGATCCAACTGGGCCAGTTTTTTTCTCAAGGATATTGAAGAACATAGGGAGTCTTAGATGAGCAGATCAAACATGTTCAACAAAGCACCCATGTGAAATGCCTCGAACGCGGCTTGGTGATATGATGTAGTAGTTAAGACCTGATTAGAACACATATGGCAGCAAATGTCATTTGAGGTCGTCTTTTAATTGGTCTCAAACTCTTAACATAGATACTTCGAATTTGTGGAGCACCATGCAATTACAAGCTACATGTATCTTGCCAAGTGGAGATATCATATCAAGTAAACTCAGGTCCCATTAGAATACGACACTATGAAAAGAAAAAAGCTATGTCTATATTTTAGTGACAAACATGTAATCCATCCCATCCAACCCCTTTACTTGCCTCAATTGCTGACAAATATGCAGTTCTACTAGGTTGATAAGGTCCGACTATTTGAAATGAATTGTTAAGTCTTCATACAATGGCTACTAGAGAAGAAGAGATCTATTAAGAACATCCTGACAGAGGTAGATGACACACAACACAGACATGTCTATTTTGCATGGCTCAATCAACATACCTTTGTGAAATAACATGGCAGGTGAGGTGGATGCATATGGCAGTTGCCAATTAAAGCAATCTTCTTCACCCCATCTCAATAGTTGACTCCACCAAACATTTTAGCAACATGCAAGAAACAAACCTACTTTTGTCCCGAAGTGGCTTCATCCAATTCATGTTTGGGATTACAGTTCAGAAGTTGTCTGAAATCTGTTCAAAAGCTGGGTCCATAATTCTTCAAGATGCTGATTTAGAGTATAAGATGTTAGATAACATTTGAAATTAAAATTAAAACTGGACCCACCCATCTATCCTGTTCTAGGCTTTAGATTGACAGAGCCATTGATCATCTTTCTGTTTTTGCTTTGCTTGACTTTTGGTTTTCTTCATTGGACCCATATATTCATCTTAGAATTTATTTTTCTATAAATGTAGTATTTATTCATCTCAGCATTTAGTTGTCTATAAATACAGTATAATTCCCATAAGATTTGAAAGACTGAAACTTTGTCACATTGACCATCACCTGTTCCCATATGGTCTATGCTTTCTTATATCCATATGTCCTACTTATGAATCAAAGTAAACCAGTAATATAAAAAATGACAGTACACATACATGCATGATGTTGAAAATGGTTCAAAATGTAACATAAGCATATGCATCAAGCAAAAGTGCACCTGGAATGGATCATCAAATCACTAGAGCAATAGATGAACAAAATGAAAACATAAACAACAGTACAGGAGAAAAAATTAAACTCTCTTCTACTTCCACCCCTATTCTCATTTTATTCTAATCTTCCTCTTGCTTTCCTTAATAGATAGCTAGAAATACACAGCCATATATATATATGAATACTTGTTGCAGTATATTTATCATCACAAAGTAAAAATAAAACCCAGTCACCACAAAGGCACTGATATCCCTTGTATATGCCTGAACTTGTCCACACATTTTTTCACAATCTTGATCATTCCATTCGGCTGATGTTCCAAAGGGGCTACTCTGTACAAGTCCTGCAATCTGTCTCTTATTGACTAGAATAAGCTACACACAAACACTTATATGGTAAATATAACATAAAAAAAACAAGAACCCCTAAAATCCTGCAATAAGCCTCTATCCGACATTCCTCTATTTCTATAAAACCCAGCCTCCCATGTGAGAAAACAAAATGGCGCAGATTAGAAGGGCTGTGAAACTCTGGTCCCTTTCATTTCCAGATGCATCTCTGCAGAAGATTGGAGATCAGGATTGGCAGCAGTTAAGCCTTGGTATGGAGGATTCACTATAGAGGCATTTTGAGTATAATATACCTGTGCAGGATTTGCCTCATAACCCATCTGACTAGGAACCTGCATGTGTTGGTAACTATATTGCTGATCAGGATGCATTGAAGGAGCTGAGTTGACCTGCTGGGGAGGCCTGTACATCATCCTTGGATCACTCTGCACAGGTCGAATAGCCCTATACCTTGGGACTGCTGGACCCATATTGGGCTGTGGCGGAAATTGTGGATTGTATAGTGTTCCCGGCATAACTGTAGCCTTTGGGATTGAATCATAGCCAGGTTGTTTCTGAAGTGGCGGGGCTGTTGGTGGCTGCATTGTATTTGTAATCGGTTTGGATGACATAACTTCAGTGCTATAAACGGAAGGAACACTTGCAGGTGCAACTCCCATGTTTCTTTGCATTGGCACATTGTAGCCTTGTTGTTGTCCAAGGCCTGGTCGAATTACTGTACTCATTGTTTGCAACATAGGTGATCCATGATGAGAAGGAAGTAGATAGACATATGGTTGATCACCTTGTTGAGGATCATGGTGCATTTGATAGTATGACATAGGTTGACCTTGATGAACATAATGAGCCGGAACGTATTGATGTTCATATTGAACTGGCATGTAACCATGATCTTGCTGGGTCTGTTGAATGGTCACATTCTGATCCTTTTGTGCATAATTGAAATCAGAACCAGGGTCTATATCTTCAGTCCTCCTATCCGAATTAGGATTAGGTCGCTCTCTTGGTGGAGGAGAACTAACCACTCCAGCATCCTGATACTTCGACCTTTCTGGTTGCTTTGTCTGCCCAGTGCCCATATTGATTGTATTCATTTCTTCTTGCACCTGCCTATTAGTAATCTTTTGATCACCATCTTGACTTGATTGGCTGCCATCTCTTTTCACTCCACCCACTGCTGATAAACTTGAGTTGCTTTCTTCTTTCTTCATAGCAGGTTGACTGATTCCCTCCATACTCATCTCAGGAGACTTTATATTAACTGGCTTGGCATTCCAATCGTATCTCCCTTCCACTGTCTCATCCTGCATATTGTACTCTTGCCTAATTTGCCTCTCCTGCTGCTGCTGCTGCTGTTTGTTTGAGATCTGAAGTTGCTCAAACTCCTGGATTGGGATCTGCCTTTGAGCAGTTTCTGGGATGTTTTGGCGAGGCTTATTAATCGCAGGCTCAGATGGATTTGAAACTGGAAGTTTTCCATCCTTGGGAGGAACAGGATCATATTGTTCTGGCTTCTGATAATTCTTCAGTTTCTGAATATGGTCATCAAAATTCAGCCTTGGGTCCTGAGTTCGGAGGGCAAAACCCTGTGTGCCACGGAAGAAAGGATCTCCAGGACCATGAATGTCTAGGCCATGATCGTCGGGGCCACTGACCATCCCATGGGCATTCACTCTACACCCCATCATCCTTCCCATGTCCTCACAACCATATCTAGGCTCCCCTTCCATGATGGTGTTCTGGGAATTAGGATCAAACTTGGGGAAAGGGTTTTCAATGTTTGCACCTCTCCCATCATTGTGCTCCTCCTGAACAGGCTTCACCTTCACAGGGGGCAAATTTGCCCCAGGAGGAGCAGAGGAAGTGGATCCATAGGAAGAAGTCTCAAGCATGGGGGAATCAGGAGCAGAATGGACATCAGGGGGAGGGTGCCCTGAATTCCCCTCATGGGCATTATAAACCCTAGGTTTCCCCATTGGATTAGGCCCCCCCTGTTGGAGACCTGAGCTAATGGGCATCTTAAGATTTGGGTTCCTATCATCTGGTTTGTCCCAATAGGGATCAGGCGCATCAAAACCAAACAGATAGTCGGGCATCTCTGAGACAGATGAGCCCTCAGACACACCCCTTTGCAGAATAGGGGTACCATTCAGTGCATCAACAAACCAGTGCTCTCTCTTAGAACTGTCTAGCAAAGAACCAAGACTAGATGTAGTACTACTATCAAGCTTTGCAGGAAACAAGAAAATTCTTAACCTGGCAGGCTTGAGGCTGGTCTGCTGGGACCTCTCATACTCCTCCATCATGTTCTCCAGATCTTCCTCCGTGGTCACAGAGATCAGGGCATCGAGGTCCTCATTGGGCAGCTGGTACTTCACAGTGCAGCTCCCTCCAGAGAGCTTGGAGAGCTTGGACATAAGTTCATTGAAATTGATGTTCCTGTTGACAGTGACCATCCTGGTATCCCCCCCCAAATAGCAGAGCTGATTGTCATTCGGTCTGGGAAGGATCCTTCCTCCATAGCTGCACATGAATCTCACCTTGTTGCCATCGTCCCACCTCTGTGAGGCAGGGTACTCTGTATCTGTGCCCCTAGACCTGGGGGAAGAGCTCACGGAATCTGGGTAGGATGAGTCCATCTATGAGGAGTTCTAATCAACCCTCCTCAAAAGTCCAGACTTTGGACCAAGACCAGATCTTGAAAACCCTCCCTTGGGTCTGATATTTTCTTGTGGGTCTCTGCAACTGACCTAAAACCAGGGTCCCTTATCACAGTTGGCATGCCCACATGGATGCTCTCGGAGGGGAATCAGGGCCATCGGAAAAACCAACAAAGAAGGATATGGGGACAATCCAAAGCATGGATTTTTATGCCAGTGAAGATCTCTATGGTCGTGGTTGTGCGGTGCTTCTTCAGATTTTGGGAATGTCTGAGATGACACATAGAGCAATTCAAGACCATGAAAGGGTGTCAAAACAGGCCAATAGAAATACAAAGGAATACATTGGTTGGCAATCTATTTATGGACCTGGCCGTTGGGTTTATGCTTTTCAGCTTTAGTTGATGCGGACTCACGTCATGGGGATGACATGGACTCTCATCTCTATCTCATCCCCATCATCCTGCATTAAGGAGAGGTATTGGTTTTTTTTTTTAAATTTGGGTGAAGACCGACCGATTTTTAAGGTAGTATCTTATCGTACCAAAGAGAAATGAAGATTTAACACAACAACCTTTTATAATTAAATATACCGAGAGTCTTTCTAAATTTTGTTGTATGGCTAGGGAGGTCCAGCTACAGCAGATGTGTCCTTAGCTGGCTGTAAGAATAAACCTGAATGGAGCTTAGGATTCTTGGCCCAAGTTTCAAGTTTCAAGTTTCACCCTTTTCTTAGGCCTTCACGTGACAGATGTAGAGGTAATTTTTTATTTATTTTTTACTTTTAAATTCTTATTTTGGTGAAATTTTCAACGAGAGCATAGGTGGTTTGGTGACGCCTCCAGAAAAAATTTGTGGGTTTCAAGTCGTTTACTCGGAAGTGTAAGAAATCAAAATTACATGGGATTTGTAGTGGGTTAATAATTAATTAATATACTCTTAAATCGTATTAATTTAATTATTTAAATTTTTATTTTTGTTTTGAGGAGACGAATTTTTGATAAGAAATATATAGTTTTAAGTATTTTTTATTATTATGATATAGTTTTTTTTTTTTAGATTTGGTTATTTTGATAAATTTTTAGATCAATGTATACAGTTTTTCTCCCAGCCAGCCATGATCCCTCTTAAAGTTGAGAGCTATGTTACCCCTCACACATTGGTTTGAACCTTGGACCTCTCGAAAAATAACCAAAGTTTGAATCATTGAGCTGTCCCCTCGGACATATTACGATATATTTATTATCTGAATTCAACACGACTCATTTCAATGGCATATTTAATGGCATACAACTCATTCAAAAAATTAATTAATATATTATGAAAAATTGAAACCTAATAAATAATATGAAGTTTATTAAATGACATGAGTTAAAGTTTTTAAATTTCTTAATGTTCAAGGAAGACACTCTAATTTGAATTATATCATAAGATAGGGCATATTAAAACATGGTGATGATGCAATATAAATAAACTTGCTTCAATCCTATATAATCAATTAAAAAATTAAACAAATACTTAATATTATATTATGATAGATAGATAGGTATTAACGTGGAACGAAATGTAAAAAATTTATTGTATAAAAAATGTAAAATTTTGTCTGGTAATGCATTATACTATTATATGATCAGAATATAAATAAACTTCCTCCAATCTTATATAATATATTAAAAAAATAAACAAATAATAATTATTATATTAAAAAAATTGCAAGATTTTTATTGTATTAACATCTTCACTTTTTTTCCAAACTTAATAGATTTCATTGTATTAATATATATCATATGAATGATTCTTCATTCTTAACTTTTATAATAAGCAAAGGGTTATTAAAAATGAAACAACCATAACCAATGTCTATTTAAATTTATATGATTTAAATTAATGTAATAAAATATTTATTAAAATCAAGTGATATTAGTTAAATTGTTTTATTTCCTAGTTTTAAAGTAGAAGATTCATGTTAAAGTCTTGTAATAGATGCATAATTGTCTAGTTATTGTAATCCTATTATGTGACCATGGTATAATATAAATGAGTTTTTATTTAAATAAATAAAATACTCATTAAAAAATAATATAATAAATTTAATTGGTCTTGGTATTAAAATATTTTATATACAATATTTTGTATATATTTGATGTAAAATAAGATTTGAGATAATGTTGACATAAATTTGGGATTCACTATTATAATAGTTGCATGCATCACCTTAACCATCTATCTAAATATCTTTGATTCTCATGTAACATGAATTTTGACAATCTTATATACTATTTTTATAAATTTAAAAAGTTACCTTAAACATGGATCTAGATATCTTTGATTTACATGTATCTTGATTTTTGACAATCTTATATACTATTTTATAATAACATGTATCTAAATATCTTTGATTTTCATGTAACTTGAATTTTGACAATCTTATATACTATTTTATAAAAACATGTTGTTAAATATCTATCTAAATATCTTTGATTTTCATGTAGCTTGATTTTTGACAATCTTAAATACTATTTTATAAATTAAAAAAAAAAAACATAAAATATTCTTGAGTTGGGAGTAATCCTTGATCCACAGATCATATATATCATATGCCATTATGTTTACTGTTTTTCTTACTTTATTTTCTCTGGAGCTGCATTAGGCACTCCCGTTGTTTTGTATATGTCTTACTTTACAATCCTATTGACCTCTTTTGGTCGCCGATGGGCATTAATACAAATTCAAATTCAAATTTAATAATAATATTTTAATGTGCTTAAACAATTGTATGAATTATGAATTGCATATTATAATTATTGAATGTGTATAAACTACATGTCCACCATATGCTTGGTTGTTTTTTTTAATGCACTTAAACAATTTTATGAAATATGAATTGCATATTATAATTATTGAATGTTTATAAACTACATGTCCACCATATGCATAATTATTGAATGTGTATAAACTACATGTCCACCATATGCTTGTTTGTTTTGGAAAGGTTTTGGTTTTTTAACACAACACACACCATCATGCCAGAATGAGTGATTCTCCATGATGCACACGAGAACCAAAGCTCAAACCACACAAAATCACACACATGTTATGGTTTGAACCTTGAACCTCCCAAGAGAGGCCAAAGCCTTACCATTGCATTGTCTTCACCGGAACGATTTTATTTTTTCTTTTTTTGGTTAATACACACAACACACACCATAATGCAAAACGATAGGCCAAAGCCCTACCATTGCGTTGTCCCCATCGTAACAATTTTAGTTTTTTTTATACATAGGATAGTTGGTTACATCCACACTATTTTTAGTAACTGTCAAGTGCAAGGTTCAAACCATAGGGGCTGCTTCCAACAAGCCTATACCACCTTGTTATTGTTGACCCGACGTGAGGGGACCATTGATCACTCAAGACTTGTCTTTGTTATCATCAATCTGGCACACACTCAGAGGATTCATAACATACTACTATCTTTGCAATAGGTATATCCCATAGTTGCGTGAGAGGATCATTGATCTGTATCGTTATCATCGATCTAGCACACACTCAGATGATTCATAACATACTACTATCTTTGCAACAAGCATGCCCCGCAGTCTAAACCTAGGTTTTTTCTTAATAAATATCTGACCAAACAAACAACTACCAATCCACCTAACCTTTGGGAGTGTTTTAATTTTTTTTTTTTTTTTTAATATACACAACACACCATCATGCGAAACGAGTGATTCTCCATGATGTACATGAGAATCAAAGCTTGAACCACAATAATTACATACATACCACAATTTGAACTTTGGACCTTTCAAAGAAATACCAAAGCCTTATTTGTTGGGTTGTTCCCACTAAAACTACGGTTTTAGTTTTTAAAATAAACTTTAATCAAATTTAAAAAAATCACTTACCCTTTAGTGTATTGAATGGTAATATTAGGAATTCAAAAATTAAATAGCAAAAGTGATTGAAAATTTTGCATTTCAAACTCATAAATTAAATTGACATAGGAATTCAAATATTATATAGCAAAAGTGATTGAAAATTTTGCATTTCAAGCACATAAATTAAATTGACATAGACTCAAAATTGTGACCTCGAAAGCCTTTCAAATACTATTTGAAAATATATAAAAGGCTAAAATAAAAATTAGATTTAAAATAAAAAGTTTTGCCCCGAGGGGATACGGGGAATAGTTTTCCTTAATTAAGGTTTGACCCCCAAGGGCTAGGTGGATTGGTAAGTGCAGGTGTGGTTGATCACTTACCAAGAAGAGACCTAGGTTCAAACCTTAAGGGGGAAGCCATCCCTTTGCAAAGGTAGTAGTTTGCTTTGAATCCTCTGCGCGTTAGATCGCGTTAGATCGATGATGATGGTACGAACCTCGAGTGACTGGTAGCCCCCATCTCATGTCGGGTCAACAAGAACGAGATGGATAAGTTTTTTGGGAGCAGACCCTGTGGTTTGAACCATGTGTTGACCAGTTACTAAAAAAAAAATAGTGGTTGTAACCATCTCTCCTATGCAATAAAAGAAAGTAACATGGATAGCTATCTAGATATAATAAACAAAGACATTATTCATAAAATATCAAATTAAAACAAATAATATTTAGTAGAATGATGTCCGACACGACAAGGACAAAAAAATGGTTAGGGATTTGTTCTTTTTTTGGTGAGGTCCATGCTTCAAACTACGACGTATTCAGAAAGAGATAGGTTAGATGATAAACTACGACGTACTCAGAAAGAAATATGTTAGATGGTAGGGATTAAGTGTTTGTTGGTTGGTTGTTCTAGTTTGATGCCTTAGAGAATTGGGATCCCATTGACTTCGTCTAACCCAACGGACTAGGGTTTATAGTGGTAACATCCAATGATGTTATTGATTTCCCTATGTCAAAAAATAGTAATATAAACCTTTTCGTTTCAATTGGTTACGGAGAATTGAAACAACCCACCTGTATTATGTCATAGGTGAAGTTATCTATATATATAATAAATAGAAGATATTGTTAATAAAATATCAAATTAAAACACCTCCAAGGGTTAGGTGGATTAGTAATAGGCACTCACCAAAAAGAGACCTAGGTGCTTAATTGTTTCCCTAGCTTCTTTGCTTTTCTAATCATATTTACATCATTTTAATGTGGTAATCATTATTACTTAAAACTTATTAGTGTTGAGCTCTTTATTTTATTAAACCTCCAACTCTTTGAATACATCTTGATCTTATGTGAAAAAATCTTTCATTTCTTTGGAAAATAACCTTGTCAAAACCTCTACAAATAAAAGGTAAACATATTTTCAATATATGTAATCAACCACGTCCTTGATTATATTAAGCAAATTTATGATCTTTTTATATAAAATTTAAAAACAATATGAGGTCTCTTTATCTTTGTTATTTGTGTTTTATACTTCTTAAATGTATGGTAAGCAAGAGTTTTTTTTTTCTTTTATTTTATTTTTAACTCTATTTTATTTTGCATGTCTTTGAGATTTGTTTCTCTTGGTAATAGTTAAGTTTGTATATATATTTTTTGAGACTATGCATCTTCTTTTATAAATGATTATCATATGTGATTATCTTAACTCTAGTTCATTGGTGATGATAAGGAATAACATTATCATCTTGGAACATCGTATTGGTATGGCTTTGGCCTCTCATCTAGTAAATCCAAGTTCGATATGTGTTTACATCTCTTTATTAACTCGTGATGATGTAAACCAACATTACATCTCTTTCTGTAAATTTGTTTTTTATAAATTTTTTTTGCAATGGTAAAATACAATCTTTTAAGAATAAGCACATCAAATAAAAAAAATAAATTCTTTCTTTTCTAATATAATAATAAATTTAATATTCTTATATATAAATATATTAATAAACTATCTATATTATTTATATATATAAACACTACACATTAATGTCTTACATTTACTTCTTCACCATTTAAATATTGAACTTAAAAATTTCAAAAATTACTATAAATGTCAAACATTTACTTCTTCACCATTTAAATATTAAACTTAAAAATTTGAAAGATTACTATAAAACTATTGCTACTTAAAAATTTGAAAGATTACTATAAAACTATTGCATTACATCAGCCCTTTTACATTGTTTAATAACCTAACATATCTAAAATAAACATATATAAATTATACTACTTATCTTACCTGCTCTAAAGAGCAACGCTAGTTTATTGTCTTCAGTGGCCACCATTGCAGTGCGACCATGTTTTTAATTAATCATCTGGATAGCCGGCAATAAGACTCAAAACCCATGTTATTTATTCTAATACAACTTCATTGACAGCTATTTATTCTAATACAACTTCATTGACAGCTTTTTCTCTTGCTTACTCAGAAGCCACACAACTTTTTCTCTTGCTTAGTCAAAGCCAGAATATCCAGCTCGAAGTACCCTTGTTGAACACAAAAGTAGGATATTTATAGCTTTAGTTTGACTCTTGTGGGAATTTAATGAGCAGCATCTTTTGTGGAGTCCCATCCCATCATATCCCAACATTTTGTTAGTTTGTCTCAAATATCAGGCTGTGACCCATTCACTAAGGAGCCAATATGTTCCCATGTGGAGGGGTGCTTTTCAATTAAGTTTTGTTGAATGAAAAAGAGAAAGAGGACCTATGAAAAGATAGGAAAGTTGGTAACAGTCTAGTGTTTGTCAATAGATTTGGTAGTAATTGAGTGTTTATCAATAGATTGTTTCGAATGGTTAAGGTTACATTGATTTTCTTTTTATCCAATGAATTAAAGTATATAATAATAATATCCGAATTTAATCCAAAGTTATACCCTACATAGTTACCAATTGTTGGGTAAAAATTCCTTTGATTCCCACTATGAAACGTGGGAGGGGTATTGGAATTTGTTTTTTTTTTTTAGGGGTATTGGAATTTGTTTTTTTTTTTTAGTTTAGCGAAAAACCTATTGTGGGGCCGTCTTGGTCTAAAAAACCATGACTAAGGGTTCTACACCATCAAAATCACCCGAGAGGGCGCTTGCGCCCGACCTTGATCGCACCTGCATTATAAATTGGATTTTGGATACCCATATACGTTTGGTAAGATGAAAATTTGAACTAAAGACCTTCCTTGGAGGATTGTTCTATCCCCTTTAACTCACCTACAATATATAAATTAAAAATTGTTATTTATTAATATAAATATATAAAAGAAATTAGTGAGGCAAAATTGTTCCAATTGAATGCACAACGACAACAATGAATATCATTGGATTGATTTAAGAATTTAGTGCACCTTAAAAACGCCCACATTCATAATTCTTTTAAAGTTATGTTTGATATAACCTTAGTTTGTGGCAAGGGAATTTTATTCTCAAAGCTTTTAAAGTGCCATGTAAGACTGTGTTATTATGCTTTTGTGGTGTCCTAAGAAAGGAATCTATGACTTCCGTTTGTTGTTTTCAAAAGAGATTTGTGAGGAAAAATCACATACCAACAAGTTGGCTAAAGCATGTGTGGGAGAGGTGTTTTCACACTGATTACCTTTCCAAACGTATATTCAAATCATACTCAAAATACTTAAAGATATACCGCAGTTATAATATTCCAACCATAAGAATCCCATGGTGGTTATAATATTCCAACCATAATTAACTCATGCTGGTTGCCATATTCCATCAACAATATTTTAACCATAAAGGAAAGGGGCCAAACCATATGAATTTCGTAAGCATTTTTTTTTCATGTACATGCAATGGAATCAAATTATGAAGCCTTCTGTACCTGCAATGGAATCAAATTATGAAGCCTCTGTGCAAACATATAGAATCTTCAAGATGAGATTTATGATGTCACTTTTGAACAATTAGAAAGCTTCCATAATTTTGAGAGGCCCAATGTGAAAAGATGTTCAATTAGAGCATTCAGGATGACAGAAGGAAATAATGGACTAGAAACTTAAAATTTTAGGTACATTTTTGTCTTGGTATGTCGTTAGATTTTTATATAAAGAAGGTGGTCTTTGTTATACTGTATAAAGAATAATTTTAATTATACTCGTATTAATTAATATATTGTTGAATTCTCATTTCAAATATAAAAAATAATCTTTATTTAAAAAAAAAAATTAATTATAATTTATTTTCTTTAAAAAAATCTATACACAAATTTGGTGTTAAAGTTTTTAACCACAAGCAAATAATTGTGGAAATAATTTGCCATGAAAGGGGCCATGGATTTTACATGTCAAGTAGAAGAGGGGCCATGGATTTTCTATGTCAAGTAGCAGTTTTCAACATTTATTCCTTTCACATGTGGCTCTAGTGATCATCCAATCAATATGACACACAATAAGGCATTGGTTGGTTAGTTTTAAGAGAACTGTCCTCCTTCAAGTTAGAAGACTTGATTCATGGAAATAATGACAATGTCAAAAATCAGTTTAGTCATGCCGTCCAATCCCAATCTCATTTATGATGGACAACTTTTAGTGTGTTTTTGTGAGCAATGTGCTTGTAAGATTTTATGAAGTATTGACAAATCAAGAGCCAACACAATCCAATCTACCTAAATGGCTTTAGTTTGCCTTCTAACCTTGTCACGTATAAGAATAATTAGTATTTAAAATGCAAGCATGACCATATGCCTTTCTTGCTGGGGAAGACTCTCCCGATGACAACCCAATACTTAGCTTTCAACTTTATATGGCCACTATCCAATTACATCATATCATTATCTTAAAATATCATCTTGAGATGTATGTAAGAAACAAAATAACATCTTTAATTTAAAGGCCACAAACATATAACTTTTTGGTGTTACATACTTAATTTCTTTAGAGTATTCAAACTTTTAACACATATACGCTTGTTTAACTATAGAATTAACCTATATTCAGACCTATTGCTTTATGTAATGTGATCTACAAAATTATTTCTAAACTTATGGCTGAAAGACTAAAACCCCTCCTTCAAAATTTAATTTCCCCTGAGCAAGGGGGTTTTGTTGAAGGAAGACGGATCTTGGATGGAGTGATCTTGGCTCGGGAGGCTATCCATTCTATGCATAATTCGAGTAACAAAGGAATGTTCATCAAATTGGATATGTCTAAGGCTTATGACAGAGTAGAGTGGGGTTTCTTGGTCAAGATGTTGGCAGCCTTTGGTTTTTCTCAGGACTGAATTGCCTGGGTCATGAGCTGTATCTCTACGCCTTCATACTCTGTTTTAATTAAGGGGCTTCCCTCGCCACCTTTTGGAGCCTCTCGGGGTCTCCGTCAAGGAGATCCCTGTTCTCCTTATCTCTTTCTTATCTTGGCTGAAGGTCTTGGCGGACTCCTCCGAGAAGAAGACGTCAAGGACAGATTACGAGGAATTAAAATCGGAGCCGAAGTTTTGACTCATTTACGGTTTGTGGATGATACGGGCTTGGTGGGAGTTGCCGGACCTCGGAGAAGCAAGAGGAATCAAAGATACTCTTAACGTCTACCTTCGGGCTTCTAATCAAGCCATCAATGATTCAAAATCAAAAGTGGTCTTCTTCAAACATGATCAAAGGTCGCAAGAGAGAGTTATGGAGATTACGGGTTTCACCCGGACCTCCCCTTCTGTTGTTTATTTGGGGGTTCCTCTGCACTTTAAAAAACTGACAGCTGATTTTTGGAAGGACCTGCTTGATGGCATCAAAGAGAGAATGAATCATTGGTCTCATATATGGTTAAGCTATGGGGGCCGATTAACTTTTCTGAAGTCTGTTATTCGGGCTATGCCTATTTACAAATTCTCAATTACGCCGCCCCTCCCTCAATCCGGAAAGAGTTGGACAAAGCGGCTAGAAGTTTTCTTTGGGAAGGTGCCAATGGAGAGAGGAAATGGGCCTTGGTTGGTTGGGATAAGGTCACCCGCCCCAAGGAAAAAGGTGGGTTGGGCTTGAGAAGCTCCAAGTTTAACAATCGGGCCCTGGGCTGGAAATTGTCTTGGAGGTGGATTTCTCGGCCTTCGTCTCTCTGCGACGAGAATCCTTTCTAGTAAATACTTGAGTCTTGTTCCTCCCAATGACTTGGGCCGCTATCCTCTGGAAGGTAATGGTTCTCTTGTGTGGCAGGCGCTCAAGCTTGGTTCTTGCATTATCAAAGATCAATTGTTCGGGAAAGTTGGGAGAGGGGAGAAGGTCCGGTTACGGGTGACTCTTGGGATCGACATCCTCCTATTCTTGCAGTGTTTCCCGATCTGCTTCCGCTAAAAACAGCTCTTGAAGACAAAGGTTGGATTCATATTCGGACCTACTTCACTACCGACCCTGCGGGGGAGTATAAGGTTAAAAAATTTAAGCGGTCGGGTGAATGGCCTATTCCAATCCCTCCGGAGCAGGCCCCAACTCTGGAAAAACTTTTGGCTGAAAGGTTTCTATCTGGGAGTGATGAGGAGGATGAGCTTGCTTGGGGCTTCGGGAACCTTGGGGTTTATTCTGTGAAGGAGGGCTATGCTTCGATCCTACCTGAGCCCCCCCACACTCTTTTCCTGTTCATGAATGGAGGAAGATTTGGCATCCCAAGGGCTGGCCGAAAGTGAACTTCTTTGCTTGGCAACTGATGCATAATGGTATCTTGACCTTTGACAACCTTAGAATTAGAGGCATCATTGGTCCTTCCCAGTGCGTTTTATGTTATAGGAATGAGGAAGCCGTGAACCATCTTCTGTTTGATTGCTCTTTCACACGACAGATTTGGCAACGTTGGTTCTCCCACTTTAAACTTCGAGTGCTTGGAGATCTGTCCCGGACCAATTTATGGGAAAGTCTGGAAGAGAGGTAGATTTATTTCTAAAGCTCTTACGTCTTGGTCGGGAGATCGGTTTCCTTTTTATTTGGTGGCAGGTTTGGTTGGAAAGAAATGCTTGTATTTTTCGTGAAACCTTCTCTTCGGTGGAGGGGATTTGGCAGATCATTTGGAGCAAAGTTGTGGAAACCATTGCCATCTATGCTGAGAAGGAAAACCATTATGCTTCTAAGCCTTTGAGTGGGAGAGGTGCTGATCTGGAGAGACAGGTAAGAAGTTGTTGGAAACCTCCCCCAGAAGGCTGGGTCAAAATCAATACTGATGGAGCTGCTAAAGGTAATCCGGGCAATGCTGGCAGTGGTGTTATTTGTCGTGATCATGCTGGGACTGTGTTATATTGGGAATTGCAAGGTCTGGGATATGCCACAAACAATGAAGCTGAGGCCTTTGCTATTAAATCTGCTTCCATCTGGGCCGTCAAGCATGGCCATAGAAAGATAATCATTGAGTCTGATTCCCAAATCTTGGTTGGTGCTCTTGATTGCATGCGGAACTTTGCCTTAAAAGCTTGGAGGCTCCGGATTTTGGTTGCCCAAATTTTAGAGCTTTGGAAAGAAATTGAGGATGTGATTCCTGTTTATGCTAGTAGATCTCTTAATAAAGCGGCCGATTTCCTTGCTAAGTTGGGTGCTGAGAGAGAGGTTGGGATTCATCTGCATAGCAATTTGCACGTGGAGAATGTCGAGATCAGACAAGGCCTTGAACAATTCCTGAAATAATGTGCAAAGTTTTTTTTGCTAAGGGTCCTTTCTGTCGCGATTTCGCGACTTGTTGCCCTGTCGCGGCTGTTGGCTGGTTACTGTCGCGATATCGCGACAGGTTGAGTCTTTGCAGTCTCCGGCTGGTTTCTGTCGCGATATCGCGACATGTCGCGTTATCGCGGGTCGCGATTCCGCGACATGTTGCGCTATCGCGACATGTCGCGTTATCGCGTGACGCGATCCCGCGTCTTGTTGCGATATCGCGACATGTCGCGTTTTCGCGCCTCGCGATTCCTCGACATGTTGCGATATCGCGACAGGTCCCGCCTTCCTGGCGTCTGGGTGGTTAACTGTCGCGATTTCGCGACCTGTTGTGATGCTGCATCTTTGAGCTGGTTTTTGTCACGATTTCGCGACAGGTTGTGCCCTCCTGGTCTCTGGCGTTTTTCTTGCGCGATTTCGCGGCATGTTTGGCTTCTTTGCGACTGGGTGGTTTTTCGTCGCGATTTCGCGACCTTATTGAGGCTTGTTTGTTGCTTTCTTTTTCTGTCGCGATGTCGCGACGCTTTCTGCGGGAGGCTGTCGAGGGCCATTCCTGTCGCGATTTCGTGACATGTCGCGTTATCGCGCCTGTTGGTGCCAAAGTGGCCGTGACGGGTTTTCCTGTCGCGATTTCGCGACATGTCGCGGTTTCGCGACCTGTTGTTGTTTCGTGCCTTCCGTTCTCTGTGCCTTGCGGTTCTTAGCCTTGCCTTGGTGCGCCTTCCTTGTTGTTTTGCTTGTGGCTCTGGCTCGGGATGTGTTCTCTCCCGCTTGTATCTGGTTCTTGTTTTAATACAAGTTTTCATTTTTTCAAAAAAAAAAAAACTATAGAATTAACCTATACAAATATCTTATCATGGTTATTTATACACTTATTTAAGTATAGAATTAACCTACATAAATATCTTATCATGGTTATTTAGTCAAATCTATATTTATTATAGATATATTTTTGAGGATTTAGATAGATATATTAATTAATAATTATTTAATTTAATATATTAAAAAATATATTTAATAATTTAATTATATTGTTATTTAAACTGTAGATTTTTTATGATTATATTTATGTTTTAAAAAGAAAATTGGTAATTCATATATAGTAAAATAATTTAATTTTTTGGTAATATTATTCTACTAACATGTATGGTAGAGGTAGAGTTTTGTTATTGTGAAGTTTGCTATAGGAAAATGTCAAACAAAAAAAATAAAAAAATAAAAAAATAAAAAAAATAAGATGCTAAAGTTTGGAATTTTTGTATTCACACAAAATTGAAAAAGACACCTAAAATGAAAATCAAGAATTTAAACTTTTTATGAAAAAAGATGAAGGTATTCAGCTATAGCAAATCAATTAAAATGGGGATTGAATCTCTTTGTAAACTCTCAGTCTCTAAAGGAGAGAGTTGTGATTTGTTAGGGTGGAGGATCAAAGTACAACTTAGTGTTCTCCATTAAAAAAATTTATAAATGATTGAAATAGATAGCTTGTTAGGAAGAAAATTTAAGTTGGAGCATAATTAAACATAAAAAAAAAAAAATTAACACACTCACACGCCCACAACATGATTTGAACTTGGATCTTGATGAAAACCCGAAGACATATCAATGTCGTGTTACTTTCTGAACAATAAACATAAAATCTTAAAATATAATTGTTAAATAATTGACCTTCAAATAATTAACTTTATTATAAAAAAAAATTATAATAATTAATTAAAAATAAATATATTATAAAAAATAAATTGAGGTATCCGTGATGTGGTCTACCGGCAAGGACGCCTTGCCGCCACTTACATTATCGGTGATGTGACCCGGGTTCAATCCCCAAGGCGGATATGTATATGTATAAGAAATATTTACTCAATAAAAAAATAATAATAAATTGAGGTGAATAATGTCTACAAAGACAATGCAGTGGTAAGGGTTTCCGACTTTCTTTAAGAAAACCAGGTTAAAATCATAGCATCTCTAGAAGGGGATAGGTCAATTGGTAACAACAAAGTGTTGGCCCAATTTAAAATCTTAAAAGAACGAGGTTTTATTGACTTCATCTTTTTATCGGATAAACACTGATTCCTATTTGTATAAAAAACAAAATAGGATGCAGGAGGTAACCATTTATATAAAAAAAACAAAATTGGGTGAAGAATGTAGCCATTTGTAGACCTCTTTCATTGTAACTTTGACTTCCTTACTTAGCATGGCAAAGAATTTATTCTTGTCGTACAAATTATAATATTAATAAAACCGATTTACTTCTTAATGTAATTATCATGTCCATGTGAAGATTGTGTAGAATATTTATTTGATAAGAAAACAGAAGCTATCTAGCATTGTGAAGAAGAATTGAGATGAGATTAAAAAAAATCATTAGGGTGAATTTATTTATTTTTTAAGTAAAGCAAATAATAAAGCATTTGATTGTATAAATGTAATGAATATTCTCATAAATATTTTAGTAGTAAAAGAGCTATGTCCATCTTGTCCTCTCTCAATTTGTCTATGATTCGATAAATATTCATGAGTAGTGACCCAACCACTTATAAAATATAAAAAATGTTATTAAATTTTTAACCTACACAATGAACTAATAAAATGCTAGATTAATGGTTTTTTTAAGAGGATATTAAATTTTTAACCTACACAATGAACTAATAAAATGTTAGATTAATGGTTTTTTTTAGAGGATATTAGGACAATTACTTATATAATTGGTTTATATTGATTTAATTTTAATTATAAAGGTTAAAGGTAAAGTATGATTGTGTAGGCGAAGTTGTGTTGTGAATTAATTTTTATTTTAATTGATTTGTTATAATTAAATATTTGTGTTGTTTTTTATAATAAGTCTGAATTCTTGATTTTTATTTTGTGGATCTTCTTTAATTTAAAATAAAAATATTTCATCCGCCTTTGTAGTGCAAGTGGTGAGGAGAACGCAAGCTTGGCCCTGTTGAACAGGAGGTCCATGGTTCGAACCTCGACAATACAAAGGGGATATACGGTTAGATTAAAACCCAAAGAAAACTCTTTGGTGGAGTAGTTGTATCAGGTTGAGGGATTCTTGATCAAAACCCCCACTTCTTAATATTAGATAAATTTTCAAACCTTAACGTGGGTGAGTGTGTGAGGGGGTGGGTGTGTGTCTCCCTGATGGAGTTGTTGTAACAGGTTGGAGGATTCTTGGTCAAAACCCCCATATCTTAATATTACAAAAAAAAAAAATTCAAAATTTAACATTTTTCCTGACATTTTCCTGCGGTAGCTTTCACAACACCAAAACTTCATCTCTTCTATCTACACACTACATCTTAGTAGAATAATGTTTCTAAGACTTCCCGTTATCATAATATGTTTTACCATATTGTTAGTTTTCTTCTTAAAGCATAAGTGAATTGTAATAAATAGTTTAATAAAAACACATTAATGTTATAAAATACAACAAATATTACCAAGGAAAAACATTAAAGTAAATCTTAATCATTATTTGATTGAAATAATCAACATTTTCTTATCAGCTTTAGCTAAGCTTTCTACTTCCTTTAACCATGGAAAATAAAATTTAATTTCATGACCCTCTATCAAAACCCCTCAATAGGTTAGGCACATTTTTTCCCTTCCCTTAAAGTATGTGTAAACCTAATTTCTTCAAACTTTGTAGCAAAGTCTTGTATTTCCACAATGATCTCTTGTATGTTCCATTGAGCCTTTGATTTCCTCAAAATTTGCATATATTACTATTACTGAATCGTCTTCCATTTCATTTGTCTATATATTTTTCACCCTTCCGAAGTCGCCCAAACTTCAACTTCATTATTTGTCTTAAATCCATTATTAAAAACATAACTTGACAAAATCTCACATCTATTATTTATAATTATTCCTCCTCCTCCTATAGGTCTTAGATTTCCTTTAGGTGTTCCATTAAAATTCAATTTGACCAACTCCACTTCCTATCAATTTCACTTTATATTTTTTACTTTCCTTTTGTTTCTCTTATACCCAATATCATAATTTCATTTGATGACTTGACTCCATCTATCAAAGCTCTCTTCTTCAATATTAGTTATTGGGTGAGTTGATAGGGTTGGTTTAGACTCCTTTGTGGCTAAACAAATATTCCTTTTCATTAAATATTATTTTGTTCCTTTCCAACCATACAGTACAAAGTATTGTATCTTTTGAAGTATCCCAAATTATTTGTAACACCTCACTTTTAAAAGTGTATTTTTATTGCTTTAAACATCCATCAATTCATTCATCACCATGTACATACCAAACATATTAAGAATCTGTTGTTATAGTTTCCAGACTATTGAACAATGTCCCAATATATGGTCTTTCCTCTCCTCATTTTTACATAGAACACATTATGAGGGTTCATGAAAACCCATTTTCAATAAATTATCCTAGGATTAAAATTTCCTTTGACTTATTGCTTTAAACATCTATCAATTCATTCATCACCATGTACATACCAAACATATTAAAAATATGTTGTTATAGTTACCAGACTATTGAACAATGTCCCAATATATGGTCTTTCCTCTCCTTTTTACATAGAACACATTATGAGGGTTCATGAAAACCCATTTTCAATAAATTATCCTAGGATTAAATTTTCCTTTGACTTACTAGCCATACAAACATTTTGACTTTTGGAATGATCGGGCTATCCCACATATCTCTTCATAATCGTGTTGTACTCTATTTTGTTGGTGCTTTACATTGTATTTGATCCTTGGTGTGTATTCTTCTAAGCTATTCAATTCCCAAATTAGGTTATCCTCATATCAATTGCCTCTTAGCAACAATGTCTAACATACTTGTAAAAACATCTTCTTTATATTTGTATCTTCCTTCTTGATCCTTGTACATAATGTTTGAAATCCTATCACCATATTTGTCTTGAAGTAATCTCATTTACAATTTCAAAATTGGATCTAGATTGAGTGGTTTTTATCACACCAATTACCCATCCAAATAGATTTTATTTTCTAATTCCCACCACCCATATTAGACCTTTAATCACTAGATCAGTTGATTTTTTTAAACCTTCCCATAGTGCAAAACCATCTAATGAGAATGCATAAAGATTAAGCTTGGGTCATTAGGTTCAACATTATATGAAATTAAAACATTATAATTATGTGAATATGTTATTTTAATAAATTATATAGTAATATTATTTTAACATTTTCACAATTATACATATATATATTTTTTAAATTTAAATATGATTTTCTTCATGAAAATCATAGTATCTAAGATCCACATCAGTTCATTATTTAATCCAGGTAATTGTTTATTTTAGAAATATATTTTATAAATCAACTTATTTATAAATTAAAAATATTATTAATAATATTTTGTAATTTAACTAGTATGGAATTGAATCAAACCCTTAACAAGATTCAAACCTAAATCTTATATAAAAAATGTTATATTCAAATCTTAGTTTCCAAAAAATAAAAATATGACTAGCTGAACTTGATTATTAGACTACCTATTGAATTTGATGAAACATATATAAAGAAAAAAATGGACATGAGTTCATTGAAGCTGATGTTCCTGCTCACAGTGACCATCCTGGTATCCCCACCCAAATAGCAGAGCTGATTGTCATTGGACCTGGGAAGGATCCTTCTTCCATAGCTGCACATGAATCTCACCTTGTTGCCATCCTTCCACCTATGTGAGGCACGGTACTCTGTATCTGTTCCCCTAGACCTTGGGGAAGAGCTCACAAAATATGGATAGGAGTCCTCCATCTAGGAGGAGTTCTAATAAACCCTCCTCAAAAGTCCCAACTTTGGACCAAGATCAGATCTTGAAAACCCTCCCTTTGGGTCTGAAATTTTCTTCTGGGTCCCTACAACTGACCTAAAACCAGGGCCCCCTATCACACAGCTGGCATGCCACATGGGTGGTCTTGGAGGGGAATCAGGGCCATTAGAAAAACCAACAGAGAAGGATATGGGGACAATCCAAAGCATGGATTTTTATGCCGGTGAATATCTCTATGGTAGTGGTTGTGCTGGTGCTTCTTCAGATTTTGGGGGTGTCTGATATGACACATAGAGCAATTTCAGACTGTGAAGGGGTGTCAAAGCAGGCCAATAGGAATACATTGGACCTGGCAGTTGGATTCTTGCTTTTCAGCTTTAGTTGACGTGGACTCATGTCATGTGGACTGTCATCCCCTGTCATCCTGCCTTAAGCCAAAAGGAGAGGTATTGGCCTTTTGTATTTTATAATTAATATACCGGGACTCTAAGAATAATCCTGAAATAGGCTTAGGATTGTCGGCCAAGTTACGTGACAGCTGTAGATGTTTTTTTTTTTTTTTTTTTGAGTTTTAGGTGAAATTGTCAACCAGAGCAGAGGAGGTTTGGTGGCGCCTCCATGAAAAAATTGTTGTTTTCAATTGTTTCTATATATATATTAGAAAATAAGTGGTTTAAGTTAAAACTTAAAAAAATTGTGGTTTTCAAGTGGTTTAAGAAATCAAATTATATAGGTTTTTTTTAGAAGTTTAATATTATTAAATAGTATTAATTTAATTAATTAGATTTTTAATTTAGATTAAAGTTTAAATAAACTTGTCAAGCTTGCAATACCATCATATAGTTTTTTTTTTTTTTGGGTTATATAGATGAATTGATTACAATCACAATTTTTAGTAATTGTCAGCGTAGTTGGCAGGGTTCAAACTATCAACGAAGGCTTCCAACACACCCACCGTCTCGTTAATGGTAACTCTGGCGTGAGATGGGGATTTGCATCTTCTGCGTTGTTTGGTTCAACACGTCATGAAGGGGACCGCCGAACAACCAGGAAATAGATTGTCGTTGATCATATAGTTACAATGTAATTATGATAAGACCTGTTTCCATTACATATAATTTATTACAAAAATATTAATTAATATATTAAAACAAAATTTAAACAAACATTAAAATGAAAACAACTAATTTATTTATTAATAACTAATATTAAATTTATTAAATAATATGAAACAATTATAACTATTGTCTATTTAAATTTATATGACTTAATATTAATATAATAAATATTCATTAAAATTGAATGATATTTGTTAAAGTGATTAATTTCTTAACTTTAAACGTGAAAATCCATGTTAAAATCTTGCAATGGATGCATAATTGTCATATATGTTTTTATTTCTTTCTATCACGGCAAGGTGGACCTTGTCTAAGATAAGAATGGATCAATTATTGGATCTTGGTTGGAAATTCTTTTTACCTATCGTTTTGGGCAATCTATTACTCATAACTTCTTTCCAACTTATTCTATTGTGACCAAATATTTCTTCTTCGTGAAGAGGTTTTGCAAGAATATCTAAAATTGATAGATCAAGTCTACGCAGAGAAAGAATTCTTTAAGAAATTATTATTTAAGGAGATTTGCCGCATGTTCTCCATGGTGACTGGTTTTATAAATTATAGTCAACAAGCGCTACTCGCTGCAAGATCCATTGGTCAAGGTTTTATGGTTACCTTATATCACATGAATCGTTTACTTATTACCATTCAATATCCCTATGAAAAATTGATCCCATGAGAACGATTTCTTGAATGGATACATTTTGAATTTGATAAATGTATTGCTTGTGAAATATGTGTCCCTGTGTGCAAGTTGTTGGTATGACGGTGTAATATGGGTGACATTGGTTACAATAAATAAATAAAATATTCATTAAAAATAATATAATAAATGTAATTGGTTTTGGTATTAAAATATTATATATATGATGTGAAATAAGGTTTGAGATAATGTTGACAAAATTTTAGGATTTAGTATAGCAATAGATGTATGCATCACCTTAAACACGTATCTAAATATCTTTGATTATTAGCGTAACTTTATTTTTGACAATCTTGCATATTATTTTATAAATTTAAAAAGACAGAACATTCTTAAGTTTATCAATTGAAAAAATCAACTTTTAATGTACTTAAACAATGCCCTATCTCTATCAAGAGTACCATCGGGGTTTAACAAGGTTGTCCCCTCTCACTAGTCCTCTTTGGTATCTATATCAACGAGCTCAAGGATTTTCTTCAACATCACACTTATAAGGATGATAGTTATTTTCTTCATCATCTGCTCATTGTTATTTTTATTTTTGTCGATGATGTGATTCTCCTCTTCCAATCTGTCAAGGGCTTATAGAGATAACTAGATGCTCTTGATCATTTTTGTGATATCCGACAACTTGTCAATCTCAACAAAATGAAGACCATTATTTTTAACACTTCTAGAGATGCTACCTCCAAGTTCTAGTTTTTTTAAAAAGGAGAACCAATAGAGATCATTGCCTCTTACACCTACTTAGGGGTTCTATATTTTAGACATTCTTTCAGCCTAAGACTTACCTCTCAATCGTGTCTTTGCAAGGGCTATGCTTCTCTTTCCACTCTAGAGCGCCAATGTTTTCAGACCCATTTTCAAGATATCCCTTCAAATATGCATCTCTTCAATGTCATTGTTCAACCCACTACTTCATATGGGTTTGAGGTTTGGGTGCCTAGTTTACGATCCATCGATTGGGCTCACTTTGAGTGGGTTCAAACTTTGATGCTCTAGGGTCTAATCCATTACAAATAGATGATCCCCCAATGCATTGTCCAGGCTAAGTTCACAGCTCCACCCCTTCGTCTTGAATGCATCTTTCGGATCATCCTCTACATTCATAGACTCAAATCCATGGGGATCTCCACCTATGACTATGAGAGGTATTTGTTTCTAGCCCTTTGCTCCTCTAAGGACATCGTCTCTTTAGGCTCATCTAGACATTGACGTTGTTGGTTCTCCAAGACATGCTTGCTCCTCTAGTCTATCGGTCTTTCCATTGAACATCTTCCTCCTTTCAGACACACTTTGGTTGATCCCCCTCAACCTCGTCCTTCAAAGGAGAGCACTCGTAGGTTGGTTCAAGCTAATATTTATCAACAATACACTCTAGTCACATGGATTTCTCCATATTCACTACTCAACCTCAAGTTGACCTTTTATGAAGAGCATTTTCTCTAGGTAGTTGATGGTACCATCTGTCATCCCTCCTACCTTCAGTTGCATTGGTCACATGGCTTGAGGACCCCTCTTGGGCAGATGAGAGTACATTTCCACCAGTTTTGTATCGAATCTGACCATCATATCCTACGTGAGGATTGTGTTTATCATCTATGGTCCATCAGGAAAATGGAGTCTGAGGACCACTTTCTCTTCAAGTGCCCTATTTACAACAAGATCCAAAGGAGATTCCATTGCTTATTCAGAGAGTCCAACAATTGTATCTACACCTTCTAGTATCTCAATCAACAGTGTCTGGCCCTTTATATTCTAGAGGTTGTCTCATTTAGGTGTAAGTCTCTACAGGAGATCCCTACCACTACCAAGTTGATCACTTCCTTCTTTCAATCCATTACTTCTATTGGAGGGGTTAAGCACCTTCAAGACACTTCTAGCTCTCACACAAACAACAAGTCAGTTCATCGACGTTCTTCACCATGCACTACCATCCAGGTCCCTCAATAACCTCCTTGCCCCAAACGCCTCAAAAATGTTTTTGGCCAACATCAAGACACCTCCTTACGTTTGTTGTCAAGACATTGTAGGCAATCCCTTATCACCACTTTCTTCATGGACACTAGCAGTTGATGATAAAGAACAACATTGTCTCTTTGAAACATTGTATTGGTATGAATTTGACCTCTCATTTAGAAAACCCAAGTTCAGTACATGTTTCCATCTCTTTGTTGATTGTTGACTCATGGTAATGATAGAAACCAACATTACATCTCTTTATGTGAGTTTATTTTTTATAAACTTTTTTTTTTTGCAACAGCAAAACACTTTTTTTTTTAATAGAAAAAAATAGATTATATTAATTCATTAACCAGAACATTACAATACTATGATGCTAACACTATCCACCAATTAAAAAACAAAATGAGATGGATAAAGAATAAAGCATCCATAAATAAATATACATAAGAATAGAAGCTAATAGCAACAAAAAGACCATAGCTATATCTTGTTGCAATACACAAATATCACCACTCATCAACTTTCTCATACAATTTAAAAACTTTTATTTCTTCTTCAAAATACAATCTCTTATAAATAAACACATCAAATAAAAACAAATTCCTTCTTTTTAATAAATTTAATATTCTCACATATAAAGTAAACAACACATTAATATCATACATTTAATTTAAACCATTAAACTTAAAAATTTCAAAGATTACTATAAAACTATTGCATTACACAGCCCTTTCACATTGTTTAAGAACATATTGTACTACTTATCTTTCCTTGTCTAAAGAGCAACCCTAGTTTATTGTATTCAGTGGCCACCATTGCACTGAGACCATGTTTTTAATTAATCATCTGCATAGCCGGCAATAAGACTAAAAACCCATGTTATTTATTCTAATACAACTTCATTGACAGCTTTTTCTCTTGCTTAGTCAGAAGCCAGAATATCCAGATTGAGGTACCCTTGTTGAACACAAGGGTAGGATATTTATAGCTTTAGTTTGACTCTTGTGGAAATTTAATGAGCATTATCTTTTGTGGAGAACTTGGCTCTACAAAATATCATATATAAAAAGTCTTCTTCCATCCCATCATATCCCAACATTTTGTTAGTTTGTTTCAAATATTAGGTTGTGATCTATTCACTATGAGGGTGGAAGAGACCTATAAATATAAAGCAGTTGGTAATAGTCGAGTATTTGTCAATAGGTTTGGTAGTAATTGAGTGTTTGTCAATTAATTGTTTCCAACGGTTAAATCCCATTGTTTCTCTTTATCCAATAAATTGAAGTATACAATAACAATATCCGAATTTAATCCAAAATTATACCTCTATCTTTACCAATTATCCTATAAAAATACCAATGATTTTGCTGTACTCTTTTATTTGTTATGAATAAAAAGTATTTAAAAAAAAAAAACTTTATATCTCCCTATAAAATGAGGCAGGAATGCTGAAAATTGTTATTTATTAAAATTGATATATATATATATATATATATATATATATATATATATATATATAAATAATATCTAGTAAATGTGAGGCAAAATTGTTCCAAATGAATGGAAACCTACCACAATGAATACCATTGGATTGATTTAAGAATTTAGTGCACCTTCAAAAAGCCCACATTCATAATTCTTGACCTTAGGTTGCGGCAAGAAAATTTTATTCTCAAAGCTTTTAAAGTGCCATGTAAGACTATGTTCTCCTGCTTTTGTGGTGTCCTAAGAAAGGAATCTATGACTTCCTTTTCTTGTTTTCAAAAGAGACTTGTGAGGATAAATCACATACCAACAAGTTGGCTAAAGCATGTGTGGGAGAGGTGTTTTCACAATGATAACCTTTCCAAACTTATATTCAAATCATACTGTGGCAGTTAAAATATTCCAACCATAACTATCCCACAGTGGTTATAATATTCTATCTATAATTATCTTATGGTAGTTAAGATATTCCATCCATAATTTTTGTATTTGTTTTGATAGTGGTTATAATATTCCATCCATAATTATCTCATGGTGGTTAAGATATTTCATATATAATTTTTGTATATGTTTTCAAAAATATTTTAACGAGAGAAAGGGAACCAAACCCTATCAATTTTGTAACATTTTCTTTCTATGAGGTCACTTTTGAACAACTAGAAAGTCGGGCAATGTGAAAAGATGTTCAAGAGGATAAAAAGAAATAATGGTCTATAAATTTAAAATTAGGTATATATTTTTTTGTTTATTGGTATGTCTTTAGATTTTAAATTTTAAAAGTGGCTTTTGTTATATTATATAAAAATGATCTTATTTATATTCACATTAATTTAATTAATATATTGTTGAATTTTCATTCCAAATACTTATATTCTAATCACAGAAAAGATAATCTTTATTATAAAAAAAATCTTACTTATATTCATTATAATTTATCTTCCTTAAAAATATCTATACACAAATTTGGTCTTATGGTTTTTAAGCACAAGCAAAGAATTGTGGAAATAATTTGCCATGAAAGAGATTTTACATGTCAAGTAGCAGTTTTCAACATTTCTTCCTTTCACATGTGGCTCTAGTGCTCATCAAATCAATATGGCACACAACAAGGCATTGGTTGGTTAGTTTTAAGAGAACTGTCTTCCTTAGAGTTAGAAGACTTCGACCCTGGAAATAATGAAAATGTCAAAATCAGATTAGTCATTCCGTTCGATCTCAATCTCATTTATAATGGAGAACTTTTAGTGTGTTTTTGTTAGCAATGAAATTGCCAAGACTTTATGAAGTATTGACAAATCAAGAGCCGACACAATCCAATCTACTAAATGACTTTAGTTTGCCTTCTAACCTTGTCACGTACAAGAATAATTAGTATTTAAAATGCAAGCATGCCCATATGCCTTTCTTGCTGGGAAGACTCTCCCCCATGACAACCCAATACTTAGCTTTCAGCTCTATGTGGTCACTATCCAATTACATCGTATCCTTATCTTAAAATACCACTTCCTAATAGGAAAAAGAGTGTCTTATGTGTTACATAAAATAAACATTTATTTTGATGTGTAATTGGGGTCATATATGGGACCACATTTTGTGGAAGAATAATAATAGGGTCTCTTTTTCCTTAAGATGAAACTTTTAAAAACATAATGTTGAGATGTTTGTAAGAAACAAAATAAACATCTTTAATTTAAATGTCACAAACATATAACTTTTCAGTGATACATTCTTAATTTCATTTGAGATGAAAAGTTATGATGTTTGTAAGAAACAAAATAAACATCTTTAATTTAAATGTCACAAACATATAACTTTGTAGTGATACATACTTAATTTCTTTAGATTATTTGAATATTGAAGACACTCAAACTTTTAACACATAGACATTTGTTTAACTATAGATTTAACCTATATAAATATCTTATCATGGTTATTTATACACTTATTTAACTATAGAATTAACTTATATAAATATCTTATCATTTAGTCAAATGTATATTTATTATAATTTTTTTTTTTGAATTTAGATAAATATATATTCTTTTTACTTGTTAAATTATTTTTTTTATTGGTGAAAAAGGGTTTTGAAAGGGTCTCATAACCTTTTACAATAGTTGAGAAATAACTAGAAGCTCCGAAGAGACAAACAACCAACAAGCAGGTAATCCTACCATTACCCTAGAGAAACTACTGCCGAGGTACAAAATCATCCCTGGATCCCACGCAGGGGAGGGCCTAAACGCTAAAAAGGGCCCGCGTAGGGGCAACAACATACAACAAAAAAATGCCCACGCATGGGCATGGCTTGAGAACCGATAAATAAAAAAGGCCCCCACAAGGGCAGACCACGAAAACAAAGAAAATCACACCAAAGCAAGAATAACAAAAAACACCAAGGGGAGACCCCCACGACCGAGAAACCACCTGCAGCATAGATTAAACATTTGGTCCTGGACCATTACCCACAAGGCTCTCTCCAACCAAGCTTTTGAATTCCTCGAGGACTTCATACTGATCCTTGTATTCCTCGAGGAGGGAGTCCGCCTGAACCAGGAGGGAAGAGATAGTCCTGGTCGCCCAACCAAGAGTTTTGAAGAGGTCCTCGATCTCTTGGATGTGTCCACGATCGGAGAGGTTCGAGAAGTGTGTCATTCGAAAGGCTAGTAAGGGAATCTGATCAGAGGTCCCTTCGTTGTGGATCGATATCCTCGCCAGCTTGTCTTTATTGGCCTGGAAGGAAAGGGAATCGTCTGAAGCATTGTCGATGATGAGTGGGGCCTTCTGTTTGCTGCACCCTGCCTTGGCTCGAAGGGGGTATCGATGGAGTTTAGATTTTTGGGATCCTAGGGTATCATCTGCCTTGGCTGTAGAGCTCGAAGTGCAATTGGGAGGAGGGGCGACCAAGACATCTACCTCGACCTCTCCTTCGACGTAGCAGGTCCTCTGAAAATGAGAGCGAGCCCGGTAGGCATAGCCGCTCTGTAGTTTTGCTTTGTCAACACGAAGTTGAACAACATGAGATGGAGGCCTTGGTGGAGAGGGAGGAGGAGACTCCTCTCTTCATGCTCAGGACTGATCTCTCCACAGATCGAAACATATACTCGAGAATGTTAATTGAATTTTTTCCTGAGAGGTGATTCAAGAATGCGAGATGAAAGCTTTGGAGGATAGCGTTCGGATTATCAAGGGTTAAATACTATAGCACTTTTATCATCATCGTGTCCCATGATTTCGACAACATTTCCCTCACAATGCTGACTTTTTCTTTGCCGAGGGACTCCCCTTTGTCCCTGAATAGGGCCAATTCCCCTTGGAGAGAATATTTTTCTTGGTTAATAATTTCCCCGTTATTGGGGAGGCTAATGACTTCCTCTAGAAGATCTACTGTGACAGTGAAGCTCATCCCTCTGATGACGATGTACCCTCCATTCTACGAGTGAACGAAATCCATGGACAAATTCTACTCGGTCCTACTAAACCACTATAGAAAGTTGATGATGCCATGGTCTCTGAAGATGCCTTCGACTAAGGGAGTCAGTTGGAGGGACGTAGGTTCGATTTCGACCATGGAAGGAAAAACAAATGATGCGACAAACAGTGATCGAGGGGGAGAAAAAATGATAAGGAGAAAGGGTGGCAGGGGTGGAAATAAAACTAGGAAAAATTAAGAAGAATCCACCATCCAAAGCGGCTCGTGCTCTAAATCAACCAAATTAGATGAAAATCAAGGGACACGGGTGAAATGGCACACCAAACAAGGGGGAGGGCCAGGTGGAGGGGAGCGAAGGTGGCACCAAGTTCGACTAAATGGGTGGGCCAGTACGGGACATGATGAGGGGGATGAACATCCTTGTTGGATAGGTAGACGTGGCGGAGGCACGTGATGGGGGTGACAAAACCAATCACCACGGGGATGATAAAAAGGAAACACATCACCAAGTTGACGTTAAAAATGTACCTTACCCAAAATGTACTAGAGAGGCAACGACAAGTCAGCGAAGATCGATTGAAAATGAAGAAGGGAATAAAACTACCATTGGGTATTGGAACAATTGGATTGACCCAATCGAGGACACAAACAAGGGGGTCAAACATTCCCCAAGTTCGAGCACCCCTGTCAAAGTCGGATAGAGGGGTGATATTGTTCTCAAAGTGAATACTCTCGATGTTGATATCCTCCCAGTTCTATGTGAACAAGAACTTATAAGTATCCCACCAGGGCTAGACTAATAGCTGGTTGGCACTGAGGAGCCTCCTGATCTTGCAATTATTGGGGGGTTCCACTTAGGGGAGGTTGATTTAAAAAAAACTTACATGTGAGAGATGACCAAAGCCAGAACTTGTGGTGCCACAATGAAGACTTACTGTGTTGGCTTTGGGCTGAGCATACAACATGCTTAGGTGGCGATGGGCTTGAAATCGAAGAAGTTGCTTTCTAGCTCTGGCCCATACCAACTTACTGAATGATGATGTTAGTAGCATTGACATCGATGAGGGAAGGAGTCTTTCCACACAGTGAGGCCAGACTCTAAGATTTTGATATTGGCTAACTGATCAGCCACTTGATTTCCCTCCCTATAGGTGTGAGTCAACCTTATGCTTGAGAAGGAGAGCATCAGATGATTGACTTCTATGATCATACTGGAGATGTTCCACGAAGTGGGGGAAGATCCAAAAGTAAGGTAGGTGATGATATTTTTGGAGTCACCTTCCACCACTACATTATGAACCTACAAGCTATGAATAAGGATAATACCTTGATAGAGAGACTTGGCTTCAGCGAAGTGATTGGAGTTAAATCCCAAATTCTCAACATAGGCCAAGATGATATTTCCCTTGTGATATCGAATGATACCTCTTACTCCTATAGCTCCTAGATTTCCTTTGGTTGCACCGTCAAAATTCAGCTTGAGGAAGCCTAGAGGGGGAGGAGTCCACCTGACGAGGGAGTGATCAGCCTTGGGAGAGGCCTGCTTGTGAATGCCTTCAGGGATTCTAAGAGAGGAAGCCAGGAGATCTTCATATTGAGGCTTTGGATCACTTTTACCCTGGGTGATAGACACATTTTTAGTGACATCAGCTATGATCCTAGAGAGGACATGATTCTCATTGTGGGTAGAATATTTGAAGGCACGGGCATTGCACTCCTGCCAGACCTCCCACAGGAAGTGGGGGAGGTAGAAGGACCAAAAAGTTTTCAAGCGGTGGCCCCTAAACGGATTCGGCCACTAGACACAAAGATCACTAAGCCAGAAGGGCGGGACCTAGGAGATACCAACCGAGGAGAACAGGGAAGAAATAATGGATTGGGAGAAGGGGCAGGAAATGAAGATGTGTTGGGTAGACTCACAATCCGAGAGGCATAGGTAGCAATGATTGGGGAGAGATAGGCCACGATGATGGAGGTTTGGGATGGTGAGAATCTTATCCTGGATAGACAACCAAAGGAAAAAATTGACCTTAGGGATAAGATGGGGCTTCCAGATGAGCTTGGAGGGAAACCAGGGAGGGCCAGGGTTCTTAGAGAGGGCATAGGCTGATTTGACAGAGAAGAGGCCTGAAGAGGTGGGAGCCCAAAGGATGGAATCTTCCACCAGGGAGGAGGGGATGACACAAAGGCGAAGAAGATCGGAGAGAATGATAGAGGTAAGCTTCTGCTCTAGTGAGAGGGCATCAACTGGAAAGGGCTTCAAAGAAGGGCTCTCCGAGAGGAAGAAGTTTATAACCTTTGGCCCAAACAGGGCATCAGTCATTGGTCTGAGGCACACAAGATCCTCATGATCCTGCAGTGGACAGTTACCCAACCAGAGGTCACTCCAAAAGTTGATCCTAGCTCCATTTCCTAACTTCCATCTGATGCCCTTATGAAGGATATGCTTAGTCCTGAGGATTGAATTCCAAACCGTAGATCCACGGATGGGATTAGGATCATCCAAAAAGTTTTGGTTGTGCTAGAGGTATTTTGCCTTGATGATGGAAACCCACAGAGAGTTTTCGTTGGTGAGGATCCGCCAACCTTGCTTGGCAATGAGAGCCAGGTTCATATTGCAGACCTTTCGGAGCCCAATGCCACCATACTCCTTCCTGGAGCATACCTGGTTCCAAGCCACCAGGTGAATCCACTGCTTGTTCTCTGATCCTGACCAAAGAAAATTCCTTTGTAGTTGCTCAATGCGGTTGCAAATTTCAGCAGGGATCTGGAAAATAGATAGGAAGAAGACGAGGATGCTCTGAAGGGTGGCTTTGACTAAGGTGGCTTTGCCTGCTTGACTAAGGAGGCTTCCTTTCCAGCTGGCCATATTTTTTTGGATGCGCTCAATGATGGGGTTCCATAAGGATCTTCTAGACTGGCCTTCGAAGAGAGGGAACCCTAGGTAAGTGGTAGGGAAGGCGCCAATGGAGCATCCAAGGATGGCAGCAATGTGGGCTTGGTGCCTCGTCGGAGTATTGATGAAGTAGATCTTACTCTTGTCAAAATTCACCTTTTGACCTACCACAGCCTCGAAGGAGTGGAGGATGGATTTGATGCACTGAGCTTGGGGAACCGAGGCACGAGTAGCCAGAATAGTGTCATCGACAAACTATTGGTGGGACACGGCCTGGAGAGAGGAAGTAGGTTTGATGCCAGAGATAGACCCTTCAAGGTAAGCATGGGTAAGAGCCCTCCCGAGAGCTTTCGCAATAATGATGAATAAGAAAGGGGGAAATGGGGTCTCCTTGCCTGAGGCCTTTGAAATTCTTGAAGTAACCTGTTGGGGATCCATTGACCAGGACAAAAAAAATTACCGAGGTAACACAACCTTTGATTAGATCAATCTAGTTCGGGTGGAAACCAAATATTTGGAGTACCACAAATAGGAAATCCCAAGAGACTCTATCGAAGGCTTTTTTCATATCGAGCTTCAGGAGGAATCCCACTTGGCCACTCGAGGAGATGGAATGGATGAGCTCATGGATGGTGATAATGTTGTCAGTGATTTGCCTACCATGGACAGAGCTGCCTTGATTTGGGGTAATGATGCAAGGAAGGATGAGCTTGAGCCTAGTGGCCAGGGCCTTGGTGAGGATCTTGTACAGGACATTACATAGGCTTATGGGGTGGAAGTTAGAGAGGGTGTGGGCCTGGTTGACTTTGGGGATGAGTGCTAAGAAGGTGGAGTTGATGTCCCCTGGGATCTCCTTATTTTTTTGCATCTTTTGGATGGTGAGACCACATCCAAGCCTAGGATATCCCATAAGTGCTATAAATAAATGGGGGGAAGCCATTTGGATTTGGAGCTTTCCCTCCTTGCATAGAAAAAGTAGCAAACCTAATTTCTTTAGCATAAAGGGTTTTAAGTAACATTCAGTTTTCATCGATAGTGACTAACTTGGGGATGTTTTGGAGGAGGTCCTTAGAAGTTTGGTGGTCATAGCTGGGAGATGGGCCAAGAAGCTCCTCAAAGAAAAGAACTGCCTTAAATTTGATTTCCTGAATGTTCGAGACTACCTGGCCATCCTGCTGAACTAGTTCCTTGATCCTGTTGCTTCCCTTGTGCCTCACTATTGTGGCATGGAAAAACTTGGTATTCGAATCACCTTCTTTGAGCCATGTTACTCTGGATTTTTTTCTAGAAGACTTCCTTGCTTCTGAGAATGTTGTGATAGTCAGAGAGGAGGATTCTTTTAGAGTCTTGAAGTGCGAGGTCAGGATCACCGTTTTGAAGAGTGATTTTGATATCTCAGAGCTATGATTGAATTTGTTGCTTCTTCTAGAAAATGTTCCCGAACACTTCTTTGTTCTAGCATTTCAGATTGTATTTTACATGTCGTAATTTGTTGCTCACCTAAGAAATTTTGGATCCGTGGAAGGGGCGGGCCCACCATTGAGAAATTAAGGATCTGATGTTTGGATCATGGAGCCACATTGATTCAAATATGAAGGGAGATTTGAAAGAGGAGGCATGAGGATGACAATCCAGTAAGAGGGGATTGTGGTCGGATCCAATCCTAGGTAGAGAGCGCATGGTTGCATCGCCAAATTTTGGGATGGCATTGACAAAAATGAGGACACGATCAAGGCGCATCTGGATCAGCTGGTCACCCTTCCTACGGTTGCTCCAAGTGAACTTTGGCCCTCTAAGACTGATATCCATTAGTTCATTGTTGTCTATGAAGCTCGTGAAGCGCTCATAGAATCTCTCGGTTATTGGAGTCCCTCCTTTCTTGTCAAAAGGAAAGAGGGGGAGTTGAAGTCTTCGGACCAACATCTAGGCTTCTACAAAAAAAATGTCTCTCAACTGATTGAGGGAGTTCCATAATGAGTTCCTATGAGAAGGAGCATTTGGGGCATAAAATTTTGAAATGACCCATTGAAACCCATCATCTTTGTTGAAGAACAAAATATTAATGTAGCTCTCAGTCATAGACAACACCGTCCTATTGACCTTGGTTGGATCCCATAAACACAAAAGGCCCCCTGAAGCTCCATTGGCTAGACTGAAACAGGAGGTAGAGTCTTTCCAAATGTAATTTGAAATGCAAGAAACATCTTGAGAATCAAGCTTGGTTTCTTGGAGAAGAAGAATGGTGGGTCTATGTTCTCTCCTCATGGACTTTACTAAGCGTTGCTTATTTCATCCATTGAGGCCTCTCACGTTCCATGAGAGGATCTTCATTTGGTAACTCTTGACGATGTGTGCTTCCCTCTCCCGGGTGGGGGAGAAGGTTGTTTTTGTTCTATTCTTGGGTCTCTAAAATCTGGGAGGACCCTCTGAGAGTGATTTGGGTGCCATTTGCGACTTTGTCTGAGGCTTCCTTGTTTCTAATGTCCTGTGTCGAGGGGTGACCCCTCTTCTTAACTAAGCCCACATCCACCATTGGTTTCCTTAGAGAGCGGGAGGGGGGAGGATTGGGGGGAGGCGTTAGGGGAGGGGGGCTACTCGGGGATGTCGAGGCTCGAAGGGGGAGGGAGGGGAGGGTGGCACGTGCAACGGGCATTTGAAGGTCGGTTCAGAGGGATCAGAGGGAGGGTCATTGGAGGATAGGGGGAGAAGTGGTTTGACACCGATATGGATGGGCTACAAGGGGGAAGGGCCCGATTGGGGGGTTCCAAAGGATCCTTCTCCCGATAGGGGGCCGCAGGAGGGGAGACAGGAGGGTTGGGGATGGGATCGGGGCCAGGGGGATGACTGGTTTTGGGAAAATGATGATTCCTTCGAGAGGAGGTGGTTGGGGGTTGAGAAGGGCACTGGGAGTTAAGATGGCCTTGTTTGGAACACAAACTGCAAAATGCAGGTTTATTTTCATATTCAATAACTTGAGAAAAAGTACAGACCTTGGAAATGAGGTTGATCGAGGATGGGAGGTTTGCGTCCAAGTTGACGTTGACACACATGCGAGCCTCGATCATTCGAGTCTTGAAGCAATTTGGAGGGTCGAAATAAATCAACTCACCAATGCTTCTCGCTATGCTGCGGAGGATGTCTTCGTGCCAAAATTGGATTGGAATGTCGAGAAGGCAGATTCATATTGGAGCAAATTTAATGCTCTACGTCGTAGGGTCGAAATCCACCCCCCACTTTTGGAGGAAGAGGCCTCTCCATCCAAAGAACCAAGGCCCTCTAGTAAGAATCTGTCGAGAGTCTGTAGGATTGTTCAGTTGGATTAGGAAGAATCCCCTGGGGAGGGCAACTAGCTCCATGGATCCGATCGAGATCTAGGAGGTGTTGGCCCATTTGCAGATGGACTCCATGTCAGGCCGGGATCCGAGGAATTTGTCGATCAACGAGTTGGAGTTTCGATCGATCATATTGGTCATGATTTCGTAGGGGATCTCGAGGTTGTCGTTGGAAGGGAGCAACTCGATCCTGGGCCCTATCTTCGGATTAGGGTTTGGGTTTACTATCTCCACAAAGGATCGAGAGGAATTTGGCGGTCCACCTACCGCTCCCGAGGCTCCCTCTTTTCGACTAGAAGGTCCATGGGTCTGTGATTCGAGATCGAATTTTGACCCCTGGTATCGGGATCCTATGGTGGTCAAGGTTGTTGGTCCTGGGTCCTCCGCTTGGGCCACAGATGTCTTCCCAGCTGATCCGGGTGGTCTAGACGGGAGGGAGTCCGCTTTCTGCATTGTGGTGTGGCCTGTCCTTGTTCGAATTACTCAATAGACCCCAACTTCTGCCCAGGTTGTTATTGCCCTCGCTGATGTGACCAGGATTATCTCTGTTGCCTTCGTTGGGTTCGCTTGTGTTGGGATTCTTATTTTCATCGGTTGTTGCTCCCGTTTCCTCTTCATGTGTCGCTGCTCCTGTTGCCCTTTCATCTGCTGCACCTGCTCCTTTTTTGCTCGCTCACTCCTCCATATTTTCCGTCAATTAAATTAATTAACAATTATTTAATTTAATGTATTAAAAATATATTTAATAATTTAATTATATTGTTATTTAAGTTGTAATTTTTTTTTTAATATTTATGTTTTAAAAAGAAATTTGGCAATTCAGATCTAGTAAATAGCTTAAATTTTTGGTAATATTATTCTCCTACCATGCACGGTAGATGTAGAGTTTTGTTCTTGTGAAGGTTGTTATAGGAAAATGTTTTGTTATTGTAAAGGTTGCTATAGGAAAATGTCAAGAAAAAAATGCTAAATTTTGAAATATTTGTATTCACACATAAAATTGAAGAAGATACCCAAAATGAAAATTAAGAATTTAAACTTTTTATGAAAAAATATGAAAGTATTCAGCTATAGCAACTCAATTAAAATAAGAATTGAATCTCTTTGTAAACTTTCAGTCTCTAAAAAAGAAAGTTGTGATTTGTTAGGGTGGTGGACCAAAATGCAACTTATTGTTCTTCAACAAATAAAAAAAAGTTGTAAATGATTGAGATAAATAATTTGTTAGGAAGAAAATTTAAGTTCAAGCTTAAATAAACATAAAACTTTTTTTTTAAACACACTCCCACGCCCACAACATGATTTGAGCTAGGATCTTGATGAAAACCCAAAGACATATCAATGTAGAGTTACTTTCTAAACAATAAACATAAAATTTTAAAATATAATTGTTAAATAATTGATCTTCAAATAATTAATTTTATTATAAATAAAATTTATAATAATTAATTAAAAATAAATATATTATAAAAAAATAAATTCAGGTGAATAATGTCTACAAGGGCAATGCAGTGGTAAGGGTTTGCGACTTTCTTTAAGAAAACTTAGGTTAAAATCATAGCATCCTTGGAAGGGGATAGGTCAATTGGTAGCAATAAAGTATTGGCCCAATTCAAAACCTTAAAAGAACGAGGTCTTATTAACTTCATCTTTCAATAGGACAAAGTGTTACTGGGTTCCACTCGTATAAAAAACAAACTAGAATGAAGAAGGTAGCCATTTATTTAAAAAAAAAAAAAACAAAACAAAATTGGGTGAAGAATGTAGCCATTTGTAGACCTCTTTCATTGTAACTTTGACTTCCTTCCTCAGCATGGCAAAGAAGTTATTCTTGTCGTACAAATTATAATATTAATAAAACCGACTTACTTCTGAATGTAATTATCATGTCCATGTGAAGATTGTGTAGAATATTTATTTGACAAGAAAACAGAAGGTATCTAGCAATGTGAAGGAGAATTGAGATGAGATACCAAAAGTAATTAGGGCGAATTTATTTCTTTTTTCTTAAATAAAGCAAATAATTATAAAGAATTTGGTTGTATAAATGTAATCTCAATATTCTCATAGTAGGAAAAGAGCTATGTCCATCTTGTCCTGTCATCGTGTCCATGATTCGATGAACATTCATGAGTAGTCACACATCCACTTAAGAAAATATAAAAAGTGATATTAAATGTTAAAAAAAACATTTAAATTTTTAACCTTCACAATGAACTAATAAAATGTTAAATTAATGTTTTTTTTAAAGGACATTGGACAATTACTTTTATAATTGATTCATGTTGATTTAATTTTAATTATATAGGTTAAAGTATCTTACCTTTTTTAACATGATTGTGTAAGTAATGATTGTGTAAGTAAAGTTGTGCTGTAATTTAATTTTCATTTTAATTGATTTGTTATAATTAGATACTTGGAATGTTTTTTATAATAAGTTTGTATTTTTTATTTTTATTTTTTTTGGATATTCTTTAATTTAAAATACAAATATTTCAAAATCTAACATCTTTCTTAACATTTTTTTGCAGTTTTCACAACACCAAAACTCCTCTTTACTATCTACACACTACATCTTAGTAGAATAATATTTCTAAAACTTCGTATTATTATAGTCTGTTTTACCTAGTTTTGTATTGTTAGTTTTTTTCTTGAAGCATAAGTGAATTGTAATAAATAGTTTAATAAAAGCACATTAATGTTATAAAATACAACAAATATTAGCAGTGGAAAACATTAAAGTAAATCTTAATCATTATTTGATTGAAACAATCAACATTTTCTTATCATCTACCCTCTATCAAAACCTCTCAATAGGCTAGGCACATTTTTCTCTTCCCTTAAAGTATATGTAAATCTAATTTCTTCAAACTCTATAGCAAAGTTTTGTATTTCCACAATGATCTTTTATATGTTTCATGGATCCTTTGATTTCCTCAAAATTTGCATTTATTACTATTAATGAATCATATTCCATCTATACCATGTTCCATTTCATTTGTCTATATATTTTTCACCCTTCCAAAGTCTCCCAAACTTCAACTTCATTATTTGTTTTAAATCCATTATTGAAAACATAACGTGACAAAATCTCACGTTTATTATTTATAATTATTCGTCCTCCTATTGGTCCTAGATTTCCTTTAGGTGTTCCATTAAAATTCAATTTGACCAACTCCACTTCCTATCGTTTTCACTTTATATTTTTTACATTCCTTTTGTTTCTTTTATACCCAACATCATAATTCTATTTGATGACTTGACTCCATCTATCAAGGCTTTCTTCTTCAAGATTAGGTATTGGGTGAGTTGATAGGGTTGGTTTAGACTCCTTTGTGGCTAAACAAATATTCATTTTCATTAAATATTCTTTTGTTCCTTTCCAACCATACAGTCCAAAATATTGTATCTTTTGATGTATCCCAAATTGTTTGTAATACCTCACTTTGCTTTAACCATCTTTCAATTATGTCATTCATCACCATGTATATACCAAACATATTAAGAATCCGTTGTTATAGTTTCCAGACTATTAAACAATGTCCCAAGAGATGGTCTATCCTCTCCTCCTTTTACATAGAACACATTATGAGGGTCCATGAAAACCCCTTTTCAATAAGTTATCCTCAGATTAAAATTTCCTTTGACCTACTAGCCATACAAACATTTTGATTTTTGGAATGCTGTGGTTATCCCAAATATCTCTCCATATTCGTGTTGTATTCTATTTTGTTGGTGCTTTACATTGTATTTGCTTCTTGTTGTGTATTCTTCTAAGCTATTCAATTCCGAAATTAGGTTATTCCCGGATCAATTGCCTCTTAGCAACAATGTCTAATATACTTGTAAAAACATGGTCTTTCTATTTGTATCTTCCTTCTTGATCCTTGTACATAATATTTGAAACCCTATCACCATATTTGTCTTGAAGTAATCTTATCAAGAATTTCAAAATTTGATCTAGATTGAGTGACTTTTTATCACACCAATTGTCCATCCAAATAGATTTTTTTTCCAATTCCCACCACCCATCTTAGACCTTCAATCATTAGATCAGTTGATTTTTTTTAACCTTTCCATAGTGCAAAACCATCTAATAAAAATGTAGAAAGATTAAGCTTGGGTCATTGGACTCAACATTATGGAATTGAAATACTCATTGAAAAAATTTATAGTATGTGAATATGTTATTTTAACAAATTATATAATAATATTATTTTAACATTATAACAATTATACATATATTTATGTAAAATTTAAATATAATTTCCTTCATGAAAGTCATAATATCTAACCATTGATCCACATCCGTTCATTAATTAGTCTATGTAATTGTTTATTTTAAAGTTATATATTTTATAAATCAACTTATTTTTAAATTAAAAATATTATTAATAATATTTTGTAATTTAATTAGTTATAAAAAATTGAAACAAACTATATTAATTGACAAAATTCAAACCTAAATCTTATATATAAAAAATGTTATATTCAAACTTTATTTAAAAAAATAAAAATAAAAATATCACTAGTTGAACTTGATTATTAGACCACCTATTGAATAAAGAAAAAAATGGACATGAGTTCATTGAAGGTGATGTTCCTGCTCACAGTGACCATCCTGGTATCCCCACCCATATAGCAGAGCTGATTGTCATTGGGCCTGGGAAGGATCCTTCCTCCATAGCTGCACATGAATCTCACCTTGTTGCTCACCTTGTTGCCATTCTTCCACCTCTGTGAGGCAGGGTACTTTGTATCTGTGCCCCTAGACCTGGGGAAGAACTCACAGAATCTGGATAGGAGCCGTCCATCTAGGAGTTCTAATAGACCCTCCTCAATAGTCCCAACTTTTTACCAAGACCAGATCTTGAAAACCGTCCCTTTGGGTCTGAAATGTTCTTGTGGGTCCCTACAACTGACCTAAAACCAGGGTATAACAGCTGGCATGCCCACATGGGTGATCTTGGAGGAGGATCAGGGTCATTAGAAAAACCAACAACGAAGGATATGGGGACAATCCAAATCATAGATTTTTATGCCAGTGAATATCTCTATGGTCGTTGTTGTGGTTATGCTGGCTTTAAGAATATTCCTGAAAGGGGTTTAGGATTGTCGGCCCAAGTTTCAAGTTTCACCCTTTTCTTACTTCTTAATTATTTATATATTATTAAATGATATTAATTTAATTAGTTAGATTTTTTTAATTTAGATCAAAGTTTATATATATAATTGTCAAGCTTGTAATATCATTATATAGTTACGATGTAATTATGATAAGACCTATTTCAATTACATATAATTTATTTAAAAAATATTAATTAATATAATATAACAAAATTTAAACCTAAGATTATGCAAACATTAAAATGGTAAAAACTGATTGATTTATTAATAATTAATATTAAATTTATTAAATAATATGAAACAAGTCTATTTAAATATATATCGCTTAATATTAATATAATAAAATATTCATTAAAATTAAATGATATTTGTTAAAGTGGTTAATTTTTTAAATTTAAAGGGAAAGATCCATGTTACAAACCCCTACAACCAACGCACCAACCATGACCCTTCCTAAAGCCGAGAGTTATGCTTATGAATAGGGAATTTAACACACAACCACCACACACGCACCCCGTCACACACTCACCCATGTCGCGGTTTGAATTTTGGACCTTCCCAAGAAAAGTCAAAACCCGAACCATTACGTTGTCCCCCTTGGGACTTAATTACCAAGTTTTTGGTATGATGGTGTAATATGGATGATATTGGTTAAAATAAATAAATAAAATATTGATTAAAAAATAATTTAATTAATGTAATTGGTTTTGGTATTAAAATATTATATATATATTTGATGTAAAATAAGGTTTGAGATAATGTTGAAAATTTTTTGGGACTTAGTATCACACTAGTTATATGCATCACCTTAAACATGTATCTAAATATATTTGATTATTAGGGTAACTTGATTTTTGATGATCTTACATACTATTTTATAAATTTAAAAAGATAGGACATTCTTAAGTTTATCAATTGAACAAATAAACTTTTAATGTACTTAAACAATGCTTTAACTCTATCAAGAGTACCATCGAGGTTAAACAAGGTTGTCCCCTCTCATTGGACCTCTTTGGTATCTATATCGACGAGCTCAAGGATTTCCTTCAGCATTATACTTATGCGGATGATAGTTAAATTCTTCATGTGCTCATTGTTATTCTTTTCGTCGACAATGTGATTCTCCTTCTCCTCTCCCACTCTACCGAGGGCTTATAGAGACAACTAGATGTTGTTGATCGTTTTTGTGATATCCGACAACTTGTCAATCTCAACAAAATGACGACCATGATTTTTAACACTTTTAGAGATGCTACCTCCAAGTTCTAGTTTTTTTACAAAAGAGAACACGTAGAGATCATTGCCTCTTACACTTACTTAGGGGTGCTATATTCTGACCTTCTTTCAACTTGATACCTACCTCTCAATCGTGTCTTTGCAAGGGCTATGCTTCCCTCTCCACTCTAGAACGCCAATGTTTTCAGACCCATTTTCAAGATATCCCTTCAAAGATGCATCTCTTCAATGTCATTGTTTGACCCACCCACTGCCTTATATGGGTTTGAGATTTGGGTGCCTAGTTTACGATCCATCGATAGGGCTCGCTTTAAGCGGGTTCAGACTTTGATGCTCCAAGGTCTAATCCATTACAAATGGATGATCCCCCAATGCATTATTCAAGCTAAGTTCACAGCTCCACCCCTTCATCTTGAATGCATCTTTCAGATCATCCTCTACATTCATAGACTCATATCCATGGGGATCTCCACCTATGACTATGAGAGGTATTTGTTTCTAGCCCTTTGCTCCTCTAAGGAAATCGTCTCTTTAGGCTCATCTAGACATCGACGTTGTTGATTATCCAAGACATGCTTGCTCCTCTAGTCTATCAGTATTTCCATTGAACATCTTTCTCCTTTCAGACACACTTTGGCTGATCTCCCTCAACCTCGTCCTTCAAAGGAGAGCACTCGTAGGTTGGTTCAAGCTAATATTTATCGACAATACACTCTAGTTACATGGACTTCTCTTCTTCACCACTCAATCTCAAGTTGGCCTTTTATGAAGAGCATTTTCTCTAGGTAGTTGATGGTACCATCTGTCATCCATCCTACCTTTAGTTTCGTTGGTCACATGGCTTGAGGAGCCCTCTTGGGAAGATGAGAGTACATTTCCACCAGTTTCATATCGAATCTGACCACCATATCCCATGTGAGGATTGTGTTTATCATCTATGCTCCATCAGGGAAATGGAGTTTGAGGACCACTTTCTCTTCAGGTGCCCTATTTACTACGAGATCCAAGGGAGATTCCATTGCTTATTCAAAGACACCGACAATTGTATCTCCACCTTCTTCTAGTATCTCAATCAATGGTGTCTGGTCCTTTATATCCTAGAGGTTGTCTCACTTAGGTGTAAGTATCTACAGGAGACCCCTACCACTACCAAATTGATCACTTTCTTCTTTTAGTCCATTACTTCTATTGGAGGGGTTCAGCACCCTCGAGACACTTCTAGCTCTCACACAAACAACATGTTAGTTCATCGACATTCTTCACCATGCACTACCATCCAGGTCACTCAGTGACCTCCTTGCCCCAAGTGCCTCAAATATGTTTTTGGCCAACATGAAGGCACCTCCTTACGTTTGTTGTCGAGACATCATAGGTAATCCCTTATTACCACTTTCTTCATGAACACTAGCAGTTGATGATAAGAAACAACATTGTCTCTTTGGAACATTGTATTGGTATGACTTTGGCCTCTCATCTAGAAAACCCAAGTTCAATATGTGTTTCCATATCTTTGTTCACCGTGGACTCATGATGATGATGGAAACCAACATTACATCTTTTTATGTAAGTTTGATTTTATAAACTTTTTTTTGGCTATGGCAAGATACTTTTTTTTAATAAATATTAATTCATTAACCGAAACATTACAATATTATGATGCTAACACTATCCACCAGCTAAGAAAACAAAATGAGGTGAATAAAGAGCAAAGCATCCATAACTAAATATACATAAGAATAGAAACTAATAACAACAAAAAGACCATAACTATATCTTATTGCAATACACGAGATATCACCACTCATCAACTTTCTCATATAATTTAAAAACTTTTATTTCTTCTTCAAAATAAACACATCAAATAAAAACAAATTCCTTCTTTTTTATACAATAATAAACTTAATATCTCACAGATAAATATACTAGCTTAGATATAAAAGATAATATCTAAAAATGCCGAGAGATATCAATCCCGAGGCGCCCGAGGCGCCTATCTTGGAGATCACACCCTCAAGAAATGAGATAGACGCCTCGAGATTGATAACTCTCGGCATTTTTAGATATGTATCATTTATATCTAAGCTAGTTTAAATGTTTGCAACAGTTGGTTAGTCGACTGTTTTAGTTTAAATATTTGAAATGTTTTTATTAGTGTTGTCTTTTTTTAATAATAAAAAAAAATTGTTTACAACATGGCATGTATGATCTTTTTGCCTCCACCCCTATCTGCCATTGTAGAAAATCCTCTTGACATAATTAATAAAATAAATAATATTCATTAATATTATACATTTATATTAAACATAAAAATTTCACAGATTACTATAAACTATTGCACTACACAGCCCTTTTACATTGTTTAAGAACATAGCATATCTAAAATAAACATAAATGAATTATACTACTTATCTTTCCTTGTCTAAAGAGCAACAATAGTTTATTGTCTCCATTGGCCACCATTGCCCTGGGACCATGTTTTTAATTAATCATCTGCATAGCTGGCAATAAGACTCAAAACCCATGTTATTTATTCTAATACAGCTTCATTGACAGCTTTTTCTCTTGCTTAGTCAGAAGCCACAATATCCAGCTTGAAGTACCCTTGTTGAACACAAAAGTAGGATATTTATAGCTTTAGTTTGACTCTTGTGGGAATTTAATGAGCAACATCTTTTGTGGATATATAAAGTCTTCTCCCATCCCATCATATCCCAACATTTTGTTAGTTTGTCTCATCAGGCTGTGATTTATGTGGAGGGGTGCTTGGTAGGGCATAGTTAAGTGTGTTTATAGGTTTGGTAGTGATTAAGTGTTTATTCATAAATTATTTCGAATAGTTAAGGACTTATTTACTTTATTTTTATTCAATGAATTAAAGTATATATTAACAATATTTGAATTTAATCTAAAGTTATACCCTATATAGTTACCAATTGTTATTGTAAAAATGCTTTTAAATCTCACTATGGAATGTGGTAGGAGGGTTAAAAATTATTATTTATTATTTATTAAAATTAATATATATATATATATATATAATTGTGGAATGAAAAAAGAAAGAGGACCTATGAAAAGTAATGTAGTAGGAGTGTTGAATATTATTATTTATTATTTATTAAAATTAAAAAATATATATGTTATGCAAATGTGAGGCAAAATTGTTCCTACCACAATGAATTTAAGAATTTAGTGCACCTTAAAAAAGCCCACATTCATAATTCTTTTAAAGTTATGTTTGATATGACCTTAGGTTACGGGAAGGGAATTTTATTCTCAAAGCTTTTAAAGTGCCATGTAAGACTGTGTTATTATGCTTTTGTGGTGTGCTAAGAAAGGAATCTATTTTTCAAAAGAGATTTGTAAGGAAAAATCACATACCAACAAGTTGGCTAACGCATGTGTGGGAGAGGTGTTTTCACACTGATTGCCTTTATAAAGGTATATTCAAATCATACTCAAAACACTTCAAGTAGTTATAATATTCCAACCATAAGTATCCAAGAGTGGTTATAGTATTCCATCCATAATTATCTCATTGTGGTTGTAATATTCCATCCATAATTTTTGTATTTGCTTTCAAAAATATTTTAACCAAGGAAAGGGAACCAAACCTTATCAATTTAGTAAGATTTTCTTTCATGTACTTGCAATGGAATAATTACGAGGCCTTGAATCTGGAAGATAAGATTTATGAGGTCACTTTTGAACAACTCTAGAAAGCCTCATAATTTTGAGAGGGACAATGTGAAAAGATGTTAAATTAGAGTTAAAAATAAAAAATAAAAATAATAATGTTTTATAAACTTAAAATTAGATATATTTTGTCCTTGGGAGCGTAACAGTTTGGGTTTTGGTTCTTTTTCGAAAAGTTTAAGGTTCAAACCGTGGCATGGGTGAGTGTGTGAGGGGTGGGTGTGTGTCTTTCGGTAGAGTTGTTGTAACAGGTTGGCAGATTCCTTGTCAAAACCCCCATATCTTAATATTAAAAAAAAAAATTAGATATATTTTTGTTTTTTTATTGGTATGTTTTTAGATTTTTATCTTATATTCGAATAACAAAGAAGGTGTTTTGTGGTCTTGTACTGCATAAAAAATGCTCCTAGTTATACTCACATTAATTTAATTAATGTGTTATTAAATTCTCATTCCAAATACCTATATTCTAATCACGGAAAAGATAATCCTTATTATATATGAAAAAAAACTCATTAGAATTTATCTTTTTTAAAAAATTCTATATAAAAATTTGGTCTTATAGTTTCTAAGCACAAGCAAAGAATTGTGAAAATAATTTGCCCTGAAATGGGCCATGGATTTGACATGTCAAGTAGCAGTTTTCAACATTTCTTCCTTTCACATGTGGCTCTAGTGGTCATCCAATCAATATGGCACACAATAAGGCATTGGTTGGTTAGTTTTAAGAGAACGGTCTTCCTTCAAAGTTAGAAGACTTGGACCATGGAAATAATGACAATGTCCAAATCAGTTTACTTATTCCGTCCAATCCCAATCTCATTTATGATGGACAACTTTTAGTGTGTTCTTGAGCAATGAGATTGTCAAGACTTTATGAAGTATTGACAAATGAAGAGCCAACACAATCCAATCTACCTAAATGGCTTTAGTTGGCCTTCTAAGCTTTGTCACATACAAGAATAATTAGTATTTAAAATACAAGCATGCTCATATGCCTTCCTTGCTGGGGAAGACTCTCCCCGTGACAACCCAATACTTACCTTTCAACTTTATATGGTCACTATCTAATTACATCTTATCTTAAAATACCATCTTCTTAATAGGAAAAAAGTGTGTCTATCTGTTATTTGAAATAAATAAATATTTTTTAAAGTAACAAATGTATAATTAGGACAATATTTTATGTAAGAATAATAATAAGGATTTGTTTTTTCGTAATTTGGGATGAAAGAACATAATGTTGAGATGTTGTAAGATGCAAAATAAACATCTTCAATTTAAATACCTCAAACATATAACTTTTGGTGTTACACACTTATTTTCTTTAGATTATTTGAATATTGAAGACACTCAAACTTTTAACACATATACAGTGGTTTAACTATAGAATTAAGCTATTTAAATATCTTATCATGGTTATTTAGTTAAATGTATATATATTTTTTTAATAAGTAACATTTATATACAAAAGTGGGTTTTTCTAGAGGATCCCAAAAACCTTATTACAAAAACGGGATGAACCCATTACAGCCGCGAGGTTGAGGTCTCAAAGCGGGCCTCAGACCTGAACAGAAAGACAGGAAAAAGAAGCTGCCATAGCATAGAAAAAAGAAGCTGCTCTAGCTCAAAAACCCAACCGGCCTGGAAGCGCCTAGCAAAGCGTTAGGAACGGAAAAAGAGCTGATTGCCAACTTGGGACTGCCGCCCACGTCAGGGGTGCTGACGGGTATGCCGGGGAAAGACTCACCGCAGGCAGTAATTGGATGCCGCAAGAAAACCAAACGCCAACTATCCACCTTTCCAAGAAAGCTTGACGTGTCCCACCAAGCTGATCTGGCGAGACTCATTGAGCTTTTTGGAATTCTGACGCAGCCACGTCAGCAACATCTTGAGGGATTCCATGATCCCAAATGGTGAGTTTTGCCGGAGGAGGATCCTTCGTTGGCTAGGAGGTCAGCCAAAGAATTTCCTTCCCCGAAGATGTGCCGGCATCTCGTGGGTCCCGCTCGCGGAGAATCCTTCGAATTTCTTCGATGGTGTTGTGGACCCTCCAGGCAGGGGTCTTATCCTTGTTCAAGTAGTTTATGATATTCATGGAGTCACCTTCAATGATGATAGCTCTGGAGTCCTCCGCAATGAGGACTAAACCTCTCCAAAGGGCTCTGGCTTCCGCGACATGGTTGGTCTGAACCCCAAGATCTTCAGAGAAAGCGAGGATGACCATGCCCCGATGGTCCCTGACCGCGCCACCAACCCTCGCTGCTCCTGGGTTCCCTTTGGAAGCCCCGTCAAAGTTAAGCTTGATCCATCCCGGAGGGGGAGGACTCCACTTAGCAAGGATACGGGGATGAGGTAGAGGGTTCCCCAGGGGGGGACAATCAGAAATATTAAGAGAAGAGAGGATACGCCCTTCCCGGGACAGAGGAGAGGGGCTGGGACAGTGAATAAGATTAGCATTTTCGGAAGCGAACGCCATAGCCCTGATGGCCACCGATTGAGGATCCCGGGAAGAGGTTCCAAAGATCCTGCAGTTTCTCTCAAGCCAGACTTGCCATATCAGGTGGTGGAGGCAGATGTCCCAGAGGAAACGAAGCTTAAGATTAGCAAAGGGTTGGGGCCACTGGTAGAAGGCACCACACAAAGACTTGGGAGGAACCCATTGGATCTGAAAGGTAGACAGGATGAACCCAAACACAGCCGAGGTGAACTCACAGTGGAGGAACAAGTGATCGGTGGATTCCCAGCCGGACAGGCACAGGTAACATCTGTTGGGAAGGGGGATGCCTCTTTTGATGAGGTTCTCAGTGGTGAGGGGTTTGTTTTGGAAGGCAATCCACGAGAAGAAGGCCACTTTCGGAATGAGGTTCTTCTTCCAAACAATATGGGAAGGGGAGACAGGGTGATCCTTCAGGAGGGAGAAGGCAGACTTAACAGTGTACAACCCTTTGTCGGAACCAGCCCAGGCAGGCTTGTCATCTTTCTGCTCAGTGGGAATGGTAGTTGCTTGGAGCAAAATGTTGAGAGCAGCAACCTCAGGAGAGGTGCCCGCGAGGAGCCTCCAACGGGGATGACCATCCTCCCAAACTATGAAGTCAGAAACTTTCATTCCCAACCGAGAGTCAGGGACTGTTTGAAGCATGGCGAGGTCCGCTCTGCCGCTTAGGGGTTCATCCAAAGAACCATCTGTCGCTCTAGAAATCAATGCTCCGACCGTCCCCCGTAACCCATCTCGAGGCCTTTCTGGATGAGCGCTTTGGAATGAGTCACAGCCTTCCAGAAGGCAGATCCATTGGGGTGGTTGCCGTAATCAAGGAAAGATTGGTTTCCCATGTATTTCTTACACACCAGCATGGTCCACTCCGTAGGGTCTTTCGAGATAATCCTCCAAGCCTGCTTACCAAGCAAGGCTGTGTTCATGTCTGACAGTTTTCTGAAACCCAGCCCTCCTTGCTTCTTGCTTCTGCAGACAGTGTCCCAAGCCACCAGGGGAATCTTAGCTTTGTCTTCGGATCCTGACCATAGAAACTTTTTTTGGATGCGTTCAATGAGCTTGCACACTGACTTGGGAAGAGGGAACACTGACATGAAGTAAATGGGGATGCTCTGGAGGGTTGAACTTGATAGGGTTGCTTTTGCCGCTTGGGAGAGAAGTTTACCTTTCCAGGCTGCCAGCTTGCGTTGGAATCTTTCAACAACATTGTTCCACATACTCTCTTTAGGTCTTCCCCAGAAAAAGGGGAGCCCCAGATAGGAGGAAGGGAGAGCACCAGCAGAGCACCCAAGGATCCGCCCAATCCTGCCCTGACGGTCCAGGGGGGTGTGAACGAAAAATAGCTTGCTTTTGGAGAAATTCACCTGCTGCCCAGCCGCTTTCTCATAGAGGGAAAGGATATGCTTGATGTTCCTTGCCTGAAAGACAGACGCCTGCGTAGAAAGGATGGTGTCATCAACAAATTGCTGGTGAGTAGTGGGAGTGGAGTTGGACGTCACTGGGATGCCAGAGATCTTCCCCGCCACTCTGGCCGCAGAAAGGGTTCTGCCAAGGGATTCCGCTAGAATGATGAACAAAATAGGGGATAGAGGGTCTCCTTGACGGAGTCCTCTAACGCTGGGAAAAAACCACAGGGGGAGCCATTGACCAAAGACCGAGAACCAGGCCGAGGAGAAGCAATTATGGATTAGCTGAACCCAACTGGGGTGGAAGCCGAACTTCAAGAGGACGTCCCGGAGAAACTCCCAACTAACCCGATCAAATGCTTTGGTCATATCAAGTTTGAGAAAGAGACCTGCTTTTTTGTTTCGGACCGCAGAATGAAGGGTTTCATGAATGGAAATGACTCCGTCCAGAATGTTTCTGCCTTTGACCGAGCTTCCTTGGCGGGGGTCAATAATGATGGGGAGGATGGGCTTCATCCTGGACGCCATGGCTTTGGAGAGGATCTTGAAGAGAACGTTGCAGAGACTAATGGGCCGGTAATCAGCCATAGACCGACAATCAGGGGACTTGGGGATCAAAGCAATGAAGGTGGAGTTAACAGCCCGGGGGATGGGGTGAGATTGGAGATCACGAATGGCAGCACAGACGTCCGGTCCTACCAGGTCCCAGCAGGCTTGGTAGAACCGGGGAGGAAATCCGTCCGGCCCGGGAGCTTTATCGGGTTGCATGGAGAAGACCACCTCCTTAATTTTTGAGTCGGAGAAGGGCTTGAGGAGGGAAGAATTGGAGTCGCCAGAAACCAGACTGGGGATGTTCTCCAGAAGGGCGGCCTTGGCAGAGGCAGAGCTTTCTGGGGAGGTTCCTAAGAGGTTTTGAAAGAAAGAGACAGCCTCAGTTCTGATCTCGTTGATATCTTCAGTGCTGGAACCATCGCTGCATTGAATTTTACTAATCTTATTGGAGCCTCTGTGTCTCATGGTTGAAGCATGGAAGAATCTGGTGTTGGAGTCTCCCGCTTTGATCCATAGTTCTCTGGATTTCTGCCTCCAGAAGGACTCCTCACTGGCAAGAATGGAGTGGAATTCAGCAAGAAGTTTCCCTTCCTCCTTCCTCACGGCATCCCCGGAATCCCCTTCTTCGATCCTTCTCTCAATGGCTCGGAGTTGATCAGAAATAAGCTTCTTTTGGCTGAAAATGTTGCCAAACACCTCTCTGTTCCATCTCCGCAAGTTATCCTTGGTGAACTTGAGCTTCTGAGTTATCCTGAAGATGGGAGATCCATGGACATGCTGGCTCCACCACTGACTCATCATTTCACGGAAGTCCTTGTGATTGAGCCACATAGCCTGAAACCGAAAGGGGGTTCGAAACACAGGAGACTTGCCCACCTGGAGGATAATGGGATTATGGTCCGAACCAATCTTGGGGAGAGCCGAAAGGGAAGCATCACCAAAGAGAGGAATAGCTTCCTGGGAGATCAGGAACCTATCCAATTTGACCTGAATCAGGTTACCTCCAATTCTCCTGTTGCTCCACGTATAGCGAGTCCCTTTGAGAGGAATGTCAATGAGCTCGTTTGAATCCACAAAATTCTTTAGATCCTCAGTAGAACGGTGAGTGGCAGCCAACCCTCCCTTTTTCTCCGTTGGATACAGGGGGCTATTGAAATCCCCTGCAGCCACCCAAGGGATAGTGCTGAAGGAGTCCCTCATCCGGGAGATGGACTTCCAAAATTTAGTTCTCTCGACAGGGGAATTTGGAGCGTACAGGTTGGACAGGATCCAAGACTGATTACTGGAGATGCAATGAAAGAGAATATTAATGACTCTGCTGGAGGATGATAGGAGCCTACCTTCCACTTGGGACGGGTCCCGTAAGCAAATAAGTCCACCGCAGGAACCTTGAGCGGGGCTGTGAAGAGCTTCGCCTTGAGACCAGATGGACCTGGAAGCTTTCCTGGAGGACTTCTCGTCACATTTGGTTTCTTGCATAATGAAGATGGAGGGTCGGATATCCTTACGCATATTAGCAGCCAGCCTAAGCTTGGCTGCACTGTTGAGCCCTCTCGCATTCCAGGAGAGGATTTTCATCTAGAAGATTTGAGAGGTTTCTTGCCTCCCTTCGCCTGCTGGAAGGGGGGTTTAGACACTTTAGGATCATCGGAGAGGGATGCGTCAGAGTTTAGGAACAGGGTCCGCTGGGAGCCGTTAGCTAAGTCATCCTCCGTTGCCTTGATACGCTGTTCAGCCATAGAAGGTCGACCTCTTTTTCTCTCGGCTCCGAAATCCATGGTTTGCCCTTTGCTTCTGGTGTTGATAGGACTGAACTTCCCAGACGAAGACTGGTGGGGTAGGAAGTTCTCAATTTCCTGGAGGATGGGGTTTAAGGATTCTGAATTGATGGCAGAGGCTCTGAGGGCTTCTGGGGATGGTTCAGGGTTGGCGCTAGGGTTTGAAGCAGAATCCAGAGATTTGCCTTTGAGAAGCCCCTCCTGGCTCAGACCTTGGATTTCTGAAGGGACGATGGGGGTTTCCCCCTCCGGGACTGGGACTTCCCTGCCACGACTATGAACATTGAGATACTCGCCTTTACCAAGAGGGCCCTGCGAAGGAGGCTTCGAAACTCGAGCTTGGGGACATTGGTTGATGAGATGCCCTTGGGTATTGCATGCAGAACAGAAAGCGGGTTTGTTTTCATAAACAATGGGCTGCTTTTTGATGAGAATGGAATCCTTGAACAGGTTAACAAAGGAAGGAAGGTCGGTTTCCAGATTGGCATTGACACACAGGCGAGCGTGGATCATGCGGGAGCGTACCTTAGTAGACGAATCTACAGCAACGAGCTCTCCAATCGTGCGGGCAATTCCTCTCAGGACTTCTTCTTGCCAGCAGTGGAAGGGTAGGTTTGGAAGCCGAATCCAAATAGGCGCCACATTGATGTTTTGAGTGTCTGGGTTGAAGTCCTCTCCCCACCTGCGGAGGAAAAGGCTTCGCCTACCTAGGAACCAGGGCCCCCCAGCAAGGATATTGCATGAATCTTCTGCATTATTTAATCTGATCGCAAAAAAACCCCTGGACAGGGCTATAAGCTGCAAGCTCCCACTAGTGCGCCATTTGCTGCTCGCCCATTTACGAATTGTTTCCATATCTGGTCCGCCTCCGATGAACTTGTCGATGAGGGTGAATTGGTCCTGAGCCGCATAGCTATCCAGCAACGCCCCTGGGATCACCAGGTCGGAGCCGTTGGGAAGCAGGGTTTGAGAGGGAAGAGGGTTTGGGGTCCCTTTAGAAACTGCGTGCGCATACGATCCCTGGGAAGGTGAAGAGGGATCGGGGGGTTTTCGAGGGGGAATTTCCCCTTCCTCAGGTGGATCAGGCTCTGGACCGCCGGGTCCAGAGGTGGATCCCGGAGGGCTCCCAGAGTGCCTCCCGCTTGCGATCCCGCTCTCTGCCATTTTTTAGTTAAATGTATATTTATTATAGATATATTTTTGAGATTTAAATACATATTTATTCTTTTAACTTGTTTAATTAAATTAATTAATAATTATTTAATTTAATGTATTAAAAAATATATTTAATAATTTAATTATATTGTTATTTAAGTTGTAGGTTTTGTTTGATTATATTTATATTTTAAAAATTAAAATTGGTAATTTAGATCTAGTAAATAGCTCAAATTTTTGATAATATTATTCTACTAACATGCATGGTAGAGGTGGAGTTTTGTTATTGTGAAAGTTGTTATAAGAAAATGTCAAGAAAAAGATGCTAAATTTTAGAATATTTGTATTCACACATAAAATTGAAGAAGATACTGAAATGAAAATCAAGAATTTAAAATTTTATGGAAAAAGATGAAGGTATTTAGCTATAGTAACTCAACTAAGATGGAAATTGAATCTCTTTGTAGATACTAAAAATGAAAATCAAGAATTTCAAAATTTTATGGAAAAAGATGAAAGTATTTAGCTATAGCAACTCAATTAAGATGGGAATTGAATCTCTTTGTAAACTCAGTCTCTAAAGGAGAAAGTTGTGATTTGTTAGGGTGGAGGACCAGATTACAACTTATTGTTCTCCAACAAAAAAAAAAAGTTGTAAATGATTGAGATAGATAGTTTATTAGGAAGAAAATTTAAGTTCAAGCTTAAATAAACATAAAACTTTTTTTTAACACACTCACATGCCCACAACATGATTTGAGTTTGGATCTTGATGAAAATCCAAAGACATATCAATGCGGTGTTCCTTTCTAAACAATAAACATAAAATCTTAAAATATAATTGTTAAATAATTGACCTTTCAAATAACTAACTTCATTATAGTTCCAAAGAGCACAACACAACAGTTCAGGCTTTGGCTCTTCTTTGGGAGGTCCAAGGTTCAAACTATGGTGTGGGCGAGTGTGTGAGAAGGTGGGTGTGTGGTGGTTGTGTGTTAAATTCCCTATTGATAAGATGGTTGTGTGGTGGTTGTGTGTTAAATTCCCTATTGATAATCATAGCTCTTGGCTTTATGAGGGGTCATGGTTGGGAGGAGACTGCTTAGCTCTGTACGTTGGTTGTAGGGGTTTCTCACACTAACCAAATAAAAAAAAACTAACTTCATTATAAATAAAATTTATTATAATTAATTAAAAATAAATATATTATAAAAATAAAATTAGATGAACAATGTGTACAAACAAAGTAGTGGTAAGGGTTTTTGGTTTTCTTTAAGAAAACCCATGTTCAAACCATAGCTTCTCTAGAAGGAAATAGGTCCGTTAGTAACAACAAACTACTGGCTTAATTCAAAGTCCTAGATGGACGAAGTCTTGTTGACTTCATCTTACCCAATAAACTTATAAAAATGTAAAGTGTTATTAATTCTATCTATATAAAATAAAATTGGATGAAAAATATAACCATTTGTATAAAAAAAATAAAATTGGGTGAAAAATGTAGCCATAAACTTAGGTGAAGAATGTAGCCATTTATATAAAAAAACAAAGTTAGGTGAAGAATGTAGCCATTTGTAGACCTCTTTCATTGTATCTTTGACTGCCTTGCAACATGAGGTATATTATTGCTTAGCGTGGCAAAGAAGTTATTCTTATTGTACAAATTATAATATTTATAAAACCGATTTATTTTTCGATGTAGTCATCCTGTCATGTGAAGTTTGTCTAGAATATTTATTTGATAAGAAAAAGGAAGGTATCTCGCAATGTGAAGAAAGAACTGAGATGAGATACCAAAAATATTATGTGAATTTATTCCTTTTTGTTAAGTAAAGCAAATAATCATAAAACATTATATCTGCAGTGTAACTCAATGGTTTGGGTTTTGATTTTTTTTCGACAGATCCAAAGTTCATACCGGCATATGGGTGAGTGTATAAAGAGTGGGTGTGTTTCGATTAAGGAATTTATAATTAAAACCATATTTTAATATTAAAAAAAATAATAATAATCCTAAAGTATTTGGTTATATAAATGCAATGGCAATATTCTAATGAATATTTTTTTAGAAAAAGGGCCACGTTCATCTTGTCCTTGTCATAGTGTCTATGATTCGATGAACATTCATGAGTAAAAAAAAAATCATAGCATTTGGTTATATAAATGTAATGTCAATATTCTCATAAATATGTTTTTAGAAAAAGAGCCAGGTTCATCTTGTCCTTGAGTAGTAACACATCCACCTTTAATCTCAAAATTTAATTTTAATTATTTTTTATTTTTATATAAATTAATTATAAATTAAAAAAAAAATCTAAAGCATTTGGTTATATAAATGTAATGCCAATATTCTCATAAATATTTTTTAAGAAACGAGCCGTTCATCTTGTCCTTGTCATCATGTCTATGATTTGATGAACATTCATGAGTAGTGACACATCCAACTTTAATCTCAAAATTTAATTTTAATTATTTTTTATTTTTATATAAATTAATTATAAATTATAAAAATAAAATGTTATTTTTTTAATTAATTAATTATTTTTTGAATTTGGTTATTGTAAAAAAATTTCTATGACCGATGTACAACGCTGAGCAGTCTCTTCCCAATCATGACCCATCCTAAAGTTGAGAGCTATACTTATCAATAGGGAATTTAACACAAAACCACCACACACCCACCCCTCACACACTTGCCCACGCCGTAGTTTGAACCTTGGACCTCTCGAAGAAGAGCCAAAGCACCGAACTATTGCGTTGCACCCTCAAGTGCCAAATAAAAAATATTATTAAATGTTTAAAAAATTTAAAATTCTTAACCTGCACAATGAACTAATAAAATGTTAGATTAATGGTTTTCTTTATAGGGTGTTAGAACAAAAACTTTCATAATTAATCCATGTTGATTTAATTTCAATTATAAAGGTTAAAAGGTATGATTATGTAATTGAAGTTGTGTTATAATTCAATTCTCATTTTAATTGACTTGCTATAGCTAGAAACCTACATTGTTTTTCATAACAAGTTTGAATTCTTTATTTTCAATTTTTTTAGAAAAAAATATTTCAAAATTCAACATCTTTCTTGATATTTTCAAGCAGTAGCCTTCACAACACCAAAACTTTACCTCTACTATCTACACACTATATTTTAGTAGAATAAAATTCCCAAGACTTCACATTATTATGGTTTGTTTTACTAAATCTAGATTGTTAGTTTTCTTCTTGAAGCATAAGTGAATTTTAATAAACAGTTTAATAAAAACACATTAATGTTATAAAATGTAACATATATTATCAGTGGAAACAAGGTTATGCATAAGGGGTTGGACTCGAAATGTACTTGTAAAAAAATGGTGAATCTTAATCGAAATCAAGGCGAATCAAGGTGAATCCTAAGAAAATCAAATTAATCATCTTCACACCAAAATTTGGGGTATTTGAAGCCCTAAAAAGTAAGGTTATATTTGGAGAAAATTTTGATTAGGTCACCTTATAGCTTCATAAAAACACCATCATTAGATTAGACTCGAAAAGAGTTTTCCAACAAGTACACATATGCCTATGTTTGGATATATTTTGTGACAAATTAACCCTAAGAAAAAATTGGTCCTAAAAATTTCAAGCGAATGGGCCGACGTTAAGGGTCCTCAAATTCACCAATTTTCAATTTTGAAAATCCTAATATTCGTCCAATTTGCAAATATTCACCACTGTGCATAACCCTGAGTGGAAAACATTAAAGTAAATCTTAATCAATATTTTATTGAAACAATCAACATTTTCTTGTTAATTTTAGTTTAACTTACTACTTTCTCTAACCATGGAAAAGAGAATTTAACTTCACGATCCTCTATTAAAACCCCTCAATAGGTTAGGCACTTTCTTTCCCTTCCCTTAAAGTATGTGTAAACCTAATTTCTTCAAACTACATAGGAAGGTCTTGTATTTCTACAATGATCTCTTGTATGTTCCATGGAACCTTTGCTTTCCTCAAAATTTACATTTATTACTATTAGTGAATCATCTTCCATCTATACCATGTTCCATTTCATTTGTGTGTATATTTTTCACCCTTCCAAAGTCACCCAAACTTTAGCTTCATTATTTGTCTTAAATCCATTATTGAAAACATAATGTGATAAAATCTCATGTCTATTATTTATAATTATTCCTCTTCCTCCTTCTCCTACTGGTCTTAGATTTCCTTTAGATGCTCCATCAAAATTCAATTTGATCAACTCCACTTCATATCGTTTCAATTTATATTCTTTACCTTCCTTTTGTTTCTCTTATACCCAACATCATATTTCCATTTGATAACTTGACTCCATCTATCAAGGCTCTCTTCTTCAAGTTTAGGTATTGGGTGAGTTGATAGGATTGGTTTAGACTCCTCTATGGCTAAACAAATATTCATTTTCATTAAATATTCTTTTGTTCCTTTCCACCCATGCAGTCCAAAGTATTGTATCTTTTGATGTATCCCAAATTGTGTGTAATACCTCACTTTTAAAAATGATTTTTCATTACTTTAACCATCTTTTAATTCTGTCATTTATCACAATGTATTTACCAAACATATTAAGAATTCGTTGTTATAGTTCTCATACTATTGAACAATGTCCCAAGATATGGTCTATACTCTCATCCTTTTTACATAGAACACATTATGAGGGTCCATAAAAACCACTTTTCAATAAGTTATCCTAGGATTAAATTTTCCTTTGACCTACTAGCCATACAAACATTTTAACTTTTGGAATGCTCGGGCTATCCTAAATATCTCTCTATATTCTTGTTTTATTCTATTTTGTTGGTGCCTTACATTGTATTCCCTTCTTGTTGTGTATTCTCCTAAGCTATTCAATTCCCAAACTAGGTTTATCCTTGGATCATTTGCCTCTTAGCAACAATGTCTAATATACTTGTATAAAAAACTTCTTTCCATTTGTATCTTCCTTCTTGATCCTTGTACATAATGTTTGAAACCTATCACCATATTTATCTTGAAGTAATCTCATCCATGATTTCAAAATTGGATTTAGATTGAGTGGCTTTTTATCACACCAAGTATCCATCCAAATATTTTTTTTTCTAATTCCCACCACCCATTTTAAACCTTTAATCACAAGATCAATTGATTTTTTTACTTTTCATAGTGCAAAACCATCTAATGAAAATACAAAAATATTAAGCTTGGGTCATTAGGCTCAACATTATAGAATTGAAATATTATAATTATATGAATATGTTATTTTAACAAATTATATAATGATATTATAATAACATTTTAACAATTATACGTATATTTTGTAAGATTTTAAATTTGACTTCATGAAAGTAATAGTATCAACCATTGATCCTACATCAATTGATTAGTTAGCCCATTCAATTATTTATTTTAGAGTTATATATTTTATAAATCAACTCATTATTAAATTAAAAGTATCCTTAATAATATTTTTAATTTAACTAATTATATGAAATTGAAACAAACTCCATTCATAATGATTGTATAATAGTATTACTTAGCAAGATTCAAACCTAGATTTATATATAAAAAAAATGTTATATTCAAATCTTAATTTCCAATATGAAAAATATAATTAGTTGAACTTGATTATTAGACCACCTATTGAATTTGATGAAACATATATATAAAAAAAATGGACATGAGTTCATTGATGATGATGTGCAGGCTGGGTAATCCCACTGTCAGTTCCCACCCAGACTGGGTAATCCGAGGAGACTGTGATAGGCATAATGGTGGTTCTAAGCATCTTGGATAGAATCTTGTCGGCCCACAAGAGGTGCTCGTTATCTTTTGGAGGAATCTTCCATTTGCCTCTATCCATGTAGTTCTCCACTTTACTTCCCCATCTCATTTCGAGACTTGGTCTAAGTCTGGACACCTCAAGCAGATCCTTGAGGGGGTTGTCTTTCAACCATGTGTCTTCCCAAAATTTAATAGATGTGCCTGTGCCTAGCTGCCATCGTGTTCCTCTCATGATAAGAGGTTTCGTTTGGATTACGCCCCGCCAAAATGCTGATCCATTGGTAGGGATGTTGTTGTCCATTAGGGGTAAGTTTTTGAGATATTTGCTTTGGACGATAGTGACCCAATCTGCTTTATAGTTGGTGAACAACTTATAGGCCTGTTTTGCCAGTAAGACAATATTTATGTTTGCTGATTTTCTCATACCAAGTCCACCCTGGTCCTTAGGCTGACATTCTTTGTCCCAACTAACAAGGTGGAATTTTCTCGAGTTTTTTGGATCAGCCCACAAAAACCTTTTTTGAATTTGCTCGATTTTGGAATGAATGAAGGTAGGAGCTTTGAAGACTGACATGAAATAGACTGAGATGCTTTGGAGGACTGCCAAGGTGAGGGTTGCTTTGGTTTCTTGGGAAAGGAGGGAGCCCTTCTAGGCAGCAAGCTTGTGGTTGATCCTATCAATAACATTATCCCACATAGATTCCTTTGGGTTCATGGTGAATAGTGGGAGTCCCAGGTAGGAAGTGGGGAGGGCAACGATGCAACATTGGAGGATTCGAGAAATTTTTTGATTTCTGTTACCTGGTGTGTTCAGGAAATAATACTTACTCTTAAGATAGTTGATTTCTTGCCCTACAACGAATGCGTAGGTATCAAGGATCCCTTTGATGAATTTAGCTTGAACAACGGAGGCCTATGTTGCAACAATAGTATCATCAATAAATTGCTGGTGGGACAGGGAGAGAGTCGAAAGAAGCTTTGATACTTGACATGCATCCCGAAGCCACGACCTATTTGAAAGCTCTGCCCAGGGACTCAGCCAAGATGATGAATAAAAAGGGGGACAGGGGATCTCCCTGCCTGATCCCTTTGAGGCTAGGGAAATAACCTGCAGCAGACCCATTGACTAAAACTGAGAACCATGGAGAGGTGATGCAACTTTTTATGAGATGAACCCATTCTGTGTGGAAGCCGAATCGAGCTAGAAATTTTAGGAGAAAAGCCCTATCCACCTAATCAAAAGCTTTGTTGATATCCAATTTCAGAAACATGGCCGCTTTTTTGTTGCACTGGGAAGAGTGGAGGATTTCATGAAGAGATATGATGCTATCAATGATTGATATGACTTCTACAGAGCTTCCTTGACATGGATCAATGATGGAGGGGAAGATCTCCTTAAGCATGAGAGCTAGGGATTTGGTTAGGATGTTGTAAAGGATGTTGTACAGGCTTATCGGTTTGAAGTCATTCATAGATTTGCATTGGGGGTTTTTAGGAACCAAGGCAATGAAAGTGGAGTTAGTTCCTCGAGGGATGGTTTTGGTTCTTTGAAGCTCCATGATGGCATCACTCACCTATTTCTTAACTATGTCCCAGAAGATATGAAAAAACCTAGGGGGAAACCCATCCGGTCCAGGAGCCTTATCAGCTTTCATGGAGAACAAAGCATTTTTGATTTCTTTCTCAGAGAGGGGTTAGATCAGGGATTGGTTCATCTCAGGGGTAACCAAAGGGGGAATATTTTTTAGCAAGGCTTCCTGGGCTGCAATATTGGAGGGATTTTTAGTGCCCATAATGTTGGATGTGTCTCATTCTTTTTCGAAAAAGAATTGTACGACAGGCACTACAGCGCAAAAGACGACGGGTAGGGGGGTCCGGGGGGGCCGGAGGCCCCCAAGGACCCCCGGCTATGGTAAAGGTGATTACGTAATAGGTGATGGCTCGGGGTGCGTAGGGGGACGCCCTCGGATACGGTGAAAGTGATTGAAGCCGACGAAGCTGGCGCCAAAATTTTCACCTACTTTTATCGCTACTTTTCACCTACTTTTATCGCTACTTTTGGAGCGACCCCGGGATTCCCACGGTTGGTGGGTGGTTAGTGGGTGTGGGTGGTTTAGCCCATGGTGTTGTATCCACGGTACCCTAATACCACTTGGTGGTTTAGGGTTGTATGAGTTTCCTTATATAATTATTGTAATGTCCCGTTTTAGGGACAAGAGAGAGAATAATATATCAAGGAGGATAGACTCTTGTTTCTTTGGACTAGCCCAAATTGGGTGAACCGGGGTAAATCTTGTGTGTTATATGTGCATTGAATGGTGTCATTATTTCCTTAGTTATTATTTTTGCATTATTTCTAGAATATGTTTCTGTAAATTCTCTTCATTTGGTATCGAGCCAAGTCATTAGCCATAGGGGGACGCCTTTATTGCTAGGGTTTAAATCCGTTTGAAGAAGATCTAGGGTTTCTAGGAGTGAGAGGAAACCTATTATGGAGTGGGAGTTACGCGGAAGGAGTTTGAAGGAAAAATGTCGGGAAATCATTCAAGGATAGAGATCGAGAAATTTGACGGCAAAATTTTTGAGCTATGGAAGTTAAATATGGAAGATATGCTCGTGGACGAGAGATCAGTGGGCTGCTATTTCAGAAACAACAAAACCTACGGGTACTTTCGATGAAGATTGGGAGAAGATGAATCGAAAAGCAAGGAGTCTGATTCGACTGTGTCTTGCAGATTCGGTGCTCATCAATGTTTCGGGAGAAGCTACAACAAAGGATCTCTGGGAGAGGTTAGGGGCTTTGTATCAATCGAAGTCCCTAGTGAACAAATTATTCCTCGAGAAAGAAAGCTGTACAATCTTAGGATGCATGACGGGGATTCGGTTGCAGATCATCTGAATGCATTCAATACAGTGGTAAGTCAACTAACATCTGTAGAAATTAAGTTGAGTGAGGAAGATAAATGCATTACTTTGTTATGCTCTTTACCAGATTCATGGGATAACTTAGTAGTAGCAATTGGTAGTACAACTTCATCCACATTGAAGTTTGAAGATATAGTGGCATCTCTATTATCTGAGGATATGAGGAGAAAAGCCATGGAGGGCACATCTAAGGAAGCCCTAACAGTGAGAGGGTGTGCCAAGGAGAAGGACAAATCTAGATATGGTGATAGGTCTAAGTCTAAAGGTAGATCCAAGTCTCGGGGGAAGTTTGAGAGAAAATGCTGGAATTGTGGCAAGCCTGGTCATATGAAGAAGGATTGCAGATCAAAGAAAGCTGAGTGCTGGAAAAAGTTTGATGAATCGACTTCCACGAGAGATGAATAAATCCATTGATGAAGCGGGGGATGTATATACGGCATCCTGCTCATCGTGCTCCACACGATCGGATAAAAATGATTGGTTGATTGATACTTGTGCCTCTTTTCATATGACTCCTCATAGAGGGTGGTTCGGTGAATATGAAAGATATGATGGAGGGAGGTACTATTGGGAGATGATTCACCACTCGGAATCATGGGTCGTGGAAGAGTGAAAATTTTCGTTGCGGGATGGTAGGGTTAAGACCCTACCGGGTGTGATGCATATTTCGGGACTTGCTAGAAATTTGATTTCGGTAAGCAAAATGGCCGATGCAGCAGTGAATGTCAGTTTTGGCAAGGATTCATGCAAAATGGTTCGTGGATCAATGGTGTTGGCAAGGGGAGTTCGGATTGGAACATTGTATAAGCTATTGGGAAGCACTATGACAAATGAGTGCAATAGCTCAACTATTCCTGAGGTTGATTATGATAAAAGCTCAACACTCCGGCATCAAAGGATGGGACATATTGGAGAAAAGGGATTGCGTACCCCGTACACAAAAGGTATGGTTCATGGTATCCCTAATTACTCAATGTCTTTCGAGTTATGTGAACATTGTATTTATGGTAAACGGAATCGGGTTAGTTTTCCATCGGGTGCCACAAGATCTAGTGGGGTACTAGATTTGATCCACGAGTGATATTTTTGGTCCTGTTCCTATGCCGTCTCTTGGAAAATCATGGTATTATGCTTCCTTTGTTGATGATTTTTCAAGATATGCATGGATTTACTTTCTTAAGAGCAAAGATGAAGTGTTTGAAAAATTTAAGGAATTTAAAGCACTTGTTGAGAATCAAGCTGATAAAAGGATTAAGGTGTTGAGGTCTGATAATGGAGGGGAATATTGTTCTAATATATTTGAGAAATTTTGTAAGCAATGTGGTATTGCAAGACAGAAGACTACTCCATATACACCTCAACGGAATGGAGTTGCGAGAGAGGTTGAACGGATCAGCGATGGAGAAGGCTAGAAGTATGCTCGGTGGTGCGGGTTTGGCACGAGAATTGCAGGCGGAAGCGGTGAGTGCGGCATGCTACTTGCGAAATCGGTCACCTACATCGGCATTGCCAGATCAAACTCCATTTGAAGCTCTATTTGGTAAGAAACCTTCTATTTCACATCTTAGAGTTTTTGGGTGTGATGCATACATGCATATTCCAAAGGAGAAAAGAAGTAAGCTAGATAATAAGGTTATTAAATGTATCTTTATTGGTTATAAAGATGGTGTTAAAGGATATAAGCTTTGGAATCCAAAAACTAAAAGTACGAGTGTACGAGTAGAGATGTGGTGTTTAGGGAGATGATCGGTGATTCCGGGAAGGTAGTTCCCGAGAAGAGGAACCTGGAACGGTCCAATTTGATCTCATGGAAAACTATCGGACAGGTAGAGGATGCTGGAAGAGGAGCATACGAGATGAGGATATGGAAGAGGAGCATACAGGTGAGGATCTGGAAGAGGATGAAGAAGAGGTTCATACACCTGTGGTAAGGAGATCAACACGGGAAAGGAAGCAACCTGAAAGGTACAGTCCATCTGCTTTTCCTACTTCTTTTGTACTATCTCATTATTGATGAAGATCCTAGAACAGTTAGAGAAGTTATTAATTTCGGAGAGGCAAACCGTTGGGAAGAGGCCATGGATGAGGAAATGATGTCCCTGAAAAAGAACAGAACATGGGATTTAGTGAAATTACCAAGTGGTAGGAAAGCAATAGGTTGCAAGTGGATCTTTAAGAAGAAGCGGAATGCTGAAGGTAAAGTGGAGAAATATAAAGCTCGCTTGGTTGCTAAAGGTTTTTCCCAGGTTGAAGGAATTGATTATGGTGAAGTTTTTTCTCCCGTTGCAAAGCTAACATCAATTAGATTTATGTTAGCTATGGCTACTGCATTTGATCTTGAAATAGAACAGGATGGATGTGAAAACTGCATTCCTTCATGGAGATTTGGAGGAAGAAATCTATATGAGGCGACTGAAGGTTTCACTATTGCGAGGAAAGGAGGATCCGGTATGTAAGTTAAAGAAATCATTGTATGGACTGAAACAATCACCTAGAATGTGGTACCAAAAATTTGATACTTATGTTTTAGGAATTGGTTTTGTTCGTAGCAATGCTGATCACTTTGTGTATTCAAAGAAAATTGGTAATGTAATTGTCATTATAGTTCTTTATGTTGATGACATGTTACTAATTGGAAATAGCAAGAAACCGGTCGGGGAAGTAAAGTCTCGGTTGGCATCGCGGTTTGACATGAAGGATCTTGGCCCTGCAAATTTTATATTGGGTATGCAAATAAAAAGAGATCGCTCTAACGGAAAGTTGTGGTTGGATCAGAAAAAGTATGTTGAGGCAGAGTGTTGAAAAGGTTCAATATGCAGGATTGCAAACCGGTGAAGGTACCTATTTCTTTAGGTGAAAAATTGTCTGCTGAACAATGTCCAAAAACAGAAGAGGTAGACGAAATGTCACATATTCCTTATGCAAATGTTGTAGGTAGTTTAATGTATGCCATGGTTTGTACTAGTGCTGACATTGCCCATGCAGTGGGAGTCTTGAGTAGATATATGTCTAAACCTGGTAAAGAGCATTGGACTGCTGTGAAAAGGGTTTTCGAGATATTTGCGTGGCACCTCTGATTTTACAATCTGCTATGAGGGTACAGGTAAAGAAAATAGACAATTGGATATAGAAGGGTTTGTTGATGCAGATTGGGCTGGAGATCTGGACGAGGAGAAGATCTACTAGTGCTTATGTATTCAATTTGTTCGGAGGGGCCATTAGTTGGATGAGCAAGAGGTAGACTGTTGTTGCTCTTTCAACTACTGAAGCTGAGTATATGGCAGCCACTGATGCAAGTAAGGAAGCCGTATGGCTGCAAAGACTATGTGCTGAAATTGGGTTCTTTCAAGGAGCTGTGAAGATAAACTGTGACAGTTAGAGTGCCATATTTTTGGCAAAGAACCCTGCTTACCATTCAAGAACGAAGCACATTGATACAAAGTTCCATTTCTGCAGGGACATGCTTGAATAGAAGAAAGTGTTGCTGGAAAAGGTAGACACCAAGGAAAATGTTGCAGATGCTTTAACCAAGGCTGTAAGCATTGAAAAGTTTAGATTCTGTACAATTGAAATGGGTCTGGCAAAGTATTCAACAAGTGGGAGAATGTTGGATGTGTCTCATTCTTTGCCGAAAAAGAATTGTACGACAGGCACTACAGTGCAAAAGACGACGGGTAGGGGGGGTCCGAGGGGGCCGGAGGCCCCCAAGGACCCCGGGCTATGGTAAAGGTGATTACGTAATAGGTGATGGCTCGGGGTGCGTAGGGGGACGCCCTCGGATACGGTGAAAGCGATTGAAGCCGGCGAAGCCGGCGTCGAAATTTTCACCTACTTTTATCGCTACTTTTCACCTACTTTTATCGCTACTTTTGGAGCGACCCCGGGATTCCCACGGTTGGTGGGTGGTTAGTGGGTGTGGGTGGTTTAGCCCATGGTGTTGTATCCACGGTACCCTAATACCACTTGGTGGTTTAGGGTTGTATGAGTTTCCTTATATAATTATTGTAATGTCCCGTTTTAGGGACAAGAGAGAGAATAATATATCAAGGAGGATAGACTCTTGTTTCTTTGGACTAGCCCAAATTGGGTGAACCAAGGTAAATCTTGTGTGTTATATGTGCATTGAATGGTGTCATTATTTCCTTAGTTATTATTTCTGCATTATTTCTAGAATATGTTTCTGTAAATTCTCTTCACATAATGTTGCTAAAAAAAGTGGAGGCCTCTTCCCGGATCTTGATGATGTCATGAGTGACAGAGCCATCCCTCAAGGTGAGCTCTTTGATTTTGTTTGTCCTTCTATTTTGTAGAGTATAAGCATGGAAAATCTAGTATTGGCATCCCCCTCCTTGAGCCAAAGGGCTCAGGATTTTTGGTTCCAAAAGATCTCTTCCTTGGCTAGGATGTTATGATATTCGATGAGCAGTTACCTTTCTTCTTCCCTGAGTTGGTGGGTCCACTGATCATGCTGAGTTTGCTGCTCTAGAGTTTTGAGTTTACTTAGCATTTTTTCCTTGAGATCAAAAATATCCCCAAAAACTTCCCTGTTCCAAGTTTTCAAGTTTTCTTTTATGATCTTGAGTTTGTGGGATACTTTGAAAATAGGTGAACTAGAGACAGGGGCCTACCACCAGTATTCAATCCTTTGTTTCAATTTCGGATGATGGATCCACATGTTCTCGAACCTGGAAGGGGTTGAGAAGGATGAAGCCTTATTTGATTCCAAAAGGAGGGGGGAGTGATCTGAGCCTATTCTAGGAAGGGGGATCAGGGATGTATCTCCAAACAAGGGAATGGCCTGCTGGGAGAGAAAAAGCTGGTCCAGCTTAACCTGAATATGCTCAGAGCATGCCCTCTTGTTTCTCCAAGTGAACTAGTGGCCGCGAATTTGAATGTCCATGAGTTTATTTTCAATGACAAAGACCTGGAAGTCTATAATGCTTTTGGAGGGGGAGGATACTCCCCCTTTCTTATCATAATGGAAGAGAGGAGAATTGAAATCCCTTGCTATCATCCACGGGAGGTGGGAAAAGACATCCTTCATAAAGGACAGGGACTTCCACATGTTGAATCTTTCCATAGAATTATTCGGGGCGTAGATGTTAGACAACACCCACGTGAATTTTTTTTCTTTGCAATAGAACATTATGTTTAAGGTTCTACTAGAGCTGGAGATGACCTTGCCTTCCACCTTATCAGGGTCCCAAAGACACAGTAGAACTCCTATAGATCCCTCTGCAAGGGATGAGGCCCATTGTCTAGTATTCCAATTTTTTTGGACTACGCTGTGAGTTCTGTCAGTGTCAGTTTTTATTTCTTGAAGGATGAGTATAGAGGGTTTGTACTATTTCCAGGTGGTTCGAGCTAACCTTTGCTTGCTCATGCTATTAAGCCCTCTGATATTCGAGGAAAGGATCTTCATTTAGATATTTTGGTAGGTTTCTTGCCTCCCTTGCTTGAGATAGGGGGAGATTTGGGATTTTTCGTCTCATACTTTGCCTGAGTGAACAAGGCTAAACTGAGGGTTAGCTGCACTCCATTGGCGACCTGGTCGTCGGTGTATTTCTTACTTTGTTCATAGTTGGTGGGTCGACCTCTTTTTATTTCACCTCCTATATCAATGAGGCCCTCCTGCTTCTGGTGATGATAGAGTTGATGTCCGTTCTGGAATGGGTGGGACTATAAGCATCCTCCTGGGATTCAAGGTTGGATTCAGTTGGGGATAGGGGATATTTCGAAGGGTAAGCAAATCCGAAGTGGGGAATAGGGTTCACCTTTAGCAAGGGTTCCAGAAGGGGATCATATTGGGAAAGGGGGGTGGGGAGGAGACATCAGGGGCAGGTATGGAAGGTCCAGACCTAGAGGAAGAGGAATGGAGGTGGGGAAGGGTGGAGGGTTGATGCACGGGGATGGATCTAGAGAGAAGAAATTCATCATCAGAACCATATAAAAGCCCAAATCTATTGGGAAAAAAAAACATGGAGCATACCTGATCTACATCTGAAGAAGGGTTGGTGGACAGAGGGTCTTGGATAGCAGCCTGATTTCCTTTTTCGTTGTCTGATCTATGGTTCCTAGGTCCTCTAGATCGGTCGTTGTGCTCTCTCACCTAATTTTATCGAGGAGAGGGGGAGCCTTTGTGCTAGGTGCTTCCTACTGCGGCTTGATGGATAGACAATGGGCTTGAAGGTGTCCCTAGGTTTTACATTCGATGCAGAATATTGGTTTGTTTTAATACTCAATAGCTTGACACCAGTGGAAATCCCCATAGATGAGGTTTAGGCGGGTAGGAAGTTGGGAAGAAATGTTGGCATTGACACAAATTTGAGCATAGGCCATGCGGGACCGGGCTTTAGTTGCAGGGTCAAGAGCGACAAGGTCCCCAATGTACGTTCCAATCCACCCTAGGATATCTTCATGGAAAAACTAGATGGGGAGATCAGGGAGGTAAACCCAGATTGGAGCAATATTGGTATCCTGAGTCTGGGGATTGAAATCTTGCTTCCATTTTGTCACAAATAGAATTTTCTTCCCATAGAACTAGGGTCCCCCGGTGAGGATTCGGGTATAATAATTCTGGTTATTTAAGCATATAAGGAAGAAACCCCTTGAAAGGGCCACAATCTAGAGGCTCCCTTCTATGCGCCATTTGAATATGGTCCATCTTCTTATGGATTCCATGTCAGGTCTCCCTCCCACAAACTTGCCAACTAGGGAGAGGGATTCAGTAGAGAGTTTGTCTGCCATAAGAGAGACTAGAAGGACCATGTTTTCTCCATTAGTGATCACGGGGGGTGGTTAGGATTACCAGAGGTGCTGGGTTTTACCGTCCCCATTACCTTCTCCAGGTAGGTCATCTCGCCCGGGTTTGGGTCGGGGTTCGTGGGAGCATCCTCCAAAGGAGGGATCTCACCTTGCTCCAGATCCCTAGAGGGGGCCTGGGAAATCCCACCCGTAGAAACCGTAGTTGCAGAGGGATCTGTGGACGACATTTTTTAAACTCAATAGAAAACATCTTCGTATCTAAATATTTTTTTATTATTAGTGTAATTTGATTTTTTTTGACAATCTTACATATTATTTTATAAATTTAAAAATATATAGGACATTCTTAAGTTTATCAATTGAACAAATCAAATTTTAATGTACTTAAACAATGATCTAACTCTATCAATAAACAGGTTGTCCCCTCTCATCGACCCTCTTTTTTATCTATATTGACGAGCTTTCATTTGACATCACATTCATGCAGACAACAATTGTTTTCTTCATCATGTGTTCATTATTATTCTTCTTTTCACCAACAATGTGATTCTTCTCTCCCACTTTGTCGACGACTTATAGAGACAACTAGATGCTCTTGATTGTTTTTGCAATATCTGACAACTTGTCAATATCAACAAAGTGAAGACCATGATTTTTAACACTTCTAGAAATGTTACCTCCAAGTTTTAGTTTTTCTACAAAGGAGAACTAGTAGAGATCACTACCTCTTACACCTACTTGGGAGTGCTATTTTTTGGACCTTCTTTCAGCCTAAGACTTACCTCTCAATCGTGTCTTTGCAAGGGCTATGCTTCCCTCTCCACTCTAGAATGCCAATGTTTTTAGACCATTTTCAAGATATCCCTTCAAATATGCATCTCTTCAATGCCTTTTTTTGATCCATTGCCACATATAGGTTTGAGGTTTGGGTGCCCATTATACAATCCATTGATTGGGTTTGATTTAAGCGGGTTCAAAATTTGATGCTCCAACGGTTAATCCATTGCAAATGGATGGTCCCCTAGTGCATTGTCCAATTTGAGCTTGCAACTCCACCCCTTCATATTTAATGCATCTTTTGGATCTTCCTCTACATTCGTAGAATTGGATCCATGAGGATCTCTACCTATGACTGTGAGAGGTATTCATTTTTGGCCCTTTGATCCTCTAAGAACATCATCTCTTCAGGCTCATCTAGACATTGACATTGTTGGTTCTTTGAGACAAGCTTGCTCCTCTAGTCTATTAGTATTTCCATTGATCATCTTCCTCCCTTCAGACACACTTTGGATAACCCCTCTCAACCATGTCATTCAAAGGAGAGTACTTATAGGTTGATTCAAGCTGATATTTATCAAAAATACACTCTAGTCACATGGACTTCTTCTTCACCACTCAGCCCCAAGTTGGCCTTCTATGCAAAGCATTTTCTCTAGGTAATTGATGGCACCATCTGTCATCCCTCCTACCTTTAGTTTTATTGGTCACATGGCTTGAGGACCCCTATTGGAAAGATGAGAGTATATTTCCACCAGATTTGTACCAAATTTGACCACCATATCCCACATGAGGATCGTGTTTTCCATCTATTCTCCATTAGGAAAATGGAGTCTAAGGACCAATTTCTCTTCAGGTGCCCTTTTTACTACAAGATCCAAGGGAGATTCCACTGCTTATTTGAAGACTCTAACAATTGTCTTTCCACCTACTTTCGGTATCCCGACCAGCAGTGTCTAGCCCTTTATATTCTAGAGGTTGTCTTACTTAGGTGTATGTCTCTATAGGAGACCCTTGCCACTACCAGGCTGATTACTTCCTTTTTTAACCCAATACTTCTTTCGAAGGGGTCAAGCACCCTCAAGATACTTCTAGCTCTCACACAAATAATGATAGGTCAGTTCATCGACATTATTCACCATGCACTACCATCTAGGTCCCTTAGTGAATTCCTTGCCCCAAGTACCTCAAATATGTTTCTGACCAACATAAAGGAATGAACTTAACACAACTCAATTATGTCAAAATTTAGCATATCTATCGAGAAGGGAACAAAGCTACAGATGTTATGGCCAAAATTGAAGTTTTGTTGGAAGAGAGTAGAACTTGGACTGATAATTTTCCCCAATCATTGCAGGAGATAGGGGTAAAGGAGAAAATAAGGAATGTACCCTTGATGGAGCAATAGGGAATGAGCGGATTGGATAATTCTCACACAAATGATGGGAATTAGCAAGATTGGGGCAATCCAACTACAACTGAATATGAATGAGGAAGGACATATAGTTAAAGTGAAGAAACACAAGTTTTTCTATGTTGTTGTGGATGGTCCTAACTATTTCTTATGTAGTTTGTTGTTTGGTTTGTATTTGGTTGTGTTTTGATCAGGTTATAGTTTACTTCACCGCCAATCTATGTTTGTAAGGGTGATTTTTTAAAGATCAATAAGTTGTGTAGCCGAAAAGTGGTTTTTGCTAGCTTCTTGTGTTGAATGGTTTATATTTCTAGCTTCTTGTAAGGGTCTGGGACCCTAAAACCCCTTCCTACCATAATAATAATAAAAAAGTTATAAAGTTTTTTGTTTTTTATTACATAAGGGAGTTGGTTATCAATTGGTTATGGAGATGTCAATAAAGCTATAGTTCAATGTTTGAGACATATGGGTGACGTAGCTCACACCAAGGTTGAAATATCCACAACACCAAATAAACTTTATAGCTTAATGTCATTAAGTTGATGTCAAAGAAAAAGGAAAACTTTTTAAAACCCTTTAAAAAATCAAAATAATAATATATATAACTAGTAAATTTATAAAGCATCAAATGCAATAAAACTTTTCTAATTCTAAATATTAAAGCAAAATACATTTGTTGATTTAACATAGATTAAAAGATTCATATGAATCACAAAAGAACAAAATATGTGAAGTTATCTCATGGAAAATGACCCTCCAACAATGAATGATTTTTAAAGAATGTCATATTTTATTTGAATCTTAACTTATACATAAATTAAAAAAATAGATTATTGATAATAATTAAAATATTTTATATAATTAAGATTTAATATCTTAATTTTATTAATATTTTTAGGTGTTTAGTTGTTTTCCAATTTTTTTATTTTTTTAATCATATTTACATCTTCTAGATCTGATAGTCAATGTTCTTTTATTTATTTATTTTAAATTGATTATAAGGATTGAAACAGACCCTACCACTCACATCATTATCACTTAGTGGTATTATAATACCCTGAACATTATCCATGCATTGGTCAGTAAGATATGAACTTAGGTCTCTTTCTTGAATGTTGAGAAATCTAACCAATTGAACTAATGCCATTTAATAATATTACTTAATACATGTTATTGTTGAATTGTTTTTTTAAGATACACAGGGGAGTAGAATACAACCACACTATTTTTAGTAACTATCAAGCACAAGGTTCAAACCATAGGAGCTCCTCTCAACAAACCTATTCCACCTTGTTGTTGTTAACCCAACATAAAGGGACCACCGGTCACTCAAGATTCGTACCGTCGTTGTCGGTCTGATGCACACTCAAAGGATTTAGAGCAGACTACTACCTTTACAAATTGACACCCCCAAGGTTTGAACCCATGTCTCTTTTTGATAAGTACCTGACCAGACAAGTAATTACCTATCCACCTAGCCCTTGAGGGCTTGAATTGTTTATTATATTAAATCTCAAACTCTTTAATTACATCTTGATCTTGATGTTAATAAACATTGTCACAACCTTTACAAAATATGAAGTAACCAAAATTTCAATATGTGATCATGATATTTTTATGTAGTTTAAAAACAATATGATATTAGTTCTCTTTAATAGCTTTGTGATCAACTATATCCTTAGTTATATTAAACAAATTCATGATCTTTGTTATTTGTGTTTTATACTTATTCAATATATGGTAAGTAAGAGGCATATTTTTCTTTAACTTTATTTTTTAACTCTCTTTCATTTTCATGTCTTTGAGATTGATTTGTTTGCTAATACTTAAGTTTGCATATTTTTTTTTAGACTTTTCATTTCCTCTTATAAATGATCATCACAATTCTAGTTCATTGGTGATGATAAGGAACAAGATTGTCTCTTTGAGACATCTTAGTAATATGATTTTGGCCTCTCATTCAAGAAACCCAAGTTCAAACCACTCTAGGGTGTATGTTTCCATCTCTTTGTTGACCTATAATAACGAAAACCAACATTAAATCTCTATATGGGTTTGTTTTTTATAAACCATTTTGCAATGACAAGATACAATTTTTAAGAATAAACAATAATAAACATTATCCCATATATATATATATTTAATTAATTAATAAGAGGAATCAATAACACCCTTTCATCTTTAACAACTGGGAAGGGGTCAAACATTATCCCCAAAGTTTCCGTTTCTGAACATAGGTCAAATCATTGAAGCTGCCTCTATATTTATCGGTAATCGTGGCCTGAAATAAGGGAGGCCCCTGATGGCTCAGGGTTGGTACCGCATTGCGCTCACTCAACCAACTCAAGTCAGACTACTACCTTTGTCCATATTAAACATACCCATAAGATTTGAACCTAAATCTCCTCTTGCTAAGTACCCAAAATTTATATATGTTATTTATATATATCACATATAAATATATTAATAATCTATAATTTTTTCATATAAACAATGTACATTTAATCCTACATTTATCTTTTCACCATTTAGATATTAAACTTAAAATTTCAAAGATTACTATAAAACTATCGCACTACATCAGAAGAACATTGTTTGATAACATAACATATGTAACAACACATTAAATAATTTATACTACTTATCTTTCCTTGTCTGCGCTAGTTTATTGTTTTCAGTGGCCACCACTGCACTGGGACTATGTTTTTAATTAATCATCTCCATAGCCGGCAATAAGACTCAAAACCCATGTCATTTATTCTAATGCAACTTCATTAACAACTTTTTCTCTTGCTTAGTCAGAAGCCAGAATTTCCAGCTTGAGGTACCCTTGTTGAAGACAAGGGTCTGATATTTATAGCTTTAGTTTGACTCTTGTAGGAATTTAATGAGCAACATCTTTCGCGGAGAACTTGGCCATCATACCATTGGTTTGATTTAAGAATTTAGTGCACCTTAAAAAAGCCCACATTCAATTTTTATTTTTAATTTATAATCCTTTTAAAGTTTTAAAGTTATGTTTGATATGACCATAGGTTGGTTTTTTTTTTTTTTTTATACTAAGGTTACATACACTGGAGTAAAAGTAAGAGAATTTAATTCTCAAAGCTTTTAAAGTGCCATGTAAGACTGTGTTCTTATGCTTTTGTGGCGTCCTAAGAAAGGAATCTATGACTTCCCTCTCGTTTTCACATGAACCTTTACAAACATATATCCATAGTCAAAATAAGTTGTAAGATTCCAATCATGCTTATAATATTCCAACCATAATTATCCCATGGTTGTTACAGTATTCCACCCATAAAAGTTTGTATTTAGTTTGAGAAATATTTGGAACCATAAGAATTAGTTAAGCATTTTCTCTCATGTACCTGTAATAGAATCATTTTACAAAGCCTTCGGTACAAACATATAGAATCTTCAAGATAAAATTTATGAGGTTACTTTTAAACAGCTAGAAAGCTTCCATAATTTTGAACAGGAGCAATGTGAAAAGACACCAAATTAGAGCATTCAAGATGAGAAAAGAAAATAATGATCTATGAACTTATAATTTTAAGTACATTTTTGTCTTATTGGATTTTCATGTCAAAACTTTATATACAAATCACAGTAGAAAGAATGATCATAATTTTAATTTTTCATTCCAAATATTTATATTCGATTCCAATCATAGAAGAAGTGATCCTTATATAAAAAATGATCTTAATTATACTCATTATACTTTGTCTTCTTATAGACAAAAATTTGGTCTTAAGCAAAGAATTGTGGAAATAATTTGCCATGAAAGGGCTATGGGGAGCTTTAGATTCAACATCATAATGATTTTTACATGTCAAGTAGCAGTTGATAGACAAAAATTTGGTCTTAAGCAAAGAATTGTGGAAATAATTTGCCATGAAAGGGCCAGGGGGAGCTTTAAATTCAACATCATAATGATTTTTACATGTCAAATAGCAGTTTTCAACATTTCTTCCTTTCACATGTGGCTCTAGTTATCATCCAATCAATATGGCACACAATAAGGCATTGGTTGGTTAGTTTTAAGAGAAAAGTTAGTAGACTTGGACCGTGGAAATAATGACAATGTCAAAATCAGTTTAGTCATTCCATTCAATCTCAATCTCATCAGTAGGGATAGATGGACAACTTCTAGTGTGTTTTGCCAGCAATGATCCAGAGACTGTCAAAGACTTTATAAAGTATAGACAAATCAAGAGCCAACACAATCAAATCTACCTAAATGGTTTTAGTTCGCCTTCTAACCTTGTCACGTACAATAATAATTAGTATTTAAAATGCAAGCATGCCCATATGCCTTCCTTGCTAGGAAGATTCTCCCCATGACAACCCAAAACTTAGCTTTCAACTTTATATGTTCACTATCCAATTACATCATATCATTATCTTAAAATACCATCTATTTAATATGAAAAGTGTATCCTTAAAATAAATATATTTTTAAAAGTAACCTCAAGTGTAATATAACTGTAATATAGTTGGGATCACATTTTTTTGAGTATAACAGGGAAACACATTTGTTAGGGTGTGGTAATGGACTCCTCTCTATGATTTGAGATGAAATATCAACAAGATAATGTTGGAGTTTCTCTACAGAGATAAAATAAACTAGTTGGAATCACATTTTTTGGATTATAACATGGGATCATTTTTTTTTTTTTTTTAGGCCTGACCACATGGAGTTTTTTTTTTTTTTTTTAGGCGTGACAACATGGAGCTTTTTTTTTTTTTTTTTGAGGCGTGACAACATGGAGCTCCCTTTCTATAATTTGAGATGAAACATCAACAACATAATGTTTGAGTGTGATAAAATAAATATTTTAATTTTTTTTTTATTCATAGGAGAGTTTGTTATAACCATACTATTTTTAAGCACAACTTTAAAGCCTCAAGGGTTGTTCCGACCAAACTTATTCCATCTTATTGTTGTTGATCCGACGTGAGTGGACCACCACGTCGTCAGACATGAGAAGGACCACCGATCGCTTGAGATTTGTATCATCATCATAGATCTTACACGCACTCAGAAGATTCAGATCCCACTACTATTTTGCAAAAAAAACTGCCCCAAATATAAACCTAAGTATCTTCTTCTTGATAAATACCTACTAAATATCTTTAATTTAAATACCACAAACATTTAATGTTACATATTTAAAATTTTTTAAATATTGAAAATACTCAAACGTTTAACAAGTACAAGCTATTTAACTATAAAAATAACCTATATAAATATCTTATCATGATTAGTCAGTCAAACTTATATTTATTATAGATATACATGCTTTTTACTTGTTAAATTAAATTAATTAACAAATAATTATGTAATTTAATGTATTAAAAATTATATTTATTAATATTTAAGTTTAAAAGTTTTGGCAGTTATATTTATGTTTAAAGAAAATTGATAATCCTAGAAAAGTTAATTATAATAGTGCGAAGTTTTGAATATATTATTTTATTAAGATGTAACTTACAAACAATAGAGGTTTACATTGTGAAAGTTGTAGGAATAAAATGTCAAGAAGAAGGATGTTAGATTTTGAAATATTTGTATTTACACATAAAATTGAAAAGATAAAAAAAATGAAAAATAAAAAATTTAAACTTTTTATTAAAAAAGATATAGATATTTAACTATAGCAACACAATTAAAATGAGAATTGAATCTTTTTATAAACTCTAAAGCTTTAAAGAAGAGAGTTGTTATTTTTAAGGGTGGGAACCCAAGTACAATTTATTGTTCTCCAACAAAAAAATGTAATAAATGATTGAAATGGATAGTTTGTTAAAAAAAAAAAAAAAATTAAATTCAAGATTAAATAAACATAAGAACTTTTTTAATCTTATTTATAAGACACTCACACATCCATGGGGTTTGAGCTTGGATCTCCTTCGTGAGAACCCAAAGACATATTAATGAGATATTTCCAGAAAATAAACATAAATTTTTAAAATATAATGATTAAATAGTTGACCTTCAAATAACTAACTTCATTATAAACAAAATTTATAATAATTAATTAAAAAAAAAATAAGGACAACACAATGACAAGGGATCTTGGCTGTTTTTAGGGAGATCCAGGTTCAAACCGCATTGTTCTTAAAAAGGATAGACAGGTTGATAGCAGATTGGTTGCTTAAGTTCTAGGCCCTCCAGGAACCGTCTTTTGACTTCATCTTACTCAATGAACTAGAGTTTACAGTGGTGAAATCTGAGTTCTTTCCTACACTCTTACACTCCTATCCAATAAAGGTGTTACAATTTTTTTAATGTATAAAAAGCAAAATTGGGTAAAAAAATTTTCCACTCTTTTTTATTAAAAAAAATTGGGTAAAGAATGTAGTCATTTATATAAAAAAACAAAATTGGGTGAAGAATGTAGCCATTTGTAGACCTCTGTCACTGTAATTTTGACTTCCTTGCAACCTGAGCTATATTTATTGCTTCGCGTGCAAAGAAGTTATTCTTGTCGTACAAATTAAAAATAAAACCGATTTACTTTTCAATATAATTACCGTAAAACCGATTTACTTTTCACTATAACTATCGTGTCCATGTGAAGATTGTGTAGAATATTTATTTGATGTGAGAACGGAAGGTATCTCGCAATGTGAAGGAAAAATTGAGATGAGATACCAAAAATCATTAGGGTGAATCTATTCCTTTTTAAATCATAAAGCATTTGGTTATATAAATGTAAAAGTCAATATTCTCATAAATTTTGTTAGGAAAAGAGCCATGTCCATCTTCTCCTCTTTTAATCATGTTTATGATTCGATGAACATTCATAAATAGTGGAACATCCACCTTTAACCTCAAAATTTATGTTTAGTTTTTTTATTATTTTTATATAAATTAATTATAAATTATAAAATATAAAAAATTATTAAATGTTAAAAAATTTAAAATTTTAACCTCACACTGAACTATGTTAGATTAATGGTTTTCTTTATAGAATGTTAGGACAAATACTTTTGTAATTGTTAGGACAAACACTTAAGACAAATACTGTGTCTCTGTCTAAAGGCATTACACTAAGTGACGTTGGGTTGTGATCAAAATTTGTTGTATAGTAAGTCATTTTAAAGTGAAATAAGTAGATGTGTTAATTTATAAATAAAAAAATAAAAAATTTATTTTTTTAGTATATTATTTTGTAATTAATTTTTTTCTTATAGAATAACTTTACATGGAATGAAATTTAATATTTATTTGTTTATATCATTTTATATAGTTGAAGTAGTTATTATTTTTTAGTTAATTATATGAAATTGATTTTTTTTTTAAAGAAAAAAGATTATATTAGGATTTCTTATCCTTTATAAATCATAATTCTTTTCTTTCTGAAGTTTGAGAATTTATAAAAAGAATCAATTTTCTATCTTTATTATTGAAACCATAATGTGATAAAATTCTTAAGCTTCATTATTTGTCTTAAATTCATTATTGAAAACATAATGTGACAAAATCCTATGCCTATTATTTAAAATTATTCCTCTTCCTATTGGTCTTGGATTTCCTTTAGGTGCTCCATTAAAATTCAGTTTGACCAACTCCACTTCTTGTCATTTTCACTTTATATTATTTACCTTCCTTTTGTTTCTCTTGTACGCAACATCATAATTCTATTTTTTTCGATAGGGACACCACAATGGTAAAATTCATTGGGCTCTCTTAACATAGACCCAAGTTCAATTCATGGGAAGGGTGGTTCCTGATATGGCTCCACTTTTCAACCTCTTCAAAAAAACATCATAATTCCATTTGATGACTTGACCCCATCTATCAAGGCTCTCTTCTTCAAGATTAGGGATTGGGTGAGTTGATAGGGATGGTTTATGTTCCTCTATGGCTAAACAAATATTCCTTTTCATTACCTCTAATTTGCTTTCCTTTCCTTTAAATATTCTTTTGTTCCTTTCCAACCATGTAGTCCAAAGTATTGCATCTTTTGATCTATACCAAATTGTGTGTAACTCCTCACTTTAAAAGTGCTCTTCCATTACTTTAACCATTCTTCAATTATGTCATTCATCACTGTGCATTTACCAAACATATTAATAATCCATTGTTATAGTTCTCAAACTATTGAATAATATCCCAAGAGATGGTCTATGCTCTCCTCCTTTTTACATAGAACACATAATGAGGGTTCAATTATCCTAAGATTAAGTTTTCCTTTGACCTACTAACCATACAAAAATTTTAACTTTTGGAATGCTTGGGCTTATCCCAAATCTCTCAATGTTCTTGTTGTATTCATATGTTGTTGGTGCTTTACATGCATCTACTTCTTGTTGTGTATTCTCTTAAGCTATTCAACTTCCAAATTAGGTTATCCTAGGATCAACTGCCTCCTAACAACAATGTCTGATATACTTGTAAAAAACAATGTCTAATATACTTGTAAATAAATATTCTCTCCATTTGTATTGAAGTAATCTCATCCATGGTTTCAAAATTGAATCTAACTGGCTTTTTATCTCACCAAGTATCCATTCAAATAGATTTTTTTCTCCAATTTCCACCACCCATATTTAATCACTAGATCAATTGATTTTTTAAAACCTTTCCATAGTGCAGAACCATCTGATAGTGAGAATGTAGAAATATTAAGCTTTGGTCATTGGACTCAACATTATGGAATCAAAACATTTTAATTATGTGAATATGTTATTTTTAACAAATTATATAGTGATATTATAATAAAATTTTGACAATTATACATATATTTTTGTAAGATTTAAATATTGTTTCTACATGAAAGTCATAGTATTTAACCATTGATCCCACACCAACCAATTTATTAGTTAGTCAATGTATTTATTTATTTTATAGAGTAATATATTTTTCAATGAGTTTACACATGTTTTTATGAAGGGTCATGGTCATCTCATATTGAGTGGGGTTTGAACCTTGGACCTCTCAAAGAAAATCCAAAGCTCTTACTACTGCAATAAGCTTACAACTTATATAGAGTTGTATATTTTATAAATCAACTTATTTTTAAAATAAAATATCATTAATAATATTTTTATTCAATTGGTTATATGAAATTGAAACAAAATCCATTCATATTAAATCGTTGATCATATAGTAGTATTACTTGATAAGATTCAAACCTAGGTATTTTATATAAAAAAAGAGAAATTATATTCAAATCTTGGTTTCCTCCTCGAAGGATGAGAAATATAACTAATTGAATCTGGTAATTAGACCAGCTATTGAATTTGATAAAACATATATAAAAAAATATGGACATGAGTTCATTGAAGCTGATGTTCTTGCTAACAGTGACCATCCTGGTATCCCCACCCAAATAGCAGAGCTAATTATCATTGGTCCTGGGAAGTATCCTTCCTCCATAGTTGCACATGAACCTTGTTGCCATCCTTCCACCTCTATGAGGTAGGGTACTCTTTATCTGTGCCCCTATACCTGGAGGAAGATCTCATATAATCAGGATAGGAGTTATCCATCTATGAGGAGTTTTAATCAACCCTCATTAAAAGTCCTAACTTTGGATCAGTGTCAGATCTTGAAAACCCTCCCTTTGCCTCTAAAAATTTCTTCTAGGTGACCTGAAACTAGGGTCCCTTATCATAGTTGGCATACCCACATGGGTGCTCTTGGAGGGAATTAGGGCCATTGGAAAAACCAACAAATAAGGATATAGGGATAATCCAAAGCATGGATTTTTAAGCCAGTGAATATCTCTATGGTCGTGGTTGTGCTCGTGCTTCTTAATATTTTGGGGTGTCTGAGAAGACATATAGAGCAATTTTAAACTGTGAAGGGGTGTCAAATAATTAAACAACTTATCAAAGTAGGAGAACTCAGAACAACAATAAGATAAAACCATCGATTTATTTTTCTTGTATACTACATATCCTCTCAAAAATATATTCGAGAGGTATTTATTTATAGTGGCGATTGCAAATTCCTACAACTCAACCAAGTCATCCTACTAATATCCATTCTTATTTGTCTATCCTATCTCCATCTTCCCACGTACACGATAATTCAAAGAATTCCTAATCATGAAACATAGGAGATATCACGTTACTTATTCCTTCCCCATCATTGGGGTAATCCTCTCGAAGAAAAACTTACAAGTCCATATAATCTTCCCCTGTTTTTCCTCCTACTATAAGGCCACCAATGATGACCTCTCTATATTTCACAATTAGCTAATCTATATGCAACTCTATTCTTTTCCCTCACCACATGGAGAAATTTTATCTACACTCTATTTTTAAACCCATAATATTATCCAAGATCCACTAGACCCTCCATTCTATTTCCCCCCTCCTCCTACTTGTTCAACCTATTTATTAAGACATGAGAGTCAAACTCCACCTCAATTCTTGAGTATCTTTGATTAAGAGCCATGACTAAGCCTTCATAGATGGTCATGGCCTATACCACCATGCTACTATTCCTCCCAATGCCCTTATGGAAGCTAAAAACCATCATTCCTTTGTGCGTACAATCCACCTCTCAAATAATTACCTCCCTCGAATTGCTACGAGTAGAACCATCTGTGTTAACCTTAACCTAATCCATCAACAACTGCTTCCACTTCCCTCCCTTATCTAGATTTTTAGGAGGATCCTTGATTATTCCTGAGCTGTAATTCCATAATGATTGGGACTAAATCCATCCAGGGATCACAATTCCAAGAAGATCCAATAACTCCTCATCTTTGGGCATAAGCTAAGAACCTTTGATTCCTCTTACAACCTCTCTAGTATTGAGCAAAATTCTCAAGAGAATTTATTCCTTGGATGAGCACTCATCATGAAAAAACACCAATTGCATGCCAACCACACTTAGCATAAAGTGAATACCTTGAAAAAATGAACTAGAAGGGTAGATTTTCCACCTACCATCATAGAGCCCCATAGATCAAAGAACTACTCCAAAGAGACATCACCAAATAGGGTAAATTTAACATCCTTTCACCTTGCTCCTAGATCCAAAAAACAAAGGGACATCGAATTAGAAGATGATCATTAGATTTTCTTACCCCATAACAAAGTACACACCAATATGGGTCCACCAAGCCCTTCTTACAAAGAGTATCCTAAGTTAAAATCCTATTCTAAATGGCTAACCAAATGAAAATATTGACTTTTGACCAGATACTTGAATTTCACACTTTCTTTCAAATCACCCTCTTCCTACCCAATCCCTCTATAATATAGCCATATGCCTTATTTATAGAATACCATAAATTTTTTGTCTCCCCATCCCAAAGAGTCCTCTTCCCACCACAAGCACTATATTTGATCCAAAATAGACCTCAAACTATCTCTGTCTTCTTAAACTATCTATTTTCAAATTGAGAGGTATTTCCACCTTCTCAAACTCGTTCCCCATTCATCTTCCTCCCAAAAGTCCTTAACATAGACCCAATTTGTGTTCTTAAAAATCTCTACAACATTACCCAAGTTTGGGAACTAGGAAGTAATTGGTTGGTATTGATCCCATGCATCATCCTAAAATTTTTTTCTCCCATTTTTGACTTTCTAGAATAGCCATGTAGTAATAATAGTCCTAGAATTTTTAATTGTAGTCCAAATGATGGACCCCCATGTTAAAGGGAAGGCTATAAACCGGTTCCACCTCATCCCCATACTTTGCAGATAGAACTTTCGACTTAAGGTTAGACTAGTCCAAAATTCAATTCCATAACAATTTAGCCGATAAAGCCAAGTTTCGATCAACCAATATGCGAATACCCAATCCCTATTTATTTAGAGGGAGGCAAACCGAATCCCACTTTATCAAAGTTTATTTCTTTTTCAATTCTAAGCCTCCCTAAATAAAATCCCTCAAAAGTCTGTCAATATCCTTAACATAGTACCTAGGACCAATTGTAGCTGTAAATGGAAAAACTAGAATAGCCTACAATACTGATTTTATTAGAGTCAATCTCCCCCCAACGAGAACCAATGATGGGTCCAATGATTTAACTTACATCAAATTTTATCTGTAAGAGTCCTCCAGGATTCCCTTCCAAGATGTCTTCCTGCCACTGGAAGCCCGAGTTATTTAAATGGGACCAAGTCTTTCTTAAAATTTCAAATATTAAGAATACGAGTTTGCACCCTATTATCAACATTGAAAAAGGAAACCTTTGACTTATCTTCATTGATAACTTGACTTGAAGCTCTCCTATGTAGATCCAAAAATCTTTTGAATCCCTTGCTCCTTGATCATTGCTATCCCCATACAAGTAGAATCATCCAAAAATTGTAAATGTGTTAGAGGCACGACCCCCTAGGCATTGTAAAACCTTCTATTTCCTAGGATTCATTAGCTTTGTGGATAGTCCTACCTAAGGATTTCATCTGAATAATGAACAAGGAGATAAAGGGTATCCCTATCTCAAGTCTCTACTTACCCCAAACTACTTCGACAGGACACCATTTATCAAGATCAAGAAAGCAATATTGGAAAAGCAAGTTGCCATCCAATCGATCCATCTATCCTCAAACTCAATATTTTGCAGAACCTTAATAAATAAACTCCAATAAACTTGATCATAAGCTTTGGACATATCCAATTTAATAAACATATTACTTTCCATACTGAGTCTCATGGAGTGAGTAACTTCCTGTGCCAATATAATATGATCCATGATTTATCTCCCTTGTGCAAATACACACGTTCCTCAAATATAATCACCGGTAAAACCACCTTCAAATTCTCTATCGACATCTTATAAATAATCCTATATATAAATTTAAAAAGGAAAATAGACTAAAACTCATCCAATGAGGAGACCCAATCCTTTTTTAGAATAAGAGCAATAAAAATATAGTTCATAGCTCTTAAGACAAATTTAGACCTTTTGGACTGTCGCTCAATATTTCTAAAAACTAGATGATTCCATTATTTTAGCCTCTCTTTCACATACTATAATATTTTAAAAAATATAAGCATCATAATTCTGAATCTCGAGCGTCCGTTCATTCACCATCTAAAGATCAAATCCTTGAAACCCTCATGGTCAAGCCAAGCAAGTTGAAACTAAAAAGGATTATTCACTGGTTTAATCCAACTCAAGACGTCAAGAGATATAAGCCAATGATCAAAACCTGCAAAAGAAATAATATCTGAGTGTGACACTATTCCTCCAATCGCCCAGGAGTCATAAACTAGAAAATAATCCAACCTTTCTTGGATATGGTCCAAGTTTAGTCTCCTATTACTCTAGGTGAACAAGAAACCTTTCAGAATCATATCTCTAATACCTAACCTATCCATTTGGTCAATGAAAAAGACTCCCCACGTCCAAGACTTTGGAGCCTCCCTTCTTTTTATCTAATGAAGCAATAAAATTAAAACCTCCTCTAACTATTTGAAAAGTCTCCTTCCTTTTTTCTAAAATTACCTCCATTGCCCTCCATTGCTCCACCTTTTATTTTATATTAGCGAGAGCATTAAAGTTAACTACCTAAAAAGGAGCTACATTTGAAAGCAAATACCTTTTTATCTCCAAAATGCTTGTAGCTACCACTGCATCCACAACCTTTATCTTCCTAGGATACCACATACAAAGCAATCCTCTAGAATTACCCTTGGAAGCAACTGCTAAACTCAAATATTTAGTCCAAGTTCTCTTGCAAATTATCAAGCTTCCGTCTAAACTCAATTTGGATTCTTGGATCAACAAAAAATAAGGATGATATTGTCTAATCAAAAGCTTCACAACATTTTTCTTGGGTTTCGCCCTAAGTCCCTCACATTCCAAAAAATAATATTCATTTGGAGAAAGAATTGAAATACGAATTAATAGTTCTCATAATCCTCACTTCCACCAAATGATCCCATTCCTTATCTCGCTTGTCATTTTTTTATTTTCTTCTAGTCGCATGTAGTTTTCCTCATCAATGATTTCTCGAGATGCTTGATGTAATCCCTAAGGGACTACTTCTCATTCCTCTCCTCCCACCCCCCTTAATATTGATAACTCTTTCCTCTGTATCTCTCTATCATCCTCAACTACATCCCTGGCCTTCACTAGAATCGACTCCTCCAAGGGCCCAACCTTCTCCTTTTGAGTTTTAAAGTCTTCCTAAGTGCACATATCTATCGAGGCCTCACCCTCGTTACAAGGGAATGACACCAAATCATCCTAACAACCTGCTCATGAGAGAGGCAATCCCTCCCCCACAACATCTACATCCACCCCACTGGACCCGAACCCCAAAACATCAAAATTATTTTTGAAAGAAACTTCCAAATGCTCCTTACCATTCTATCCACCAACCTTCGATATTTTCCTATTTATAACTGCATGAAAACCATCCTCCTCCCCTCTTCCACACCATTACCTTGATGGGCCTCCTCTTCCTTCTACTTCATCTTAGTATTCTCGGAGCAATCCCTTTCCAGGTGACTATAAATATGACAATATCTACACCTGAAGGGGATTCATAGAACCCTTACCACTTCCCTAATATAGATGTCAATAGAATCCAAGAGAGGACTAGATATATCCAATTCCACACAAATCCTAGCATAAGTAGTAAAATCCCTTCTCTTTGTAAGATCAAAAATCGAAACAAAGTTCCCTATGGCCTCACTAATATCTCTAAAAATTTCCTCCTTCCAAAGCTCCAAAGGTAAACAATGAAGTCTAGTATACACTGGGATAACTAAAGGCAATTCCTTCGTTGTATTGAACCCTATGTGCCATATTTTCATGTATAGCTCTACTTGCCCCATGAAATAAAGGTCGTCCTCAAAAAATTTATTTTGACCCTCCTTATCAAAAATAGCTAAAAAATACCCATTTGCAGAGAAAATAATGTCATACTTACCTTAGGTTTTCTAGTATCGTGTTGTCCATCCCTCAATACTTTTTAGGTCTACCCTAATTCTAATAAATCTGAAAATGAGAGCCTTGGATTGTAATAATATTACCTCATATGCCACCACTTTAGGTTACACCTTAATCTGTGGTCACTTCTCCTTGCGATGAAAGTAGTCATTCACCTTTTCATCACCACCCACCAACGTTGAACCTACCGCACCAACCCAAGACTTATTTATGGAATTGTACACTTTATAAACAATATTAGGGCTAAACCCTAAAGAACTCACAACTATCCCCTTAAATTTCAAACCTAGGTGGCTCTTGGGCGCCATCCCCTCTCCCTCCAGAAACAACCTTCACAAAATAATTGAAAAATTCCTCCTACCTCTATTTATTATATTTTTTAACAAGAAGCCTCCATTGCTTCTTTATTCATCATCACCTTTAAATATTTGTCTTACAATACAAATCTTTCTCATATCACACTCCTCTACTCAAATCTCGCTCCTTTGCTCAAATTCTATTCGAATCCCACTCCTCTACTCAGAACCCACTCAAATCCCTTTCAAATTTTGCTAATATCCTGCTCATATCCTACTAAGATCTGCTTAGATCTTGCTTATATCTCACTCATATCTTGCTCCTCTACTTAGATCCCACTCAGATCCTACTCTTTTGCTTAGATAATCTTATGGTAAAAAAGGTTACAAGATTTTTATTGCTTATAAAATGTAAAATTTTGTCTACATGTTTACCAATGCATAATACCATCATATGATCATGATACAATAAAAATAAACTTGTTCCAATCTTATATAATCAATTAAACAAATAATTATTATATTAAAAAAGATTACAATATTTTTCTTGTATTTAAAATGTTAAATTTTGTTTACACTTTTCTTCCCCAAATCTAATAGATTTCTTTATATTAATATTAATATTAATGCTATGAGTGAATTCTTAGCGAATCATTCTTTAACTTTTATAATAAGTAAAGGGTTATTAAAAATGAAACAACCATAACAAAATGATTTATATGATTTAATATTAATCTAATAAAAAAATTATTAAAATCAAATGATATTAGCTAGATTGGTTAATTTCCCATATTTATAGAAGAATATCTATGTTAAAATCTTGTAATAGATGCATAATTGTCAAGTTGTTGTAACACCATTGTTAGAAACCTACTATTAGAAATACACACACTCACATAAAATGATGAAAAATAACATTAATTCTCAAAACACAATGATGGAAATATAAATACAAATAGAAAAATCTCACAAATAGCACTAAATCGCAAGCCTCTTCGAGGGGGCAACTTGCTTCGACACTTTCATTCAATTATGTAAAAAGATACATACAATACTGCCCTTCATATTTTTAAATAATTCTTCTAGCACCTAGCTTCCAAGGTTGGCTTACATGCAAAATGCCACCCGGGCTAGAATCTCCTACCTACAAGCGGTTACATTCTTGAAAATAGTTACATAAAATGGTGCCACTTGGCTAGGCACGTCTAGATCCATAATGATTACAAAAGATTACAAAATTTATTAACACGGGTGTTCTCCATGTTCCACAAGGACTATTACATCATGGTGTTAGGATGGGATCCTAACATGATCATGGTGTTAGGATGGGGTCCTAACATGCCCTTCTCCTTCAAAAAGGTTTATCCTCAAAGTTGAATGTGATGAAACTGTTGTTGAAGTTGTTGAAGAGGTTCCCATATCACATCGTCTGGTTGTAAGACACACCACTAGACCAAGACATCTGTGATAACATGTTGACAAAGGTTGCATGTTATTTAATCTAAAATACATTTAGGTTCAAGGATGATGGAACCTTCCTCATCCAACTCTAGAAGTGTAGACTGCATCTGGACCCTATTGCCAATAAATTTCTTGAGAGATGATGATACATGGAAAACTGGATGAAGTTTGGAACTAGCCGAAAAAGTTAATTTATATGTTGTTGACCCGATCCTCTAAAAAACCTAATAAGGACCATAGAACTTGGTGGTAAGTTTCTGGTAGCCATGCAACTAGAGAGATGATTGTTTATCCAATTATAGGCAAAGAAAGACCATGTTACCAATGGCAAAACTATATTCGATGCAGTGTTGACTAGCTTGCTATTTCATATGGTTGTGAGCCATGTCCAAATTTATCTTGAGTTGGAAAAAAATGGAATCACATTGGTGAAGAGTGGAATCTACAACTTGAACCTTGGAACTACCTGGAATGTAAGAAGTTGGGGTTGATGGAATTTGGTCATAGACTGCTTCAAATGGAGTCACCTTAGTGGAATTGTGATAGGTGGTGTTATACCACCATTCGATAAAAGGAAGCCACTTAGCCCAATGTGTAGGATGTTCAAAAGTGAAGTAGTGAAGGCATATTTACAAGAATTTACTAACAATTTCAATTTGGCCACCAGTTTGAGGATGATAGACAAAACTCATCTTGAGCTGTTTTCCTTGCATCTTGAAAAAAACCTACCAAAATTAACTGGTGAAGGTAGGATCCTTATTAGACACAATGGATTGAGGTATACCATGGAGATGAAAGATAGAGTAAAGAAATATTTGGGTGACAATGGACATAGTGTATGGATGGGAGAGGGAATAAAAATGACCTTACTTCAAAAGATGATTCACTATTACGAGAATAATCGATTTACCACTAGATTTTGGTAACCCTTCAATTAAATTCATCAAGATATCTATCCATATTGGATTAGAAATAGATAAAGGTTGAAGAGTACCTAAATAACTGACAATATCACCTTTCATACACTAGAAATGATCATATTCAACCACAAAAGTATGAATATCTTTTTCAATCCTCATCAAAAAAAGGTACGCTTGATCCTGGTATAGGTTTTGAGAAAACCTGAATGGCCAATTATGGGATAAACATGCATTTATTGAAGGAGAAGGTCCTTTATGGGTGACTAAGAGGGTATAACCAAATGGTCATGAAATCATAAGTCTTAACCATCCCAAGTATAGCCAAGGTATGAGCGAGGATCTACTTGAAGTGTGTAGATGAGGGTTTGCAATGAAGAATCTTGACCTAGATCCTTATGAAATTGATGTATCCAATGTGGAAGTGAAGTGGAGATAGCCTAGAGCATGGCCTAATCTTCATGGATTTGGGACAAGGCATCAACCACCATATTCTCTTTATCCTTCTTATAGGAGATGTCATAGTCATAGCCCAACAATTTGGAAACCCATTTTTGCTATTCGGGAGTGGCCACCCTTTATTCTAAAATATATTTGAGACTCTGATGATCAATTTTGATGGAAAAATATTAGCCAATGAGAGATGGGTGTCAATGATTACCCGCATGTAATATGACAAGAATCTCTTTCTCACAAGTATATTTGCTTAAATTCCTATTAGATAGTACCTTGCTAGTAAAATCCATTGGCCTACCTTCTTGCATTAAAACTGCTCCAATACTAGTTCTCGATGCATTGCTTTCAATGATAAACGATTTAGAAAAATCTGGCATTGCCAGTACGAGAGTAGTGGTCATGGCATTTTTTAAATCAATAAAAGTCTTTTCGGTGAGTTTTGACCATATTAACAAATCCTTCCACAACATGGCGGTCAAGGGGGCTGCAATCTTACCATAATTCTTCATAAATTTCCTATAATAGCTTGTGAAACCCAAAAAAACATGAAGGCCCTTTAGGGTATGAGTTTAGGCTAATATTGGACCACCTGAATATTGATGTGTGAGGTGGGAATGCAATGTTGAGAGGGAAGGGAGCTCGAGGACGTGAGAGAATGCCTGCGATTGGCGGTCGAGGGTCGGGGGTTAGGACGGGCGATATTGAGCCAGGAGATGGCTTTGTTATTGATCGGGTGGGAGATTCTTCACCAAGAGAGACAAAAGTGAAGTTCGGAGAAGGTTTACGAAGGTTATCGCGTGAAAGGTCCCATGAGGACTTGGCAAAGCTCGAGCATGATGCTTCACTATCGGGTTTCGAAAACCCACTTTTCTTTGGTGAATCGTTCGAAGAAGACATGAAACTTTTTGCTCTGAAAGAGTTATCGAAGCCATCGAATGAGAAAGTCTATGCTTCAAAGAAAAAGGTGTCTGGAGGAGGAGATCCATGTGACTGCCTACGAAAACCTATGAGCACGATGCTATGAACTCTGGAAGCAAGTGGGCGGACATGGCTGAACAGGTCGGCTCACAGGTTGCAACGACTAAGAAAAATGTGGATGGTTAGGAAATGAATAGCGGGAAGAAAATCTCTACCGCTCCTGTCAACAGGGTTCATAACCTCGACCCTGCTTTTTTGGTGAGTCTGAGTAAGGTTGTTGCACAATCTGCAAAGGATTCGAATACACTTTCTTCTGACCAAGCCTCGCAAGGTAAGGGTGGGGAAGATAGGACCTTTGTTGAGGTGTTGAAGGAAGCGCATGAAGGGGACTCGATGATCAAGGGTTTGGATGCTAAAAAGTATCGTTTAGGAAAATATGGAGGCAAACAGATTGATTTTAGTGAAGGGTTTGGTCATTTAAACGAGGATGAACCAGAGGAGGATTTGGCCTTGAAATTGGATCGTTTGGATTCGATCATGGCTGATGAGGATGTCATGGCTAATGAGGATGATGAATTTACGTTCTTCATTGCTGATTATGATGAGTACAGGAGCATTCGTAAGGATATGGAGGTAAAAGGCATCATCCTTTTTTTCTTGCGTAGGGTTCCAGTTGAAGCTAACTTTCATAACTAGATCCGACTTAACTGGGAGGCTAAAGGGTTACATGTGAAATCCTATTGGGGTTTGGGTGGGCGCTATGTTTTAGTGTTGTTCGAGAGGGCAGATACATCTAGGCATGTCTTGCAGTTTGGCACATGGAATATTGTAGGATCTACGACTTTTGTGTAGACATGGCATCCAAATTTTGATCCGAGGAATACTTCTCAAGCCCATTACCCCCTTTGGATCGAGTTTGTGGCCATGAAATCTGAACTCAGGTGCATGTTGAATTCAATGGCTCAGCATTTTGGAAAGATCCTTTTGGATCCGATAGGGAGTAAGTCTCTTAGGTTCAGCCCACGTGTTTGTGTTGAGGTGGATTTGACAAGGAAACTTCCTCAACAACTCAAAATTGTTACTCCAGAAGGTCCGGTGGTTCAAGAGGTAAGATATTTGAATTTACCTAATGCTTGTTTTGGGTGCCAGTCACTAGATCACATGATTCGGAATTGCCCATATAAAAAGAAACAACCTAAGGAGGTGGAAGAAGACACTAAGAAGGAAGAACCTAAAAAATCAACAGAATAGGAAAATAAAAATAAATATGAGAAGGAAGTTGATGATGGTTTGGGTCCTCAAAACAACACTTCCAATTCCTCTATTGGGCAACAGGAATGGAAAGTTGTTCAAAAAAGAAGGGATGTGCATGACTCTCCTGCTAGGCCTAATAAATCCAGGAGGGGACCAGTTTTAGGAGATAACTTGAGTCAGACTCATAGGAGCAGTTCTCTAGTTTCTAGATATGGGAAAGCGAATAATGTTGTTGAGTTTGGGGTTCAGGATGGATCTTCTCCAAGTGGTACTCTGCAGATAGCAAAAGAAAGCATTGATGGGGGAGGGAATCGGTTTCAGGTTCTTGATTCCTTAAGTTCTCAATGAAGTTTGATATTGTTTCGTGGAATGTAAGAGGGATGACTATCCCCACTCGTAGGAGTTTTGTGAGTAGTTTTTTGAAATCTATTTTTGTTGATGTAGTCTGTCTTCAAGAAATTAAGATTGTTGGGTTTGAGTTGCATAACTACCTAAACAGCTCTTGGAATGGCACTTGGTGGAGCTCTTCTCATCGTCAAGGGTCTGGGGGTGTTGTTTTGGTTGTTAGACAATGGTTGGCCTCTCTTTTGCTAGATCGGGGTGAGGACCCGGAGGGGCATATTTTTTGGGCTACTTTTGCTTTGGTTGGTCAAGTGATCGAAATATGTTCAGTCTATGGTCCTAATGCTGCTAATGATCGAGCTCGTTTGTGGGATTGGATGCAATTTAATCTTCCTGAGGCATGTTGGTTCTTGGGAGGGGATTTCAATATGGTTGAGTGGGAAGGAGATAGAGAGGGTGGATTGGGTTGCTGCATTGCTGGCACAGAAAAGGATTCATGGGCAAAATTGAAGGCTGCTCTTCAGGTGTTCGACGTGAATTTCAAGCAAAAATAGTATGAGTCTGGTGGTTGGTTTACTTGGTCAAACAGAAGAGCAGGTGCGGAAAGAATCTTTGCGAGACTTGATAGATTTTATGTGGACAACTTTTTTACTTGTGTTGGCAAAGGAAAGAGGGCCATGGATGTTGATCTGGGAGTTACTGGCTCTGACCACGCTCCTATTTCTACATGTGTTCACATTGGTGCGATGCTTGTTGAGAAGAAAAATTTACCTTTCAAATTGAATGTCTCGCATCTTGATTCTGCAGATTGTAGAGAGTTGATTCGCTGTGTCTGGAATCTAGAGCCAAGGCCTTCCGAGAAGGGATGGGTCCCTTGGTGGGATGCTACTGTCAAAAGGGTGGTTAAATTTTTAAGGGGATGGGGGAGACTTTTGGCTAGAAAAAGGAGGAGAAATATGAAGTCTCTCCGATAGAATCTTGAGGAGGACAGGAGAAAGTTGGAAGCTGATCCTATTAATTCTTCCTTACAAGAAAAAGTTGCTGCTCTAGAGGGAGAAATCAGGAAAATCGAGGATTATATTGGTAGAGGAGTGCAAGTGAGAAGCAGGCTCCATTGGATGAAGGAAGGAGATGCTTCGACTAAATTCTTCTTCAATTACATTCGTAAGAAGAATGCTTCGAAAAAGATTTTAATTCTGCAGCGGGAAGATTGTACTCATACTAAGGAGGAGGGAGAGATAAGGGAGCTTTTTGGTAATCACTTCAGTAATATTTTTGCGGCGTATGAGAGCACTATGGATGTTCAACATGCTAGGGAGTTGATTAAAGATTGCATTCCAAAGAAGGTTTTCAGCTTTGAGAGTGATCGCATGGCCGCTGATTTTTCCAAGGAGGAATTGTTTGGTGCTTTATCTAGAATGAAGAATGGTAAGTCTCCCGGTCCTGATGGTCTTCCAGCAAAATTTTATAAGTATATGTGGGATTGCATAGGGGAAGACTATACTAAAATGGTACAAGAAGTGTTTGAAGGGGTAGGATTTTCTTTTGGGATGAATCAAGGTGTGATTAAATTAATCCCCAAAGGAAGTAATAAGGACAAAATTGGTGGTTGGAGACCTATTACTCTTTTGAATATTTCGTACAAGATAGTTGCTAAAGCTTTAGCTTTGAGGCTGTGAGACATTGCTGCCAGAATTGTTAGAGAAGAACAAACTAGGTTTGTGAAAGGGAGATTTATCCTGGATACTATTCTTTCTATCTGGGAGACGATGGAATGGGTGGAAGAATCTTAGTAGCATGCTCTCTTCTTAAAAATAGACTTTGACAAAGCCTATGATAGGGTTGATTGGACGTTTATCTTTAAAATGTTGGAATGGCTTGGGTTTAGCAGCTCTACAGTTCAGAAGATCCGTATGCTCTTCTCCTCAGCTTCTGCCAAGGTGGTGGTCAATGGGAGAATGTCCGAAAGTATTCAGCTTTTCAGATCAATCAAGCAGGGTTGCCCTTTGGCTCCGTTGTTGTTTGTCTTGTCTACGGATGCTTTGGGGTATATGTTGGAAAAAAAATGGTCAACTGGGCTTATTAAAGGCATCGCTCTTCCGAAGGGACATCTTCTAAATAGTCATTTTGTTGATGACTCTTTCCTTACTATGCAGCTGGATAGAGATTCCATTTTGGGTATGCAATATTATCTTCAACAATTTTGTCTTGCTTTTGGGGCAGTGGTGAGTGAGGCTAAATCAGATTATTGGCTGATAGGAGCTGAGGATTTTCCTAGTGGGATTAACATTGGCTGGAGGAAAGTTGATGATGGAGAAATTGTTAGGTATTTGGGTATTCCATTTGGCAGGAGGATTTCCCTCAAATCTATGTGGGATTGGTGCATGGATAGGTTTGAAAAGAAGCTTCAGGGTTGGAAAAATAAGTTGATTTCTTTTGTTGGGAAGCTCACTGTTATTAGTAAGATTCTCCAGACTTGTCACATGTATTACTCCTCTTGTTGGCTTCCTAACTTGACTCAATATAGGAGGTTGGAGACTTGCATTAGGAGTTTCTTGTGGGCTAATATGGATGGTTCCAGGCGTGTTCCCCTTATTGCTTGGAAATATTGCACTGTTCCTAAGAAGGAGGGTGGTTTGGGGCTTTTGGACATTCAGGTGCACGGAAAAGTTCTTGCTTCTAAGTGGATTACCAGATGCCTGGAGGGTAATTTTGGATGGCAACGGTTGTTGAGATACCGAATTCAGACTTGTATCAATCTTGATGGGATTCGTGGGGCTTTCAGCTTTGAGGATATTGTTGGGCATCCTAGTCGATTCAAAATTAGAGGAGGCATCTTGATTAAAAGGATTTGGGAGGCCTGGAAAGAGGTTGTTGGAATGGTTAAATGGGATTTTTTGGATGATAGGAGAGGTTGGACTCTTTCTTCCAAAGCTATTTGTCTTTGGCAGGAAAATGATATGTATGTTGTGGATAGGCCTAATCTGCAATGTAAGAGGCTTAGCAAGAAAGGTCTCTTTAAATGGGTTGATCTATGGGATGGGAATGTTGGGCAGTGGATTCCTTGGCAATAGTTGCTTGTTAAGTTCAAATTAAAACCTTTTGATAAATTCGTTGTTCAACAGATTCAAGGCCTTCTTCGCATCCTATATAAGCTTTCGGGTGGCCTTCCGGGTCCGATTTGGAAATACTGGAGGTGGAATTATGGGAAGCCAATTTGGTGCTTTAAGGCTTCTAAAATTTATCAACTGATGCTTCCTAGTATCCCTCTTGGGGACATATTGAATGGTAGATGGGGTCTGAATTGTACATGCAAGAAATGGAAGAAACGATTGTCTGGAGTTTGGAATTTTAGGGTCTCAATGCAGCTAAAGGTTTTTGCTTGGTTGGTGATGATGCAAGGTCTGCAAAGCAAAGCTCGGTTAGCCAAGTGGATGCGTATTTCTGATGCTTGCGCTAGTTGTGGTCGGAGTGAAACTATTAAGCACATATTTTGGGAATGCCCAAGAACAAGGAAGGTTTGGAGAGCAGCGACCTGACTTTATGGCAGTGTTTCTCAGGGACATCTTGGGTGGAAGAAGGTTGTTTTTGGTGACTCCCTTGATTGTGCGCCTCATAGAAGGGTGTTTTGGCATGTTATCAGGATCTCTATTCTTTTCAGCATTTGGAAGGATAGATGCAGCTTGGTTTTCAAAAACGAGGAGGCCCCTGTTGATGCTACTATTGGCAGAGCAACTAGTTTTGTTTCTGGTCAAATTAAGGTTTTTAGGGATGAAATTTTGAAAGACTGCCTTAGAATAGATAAAAGTGCTAGATCTGATTGCTTGCTTTTATTTTACAAGCTGATGTAATGGCTCTCTATTTTTTGTTGATGTATTTTTTATCCTTTCTTTAATATGAAGTATTTATTCAACAAAAAAAAAAAAATATTGGACCACCTGAATTTTTTGGGATTCACTTGAACACCATCCTTAGTGACAATGTGACCCAAGTATTCAACCTCTTGTTAGCTAAAGAATTTTTTTGACATATTGGCATAAAGTTGATGGTCAAACAAAAGTTTAAGTGTTTTATCTAAGTGTTGAAGATGCTCGTCCCATGAACGACTATAGATCAATATGTCATAAAAGATACTAGAATGAATTTCCAAAGGAAAGGGCAAAAAATGGAATCCATCAAACTCTGAAAGGTAGAAGGTGCATTGGTTAACCCAAATGGCATAACACGGAACTCATAATTCCCTTTATGAGTTTGAAAAGATTTTTTGGAATATCCTTATCCTTTATGAGAATTTGACGATATCCTGACTGTAAATCCAACTTGGAAAATATTGGGCCCCATGTAACTCATAAAAAAGTTCATCAATCATAGGAATTAGGAATTTATCCTTAATAGTGACTTTATTGAGGTCCTGATAATCCACACACAAGCATCAAGTGCCATCCTTTTTCCTTACTAATAACATCGAGGAAGAATAAGGACTAATTTTAGAACGAATAATCCCCATAGCACAAAGCTCCTACACTATTTTATCAATTTCTGACTTTTGAGCATGAGCATACCTATAGGAGGAAGACTGCTAGGAAAAAGCTATATGGCATGGTCAGGGAAATGATGAAGAGGTAGCCCCTTGGGTTCTTAAAAAACTGGAGCATATGTGCCTAATAATCCTTGTAATTGTAGTGAATAACTTTGTTCTATTTCCTCAAGTCCGATTATAGCAAATTTTGTGCCACCATTCCATGAGAGGATTGTTTAACAATTTTTCCATCTCATGAGTAGAAATAAACTATGCTACACTGACTTTCAAGCCATGTAAAGTATATTCCTTCCCCTCTTGGCTGAATTTCATCCACAATTTGGTAAAATCCCACAAAATTTGTCCTAAAATTTGCAACCACTGTGCTTCCAAAACTATATCACAACCTCCAAGGGGTAATGCAAACATGTTTTTCTTGATATTATAGTCCCCAAATTTAAGTTTGAAATTACAAAATTTTCATTTGCATGAAAGGGTACCTCCAGTAACAATCATAACTTCAAAGGAATTACATGTAGTAATGTAACAATTTCCATGTTTGGCTACACGAGGATCAATAAAATTATGGGTACTGCCTAAGTCGATAAGAATGATGATCATTTGTAATTTAAAGTGGTCAATAAATTTCATTGTTTGGGGCATGGAAACTCTTTATAAGGTATGCATTGATATTTCTAGTGGGGAGTCCTATGAATCTCTTGCCTATTCTAATGTTTCTCCATCTAGAGGATCCTCATCATCCTTTGATGATTCTACTATTGGTGCTTAATCTAGATCAAGCAAAAAAAAAATTGTTGCACACTTATGCCCTTGAGAATACTTTTCATCAAAATTAAAACATAGCCCTTGTGCCCTGTGACTCTCCTCTTCATGGGTTAATTTTTTATAGTGGGAGATTTAGTAATAGAGCTTGTCATTGGCTTGGATGGGAAAGATAACCGAGATTGAGGAAATTTAGATGTGCATCATAGAGCCTTAAATTTATCTTCTACCAATTTATCCATTTGCATTGCTTGTGGTAATGATTGGGGTCTCAATAGTTTTACCTCACCCTAAATGTCATCCTTCAACCCACTCATAAAACAACTTTGAAAATAATTAGCAGTTAGACTAGTAGTGTGATTGGCAAGCTTTTCAAATTGAGTTTGGTACTCTCTAACGGTGGATGTTTGTCTAAGTTTGAAAAGGGATCTTGTAAAATCTTCAAACACACTAGGACCAAAGAGAGTGAGTAAGCATTGTTTAAAATTTTGCCAAACAAGATCAGGCTTGACCTTTCTAAGTCACAAAAACCAATGGAGTGCATCGGATTCAAAATTTAAGGAAGTGATGGTCAACCATGAATAACATGGTATATTATGAAGAGAGAAATATAGTCCTGCCTTACAAATCCACCCCTCTCAAATTTTTATCAAATTTTAGAAAGTCTAGCATTGGCAACGTAAATCCATTGTTATCGAAAACATGGCATTGGTGGTTGCTTGTACCAGTATCTTGTTGCTCCTAATGATCCACTAAGTTGGAAGAGATACGACTATCCCACTCAGCCTTCATTTCCTTGTGTACATTAGTGACTGCACTCACAATATCTTGAAAAATTTTGATTTATCCCTTTGTCTTCTAATTTGGAGTTGATCGATGCCCATAGTGTCCACTTTGTGTTGAATTTGTTGATTTAATTCTTGTTGTTGTTGAGTTCCACCAACCATATTCAAATATTTATCTCGTTTGTAAAACTTACTAGAAATATAAATGTGGTTTTAGGGGTTTCTATTTTAGCAAGGATCACAAAAATATTTTGGGTGCTATATATCAAAATAATTAGCTCAAAAAGACGATAACAATGAGCTATATTCTACAACAATGAATTTGGACATCCGAATTACTATTTTTAAGGACCTCAAAAGTGTGTTGGGTGCTATATATCAAAATGATCAACTGAAAAAGAAAATCACAATGAGCCATATTCCACAACACCGATTTTAGGTATCCCAAATATTTTTTATTGCTATTTTGTTGAGTCTACTAGTGTGGATGATTTTTCCTCTAGAGTTTGTGCAAAATTTAAGTTCTCAGTTGATTACCCCTTTCTAACCTCTGTCCTATTTTTTTTGACTACTGACCACTCTTGACAATGTATTGTCACTTGGTTGGTTTGACTCTGTCACATACATTCCCTGTTTGTTTAAATTATGGCTATCACAGATAATTATCCTAACAATGATAACCTAACGATCATGTACTAACTGTTACTAACTATCATAGATATTCCATGTTTGTTTAAATTTTGACTATCACAGGTAATTGTTATGACTTGACAATTTGGCAACCCTGTAATGACTGTTACTGGTGAAATTTTTGGACTGTAACTGATACTGATCCTCTTGTTCCTATTTTTGACTTTGTTAGTTTTCTATCTACCTATTATATCCTTTTTTACTATTTGCATGTAGGAAATCTGGAATAGGGATGTCTTCTCCATATGCTTAATTTTGTGACAAGGGTATGGTAACGTGTTCAAAATTCACATAATAGGATTTTTGTCTTAGGATGATGTTTTGATAGAATCAGGGTATGCTAGAAAAAGATGCATGTAATACCCATAAGCCCTATATTATATCGTAATTATTAATAATAGTGCTTGGATAAATATTTTAGGCCACCACTTAAGGAGGATTCCACACATACCCTTGAACACATTATCTGCCTCTCTAACAATAAGAGAGGGTAATCTTTCGGAATGTTGTGTCCCATGTACTATGGATAATACAAGGCCAAAAAAAACTTCTTACGGTTGAAGGTTTGTTTAATCCTAGATGGTCTCCCTAAATACCCCTAGATACATGGGAGCTTGATTCTGTGTGTGGGTGTTGTTTGGGGCCTGGGTATTGGAGCCTAATCGCCCCTCACTTCACTAGATGCTTTATGGGTTATCTAGCTTAGCTAATAACGATAACTCCTCTACAATGTTTTAAAATCCCTGACATAGGGTTTCTAACCTACACAAATACTGTAGAAAAAAGAAAGGACTATATTCTTTGCTAGATTTTTTAATAAGGAAAAACTGGTAGAAAAACTGAAACATAGAAATATTATACCTAATAGTCAAAATGGTAGAAACCGTTGTAGTCATAGTAGAACATGGCCCTAGAAAGAACTTTGATACCACTTGTTAGGAACCTACTATTAAAAATAAACACACACAAAATACTAAAAAGTAATATTAATGCTCAAAACACAACTATAGAATATAAATGCAAATAAAACAATCTAACAAATAGCACTGAATGACCTCTTCAAGGGGGAACCTCCCTCAATAATTTCCTTCAATTATGTAAAAAGATACATTAAATACTACCCCTCACAATTTTAAATAATTTCTCTAGCACCTAACTCCCAACGTTGGCTTAATGTAAAATCCCCCTAGGTCTAGAATATCCTACCTACAAGCGGTGATATTCTTGAAAAGCAATTACATAAAAGGGAGCACTTGGCTAGGCGCTTCTAGATCCATAACGATTAGAAAACAATACAAAATATATTAATATGGGTTTTCCTCACATTCCACAAGGAGCATTACATCATGGTGTTAGGATGGGGTCCTAACAACCATTATGTGACAGTTTAATATGGTTGAATCCTCATTTAAATAAATAAATAAATTACTCATTAAAAAATAATATAATAAATGTAATTGGTTTTGGTATTAAAATATTCTATATTCAATATTTTATATATATTTCATGTAAAATAAGGTTTGAGATAATGTGGACAAAATTTTGGGGTTCAATATCATAATAGTTGTATGCATCACCTTAAACATGTATAAATATCTTTGATTTTCACTGTAACTTGATTTTTGACAATCTTACATACTATTTTATAAATTTTAAAAGACATCAGACATTCTTGAGTTTATCAATTCAATAATCAAATTTTAATGTACTTAAGCAATGCTATGAATTGCATATGATAATTATTAAATGTGTTTAAATCACGTCACCATATGCTTGCTTTGGAAATGTTTTAGTTTTTTAAATAAACTTGCAATCAAAATTAAAAATCACTTACCCTCTAGTGTATTGAATGGTAAGATTGGGAATTCAAAAATTAAAAGAAAAAGTGATTAAGAATTCTACACTTAAAACACATAAACTAAATTGGCAACAGACTCAAAATTATAACCCTAAAATCCTTTAAATACAAATAGACCATATATAAAAAGCTAAAATAAAAAGTATATTTTATATAAAATTTAATTATTATTTTTCATCCCTCAACCTTGAAGTGTACAAAGTAATCTAACTTTTTTTTTTTGTTGTACACAAGTTCACCCACACACACCATGCCCCACCATGGTTTGAACATGGGTCTCCCGAAAGAGAGCCCAAAGTAGTAGTCTAACTTTTTTTGGCACACACAATCATGCCAAAATGTGTGATTCTCCATGATGTACATGAGAACCAAATCTTAAACCACATGGAATTGCACATACACGCCACGATTTGAACCTTGTACCTCTCAAAGAAAGGCCAAATCCCTAACCATTGTGTTGTCCCCATCGGGATAGTAGTCTAAATTTTGATTTAAAAGCTAGTTGAAAATTTTACCAATGAAAAACTAATGTAAGTAATACATCCTAATGAACTTGATAAACAAATATAAGAAACCCATGTTTAGAGGAGTAATATAATTTAATATGTAAATATTACATATGATCAATTGTTATTAGGAAGAATAATATCAACCAGTTTTATAGCAAATATATATATATATATATATATATATATATATATATATATATATATATATATATATATATATATATATATATATTACAAGAAAAAATCATAAATTTATTTCAAGAATGAAAGAAAATTATAATTCTCAAGTGCCTTGACATAAACAAAAATCTAGATAAACAGATTACTAAGTCAAAATAAAATTACAATTGAACAAAATAAAGAGAAATCCCATCTGCAAAACAAGGGGATAATAAGGATAAATATCATTATATATCAATACATAATCATCAAAACAACCTCCATGTCAATAACCATGATAGAAACCAACAAAAAAACCATCCGAAAGAAGAAAACAACAGAAAGAAAATAATAGTTAAAATTTACCATAAAGCTGTAATCAATGGACAGACCAATATTAAAAACCTAGAGCTAGCATAGAAACTAGGGGTATGATATGTGAGTGAAAGACAAAAATCCATCCTTGATCTCTTCCATTTCCAAAAAATCTTTTGGAACATGTTGACCTTATTTTGATAACCTTTCAACTTCCTAATTTAATTCCTTGCAAACATGAGTAAGAGATATTTTTAAAAAAGAAAATCACCTTCAATAGTTCATATCCCACCGATATGAGGAGATTATTTTGTAATTGAGCAGATCCATTGATCCAATTGATGACCATAGTATAATATCCAAAAAAATTATAAATTTTTCATATTTATCTTCAAAGCACACTTTATTAGTAATGCCAACACCTAAAACTCAGGAAAACTATTGAAAATCATCCCAAGAGTTGCTTTAAATTTGATAAAGTGGGTATCCAGGAAGTAAAAAATGTCTCCCGCATTACTAAACGTCAACTATCTCTGATTAGCCCCATCAAAAAATCCCATGGATGAGATTTCTCAATGTACAAATTGTTTACTTATCGAGGTTTCTTACATTTGCAAGGCTCTTTGTTGATTGAGACCAAAGTCCTCACCTAAAATATAACCTGAAACAGGGGAATAAACTTCCCTTCAAAAATAGTTGCATTCCGTGCCAACCATATACCCCAACATATAAGACATGGTAAAGAAAGAAATCGTTTCAACTATTTTTTCAAAAACCACTGTATTAAACATAACTCCATTATTTCTTGTTTACATATAGTTTGAACTCCAGTTATCCGTTCATATTCTAACCAAAATTGTTGAGGAAAATAACATTTAGTTAACAAGTGTGTAATATTTTCCTCCTCTGACCGACACAACATAAAAATACTTGGACCTTGTTTGCATCCCCTCTGTAAAAATTTCCAAGTCATAGCCTTATTTCTCAAAGCTAACAACATGAAAATAATTATCTTTATGGTGCTAATAATTTCCAAATATTCTTCCACCACCGAGCAGACCCTTAGAGATCAGGACCAAAACATGCTTTGTAGCCAAGTCTAGTCGTATATAACCGCCTAATTTGTTGAGTATCTAAGTAATAGTATCTGGTTCAGCTCTTAGCTTGATATGACTCTTATTAATATTGTCAATGTAAGCCTTCCAAAAAGGAGCCTGCTCATCAAAAAGACCCAAAACCTGAGCATGCTTCCAACCTTGGATCCAAAGACCAAAAGATTTTGATTCCCCAACCTAATGAAGAAGGGAAAAACCCTTGTCTTGTAAAGAACCTATCATAGCTTCCGACAACAATATGTTTTCTTCACAACTCAAAATAAAATCAACCTTTATTTTAACTTGCTCACCATTGCCTACTTTCCAAGCCATATATTTTCTAATCATAGGAAAGGCTTATACTAGTGCCTTCCATTGAATGGAAATATTTTTCATACTTTTCCTTGGAATTCTAATCCAATCCATAATGGTTCGTATACAGATATACTTATGTGCAATAGTCTTCTTCCATAGTCCTTATGTGCAATAATCTTCTTCCATAATCCTTCTCTGGTCAAAATCCTCCATAAAATTTTTGCTACCAAAGAAGAACAAATTAGATGAATATTTTTTAGTCCCCAACTATATATATAATTTGTTTTTAGTAAATAAATGGGAAATCTATATTTAAAAGAGTAATATATTTTAATACGTAAATATTACATAAAATTAAGTGCTATTGAGAAAAATAATATCAACATATTTCATAACAAACACTACTCAATCTATGTATATGTGTTTTATTCAAGTGGATTTGGTAATCTCCTCTTCCACTAAATACAAGTGGATTAAAATAAAAAGGTTAAGTTTCAATGGATTAGACATATATTATATGGCATTAATGTGACAAAAAATTAATTTAATTAATTTATTATTAAATTTATTTTTTCTTTATTTCTGATGAAGAATGAAGAGGAATGTTTGCACTTGTCAAAGGACCCCTTTGAGGGGCAACACATATTTTCAACTCCAAGGGACAAGGGTCTCATTTTTGGACAAGATTTAGAAGTCGAGAACTGGGGGTCCTTAGGTTTTTGAATGACAAGAATAATACTACAGGTTATCAAACTTTAGTGGATAGAGGAGAGTCTATGTGAAAAGGTTCAGATCAAGTCAGTTGTTCTATTGACTAATCACTCTTAGGTGTCTCAGAACACTCTACTCAAGTGATGGGTCTAATGAATGAGCAAGCATTTCATTGTGGGGAAGTAAAAACTTGAGTAGGCTCAAAATAATCCAAACTCACTTTGTCTGACAAAGCTTCCTTTGTTTGGTTCTAGTTTTATTGGTAAAAGTCTTGATTTAGAGGCCCTAAGTGGAGTAGGTCCAAACTTACAATCAAAACAGTCTACAACTCTGGTTACTAAAGTGCGTAAGACACATAAAGTGGTTAAAAAGAGAAGGCCAAAGATCAAAATGGTATTTGGGGAAGACTTGATGATAGAACAAGTTTTGGAATTTTCAGGGAAAGCCCTTATTAGAAAGTTTAATGGATGTCAAATAGCTAATAATACACTAAATGAGTGGTTGCAGAAGGTATGGGTCCCAATCTTAGGATATGGGCCAATTTTTCACTTACTTGCCAAAGGATGGATAGGTTTCCTTTTTTGATCTAAGGAAGATGCACAAAAAATTCTAGGAGGTCATTGGTATTGGGGGTCTTCTTTTTTGGCTTTGAAGGCTTGGATGACTTGCTTTGATCCTAGGATTGAAGTTGTTAGGAGAATTCTAATTTGGGTAAAACTTATAGGTCTACCAATGGATTTATGGTCAGAAAGAGCTTTGAAAGTGATTGGAGATCATTAGGTAAAACCTTGGATATAGATATTTCTTTTAAATCTAGTATTTTTTTGTCTGTAGCTCAGGTTTTGGTTGATATGGATATTCATGAAGGCTTATCGAACTGTATGGAGATAGTTGTGGGGAATACAATTCATACTCAAATCTTAGATTATTTTAATATTCCTTTGAGATGTGTTCGTTGTCATGTTTATGGACATATTTCTAAGGAATTTTCTCAAGCTTTCACACAGAAAGTATGGAGGAGAAAACAAATGACTAATGGGGATTTCAAGTCAGCTAACAACAATCAAAAGATACCTATTTTTCAAAGCTCAATAGTGCTCTATGATTTGGCACAAACAAGAAAAAATAATATTGTTGAACCTAGAACCAAAACTTTGGATAAGGAGGAAGAAATTTTGGGCCTAGCTTTATCTCCATTTCACTGTTCACAAGTTGTTAGAGAAGGAGACAGAGTCATAAAGAAAACTATGAAAGGACTGGAACTTGATACTATTAAGTTTGTTGATCAGATATCAAAGCCTTATGACAATTACTGTCTAATATATGAGAATAATATGGACTTAGGTAATAAAGAACTTTGTACACTTCCTTATGAATGTTCGAAGAGAAGTCCCAGGGACAAGGAATTTTCTAAGATTTTGGACAATGGGTCGACAACCTCAAATGCATTGAATAGGGATTGTGATCCAAATATTTCTACTATTGAAATAAGTCTTTATGACCTATTAGGTGAATCTTCTAGGGAGGTATCTATTTCAGGGGATGGTTTGGAGATAGGTTCATCTTGTAGATATTTGTTATGTTCTAGGAAAAGGGAATCCAAGCTGAGAACTTGTGCAGTTGTTGGAAGGTCAGGGTTAGGTTTGGACCATATAAAGGAATCTTCCACTACTTCAATAGGTACGAAATAATTTCTTTTTCATGCATAGGAGAAGGCTTTGAGGAAAATTTTATAGGGTAAACAAAAATCTATGAAAGGGGTCCTTAGAGCAGGAAAAAACCCCTCTAAGATGTTTAAATGATCTTGTTATCCATTAATATCTGAGGTCTTGGCAGTCTCTCTAAAATACTTTCCTTAGCCAGGCTGGTAGAAATTTATAATTTGAATGTTATCCTTCTACAAGAAACCATGGGGGAAAGTACAAAAGTCATTAAAGGGTTAAGTAAATTGCTTAGGGACTAAGAGTTCTTGGCTCTAGATGCTACCAAAAATTCAAGGGATGTTTTGATTGGTTGGAAGAACTCAGTATCCTTAATTAATTCTTCCTTTATGGTTTCAAGCTTGTGGACATAATTCTTTTTAAAGACTTGGGTTTGAGGTTATCAATTATTAATTGTTATGGTCCCTATGAAGATAGGTAGGTCTTTTGGGATGATTTTTTCTCCCAAAGATGTGTTAGGGATGAAAGAGTTATCATTGGTGGGGACTTAAGTTTTACTATGAATAAAAGTGAGTTCTAGGAAGAGTCTACAAGACTTGGTAGACTTGTAGATTACTTCAAGCATAAGATTGAAGAAGCTGGTTTAACTGATTTAGAACCAATAAAAATAATGCCTACGTGGAGAGATAATAGAGTTAGGAAAGCTGGGATCTCAAAGAGGTTGGATAGATTTTTGATCTTAGATACATTATACAATAAAATAAATAGAAAATGGTTATGGGTTGAGACTGGAGGTGGCTCAGATCATTCTCCCATTTTTTAAATTAGAAATTCAAGAGGCAAAACTTGCCAGTCCTTTTAAGCTTAATCCAATTTGGTTGGAGGAAGAAGATTTTCAACAATTGATTAAAAAAGAATGGATTGGTTATGACCAAAGTTCTAGGTCATCAACGAGTTTTCAATTTGCTACTACTCTAAAAAAATTAAAAGGAGTTGTATCATCTTGGATTGCAGTTAAAAAGGAGAGTATGGATAGATATCTTAAGTTGGTGGAGAAAGAGATTTTAGAAATTTATAAAAAGAATGAGGCTGGTTTGTTTAAAAAGGAGAAAACAAGACTGGTTGAACTAGAAATTAAGAAGAACAAATTCTTGGAGTGGAGGGAAGTTGAATAGAGAATGAAAATTAGAGTTGTATGGTTGAAAAAGGGGATGAAAATACTAAGTTTTTTTCATAATTTTGCTATTCAAAAGAAGTTTAACTAGGGTTATGCATAAGAGGTAGGACCCGAAAGGTACTTATAAAAAAATGGTGAAACTGTTTTGAAACGACAGTAAAATCTGTTGAACTACATGTATGCTGGCATGGCAAATGATTTTAATTTTTCTCAAAAAATTGGCAAAAAAGGGTGAATTTTAAAGTTTTTTCGGACCAAGCCAAAAAGATATCGGCTACGTTTAAAATCTTGGCAAAATCTTGGGCATGAATTGCGGTCCGGTCATGGAACGGATGCATAATATGATCCGATTTTGGACTAGATGCATTATATGGTCCGGATCCGAATCGGATGCATAATATAGTCCGGCCTCGAACGGGTTGCAAAACATGAAATGGTCTCGATTTGGGTGCATAATAAGTATCGATCTCGAACTAGATGCATTTTTATGATTGACAACATTCAAAATTTGGGTATTCGAGTAAGAGATATGATATGGCGTCTAGTAAACATAAGGATTGTAGCACGACGTAACTTATCGCTATTGACATTGTTAGGGGGAAAACACATGCAATATTGGCAAAGTTGATCCCACATAACTATTTATCCCACATGATTTAGTGTACTCTAATTTCAAAGCTTAAATAAGAAACTTCCTTCATAGTAAAGTAGGCGAAGATTCAAGACAAGAAGGGTGGCCTCTTTCTGACGGGTGTAGTAGGCAAGAAATCAACTACACTCATCAAGAAGAAGACCAACGTGTCTTGTCCTGGATCTTAGCCTTTTACGACCACGAACCGGATGCAACGGATGAATGCATTTAATGTCATGATGGTACAATGGTCCCAAACACCGAAAGAGTGCATTTATGCATCCGGGTATTAGGCGGATGCATTTATGCATCCTGGTATCAGATGATTGTAAATTATGCAACCGATTTAAAATCGAAGCATATTATGCATCCGAGTGTCGGATGGGTGCATATTATGCGTTTAGGTGTCGTGAGGATGCAAACCATGCTCTAGCGTTAAATCGGTTGCATAATATGCAATCGCTTGGTACCTCAGATGCATACTATGCTTCGACATTAAACCAAATGCATATTATGGATCCGGCCATTACCCAAAACATAAAATACGTCTAGGATAATGCCTGGCTTATGTTTAATGACCGAATGCATATTATGAACCGGTAGCATAGTTTAGTCCGATCGCCACCGTACTACCACGTGTCTAATACTACATGTCCCATCCTGCATGTCTAATACGATGTTGCCACATGTCAAATATGTTTTAAGTCTATAAAAGGGCATCAACAGTCATTTTCCCATTTCATTTTTATGACAACTACAACCAGAGCTAACCTTTCTGATCGACCTTTTAGTTTCCATTCCCAATCCTTTTTCTTCCACTTCCAACTACTTCCAATGGATACCCCTTCCACAATCCAACCAAAATTCAAGAATTTTGCGTGCACTTTGATATCAGATCTCATGACAATGCCATGGATGAACTTTTAGTGGTTGTATAACATAGGTTTATCAACCCTCGTTTCCATGCCACATTTCAGAATAGACAAAGTGCTCCTATAGCATATTATCTCTGGTTATGACCACGATAGGGGTACTGTAAGCATTAATCTATGATCTAAAAATATTGTTTTTAGCATCACCCCTGTAGATATTCACAGATTGATAGGTCTTCCATTTATTGGTTTTAATCAAGTGTCATCGAGGACACAACTTTCTCTAGATGACAAAGAACACCTCGATAACAATTACGGTATTTCATCAAAAAATTTAGCAGGTATAAATCTTGTTAAATGTATTTTATTAATTTTCAATGTTTTAAATTTCTAAATTGACATCGAATTTTTTTATGCAGCTTCTAATGCCAAAATAAAAAGAGGTTTAATGATTAACGATGTTAACCATAAAACTCTGAAGGCCATTATCGAGTTTTTCCAAGCCAGGCTTATTCTATTGGGAAGACCAAAAATTTCGTTTTGGGCACTGTATTATATTGTTCAGTCTAAAAAAATCAAAAGTTTGATTGGTGTACCTATATTTCTGATCGAGTCAGGACTGAGTTGCATGCGGTCCAACTTGCAACCGCCAAGACTCAGCCCCCCAAGACTTAGCCCATTGTGGGCAGTGTAAATTATATTTTAGCTTTATATTTTGAGTCTTTTCATAATTTGTCAATTGCTCCTGTACCAACTGTTATGCATTCAAAACTACTGTCTATTGCCATGACACCAGAGGAATTGAGGGTAATAACTACATCATTGTCTTTGACATACTATTTTATAGTTTACCATATTTATTTTTTAATTTTTTTCATCTATATGCAGGCAAAGGCAAAAATTTCAAGGACTAAATAAATTGTTGCCAATAGGGGTCACAGGCCGAAGAAAACAGGTGATTCTAAATATACGGGCTCTGAAGCAACACCTATTACTATGCAGAGGTCACACAAACGTGCCAGAAAAACAACTACTCATGGGGTGTCTCGTACACCTAGGTTTGCACAAAATGTGGAAGCCGAATCTAGTGTGGCCAACCCCTCCCCCAATGCAGAATAATTGCATCACATTTCATCTAGTAAATCTATGATTCTATGTGTAGTTAATTAAAATTTAGATTTCTTTTTATTTTAAGCAGAATTGTAACAATTTTTTTTGATTGTTTTCAGTTGATTCTCGTGATCAAGTAGTAACATCACAAGTTAGAGGGCATATGCCGCCACCACCTCCTCCACAAGCATCACACTCATCGGTTACATGCAATCAACAATAGGGACAGTCACCCGTTACACGCAATCAACAACAGGACGCACCTTACAGCAACAAGGACAGTCATAGCCTCAACCTATGCGAGGGCAAGTCGGTGTTGGAAAACGTTTGTTTTCACAAGCCACTTTGTGAAGTTTTGGGCATGGGATTTCACAACCATAGAGATCACAAAGACCAACACCAAGTTTGGCGGGAATTGGATTCTCTCAGTTTACATTTTCTTCAAATTCATAGGCACCTGAATGTTCTAGACAGGGATTGGAAAATATTCCACTTGATGACGATTACATGATGTAGGGCCCGATTGAAGGCTTCAGGGCAACAAATGTGCTTAAAGATAGAGCACGAGAAGAAGTCTCTACAACTCAGCAGACATCAAAACCACCTGCCCAAGGAGACAACCGTCATCCTCAAGGTCCTCAAACTGAGGATGATGTTGTCAATTTTAATGAAAATATTTCATTGGCAGCCAGTACTGAGTCAACAATTCAAGAGTTTGTTTTGAAAGATTTGCAAGAGTTGAAAGAATGGGAATATCGAGCAAAGGTCCTTATTAAGGAAATTAATGCCCGATATAAAAATTATGAAAAAAGAGATTCTATTTATTCTTTAGTCAAATATGAACCCGAAAAACTTGATGGCTTGCTAAAACAGACTACTTCAAGAATAGTTAAATCTGATTTTATTTATGAAGATGATGTCTTAAATGTTGTTGTTGGTAGATTGGAGAATGTTAATGTTGAAGCCCAAGCAATTTTACAACTTATGGGCTTCGATAAGGACAGGGTTGCAGTTGTTGAGGTTGCAAAAGAGTTGGCCGAGGTAAAAAAGTTATATATATTCCAATTTTCTATTGCATTTAAATTTTTATATTTCTTGAAAATTTGTAATAATTTCAATATATCCCTTTTGAATAAAGTTTTCAATTTGTTTTGCAATCAAACTTTGAAAACTTGAAAACATAGGTTAAGAGCATTGATGTCAATATTCTTACAACAAAATCATGTTTGATGAAATCAATGGAAATGAAAAAAGAAAATGCAGTCAAAGATTGCAGAAAATAATAAGTTTAAAAAAATCATTAGAGAGAAGTTGCATGAAGATCCGAAAATGGTGCTTGATAAAATGAAAGAAACACTTCCAACAATACTTGAAGATCCAAACAAAGAAGAAGTTGCATGTGTGTCAAGTATTGTGAAAGTACGTGACAACCTTGTTAGAGTTGGAGCACTACTAGAAGAAACAGAGCTGATAAAGGAAAAGAAATGGCAACTCCAAACACTAGTGAAGCATCCATGCACCAATCAAAAAATTAAAATTTGAAAATGTTGACAATGTTTTTAAAAGACTGAAATATGTTATTTCTATTTGAATTTGGTATGTGATATTTGAGACTTGAGTTTGAAAATGTTTTCAAAATACTACAATATATTAATTTCTCTTTGAAAATTTTATGTTATATTTGAGTTTACAAATGTTTGAACGATGTAATTTTTGTTTGATAATGTTTTAAAAATACTGGAATATTTATTTTCTGTTTGAAAATGTTATGTAGTAGAGTTAGAAAATGGTATGTAATATTTGGGTTTAAAGTGTTTGAAAGATGTAATATATGTCTTTTTGAAATAGTTAATTTGTAGTTATGATGCACAAAATTTGGGTTTGAAAATGTTATGTAATATTTGAGTTTGAAAATGTTATCTAATATTTGGGAATTTCTGTTTGAAATTGGTATGTAAAATTTGAGATATGAGTTGAAAAATGTTTAAAAAAAGATTGCAATATATTAATTTATGTTTGAAAATGTTATGTTATATTTATGTTTACAAATGTTTGAATGATGTAATATGTTTCTTTTTGAACTAGTTGATATGAAACATTCTGTTTGAAAATGTCATGTAATTTCTGTTTGATAATGTATTAAAAAGACTGGAATATTTATTTTTGGTTTGAAAATGTTATGTAGTAGAGTTAGAAAATGGTATGTAATATTTGGGTTTAAAGTGTTTGAAAGATGTGATATATGTCTTTTTGAAATAGTTAATTTGTATTTATGATGCACAAAATTTGGGTTTGAAAATGTTATGTAATATTTGAGTTTGAAAATGTTATCTAATATTTGGGAATTTCTATTTGAAATTAGTATGTAAAATTTGAGATATGAGTTGGAAAATGTTTAAAAAAAGATTGCAATATATTAATTTCTGTTTGAAAATGTTATGTTATATTTATGTTTACAAATGTTTGAATGATGTAATATGTTTCTTTTTGAACTAGTTGATATGAAACATTCTGTTTGAAAATGTCATGTAATTTATGTTTGATAATGTATTAAAAAGACTGGAATATTTATTTTTGGTTTGAAAATGTTATGTAGTAGAGTTAGAAAATGGTATGTAATATTTGGGTTTAAAGTGTTTGAAAGATGTGATATATGTCTTTTTGAAATAGTTAATTTGTAGTTATGATGCACAAAATTTGGGTTTGAAAATGTTATGTAATATTTGAGTTTGAAAATGTTATCTAATATTTGGGAATTTCTGTTTGTAATTGGTATGTAAAATTTGAGATATGAGTTGGAAAATGTTTAAAAAAAGATTGCAATATATTAATTTCTGTTTGAAAATGTTATGTTTCTTTTTGTACTAGTTGATATGAAACATTTTGTTTGAAAATGTCATGTAATTTATGTTTGATTTAAAAATATTGTAATATCTAATTTTGAACGATGTAATATAAATATTTTTGAACTAGTTAATTTGAAATTTTTTGTTTGAAAATGTTTTAAAAAGACTGCAATATCTAATTTCGGTTTGAAAAAGATATGATGCACATAATTTGGGTTTGAAAAAGACTGCAATATCTAATATCTAATTTGTAGTTATGATGCAATATCTAGTTTTGTTTGAAAATGTTTTAAAAAGACTGCAATAGCTTATTTCGGTTTGAAAAAGTTATGATGCACATGAAAGTTATGAAAAAAATAATTCATTTAAATAATATAAATCTGGAACAATATACAAAAACTTGCTATCAAACCAATTTGTGTTTATCATTGTCAATGAAATGAGAGTTCAAAAACTAAGACCCAAACATAAAATTTTACAATCTACAAAAATGATTTAAGCCATGTAATTTTAAAGCAATAACGTGATTTAAAAAAACAATTCCTTGAAATAATATAAATCTGGAACAATATTCTGAAATCTGCTATCAAATCAATTTTTTATTATCATATTCCATGAAATGAGAGTTGAGACACTAAGACCCAAACATAAAATTTTACAATCTACAAAAAATGATTTAAGCCATGTAATTTTAAAACAATAATATGATTTAAAACAACAATTCATTGAAATCATACAAATCTGGAACAATATTGAGAAATTTGCTATCAAATCACTTCGTGTTTATTATTTTCAATGAAATCATGGAAAATTATCACTATGGAAGCTCAAACATATCAGCTTGTCCAGAATCATTATGAAGCATAACAAAAATCTGTGTCTCCACCATCTGATCACTGAAAGCATCATCATCATCATTATCAATCGTATTCAACGTTCCTCTTCTGTCTACCAAGGAACTCTAGTATTCCAACGCCCTATCATACGGAAATGTATCCAACTGATATGAGGACACATAAATTCTTAAACAATTTTCTAAATTCTTGTCAAGTCTGTTGTGGATTTTAGATTTAACAAAAGCAAGTGCACTGAAAACTCTTTCATCTTCGACTGACCCCAAAATCATTATTTCACATAATTCATATAAACAAAAGTATTCACTTATAGTATCTTTTAAGACTGTGCTTGGATACAATTTTTGCCACAAACATGTAGTGGAACCAATCTCATGGATATCTATCATAAGTGATGTTTGCAAAACCATTGTTCTTCCAAAATGCGATGACTGTTCTTTCAAAAATTCACTTTTGAGTAGACCATTAATTGCTACACCATTGACTTCCACACTCTTACTGAAATGGTCAATGAGATTACCCATATATTTAATAAACAACTCATTTGTATAATTGTATTCAGTACAAGGCCCCCAAAACATGGGGTTAACCACACCCATGGACTCAAGCAACTCATCTCTCTGAAACCGTTCTCTTATCTCACCTATCAAAGTTTTTGCTATATTTGACAAATTACTCTTTTTTTCTGTATTACAACATGAAATCTATTATGTGTTATAGGAACTTCTTCAAAATCTTCCACAACAATACTTGATTGCCTTTCAAAATAATAAACAAGTATCATCTTTTCATGAACATTAATATAGAGATGATCATTGATGTCAAACTTCAAAAAGCTTTTTGGATTGTTCATGTTTATCAATGTATTCCAACTATCAAATACATGTTCTATAAAATCTGCATTAGACACATATAATGAATCAAGAAGCATGTATATTTGTTTTCTCATCCTCATAAAATCAACGATATAGATAGATATCTCTTATGTAAGATTAATTAATTTATTCATTTCTTTTAACATTGGAAGAATACCACATAATGTCAAAAGTGTTTCCAAGTCAGTCAAACGGAACAACATATCTTTTGCCTTATCAACTATTATGCGATTTGCATGCATAAACCCTGTCAATGATTGATATTCTGCCAAAACTCTCTGAGAAGGTTGAAACAGTGAAATCCATCTTGTATCCACATCTTTTAACAAATTTTCCCCTTCTGTAACTCCTAGTGCAAATTGTTGAAACTCTACAAATATTTTCGGACTTAATGAGAAATAAGAATGAATATCATGAACAAGGTTTTCAACTTTAGCAACATTTGAAAATGTGCTCATAATTTTATATGCAAGATTTACTCTATGAGCCATACAGTGAATGGGGATCATATATGGTGCAACTATGGTTTGGAGTCGAACACACAAACCAGACCTGTGACCTTGCATAATAGCAACTCCATCAACACCAACACAAATTAACTTTGTTGCAATGTCTATATCATTCATTCCCGCAATATTCTTTAAACTTTTAACAACATTATAAATATTTTTTGCATTTGAACTTTCCAACATCTTATGTATTCCCAACAAAATAGGCCTTCTAACATGATTTTGAAATGTGTACACATGCATGCAAATCCAAGAAGTGTTATCCACAGTTGTTACCTCATCAATAGAAAGTGAAATGAATTTGACAAGTTTTACTTGCTGCCTTTGGTCTTCTTTCTCAACCAAAGATAAACATTTTGCCATTTTCCCAACCACTTCGGTCTGACCAATGAGAACTAGGAAGGTTTTGCACATTAAAAAGGCATAATAGCTGCTTATAATCAATAAAATCGGATATTGGTCTACCTTTCTTGAGAATATTGTAAACAATGGCAAACTGCTTACTTTTGAAGATAAAATAGTCTTATGTAATTTTTCAAATTGGGCTCCAATTGTTCCACCTTTCTCAACAAGAGATTGTTGTTGCTTTAAGTGATTGTCATATTCTATAGCATATCTTAAATGCATACATTCTGATGCATCCTTCCACTTAACTTCTTTACTAACTTCACCATTACTTTTTATAACTTTAACATAACATTTGCCAGCATGTTTTTCAATTGTATCAATCTTGTTTTGAAGCCTATGATCCTTACCAAGTCTCCAACTACAAATTTTGCATCTACATTCTTTTTCATCAATTTGGTTATCCTCAGTCATGATAGGCTCAAGCCAGGGAAATATTTCTGCCCATTCTTTCCTAAATCCCCTTCCAAGTATCCAGAGAGATGTTTCTCTTTTTTTGGAATTTTTGGTTGAAGATTCAATTGACGATTGTAATGATTTTGATTTATCACTTTCATTTTCAATTGTGATGTCATTTTGCATGTTGTCATCAGGTGTTTTTTTTTTTGAATTTACATGGTGGAATCGGTAGCCACCACGAATCCGGGTAGGATGTCTAGCTTTTTATGGCCGCCATAGTATTCTGCATTGTCCACCCTAGAAGCCGCCACATAGATCTTCGCACAGTCCACCCCTATAACCACCATGCCACAATCATTTTAAATATTTTACGTCTGCTGAAAGCACCAGGAAAGGGACAAGCGTTCATTTTGATGAGTCATCAGGTGTTTGTTGGATGTCATTTCTAAGGGGATTTTCAATGAAAGTCATCTCTTCTTGGGGAATATCTTCAAGTGGAGGCATATCAAGATCGACAAGGTATTCTACATAGTAGGATACCATAATATTTTTTATCACTATTGGATGAAAAATTTAAAAAAATATATACAAATCATCAATCAAGAACATACTGGAAAGTAAAAAGTCATTTGTACCTTAAATTTGCACAGATGTCATTGGCTCATCACATTTCGAAGTTTGGCTAAAATATTTGAGGATACTCTTTTCAACAGAAGATTTGGTGCCCTTATTTCCATCACTAGGTGACAATTTACTAGTGACAAAATAAAGTTAAAGAGGGTGTATTTTTTGGAGGCCTTTAGATATTATTGTAAATAGAATAAACAATTGTTGGGTAGTAAATTATACATACTTTTTTCCAGCCATTCTTTATTGTGAATTTATCAATTTATGCCACTAGTTATTATTCTTGTGAAAGCACTCTAACAGAGAAAAGGAGCATCAATATGTCAATAGAGAACTAAAGTATTTATTTATGTATAATCTTAGTAATAAAAAAATATCTTAATTAAAACTAAAAATCGAAGCAAAATAGAGAAAACAAGGTAACAGACTCAATAGAGCAATGACAAAACAAAGAAAAAAAAGGGAACACACTCAACAGAGCAATGACATTCAAAACCTGGAAAAATAACAAGTAGAACATGGCAATATAAAGAAAAGCAGATAAGTGACAGAGAACCTGGTGCTAAAATATATTCTGACTGTATGCAGAGATACTGGTTCCGGTCGGACGTAGACAATGATCCTGGTAAACACAGGTTCGTCCGATTACACGAAAGTGTCCGAACTTAGAAATGGTTTCGTCCAATTGCACAGAAGTGTTTGAATTCAAAAATGGTTCCGTCTCGTTGCACTGAAGTGTACGGATTCAGAAATAGTTTTGTCCGACTACATAAAAGTCTCGCCCAGTTGTGCGGTTGTATTCAAAAGCATAAAAAGTCTGCCCGGTTGTACGATAGTGACCGAAAGTTGGTAAGATTCCGCTCAACTACACAGAAGGTTACAGATACAAAAGTGTCCGGTCGGTTGCACAACAGGTTCCATCTGGCTACAAGAGAGAATCTGATTCCATCCGGCTGTAGAGTAGGATACAAATCTGTTTGATTGCAAAGCAGGCTACAGTTTCGTCCGACTGCAGAGCAGGACACAGTTTTGATCAGTTTTAGAATTAGTCTCATTCAGCTGAAGAGCACGACACCATTTTGGTCAGTTTTAGAATTAGTTCCATTAGGTTGTAGAGCAGGACACTATTATGGTCGGTTGCAGAATTAGTTTCGTTCGACAACAGAACAGGACACTATTTCGTTCTATTATTGAATTTGTTGTGGTCGGTAGCAGAAAAGGTTTCGATGTTTTGACGAATTGTGTAGGTATTTTCCGTAGGCTATTAATTATATATAGAGGTATACTTGGCGAGTTTGGCGGGATAATTTAAAAATTCTAAAATTTTAGGGCTAAAAGGGTACTTTATTTAGGCGGGATTACTTGCAAATTTTTTAAAATATTCATGATACTCTCATCAAAGGATGACTAACCGACACCGAAAATTTATTTTTTCTCAAAAATTTTGGCTACATGGTCGACGTCCGGGTCTTGAAAATTTTACGAATTTGAATTTTCAAAAATGGGTTTTTTTGCCCCAATGGCAAAGTTTCGCCGCTATGCATAACGCTGAGTTTAACACTATCTGGGAGATGCAGAATGAAGAAGGGGTTGTTGTTAGTAGTTTTTTAGCATATTTGGGAGTAAACCATTTTTAATCTATTTATAAAGAACCTTATAGAGTCCATATTGGGGAAATTTTAATGTTAACTACTTTATTCTCCAATTTTGTGATAGAGGAGGACAATCAGTTACTTATGAAGGAGGTCACAAATGAAGAATGGAAATTTATTTTGACTTCTTTTAAAAAGGATAAAAGCTCAGGGCCTGATGGATGGTCTATGGAGTTTTTTCTAGTTTTCTATGATCTAGTTGAGGAGGATCTTCTTAGAGTAATGGAGGAAGTTAGGTTGAGTGGTCAGGTTTTGCAGGATTTTAATTCCACTTTTTAAGCTTTGATTCCAAAAAAGGAGAAGCCTAAAATGTTTGATGAATTTAGACCTATTTTATTGTGTAACTGTATCTATAAAATCATTGTAAAGATTCTGGATTTTAGATTGAAGAAGATTTTCTTTGAAGTTATTTCCCAAGAGCAGTTTGGGTTTTTAGTAGGTAGATAGATTTTTGAAGCCATAGGAGTTGCACAAGAGGGCCTTCACTCTATTAAAACCAAAAATATTTATGCAATGGTCCTTAAAATAGATCTATCTAAAGCTTATGATAGAACTAGCTGGTTGTATCTCAGATTGATGCTCTTACATGTGGATTTTAACTATCCAGTAGTAAAGTGGATTATGGGATGTATTTATTTTGTATATTTTGTTGTTCTTATCAATGGATCAACTTCCAAATTTTGTAGACCCTTGAGAGGATTGATACAGGAATGTCCTTTATCTCCTTTACGTTTTTGTGCTGGTTGCTGAAGGATTGAGTAGAGCTATTTTGGATGCAAAGAGGACAAGATCCTTGTTCGAGATCAAAGTGGGGATCTTATATTTATCTCATTTATTATTTGCTGATGATGTATTGTTGTTCAAAAAAAATAATTTTAAGGGAAGCTAGAAAGTTGAAGGAAATCTTGGACACTTACACTATTGTTACCGACATGGATATAAATTTTCAAAAATCCTCTATTTGGTTTAATGGTCTAGAGCAAGAGACTAAACAGGATCTAATCAAAATTTTTCCTTTTAATCTCTTAGATTTCTAGGAAGGTTTTAAGTATTTGAGGTTTGTATTGAAGCTAAATACTTACAAGAATAGAGATTTGGGATGGCTTTTAGAGAAGATTGAATTTAGGATTAACCATTGTTGTAATAGATGGTTGCCTATTGGTGGTAGATTAAAACTTGTAAAGTCAGTTCTTGAGGCAATTCCTGTGTTTTGGCACTCCTTAGCCTTCATTCCTAAAGGAGTTCTAGACAAAATAAGAAAAATTTACTTCAAATTTCTTTGGACTGGATGCAAGGAACATGAGGTCATTCCTTTAGTTAAGTGGTAAAGTATTGCTAGGCCAAATAAGGAAAGTGGCTGGGGCCTTAAAAATATCCATATTTTTTGTTCTTCTTTGGCAGTAAAATTTTTATGGAGGATTTTGACTAGAGAAGGATTATGGAAGAATATTATTGAACATAAGTATATTTGTCCAAGGACCTTTATGGATTGGATCAGAAGTCCACAAAAAAACATTAAAAATATTTCCATTCAATGGAAGGCACTAGTACAGGTCTTTCCTATGATTGGAAAATATTTGGCTTAGAAAGTGGGCAACAATGAACAAGTTAGAATAATGGATGATTCTATTTTGGGTTGTGGAGAAATCATTTTGGTACCGAAAGCTATGATATGTTACTTACAAGACAAGGGTTTTTACTTTCTTCATCAAGTGGGAGAATAAGATTTTTTTAGTCTTTGAACCCAAGGTTTGAAGTAGGTTCAGGTCTTGGGTTTTTCTGATGAGTAGGCTATTTTGTGGAAGGCTTACACTGATAATCTTAATAAGAGTCATCTAAAGTTGAGAGTTGAACCAGATACTATTGCTTGGGCATACAACAAATTTGGGGATCAATATACAACTAGACTTGGTTACAAAGCAAGTTTTGACCCTCATTATCAAGGGCCTACTTGGTGGTGGAAGAATATTTGGAAATTATCTGCCTAAAAAAATATAATTATTTTCATGTGGTTAGCTTTGAGAAATAAGGCTTTGACTTGGGAAGTTTTACAGAGGAGAAGCAAACAAGGTCTAAGTATTTGTATGTTGTGTCGGTCAGAGGATGAAAACATCAAATATTTGTTAATCAAATGCCCTTTTCTCAACAAGTTTGGTTAGAATTTGAACAGATAACTGGAGTACAAAATATTTAAGAAGGAGAAACAGTGGAGTGCTTAAGATAGTGGCTTTTGAAAAAAGAGTTGCAACAGTTTCTTTCTTTGCCATGTCTTATATGTTGAGGTATATGGTTGGCACGAAATGCAACTATTTTTGAAGGGAAGTTAATTTCCCCATTTTAAGTCATATTTTAGGTGAGGACTTTGGTCTCAATCAACAAAGGGCTTGACAAACATAAGAAACCTCAATAAGTAGACAATTTGTTCATTGAAAAGTCTCAACCATGGGATTTTTTTTATGGGGCTAGTTAGAGACAATCATATTTTAGTAGTGTGGGAGGCATTATGTACTTCTCGGATACCCACTATATCAAATTTAAAGTAGGTCTTGGGATAGGTTCCAACAATTTTGCTAAGTTTCAGGTATTGAGATTGCTAATGAAGTGTGTTGTGGAGAGAAATGTGAAAAATTTACAATTTTTTTTGAGATTCCACTCTATTCATCAATTGGATAAATAGTTCTACTCAATTAAAAAACAATCTGCTTAGACCAGTGGGAGATGAACTACTGGAGGTGATTTCCATTTTTGAAAATATCTCTTTTACATATGTTTATAGGGAATTAAATTAAGAAGCGATTAGGTTATCAAAAGAAGATCAACAAGTTTTAGAAGGTTTATTGCAAATGGAAGAGAACAAGGATGAAGTTTCTTCTTTCACACACATATCATATCCTTAGTTTCTATGCTAGCTCTGGGTTTTTATTGTGGCTTTGTTTTCATTTAATTAGAGCTTTATGGCAATTTCTAATTGCTTCTTTTCTATTTTGTTGGTTTCTTTTTTACTGATTTCTATCTAGGTTTTGGTCATGGAGGTTCAATGCTATTTCAAATATGGGCATTTTTCCTCTCTAATATACTTGATTGTAATTATATCTTGGACCCTGATCTACTTTTATCTAGGTTTCTGTTTGTGCTAAGGCACATGAGAAGTGTAATTTTCTTTCACTCCAGAAATAAAATTACGATTTTTTTTCTTATAACAAAAATTATTTTTGCAAAGATCTGAAAAGGATAGCCAAGTGCGAGTGCTTGCCAATAGATTGCCTTGGTTTGATTCTGTTGGAAAATAAAATACTTCATATTATTCAATGAAAGAGACCTTGCTTAAATAGCAAAGGTGTACAATATGATCCATTGGATCATAACTTGAGTTAATCTCAACCACTCAAACTTATCCTAGTAACAAATTCGGATATGATATATTCTAACACCCCACTTAAGTGGTACTAGGATATACTAACACCCCCCTTAAGTGGTACTAAGAGGTAGTTAAAAACAACAAAACCTAATAATGTACTCATGTTTAAGTGGCATATCCATAAGTATGAGTCCCTACAACAAGGCCTGATAACGTACTCATGTACAATATATGCATATGAATTCTCTGTTGAAATATGATGAAAAAACACAAGGGAGAAAAACACCTGCCCGAATAGAAGAAGAAGAAGGAATATGTGGAAGGAGGATGGAGAGGACGGAAGATGTCCTCTTCAACCCCCCTAGGACAACTTCCATCAAGAAGCTTGCAAAGGATCCATTAGATGTCTCAAAAAAGTAGAGAAGTTTTATCACCGAAATGAATGAAATCTTACTCCCATACTGGTGCCTGTGACAATGATCAAGGTTGTGAACCATGAAAAAAAGTCACTAAAAAAACCCCTTGAAACCAAAGTGTCTCACAAAAGGAGAGTGAGAATATAGGATGGAGAAAGAACCACCATAATTGCAAGGGTAGTCCCAAAATGACTCCACAAGCATAAATATGTGGTTTCCACCTATATGAACACAATGGGCTGATAACAAGGTCCAAAACTTGTGGATAAACAACAAAACAAGGGAATAAAAATTAAAGGGCACCAATGTAGTTGTTGAACGTGTCCTTATGATGACCTCCTCATCTGACTAGAATGCATAGGCAACTAGCCACTGCATCTGCCAGGTGCTATAGAGAAGGTGACTAGATACTAGGATCACATACAATGCCATGGGATTGTCGTGTTCAGCCAAGATTGCACTCCATGATACAACAAATTTGAGGCAAAAAAACATAGGTTAAACTGCCTCAAAATAGAAATTGGACACCACCAATGTGTTCGGCTCGAAAAAACCTTTCTTACGACTATAAACACCCCTATAATCGGATTTCAATCTGGCCTTCATCTGTGGGAAAAATAAAAATCTAATTTCCATCACAAGAGAATATTCTAGAATGTCCTTTGGAAAAAATATCCTTGTAGGGAATATTTCAAAATGTTCTCTTCGCAATATTTAAATTGAAATAAAAATTTTCCCCTCATAAAAACAAATGGTACATAGTGCAAGGACGGGTGGCTTGATATTTAGAAAGAATGGGAAGGCATCACGAAGAAAGGGGGGTGATTAAACTTTAGAGGAAATCAACCAACATTTGATTTAGTGACCTCAAAGACCTGCTCCATTGAAATCTCCGTTGTTAAGGCGCTTGGCTCTCCTCAAATCATAGAGCTCTCGACATAGACTGCAATAACAAATAGTAGCTTCACCTCTCGTGATACAGCTACATGTGCCACATCATGAGTTTAGTGCCCGTAGTCCATTTAAACAATCATGATCAAAACCATTGAATGCTTATCATGCTACTCTCCCGTTACCGATAAAAACCATTGAATCTAGCTCTCGATGACGACCACGAGCGCAACCGACATAGCGAAGGCGGCAATGAAATGCCACGATATACTAAACATGCTTGATGTCACATGAAAAATTTCTTTTTTGCCACTCTCTGTGCGTCCAAAAACATCTACACAGGTTTTCATGGCCTTTAACAAACAACGCTCCACAGTCAATTGAAAGGACGATCTCTAACTGTGAGGATGATCTCTGAGCATGAACTCCTTATCAATACAACAATGGTGGATGATGGCTCTTTGAATGTTCTATAGGAACATACATCCACTTCACGCTCCCCCATATCACCAGAGAGCTCCGAGCTTTGACTGCTACAAATCTAGGCAAGGGTTTTAGGATAGAATAAGTTAGTTCAACTAGGCCCTGCTGATAAAACCCATTCAATAAAATCGTTGGCCAAAATGCAATGCTTGGCTAATTCTGTCACTTACCCGAAGTAACCTTTACTTGGCTACGTGAATACCAATAACCCCTCTACGCAGCACCATCAACCAATTTTACCATCAAAATTGGGAAGCGAATCAAACCACTAACCCAATGAATCAACACATAAACAATAGAAGCGTAACTGTATTACATGGTCTCCCACACCCTCAAAGCACAAAAATCATAGAAGCAAGGGCCGCACATATTTATGAATAGAGATCATGGAAATATTTTCTCCTCCTTGCGTTGCTCGTAATGGACTATCATAGAATATTTTCTAGCGCTATGCAGGACCGTTTTCGTGCCCGATGCCTGCTTGAAGAGCATGCCACCCATGGCAATAAGGAGCATATGTTACACCAGACGAGTAGTTGGATAAACTGAATATCCTCAAGGATTTGTAGCAGCCTTGCCAGATCTGTAAAGCCTTCCAAATCATGTCCATAGTAGTTGGAAAATAAAATACTTCAACACGTAAAGCACCATAACCCCATTTGTAGCAAGCAAAAAACCCCATCATAGCTCCAAATCTAAACATAGTAATGAAGGTATTCCCCTCCATAGGCATTCAACATGAGCCCCTACGACTAACTAAAATGTTCATTTGCTAAACCAGCGCAAAATCCAGCCACAGATTCACTACCTCCAAGCTTTGAACAAATTTATTATGCTCTCACAATGGATCCAATAGGCCTAGGAAACTCTTGTCAAGCTTTTTTCCAACCACAAACCTATTTAAATGTCACACTCCCTAGCCACTCTATGGTGCGTCTCCTAGTGTCCATTCAGGTAGGGCCAATCGCCCTAATAGTTACCCTATTATGTTCATCATGGTGGTCTCACGAATTTGTGCTTTGAAGATCGTCACAGGCTTCATATTTCTCACCTCACGAATCCAATGCGATAGACTGTACGCTAAGCAACAATGGAGACGTTAGGGCTTCTATAGCAAAAAATACGTGAAAACAACATGGAGCTTATGACTTGACAACCCTTGAAAGTCAAACCTGTAACAACATGTTGGAAAATAAAATACTTCATATTATTCAATGAAAGAGACCTTGCTTAAATAGCAAAGGTGTACAATATGATCCATTGGATCATAACTAATTGAGTTAATCTCAGCCACTCAAACTTATCCTAGTAACAACTTAGGATATGATATATTCTAATGATTCCTTGGATAGGTCTCGTTGATTTCAATTTTATCCAGTGGGTTAGAGTTTATAGAGGTTATGATATGAATAATGTTTTATTATACATGCATTTGATTATAGACATAAATTTTCACAAGGTTAAAACTAAAATATATTTATTATTTAAAAAATATTAAAAATAAAAACTTACATTAAGTATTTGATTTTATGATGTACCTTGATTTATAATAATTTTAATTAATAAAACTCTAGTGATGATTTGATTCTTTTTAGATATAAATGATGTCATAACACGAAAAAATATTTTTTTATGTTGTCTAATATCTTATTATTTTTTTTTATAACTAACTAGAATTTTATATACAAATTGGGTTTTTTAAGAGGATCCCAAAACCTTATTACAAAAAGGGTTGTAGCACCGAGATTTAAAGCAATTCCTTAGTACATGAAAATAAAAACAAACTGAAAGGGAAAGAGCCAGAAACAACCTATGATCCAGTAGAAAGATCAGATTCTAGTATCAACTAGTGAGGCCCACTTCGCGAAAATATCATCCTCCCATTGCTAGCAATTCGAGATCCTCCCATGGGTGGATACAACAGTATAGGATTCACCCGGGGTGGATACATCAGTCTGGGATCCTCTCGGGGGTGGATATAGTGCACCTACCCAGATCTACATAGGGAGAGTGGGAAGGCCAAGAATATCTTGCAACCAAAAATACTGCTCAAAAACCAGAAGCAGGGAATTTTTAGAAAATTGGAGAGGATCCTCGCCCAAGGATTACTCGGGATGTAACCTCGGGTGTAGCAGAGCAACAATCAGTTGCGCAAGCAAAGAAGCAAGCAACACCGAGATATAGACCAGGGATCAGCAGCGGGACAACCTAGGAAATGGTATCGGGGTCCTCAAAGAAAAAAATGGGAAGCCTCCGCATGAGCTTGAAAAGTGGAACAACACTACTGGGGATATCTACAGGCCAAGATATCCCTATGCACAACAAGGAGAAAACAAGGAAGCCGAAAGGATCTAGGGAAAATAGAAACAGGCGCAAAGACGGGATCCTGGAAGCCAAAACTAAAGGAGGAAGGAGGGACCATAATTTCCAACACATTGATCTCCCCCCCAAACAAGAGAATACAAAAGGAAGCCCCCATCACTTCAGAATAAATGCCTAGGAACCACCATCCTTGCTCACGAATAGGTCCAGGGAACTGGGACTAGAAGCCCTTGAACAGGAACTGAAATGAACAACCTAAGGATCCCAAGTGGGAAGCAACAACAGGCACAAAGATGGGATCCTCAGAAGCCTAACCTGGGGGAACTAGGGTCTACATGCACTGATCATGGGTCCCCCCCAAGATCCAGACATGCAACAGAAACCCTAGGAACCCCAAAAGAAGGGACCAAGATCCCCCCATCCTTGCTCATGGATAGCTTTAGGGAACTAGGACTGGGACTGGGAACAACCCAGGCAGAGGAAGAGGCCCACCCCAAAGGCCAACCAATACCTTGGGTGTCCACCAAATCGCAGATCCAAGAAGAAGAAGCCTCCAAACAGGAAACCAAAAAGGGCCCTACCCAACGGGATAGGACCAACAGTAACCACATGCATCCTAGAGAGGAGTCACTGGAAGAAGAGGAAACTGGCCCCCCCAGACCAACCTCGAAGCAGAGAGGGCCTCACAGGATGCACTAGGAAGTAGTCAAAATCCTAACCTACCACCACCACTGATCGAGGAAGACCTAGGAACAAAATAAACATAAAAAAACTTTAAAAAATCCCAAGGGAAAGCTTGAGGGAGATCGGGGAAGGGATCCCAAAAATATGCAAGAAACCCTAGGAGACCCCTAGGATGCACCAGACCACGGGCTCAGGCCAAGAAACCCTGAAACTGTTGGGAAAGGAGTAGAAAGTGGAGAAGGATCTCCCCCCAAGGAGATCATCTGCTACAAAGCATTCCCAGAGCGGGATGACCTAGGATGAGCCAGGGACTGGGCAAGAACCATGGGAGGGGGAGCAGGGAGCTATAAAATTTGGGTAGTTTAGAAGCCCCAAGAACCTAGCTCTATGGTCAACCGTAGTTGTCCCATATGGGTATACCACATGGCATCAATCACAAACAAGGGGGTTGAATTATTAATATATCCAAATGTTGGGCATAGGGAAAATCGAGCCTTGTCAGTCTCTACCAGCACATAGGACATTTGCCAACTATGCCTACATATCCAGCAGGGTGGACGCAGTGGGAATGGAACCTAGGTCAGCCACAACCAACACCCAAGGTATTTGCCAACTGCTCTACACACGCGGATAAAGAGTTGGGTAGTTTAGAAGCCCCAAGAACCTAGCTCTATGGCCAACCGTAGTTGTCCCATCCGGGTATACCACATGGCATCAGTCACAAGGGGGTTGAATTATTAATATATCCAAATGTTGGGCATAGAGAAAATGGAGCCTTGTTGAACTCTACCAACACATCGGATATTTTCCAACTATGCCTACATATCCAGCAGGGTGGAGATAGTGGGAATGGAACCTGGGTCGGCCACAACCAGCACCCAGGGCATTTTCCAACTACTCTACACACGCAGATGAAAATTTGGGTAGTTTAGAAGCCCCAAGAACCTAGCTCTATGGTCAACCGTAGTTGTCCCATCCGGGTATACCACATGGCATCAGTCACAAGAGGGTTGAATTATTAATATATCCAAAGGTTGGGCATAGGGAAAATGGAGCCTTGTCAGCCTCTACCAGCACACAAGACATTTTCCAGCTATGCCTACATATCCAACATGGTGGAGGTAGTGGGAATGGAACCTGGGTCAACCACAACCAACACCCAGGGCATTTGCCAACTGCTCTACGCACACGGATCTAATATCTTATTCTTATAATATATAATTAAGAATAAATAAATTTTTAGTTTTACCTTTAGTAAATCATAATTTTGAATGATAAATATTAAAAAAATTTATATTTTATTAATTGAATTGAGTGAAAGCTATATTTGCTATCACCTCTAACAACATAAAATTTTAAACATAAAAACATTTCATAACAATAATATAACTTTTTTTAATTAGCTAATGTGAGAACCCCTACAAAAAAGGCTTAAGGTTGGGTATTCTATTCCACCATGACCTCTCATAAGAGGGATAACTGAGCTTATCAATAGGGAATTTAACACACAACCCACACATGTCACGGTTTAAACTTTAAACCCCTTTAAAAAACCAAAACCCATAGCGTTGCACTATTACCAAGACACTATATATATATATATATACTTTTTTTTATTTGGTTAATGTGAGAAATCCCTACGACCAACGCAGAGGGGAGACTGAAGACTGTGGCGATTTAAACTTTAAACCTCCTTAAAAAACCAAAACTTATTACATTGCACTATTCCCAAAACACAAAATATATACATATATACATTTTTTTTATTCAGTTAATGTGAGAAACCCCTACAACCAACACACATGGCTGAGCAATCTCCTGCCAACCATACCCCCTTGTAAATCTGAGACCTATACTTATCAATAAAGAATTTAACACACAACCACCACACACCCACCTTCTCACACACTCACTCATGCCGCAGTTTGAACCTTGAACCTCCCGAAGAAGAACCAAAACCCAAACCGTTACGCAGTCCTCCTAGAACTACATATATAGTTTTTTTACTATTTTTTTTTGAAAAATAATTTGAAAATAATTGTATTAAAACAAAGATCATTTACAAGTTGGGATGAGACTTTTCCCAGCCTTAGTCAGAGAGAACACATGTTTACAACAGTAAAAGAATATTTGCATTGGAGCCAAATCTCTTAAACCATATTTCTACAATGACTTGTTCACTTGTTTACAACTATAAAAGAAGATCTACGTTGAAACATAAATCTCCTAAACAGTATTTCTGGAATGGTTATCGAAATTAGCTAAGCACTAGATTTGCTCACCAACCTGCCTAATCATCTGATCCTCAATAGCCATGTCACTGTGACACTGAACCCCTACCTCCTTCTTAGTATCCATCTTAGCCAGGAAGTCTGCCACTTTATTTAGATCTATACTCACATAAACTGGAATCACATCATCTAATTCCCTCCATAATTCCTTAATTTGAGTGACAAGAATCCTCAACCTCCATGTTTTCAAAGCAAAGTTCCTCATGCAATCTAGAGCTCCAACCATTATTTGAGAATCTGATTCTAGGAGTATCCTCCTATGACCCTGTTTTATTGCCCAAATAAAAGAAAATTTGATAGCTAAGGCTTCTGCTTCATTATTTGTGGCTCTTCCCAAGCCTTGTAGTTCCCAATAGAGCATTGTTCCAACATGATTTCGGCAAACCACTCCAATTTCAGCTCTACCCGGTTTGCCTTTTGCAGCTCCATCAGTATTAATTTTAATCTAACCTTCTGGGGGTGGTTTCCAACTAGCTCTGTCATGTCTCTCTTGCACTTCAACTTCCTTTTCCATTGCCCCAATAACAACCTGAGTTTCCTCTTTAGCATAGACTGCCACAGTTTTTGTGACTTTGCTCCAAATGACCTCCCAAACTCCATCTAAAGAAGAAAAAGTTTCTCTAAAAATTCTAGCATTTCTCTCCAACCACACTTGCCACAAAATAAAGTTTAATCCAAGCTCCCAACCAATACAAAGAGCTTTAGATTTAAATCTACCCCTCTTCCATATTTCCCAAATATTAATCCGATTCAAATCACCATTAACTTGAATTTTATAATATAAAAACCATCTCTCCCAAATCTGGCGCGTGAATGGGCACTCAAACATCAAGTGATCAGTTATTTTCTCACTCTTGTAGCATAAAACACATTGAGATGGACCAATGATTCCCCTACATCTTAGATTATCAAAAGTAAGAATTCCATTATTCATGAACCGCCGGGCAAAAAGTTTACTTTCGACCAACCCTTGGACTGCCAAATCTTTCTCCAATCCTCAACCTGATATGTATGAGGAGGAGGCTCTGGAAGGATCTTATCATATCTGTCCTTCACTGTGTAGACACCAAGACTCCCATAGCCCCAAGCAAATTCATCCTCCTTGTCTCTACCTGTGAGAAATATTTTTTCCAATATTTTAGTCATGATGGGTGTCAAATCCGAAGGGATTGAAATTGGCGACTCATCCAAATTCTTAAACTACTTAAACTTATAATCCCCCAGCTGACTAGTGTTGAAATAACTTTCAATTTGGACCCATCCCTTGGTTTCTATGGTTGTTTTTATTGGTTGCAATTCAAGAAATTCAATAATGATAGGTGGGTGTTGATCCCATGAATCTGTCCAAAATCGTGCCTTCTCCCCTCTCCCCATTTTCCAAAATAATCTATCTTTTACTACCTGAGATCCTAACTTGAGAGCCTGCCACACTAAGGATCCATTACCATCCAAAGGGAAACGACCCACCTCATTTGGGTTTACATGTCCCAAATATTTACTAGTTAAGATTATACTGAATAAAGAAGTTGGTTGGGAAATCCACCTCTAGTAAAGCTTTCCAGAAATGACCCACCTCAGTTGGGTTTACATGTCCCAAATATTTACTTTTTTTACTATTAATAAAAATATAAATTACTTTTCAATCTAAAAGTTATAAAATATAAAAACTTCAAAAGACGTAACTAGAAAAGTTTTTACAATTTCAATGTATTCGATACACCAAATACAATAGATTTATCTTAATTATCCTTTTCACTTGCACACTAAATAACTGTGATTACAAAATTAAAAAAAATACAATTATATATATTTTGATTTGGGTAGTAAATCCCTATGATCAATGTATAAGGTTGAGTAGTTTCTTTCCAACTATGACTCCTCGTAAAATCGAGAGCCAAACTTATCAATAGAAAATTTAACACACAACCATCATACACCCACCCCTCACCCACACACCCACCCCTCATGCACTCACCTCACCCATACCATGGTTTGAACCTTGGACCTCCCTAGTTATATGAATATCACTTTAACAAACATTAGCTTGATAAGGTAACCTATGATTATGTAGTTCACCAAAATATCATGATAATATCTTTAACCCATAAAATGAGTGAAGTTACTTGTATATAATAAATAAAAGATAGCATTTATAAAAAAATATCAAATTGAAATAAATAATATTTATTTGAATAAAAATATTATAATTTTTTTTTATCAGTTGGTTATGTAGTATGTTAATGGTGTCATAGTTTAATGGTTGAGACATATAGATGATATAGCTTACACTAAGATTCAAATCATGATTGTATCAATTAGGTTTTATAGCTTAATGTGATTAAGTTGATGTCTTGTATTACATCACGACCACATAGTGGAATTGCAACAGTTTGACAATATTTTTAAGGTGTAATATAGACGAAGTTATTTATACGTAATAAATAGAAGATATCATTTATAAAATATCAAGCCAAATCAAATTATATTTCATTTATAAAATAAAATAAAAATATTTTTAGTTGGTTATTACGTCGAGATACGTTCCTACAATGGCAGACAGGGGGTGGGAGGTAAAGAAGTCATACATATCACGCCGTAAATTTTTTTTTTTTAATTAAAAAAATCGACATTAACAAAAACATTTAAAATATTTAAACTAAAACAGCCGACTAACCAACCGTTGCAAACATTTAAAATATTTAAACTAAAACAGTTGACTAACCAACCGTTGCAACTGTTTAATAAAATATTGTATAAATACATGAACATCCATTGCAATATACCAAAAACAATCCACAACACAATTGATTTCGAACTGCTTTTGTAAATTGCGAATAGCGAGAAATTCATTTAGGACTGCTTTTGTAAAGGTTTGAACAATGATATAAAGTTACATTCACCAACATTATTTAGTTGGGCATGGGCAGGTGCAAAGATGTAATCTTGTAGATGGTGTCAAGTAGCATAATTGGAAATTCTTAACATCATTGAAATTAAAAATGCACACAATCGATACTAAAAACCTTTGATACTGCTCAAAACATTTTATACTAGAATTGACTTAGTATATTATATTATTATATATATTATATTATTATATATATTATAATACTATATTATTAATTTCTAGGGTTTCATTGATTTATCGAAATGTATATATTATATATTATAGTATTAATATAAAGTATTAATTTCTAGGGTTTCATTGATTTATCGGAATGTATGATAACTATAGTATTATTATAATATTAATATTAGTATTATAAGTTGGACTATAGTATTATTAATATAAGATTAATATTATATATTATAGTATTATATAATATACTATTATAATATTATTATGATAATGTATATTATTATTATAGAATACTAATATCAGTTTATATATATATTGTACTATTTTAATATTTATTAATTTAAATTTAATATTTAAAATATTTTTTTACGGGAACAAATGGAAAATACACCAAAAATAAATATATCAGAGGAGGAAAAGAAGCAACAACGTTTGGCATATCAAAGAGAATATCAGAGACAAAGACGTGCACAGATGACAGTTAGCCAAAGAGAAAGAGAAAATGAGAAGCAAAGACAAAATCGTGCAAAACGCAAGGCAAAATCAACAGTTGAAAATATACAAGAAAAAAGAGAAAAACAAACAAAATGAAAAAGAATGTCTCGTGCATAAATGACACAGGAACAAGACATAAGAGAGCACCAACAAATGATAGACACAGATAATGAGGTGAATAATGAACTTCAAATCCTCCATCAAACACTTGAGAGAATTAGACAATCTAACCAAGACAAACAAAGGCAACAGGGTAATGGAGAAAATATTGAAAACAATGAAGTAGTACGACAGATGGATGCATATGAAGCATCTTCTTTTATTAGAAGAAATAATTCAAATATAGTTGTCGTTCAACAGACACAGAGCGGATGCAATGAGATTAACATGGAGATGCATCAAGAAAGGACATTGCAGCCTCGAAGAGAAGGAAATATTGAAGGTATAACAATAAATATACAACAAATTCCAACATATGGTGTGGATTTCAATGAATCGTAGACTATATTTTGACATCAATTAGACAATATTGCATCACCATCGATGTGTTATATTTGTGATGAATGTTATCCTGGAATAAAGGTGCATTTGACAGACAAAGGTCCAATATGTAATAGGTGTCGACAAGAAAAAGGTCCTAATCGATTTTATGCAAAGAATAATATGGATCCTGGACTACAACCACCTGAACTTGCGATTTTGACACAAATTAAAGAAATGTTGATAGTCCGTGTTAAGTCCATATTATAGGTAACACATGCTATGGGAGGCCAATACAAGTATAAAGGGCACACAATAAGTTTTCCTCAAGAGGTGAAAGAAATTGGTAAGGTATTGTCTCATTTAATAAGTGATTTTCCAATCATTATTGTTAGGAGAAAAGATCAACATGGTACAAATTATAATTTTACAGTGAATAAAGAGAGAGTATACAAAGCTCTTAAGTATAAGGTTGAGTATGATAAGTTTTATAAGGATGTACAAATTGATGAAAATGTTTGAGTGAACTCCCGACAGACACCACTACAAATGTCTTTCATAAACTTAATTTTGTCCATATGGAGTTCAATTTTGATATGAATAAATATGTATTTATGGGTCCAATTCTAGATACTGATTAAGGAAATATAATTGATCACACCACATCAATGGCCTCCAAACAGCCTAATGCTCCGAGGGAGATGGAACTCATTCATGCATGGGTAAACAACCCTAATGCGAATCCTAGAACACTTATTGATTGGCCTGGAATTGGAGCATCTCCTATAAATGAGTATGTTATAGAAGGGTTAATGGATATGGCCTTCCTGACAAGAATGAAAAACTTCATCTACATGAATTCGTAAAACATCTAATTTGATATAGAGATCATCGTTTTGGAAAACATCCAAGATTTAGATATTTTATGATGAACATGATTATGCAACATCGTACACAAAATTCTTCAGCAGTATTTGTAAAGAAGAGTCTTTAGGACTTACCCATTACAATCAATAAACTACGTGAACATATGGAAAATATCCCTCAATCCCATATTGCAGATCGTTTAATGCATTTTGGCACATCGTTAAGAGGCACAAGGTCTTACTGGACAAAGTGTCGTGCTGAGTTAAATGACTTATTACATCAAATTGGATCACCCACTATTTTATTCACCTTAAGTGCAGTTGATATGTATTGGCCCGACCTACATGCATTGATGTTAGGAACTCCACCAATTGATCCTCATGAAGCACAAAAATGGAGAAAAAAAAATATTATTGACTATCCTCATATTGTAGCTTATTACATGTATATTCGAAACACCATATTTTGAAAGGAGGTGTTGCAAAAAAATGAAAGTAAAAGAATTTTGGTGTAGATACGAATGGCAACATAGAGGCTCTCCACATGTCTATGGTTTCTTATGGTTAGAGGGAGCTCTGAATATGGACAATTTAGATTGGAAAAATGAAAATCAAGTTAAAAACGCACAAAGATATTTTTATAATATTGTGTATGCATAGAATCCTCGAGGAGACCCTCACCAACGGAATATACAGGGAAATATAAATAACTATTTAGATTTATATTTATGAGCTTATATTTAGGTTTGTATTTATATAGTTGTGAATTGCAGGTATTACAAAGTTTCGATCAACATCCATGTTTGAGAAATACACAACTTATGCAAATTGGTGCAAATCTTATTACGAAGAGATTCTTAACTGTGTAGAGCGCCATACGCTATGTAGAGATGGTGCTTGCTTACGAAAAAAAAGAGGGAAGATGGTTTTTTAGGTATGTAGAGGTAATTCAAAGTATTTCAACTATTCCACGTATACATAAAAAATTTGTAACTAATACCATTTATCTTATTTCTTTTATTTAGGTACAATGCACCATGGTATCTGAATCTAGAAGGTTCAAAATTATACGAAGATCCTAAAACAGAAGATAAGAAGTATGAAACAAGAAATGATGAGCGAGTAAACACACATAATCGTTACATTTTACAGTTATAGAGAGCAAATGTAGATTGGCAACCTGTTCTTTCAAAGCATGCAGTTATAAACTATATTGCCAAGTATGTTGCGAAAGCTAAAAAAAGCTTAGAAACTTATCAACAAATGTTGATGCGAATAGCAAATATGCAGAATAATGATGATCCAGAAACAAGAGCATATAGACGTCTTCTAACATAAACACTTATAGAGAGAGAGATATAGGAGCACAAGAAAATTGTCATATGTTATTAGAGCTTCCATTGGTTTAATGCAGTCAAATATTTGTTCCTCTAAATGTTGGATGGAAAGTATTCAAGGAGGTGGAACATAATGATGAAGATGAGACCGAAAGAGAAGGTAAATATTTAATTGACGGATATATGCAACAACCTAAAGTGTTTCACTTATAAATACAGCTAAATCTTGGATATATAATCCTAAGAGAAAAATGACAAATGGAAAGGTAGAAAAGAAGCAACTATTGTGAGGGTATTTCCATGATTTATCACCATTCCTAAATGACAATCAAAAAAAATTGTTGAGTTTTGTTGGTCAGAGCTGCTACTTTACAAACCATTCAAAAATATAGAGAGAGATATTAGACTTGATTATGGAAATATCATTTCAAATTGGGATTCATTCAATTACAACCCATGGCATGTTGAAAGGATAAGTAGGCAAAAAAATAAAGAAGAACATTAAAGTGAATTTGAAGATGATGATGTTGGAGTGGTACAACAAAACACGACTGAACATGAATGGGAAATTATATCTAAACTATACCGTGGGTAACTCATGGACGTAAGTGAAATATATATGCTTGGAAGAAGATATTTTGATAAACTTGCGCCATGGAATATAGAATATCAAGGAGAAAAATACACAAAAAAAATAATACAACATATAACCTTCATGAAGGAAAATGGCTTGTTTATTCTTGATGATACCACTTCGAATTATCCATATGAAAGCTTAAGCATCAAACATAAAAAAGATTTTGATATAATCAAGGAATACTATAATGAAGGTCAAAATGTACCTCCATTACACATGATAATACAAGGAACAACAGGAACAGGGAAATCTTATCTTATAGGTGCAATTCATCAATTACTTGAAAATTTATCATCTCCAGAACGTTGTCCCCTATTACTACTTGCACCAACTGGAGTCACTGTATTTAACATAGGTGCAACTACTATACATGGAGCTCTGCGAATTCCTATTGCAGATTTTGAAAAATTGGAAGGAACTAGATTAACAATTTTTCAAGAAGATTTACAAAATATAAAATATATTGAATGATGAGATGAGCTTCATAGGCCAGAAATTATTGGAACAAATAGATTCACGTCTTTGTCAAAAATTTCCACAATATTCTAACATATGATTTGGAGGAAGGGCAGTCATTTTGGTTTGTGATTTAGGATAGTTACCACCTATGATGGATAGCCCACCATATGCCAACAATTAGTATGCAAAATTATTATGGCAAGAATTTTCAATAGTCATAATATTGGATAAGGTATTCCGATAGGAAGGAGATAGTGAAGAACAAAAAATATTTCGTCAACTTATTACAAATATCAGAGATGCAAATCCAACTATTGATGACTAGCAATTATTGATGAGAAGGACCAATACATCATTAGATGCAGCTACAATAGAAGAATTTGACAATAGTTTCCATCTATTTGCCACGAATGAGAATGTGCATAATCATAACAGGAGACAATTGTTAAAATCAAAATATCCTCTGGCACATAGTATTGCAACAAAAGGGGGAAGAACTAATCCAGGAGGAGGTGATAATGAAGAACTTGAAGTTGAGTTACTAATTGCAAAAAATTCAAGAGTTATGTTAACAGCCAAATTATGGACTGAAGCTGGACTTGTTAACTGTGTATTAGGCTATATTTGAAATATAGTCTATAAACTTGGAAGGTCTCCACCAGATCAACCAACATATATTTTGGTGGAGTTCGATAACTACACATGGATGCTATTTGATGATACATCTCCTCGAATTGTTCCAATTACATCTGTAGAAAAGGGAAAGATAAGACATCTTCCATTAAAATTAGCTTGGGGATTGATAATTCATAAGTCACAAGGTTTGACACTGAATAAAACAACAATTGACATAGGATAGACAAAAATATAAGGTTTAACTTTTGTTGCCATCTCAAGAGTTAAGGCATTGGAAGGACTTAGAATAATACCACCCTTTTCATATGATCGATATGAAAAACTAAAGTCGAGAAAAGGAGTTGCTAAGAGAAAGGAAGAAGAAGAGCGACTAAAGTCTTTGGAGCTTAAATGATTGGCTCTAGCCAATCTATGAAATAATAAGGTGTTTATCAACATTAATATTTGAAATAATAAGGTGTTTATCAACACCGCCTATTAGGATTCAGATTTGTTATCACTTGAGCATTTTCATCTCACTCAAAGCTATTTTAAATATTTTTGGCATGTTATATTTATCAATACATATATATATATATATATATATATATATATATATATATATATATATATATTTAAAAATGTCATTGAAAAATATTTTAATATAATAATTGTGCGGTCACGGATGCTACTAGCTTAGATATAAAGGATATATATCTAAAAACGTCGAGAGTTATCAATCTCGAGGTGCCTATCTCATTTCTTGGGGATGTGATCTCCAAGATAGGTGCCTCGGGATTGATAACTTGGCGTTTTTAGATATATATCCTTTATATCTAATCTAGTTTTACAATTATGTATGCAATGTTTGAAAAGATGTAAATTTGGATCTCTTCTTTGAAAGTTGAAAAATATAATCAATTGAGCTAATACCATTTGATAACACAAAACCTTTTTGTTTTTCAATGGATTATATGGGATTGAAAAGGGTCAACTTATACTATATCATGACCACATAGTTATATTATATTAACTTGATAATTATGCATGTATCTCTTGGCAAGATTCAAACCTTAGTCTCTTTTTTAAAAGTTGAGGAATCTAACCAATTAACTTAATACCATTTAATTAACATAAAATATATATTTTTAATAAGTTATATGTGGTTTCTATTGGGGCCACTCCCATCAAAATACCAAAATATTACAATTGTTGGAGCAAATATCTTTTTGTCACAATTTTTTCATTTTTTCTCTTAAATATATTCAACCTCCCCAAAGTGCTATGTTTCTACAATAAGCTCCTTGACATCATTTTTATTTAAATATAAAATCTCATTTGGCCAATTGCCTTCTAAAATTTGAATTTCAACTAGATGAAGATCAACACCGCAATTCACTAATTTATTTGCTACTTGATTTCCTTCTTTATAAACATGCTCACACTTCCAAGAGATTGCCTTTAATAATAAATGATGAACATCAACAATAATTTTATTTTTTATCAAGTCTTTGCATCCATTTTTGTTAATAGCATTGATGATAACTTGAGTTCCCTCCATTGAAATATATTTCCATCCTTTTTCTACCGCAATTTTAATCCCTGTAAGAAGCGCCCTAGATTCTGTATAGTTGTTAGTTGAAGTTCCATATGATTTTGAAGAAGTGAGGAGAATTTTGTCATCACTATTTCTAAAAACACCACCTCCACCTACTTTTCCTAAATTTCTTTTAGAAGCACCATCAAAATTAATTTTGATAAAGCTAATTTATGGATATTTCCATTTTACCATCGATGGAAGTAGATCCTTTATTTTAATTTTATTGTCACAAATGACTCTTCCATGTATGTTCACGTATATTAGAGAAATCGGTAACTTGTTACATTTTTCATCGTCTCTTCGTGGGTTCGAATCCTACACCTTGTTGCCACTATAACCTTCAGCTGTGCCAAGTAAAAATTTTAATGTAGCTAACGATGCTAGTGCCACACGCCCTTCGATACTACGAGGCCTTAAGATTTGAATCGGGGTTACACATGTCAAATAAGGTGCTTTATCAACCGACCAAACCTTTGGACCTAAATCCTATAGCCAAGTTATTAGTACCTATTTTTTTGCAATTGAGACATGATGAGCATATTATTTGTAGATATTTTACGAGGCAATAATACGGTTTTAAACTTCGAGATGATGTTGAGATTTATTTTTAAAAATTTAGTTATTTCTTTCTAGCCATAAATTCCAACAAATAATGACAAGGCCAATCCTCTATAGAATACATATTGCTTTAGCTTTGAAATAATTAATCCAACATAACATTTTATTAACTCTTTCAATGTTGATGGAGCTACCCAATATAATTTCATATTTTTTAAAAAATAACCCCAAATGGTTTGAGCAAATAGATAATAAAGAAGTGAATGGTTTGATGTTTTTAAATACTTCTCACACAAGGCACATCTGAAGGGTCTATAATATCATTTTCTTTGTAGATTGTCTTTTGTAAGAATCTTACTTTGAACTGCTAACCAAAGAAATGTTGAGGCCTTAGGGGAGTCTCTAATGGCCAAACATTCTTCCAAGGAAAATCTTTGAGAGAAGAAAATTTTGATTGTTCTAAATCATCATATCCCAACTTGACCGAGTATCCACCATCCTTTGATAAATTCTAAACCAACTCATCCTTTCGTGTAAAAATGGTGAATAAAACTCTTAAAACATCTTTTGAAGTTTATACACAATTTGTTTGAGTTCCTCTCCTTCAACCAGGTTATTAAAAAAATTCATGATCTGAAATGTTTGCTCATAATAATATAGTATTTGACCTTTGGAGCTTTGCATGCTAGGCATGCTTGAGCCAATGGTTGCCATTTTGAGTTAGAGATAAGAGGATAAGGTTTCAACCAAGCATCAGACCAAAAATTTGTATATCTCCCCTCATTGATTGACCATCTAATATGTTTCTTTATCAATTGCAAACTCTCCTATATGAAGTTCCATGTTGGCGATCCTTTGGGTAAAGTTATTTTCTTAAATAATTTCATTACATCAAGAGAATGTATATATTTCTGAAGTAATATTTTTATCCAATTCTTTCCTTGATATTTGAATAATCTCCACCTAAGATTTCCTCCTAGTGCCAAATTCATAAATCTGCAATTCCAAAAACCTTCTCCTCCAATATTTTTTCCTTTGCAAACCCTTTCCCACTTACAAAGATAAAACCTAATTTTTTCCTCAAACCCTTTCCATGGAAAGTCTCTTTGAATTTTATCAATTTTTGATGCAATACATGTTCACAGTCTTGAAAGTGACATCATATAAACAGGAATGGATTGCAATGTAGTCTTTATGAGTTGTAGCCTTCCTACCATGGTTAAGAACTTACCTTTTCAACTTGAATATAATTTTTTTTTTTATTAAACTATACATTCATACTATATTGATTGATGTGTTGCCCCACATGACTAATATACATAGGGTTATAAAGCATCATGTAATAAAACTTTGCTAGTTTTAAATATTATTATTTTAATTGGTTATATGGGATTGAAATGGGCATCACCCTTATTATATCACTTGGCAAGGTTTAAATCGAGGTCTCCTCCAAGAATATTGAGGAATCTATCCCAATGAACCAATGCCATTTGATAGATAATTTTAAATATTAAATCAAAATACTTTTGTTCCTTTTTTTAATAGATTATATGAAATTAAAATGGACCCACCCATATTAATTAATAATGATTAAAAACCTTTATATAATTAAAATCTAGTATCTTAATATTGTTAAAAGTTTTAAGTGCTTAATTTTTTTCAATTGGTTATACGGGATTAAAACGGGCCCTGACCGTATTACATCATCATCATATAGTAGTATTACAACAAAACTTGGATATTATCCATGTATCTCTTGGAAAGATTCGAACCTTGGTTTCTAACCTTGGTCTCTTCCTTGAATGTAGAGGAATTTAAATAATTGAGTTAATACCATTTAATATTTTTAAGTGTTTATTTGTTTTCCAAGCTTCCTTTATTTTTCTAATCATATTTTCATCTTTATCTTGGTAGCCAATATTACCTAGAACTTATCATTGTTGAATTGTTTATTTTATTAAACCTCAAGTTATTCGAATACACCTTTTTTTGATTGATAGTAGAAGGGGTTTTTAAAGGGTCCTCAAACCTATTACAAGTAGGGTTTTGAAAGGCACCCCCAAACCTTAGATCTAGCAATAAGATATCAAGAAAGACTGAGTTGGATTCCATGAATCCAACTCGAAAATCCAATGAAGCAACCTCCTAGAAAATAAGTTATAAATTTTATCAAGAAAATACAAGAGATTGTTACGGTCAAACAATCAATTGGCAACAGGGGCCAACATAGGAGAAAACGACACCCAAAACAACATTCAAATTCAAGATTTAAAATTAGAATTTGAAAATTCCACCCAGAGCTGTATTCAAATTCAAAGTTCAAAATTTGAAGATCTTGCCCACCACTAGGGCTTTGAATCTGGGAACCAGGCCACACCACTGGAACCCAGGGGTGCTCAAAGAACTAGAGAGCCAAGAATATCACCTAAAACTAGAGCAGATCTACAACAACAACATCCAACCTAACAAACAACTGAACCAAAAACAACCAAAAATCACTTGTTGGAAGCCCTTCTCAATGAGGTCTTAGGAGGCCTACCAACCTTTTTTTTATCCTCAAAGAAAAAAATCTTTTTTTCCAGCCACACTCCTGAACATATTTGTTCCAAGTCATGATTGGAACAACCTCATTCTCTTCAGGATGCAGAGCCTCAAAACTATATGTTAGAAGGGGTTGTACTCTGTTAGCAATTTTAGAGTTAATCTTCCTTTTCCTGAGCGCTCTGTTGCTAGGTCTCCCCACTTTCCTTTCGACCCCTACATCAATACAAGCTTTCCTGTGACTTATGGTCTTCGAACCTGAAGAGCCTTTCTCAAACACATGTTTTGGAGAGGTTAAAGAGCTTTCCATTAACTGTTGAAGATTCAGATCATCCATCTCAATACAGTCAAAGGAATTTTGGAGGATAAGACTAGAGTGACTTACCTCTTCTGCACTCTCCCCAAATTTAGGAAGTTGAACAATATCCCCTGCTATTGGGCTCACATCCCTTCTCTTCATAGGAACCCCGTTCAACTCCTCTTCATCAAACATGTTTGATGGAAGAAGGGCTTCCTCCTGTAATTCCTCACTAAGCCCAACTTGAGAAATAGAAATCGGATATTTTCCTTTCATTTTTTTTGGGTTTCGCTTAGGCACCCACTTTTCACTGAGCTTTTTATTGTTTTCCTTATGACCCGTCGAAGTACTCAGAGCTTTAGTATGCAGGGGACATAAGCTCTTATGCTGCCCACCCTTACCACACTCTTGGAAAACTTGGGGTTTATTTTCATATTCAATGTTCTAAACCTAGGTGCCAAGGTTAGAAAAGAGCTCAATAGAGCTTGGCAGATCCTTCTCGATATTTGCCATCACACACATTCTAGCATAAAGTATTCAAGATTTAGGACTGGTAGTCTAATTGAAGGAAATCAAATCATCGATCATCTTGGCAATAGCTTAGAAGATGCTCTCATGCCAGAGATGAAGTGGCAAGTCTGATAGCTTGACCCATAGTGGGACAAGATTAATGCTCTGCGTTAGGGGAATAAAATCTGAGGCCCATTTATGCAAAAATAAACCTTGTTTGCCCAAAAACCATGGGTCACCTTCCAAGATCCACTTGGAATCCTCCTCACAGTTGAGCCTGATAAGGATGAAATTTATTGGGATGGCCACACTTTCAAGAGAACCGATAGGTCTCCATATTACCAAATCCCATCTCCTTAGAGCATCAATATCCGCCCTCCTACCTTGGAATTTTCCCATGAGATTCCACAACCCATCTTTCAGAATATTATCAATTAAGCTATTGGGGATATAGATATTGTTCGAAACAGGAGAAATATCGAAGAGGGTGTCATATTTTCCATTAACTACAGCGACCACTTTTGCATACGAAGGTGCACTAGGGACGATGGGATCCTCCTTGTAGGTTTTACTGGTCCCACCTCTGAGCTTATCGGGATCCCACTCCTCCCAATTAAATGAAAAGGAGGGGTCACGAGAGTCAAATAGATCTGCCTTCATGGACTTAGCTTCTTCAACAATGGGGTCGAAGCTGCCCGACCAGGCATCCACCTTCTCTGCAATGCTCATCTGCCTCCTCTGCAATTCTCCTCTGAAACTTAAAAATCTGCATCCATTTGCTTTACAACCTAGCTATTGTAGCATAGTGCTTTATTGATCCGCTTCACAACTTGACCTCCATAACCCTAAATTTTTTATTGTTCATCCACACATTTGTTATGTGGCCTCCACAACCCTTGTGCAACACCCATCTGCACAAATATGCTTCACAACCTAGTTGTCGTAGCATAGTGTTGCACAAATTTGCCTCACAACTTGAACTCCACCTCTACAAAAATATAAGGTAAACAAAATTTCAATATTTGTGATCAACCATGTTATTAGTTGTATTAAACAAATTCTTGATCTTTTTATATAATTTAAAAACAATATGATATCAAGTCTCTTTAAATATCTTTGCTATTTGTTTCTTTTGGTAATATATATATTTATTTGGTTATTGTGAGAAACCTTTATGACCGACGCATAAGGTTGAGTAGTCTCCTCCCAACCATGACCCCTCGTAAAGTCGAGAGCTATACTTATCAATAGAGAATTTAACACAAAGCCACCACACACCCACCCCCTCACACACTCGCCCACGCCGCGGTTTGAATTTTTTTAAGATTTTTTATTTTCTCTTGTAAATGCTCATCATATATGATTATCACAATTCTAGTCATGATAAGGAACAACATTGTCTCTTTGGGACATTGTATTAGCATGGTTTTGGCTTTTTATCCAAAAGACCTTCAACCACGATAAAATATGCATTTTTTCATCTCTTTGTTGACTCGTGATAATGAAAACCAAGATGTAAATTTGTTTTTATAAGAAAAAAAATACAATCTTTTAAAAATAAGCAAAGAAATTCAATGCGTGATGTGGTCTACTGGCAAGGACGCCACTTTTATTGATGATGTGACCCGGTTCAATCCCACGCGGATGTGTATAAAAAATATTGCTAAAAAAAAAAAATTCCTCCTCATACAATAATAAACCTAATATATCACATATAAATATAATAATAAATTAATAATTTTTTCATACAAACACTACACATTAATATCATACGTTTACCTTTTCACCATTTAAATATTAAACATAAAAAATTCAAAGGTTACTATAAAACTATTGCACTACATCGGCACACGGTTGAATAACAAGCATATCTAAAACAAACATAAATAATTTATGATACTTATCTTTCCTTGTCTGAAGAGGAACGCTATTTTATTGTCTTCAGTGGCCACCATTGCAATGGCACCATGCTAGCCGGCAATAAGACTCAAAACCCATGTTATTTATTCTAATACAACTTCATTAACAACTTTTTTCTCTTGCTTAGTCAGAAACCAGCCAGAATATCCAGCTTGAGGTACCCTTGTTGAAGACAAAAGTCTGCTATTTATAGCTTTAGTTGGACTCTTGTGGGAATTTAATGAGCAACATCTTTTGTGGAGAACTTGTCTCTACAAAATATCATATATAAAGTCTTCTCCTATCCCCATCATATCCCAACATTTTGTTAATTTGTCTCAAATATCAGGCTGTGACCCATTTATTTAGGTGTCCATATGTGAACATGTGAATGGATACCTTTGAGGATATTTTTCAATTGCCTATAAAAGAATATTTTGAGGATTTGAAAAGATAGATAAATTGATAATGGTAGAGTATCTTTAGTAAATATTTGTGAATAGTTTATTTTAATTTAATTTTTTAGACAATCATCTATAAACTTTTTCTCAAAATAAAAAAATACATTAAACAAAAAATTACCAATTTAATGTTACCAATTTTTTATTAAAAAAACATGTAAAAATACAATCTAAATGCCTTAAGCCCCACCATGACATGGAATATGGCGGGGCTGTTGAATATTGTTATTTATTACTATTAACGTTTGAAAAGAGAGATATATATTAATTTTATCTGTTATCCAAGTGTGAGGCAAAATTGTTCCAATTGAATGCACACCTACCACAAGGAATACCATTGGTTTGACTTAAGAATTTAGTGCACCTTAAAAAGCCCACATTCAATTTTTAATTTTTAATTCATAATCCTTTTAAAATTTTAAAGTTATGTTTTGATACGACCGTACACTGGAGTAAAAGTAAGGGAATTTGATTCTCAAAGCATTTAAATTGCCATGTAAGACTGTGTTCTTATGCTTTTAAAGTACCATAGGTTGGGGATGTTGATTCTCAAGGCTTTTAAAATGCCATGTAAGACTCTATTCTTATGCTTTTGTGGCGTCCTACGAAAGGAATCTATGATTCTCTTTTTTTTAAAAGAGATTTGTAAGGAAAAATCATATACCAACAAGTTGGCTCAGGCATGTGTTTTCACAATGATAACTTTTACAAACATATATTCAAACTATACTTAACATATATGGTAGTGGTTATAATATTCCAGCCATAATTATCCCATGGTTGTTACAATATTCCACATAGTTTGAGAAATATTTTAACCAGGAAAGGGAATCATATGAATTAGGTAAGCATTTTCTTTCATGTACTTGTACTAGAATCAAATTACGAAGCCTTTAGTACAAACATATAGAATCTTTAAGATAACATTTATAAGGTCACTTTTGAACAACTAGAAAGCCTCCATAATTTTGAGTGGGGACAATTTTGAAAAAGAGCATTCAAGATGCCAAAAAAAAATAATGGCTTGTTTTTATTTTATTAATATATTATTAAATTTTTATCCTAAATACTTATATTGTAAAAGAGGATGATCTTTATTGTACCGTAAAAAATATATATATATAATTATATTTTTTATTAATATTTCTTTAAATTTTTATTTAAAATGATACTTATTACTATACACATTATATTAACTTTGTATTTTTAAAAGTCTTAAAGTTTTTAAGCACAAGCAAAGAAATGTGGAAACAATTTGCCATGAAAGGGGTCATGGGAGAGCTTTAGATTCAACATCATAATAATTTTTACATGTTACTAGGAGTTTTTAAGCACAAGCAAAGAAATGTGGAAATAATTTGCCATGAAAGGAGTCATGGGAGAGCTTTAGATTCAACATCATAATAATTTTTACATGTAGGAGTTTTAACATTTCTTCCTTTAACATTGGTATTACATAATTAATTTCTTTAAAATGAGATACTCAAATTTTTAACAAGTACATTCTATTTATCTATAGAAATAATAATTTATCATAATTTCTTAGTCAGACTTATATTTATTATAAAGATTCTTGTTTTTTATTTTTTAAAGTTAATTAGTTAATAATTATGTAATTTAATGTGTTAAAAATTATATTTAATAATTTATTAATCTCTTCACTTTTTTTTATTGTAAAGGTTATTATTTTAAATTAATATAAATTTGTTTTTTTCATTAAAAAAATACAATTTAATTGTATTATTATTCAAGTTTTGAATTTTTTGTGGTTGTATTTATGTTAGAAAAAAATTGGCATTCTAGATCTAGAGAAGCTAAGTATAATAGGATGAAGTTTTGAAAATATTATTTTATTAAGATGAAATGTATAGACAATAAAGGTGGAGTTTTGACATTGTAAAAGTTACAACAATAAAATATCAAGAAGAAGAATGCTAGATTTTGGAATATTTGTATTTACACAATATCATAAATGAAAGTAAAATTTTAGATAACAACTCAATTAAAATGGGAATTGGATCTTTTTTAAACTGTCAGGCTCTAAATAAAAGTGTTGTGATTTGTGAAGGGTAGGGATCCGAGGACAACCTATTGTTCTTCAAAAAAAAAAAAAAAGTTGTTCATGATTGAGATGGATAGTTTGTTATGAAGAAAATTTAAATTCAAGCTTGAATAAACATAGGTTTCAGCTTGGGTCTCCTTGGTGAGAACCCAAAGACATGTAAACATAAAATCTTACAATATAATTGTTAAATAATTGACCTTCAAATAACTAACTTTGTTATAAACAAAATTTATAATAATTAATGAAAAATAAATATATTATAAAAAAATAAAATTAGATGAAGAATGTCTATAAGGACAACGCAATGGTAAGGGATTTAGGCTCCCTTTAAGGAGATCCATGTTCAAACGAAGCTGTCCCTAAAAGGGGATAAGCCTGTTGGTAATCGCTGGGTTCTTGTCAATTGGTTGCTCTAGTTCAAGGGACAAGTATACGACTGATGCATAAGGCTAAGGAATCTCCTCCGAGCCATGATTCCTCGTAAAAGTAACACAACCAAACATTACAGTTTGAACCTTGGACCACCCAAAGAAGAGCCAAATCCCAAACTCACGGATAGGTCCTGTTGACTTCATCTTACCCAACGGATTAGAGTTTATAGTGGCAGCATCTGAGTTCATTTTAATATTTACCCCTATCAAATAAAGATGTTACCAATTCCCTTGTGTATAAGAAATAAAATTGGATGAAGAATATAGACATTTGTATAAAAAATAAATTTGATGAAGAATGTAGTCATTTTTGACCTCTTTCATTGTAACTTTGACTTCCTTGCAACATGAGCTATACTTATTTCTTCGGGTGACAAAGAAGTTATTTTTGTCCTACAAACTAAAAATAAATAAAAATAAAACTAATGTACTTTTCAATATAATTATCATGATGTAAGGATCCACCCCTCACAACCTTTGATTATGAGTTAATCAATGAATTAAACTTACTTTTATCTTTTAGAGCATGGTGTTGCTATGCCTTTGCATGTGTAGGAACGGGTACGTGTATTGGAGGGAATGGTTGCTCTTTATATTTCATGTAGGATTGCATGAATGTTTTAATTGTTGAAATTGTTTTTCTAGTTGAAAGGTTATGAATGTTGGTTGTTGTTGATTAACATATAATGAAATGATGCTTTCATAAATGTTATGTGGTGATGATGATGGGAGCCACTTTTTACTAAGTAGTGCATATGCTATGGAAACCAATTTTATGATTCATGAACTATTTGGTGTTGTTGTTTTATTGCTTTGAAAAATGCATAAGAATTGTGGACGTGGGTATTAAAAATATATCATAAACCAAGGTGGGCAATAGACATTGGTGTAAATAATTAAAAGCATTATATTTTATATATGCCTGTTAGCATTAGCACCCATGATGGTTTTAACAAACCTTCCACACTTTAGTTAGTGAAGATAATGGAATGGAGGAGATAGTGGGTGGTATCTCAAGCATCCGAGAAGGGAGGTAAAAACACGAAAGCCTGGAAGTTCTTTAAAAAAAAAAAAAGGAAAATGAAGAAGGGGAGGAAGAAGAAAATGTTGGAAATTAATTGCATGGAAAAGAAGCTTGAGGAGTTGGCTTGGGCAACTAAGTGAATCGGGTTGAATTCTTGTGTTGCTTTGAGAATGTTTAATGTTGTGTGAATTTTAAAACCATATGTGATTTAAAAAGAAAAACTGAAATGTTTTCATAATTTTGCTTTACACTAAAATTGAGACCTTGCACTTGAATGATTTAATTCAATAATCAATCTTTGAATGATCTGTATTGGCAATAGAAGTGAATATCTTATTATTATTTCTCTCTAAATATCTCTATTGGAATGGTTGATTGGCTTAAGCGCTTGTTGTAGACGAATAGAGATAAAGAATATAGAAATGAAATTGATTTTTCATGTGAAGAATGAAACATGAAGAGAATGAAAGGCATTGTTGACATTCTATCATTTCTATTGCTGAAAGTGTAAAGATTGTTTTACTGGAATATTGTTCTATCTTTTCCAATGTTATAGAATGAAATATTGTTAGGGTGGAGCCTGACATTTGTTTATCTTTTTCCAATAATTAGCCAGGGTGTAAGAATTGACAGGAGGCTGCTTGGAAAACTGGTTGCTTGGTTGTAATGAATTGTGAATTGTTGAATTAATGTTTAAATTTGGCTTAAGATAGTATGCATGAGTAGAGTGCATTCATATAGGGGATCCCAATAATACCAAATATCCAAGCCAACTACGTCTAGAAGGAGATATTTCCACTCCCAAGATTGGATGCGATAGCTAGACAAAAATTGGAAATGGCTTCACAAGAGATTTGATGTGGAGGAATTATGAGTTTTACCTCCATAACCAGACAATGTGGCTGGTTATATACGAGCTAAGTGAAGCTGAAATTATGTCGAGATTGCAGAGTTTGATTTATGAAAGAACCATCTTCTAAAATGTCTTATAATTGTATTGTATACTAGCAAGTGAGAAGCTAAGATATTGTTTTGTTTGGGCTTCTTTGTAATAGACATAATTTAGAAGTAATGTTTCAGTAGGAAGCTTAATCCAGAGTTAGGGAGTGTTGTATATTGTATTTTGACATTCTTAAAGAAATATTGTATTGTTTACTCTGGAAAGGAAATAATAAATCCTGATTATGTTTATTATATGAAAGGAATTTTCAATTACTTTGGCACATTTTAAGTATGAATTAGATTTACTTATTCCCACATATATGGAGATTTAATGTGTTATATATGGAGATTTAATGTGTTAAATGAAAGTGATAGCTTGGAAGTAAGTTATTTAATTTAGAACCATTGCTTGCTAAAGTTGTTGGGTGACGTAAGTCAGATAGCTTGATAAAACAATATGTTTGAGACATGTTATCCCATCACATTTAGGGACGTTTATAATTTATTATTTTGTTTGGAAAATAGATTTAAATGATGAAGTAGAACATACTTTGAGATTTATTCCAGGAATGTAATGATAGTTTGGTCTATCACATTAAATAGCATAAAAGTGTTGCATTTGGTAATAGTTGTTTAAAAACTTGAATCTATGATTTTACCTCCAGGAGATAAATTCAACTCTTACTATCAAACCCCTTTAGCGCACCAACAAACTAAATTAGTTAGTGCCTTTGAAGCTGGCCAATTTAGAATAGCTTGGACCACTAGATGTTGGTGGGTTTGACGTCAATCCTGTGATGTTAAAGCACTAAAATTTTTCACCCAGGTGTTGTAGGTGAGTTGGCAAGGAGAGGGTAATCCTCCAAGGGAGGTCTTAGGTTCGAATCTCCACCCTACCAAAAAGCTGAATTGGGTACCCAAAATCCAATTGATAATGTTGGTGCAGGTAGGGCTGGGTGCGACTCCCGGGTGACTTTGACGATGTAGAACCCCCTGTTCGTGGTCTCTCAGACTAAGGCGGCCCCACAAGGGGTTTTTTGCTTAAAAAAAAGCACTAAATTTTTTTAAAGTTCGTAGGGTGCCTCCGTGAGAACTTAAAGGGTGTTAGTGAGAATGTATTCCAAGAGATATGTTCAACCTTCAGGAGGAGTCTAAAACAATTCAAACACGATACCCGCATATTTGCAAATCATGTTAGAGAGTAACATCTAATTCTTCCGAGGTGGTAACTTTCCTTTGAAATAAAGTTAGAAAAGAAAAGTAAGCTAAAATATTGTGCTTGAGATTTCTTGAGTAGAAACCATAGAAGTTATGGTCTGATAAATGATTTTGTTTTGATGTGCAAAGCCTTCTTGAGTAATATAAAGTATATTTATTAAAGGAGTAAAGTAATTTAAATACTTTTGTATTATTATCCAAAGCTTAAGTAATAGATATCATATACTCTTAAATAAGGACTAATACTATGGTAATTAGTCGGCTTGAGTATAGCATTGAAATAAAAGAATTCCTTTATTATTATCTTATGTTAAAATAGTGACTCCTATTTACTTTATTAGGCTTGGAGTAAACCGAGTATTGGGTTATGTCCAAAATTCAAACTCCTATTATTGAATATTAAACCATAAACCAGATTGGAAGTAAGAAAATTAAACCAATGTAAAAGTCGTCGAAAAAGGGATGAACAACACGATGATAGTGTCATTGAGGTGCGGGTATACACACAATAATTTTTGAGAGCAACAATAAACTAATAGAATTATTCAGAATACATGACTCGATAGGAGTGGATATTGAAAAGGTCAGGGTATTGACATGGCGCTAACTGACTCTGGGTAGAGGATAATCAATTAGTCTCAAGGTATATGTACGTTGATTCCTTACATAAATAATATTGAACATGACAACTAGATAGTCAAGGTTCGTTATGTTAAGGATAGGGAAAGAAAGTGTCCACCCTTTAGGTTTTATGGGCCCTAAAGGGCAATCCCTACCATGGTTTGACCCTCATGCCAAAAAAAGAGGATGAAAATGAGATAAGTCAAATTCACAAATGGCACCTTTATGGGATTTGGTCAATCTCGTCCACTTGAGTGGTTGTCTGTAGCAACTCTAGAACTCAAAAGTGGTTTGGTATGCTTATACTAACTAACAATGATATGATATTGCTTTTAATGGGTGGAACATAATGCTATGAACATGATAACACTTAATGAGGGTAATGGTAAACTAAAAAAAAAAAGTATATCGGAACGTTACCTAACTAGTTTTTATGGGTACAACCAAATGGGTAGGCTTGGGTTATTACACATGTCCATGTGAAAATTGTGTAGAATATTTATTTGATGAAAACAAAAGGTATCTCTCAATGTGAAGAAAGAATTGAGATGAGATACCAAAAATCATTAGGGTGAATCTATTCTTTTTTTTAAGTAAAGCAAATAATCATAAAGCATTTGGTTATATAAAAGTAAAGTCAATATTCTCATAAATATTTTCTTAGGAATAGAACCATGTCCATCTTGTCATCATGTCTATGATTTGATGAACATTCATGAGTAGTGAAACATTCACCTTTAACTTCAAAATTTAAGTTTAGTTATTTTTTATTTTTATATAAATTAACTATAAATTATAAAAACATATAAATATTATTAAATATAAAAAAAATTAAATTCTTAACCTGCTCAATGAACCAATAAAATTTTAGATTAAAGGTTTTTTTATAAAACCTTAAAACAAATACTTTCATAATTGATCCATGTTAATCTAATTTCAATTATAAAGGTTAAAGATTAAATGTATCTCAGGTTTAAAGGCACTACAACAAGTGAAGTTGTGTTATCAAAATTTATTGTATCATAAGTTTACAAAATGGTTTAAAGTGAAATAGGTAGATGTACTAATTAATTTTTTTTTTTTCTTATATACCTTTTTGTAATTAAAATTCTTTCTTATAGATATAACTTCATATGGAGTGAAACCCACTATTTATTTGTTTATATATTTTAATATAGTTGAAGTAGTTATTATTTTTTAATTAATTATATGAAATTGAATTTTTTTTTTCTTCTCAAGAAAAAAAGATTATATTAGGATCTCTCACCCTTTACAAATCACAATTCTCTCCTTTAAATCTTGAGAGTTTATAAACAGATTCAATTCTCAACTTAATTGACTTGCTATAGCTAGATACCTACATTGTTTTTTATAATAAGTTTGAATTCTTGATTTTTATTTTTTGAATTTTCTTAAATTTTCTTTGTATTACAAATATTTTAAATTCCAACAATCTTCTTAATATTTTCCTCTAGTAGCCTTCACAAGACCAAAAATCCATATCTACTATGTATACAATACATCTTCGTAGAATAATATTTCCAAGACTTTGCATTATCATAGTCCGCTTAACCAAATATGACTTGTTAGTTTCTTTATTGAAGCATAAGTACAACCAGAAGAACTGTAATAAGTAGTTTACATAAAAACACAATAATGTTATAAAATACAATAAAATACATTAATGTTGGTAAAATATCTTCCTAATTATACAAACATGTGTTTGTGCACCCTAGACATGGCCAACATTGAGAGGTCGAAGGAAAGGAATGTCCTCCGTACCAATCTCCGGAGAGGGTTGGCTCCCTTACTAAATATTACATTGATTTAACACTAAGGTTGCAGGAAAGAAATTAGAAATGATAGAAAGAGATGGGAAATAGGGCCACAGGCCGAAGGTGTAGGATTGGGGATAAACTAGCAGCATAAAATCCACTCAATAATTAAAGCAACATATAATAAAAGAAGGCAATAAAACCTATTCATAACCTTGCAGAGACAACCTCCAAAATTGTATTCTAGAACTCACTCCCTTACCAGAAATGTTCAAACTCAGATGCAAAATTTAAACTTAACAACAGACAATGAATATGAGCGTAAAATAGAAATGCATAGAAAATAGAAGGAAATCACACATAAGATCACTTGCAAATTCAGAAGTCGGTGATCTTCTATTGATGTAGAGAACTTGGATAGTTTTTCTACAGAATGTCTAACCTCCTTTACAATGGAAATTGAGTAGTATTTATAGAGGATTTCGCCTCTTTCATCAAATACACATGGAGACAAAATGCTCACAGATCAGGAACCTTGGTGAGATAATTCTTCCTTGAAGTCAATAAAAATATTTCCCTTCAAGCGGTGATCCAATTTTTAAGGAAACTCTTCTGGAAAATCTGCATTTTTGGGTGTCAGTGCATGGAAAACTACTAAGCTTGATCATTGACTTAGTACATTTGACATCCTCAAAAATATGCTTCCGCTTGGAAATTATGAAAACCACCTTGCATTTTTAATATTGTTGTCATCTTTGCTTGATATTCACAACCTGAGTTACTATTTACCACAAATGTTTTAATGCTCTTCATTCTCCTACCTTGGACACTCCTAAAAACCCGTGATGTCATTGATAGCACAATTCATTCAGACTAGATAATAAGCGAATACACATTTATTCCTTCCATGGTGTGCATTGGTGGAGAGGGCACCTTGAATTGATTTAATGAACTATATTCCCTTTCTAGGCATGGCAGCAATCATATTTTGTTTCTAGGTGAAAGCGCCTCTAACAATTGCATTTTTCCCTTTTGAATCTACGTTCACCCCCAAAAGAGGTGAAAGGAGTTGTCGCCTCCTCTTGGGGCGAATACGAAGTTGACCTTTCGAATTCGCTTTAGTTCTTTGAATTTTTTCCTGCTTTGCTATTCATGGTGCGTTCACACCTGGGAGGAGCGAATGGAGCTTTCACCCCTCGACCAGGGTGAACGTAAGGTTGAATTTTCAAATTTAGACTTTTGAATACGTTTTCCTAAACTTGGGATGAACGCACCTTCCTTCAAAAGTTATCCATTTTTTACTTTTGCCAATCACACCCTCAACTTGGCCAATATGTTGGGCGAACGTGTTTCTCCATGTTCTCGAAGATGTTCGACCCAAAATGGGGTGAACGAAGCTTTCACCCCATCCTTGGGACGAATATGTTTTTTCCTTCATTTCGAATTCGGATGACATCAATACTTAGACATTTCTTAGAACTTGATTCTATCGTAATTTTTGTCCTTTCACCCAAACAAGAAGGCGCATAAGGCTTTTGTCCCTCAATTGGGTGAATCATACTCACTGAACTTAGTTGTGTCTTCTTTCTTTTACGTTCGCCTTGGAATAGGGTGAATGAGCATTTCATCCATTGCTTGAGGTGAATGTGATTTTCAGCGAAGCTCTCATTTGCACCATTTTATAACTGTTGTACAGGCGATTAGTACCAAAGTCTAAAATGCATTTTCCCAGTCATTTTCCTTAAAACATTCATTATTTTCAAGCCAAAAGGATGTAGGAAAACAAAGAAGAAAAATAAAACATAATTGCAACATATTCTATCGGTCAGAATACAATAACATAATATTATTATATTTGCCGATACTTACCGATTTCACATCAATACAATTTTATCAAAATATTAATGTGGCATATTGTAAAATTACCAATATTTTTGGTGGCTCACGGGGTATCCAGATCGCATGGATACAAGTGATCCTAAGCCTTTATCCATTGGGCTTCTACGCAGTCCTTTTATCGGTTGCTTTGAATGGTGCTTTTGATGTGGATGTCTTTCTTCGCACCTTCTCCTTTGCCTTCTCAACAACCTCAACCTCTACAGCTACTCAGAGTATCTCTGTCCATTTTGCTTTTGCTGTTGTATGCTCTACTGCTGTTTGTTCCTCCTGTTCCTTAAGGCTTTCGGAGGTTACCTCATAGATTGTGACCGCCTCCTCCCAAGCATGAGTGGTGAACAAATAGGGAACACTCAGTGAATCATAAACAAAGTAGAGATTCTAGACATCTTCTAGATTGAGACGTTTCGCTCGTTGGGCTAATTCGAACAGCGAAAGCTCCATGCAGGTATACTTTTGCATGAGTGACATCACCTGTGCTTCTGTGATAGGTTCCTCCCATGCATCAATCTTTGAGGTATCCCCCATAAAATTCTTCCAAGGTGCTTCCAATTGTTCCTTCGATAGAGGTTCACCCCACTCATCCATAAAATTTGAAAATTCCATATCGACAAGAGCATCAAAATGAGTCATGGAAACAGTATGCTCTTGATCGATGGTATTAAGAATTTTTTGGTATTCCCTCACCAGGTCTATCCTTTGGAAATAGCTGTGCAGCGTGAATTTTGCAGCGGATCAAGCGTGATTCATTTCACTTAAGGGGAAAATATGTATGCTGGAATTAGCCAAAGCTTAAATTTTTATAGCCATCTCCATGTACGGTTCCAACATATCTTCTATGATGTCTATCAATTGTTATCCCATCTAAATTTGTGTATGGGTTACCCAGAGGTAATACAATACTTGAACTTCTTACGTGGCCAGCTTTTCATAGTTTTGTGCTAAGCGAATGTGCGCTTCCTTGATGCTTTTCAAAGAAAAACCTGCAGCTTGTGCGACCCTCTTCGCTAGTTGATTCTGTATGGCCTCTAGTTGCATTCAAAGTGCGTGCATTTCTATCCTTGTTGTACCTGTTGGTGCAACTGTTCATTCTCTGTGGTTGTCTTCTCTTCTTGCACTCTACTTTTGGCCAAGGCATTTTCGAGTTCAATAATTTTATTCTCATTATCAAAATACCTCTACTTAAAATACTTTCCATGCAAGTATACCAAACTCATATCCACATGTATGTTGCTCATTTTCTCTATGGGATCAATCCTGGTGAGGTCCTCTATTATGGTCTCACAAACATAATCACTCAATATCATTTCTCCTTGTGGCTTCTAAACCAAGGGAGTGATTTTAGTCGTGTGAGCTTCCATGGCAATGGGATTGAAAGCAACCTTCTTGAGCGGTCGATCTGGAGCCAAAGCTTCTTTTTACCTCTTTATTTTCAAACACTACGATGAACTAAGGTGTGCTTGATTGATTTTCTCCACGTCAGGCTATTTCGATGCCACCTGAACATCGAGCAGTACTTGCAACTCTAAAAATGGTGTGAAAGGTACCAAAACTTCTGAGCGGTCAGGCTCAAAGGAAGTAGATGAGATGACTAGAAGAGGAGGGATCAAAATGATATAATGGGTGGAGGAACTAGGTTTGGCTGTCGTTACACTCACTCTAGGAGGAGCTTACGTACTTACAACATCGATGAAAGTGGTGGTAGCAATGGAATGGGAAGAGAATGAAAATGGGTTTAGCACACATACGAAGTGAAAGAAAGGGATGCTGAAGAAAGGTGAAGAGAAGGAGCCATAGTGAATTCAAGAAAAGAAGAAGGAAACAAAATGAACACATAAGGCATGCTAAAAGGTGAATAGACTGACACAAAAACTGATGGAAGTGAGTTGATAGTCACTACATGCTTCGAAGAAGAAGAGGGAAAGGAAGACATACCTTTAGGTGCAAGCATCGCGTGCTATGGTGATGGATGCAGTTGCAAAATGATATCTTCCTATTGCTTTTTTGCTTCCTCCTCAATGTTCACATCTTCTTCGATGTTCACAACCTCCAACTGAGGGATCTCCGATTGTTGGTCATCCTCTTGTTCATGAATCGTCAAAAATATTTGTGCAACCATCATCGGAGCATTCGTAATCGTTGGAGAGGAAATTATAGTTTCCGAAACAACTAGAACTGTGAGAACTAGAGCTATTGAAACTTTAGTAGTAGAAGAAGAAATGACACCAGTCCTTGGTCTCTTCACAACTTTAGGAAATGGGGGTACGTATCAAACAATCTGCTTCTCCGATAAAGGCACCTCCTCAACTTTATATCTCATTCACTATGATATTCATCTAAACATATATTGTTGTTCTTCCTCCTTCGAAATCTCTTATTCAACTATCAAATGTTCTTCCTTTTTCCCACTTTAATTGCTATCAGAATGTTGGAAGCTTTGAGGCAAGATATTAGCAAAAGTGATAGGTTGATAGGAATCAACAAACTCATCGTAGGTGTCCGAAAATGCCTCGTCCATCTTCAACCCATAAGGAGACGTGGTATTTCCTCGGTGGATCCACATCATCCACCAGTTTGTAATTTTCTCCTCAGTCCACAGGGGCTAAATTTATTTTACCTGAATGAACAACACAGGAAGAGGAATCTGATTTTTTTACTTCACCAGATTATACTCAGCCTCCTGTTCGTAGCAGTTTTACCAAGGTGGGAGTGTCGTCATATCTTCAATGTGCCACTCTAAGTCGGGCCCATGAAAGTTATTTTGCTTTTTCTCAATGTTGGGTCAAGGACAACAGTGAAATATTTTGGCCTTTATTATCTCTAGGAATTTTTCCAACGGGTCATACCTCCAACGTTGAGGTAGTTCTATCAACCCCAGATCCTGGAGTGTCACTGTGAGCAGCTTGTTCTGCCCTACCTGGCTCACTTCTATACTGTCAAACTTAAACGACATATTGCAAGTCATTTTCTTACTGCGTCCTACTCCATATACATCATTCACATAGTCTAATTAGTGCACCACCTCCATAGCGAAAACATGTTCGGAGGTGAAATATGGCAGCAGGAATGGCTTACTCGTGAAGTCAAAAATTCTTATGACCATGCCCTGAGTAAGCATAAATATATCTCATTTTTCTCCTGTAACTACTACTTCTCTCATCTCCCGTGGCACTCTTTCACATGTTGTTGGACATTTTGAGCTCATTTAGTTGTCATTGATGTCAAGGTGAAAAGTTGTCATTGATGCCAAAGTAAACATATGAAGACGTCATTAATACCATGGAGCACACCATCAATAGCACCAGGAACAATGTGAAGAGTTGAAGAAAAAGTTGGCAAAATAATGTTTTATGAGGGTTTATGGTAAACTCATGGTGGAAGATTAAATGGTTTTATTAAAATCATTATGAGGATATAAAAGTCTCCTCACACATTGAGATGGCAGTTAAGATTTTAAAAGACCCACGGTGGCAGAATAATTTACAAATTAAAGGTTTAAGTTTAAACCCAAGGAAGGCTTTAATCTCCTTAAAGTTAAAGTTTATAAATATAATTTATAAAATTTAAATTCCTTAGAATTTAAATAATTTATAAATTATAAAAGGTTTTGAAATGCGTCGACATCATAAAATAAAATGGAGCGCCGACGTCTAAGGTATAAGGTGAAATCGTGTATAAATAAGATGCCAAGAGGCATTCAAAAGTATCCCTCTTCGAATTAATTTTATGCGACCAAGCTAAAGGAATTCGTGCAAATCGTGAACATTGAGGAAGAAGACAAAGAGCTTATTTGTCTTATTAGCGCAGGAAGAAGACGAAAGGTGTAAGCGCATGGTGTGACCCACATTGGACATGGTGGTCCAATGGTACAACGCATTGTGTGAGAGCATTGGAGTGGAAGGAGTCCATGATCGATTCGCATGGACGATTGGCATGTTCGACTTGAGTGCCAAGGGAAAGTTTTTATTCACATTCGGTTTGAGTGCCAGGTGTGGTAGAAGGAGCACGAGGTGCTCATGGAGTATTAAGCGTGCGTCTAGCGCACGTGGTGGTAAGGTCCGTAGCTAGAGCGCTCATGGAGGCAGATATTGTGGGTTCGAATCCCACTAGTGGCAAAGGTAATTTTTGATTAAATTTTATATTGCCTAAATTTTTTCTTAAGGGGTCATTTGGAGTTATAAGGGTTTGTGAAGAATTATTTTTGAATTGATTTGTGTTTGGAGTTATAAGGGTTTGTGAAGAATTATTTTATTGGTAAATGATTTGTGCTATTTGGAGTTATAAGGGTTTGTGAAGAATTATTTTATTGGAAATTGATTTGTGCTATTTGGAGTTAAAAGGGTTTTTGAAAGATTGTTTTATTGAGAAGTGATTTATGTTATTGAGGTTTTTAAAAGAAAGAGGATTTGATTTATGCCAAAGTTCTTCTTGCCATTAAAATTGATTAAAGAGGTTTTGAGTTATTTTGGTGGATGTTGAATTTATTTTTAGTTGGGAGTTTATAAGGTGTTATTGGATAAATATTTTATGTATGTTGATGGTTGTTTTTGAAAGGTGGAGTGATAAGGTGTAATTGAGTATTTACATTATATTGTGAGAAAGATTTATCTTCTAACCTCTTTGAGCTTGGCATAGAAGTGTTTGTGGTTGTGACAGATTTATGAGATCCCTTCATCTTCAATAAAAAGGTATGAGCACATTCTTCCATAATTGAGTTGATTGATTGGTTTTCTGGAAAATAAGTTTGGAGTGAAAAGGACTTGATTAAGGTTTCCTATTGAGTGTGTTGAGTTAATGCTTCAAGGTTTTTCTGGAGTAAAGAGTTGTTGTTAAAACCTTGTTTGATAAGCATTGTTGTTGAAGCCATTGGTTGTGTGAAGAACTTGAGTTAGGGTTTTGAAAAGATCATGAGTATCATTGTTATGTGAAGATTGTTTTATAAGCATTGTTGTTGAAGTGAGTTGTTGTGCAAAGAACTTGAACTAGGGTTTGAAAAGAACATGAGTATCATTGTTATGTGAGATTTGTTGTTGAGCATTATTGGAAATATTTTGAGTTGGTGGTTATATGCTTGGACTAGGGTTTGTGAGAAAGGGGTGTTTCATTAAGTGATTGGTTGAGTAGAGTTGATTGAGCCTAGTCAAGTGGATGTGTGAAGTGATTGTTCAAGTTCCATAAAACAAACTATTCTATATTCTGATTTGAATTGAGAAAGTGATTGAGCATTGAGTGTAGAACATATTGAGTCTCTAACAATTCTCTTTATGTTTCTATGATATTTGAGCAAGTTCTGTGTGGACTTGTTGAGCAGATTTGAGCAAGTTCTATGTGGACTTGTTGAGCAGATTTGAGCAAGTTCTGTGTGGACTTGTTGAGAAGATTTGAGCAAGTTCTATGTGGACTTGTTGAGCATATTTGAGCAAGTTCTGTGTGGACTTGTTGAGAAGATTTGAGCAAGTTCTGTGTGGACTTGTTGAGAAGATTTGAGCAAGTTCTGTGTGGACTTGTTGAGCAGATTTGAGCAAGTTCTATGTGGACTTGTTGAGCAGATTGGAGCAAGTTCTGTGTGGACTTGTTGAGCAGATTGGAGCAAGTTCTAAGTGGACTTGTTGAGAAGATTGGAGCAAGTTCTGAGTGGACTTGTTGAGCAGATTGGAGCAAGTTATGAGTGGACTTGTTGAGCAGATTTAAGCAAGTTCTATGTGGACTTGTTGAGCAGATTTAAGCAAGTTCTAAGTGGACTTGTTGAGAATTAAGCAAGTTCTGAGTGGACTTGTTGAGAAATTTAAGCAAGTTTTGAGTGGACTTGTTTGAGCAAAATTTGGTGCATATTTGAGGACATATTTGTGCCAGACCAAAGATAGAGATCGAGGATAGATTTGTGCTAGACCGAAGGACTGAGTTTAGTGTAAATTTGAGATAGATCTTTGGAGGTGATAGAGGAGAGAGGACAATAGTCTCTAGTGGATAGAGATCCATCAGCCAGGGTAGTGAGGATAGGTCTTCTGAGTGGGGACAAGAGTCTTCAGTGGAGAGAGATCCACAAGCCAGTGTAGTGGAGGTAGTAGTCTTCTAGAGGATCACCAGCCAGAGTAGAGGAGAAGGAGTTCTCTTATGGATAGAGATCCATGAACTTGATTTAGGGGATCAACATCTCCTTTGGACAGAGGTCCATAAACATTAATAGGGAAAGGATTCCCAAGAGATTATTTGAGAAAAATTTATAAGAAATATTTTCTCCATGGAAGTAGCCATCTTTGGGTGAACCACGTTAAATTGGTGTCTCTATTATGTGTGGTGATTTATGCATTGCTTTGATTACTTCTGTTGATATTGCTATCTATACATTGCATAATATTGATTTGGAAAGAAAAGTAAAAAGTGGTCTTATACTATTCACCCCCCTCTAAGTATAAGCTTGTGTTCTTCAATTGGTATCAGATCCGGTTCCTTCAGAAGAGTTTAATAGCTTGAAGGAAAAGCTAACAAGAACACAATGGATCCTAAGGAGGTGTCCTCAAATAATTTAGCACCAGTATTTGATGGAAGTGACTATATATATTGGAGTATGATGATGAAGATCTACCTGATGGCACTTGGCAATGAAGTTTGGGAAGCAGTGGAATTTGGATATGATCCCTTAGTCAATCCTCCTACAGATAAGGAAGGTAAGCTTCTACAACACTATAATTCAAAAGCAATGAATGCACTTGTGAGAGGTTTGCATAGAACAAAGTCTATGAAAGTTATGCATTGTCAAACTACAAAAGAAATGTGGGATAAATTGCAAAATATATATGAAGGAGATAAGAGTGTCAAGAAAGCAAAAATTTGAAATCTCAAAGGACAATTTGAAACATTGAGAATGAACGATGAGGAAAATATTAGTGCTTATCTACTTTGAATTGATGAGGTTGTTAATGATATGCAAGGACTTGGAATGAAGATTGATGAATCTGATGTTTGTGATAAAGTATTAAGATCTCTTCCAAAAAGATTCAGTGAATAGGTTTTTGCTATAGAAGTGTCAATGGATGGTGATACTTTGACAAGAGATAAGTTGCTTGGTATGCTCACAATATTTGAGATAAGAACAAAAGATCCTATTCCCTAGAAGGAAGCAACATTCAAAGCAATAAATAAGACAAAGGATAAGAAGTCAGAATCAAGCAATGAGTCATCCAGTGATGAAGAAGCTAACTATGGTAGAAGAGATAAGGACTATAGAAGATCCAGAGATCTAAGATCTATTAAGTGTTTCAATTGTGGAAAGTATGGATATTTTGCAATAGATTATCAAGAACCCAAGAACAACAATGGTGAAGAAAAATAGGATCACAGAAATAGGGAATCAGAAAGATACAGGCACCAGAAGAAAAGCAAGGATGGACAAAGCAGACAAGGAAAGAAGTTCTTTCAAAGACAAAAGAGAAGCTACTATGCGGATAAGGCAAGTAAGTATTCAAGTGATAGTGATGCTAGTTTTTTAGACAATGATAGAGATGAAGTCCTATTTATGATTGAAGAAAAAGAACCAGTTAAGAAAAGGACTCCAATCATTCTCAAGTGTTTTAGATGTGGTAACTTTGGACATCTTGAAGATAGTTGTACAAGGGATGGTTATAGTTTCAGTGATGATGAATATGAAGATACACTTGAAGGACCAGATGAAAATATTCTAATGGCATTAGAAGATGAAAAAGATGATCCCATAGAAGACAAGTCAAAAGAAAATAAAGAAGTGGACAAAGGTAAACAAATAGAGGAATATTCAGAGAAGGATGGATATGATCTCAAGGGAGAACTTATCTATGCTCTTGAAATAGTAAAGAAGGTAAGAAAGCAAAACTCTAAACTTGAGTTTCAGTTTCAAGAATGTGATGAAGAGAGAAGATTGCTTATAGAGGATTTAGAAAAATCAAAGGCTAAGGCAAAAAGGTTCAAGGATAAGTTAGAAGCAAAGATCTTAGAATGTGAGAAGTTAGCACAAGAAGTGGCACTACTAAGAGAATATTTGGAGGACTCCAAGATCAAGATGAAAGGGTTCAAAAATAGCTCAAAGAACTTGGATAAGTTCATCAAGACACAAAAGACTACATCAAGCAAAATAGGTCTTGGATTTGAACAGGTTCAAAATAAATGGGAAGGAGAATCAACCTCAAGTTTTGGAGGAGAAGAAACTTCAGATGAAGATACTTTAGAAGAAGACAGTGTAAAATAAAGTGAGACATCTGAGGATGAGTTGGACAATAGAGAGTTCAACAAAAATAGGAACAATGCACAAAGAAGATACAGATGGAACAACAATCAGAATAGATCAAGAGAGACTAAGAGACCAATGAGGTCAAGACAAGGAGGCTTCAATGGAAGATGCTTTTCATGTCACAGGTTTGGACACATGGCTTCACAATGCAGGACACATGAAAGACAAGAATATGGGAACATATAACTTTTCCATGGGTATTGCTACTCATGTAATCAGTTTGGTCACAAGGCAATGAATTGCAGGGTTCATGATAGAAGAGGATATGGCTTCACTAGGAGAAATCCTAAGACATTTGCACCTCCAAGGAATAATAACATTAAGTGTTATAAGTGCAATAATGATGGCCACACAACAAAGTGGTGTAGAGCAGACATTCCAGAAATAGGTATGAACAGAAAGGAACATGAATATGAACATGAATAGGAATAGGAACAGGAACATGGATATGAACAGGAATAGGAACAGGAATAGTAATGTAGACATGGACAGGAACATGGACATGGAAAGAAATAGTCAGAGGAATCAGAAGGATCAGATAGGAAGGAAAGAGGATAAAGGTAAAGAACAGTGCTTTCTAGGAGTAGAAATACTCCCACCCTAGAATTAACCACCTCAAGAGGAGGTGGGGGAGGGGCTAAGCTAAGAGGCTCATTCTTAGCCCCGAGCCCCAAAGGTGACCCTTTGCCATTGATGTCAAAGGGGAGAGATTTGAGTAAGGGGGAGAGATTTGATATTTGAGAGAGCATTGAGCTAGGGGGAGCAATGTCCCAGGGGAGTAGAACAAAGGAAAGGTCAAGTTTTCGGTAAAAGGAAATTGGGTTGCCATCAATGACAAAGGGGGAGATTGTTGGACATTTTGAGCTCATTTAGTTGTCATTGATGTCAAGGTGAAAAGTCATCATTGATGCCAAAGTAAACATATGAAGACGTTATTAATACCATGGAGCACACCATCAATAGCACCAGGAACAATGTGAAGAGTTGAAGAAAAAGTTGGCAAAATAATGTTTTATGAGGGTTTATGGTAAACTCATGGTGGAAGATTAAATGGTTTTATTAAAATCATTATGAGGATATAAAAGTCTCCTCACATATTGAGATGGTAGTTAAGATTTTAAAAGACCCATGGTGGAAGAATAATTTATAAATTAAAGGTTTAAGTTTAAACCCAAGGAAGGCTTTAATCTCCTTAAAGTTAAAGTTTATAAATATAATTTATAAAATTTAAATTCCTTAGAATTTAAATAATTTATAAATTATAAAAGGTTTCGAAATGCGTCGACGTCATCAAATAAAATGGAGCGCCGACGTCTAAGGTATAAGGTGAAATCATGTATAAATAAGATGCCAAGAGGTATTCAAAAGTATCCCTCTTCGAATTAATTTTATGCGACCAAGCTAAAGGAATTCGTGCAAATCGTGAACATTGAGGAAGAAGACAAAGAGCTTATTTGTCTTATTAGTGTAGGAAGAAGATGAAAGGTGTAAGTGCATGGTGTGACCCACATTGGACATGGTGGTCCAATGGTACAATATGTTGTGTGAGAGCATTGGAGTGGAAGGAGTCCATGATCGATTCACGTGGACGATTGGCGTGTTCGACTTGAGCGCCAAGGGAAAGTTTTTATTCACGTTCGGTTTGAGTGCCAGGTGTGGTAGAAGGAGCACGAGGTGCTCGTGGAGTATTAAGCGTGCATCTAGAGCACATGGTGGTAAGGTCCATGGCTAGAGCGCTCATGGAGGTAGAGATTGTGGGTTCGAATCCCACTAGTGGCAAAGGTAATTTTTGATTAAATTTTATATTACCTAAAGTTTTTCTTAAGGGGTCATTTGGAGTTATAAGGGTTTGTGAAGAATTATTTTTAATTGATTTGTGTTTGGAGTTATAAGGGTTTGTGAAGAATTATTTTATTGGTAAATGATTTGTGCTATTTGGAGTTATAAGGGTTTGTGAAGAATTATTTTATTGGAAATTGATTTGTGCTATTTGGAGTTAAAAGGGTTTTTGAAAGATTGTTTTATTGAGAAGTGATTTATGTTATTGAGGTTTTTAAAAGAAAGAGGATTTGATTTATGCCAAAGTTCTTCTTGCCATTAAAATTGATTAAAGAGGTTTTGAGTTATTTTGGTGGATGTTGAATTTATTTTTAGTTGGGAGTTTATAAGGTGTTATTGGATAAATATTTTATGTATGTTGATGGTTGTTTTTGAAAGGTGGAGTGATAAGGTGTAATTGAGTATTTACATTATATTGTGAGAAATATTTATCTTCTAACCTCTTTGAGCTTGGCATAGAAGTGTTTGTGGTTGTGATAGATTTATGAGATCCCTTCATCTTCAATAAAAAGGTATGAGCACATTCTTCCATAATTGAGTTGATTGATTGGTTTTCTGGAAAATAAGTTTGGAGTGAAAAGGACTTGATTAAGGTTTCCTATTGAGTGTGTTGAGTTAATGCTTCAAGGTTTTTCTGGAGTAAAGAGTTGTTGTTAAAACCTTGTTTGATAAGCATTGTTGTTGAAGCCATTGGTTGTGTGAAGAACTTGAGTTAGGGTTTTGAAAAGATCATGAGTATCATTGTTATGTGAAGATTGTTTTATAAGCATTGTTGTTGAAGTGAGTTGTTGTGCAAAGAACTTGAACTAGGGTTTGAAAAGAACATGAGTATCATTGTTATGTGAGATTTGTTGTTGAGCATTGTTGGAAATATTTTGAGTTGGTGGTTATATGCTTGGACTAGGGTTTGTGAGAAAGGGGTGTTTCATTGAGTGATTGGTTGAGTAGAGTTGATTGAGCCTAGTCAAGTGGATGTGTGAAGTGATTGTTCAAGTTCCATAAAATAAACTATTCTATATTCTGATTTGAATTGAGAAAGTGATTGAGCATTGAGTGTAGAACATATTGAGTCTCTAACAATTCTCTTTATGTTTCTATGATATTTGAGAAGTGATTGAAACTTGTTGAGAAGATTTGAGCAAGTTCTATGTGGACTTGTTGAGAATATTTGAGCAAGTTCTGTGTGGACTTGTTGAGCAAATTTGAGCAAGTTTTGTGTGGACTTGTTGAGCAGATTTGAGCAAGTTCTGTGTGGACTTGTTGAGCATATTTGAGCAAGTTCTGTGTGGACTTGTTGAGTATATTTGAGCAAGTTCTATGTGGACTTGTTGAGCATATTTGAGCAAGTTCTGTGTGGACTTGTTGAGCATATTGGACAAGTTCGAGTGGACTTGTTGAGAATATTTGAGCAAGTTCTAAGTGGACTTGTTGAGCAGATTTAAGCAAGTTCTGAGTGGACTTGTTGAGCAAATTTAAGCAAGTTTTGAGTGGACTTGTTGAGCATATTTAAGCAAGTTATGAGTGGACTTGTAAAATTTGGTGCATATTTGAGGACAGATTTGTGCCAGATCAGAGATAGAGATCGAGGATAGATTTGTGCTAGACCGAAGGACTGAGTTTAGTGTAGATTTGAGATAGAGCTTTGGAGGTGATAGAGCAGAGAGGACAGTAGTCTCCAGTGGATAGAGATCCATCATCCAGGGTAGTGAGGATAGGTCTTCTGAGTGGGGACAAGAGTCTTCAGTGGAGAGAGATCCACAAGCCAATGTAGTGGAGGCAGTAGTCTTCTAGAGGATCACCAACCAGAGAAGAGGAGAAGGAGTTCTCCTGTGGATAGAGATCCACAAACTTGATTTAGGGGATCAACATCTCCTTTGGACAGAGGTCCATAAACATTGTAGGGAAAGGATTCCCAAGAGATTATTTGAGAAAAATTTATAAGAAATATTTTCTCCGTGGAAGTAGCCATCTTTGGGTGAACCACGTTAAATTGGTGTCTCTATTGTGTGTGGTGATTTGTGCATTGCTTTGATTACTTCTGTTGATATTGCTATCTATACATTGCATAATATTGATTTGGAAAGAAAAGTAAAAAGTGGTCTTATACTGTTCACCCCCCCTCTCAGTATAAGCTTGTGTTCTTCACATGTACCATAAAGTAGTTCTATTGCGGGCCCTAAAAACAAGCTGTTAAAACTATAAAATGACTCCCTGTTTGATAGAGCAAAAGTCCACATGTAAACTGGCAGAAGTTCATACCTCTCATCCATTTGCCTCACTGCTATGAATGATAAGTGATGGTGTAGGTGAAAAAATAAATACCATACCAGAAAAGAAGTATGTCTGAATGACATCTCCTCTCCAGTTTGCAACCTCTCTAGCTGGAAATACAATTTGCAGGAAATAAAATCGATCGAATCAAAGTGAATCAGATTGGTACCCTGCCTTATAGCTGGTGGAGAGTAAAATTCAACTTGACAAATGCATTACACTAGAGTTGCCTACCACTTATGAATAGTAGAATATGTCGGTAAACCAACAACCCACACCAACATGGAATAGATGTCTAGGCTATTACATTCTATAAGCGACTTAGGCAGGTTTGAGAGTTTCCCTAACTGTGGTTTCTTGATCAACTACATCTCCATAAATTGATGCATCGTTACAGTAGAGACATACCTATCCTCCTGCTCATTGGTATGTAACTTCTTGGTAATCACATTAGAAGGAGGCTTCAAACCACAAGCAAACGCTTCCCACACTTCATTCGGGGTGATGGTAAACAGTGTTTCTCTATTTGTACTCTGCACCGTTATTGTAACTAGATTATAAAATCGAGTGATTAGTTGCACTAGTTTCGGGCATGGGTGTATGGGCGTACACAAATACCAAAATAATTTGGAGTGATATGGCACTGTTAATATGCTTCCTACTATTAAACCCTAATTTACTATGAACTACACATCCTATTGTAGTTTCTCGATGCCTTATTAGTGACTACATAGTCTTCTATTTCTGCCATTATGTCGACGTACGGGTCCAAGTCCACATTTTTGTTATTTCGAGCCTTTTTGGATTTTGACCCACCTTCTCTCTTTCTAGACTTCTTGGGCTCTGTAGCCTTTGTCGCTTCTTTGCTTTTTCTTCCCATTATTTCTCTCTGTTGAATGCTCTGAATTTTTTCTAAAACTTCTGCAACATCTCGAAAACACAATGACAGTAAAATTTTTAAAAAATTAAACAAGGAAGCTTTTACCTATTTATTTATATAAGGTGTCCTTCCAACCACCAAAATAAATGCTAATTTTATCTTGGACGATTTTGGAAGAACGTGCGCTTTGTTTCACTCGCCTAACACTGTTTTCGATGATCTAACAGTGTCGATTGTTACTTGCTACAGAATCCTCCTTGGAATGTGTGCCCTTTTTATCATGTGGTTTCAAAAAAAATCATGCCCTAGCCTTTAAAGCTTTTTCAGGAAAATAACCCTGCCACCTGCGAACCAATAAGCACTTCTCTTTTAACGGTGTGATATTTTGCTCCTCGGAACCCTCAAATCTTCCTCTGACATAATTTCGGTGCATGTTTCAAATTAAATGCCCTGGGAATGTTACTTAGCTCACATGCATGCTTTGTCAGGGTTTGCCACATATTTGGGAGTGAAATCGCTTCGATAAAATGCTTTTAAAAATCTGATTACGCTTTCGAAACCAGGGCACTTCAAGAAAAATAATGGAGGCAAAAACATCTTTGAGGCGTACTTGTTTTCTTTTCCTTTCGCTCTAAAACACCTTCAATCTGTTCAATTTACTATTTCATGGTGAATTTCCTTCCTTTTAAAACTTCTTCTATTTTTCCTTTTCGTCCAATTCTGGAAAAAGCATGTTGTTCTAAAAGAACGGTTACTTTTTAAGGCACTTTTCTCCCTTTTAGATTTTTCTTTCTTTTATGTGTGCTCTGTATAAATATTTAAACTCATTCGCCAGAAAAAACCAAGGTGCATGCGCCTCTTGCATATATAAAAAAACTTTTCGCTCCATAAACCAAAATAAAAATGCCTTTAGTCACCTTACAACTACATATCAACTGGCAATGCGTGTTTTAATTGACACGTTCACCCCAACAAGGGGCGAATGGATGTTTTACCCTTTTCCTTGGTCGAAAGCCATTTTGACTGCTTTTATTAGCACGTTGACTTGGTGATTTTATTTTCCTTTGTATGTTCACCCTCAAAAGGGAGCGAATGGGGTTTTCATCCCTCTCTTGGGTGAAAGCGAATCTTCGTATAGTTGTTATCACATTTTTTAGAATGAGGCGGATTGACCCTGTATTTTGACTGCATGTTTTGGGTTGTAAAAAATATTTTCTTGAAGGCTCCTTCTTAGCTCAGAGTTTCGTAATGTCATCCTTTTGGAACTAACCACATATTTTCAACACAATAATAAACTTCGAAAAGAATCTTGGGACGAAACCGATTTTCAAAAGAACATTTCTCTTTTCTTTCTTTTTCTTCTCTCTTTTTTTTATATCATTTTAAAAAACAAATAAAATTTTGAAAGGAAATCTATACATATTTACAAGGTGGTACTTTTTTAAAATCCAATCATTGAGCATAGGCCTTCAGATGAAGACCATTTATCGAAATCGAAAGATCTCAACCATCCATGTCCCACAGATGGTATGCATTGGCCGAGTTCACTGCGGAGATCTGAAATGGATCTTCCCATATGGCATCAAACTTGTAGTGCTTCCTCGACTTGGCTTTGTTCTCGTTCCATTTGAGAACTAGCTCTCCTACCTGAAACTTGTGTTCAGTTGTCTTTTTCCCAAACCACTTCTGCATTACTTTAGTGTGTTCAGCGAAAGCTTGATACACCTTTTCTCTTTCTTCCTCCAACTACAATAATTGAGCCAGCATTGCACTCATTGGATTGAACTCCTCATCTTCATCTTTAAAAAACTGTAAGATCTAGAGGACATGGAGCTCAACATGAGTGGGAAGAACCACTTCCTTTCCATACACGAGAGAATAAGGAGAGACTTTAATAGACTTCTTCATGGATATGCGGTCTGCCCACAAAGCCTGATTCAACAACAAGTACCAACTCCTTTTATTGTTTCCCAATGTTCTTTTCAAGATACGTAACAAGTTTTTATTGGTGAATTCAGCCAGGTCATTCCATTACGGGTAATAATTGGATGATGTCTTGATATAGATCCCATATTTACTGGTGAATTCGATGATCTTGTCCCCAATAAATGGAGTTCTATTATCTGTTACAATAGAATCTAGGACACCAAAGCGGGTAATGAGTCCTTCCATGAAAGAGATGATAGTAGCTTGATTTTCTTTTTTGGTAGGAATAGCCTTCGTCCACCTAGTGAAATAATATATTGCTATCAAGATGTATTTGTGCTCTATAGAGGAATATGGGTCAATGAATAATGAAGTAAAGGCCCCACTACTAAAATAGAGCTTCAACTTGGATCGGGTGCAAAGGCAATGGTCCCTTCCTAGTTCTGCATATCGCTGACAGTTATCACACTTTTGACTTACTTTATGAACATCGACGAATAGAGTAGGCCAATAATATCCAACTCGAATGATTTTCAAAGCCATTAGTCTTCCTACATAATGGCCGTCATACAAGCCAAAATAAAACTCTTCCAATATTTTCTCCTTCTCTTATTCCTTCACACATCTAAGGAGAAATCCGTAAATATTCTGATGAAATAGCTCGCTTGGCAACAAAACATATTTAAGTGCTTACAACCTGAATCTCTAACGTTGTGAAGTGTCAAGGTGTGATGGACACCTACCTAAAGTAAATAATTTAACAAAGTATTTTGTCTAGTCACGACCTATCATAACACGATTTGCACAAATGCTTTCGTCAATATCCTCATTACTGAAGCATAAGTGCAACCAGAAGAATTGTAATGTTATAAAATACAACAAATATTACCAATGGGGAATATTAAAGTATATCTTAATCATTATTTGATTGAAACAATCAACATTTTCTTGTTAGCTTCAGCTAAACTTACTACTTCCTCTAACCATGAAAAAGAGAATTTAACTTCACGACCCTCTATTAAAACCCCTCAATAGGCTAGGCAAATTTGTTCCCTTCCCTTAACGTATGTGTAAACCTAATTTCTTCAAACTTTGTATCAAGGTCTTGTATTTCCACAATGATCTCTTGTATGTTCCATGGAGCCTTTGCTTTCCTCAAAATTTGCATTTATTACTATTAGTGAATCTTCTTCCATCTATACCATGTTCCATTTTATTTGTTTGCATATTTTTCACCCTTCCAAAGTTGCCTAAGCTTTAGCTTCATTATTGGTCTTAAATCTATTATTGAAAATGTAATGTGACAAAATCTCATGCCTATTATTTATAATAATTCCTCCTCCTATTAGTCCCGGATTTCTTTTAGGTGCTCCATTAAAATTCAATTTGACCAACTCCCCTTCCCATCATTTGCACTTTATATTCTTTACCTTCCTTTTGTTTCTCTTGTACCCAACATCATAATTCCATTTGTTGACTTGACTCCATCTATCAAGGCTCTCTTCTTCAAGATTAGGTATTGTATGAGTTGGTAGAATTGGTTTCGACTCCTCTATGGCTAAACAAATATTCTTTTCCATTACCTCTAAATTGCTTTCCTGTCATTTAAATATTCTTTTGTTCCTTTCCAACCATACAATCCAAAGTATTGTATCTTTCGATGTATCCCAAATTATTTGTAACACCTCACTTTAATAAGTGCTTTTCCATTTCTTTAATCATTCTTCAACTCTATCATTCATCAACATGCATTTACCAAACATATTACGAATCCATTGTTATAGTTCCTAGACTATTCAACAATATCCCAAGAGATGGTATATCCTCTCCTCCTTTTTACATAGAACACATTATGAGGGTCCATGAAAACTCATTTTCAATAAGTTATCCTAGGATTAAATTTTCCTTTAACCTACTAGCCATACAAACATTTTATCTTTTGGAATGATCTGACTATCCCAAATATATCTCCATATTCTTGTTGTACTCCTATTTTTTTGGTGCTTTATATTGTATTCGCTTCTTGTTGTGTATTCACCTAAGCTATTCAATTCCCAAATTAGGTTATCCTTGGATCAATTGCCCCCTAGCAACAATGTCTAATATACTTGTAAAACAATCTTCTTTCCATTTGTATCTTCATTCCCGATCCTTGTACATAATGTTTGAAACCCTATCATCATATTTGTCTTGAAATAATCTCATCCATGGTTTCAAAATTGGATCTAGATTGAGTTGTTTTTTATCACACCAAGTATCCATCCAAATAGATTATTTTTCTCCATTTTCCACCACCCATCTTAGACCTTTAATCACTAGATCAATTGATTTTTAAAACCTTTCCATAGTGCATAACCATCTGATAGTGAGAATGCATAAAGATTAAGCTTGGGTCATTGGGCTCAACATTATGAAATTGAAACTTATAATTATATGAATATGTAATTTTAACAAATTATATAGTGATATTATAATAACATTTTGATAATTATACATAATTTTTGTAAGATTTAAATACAATTTGCTTTATGAAAGTCAAAGCATCTAACCATTGGTCCCATACCAATTGATTAGTTAGTCCATGTAATTATTTATTTTATAGAGTTATATATTTTATAAATCAACTTATTTTTAAATTAAAAATATTATTAATATTTTTTTTTAATCATATATATATAAGGGGTTCATATGAGGCTTACAATATGTCATTCATAGTTGGTGGTATTAATCATATATATATATATATATATATATATATATATATATATATATATATATATATATATATATATATATATATATATATATATATATAAAGGGTTTCATATGAGGTTAGTCAACCTACACTAGAGGTAACATATACAACCATGCAAATAATAATTGTTACAAATTTATTACTTTATCTAGCCCCAAAGAATGACTAAAGCAATTTCACTAGTTTTTTTTGTTACACAGGAGAGTTGGTTACAACTACTATTTTTAGTAACTGATCAGCGTAGGGTGGATTGCATCCACCAAACTTATCCATCTCGTTTTTGTTGACCCAATGTGAGATGGGAATCGTCGGTCGCTCAAGATTTGTATCGTCATCGTCGATATGACGCCCACTCAGAGGATTCAGAGCAGACTACTACCTTTGCAAACTAGCACCACCAAGGTTTGAACCTAGGTCTTTTCTTGATAAGTGACCATCCAAACTAGCACTTACCAATCCACCTAACCCTTGGAACTAATTTCACTAGATTTCAACAAAATATAAAAAAAATACTATAAAATTAAACTTTGTAAAAATCTCCTTCACGATATCAATATATTGACACCTACTTTAGGCCTATTTTTGAAGATAAAAACTTATGATGGAAGATTATAGAAATGAGCTCCTAAAAGAGATAACTCATAAGGTGCAAGATAAATGTTTATATGACCTAAATGCATCTTGAAATCTAACTAAAATACAAACATATACCACTTGTTTTCTTGCACAAATTATTTGTGAACCATAAGATATTATAAATCAAGTTTAACAATAATAGAATTGGTTGATTATTATTTGAGAACTACAAGAATAATCTATGGTTTTTGAATATGGCTTTGGCTTGATTGTGTGCCTCATGTAACCTAATTTGTAACATAATGTAATAATCTATTTTTATATGAAACTCTAGGTCTTGGTTATTAGAGCAAATATTGGGTTAAAGAAAGATGTGTAATAATCTATATTTATATGGAACTCTACTGGGTCTAAAATTTGGTTATTAGACCACATATTGAATTTTCTGAAACATATATAAGCAGAGCTGATTGTCATTGGGCCTGGGAAGGATCCTTCCTCCATAGTTGCACATGAATCTCACCTTGTTGCCATCCTCCCACCTCTGTGAGGCAGGGTACTCTGTATCTGTGCCCCTAGACCTGGGGAAGAGCTCACAGAATCTGGATAGGAGTCATCCATTTATGAGGAGTTCTAATCAACCCTCCTCAAAAGTCCCAACTTTGGACCAAGACCAGATCTTGAAAACCCTCCCTTTGCCTCTGAAATTTTCTTGTGGGTCTCTGCAACTGACCTAAAACCAGGGTCCCTTATCACAGCTGGCATGCCCACATGGGTGCTTGGAGGGGAATCAGGGCCATTGAAAAAACCAAGAAAGAAGGATATAGGGACAATCCAAAGCATGGACCTGGCCGTTGGGTTCTTGCTTTTCAGCTTTAGTTGACGTGGACTCACGTGATGTGGATGACATGGACTGTCATCCCCTGTCATTCTGCCTTAGGCCAAAAAGAGAGGTATTGGGCTTTTGTTTTTTATAATTACATATACCGGGACTCTCTGGATATTTCTAAACTACATATATGGCCAGGGAGGGTCCAGCTACAACAGATGTGTCCTTAGCTGGCTCTAAGAATAATCCTGAAAGGAGGATTGTCGGCCCAAGTTTCAAATTTCACTCTTTTCTTAGTCCTTCACCTGACAGGTGTAGATGTAATTTTTTTATTAATTTTTTAATTTTTAGGTGAAATTGTCAGCCAGAGCAGAGGAGGTTTGGTGACGCCTCCAGCAAAAAAAATTGTGCTTTTCAATTGTTTCTTTCTATAATATAATACAATAAATATATTCATTAAAAAATAATATAACAAATGTAATTGGTTTTGGTATTAAAATATTATATATATATTTGATGTAAAATAAGGTTTGAGATCTCAATCAAAGAGTTCAGAGAGTTGATAGATGGTATTCTCCGCCTTGGGGAGTGTTTAAGATTAATATTGATATCTTTTCCAGAGGGAATCTTGGGTATGCAGGTATTGGTGGTGTTGGGAGAGATAGTAGTGGTGCAGCTCTTTTCATATTCTCCTGTTATAAGGAGAAGCAATTATATGAAGGTCCTTGTTATTTGAAAAAAGGTAATGCTCTGGGATGGCGGAAGATAATCTGTGGGTCGGACTCTCAGGTTATTATTAATTTGTTGAAGACTCATAATCTATTTAATGTTTATTGGTAGCTGGCGTTAGTGGCTCGACAGATCATTCAAATTTGTCGGCAGGCATCTGGAGTTTATTTCCTTTGTTCATATTCACAGGGAATGGAATGGTGCCGTTGATTGCTTGGCACTATGGGCTTCTAAGTTTTAGAAAGACTGGAATGTTAGGGAATGGAATCAGCTTCAATTAAATTGTTCTCGTCATCTTGCTAATTTGCTTGCTGCGGATATGCCTGTTTGAGGTTGTTGTTTGTTGGGTGTCTTTTAGTCGAGTGCTCGGTGGTTTTGGGAGTCTCTTTCTTCTGGCCTTTGTAAGGGTTATTGTTTTGGAATTCTCTGCTTCTTGTATGGTTTTATTGATTCAATAAATTTTTATTAACATAAAAAACAAGGTTTGAAATAATGTTGACAAATTTTTGGACTTAGTATCACAATAGTTGTATGCATCACCTTAAACATGTATCTAAATATCTTTGACTATTAGTGTAACTTTATTTTTGACAATCTTAGATACTATTTTGTAAATTTAAAATGACAGGACATTATTAATTTTATCAATTGAACAAATCAACTTCTAATGTACTTAAACAATGTTCTAACTCTATCAAGAGTACCATTGAGGTTAAACAGGGTTGTCCCCTCTCACTAACCCTCTTTGGTATTTATATCAACGAGCTTGAGGATTTCCTTCAGTATCACACTTATGCAAATGACAATTGTTTTTTTCATCATGTGCATATTGCTATTCTTCTTTTCATCGATGATGTGATTATCCTCTCCCACTCTACCGAGGGCTTATAGAGACAACTAGATGCTCTTGGTTGTTTTTGTGATATTCGACCACTTGTCAATCTCAGCAAAACAAAGTCCATGATTTTTAACACTTATAGAGATGCTACCTCCAAGTTCTAGTTTTTCTAAAAAGGAGAACCAGTAGATATTATTGCCTCTTACACCTACTTAGGGGTGCTATATTCTGGACCTTCTTTTAGCCTGAGACTTGCCTCTCTAATCGTGTCTTTGCAAGGGCTATGCTTCCCTCTCCAGTCTAGTACGTCAATTCTTTCAGACCCTTTTTCAGGATATCCCTTCAAAGATGCATCTCTTCAATGCCATTGTTCGACCCACTGCCACATATGGGTCTAAGGTTTGGGCGCCCAGTTTACAATCCACTGATTCGGCTCGCTTTGAGTGGGTTCAAATTTTGATGCTCCAATGTCTAATCTATTTCAAACGGACGATCTCCCAATGCATTGTCTAGGCTGAGTTCGTTGCTCCACCCCTTCATCTTGAATGCATCTTTCAGTTCATACTCTACATTCATAGACTCAAATCCATAGGGATCTCTACCTATGACTGTGAGGGGTATCTATTTCTAGCCCTTTGCTCCTCTAAGGACATTGCCTCTTCAGGATCATCTAGACATCGACGTTGCTAGTTCTCTGAGACATGCTTGCTACTCTAGTCTATTGGTTTGTCTATTGATCATCTATTGATCATCTATTGATCATCTTCCTCCCTTCAAACACACTTTAGCTGACCCTTCTCAATCTTGTCCTTTGAAGGAGAGCACTCATAGGTTGGCTCGAGCTGATATTTATCTATAATACACTCTAGTCACATGGACTTCTCCTTCACCACTTAACCCCAAGTTGGCCTTCTATGTAGAGCATTTTCTTTAGGTAGTTGATGGCACCATTTGTCATCCCTCCTACCTTTAGTTTCATTGGTCACATGGCTTGAGGACCCCTCTTGGACAAATGAGAGTACGTTCCCACCATTTTCGTATCGAATTTGATCACCATATCCCATGTGAGGATCGTGTTTGTCATCTATGCTCCATCAAGGAATCGAAGTTTGACGACCACTTTCTCTGCAGGTGCCCTATTTATTACGAGTTCCAAGGGAGATTCCACTACTTATTCAAAGAATCCGACAATTATCTCTCCACCTTCTTTCGATGTCTCGATCACCGATGTTTGGCCCTTTATATTCTAGAGGTTGTCTAACTTAGGTGCAGGTCTCTACAAGATACTCTTGCCACTACTAGGTTGATCACTTCCTTCTTTCAGCCCATTAATTTTATTAGAGGTGTCAAGCACCCTCGAGACACTTCTAGCTCTCACACAGACAACGACATGTCAGTTCATTTATGTTCTTCACCATGCACTACCATCTAGGTCCCTTAGTGACCTCCTTGCCCCAAGCGCCTCAGATATTTTTTTGACCAACATCAAGGCAACTCCTTATGTTTGTTGTTGAGACAGCATAGGCAATCCCTTATTACCACTTTCTTCATGGACACTAGCAGTCCTTCAACCTTGGATGTCAGGAGTGATTCGATATTGTAATCTTAGGGTTTGAGTTTAGGGCTTTTTTCCCCACACCTCCTTACCCCTCCATTCGTTTGTTCGCTAATTTGTCATAGTCAAATTTCTTTTTTAGGATCCTTCTCCGTAGTTCTCTATTTCTTTGACTGTACTTTCGAGTCCCTTTGAACTTATTGGTCACCCATGGACATTAATATAATTATCTATCTTATCTTATCAATTGCATACGATAATTATTGAATGGGTATAGACCACACATCACAATATGCTTACTTTGGGAAGGATTTAGTTTTTTTTAATAATCTTGTAATCAAATTTGAAAATCGCTTGCCCTCCAGTGTATTGAATGGTAAGATTGAGAATTCAAAAATTAAAATAAAAAAGTGATTAAGAATTGTACACTTAAGCACATAAATTAGATTGGCAACAAGACTCAAAATTGTGACCCTAAAAGCCCTTAATACTATTTGATCATATATAAAAACTAAAATAAAAATAATATTTTATACAAAATTTAATTTTTATTTTTCATCCCTCAACCTTGAAGTGCACAAAGTAGTCTAACTTTTGGTTTAAAGGCTAGCTGAAAGTTCTACCTATGAAAAACTAATGTAAATAATACATCTAATGAACTTAATAAATATAAGAACTCCATATTTAAAGGAGTATTATGATTTAATATGTAACCATTACATAAGATCAAGTGTTATTAGGAACAATGATATCAACCAATTTTATAATAAACATAACTTTATATATATATATATATATATATATATATATATATATATATATATATATATATTTCTTAGTAAATAAATGCAAAATCTATAATTAAAAGAGTAATATGATCCATTACTTGATTGTTATATTTTTTTTCTTCTTAAAGAATATGTAATTTTCATTTTTGGGTTTGAAAAAAAATTACAATGTTATGGATATGAAGTACCCTCAAGAATTTCAATTACATTTTATCTAGGAATTGGTAAACTAATGTGAAAGGAGTATTGGCCTCCTTGCTATAATATGTTACAATCAACTTACAATCCAAAAATAGAATCCTAATAACAAGACTAACAAATGGAAAGCAAAAATAACTTCTTGATAAATCACAAATGACTCTTGTCTAAATACAAAAAATGAGGAGAACTCAAGTTCCAATTCTAAAGACAAATGCTATTTAAAGCCTATCTTTCTATAAAATAAAGACAGGGATCCCTTTCAAAACCTTTTACTCAAGATTAAGTGTTATGAGGAAGAATAATAGAAACAAATTTCATAACAAACACTACTCAACTTATGCATATGTGTTTTGCTCAAGTGGATTTGTTAATCTCGTCATTTAATAGATACAAGTGTATCAAAATGAAAACTCTAGATCGGTATCAAAATGAAAACTCTAGATTTCAATAGATCAGACTTAAATTCGTATGGCATTAATATGGGAAGTAATTAATATAATCTATTTATTATTAAATTTATTTTTGTAGACATGGACATAATTTTCTCCAATTTATTATGGAGCAACCATATTTTATTTTTAAATTTAAAATTAAAATACATTATTATTTAAAAGTACAATTAAAAATAAAAATCATATAATATATTTTGAGTTCATGATACATCTTAATTTATAGTAGTTTTAACTCCTAAATCTCTAGTAATGATTTGATTCTCATTAAATATAAATGACATCATAACATGAAAAAATATATTTTATTTTAACCTTTAATAAATCATAATTTTCAATAATAAATATTAAAAATTCTTAATTTTTGTTAATTGAATTGAGTGAAATCTATATTCAACATCACCTCTAATAACATAAAATTTTAAATATAAAAACATTTTCATAATAATAATATATATTTTTGAATTAATGAAAGCCTAAATTACTTTAGGTTGCAATAAATAATTAAAAGTTATAAACTATAAAAACTTCGAAAGATTAATCAAAAATATTTTACAATTTCAATGTTTTCAAGACATCAAATACGATAAATATATCTTAATTATGCTTTCCACTTCCACACTAAATATCATTGATTATTAAAATTGAAAAAGAAACACAATTATATGAATATATATTTTTAAGATTTGGTTAGTGTGAGAAACCCCTATGATCGACGCTCAAGGTTGGGCATTCCCATCCCACCATGACCTCTCATAAGGAGAAGAGTTGAGCTTATCAATAGGGGTCAAATACACAACCATACACACACCCATCCCCTCACACACTCGCCAATGCCTGTTGGACATTTTGAGTCCCTAAGCTAAGAGTTGTCATTGATATCAAAAAGATCTATGTAAGTAAGCACTATGTTTGTGTTTCACAAAGAGCTTCATGAGAAGCAAAGGTTTTTGATCAAAGGTTCAAGAAGGGATGCATGGCATTTGGTTCCAAAAGGAGCTTCAAGGGAAGCTTTGCAAAAGGTTTTTATTTAAAACCATGGATGGTTGAAATGGGTTTTTCTTAAAACCCAAGTTGACTTTTCGTTTCATCGAAAAATGTGCCCCGATGATGGAGAAATTTAATTTTAAAGGTTTTATTTAAAACCATGGATGGCAGATTTGAAATGGGTTTTTCTTAAAACCCAAGTTGGTTTTTCGTTTCATCGAAAAAGGTGCCCCGTGATGGAGATATTTAATTTTAAAGATTTAGTTTAAATTTTAATTTATTTAAAATTAAAATTTTAATTTTAAAATTAGAATTAAAAGTTTATCCACCGACGTCATGACGGAAGTTTAAAAAAGGACAACGTTTCCAAAGCAAAGGGAAGGCATATAAATATGCCATTGAATTTTTTAATTCATTCATCCTTGCTCGTTGATATTTGTGCTTGGTATTTACGAAGAAAAAGAGCTTGTGTTTTTCGTTTAAGTGACGCAGTGAACATTAAAGGGAGACATCGACCACTTCCCAAAATGCATTGGGTAGCGTGGTCTAGTGGCAGCTTGGATTGTGCAAAGGTGTTGGTGACAAGGAGGTTGTGCGTTCGATTCCCGCAAGCATCATTTTTGGCTTTGTTCTGTTGAGGCGCCCAAGGCGCATACTTTTCGCTTGGCGAAAGAGGGTGAAGGATAAGAAGCGGGTGGCGCTTCTTTTTCACCAATGAGCCCGTAGCTCGTGCGACAACTTGGTCATGGCTAGGGTGTTCGTGTTGGGGCAAGACGAGGGTTTGATTCCCCTCAAGGCAGGTATTAAGGTTTTTATTAATCTTTTGTTTGGATTGCCTAAGGTGGAGTGATAAGGGGTAAAGGTGCTTCGTTAGTTGATTTGTTGAGTAACCTTAGGGAATAAGGTCATGGTGGTTGTTTGAGTTGTGAATTATTTTTAATTGTGATTTTTTAAATTGTTAGGAGTAATAAGGGTTTTTGATAAAGTTCTTTTTAGTGAAAGTTATTTTGAGTAAGGGTTTTCTTTTAAAAAGAATTTTGGTGGATGTTAAAATAAAGTATGAGTAACAAGGTGTTATTTGGATATTATTGTTGTGTTATTACTCAATATCTCTAATCCTTGTTAAGAGTTGAAAAAGAAAGTGTGTTGAGTGTGACGGATTTAGTGGAAAACTCATAAGGCATCAAAAAGGTTTGAGTAATACTCTCCATTGATTTTATTTGGGTGGTTGATTTTTGAAATATCAATGGAGTGAAAAAGATTGATTGTGGTTTCCTTTTCAAAAGTGGTTGAGTTAATGCTTCAAGGTTTTTTGGATTGTGAGTTGTGATTAAACCTTGTTTGATAAGCATTGTTGTTTAGACCATTGGTTGAGTGAAGTACTTTGAGTTTATGCTTCAAGGTTTTCTGAATTGAGAGTTGTGATTAAAACCTTGTCTTATTAGCATTGTTGTTGAAGCCAATCGGTGATGCAAAGAACTTGAACTTGAGTTAGAAAAGAACATGAGTATCATTGTTATGTAAGATTTGTTGTTGAGCATTGTTGGAAACATTTTGAGTTAGTCGATTCATGCTTGGACTAGGGTTTGTGAGAAAGAGTTTTTTCCTGAAGTAATTGGTTGAGTAGAGTTGATTGAGCCTAGTCAAGTGGTTGCATGAAGTGGTTGTTCAAGTTCCATGAAATAAACTATTATATGAGATTGAATTAAGATTGAGTTGAGTTGAGATTGCTTTGAGTTGAGATTGGGATTTGAGTATAGAACATATTGAGTCTCTAAAAATTCTCTTTATGCTTCTATAAGATTGAGTTGAGTTGAGATTGCTTTGAATTGAGATTGGGATTTGAGTATAGAACATATTGAGTCTCTAACAATTCTCTTTATGCTTCTATGAGATTGAGTTGAGATTTTGTTGAGCTGATTTGAGGTAAGTCTTTGAGAAGGCTTGTGGACTATTTTTGTGTAAGCTTGCTATGCAGATTTGAGCAAGTCCTAGAGAGGACTTATTGAGCATATTGGGACAAGTTTTGTGTGAGCTTGTTGAGCAGATTTGAGCAGGTTCTGAGTGAGCCTATTGAGCAGATTTGAGCAAGTTCTGAGTGAGCCTATTGAGTAGACTTGAGTAGGTTCTGAGTGAGCCTATTGAGTAGATTTGAGTAGGTTATGAGTGAGCCTATTGAGTAGATTTGAGCAAGTTTTGAGTGATCCTATTGAGCAGATTTGAGCAGGTTCTAAGTGAGCCTATTGAGCATATTTGAGCAAGTTCTGAGTGAGCCTATTGAGCAGATTTGAGCAGGTTCTAAGTGAGCCTATTGAGCAGATTTGAGGAGGTTTTGAGTGAACCTATTGACAGAGCTTTGGAGGTGACAGAGTACATAGGACAGAGTCTTAGTGGATAGAGATCCAACAGCCAAGACAATTGAAGACATATTTGAGTGAGGAGTCTTCAAGTGGAGAGATATCCACCAGTCAGTGCATCAGAGAGACAGAGTCTTCTAGAATATCACTAGCCAGAGCAGAAGGAGAAAGAGTTCTCTTGTGGAAGAGATCCACGAACTTAGAATTTAGGGGATTAGCATCTCCTTTGGACAGAGGTCCATAAATATTGTAATTGGAAAGGATTCCCAAGAGATTTATTGAGAAAGTTTTAGCAAAATATTTTTTTCGTGGTGTAGCTCGCATTAGGTGAACCACGTAAATTGTTGTGTCACTTTTGTGGATGGTGTTTTGTGCATTGCTTTGATTACTGCTATTGATACTGCTATCTATACATTGCATAATATTGAATTGAAAAGAAAAATAAAAAATGGTCTTATATTGTTCACCCCCTCTCAGTATAAGCTTGTGTTCTTCCATGTCGCGGTTTGAACTTTGAACTTTTCGAAGAAGAGCCAAAGCTCGAACCGTTGTGTCGTCCCTCTCGGATGCAATTATATGAATATCACTTGAGTTTAAATATTTATGGTACAACAAACATTACCTTGGTAAGGCAACCTATGATTATGTAGTTTATCAAAATGATATGACAATATGCTTAAGGTGTAATATGGGTAAAGTAATTTGTATATAATAAATAAAAATATCATTTATAAAAATATTAAATTAAAACAAATAATATTTGATTAAATAAAAATATTATAAAATGAGAATTGAATATGGGGATATGAGGAGAGAGCAATAATCAAATTTTCAAGGAGTCCCAAGGGGGATAGCGCAACGGTTTGGGCTTTAGCTCTTCTTCGGGAGGTCCAAGGTTCAAACCGTAGAGTGGGTGAGTGTGTGAGGGGGTGGGTGTGTGTTCAAAAAAAAAAATCAAGGACAATGTTTTTTTGACCAGTTTAAGGGTTGGGAATGCCTTAGAGGAGAAATTTAAAGCTTCCTTAAAGATTAAAAAATAAGACCTCAATTTAGGAATCCCAATCCTTCAATATTGGAAAACTATCAATATCTCTCCTCAATCTCCTTTGAAGCCTACTAGAGGTAATGTGAATTGAAAAATACCTCCAAAAGATTGGGTAAAGCTTAATTTTTATGGAGCTTCAAAAGGGAATTTGGGAGTTGCTAGCGAAGGGGGACAATAAGAGATGAGACAACTGAATTTTTGTTAGCCTATGCTAAACCTCTTGGCACCCAGACTAATCATTTTACAGAGGCAAGAGCTTTCTTGTTGGGCACTCGCTTGTTATTGCAAATGAAAGCAATTGAAGGCGATTCATTGAATATAGTGAAAGCCTTCAAAGAAGAATAGGAAGTGAGTTGGACAACAACAAAGATGATTGATGAATGGAGAGTGAATTTAACACAACTCAATTCTTTCAGAATTCAGCGTATCTATCAAGAAAGGAATGAAGCTATAAATGTTATGACCAATATTGGAGTTTCATTGGAAGAGAGTAGAACCTAGACAAATAAAATTTTCCAATTATTGCAGGAGATAAAGGTAAAGGAGAAAATAAGAAATGTACCCCTTATGGAGCAACAAGGAATAATCAGATTGGATAATGCTCACACAAATGATGGAAACTAACAAGATTAGGGCAGTACAACTACAATTGACTATGAATGAGGAAGGATATATAACTGAAGTGAAGAAACAAAAGTTTTTTTTGTGTTGTTGTGGGATGGTCATGACTGTATCTTACATATTTTGATGTTTGGTTTGTATTTGATTGTGTTTTGATCATATTATATTTTATTTCACCACCAATATATGTTTGTAAAGGCGGTTTTGTAAATATCAATAAGTTTTGTAGCCAACATGTGGTTTTTTGTTGACTTCTTGTGTTGAACGGTTTATCTTTCCAACTTATTGTAAGGGTCTTGGGACCCTAAAACCCTTTCCTACCACAATAATAATAATAATAAATATTATAAAACCTTTTTATATCAATTGGTTATGTGGGATGCCAATGGAGGTATAGTTCAATGGTTGAGACATATGGATGACATAACTCACATCAAGGTTGAAATCCTCGTGGCACCAAATATACTTTATAACTTAATGTCACTAAGTTGATGTCAAAAAAAAGAAAACTTTTTTAAAACCCTTTAAAACAAATAATAAAATAATAAAAAAATATAAATTTGGTTATGTGGGATTGAACCACCCCTCCAATACATCATAACCACGGCTTGACAATATGCTTAAGGTGTAATATAGGTGAATCTATTTGTATATAATAAATAAAATATATTATTTATAAAATACTAAAATATTACAAATAATATTTAATCGAATGAAAGTATTTTTTTTCTATTTGATAATTATGTATGCATTACTTGACAAGATGTAAACCTAGGTCTCTTTTTTGGAAATTGAGGAATAATGCCATTTGATAATATATATTTTTTCAATGGATTATATAGGATTCAAAATGGTCGTTTCAAACCTTGGTCTTGGTCTCTTCTTTGAAGAATCTAACTAATTAACTTAACACCATTTAATTTTTCAACGAGTTTACACATGTTTTTACTTTAGACCTTTCATACTAAGTGGGGTTTAAACCTTGGACCTCTCAAAAAAGCCAAAACCCTTAACATTGTAGTAATTTTAATATTGTTTAATTAACATGAAACTTTTTTTTATTTGGTTATTGTGAGAAACCTTTATGATCAACGCCAAACCCACAGGCCCGAGCAGTCTCCTCCCAACCATGACCCTTCGTAAAAGCGAGAGCTATACTTATCAATAGAGAATTTAACACAAATCTACTACACACCCACCCTTCACACAATCGGTTTGAACCTTGACATGAAACTTTTTTTATTAAAATATAATTTTATAATTTTTATTTTATAATGTATATTAATTTATGTGTTGTCCACGTAAAAATATATACACTAGGTAAGATATAATAGATTTATAAAGCATCACATGTAATAAAACTTTGCTAGTTCCAAATATTAAAGCTAAATAAATTTGTTGATTTAACATGGGATTACAAGATTCATATGAATAAAAAAAAAAAATGTGAAGTTAAAAGATTATTGTGAACACCATATCATAGAAAATATCCCTTGAACAATAAATTATATTTAAAGAATATAATTTATTTATATACGTTAAAAAATAAAATATTGATAATAATTAAAAGTTTTTATATAATTAAAATTTAATATCTTAATTTTATTAAGATATTTAGATGCTTAGTTGTTTTTCAAGTTTTTTTTGTTTTTTTAATCATATTTACATCCTTTATGTACTCAAATATATATTTATTTTTATTTTTTTCAATTGATTATAAGGGATTGAAAAGAAACTACCGTATTACATTATTACCACGCAGTGGTATTATAAAAGTCTATCACTTAGCAAGATATGAACTTGGGTCTCCTCCTTGAATGTTGAAGAATCTAGTCGGTTAAACTAATATCATTTAATAATATTATTTAAAACTTGTCATTGTTGAATTGTTTATTTTATTAAACCTCAAACTCACTAAATACATCTTGATTTTGATATTAATAAACATTTTTACAACCTTTACAAAATAAACACAATTTCAATATACTTGATCATGATCTTTTTATATAGTTTTAAATTATATGGTTTAAAAACAATATGATGTCAGTTCTCTTTAATATCTATGTGATCATCTATATCCTTAATTATATCAAGCAAATTCATGTTTTTTATATAGTTTAAAACAATATGATGTCAGGTTTCTTTAATATCTCTGTGATCATCTATATTTTTAATTATATCATACAAATTTATGTTTTTTTATATAGTTTAAAACAATATGATGTCAGGTTTCTTTAATATCTTTGTTATTTGTGTTTTATACTTTTTTTCAATGTATGGTAAGTAAGATGTGTATTTTTATTTTCTTTTATTTTTTAATTTTTTATTTTATTTTCCATGTCTTTGAAATTTGTGTGTTCCTAATATTAAAGTTTGCATTTTTTTTTAGATTTTCCATTTCCTCTTATAAAGATTATCACAATTCTAATTCATTGGTGATAATAAGGTGATGATAAGGAACAAGATTGTCTCCCTAAAACATTTTAGGAATATAGTTTTGACCTTTCATTTAAGAGACTCAAATTCAATTTACTCTAAAGTTTATTTTTAATAAACCTTTTTGCAATATCAGAATACAATCTTTAAAAATAAACACATCAAATTAGATTCTTTCTTCCCTGATACAATAATAAACTTAATATTCTTACATATAAATATATCAATAAACTATAATTTAAAAAAAAAACAATATACATTAATATTATACATTTATCTTTTTCACATTTAAATATTAAACTTAACTTAATATTCTCACATATAAATATATTAATAAACTATAATTTTTTTTATAAAAACAATATACATTAATATCATACATTTATCTTTTTACCATTTAAATATTAAACTTAAAAATTTCAAAGATTACATTGCACTACATCAGCACACTGTTTGATAACATAACATATCTAGCAGCACATTAAATAATTTATGTTACTTATCTTTGCTTGTCTGAAGAGCAACGCTAGTTTATTGTCTTCAGTGGCCACCATTGCACTCGGACCATGTTTTTAATTAATCATCTGCATAGCCGACAATAAGACTCTAAACTCATGTTATATATTCTAATACTTCATTAACAGCTTGTTGAAGACAAAAGTCTGATATTTATAGCTTTCGTTTGACTCGTGGTAATTTAATGAGCAACATCTTTTGTGGAGAACTTGGCTCTACAAAATATCATATATAAAGTCTTCTCCTATCCCCATCATATCTCAACATTTTGTTAATTTGTCTCAAATGTCAGGTTGTGATCCATTATTCAAGAGCATTTAGAGGATCTTAAAAGATATTGATTGATAGTAATTGAGTGTTTGTTAGTGGATGTTTGTAGGTGGTTTGTCTTAGTTTAATTTTCTATACAATTGGATCTGTTGACTTCCTCTTTAACTGACAAACTAAAATTTGTAATAATGACAACCAAATTCAATTCGAAATCATATCTTACCATAAACGAAAAATACTACAATTTTTTTTTAAAACATATAAAAATACAAACACTGTAGTTCTAAATGCCTTAAAACCCCACCATGATATGGAATGTAGCGAGGCTTTTGAATATTCATAGAGAGATATATATTAATATTATCTAATAAATGCTATCCAAATGTGAGGCAAAACCAATTGAATGCACAGCTACCCCAATAAATACCACTGTTTTCCTTTAAGAATTTAGTGCACCTTAAAAAAAAGCCCACATTCAATTTTTATTTTTAATTCATAATCCTTTTAAAGTTTTAAAGTTATGTTTGATATGACCATAGGTTGGGGCTTTTTTTTCTGAGGTTACATACACTGAGTAAAAGTAAGGGAATTTGATTCTCAAGGCTTTTAAAGTGACATGTAAGACTGTTCTTATGCTTTTGTGGCGTCTTAAGAAAGGAATCTATGTCTTCCTTTTTGTTCTTTTAAAAAGAGATTTGTGAGGAAAATTCACGTACCAAGTTGGCGCACACGTGTTTTCACAATAATGATAACCTTTACAAACATATATTCAAACCATACTCAAAATACTTCAAGATATATGGTAGTTATAATGTTCCAACATAAGCATCCCGTAGTGGTTATAATATTTCAACCATAATTATCTTAAAATATTCCATCCATAAATTTTGTATTTAGTTTAAAAAATATTTTAACCATATAAAGGACCATAAGAATTAGGTAAGCATTTTCTTTCCTGTACCTGCAATAGAATCAAATTATGAAGCCCTCAATACAAACATATCGAATCTTCAAGATAACATTTATGAGGTCACTTTTAAACAACTAGAAAGGCAATGGGATAAGATGCCAAATTAGAGCATTGAGGATGACAAAAGAAATTATGATTTATGAACATACAATTTTAGGTACATTTTTGTCTTGTTAGATTTTCATCTCAAAAATTTATATGCCAATCACAATAGAAAGAATGATCAATATTATACTAACATTGATATGTTGTTAATTTTTCATTTCAAATATTTATATTTAAATCATAAAAAAATCATTTTATTATATATAAAAAATTATTTTAATTATACTCATTATACTTTATTTTCTAGACATAAATTTGATCTTAAAGTTCTTAACCACAAGCAAAGAGTCGTGAAAATAATTTGCCATGAAAGGGCCATGGGAGAGCTTTAGATTCAACATCATAATAATGACTTTTACATGTCAAGTAGCAGTTTTCAACATTTCTTCCTTTCACATGTGGCTTTATTGATCATCCTATCAATATGGCACACAATAAGGCATTGGTTGGTTAGTTTTAAGAGAACTGTGTTCCTTCAAAGTTGGTAGATTTGGACCGTGAAAATAATGACAATGTCAAAATCAGTTTAGTTATTCCATTCAATCTCAATCTCATCAGTAAGGATAGATGGAACTTCTAATGTGTTTTGTCCAGCAATGATCCAGAGATTGTCAAAGACTCTAAAGTATAGACAAATCAAGAGCCAACACAATCAAATCTACCTAAATGGCTTTAGATCGCCTTCTAACCTTGTCACGTACAAGAATAATTAGTATTTAAAATGCAAGCATGCCCATATGCCTTCCTTGCTAGGGAAGATTCTCCCCCATGACAACCCAAAACTTAGCTTTCAACTTTATATGGTCACTCTCCAATTACATCATATCATTATCTTAAAATACCATCTAGTTAATATGAAAAGAGTATATTATGCTTAAAATAAACAATTTTTAAAGTAACTTGAACTATAGTATATCCCGTGATATAGTTGGGACTACAATTTTTGGAATATAACATGGGACCACATTTTATGGGGCGTAGTAACATAGGCTCATTTTTTATGACTTGAGATGGAAGGTCAACAACATAATGTTTAGAGAGTGTCTCTAAAGACAAAATAAATTGGTGGTATAACATGGGACCACATTTTCTAGGAGTATAACATGGGATCACATGTTTTTTTTGGAGGCATGTAATATGGGGCTCAACAACATAATGTTGGAGCATTTTTACACAGAAAAATAAATATTTTTAACTTTACAATCACATTATTTTTTTTAGTGACTGTCAAACAGAGGGTTTACTACTCTGACTAAATCTATTTCACCTCGTTATTGTTGATTCGATATGAGGGGGATCACCGGTCACTCAGGGTTTGGTCACTCGGGGTTTGTATCATCGTCATAGATTTTGCATAGGTTTCGTATCATCGTTATAGGTTTCACACACACTCGAAATATTGAGATCATACTACTACCTTTGCAAACAAGCTACCCAAAATTTAAACCTCAATATCTTCTTGATATTTGCACGACTAAAATACTACAAACATTTAATTTCTGGTGTTACATAATTTTTTTAAATATTGAAGATACTCCTACTTTTAACAAGTACACATTTATAGAAATAACCTGCATAAACATGATTATTGAGTCTGACGTATATATATTATAATACATGCTTTTTACCTATTAAATTATATTAATTAAAAAATAAGTATGCAATTTAATGTATTAAAAATTATATTTAATTTATTATTTATAGTGTTTAAAAATATTATTTTATTAAGATGTGATGTATAAACAATAGAGGTGGAGTTTCAACATTGTAAAAGTTGTAGCAAAAAAAGTATAAAAAAAGAAGATAGTGCGAAGTTTTGAAAATATTATTCTATTAATATGCAAAGTATAAACAATAAAGGTGGAGTTTCGACATTGTAAAAGTTGTAGCAATTTGGAATATTTGTATTCACACGAAGAATATATCAAAAATGAAAATAAAATATTTAAAATTTTTATTAAAATAATGTAGGTATTTAACTAGAGCAACTCAATTAAAATGGGAATTAAATATTTTTGTAAACTTTCAAATTGTAAAAAAAAGAGTTGTTATCTTTAAGGGTGGGACTTAAATACAACTTATTGTTTTCCAACAAAAAAAAAAGTTGTAAATGATTGAGTGGATAGTTTGTTACGAAGAGTTCACCTTCGTCGAGATGCTCGATCTTTCGCTTGCAGTGAGGGATTCACCGAAGGTAGCCAAGAAAAACGACAACACTAAATGTTGCTAAGGGTTTCGAAAAAAGCTTGCAACAGGGAGAGATTCATAGGTCCGTTAGGGTTTATGATGGGAATTTAGGGTTTTAGGAAACTTTATTTGTTGGATTCTAGGATGGAGGGTTTCAACAAAGATGCATGCATTGAGCCAAAAATGAATTTTAAAGAAGCAATCCGTGGAGGACCACCTCAAACAAGAGGGGAACACAATCAACAATTACCAAGGAAACCATTGAGGATGCCAAAGGTTGATTCAAGGAAAACAAAGATGGGTTGCATGAAAGCAACTAATGGATCCCCAGTAGTGAAGTTGGAAATAACGGATGTCTAAGAAGGAATATATGTGATAGAGAGGAAAGGCCTAATTTGTCGATTCATGGGATTTCGACCGACTCTTGCTACCTTCAAGCAATGGGCTGCCAAAAACTGGAGCACTAAAGGTAAGTTCCAAATTTTTACTTACCCTAATGGCTACTTTCTTATTTGTTTTGTTAATGAAGAAGATAGGGAGAACATTTTTCAAGGGGGGCCATGGTTTTTTGGTAGGGCAAGGCTCTTCATGAAGCCTTGACATACCAAGTTCAAAGCTGAGGAAGAAATGCCATCAACTGCCCCTGTTTGGGTCCGTTTATTTGGTCTTTTGATAGAATTGTTGGCAGTTTTGTAATATGCCACATTAAAGTTTTGATGAATTTTTATTGATGTAAAATCGGTAAATATCGGCAAATATATTAATAGCTAAATATGAAGTGTTTTCGGCCTATATGGAATGTTACAGTTTTTGTACATATTAACTTTGTGTTTTTTATGCATCTCTTGCTTTGAAATAATATTCACAGATAACAGTATGAGAAAAATTTAGTAAAAGTCCTCAGATGTGGTCACAGAGAGCATTGCTTCAGGGTTCATCGTTAGGTGAAAATGATTTCATTGTTTTAAAAATTGGGTTGTTATGCAAAAGAGCGGCAAGGGCGCGTTCACCTCTAAGTCGAGGCGACTGACGCGTTCGCCCCATTCTGGGGCGAACGTGATTTTTTTATAAAGCAAATGGAGGAAAAGGGCTAAGTTTCGAATGAGGATGCTTTCACCCCAAATGAGGGGCGAAAGTCCCTTTCGCCCCACTTTGGGGTGAAAAGCCATTTTAAAATTAATATGGGAGGCGCCCGAAGTCGACGTGCAAGCAAAATAAAATGTAGTGCATTCACCCCAAGGTAGGGGCGATAGCTTCATTCACCCTACTTTGGGGTGAACGTCATTTAAAAATTGCTTAATGGAGAAGTTGACAAGTCAACAACAAGTTCACCCTAGGAGGGGGGTGAACGTCACATTCACCCTCCTTTGGGGCGAAGCTACATAGAGACGACTTCACCAATTTCTTGGGATTTTATTTTCACCAAGAGATCAAAGCTACATTCGCCCAAAGTGATGGGCGACAACGCCTTTCGCCTCCTTTTGGGGTGAACGTGCATTTTTAAAAGTTAAATGTCTTATGAAGAAATATGAAGTTTTGGATCATCATTTTTGAAGACGAAGCATCAGAAGGTGAATGTAATAGTGAAGTCGGAGGGGAAAATCTATCCATGAATTACGATGGTGTAAGTATTTAAAGGCAACGCTTTCACTCATTTTCTATTTTGAGCAAATTCGAGTTCAAGCATCAACGTAATTTTTCAAAGGTGCCCATATAGGTGAATGAAAGGCATTTAATTATTGGGGCAAAAAGTAGCCAAAGTTGTGAGTTTCAAGGTGAAGAAGCTACGATTTTTAAATCACCAGATGATTTTTATGAGTTTCGAAACATTCCAAACGAAATTGAATTTCCAAGGAATTAAGAAGGCCCCAAGTCAACGACCAGGTTTGCAGTTTTTCGTGCACCAACACTAGGATATGTTGATTTCCTGGAGATTTTACCCTTAAAAACTAGATCGCTGCCTCAAGAGAAATATTTTCAAGGACTTCAAGGAGGAATTGTCTCACCAAGGTCCTTGATCTATGAACATTTTGTCTTCATATGTATTTAATGAAAGAGGTAAAATCCTCTATAAATACTAATCAATTTTCATTGTAAAAGGAGGTTAGACATTCTGTAGAAAAACTATTCAAGTTCTCTGCATCAATAGAAGATACTTGGCTTCTGAATTTGCAAGTGATATTTGTGTGTGATTTCCTTCTATTTTATGCATTTCTATTTTATGCTCATATTCATTATCTATTGTTAAGTTTAAATTTTGCATCTGAATTTGAATATTACTAGTGAGAGAGTGAGTTCTGGAATGCGATCCTGGAGGTTGTCTTTGCAAGGTTGTAAGTAAATCCTGTTGCCTTCTTTTATTACATGTTGCTTCAATGCTTGAGTGGAATTCCTGCTGCTAGTCTGTCCCCAATCCTACACCTTTGGCTTGTGGCCATATTTCCCATTTCTTTTTATTATTTCCAATTTCTTTCCTACAACTCTAGTCTTAAACCAGTGTAGGATTTAGTAAGGGAGCCAACCCTCTCTAGAGATTGGCATGGAGGACATTCCTTTCCTCTAACCTTTCAATGTTGGCCATGTCTAGGGTGCACAAATGCATGTTTGTATAATTAGGCAGATATTTGACCAACAATTTTTGGCATACCCGGTGGGACCTCAAAAGTTCCACTTTCAATAGTATTGAGGTTTGATGTTCACCTTCATGTTGTATAATTAGAACATATGGTGACTCGATTATACCCAGAAGCCTCCGAACGTGAAGGCAACGAAAGTTGTGCTTCATGATCACAAGATCGAAGGCCAAAAATCCTGAAGATCCCATTGAGTTCTATGAACTTGACATCGAAATATTAGGTGAACACCCTAGGTTAGTTCCTTCACCTTACACGTCATCCACAACATCCTCATAAATAGTTGGTGTATTCTCTATTCCTTCAAGTCTAGCTAGTACTGCTACTAGTATCCCACCTCCTCAACCTCATACACCAGTTCAAATGGCTCAGAACCCACCACCATAGTAGCCACAACCACCAAGGTAATTCCCAACATGGAATAGCTCAGGAGCCTTGAATTTACAAGCACAAAATCCAGTTCCTCAAGCAGCTTTGAAGGCTTTGCCTACCTATGATGGTACTGGTAAGACCACTTATGAGCATATTCAAGATGTGGCTTCCTTGGCAACAATCCATGGTATCACGGATGAAGACATTATGGTAAGGTTGTTGGTGTTATCACTTAGAGGAAAGTTGTTATACTAGTACCGATCGTTGCCGCCCGCCACTATCACCACATGGGATCAGTTGGCAGAATTTCTAATCAAGAATTTTCATGAGCAAGTTGATCCATTCTCCTTGCTGCATCAATTTACAATGATCCAAAGACATCCGCAGGAGGAGATAGTGGACTTCAACATCAGATTCACTCGAAGTTGGAAAAGAGTTCCTGATGGTCTTCGGCCCACCCATGAACAAGTTATATTTTACTATCTCAAAGCATTCAACTCGACATTGGTATGGCTATCTGATAAGCCAATGTAAATACATTTCCAGATTTGTACATGCAAGTGCAAAAGGCCGAAGCGGACTTGATCACCATAGGCAAGCTTCCTCCAAAGGTCACTATGCCTATCCTTCTCGATCTTCCACAATATTTATATTCAAGTGCATTTTCATAGCCCATGCCTTCTATGTACCCAGTTCCCTCATGGAGCTCGAGTCCACCTCAAATCGCTTCGATTCCTATCCCACAACTTCCTGCTCCAAGCTTTCTACAGTTACCCACACCAGTAACACCATAGTTGCCAGCACCTATTCCTTTCCCAGCGCTACCAATACCACCTATTCCACTATCATTGCCTACCCCATCGAAACCTCTACCTTTACCGACACCTCCTATGCCCTCAAATCCTGATCCTTACATGAAGTTATTACAAGAAGTGCAATCTGTTAATTCATCCATAAGGACAATGTCAAATGAAATCACCGTAGTAGTAAGGAAGAAACAAGTGGAAGTTGATTTTCGATCAAGGAGATTTCAAACACCGCCGATTACCAAGGAACAAGCAAAGGCCCTGAAAGGAACACAACTATGTTGACAAATGAAGAAACTAGTACATCAGAGAGAGCATACTAGTGCTCAACCTGTAATGATCCTCATGGAGAAGACACATGTATGGTGCATTTGAACTATGTACAAACATTAGCAGAAAGTTCTACCGATGGACAAGTTAATATGATAATGGAGGTGGATCATAATTTTATGGTCCCATATTTGGAGCAAGTTTCAATTCTTACGAGAGTTGGAAAGAAGCCGATGATTGTAGATCCAATGGAAATGGAACCTTTGAAAGTCCCTATTGAGTAGAAGGTACAAAATGAAAAAGTGCAACCACAAGTGAAAGCACCTGAGGTGACAATGAAGCAACAAGATTCTATCTTATTGAAGGATCTATTGCCCAAGCAAGCTCAAGAGAAGATGAAGGCATCAACTTCACAACCTGTAGTTACTCAAGTGCAAATGGAAGTGAAAGAGCAAGCCAAAGAATACCTCAAGTACCCATCATTGACAAAGATACAAAGGGTGGAAGCTACTCAATAATATCAGAATAAGTATGAGCAGGTTGTAGAAGAAAAGGTTCTTGGTACTTCCGATTATAATATTGTGGAAGAAATGAAGAAAATTCCTACAAAAGTAAGCTTATATGATGCTTTGTAGTTACTTGGGCAAGTTGATCTGCTGCAAGAGTCTCTCAAATCAATAAAATACCCAAAGAAAAGTCATTCCTAGATAGTGTTAGCATAGACATTGCCGAATTCTACCACTAGAAAGAATAGACCACCTCCATTCTATTTGTCACTCAGAATGGAAGGGTGGATAGTGCACAATTGTATGATCGATTCCGGTGCTGCAACTACTATCATGCCAAAGGTAGTATGTGAAGTAATGGGAATGGAATACACAAGAAGTAATCCAGGAGTATTGTAGTTGGATGGGACCCCAATCAAAATAGTTGGAGTAATCAAGGATATTCCTATTGTTCTACATAGCATACCATAGATCACTGTCATTCAAGAAGTAGTGGTGGTTGACCTGGAACCATACTTCAGCATGTGTCTTTCAAGAGAATTCATAGCGAAACTAGGAGGGTACCTTTCCTTGGACTATTCACATTTGGAGATTCCATTCAAGGGAAGAAGAATCCGCATCTATAATGAGAATCCCTCTACTTTTCATATAGAGAAATTGGAAGAAGAAGAAGAAAAGTCCACCAGTGCAGTCAATATGATGACAGAGGAATTACAAGAAGTTGACTTGATGGAGGAAGCACTTGGTGAGCTTCACCTAGAGGATGAATTTTCATTGATGGATTTCAACGTGATGGTCAAAACTGACATCGGTTGTTATACCATAACTAAACCTAAGCAAGTAGAAGGAAAGGTTCCTGATTCCCTAGACCCTATTGTAGATCAACTATGGAAATTGTATTTTGATGGTGCAAGGTGCAAGAATGGTGCAGGGGCTGGTATAGTTCTTGTTTCTCCTACAGGATTGCAGAAAACTTATTCGGTTAACTTGGAGTTGCACAAATAATGCCATCGAATATGAAGCATTATGTCTTGGTTTGAAGAAAGCTAAGAAATTGGGCATAAAACAGCTACAAATCTTTGGATATTTTGAGCTCATTGTCAACCAGACTACAAACAAGTGTGTGTCAAAGCAGCACTACTTGAAGGCCTACCGAAACAAGGTATGGGATTTGTTTGAGTCATTTACAACATTGAACATTCAAGCAATTTCATGAGAGCAGAATAGGTATGCAGACATTTTAGCTTCCCTTGGTGCCAATTTCTCTCCTATAGAGCAAGTGGTCAGAAAGCCCAAGACTGTGAAGGTAATTTATAGACCCTCTATTCCTGATAAGAACCTCTATTGGCAAGTGTTTGATAATGATGAACAGATAGTAAACTTTTTGATTAAGGAGCTTGCTAGTGTAGAAGATAGGACTTGTCGAAGAGGAAATGGAAGGAATGATTCAATTGAAAAATAATCACATTCCTAGGGGTCTGATATCGCTTGAAAGTCTGTTTGATCAAAATGATAGGGTCGAGAAACATAAAATCAAGGTCGATGCAAAGGAGTACAAGGAAATGCAGTTGGAACCTAAGAAGGTTATCAAAGTTGGAATCGATTGTACACCAGAAGAACTCAAAGATATCAAGAGCTTGTGTTATGAGTTCCTCGATATCATTGCATGGAGCTATCATGATTTGAAGGGATATGATAAGAATGTAATCCAACATACTATTGAACTGCAGGAGGGAGTAAAACCTTTTCGGTAGAAACAATGGCCTATCAACCCAAAAATTGAAGTGCTTATGAAAGCAGAACTATTAAAGATGTTGGAAGCAAAAATAATATATCCAATTAAGCACTCAACATGGGTGGCGAACCTAGTGCCAGTTTGGAAGAAGAATGGAGATATCCGTATGTGCATAGATTTTTGAAATCTAAACCAGGCATCATTAAAATATCACTACCCCCTACCATAGATAGATCAAATCCTCCATGTAGTTGCTGGAGTGCAAATATTTTCATTGTTGGATGGTTTTTTAGGTTATAATCAGATTTGGGTGAAGGATGAGGACCAACACAAGACAACATTCACTACAAAATGGGGCACTTTCACCTATCAAAGAATGCCCTTTGGTCTATCCAATACCGGTGCCACATTCCAGAGAGCTATGGATATTGCTTTTGGTGAGTTATTGAATAGAGTTATTGTGATTTATCTTGATGATATGACTATTTTCTCACACTACAGGGAAGAGCACGTCTCTCATTTGAGGCAAGTGTTCGAGAAATATTAAGAATTTGGAATTTCCATTAACCCAAAAAAGTCCATATTCACTATCAAAGAAGGAAAAATTTTAGGTCATGTGATCTCGCAGGAAGGATTAGCGATTGATCCTGCAAGGGCTGAGGCACTCTTAAAATTACCATTACCAGTTAACAAGAAATATCTACAATCATTCTTTGGCCAGATAAACTTCATTCATAAGTTCATTACCGATTTCGCTCAAATTGTAAAGCCAATGACCGAGCTTTTGAAGAAGAATGCAGATTTCAAATGGACTGAAGTGAGAAGATAGGATTTTTGAGAAATCAAAGAAAGGATCACTCAAGTGCCTGTATTGATTAACCCATATTACTCAAAAGATTTCATTCTCTATGCAATTGGTGAGCAGGAGAGTTACGTCGCTATTCTCACTCAGAAGCAAGAAGATGGAGATGAAAAGCCGATTGCCTTTTTGAGCCAAGTAATTTCACCGCACCAGGAGAAGTATAATTTTATTGAAAAATAGGTGTATGCGGTTATGAAATCCTTAAAGAAGTTTCGATATTTTGTTTCACAAAGTAAGACGATAGTCTATGTTATTCACCCAGATGTTCGAAACTTCATCCTTCAAGGGGAGTTAGGTGACAAAAGAGTAGGTTGGGTCTCAAAGATTTAGGAATATGATGTGGAGATCCGATCGACTAAGTTAGTTCATGGATGAGCTCTCTACCAAGAATTGGCCAAAAGTGCAACTTCAGAATCATTGGCTCTAGTACAGAATGAAAAGCTTAGTGAAAGCATTTGTGCAAATCATGCTATAGGTGATCGTGATTGGACAGAGGACCTTGTCGAATTATTTACATCATAGAAATGTCCATCACATCTTGATGCTTCACAACATCGGAGGTTCAGGCTACAAGCACTCAAGTATGTTATGTTGCCAAGTGGGCTATTCCATAAGAATATAGATGGAGTGCTCCTCAGGTGTGTAAAGGATTAGGAAAAGGAGAAAATATTGGAAGAGTTCCATTCTGGCCTATCCGATGGACATTATGTAGGAAGGCCTATGGCCTTGAAGATCATTCGAGTTGGCTACTTCTAGCCTACCCTTTTCATAGATGCACATAGGGTGAGCCAAAACTGTGATAACTATCAATGGTATGTTGGTAGGACTAAGAAAGGATCATTGCCCCTGCACCCAATTCAAGTGGAAGCACCATTTCAGCAATGGGGCCTAGACTTCATTGGAGTCATAGACCCTCACTTGTCAGCTGAGCATAAATATATCCTGACTACAATAGATTATTTCACTAGGTGGGCAAAGGCCATCCCTACCAAAAAAGTAGATCAAGCTATGGTCATCTCTTTCCTTGAGGGATTGATCACCCATTTTGGTGTTCTAGATGCTATTGTAATGGATAATGGGACTCCATTTATTGGGGTGAAGATCATTGAATTTGCAAGCAAATATGGGATCTATCTCAAGATATCTTCTAACTATTATCCATAAGGAAATGGGTTGGTCGAATCCACAAATAAGAATTTATTGCGGATCTTGAAGAGAACACTAGGAAACAACAAGAGAAGTTGGCACCTACTGTTGAACCAGGCTCTATGGGTAGATAGGATATCAGTAAAAAAATCTATTAAAGCTTCTCCTTATTCCTTGGTGTATGGAAAAGAAGCAGTCCTACCCACCCACATTGAGCTCCCTGTCCTTCAGACCTTGCAGTTGTTCAAAGATGAAGATGATGAGTATGATCCAATGAGTGCAAGGTTGGCTCAATTATTGCAGTTGGAGGAAGAAAGAGAAAAGGTGTATCAAGCTTTCACCGAACACACTAAAGTGATGCAGAAATGGTTTGGAAAAAAGACAACAGAGTGCAAGTTTCAGGTGGGATATTTAGTCCTCAAATGGAATGAGAACAAAGCCAAGTCGGGGAAGCACCACAAGTTTGATGCCATCTGGGAAGGTCCATTTCAGATCTCTGTAGTGAATTCGACAAATGCATATCATCTTCGAGATATGGATGGTTGGGATCTTCCAATTCCAGTAAATGGTCTTCATCTAAAGGCCTATGTTCAATGATGAACTCAAGAGGTACCAATTTGTAAATATGTACATATTTCCATTTGCAAGCAATTTTTATTTTATACTGCTTGATATATATATATATATATATATATATATATATATATATATAATAAGAATATATGTGTCCCATCTCTCTTAATCAATTTCATCCCGAAATGATTCAATGAAGACACATCATGGTTTCGGGCAGATTTGATAGCTGCATTAAAAGAGTTTTACCATAACCCTTAAGTTTAAATGCTTCGGGGAATCAAGGTAGGAATGATCAAAAGTACAAGGACAATACTTAGTCGAAGAATTGAATTGAAAGATCAGATTTCAAAGGAGAGAAGCATAGCAAATTAAAAAGTGTTTTCACCCCAAAAGGGGGTGAAACTTGTTCGTGTCCTAGAAGGGCGGCCAAATATATATACTCCAAGGCTATCGTGTGACTCTACCTTTAAATTAAAAAATTAAATTCGCTTTTGTTCGACGAGTTGGGCAAAAGCCCCATTCACCCCCAAATGCCGGTGAACGTAAATTATATAAAAAAAAGGTGAGTCAAAAGGGATTTTCGTCCCGATGGGGAATGAAACTTTCATTCGCCCTTCAATAAGGGTGAAGACATGAAAATATATAACTCACATTTTTATTTAAGATGCGCAAAACCCGTCCAAGTTGTAAAAAGTGTGTGCCCTCTTTTTCGGTGAATGCATTTAAATTTAATGCAGTACCTAGACATCAAAATAAGACGTCAATATAAAATATAAAAGAAGAGAATTAAAAATAATAATAATAATAAAGGGGGCGAAAGCAGGAGTTGCACAAGGTTTTTGGCATGCAGGCGAATTCAAAAGAGATAAAAATAAAAAAGGAAAAAAGCCATAAAATCAAGTTTTTTTAGAAAAAGATAAAATCCATGCTTTTTCTAAATTTGGGCTAAATGAGAAGCAAGAGATGGTTTTAAAAGGGAAAGACGTTCACCATGAATTTCAGAAAATAGGTAAAGAGAGTTTTTGGAGCGAAGGAAAAGAAGAATGAGTGTGCCTCCATAGTATTTTCACTCCCATTGCTTTTTGGAGTGCTACAATTTTGTAAGGGCGCTCTTTGAAGCGTTTTTGCTCTCCAGCACGTGGTAAATCTTGGGAAGTGTGCATGCAAGCTAAGATGCATTTTCAAGGTATTTAATTTAAAACGTGCACCCGAATTCATGTTGGAAGGTGATTTGGTGTTCCCAAGAAGTGAAATCTCACACTGGCAAAAACATAAGTGCTCATTGGTTCCTGGGCGGCGAGTTTATTTTTCCAAGATAGTTTTAATGATCAGGGCACACTTTTCAAAGGTGCAACGTAGCAAGAAGGGCACACTTTCCTAAAGTGATTTCATAAAAAATTTCATTCAGTTACCATTTAATTTTGGGATCAGTGCCGATTACGGGAAACTAGGTGCACGTCCTCCCAAACTCACCCAAGAAATTTACTGCATTTACTCTAGTGGGTGGCATGCGTTCTATAAATAGAGCACAGGTAAATTCGCTCGAAATTTAAAGTTCTTTAAAATAATTCTACCAGTGTGTTTTCAAGCTTTGGTTGTAGAAATTGCAGAGTGTTTTAAGAATTGTCAGGGTTTATACAATGGGAAAGAAAAGCAAAGAGGTGAAAGAGGCTATAGAGCCCAAGAAGTCTAGAAAGAAAGTAGAAGGTGGGTCGAAATCCAAGAAGGCCCGAAGAAACGAGAATGTGGATTTAGACCCGTACTCTGACACTATGGCAGAGATCGGAGACTGTGTGATTACCAACAAGGGCGTGGAGAAACTATGACAAGATGTGGAGTTCATTGTAAACTAGGGATTAACAATAGAAAGCCCTTTAACTATGTCATTCCATGCATAGTTATCTTGGTATTTGTGTATGCCCGTACACCCTTGCTCGAAGCTGGTAAAATTAATTGCCAAATATTATAATCTAGTTACCAAGTTGGTTCGGAAGGCCAATGGAGAAGCACTTGTTTCTATTTCTACTAATGAAGTGAGGGAGGCATTTGCATGTGGGTTGAAACCTCCTTCATATGTGATTTGTAAGAAGCTACATACCAATGAGCAAGAAGAAATATATGTCTCTACGATGATGATGCGATAGTTTATGGAGACACAGTTGATTAAGGAGCCACAGTTAGGGCAACTTCCAAATCTATCAAAGCCCTTATTAGAGTTCAAGAGTCCTGATTTTTTTTCTATACTAGCATGGGTCACTGGTCTTCCGAAAGATTCTACCGTGCACAAGTGGCAAGTGGCGATGGTGCAGTGCATATCTCAAAGGGAGTTTTATGCTCCAAGGGCCATGAGGAGGAATATAAATCTGATATTTTTCGACTGGGCCGATTTTATTTATCAAAATATGCACATTCAATTGGAGAAGTTGCATACTGGAGAAGAGACATCATTCAAGCACACCTCCTTCCTCGTATAGTATTTCTTTTTCATCTACACCAATATTTTTCATTCATTGTAGTAAGGCAAATGGATGAGAAAGATGAGCTTCTGCCAGTGTATATGTGGACTTCCACTCTATCAAGGAGGGAGTCATTTTATAGTTTTAACCATTTGCTTATTTTTGGGACTCACAATTGAGTTGCTTTACGGATAAAGTTAACGAGTATCATGAGCAATGAAGGAGGTAGTTGTCATAGCAGATAAGGGTGACATATTTTTGTTAACGTAGGATGTCGTCGTAAGAATTTATGGCTTCACAGGTAAGCCATTCCTGCTCCCATACTTTACCATCGAACATATTTTTACCATGGAGGTGGTGCGCCAAATAGACTATGCTAATGATGTGTATGGAGTAGGGTGCAACAAGAGGACGACTTGCAATATGCCTTTCAAATTCGAAAGTATAGAAGTGAACCAGGTCGGGTAGAACCGACTACTTACAGTAGCACTTCAAGACCTAGGGTTGATAGAACTACCACAATGGTGGAGGTATGACCCATTGGGAAAATTTATAGAAATAATCAAGGCCAAGACCTTTCATTGTTGTCCACGGCCCGACATTGAGAAGAGGTGCAATAATTTTGATGGGCATGATTTAGAGTGGCATATTGAAGATATGATGTCGCTCCCTCCATGGCATGATTTCTATGAACAGGAGGCTGAGTACAATCCGAAAGTATACAAAAATTATATTCCTCCACCGGGGCTATTTGGTTAGTTCAAGGAACAATTAGCCCTTATGGACCGAAGAGAAGATTATGAATTGGTGGATAATGCGGGTCCATAGAGGAAAGATTACATCATCCTATGGGTTGAAAATGGATGAGGCATTTTTGGAAGCCTATGATGAATATGTTGACACTTATCAACCCATCACTTTCACCAAAATTTTACCTCAAAGTTTTCAAAAATCTGACAACGGTGAAAGCATGGCAAGGGCAGAACATCCAACAATCGAGGAGGAGACACCCGAGGAGGAGGAACAACAATATGTGTTTCAATGAAGGTCACAGCGGGTAAAGCAGAAAGTTGATGAGGCACCTTTGGTGGAAAAGAAAATTGTTTGAGATGTGCCCCCATTTCTAAAAGCTGCAAAGAAGCCAAGGATCGGTGCTACTTCCTCATCTACTGCTACAGTTTTAGCTACCGTAGTTTCTACAATTGCAGTTATTTTGATGACTACTAATTCCCCTCCACTGGTGATAGATGCTCCGATGAGTGTCGCTCAAATGTTTCCAATGATTCATGAACAATCGGAGGACCAACAGGAGGAGGTTGTTAACTTCAAGATGGAAGCGGAGGAGCCCAAGGAGGAAATTATTTCACAGTCGCTTCCATCACCGGAACACACGATGCCTACACTCGAAGGTACATCTTCTTTTCCCTCTTCTTCTTCTTTGGAGCATGTAGTGGTTGTTAGTTTATTTTCATCAGTTTCCACATCAATCTCTCCTCCCTTTGGTATGCCCTCCATGTCCATTTCGCTCCCCTCTTCTTCCCTTTCACAAGTCACTACTACTCCTTCTATTCCCCTTTCTTCGGCCTCCCTTTCTTTCAGTTCATTTGCGTCAGGGCCAAACCCATTTTCGCGTCCTTCCCCTTCCATTATCTACTACCACTTTCATCAAGGTTGTAAGTATGCAAGCTCCTCCTAGAGTGAGTGTAACTGAAGCCGAACCTGGTTCCTCCACCCATTCTACTCTTTTGGTCCCTCCCCTCCTAGCCATCTCCTCTGCTTCCTTTGAGCCCGACCGCTCACAAATTTTGATACCTTTCACACCATTTTTGGAGTTACAAGTACTGCTAAAATTTGAGGTGGCATCAAAGCAGCCTGACGTAGAGAAAATCAATCGGGCGCACCTCAGTTCATCGTAGTGGTTGAAAATCCATAGACGGAAAGAAGCATTGGCTCCAGCCCAGTCGCTCAAGAAGGTCGCTTTTGATCTGGTTGCCATGGAGGTTCATACAACCAAGATCACTCCCTTGGTCCAGAAGCCACAAGGAGAAATGATGCCGAGCGATTATGCTTGTGAGACTATAATAGAGGACCTGACCAGGATTGATCCCATAGAGAAAATGGGTAATATACATGTTGATATGAGTTTATTCTACTTTCATGGTAAATATTATAAGTAGAGATATTTTGAAAATGAAAATAAAATTATCAAACTCAAAAATTCCTTGGTAGCAAGTAGAGCGCAACAGGAAAAAACAACCACGAAGAATGAATACTTGCATCAACAGGTGGGAGTGCACCTAAAAGAAAGGGATGCAACACGGATGGAGATGCAAGCACTCAAGGGGCAACTGGAGGCCATACAAAATCAACTGGCAGAGAAAGCCATGTAGGCTGTAGGATTTTCTTCGAAAATAATTAAGGAGACCCGCCTTCGTTCGACTCAAAATTATGAGAAGCTAGCGGCATAGGTAGTACAGGTTTTGCATTATCTGTGGGTAGCTCGAATTCAGATTCAGATGGGGCAGCAATTGATAGATAATACCGAGGAGATGCTGGAACCCTACATGGAGATGGTAGTGAAAATTTAGGCCCTGGCTCATTCCAGCATGCATATTCACCCCTTGAGTGAAATGGATCACGCTTGGTCTACTACTAAGGTCATGCTACGTAGCTACTTTCAGAGGATGGACCTGGTGAGAGAAGGCCAGAAAATCCTTAATGCAATCGAGCGAGAGCATACTGTTTCAATGACTCATTTTGATGCTCTTGCCAACATGGGATTTTCATATTTTATAGATGAATGGGGTGAACCTCTATCGATGGAGCAATTAGAAGTGGTTTGGAAGAAATTTGTGGAAGACACCTTGGAGATTGATAAATGGGAGGAGCCCATAACATAGGAATAGGTGTTGCCACTTATGCAAAAGTATACCCGTATGGAGCTTTCACTATTTGAGCTAGCCCAGTGAGCAAAGCGCCTTAGCCTGGAGGATGTCCAAAATCTGTGCTTTGTGTATGAGTCATTGAGTGTTCCTTGCTTATTCACCACACATGCTTGGGAGGAGAGAGTTACAGTCTATGAAGTGACCTCCAAAAGCCTCAAGGAGCAGGAGGAACGAGCCATAGTAGAGAAGGTCATAGTAAAAGAAGCAGTGAAAGAAGCAAAACGGGTAGAAGTACTCCGAGTAGTAGCAGATGCTGAAGCCGCTGAGAAGGCAGAAGGGCAGGCACAAAAAAATGCTTCCACTTCAAGAGTGCCAACCAAAGTCATCGGTAAAAAGACTCAATAGAAGCCCAATGGATAAAGGCCTAGGATCGCTTGCATCCATGCGAGCTGGATACCCCATGAGTCGCCAGAAATGTTGGCAGTTTTGCAATATGCCACATTAAAATTTTGATGAAGTTTTATTGATGTAAAATCGGCAAATATCGACAAATATATTAATAGCTAAAGATGAAGTGTTTTTGGCCTATATGGAATGTTACAGTTTTTGTACATATTAAATTTGTGTTTTTTATGCATCTCTTGCTTCGAAATAATATTCACAGATAATAGTATGAGAAATATTCAGTAAAAGTCCTCAGATGTGGTCACAGAGAGCATTGCTTTAGGGTTCATCGTTAGGCAAAAATGATTTCATTGTTTTAAAAATTGGGTTGTTATGCAAAACAACGGTAAGGGCGTGTTCGCCTCTAAGTCAAGGTGACTGACGCGTTCGCCCCATTTAGGGGTGAACGTGATATTTTTATAAAGCAAATGGAGGAAAAGGGCTAAGTTTTGAATGAGGATGCTTTCGCCCCAAATGAGGGGCGAAAGTCCCTTTCACCCCACTTTGGGGTGAAAAGCCATTTTAAAATTAATATGGGAGGCACCCAAAGTCGACGCGCAAGCAAAATAAAATGTAGTGCGTTCACCCCAAGGTAGGGGCGACAGCTTCGTTCGCCCTACTTTGGGGTGAACATCATTTAAAAAATTGCTTAAAGGAGAAGTTGACAAGTCAATGGCACGTTCGCCCTAGGAGGGGGTGAACGTCACATTCGCCCTCCTTTGGGGTGAAGCTACATAGAGATGACTTCGCCAATTTCTTAAGATTTTATTTTTACCAAGAGATCAAAGCTACGTTCGCCCAAAGCGATGGGCGACAGTGCCTTTCACCTCCTTTTGGGGCGAACATGCATTTTAAAAGTTAAATGTCTTATGAAGAAATATGAAGTTTTGGATCACCATTTTTGAAGATGAAGCATCAAAAGGCAAATGCAATAGTGAAGTCGGAGGGGGGGCTATCCATGAATTGCAATGGTGTAAGTATTTAAAGGCAGCACTTTCGCTCATTTTTTTATTTTGAGCAAATTTGGGTTCAAGCATCGACGTAATTTTTCAAAGGTGCCCATATAGGTGAATGAAAGGCATTTAATGATTGGGGCAAAAAGTAGCCAAAGTGTGAGTTTCAAGGTGAAGAAGCTACGATTTTTAAATCACCAGATGATTTTTATGAGTCCCGAAGCATTTCGAACGAAATTGAATTTCCAAGGAATTAAGAAGGCCCCAAGTCAACGACCAGGTTTGTAGTTTTTCGTGCATTGACACTAGGATACGACTAATTTCCTGGGGATTTTACCCTTAAAAATTGGATCACTACCTCAAGAGAAATATTTTCAAGGACTTCAAGGAGGAATTGTCTCACCAAGGTCCTTGATCTGTGAACATTTTGTCTTCATGTGTATTTAATGAAAGAGGTGAAATCCTCTATAAATACTAATCAATTTTCATTGTAAAAAAGAGGTTAGACATTCTGCAGAAAAACTATTCAAGTTCTCTGCATCAATAGAAGATACTTGGCTTCTAAATTTGCAAGCGATCTTTGTGTGTGATTTCCTTCTATTTTTATGCATTTCTATTTTATGCTCATATTCATTGTCTGCTGTTAAGTTTAAATTTTGCATTTGAATTTGAACATTGTTGGTGAGAGAGTGAGTTCTGGAATGCGATCCTGGAGGTTGTCTCTGCAAGGTTGTAAGTAAATCCTGTTGCCTTCTTTTATTACATGTTGCTTCAATGCTTGAGTGGAATTCCTGCTGCTAGTCTATCCCCAATCCTACACCTTTGGCCTGTGGCCATATTTCCCATTTCTTTCTATTATTTCAAATTTCTTTCCTGCAACTCTAGCCTTAAACCTAGTGTAGGATTTAGTAAGGGAGCCAACCCTCTCTGGATATTGGCACGGAGGACATTCCTTTCCTCCGACCTTTCAATGTTGGCCATGTCTAGGGCGCACAAACACATGTTTGTATAATTAGGCAGATATTTGACCAACAAGAATACTAACATCCAAAGACATTCATAACAATTCTTTAGGATTTTACATGATGACTTTTGATAGCATCCAACACTTAAAGCATATGATTTATGCAAGGATTTGTGGTTTGATTGATTTTGACAAACCACTTCTAGAGAAGATTACTTTAAAATATGAGGAAGAAATATGGGAGTAAGTAGTAGATTATGAAAATATTCTATTTAGATGTAAAATTTGAAATGAATATTGTCATCTAGCTAAGGATTGTCCACCTAAGGTCCCTAACAAAGAGAAAGAGGATGGGGACTTGGCGGGGTTTCAAATCCCTAAACAAAAAAACATAGAAAAAATTAGCAACAAAAGATAAAACAATAATTTCACCTAACACCTTCGAAATTCTCTCTAGGGATGAGCAAGCAGATGATGAGGATGGTCAAATGGAAACAACTATTATGGAAACACAGTTTGATGAAGAGAGGGAATAGGAAGGATTGCATGATGAGAAATCACTAAAAGAGCTTGCCTTGATGCTGAGAAATAACAGTAAAGGAAAAAAAGTACAATGTAGAAAACCAACCCAAGTACAAAACATAAGCGCAGATTCAAACTACAAACAAAATAGATCCTCAAAAAGACCATGCAAAGTCCAATAGTAGTGTCATGGCTCCAAGTAACCAGCCTATAGTCCCAACTGGAATGAAGCAAGATACGAATAAAAGGATAAGGATGCCATAATCCTAAGGTTTATAGTCAATCTCTTTATGACAATGTTGGAAGCTTTGGCTATTTTGCTAAGTAATTTCTGATATTTTTGGTAATTTGTTAAGCTTTGGTTTATTTTTAGTGTTATCGTTGTTTGTTTTTTGGCTTAGTTTTTGTTGTTTTTGTTTTTCCTAATTTTGTTTGTGGTGTTTTTGATTAATTTTGTTGTTTTTGTTTTGGATTTGTTTTGTTTTATTGTTTTTGTGGTTTTTTCTATGTTCCTGTTTTGTGGTTTTTGTTTGTGGTGTATTTGTTTCTTTTTGTTGTTTTTTTTCGTAGTGTTTTGTTATGCTGTGTTTGTGGTTTTTTCTGTGTGTTTTGTGTTTTGGTGTTGTTTTTTTTTGTCGTTTTATTTATTTTTTATTTTTTTGTGTTTTTTATTGTGTTTTGCTATGTTGTTTGTGTGTTTGTTCTGTGTGGTTTGTGTTTTTTTTTTACGCGTGTTTGGTTGTGCTTTTTTTTGTTGACACACTCAAGGAGTATGTTTTTTTTGTTTTAGCTTTTTGTGTGTTCTTGTTTTGTGTTGTTTCAAGCATGCTCCTTGCGTGTGTCAAAGGTGGTAGGCCAAGTGCGAGCCTTGGACGTTTTTGGCTGAAGAGATACCCCTGCCTTCTTGGGTCTTACCCAAAAGTGGTATCCCTTCTAAGATGTTTTCCAAAAAAAAAATAATAGTTTGTCACAAAGAAAATTTAAATTCAAGTTTAAATAAACATAAAAAAAAATTTAGTTTTATTTTTAACACACACCCACTGGGTTTGAGCTTGGGTCTCCTAGACGAGAAATCAGAGACATATTAATGCAATGTTTCTTTCCAAAAATAAACATAAATTTTTAAAATATAATTATTAATTAATTAACCTTCAAATAACTAACTTCATTATAAACAAAATTTATAATAATTAATTAAATATAAATAAGGACAACATTTTAAAAGTGTTAAAATGTTAAAAGTGTTAAAAAAAAATTAACGTATAAAAAACAAAATTGAGTGAAGAATGTAACATTTTTTATAAAAAATCAAAATTGGGCGAAGAATGTAGCCATTTTTGTAAAAAACAAAATTGGGTGAAGAATGTAGCCAGACCTCTCTCATTGTGACTTTGACTTCCTTGCAACATGAGATATATTATATTTATTGCTTCGCGTGCAAAGAAGTTATTCTTGTCGTACAAATTAAAAATAAATAAAAATTAAACCGATTTAATTTTCAATATAATTATCATGTCCATGCGAAGATTGTGTAGAATATTTATTTGATGAGAAAACGGAAGGTATCTCGCAATGTGAAAGAAGAATTGAGATGAGATGCCAAAAATCATTAAGGTGAATCTATTCCTTTTTCCCAAGTAAAGCTCATTTTGTTATTTAAATGTAAAGTCAATATTCTCATAATTATTTTGGAGCCATGTCCATCTTGTCATCATGTCTATGATTCGATGAACATTCATGAGTAGTGAAACATCCACCTTTAACCTTAAGTTTAGTTGTTTTTTATTTTTATATAAATTAATTATAAATTGTAAAAATATAAAAATGTTATTAAATATTTTAAATCCTCAACCCGCACAATGAACAAATAAAATTTTAGATTGATAGGACAAATACTTTCATAATTGATCCATATTGGTTTAATTTCAATTATAAAGGTTAAATGTATTTAAGGTTTAAAAGTATGTTTGCGTAAGTAAAGTTGTGTATTGATAAAATTGATGTATCATTAGTTTACAAAATTTTAAAATGGTTTAAAACGAAATAAGTAGATGTATTAATTCATAATTTTTTTAAAGAAATTTATTTTTTTGTTTTGTTTAATATATGATTTTTTAATTAATTTTTTTTCATAGATATAATTTATTTTAGATGGAGTGAAACTTATTGTTTCTTTGTTTATATTTTTTTATATAATTGACGTAGTTATTATTTTTAAATTAATTATATGAAATTGAAACATTTTTTTCCTTGAACAAAAAAGGATTATATTACGGTCTCACACCCTTTACAAATTACAACTCTCTCCTTTAAAACTTGAGAGTTTACAAACATATTCAATTTTCTTCTTAATTGATTTGCTATAACTAAATACCTACGTTATTTTCTATAATAAGTCTGAATTCTTGATTTTTATATTTTGGATCTTTTTCAATTTTCTTTGTAAATACAAATATTTCAAAATTCAACATTCTTCTTGACATTTTCTTGCATTAGCTTTCACAACACCAAAAATCCACCTCTACTAGCTACGCACTACATCTTAGTAGAATAATATTTCCAAGACGTTGCATTAACATAATCCGCTTTACTAGATCTGGATTGTTAGTTTCCTTCTTGAAAAATAAGTGTAACCAGAAGAATTGTAATAAATAGTTTATATGAAAACACATTAATGTTATCAAATACAACAAATATTACCAATGGAAAACATTAAAATATATCTTAATCATTATTTGATTGAAACAATCTACATTTTCTTGTCAACTTCACCTAAACTTACTACTTCCTCTAACCATGGAAAAGAGAATTTAACTTTGCGATCCTCTATTAAAATCCTTCAATAGGCTATTTGTTCCCTCCCTTAACGTATGTGTAAACCTAATTTATTCAAACTCTATAGCAAGGTCATGTATTTCCACAATGATCTCTTGTATGTTCCATGAACCCTTTGCTTTCCTCAAAATTTGCATTTATTACTATTAGTGAATCATCTTCTATCTATACCATGTTACATGTTATTTGTCCGCATATTTTTCACCCTTCCAAAGTCGCCCAAGCTTCAGCCTCATTATTTGTCTTAAATTCATTATTGAAAACATAATGTGACAAAATTCGATGCCTATTATTTATAATTATTCCCCATCCTATTGGTCATGGATTTTATTTAGGTGCTCCACTAAAATATAGTTTACCCAAATCCACTTCCTATTGTTTCCACTTTATATTCTTTACCTTCCTCTTGTTTCTTTTATATCCAACATCACAATTTTATTTGTCCCGACAAAGAGACTGCAATGGAAAAGTCATTAGGCTCTCTTAACGAAGACCCAAGTTTAATTCATGGGAAGGGTGGCCCTTGATATGGCCTCATTTTTCAACCTCTTCAAAAAATATCATAATTCTATTTGATTACTTGACTCCATATATCAAGTGTCTCTTCTTCAAAATTAGGGATTGGGTGAGTTAATAGGATTGGTTTAGGCTCCTCTATGGATAAACAAATATTCATTTTCATTACCTCTAAATTGCTTTCCTTTCCTTTAAATATTCTTTGTTCATTTCCAACTATATAGTCCAAAGTATTATATCTTTTGATGTATCCCAAATTATCTATAACATCTCATTTTTAAAAGTGCTCTTCTATTGCTTTAACCATTCTTCAATTCTATCATTCATCACCGTGCATTTACCAAACATATTAAGAATTCATTGTTATAGTTCCCAGACTATTGAACAATACCCCAAGAGATGGTCTATTTTCTCCTCCTTTTTACATAGAACACATTATGAGGGTCCATGAAAACCCCTTTTCAATAAGTTATCCTAGGATTAAATTTTTATCTGCAAGTAGTTTGTCAATGCATAATACCACTATATAGTCATGATGCAATGCATGAGATTTTTTTTCAAATCTAATAGATTTATTGCATTAATATTAATCATATGAATGAATTCTTAGTGAATTATTCTCAACTTTTATAATAAATAAAGGGTTATTAGAAATAAAACAACCATAAGACCCGTGAGGGATACCATAGGGGTAAGCTTTTGGGTTTTCATCCACAATATTCAAGTTTAAATCCCGATACGAGGATCCTCTCAAAACATGAGTAAACTTAACATTTCGTCTAACAAGGACAACAAAATACTTAGGGCTTTGGCCTCTCTTTAGGAGGTTCAAGGCTCAAACCACAACCTACATAAAAAAGAATAAATTGGATGGTTAGCGACCGAGTGTTTGTTGGATGGCTACCATGTCCTAAAGGGTCAAAGTCACATTGACTTTGTCTAACCCAAAGGGTTAAGGTTCATAGTGGTAGCATCCAATGATGTTACCAATTTTCTTATGTATTTAAAAATTAAAACAACCATAACCAACGTCTATTTAAATTTATATAATTAAATATTAATTTAATAAAATCAAATGATATTAGTTTAAAAGGTTAATTTAGTATTTTAAAGGAGAAGATGTATGTTAAGATCTTGCAATAGATGCATAGTTGTCAAGTTGTAATCCCATTGTGTGACATGGTGTAATATGGGTGGGTCTTCATTTAATTAAATAAAATATTCATTAAAAAATAATATAATAAATTATAATAAATATAGTTGGTTCGGGCTTTGGCTCTTCTTCGAGAGGTCCAAGGTTCAAACTGTAACATGGATGAGTGTGTGAGGGGGTGTGTGTATGATTGTGTGTTTGGGAACTATTGATAAGCTTAGCTCTCACCCTTATGAGAGGTCATGGGTGGGATGAAGATGCTTAAACATGAACGTCGGATGTAGGGGTTTTCACACTAACCTAATAAAAAAATAGTTGGTCTTAGTATTAAAATATTTTATATTCAATATTTTGTATAAATTTGATGTAAAATAAGGCTTTGAGATAATATGGATAAAATTTTTGGTATTCAATATTATAATAGCTGAATGCATCACCCCAGACGTGCACCTAAATAACTTTGATTTTCATGTAATTCAATTTTTGACAATCTTATATACTATTTTATAAAGTTAAAAAAATATAAGATATTCTTGAGTTTATCAATTCAACAATCCACTTTTTAATGTAATTAAACAATTCAATGAATTACCCCTAATGATTATTGAATGTGTATAGTTCACATGTTACCATATGCTTGCTTTGAAAACATTTTAGTGTTTTACTTAATTTGGGTGGTGTTTGACGAGAAGCTTTGTTAGGGTTTCTATGTGAGCTGCATTAGGGTTTCTTTCTAAAGCTTTCAATGGCCTTCAACCTTGACAACCCAACGGTTTGCATTGGTGCTATAGGGGAGACAGTTTCTATCAATGATACTTATGATATGTCTTTGGAAATGACTTTCGTTGAAATTTCTCATGGTAAAGGTTCATTCCTTGATGTTGTTTTTCCTTTCTAGATATTGAATTTGTATGTAGTTTGCTATAGTCGCACACCTTGATCGGGTATTTTGTCTGGGTGTATCCCTCTTGAGTCATTACTAAGGGCTTGGATCTTTTCAACATGAGTCCCCCATGACATTACTATTCAACTGGTACAAAGTATTACTAAAGGTTTTTCCTTTTCTATTTTGCTGACCTTGCACATGTCACAACTCTTTATCAACATGGTCCTTGAAATTTATGAAGCTCTTTGCTCATTCTCTCATTATGGACCCATGATTTTACTATTTATATGAACAAAATCCCCAAAATTTTGGTCTAGGTGGAGTTCTCTGGTCTTCCCCTCTCTTTGTGGGCTAGTTTGGACCAAATCATCGATGTGCTAGAGCATGTAGAGATAGTGCAACGGTTCAAGGTTTGGATTTTCTTCGGTATGAAGTTTGGCTCTTCTTCGAGAGGTCCAAGATTCAAACCACAACATGTGTGTGGGATTGTGTGTTAAATTCTCTATTGATAAGTTGAGCTCTCCCCCTTATGAGAGGTCATTGTGGGATGGGGATGCCTAGCCTTGAGCGTTGTAGGGTTTTCTCACACTAACCAAATCCAATATATATATATATATATATATATATAATATTCATCCCCTAACCTTGAAGTGTACTTTTGATTTAAAGGTTATATAAAAATTTTATCTATAAAAAACTAATATAAATAACACATCCTCATGAACTTAATAAATAAATATGAGATATCCATATTTAAAAGAGTTATATGATTCATTATGTAAATATCACATATGATCAAGTGTAATTAAGAAGAACCAATTTCATAATAAACATAACTTAATATATATATATATATATATATATATATATATATATATATATATATATATATATATATATATATATATATGATTTATTCTTACAAATAAATGCAAAATACATATTTAAAAAGTATTATGATTCAAATATATAAGTATATCCGCCCATGTGGGGGAGTTGGAGAGGAGTGGGTAGTTGAAACTCTCGTGTTGGAGAGGCCCCAGGTTCAAATCTCTCCATCTCACATGTTTGCGGATATGTTATGTAATAGTTTACTAGGGACCCTACTGGTGGTGTGTTTATCCACCGCTTGATGTAATAATGAGCTTAATGAAATATCAACCAACATTTTAAAATATATAAGTATTACATAATATTAAGTCTTATTAAGAAGAATAATATCACCAAAATTTATAACAAAGACTACTATATGTATATAAGATTTGGTTAGTGTGAGAAACCCCTACGACCATGCTCAGGCTGTGTTAGGAACCTACTATTAAAATAAAGCTCACTCACACAAAATACTGAAAAATAACTGAAATACATCAAATAATAGAATAACACTATGCAAAAAGTAATTGCAGAATTGAAACAATCTCACAAATAACTCATAATCGTAGGCCTCTTCGAGGGGGCAACCTCCTTCAATATTTCATTAACTTGCAAAAAGATACATTCGTACATGGCTTCATAGCTTTTAAAGAAAGACTTCATGCAACCCTAACCCTAAGCTCAAGAGTTGGCTTACATGCAAAATGCCACTCGAGCTAGAATCTTCTACCAAATATCGGTTACAATATTGATAACGGTTACATCAAATGGCCCCACTTGGCTAGGAGCCTAACTTGCCACATACATTACAAAATATTGCAAAATAATATTATAGATGAGATCCCCCACGTTGGAAGTGGGTCATTACATAATAATGAGAATTACAAAATAACATTAGGATGGGATCCTAACATGTCCTTCCCCTTCAAAAAGCTTTGTCCTCAAAGCTGAAGGTGAGGAAACTGGTGTTGGAGTTGATGGAGAGACTCCCATGTAGCATCTTCTGGCTGGAGTCCATGCCACTAAACAAGGACCTCAATAATGGTGCAGTTGCAGAGAGTGCGAGTCCAATGATCCAACAACTATTTGGGCTCAAGCAAGATAGAACCTTCTTCATCTAACTCTAGGAGTGTAGATTGAACCTGTACCTGATTGCCCACCACATTTTTGAGAGAGGAAACATGAAAAACATGATGGAGCTTGGATGTAGGTGGAAGGGCCAATTTGTAGGTTGTGGCACCAATCCGTTATAACACCTGGTAGGGCCCATAGTATTTTGCAACAAGTTTTTGGCACCTATGAAGCTGTAGGGACAACTATTTGTACGGTTGAAAGCAAAGGAAAACCATATCACCCACATCAAAACTATGCTCGAAGCGGTGTTGGTCGACTTGTTGGTGCATCCAATTTTGGGCTGCATCCAAATTCATCTTTAGTTGATGAAGGACATCGACATGTTGACTGAGAGTAGTGTCGACTGCATGGACCTTGGAGCTACCTAGAATGTAGGAGGAAGGCATGGGTGGAGGGTACCCATAAACTACCTCAAAAGGGGTAACCTTGGTTGTTGTGATAGGAAGTGTTGTACCACCACTCGGCCAAAGGAAGCCACTTCACCCAGTGCATAGGATGATCAAAGGTAAAGCAACGAAGGTAGGTCTCCAAACATTTGTTGATAATATTCATTTGGCCATCCATTTGCGGATGATAAGTTGAGCTCATTTTGAGCTGAGTTCCCTGTAACTTAAATAATTCTTTCTAGAAGTGACTAGTAAAGGTTGGGTCATGATCGGACACGATGGAGGAGGGCAAACCATGAAGGCGAAAGATAGAATCAAGGAAAATTTGGGCAACAATAGAAGCTGTGTAAGGATGGGAGAGGGAACAAAAGTGAGCATACTTCAAAAGATGATCCACTACCATGAAGATAATAGATTTGCCTTCGAACTTAGGTAACCCTTCAATAAAATCCATGGAAATATCCGTCCAAACCTGGTCAGGAATGGGTAAGGGTTGAAGAGTGCCTGGAGAATGCATTGTTTCACCTTTCATTCATTGATAGGTTTCACAAGCCGCCACAAAATCCTGAATTTCATTTTTCATACCCTTCCATAAAAAAGTGCGCTTAAGTCATTCATATGTTTTGAGAAATCTTGAATGGCCTACATATGGGGAGGCATGCAGTTCTTTCATGAGAAGTTCCCAAAGTTGAGATATGTGGGGAACAACAAGGTATTGGTGGTAACAAAAATCATGGTCATCCCAAGTGTATCCCGGGAATGAAGTAGGCTCAGTGTGTAGGGAGGCAACCAAAGTTTACAACTCAGAATCCTGAAGTACCTCCTGGTGTAAGGAATCGATCCATTGGGGAACAAGCGACAAAATGACACACAACATACTGAGAGCCTCAAATTGGTGAGAGAGAGCATCAACTACAATATTCTCCTTTCCCTTCTTATAGGTGATATCATAATCATAGCCCATGAGTTTAGAGACCCATTTTTGTTGTTCGAGGGTGGCAACCCATTGCTCCAAAAAGTATTTGAGACTCTAATGGTCCATTTTAATGGAGAAATGACGCCCAATGAGATATGGTCTCCAATGGGTTACCGCATGCAGAATTGCCATCATCTCTTTGGCATAAGTGGATTTTCCCAAATTATGACTGGAGAGAGCTTTACTAGTGAAAGCCAAGGGCCATCCTTCTTGCATCAACATGACACCAATACCACGACTAGAAGCATCACTTTCAATGATAAAAGATTTGGAAAAATCGGGTATGGCTAAGACTGGAGTGGTGGTCATAGCATGCTTCAACTCTAGGAAAGCTTGTTCAATAGGCCTCATCCAAGTAAAAGAGTCCTTTAACATGGAAGTGAGGGGAGCTACAATTTTACCATAGTTACAAATAAATTTACGATAATAACCTGTGAGCCCTAAAAATCCTCGAAGACCCTTGAGAGTGTGAGGTTTCGACCATTCCTAAACCACTTGGATCTTCTTGGGGTTAACTTTGATGCCCTCCTTGGTGATAATGTGTCCCAAATACTCCACTTATATCAACCCAAAAGAACACTTGGACCGCTTAGCATAGAGTTGATGTTGTGCCAACAACTGTAGAGTCTGATCCACATGAACAAGATGCTCTTCCCATGAGCGGCTATACACCAGAATGTCATCAAAGAAGACTAGGATGAATTTTCGAAGAAATGGGTAAAAAATGTTGTTCATGAGGCTTTGAAAAGTGGAAGGAGCATTAGTCAAGCCAAATGGCATCACCAAAAACTCATAGTGACCTTCATGAGTATGAAAAGTAGTCTTGGGAATATCTTCATCCTTGAGCCTGATTTGATGATACCCAAAGCAAAGGTCTAATTTGGATAAGTACATAGTTCCATGTAGCTCATCCAGTAATTCATCCACCACTAGAATAGGAAACTTATCCTTTATGGTGAGCTTATTGAGCTCTTGATAGTCTATACACAATCACCAAGAGCCATATTTCTTTCATACCAATAAGACTAGAGAAGAGTAAGGACTGTTACTTGGTCGAATGACATCGGATTTCAACAATTGTTGTACTAACTACTCAATTTTTTACTTAAGATAATGAGGGTATTGGTACGGTATAATGTTAGGTGGTGCACTACCAAGTAACAATGGAATAGCATGATCATGTGAGCAACGAGATGGTAATTCTAAAGGGTTGAAAAAAACAAAATCATGTTTGGCTAAAATAAGCTGCAAATTAATAGGAACAGACTCTACTTCATAAGTGGGAGGTTGGATCACAAATATCTTAGCTATGACACCCCGAGATGATTTTTTAAGTAACTTCTCCATCCGGCTTGAACTGATAATCTGTGAAGGCCCAACTTTGGAGCCATGGATAGTGTGGGACTATCCATTTTGTGAAAATTACATCTACAACTCGAAAAAGTTCCATGAGATGGTTTCCAATGTACCCAACCATTGATCTCCCTACATGATGTCATATCCATCTAGTTGAAGTGCAAACATATCTTGTTTGAGCTCATAGTCCCCAATTTTTACCTTAACATTATGACATTTACCTTTGTAAGGTAAGGTCCCACCATTGGCTACCATAACCTCAAAGGAATTACATGTATGTATGTAAAAATTTTCCTGCTTAGCAATGCGAGGATCAATAAAGTTGTGTGTACTGCCAAAATCAATCAGGATGGTAAGATGTAGGCCTTTGAAATAACCCATAACTTTCATGGTTTGGGGAGTAGTAATGCCAGCAAGAGCATGAATATAAATCTCAACTTGTGGTTCATCTTGGTTTTCTTCCTTCGGTTTGGGTGGTTCCTCTACTGATTCTATGTCATCATCAATGTGGTCGCTGGGGTCAGGATCATAAGCATCTATGAGGAACAACTTATTTTGGGTGCACCTATGCCCACGAGAAAAATTTTCATCATAATTGTAGCACAACCCTTGGGCGCGTCGTGCATCCATTTCGGTAGTGGTTAGACATTTGGGTGCAGCAGTGGGTGCAATAATTTTTTGTTCATTCTAATTTTGGAATCTAGGAGGAAAAGAGGGTCTAGCCTATGGAAATTTAGATATCCACCTTTGAGCTAAAAATTTGGATTTGACCAAACGAGCCAACTTGATAGCCTGCATCATGGATTATGGTTTAAACATTGTGACCTCAGCTTGGAGATCTTCCCTCAATTCACTAACAAAAAAACTCATAAAGAACCCTTCATTCAATCCCTTAGTTTTTTGGTCAATTTCTCAAATTGTATTTGGTAATCTCGAACTATCGAAGTTTGTTTCAACTTTATAAATTGTCCTATAAAATCATCATACTCACTAGGGCCAAAGCGAGTGAGTAATTGAGACTCAAATTCTTCCCAAGAAGGATTAGGGGTAGTGTTCTGCAACCATTTGTACCATTGTAAGGCTTCAAATTCCAAGTTGAAGGAAGTCATTTCAACTCGGTAATATATGGGGACATTGTGGAGGTTAAAAAATTGAGCAACACGACATAACCACCCATCCACATCCTCACCATTAAACTTAGGAAAGTCTAATTTAGGCATCTTAAAGGTAGGATCATGATCATAGTGAGGGTGAGAGTCATCTATTATATTTCCTTTACCTCAGTCAAAGTGTGAGTGTTCAGTACGGTACTTAGTCCTTCTTGGACCACCTTGCAATTTGGACTCAACATCTACAAGTTGTTCTTCTATGTGGTTTCTGGAGGTAGCGTGATCATCTCTTAATTTTTGAAGTTCTATCATCATTGCTTGATTTGATTTTTACATGTTTTCAACAGTGCTTTGTAGGGTTTCCAACATTAAGGTGACCCGATATATCTCTTTTTGATGTCCATGAATGCCACCAACCATTTTGGATAGTCTTGAACTTCTTTTACTAAATTACTAAAAATAGAAGTGTGGTTTTAGGAGTTACTATTTTTAGTAAGGGTTTGAAAAAAATGCTTGGGTGTTATATATCAAAATGATCAGCTCAAAAAATGGTCACAATGAGCTATATCCCACAACATGGATTTTGGGCACCCTAGAATTTTTATCCTCTATTTTGATGAGTCTACTGGTGTGGTCGATTTTTAATTTGGAGATTCGGTTCAAAAGTTGGGTACTGTGTGCGATCTATTGACAGACCATCGTGTCTATGTACTTGCTATCTGTACTATAATAACTAACACTCTGACTGTCACTAACCCTGGGATCCTCTATATTGTGCAATTACTGATACTGATAGTTTCTATTTTTGGCCTTGATTGACTGTTACTTATGACCTGACTGGTACTGTCACTAACTCGATTGTTACTGTCACTGAACCTACTATTACTGAAATATTTTAGATTATGATAAACACTTGTAAAATCTATTTGGACTATTTGGTGCATGCAAGTTTGTTCTTCTGTGATAGGGAAGTCCTTCGTATGCTCACTTTTGGGGTTCGTGAATGTAGGTTTAGCAGAATAGGGAGATGTTATTTTTATAGGTTGAAGTTTTTGACAGAACTAGGTATGCTAGGTAGAGGAGTATGTAACACCCATAGGCCCTCTGTTATACCGTAGTGATGAACAATAGTGCTTGGACCAATATTTTAGGCCACTACCCAAGGAGGATTCCACACATACCCTTGAGCACACTATCTGCATCTCTGACAGTATGAGAGGGTAATCGTCTAGGATGTTGTATCCCATGGACTATGGATGATACAAGGCCGAAAAGATTCCTACTAGATAAAATTTTGTTTAAGCCTAAATTGGTGTCCTGATACATCCAAAGATGCATGAGATCTCGATTGTGTGTGTGAGTGCTATATGAGGCTTGGGTATTGGAGCCTGATCGCCCCTCACTTCACTAGATGCTTTATGGGCTATCTAACTTAGCCAATAATGACAAATATTTTGCGATATTTTAAAACCCTCTGCACAGGGTTTATAGCTTACTCAACTACTAAAAAACAAAGACTATATTTTTTTGGCTTTTTCATGTTTTGTAGATTTTTTTTTAAAATAAAGGAAAATAGAATGAAAATACAAAAAATTATACCTAACAAGCAAAAATGGTTGAGCAAGAATTATCGTAGTCGTAATAGAACTCGACCTTGGAAAGTGCTCTGATACCACTTGTTAGGAACCTACTATTAAAATAAAGCTCACTCACACAAAATACTGGAAAATAACTGAAATACATCAAATTATAGAATAACACTATGCATAAAGTAATTGCAGAATTGAAACAATCTCACAAATAACTCAGAATTGCAGGCCTCTTCGAGGGGGCAATATTAGGGTTATGCATAGTGGCAAATATTCACAAATTGGGTGAATATTAGGATTTTTAAAATTGAAAATTGGCAAATATGAGGACCCTTGACGTCGGTCCATTCACCTAAAATTTTTAGGATCAAATTTGTCTTAGGGTCAATTCACCATAATATATATCCAAACATAGGCATATTTATACTCATTGGAAAGCTCTTTTCAAACCTGATCTAATGGTGGTGTTTTTATGAAGTTATAAGATGATTTAATAGGTAAAAAGTGACCCCAAATATAAACTTACATTTTAGGACTTCAAATACCCCAAATTTTGGTATGAAAATGCTCGATTTGATTTGCTTAGGATTCTCCATGATTCACTTTGATTTTGATTAGGATTTACCATTTTTTTACAAGTACATTTTGAGTCCAACCCCTTCTGCATAACCCTGGGCAATCTCCTTTAATATTTCACTAACTTGTAAAAATATATATTCATACATGGCTTCATAACTTTTAAAGAAAGACTTCATGCAACCCTAACCCTAAGCTCAAGAGTTGGCTTACATGCAAAATGCCACTCAAGCTAGAATCTTCTATCAAACGCCGGTTATAATCTTGATAATGATTACATCAAAGAGCCCCACTTGGCTAAGAGCCTAACTTACCACATACTTTATAAAATATTATAAAATAACACTATAGATGGGATCACCCATGTTGGGAGTGGGTCATTACATAATAATGATAATTAAAAAATAATGTTAAGATGGGATCTTAACAGGCTGAGCATCCTCATCTCACCATGACCTCTCATAAGAAGGAGAGCTCAACTTATCAATAGGGAATTTAACATGTAACCACACACACCCCACGGTTTAAACCTTGGACCTATCGAAGAAACACCAAACCTTAAACCATTGCGTTGTCCCTAGGGCCATCTATGTATATCATATTACTCAAGTTGATTTGTTAATCTCGTATTTCACTAGACATAAAAAAAAGGTTAGGTTTCAACGGATTAGATTTATTTTGGATGGCATGAACATGGTAATCAATTAATATAAATTTTTATTATTGTTGGTCAAATATCTGCCTAAAATACAAACATACGTTTGTGCACCCTAGACACGACCAACATTGAAAGGTCGGAGGAAAGAAATGTCCTCCGTGCCAATCTCCTAGAGGGTTCCCCCACTAAACCCACCGACGAGGCGGAAAGAAATTGGAAATAATAGAAAGAAATGGGAAATATAGCCACAGGCCAAAGATGTAGGATTGGGGATAGACTAGCAGCAGGAATTCCAACCAAGTGTTATAGCAACATAAAATAGAAAAGGAGGCAAGAGAATCCACTTACAGTTCCTTGGAGACAACTTCCAGAATCGCATTCCAGTACTCACACTTACACCAACAATGCCCAAATCCAGGTGCAAAATTTGAACTTAACAGCAGATAGCAAACATGAATATAAAATAGAAATGCTTGAACAGAAAGAAATCACACAAAGAGACTGCTTGCAAAATTAGAAGCCACAACTTCTTCTATTTACGTAGAGAACTTGAATAGTTTTTCTGTAGAATGTCTATCCTCCTTTTTACAATGGAAATTGAGTAGTATTTATAGAGGAATTTCGCCTCTATCATTTAATGCACATAAGACAAAATGTTTACAGATCAGGAACCTCTGTGAAGAAATTCCTCCTTGAAGTCCTTGAAAATCTTCCTCTTGAGACAGCGATCCAGTTTCTAAGATGAAATCTCCAGGAAATCAGCACATTTGGGTGTCGGTGCATGGAAAATTGCAAAGCTGGTCGTTGACTTGATGCCTCCATCGTTCCTTGGAAATTTACCCCTATATAGGATGTCTTGGAACTCATGAAAATCACCTTGTGATTTTAATGTTGTAGCTCTTTTTAGCTTGAAATCAACAACTTTAGTCACTCTTCGCCCCAATCATTAAATTCCCCTTCATTCATCTGACCTGAGTGCCTTTGAAAATCTTCGTTGATGCTTAAAATAGAATTCACCCAAAATAAAGCAATGAGTGAGAACACTCTCCTTTAACATTCATCATTTACTCCTTATTTATGCTCCTTGGTGGAGAGGGCGCTCTTAAAGCAATAATATCCATAATTTCATCCTATCCAACTCAATTCCTTACTACTCATAATTTCACCTAAAAGAGAAGCAAAAATATTGATTTAAAACTCCTTCTATTGCATTCACGTCTTTATCATAGCAGTAACCAACTCTGAAGAAAAATTGGGCAAAAATGACTTATTACTCCTTTATTTTTGCGCTCGATGCTTCAAATCATCCTTGTATTATTTCACCTCTAAAGGAGGCAACTGAAATCCTCACTTTTCCCTTCAAAATGAAAGCGCTTTACATAAGACATCTTTTCCCTTTAAAATATATGTTCACCCCCAAAAGGGGTGAAAGGCGCTGTCGCCCTCCACCTTGGGTGAACGTAATTTTGACTTTTCAATGCCCCATATCTTTTAATATTCACCCAAAAACAAAAATAACCTTTGATGCATTTGTCACCATTCTTCCTGTAGCTTCACCCCAAGGAAGGGTGAATGGGACGTTTCACCCCTCACCTAGGGTGAAAGCGCTTTCAAATTTTCACTTTTCTTAATATGTGCTGAAGTGGGATCCACACCTTATACCTTATATATACATTCACTCGAAGGAAGGGCGAAAGGTATTTTCACCCTTCTCTTGGGGTGAATGCAAGTAATTGTTCAATGTCATTCTGGAGCCTTGCTATTTCCTTTGCGTTCACCCGAACTCATCATTTGTTGAGCTTTCACCCCAGGGAGGGGCGAATGGGACTTTCACCCCTCACTTGAGGTGAAAGCCCATTTGACTAGTCAATGCATTAGTTGGGCACATTATTTTAAAAATTTGAAGATGTTCACCCCAAAGTGGGGTGAACGATGCTTTCACCCCAAATTTGGGGTGAACGCATTTCTTAATATCATTATTGCATTTCAACTTTGGGCCCACTTCAAACTTAACCATTTAAATGTATTTTCACCCCTAGGAGGGGCGAAAGGGACTTTCACCCCTCACTTGGGGTGAAAGTGCCTTACCATATTAACACTTCCTTTTATATTCAAATTTCCACATTCACCCTAGAATGAGGTGAATGAGCCCTTCACCCATATTTTGAGGTGAACATGATTTTAACCCTTAGTAAGGCCCCTACATTTTATATGCACTTAGTCCTTGGGCACCATTTTTTGCAAATGTCTTTAGGCGATTTCAACTGATCTCACAAACCAATTCTCCCAACCATTTCACCTTAAAACACCCATTATTTTCAAGCAAGAAATGCATGAAAAATAAAGAAGGATATTAACACACAAAAAAAAATTACAACATATTATATAAGCCAAAATACTGCAACATAGTATTAATATATTTTACCACTTTTACAATCAATAAAATTTCATCAAAAATCTTAATGTGGCATAATGTCAAAATTGCCAATATTTTTGGTGGCTCATGGGGTATCCAGCTCGCATGGATGCAAGCGATCCCAGGCCTTTATCCATTGGGCTCCTTATTGGGTCTTCTTATCGATAGCTTTGGTTGGCGCTTCTGATTTGGATGCCTTTTTTCATGCTTGCTCAACTGCTACCTTTTTAGCCACCTCTACCTCTACTACTATCCATGCTACTTCTGCTTGCTCACTCTACTCTGCTTCTCCCTACTGCTTCTCTCTATAGCTTACTCTTCCTACTCCTTCAAACTTTCATAGGTGATCTCATAAACTATAACTACATCTACCCAAGCATGCATGGTGAACATGGAGGGAACACTAAGTGATTCATAGATAAACCACAAGTGTTCAATATCCTCCAAGCTAAGGCGTTTAGCTCATTGGGCCAACTCGAACAAGGATAGCTCCATACGGGTGAACTTCTTCATAAGTGGCAGCACCTATTCCTCTATGATCGGCTCCTCCCACTTATCAATTTTAGATGTGTCCTCCACAAAATTCTTCCATGCCACTTCTAACTATTCCTTTGGTAGAGGCTCACCCCATTCATTAGTAAAATCTGGAAATCCCATATCGATGAGAGCATCAAAATGAAACATTGAAATAGTATGCTCCCACTCCATTATGTTGAGAAGCTTCCTACCTTCTCTTACCAGATCCAACCTCTAAAAGTAACTATGCAACATGAATTTGGTGGTAGACCAGGCTCGATCCATCTCACTCATGGGGTGAATATGCATATTGGACTGAGCCAAGGCTTGGATTTTCATAACCATCTCCAGATGAGGCTCCAACATCTCCTCAATACTATCTATTATCTACTGGCTCAACTGAATCTGAATTTGAGCCTCATAGAGATACTACAAAACCTAGACTACTCTAGCTACCAACTTCTCATAGCTTTGAGCCAACCGAAGGTGAGCCTCCTTAACTATTTTATGAGAGAAACTTATAACTTGTGTGGCCTTCTCCACTAGTTGATTTTGTATGGATTCAAGTTGCGCCTTCAATGCTTGCACTTGCTGCTCTACTGCATCCTTTTCCTTTTGATGCACCCCTACCTGTTGATGCAAGTGTTCAATTTCTATCACCATCTTCTCCTATTATGCTCTACTCATTGCCAAGGCATCTTCAAGTTCGGTAATTTTTGTTTTGGTATCATAATATCTTTGCTTATAATACTCGTCATGTAGATAAACCAAACTCATATCAACCTGTATATTCCCCATTTTCTTAGTTGGATCAATCCTGGTCAGGTCCTCCATCATGGTCTCATAAGCGTAATCACTCGGTGTCATCTCTCCTCATGGCTTTTGGACCAGGGGAATTATCTTAGTAGTGTGAGCCTCCATAGCAACTGGATCGAAGGTGACTTTCTTGAGAGGCCTAGCTGGAGCAAGTGCCTCTTTTCTCCTATGGCTCTTCAGCCACTATGATGAACTGAGGTGAGCATGATTAATATTTTCTACATCGGGCTGCTTGGGCATCACCTCAATTTTGGGTAGTACTTGCATCTCCAAAAATGGTGTGAAAGGAACCAGAATTTATGCATGATATAGCTCAAAGGAAGAAGAGGAGATAGATATAAGAGGGGGGACCAAAATAGTAGAGTGAATGGAAGAACCAAGCTTAGCTATAGTTATGCTCACTCTTGGAGGAGCTTGCATACTTACAACGATAGTGGAAGTGGTGGTAGAAATGGAAGGGGAAGGATGCAAAAATAGATTTGAACCTGATGCAAATGAACTAAAAGAAAGGGAGGCCGAAGAGAGGGGAAGAGAAGGAGTAGTAGTGACTTGTGGGTGAGAGGAAGGGAGTGAAATGGATATGGAAGGTATACCAAATGGAGGGGCGAAAGAAGTAGGGACTGATGGAAATGAACTAACAGTCACTACTTGCTCCGAAGTAGAAGAAGAGGGAAAGGGAGATGTACCTTCGAGGTGTGGGCACCATGTGACTTGGTGATGGAGGTGGCTACATAATAAGTTCTTCATGTTGCTCCTCTACTTCCACTTCAAGGTTAACAATTTCAACCTATTGGTCCATCGATTGCTCATGAATTAATGGAAACATTTGGGCAACACTAACTGGAGCAACCGACACCAATAGAGGGGAATTAGCAGTTGTTGCATCAACTGTAATTGTAGAAACTACAACAACCAAAACTACAATAGTAGATGAAGAAGTAGCACCAGTTCTTGGCCTCTTCGTAGCCTTCGAGAATGGAAGTGCCTCTCAAATAATTTGCTTCTCCAACAAAGGTGCCTCATCTATTTTTTGCTTTACCCACTATGACCTTCATTGAAACACATATTGTTGCTCTTCTTCCTCAGGTGTCTCTTCCTCAACTATTGGGTGCTCTTCTTTAACCATACTTTCTCCACTATCAAAATTTTGAAAACTTTGAGGCACGACCTTGGTGAAAGTGATGGGTTGATAGATATTTACAAATTCATCATACACCTCCAAAAATGCCCCATCCATATTCAACCCATAAGGTGATGCAATTTTTCCTCTATGGACCCGCATTATCCACCAATTCATAATTTTCTCTTCAATCCATATGGGCAATTATTCCTTCATTTGGCCAAATAGTCTCGATGGAGGAATGTGATCTCTATGCACTACCAGATTATATTCAACCTCCTGCTCATAAAAGTCATGCCATGAAGGAAGTGACATCATATCTTCAATATGCCACTCTAAATCATGCCCATCAAAATTATTACGATTTTCCTAGATATCGGGTCGTGGACAACAATGAAAAGTCTTAGCCTTGATTATTTCCAAAAATTTACCCAATGGGTCATATCTCCACCATTGTGGTAGTTCTATCAGACCCAGGTCTTGAAGTGCCTCTATGAGTAGCCTATTTTGCCCGACCTGGTTCACCTCTATATTGTCAAACTTGAACGACATGGTGCAAGTCATTCTTTTACCATACCCTGCTCCATACACATCATTGGTATAATCTATCTAGTGCACCACCTCCATGGAAAAAACATGCTCGATGGTGAAGTATGGGAGCAAGAATGGCTTACCCGTGAAGCCATAAATTCTTACAACCACGCCTTGAGTCAACAAAAATATGTCACCCTTTTTGGTTGTGACAACCACCTCCTTCATTTCCCATGGCACTCTCTCACTTTTACCATAAATCAACTCAATTGTGGGCCCCAAAAATAGGTGGTTAAAACTATAGTATGACTCCCTCCTTGATAGAGTGGGAGTCCACATATAAATAGGCAATAATTCATCCTTTTCATCAACTTGTTTTACTGCTATGAATGAAAAATGTTGGTGTAAATGAAAGAAGAAATACCAAACAAGGAAGGAGGTATGCTTGAATGAAGTCTCTTCTCTCGTATGCAATTTCTCCAACTGGATGTGCATATTTCGATAAATGAAATCGGCCCAATCAAAATAAATTAGATTTATGTTCCTTCTCATGGTCCTTGGAGCATAAAACTCCACTTGAGATATACATTGCACAAGCATCGCTTGCCACTTGTGAACTGTAGAATCTATCAAAAGACCAGCAACCCATGCCAGCATAGAAAATAAGTTGGGGCTCTTGAATTCTGACAAAGATTTTGGTAGATTTGGTAATTGCCCTAACTATGGCTCCTTGATCAATTGTGTTTCCATAAACTAGTGCATTGTCACGATAGAAACATATCTTTCTTCTTGCTCATTGATGTGCAACTTCTTGAAAATCATATCAGATGGGGGTTTTAACCCATAGGCAAATGCTTCCCTCACTTCAGCGATGGAGATAGAGAAAAGCACCTCCCCATTGGCTTTCTGAACAACCCTGGTAACTAGATTATAAAATCTGGCAATTAATTTTACCAACTTCGAGCAAGGGTGTACGGGCGTACACAAATACCAAAATAACTATGCATAAAATGACATAGTCAGAGGGCTCTCCATCATCAATCCTTGATTTACTATGAATTCTACATCTTGCCGAAGCTTTACCATACCCTTGTTGGTGATCACGCAGTCTCCGACCTCTGCCATAGTGTTAGAGTATGGGTCCAAATCTACATTTTCATTTCTATAGGCCTTCTTGGATTTTGACCCACCTTCTACCCATTTCTTAGACTACTTAGGCTCTACAGTTTCTTTCACCTCTTTGCTTTTCTTACCCATTGTGCAAACCCTGACAACTCTGAAAGCGCTCTACAACTTCTACAATAAAAAACTTGAAAATGCACCAACAATTTTTTTTTTAAATTTTAACTCTTTGAGCGAATTTACCTATACTCTATTTATAGAACATGCTCCAACTACCAGAGTAAATACAATAAATTTTCTTGGTGAATTCAGAAGGATTTCACCTTTGCTTCCATTAATTAACACTATTCCCAATACTACAATAGCAACTAATTTTTAAATTCACCATAAAATCCTTCTTAAAAAATGTGCCCTTCTACCATGTAAAACTTTGAACAATGTGCCCTAGCTACTAAAACTACCTTGGAAAAATAAATTCACCACTTGGGATCCAATGGGCACCCTTGCTTTCATCGATGTGAGATTTCATTCCTCGAGAATGCCAAAATACCTCCCAATGCAAATCTAGGTGCACATTTTAAATTAAATGCTCCAAAAATGCATCATCAACGTGCATGCACAATTTTCAAAATCTACCACGTGTCGGAGGGCGAAATCACTTTGAGAGGGCACTCAAAAAATTTGATTAGTACTTGAAAAATCATCACACTCCAAAAAAGCAATGGAGGAGCAAAAACACTTTTGAGGCGCACTTGATCTCTTCTCCTTTCACTCCAAAAATGTCTTCAACCTACTTGGTTTAATTTCATGGTGAACGTCCTCCTTTTAAAACAATTTTAAGCTTTTCTTTTTACCCCATATTTAGAAAAAGCACCCCTTAAAGCTTTTTGATTTTCTCTTTCTTTTCTTTTTAATTTGATTTTCACACCATATTAAGAAAAGAAAATCAAATTATTTTAAAATTTAATCCATGCTTTTTTCAAAAAGCTTAAAATAAAACTCTTGCTTTTTCCCTTTTACTTCATTTCACTTCTAATTTTATCAAAACTTCATCAAAAAATTTTATATGCATCTGTTTAAAACAGAGCTTCTAGTTTTCAGAACATTTTCATCACCTTCCTTATGAAAACTTCGGTTGACTAATCTTCTTTTTAATTTCCAACACATTCGTTATTACCCACCATATTCTCTTCGACAAAAGCATGGAACTTAGGGTGAAAAACCTTTTAAATCATAGCACAAGCTCTAAAATTTCCTTTTAGTATTTTCACTCCAATGAGAGGCGAATGGGGGTTTCACCCCTCATTTGGGATGAAAGCCCTTTTGACCATTTTTATTATGTTGACCTTGCGCTTTCATACTTCCGTTTATTCTACCACATACGTTCACCTCCCTTGGGAGACGAATGGGTTTTCACCCCTTTGTCTCGTGAAAGCACCATTGACCATATTTGAATTCTAACTACTTTCCACATTTCTTTATGAATATGTGTTCACCTCACGGGGAGGTGAATAGGTATTTCACCCTATCCTTGGGGTGAAAGCACTTTTAGTTTGTTGCACTTCCATAATTTGAAATCAAGCCCCATGCTTTGATTTTTCAACTAAGGCACTTTACTTGTGCTTCCAAACATTTTCATTTTGTGTCTTCAAATCACTTTTCTAAAACATTTCTCTTTATAACTTGAAGACTTGCAAAGTAAAGCAACCTCTTAAACTTTAGAGCTTTTTGAACCTGTTAAAACTTTTCAGTGCAACCATTAATTCTACCCAAAATAATAACATGTCCTCATGGAAATATTTTCAAAGCCAAAATTTTCTTTAAGGAGAGTCCGGCATCTTCCTAGTAGAGTCCACCTCGAACTTCCCCTTTATATATATATTTATAAAGCAATAAAATACTTGTAAATGAAATATGTACATATTTACAAACTTGTACCTCTTGATTGCATCATTGAAAATAGGCCTTCAGATGAAGATCGTTAACTAGAATCGAAAGATCCCAACCATCCATATCTTGAAGATAATATGCATTCATCGAATTCACTACAGAAACTTGAAATGGACCTTCCCAGATCGCATCAAACTTGTGGTGCTTCCCTAGCTTGGCTTTGTTCTCATTCCATTTGAGGACTAGATCTCCCACCTAAAACTTGCATTCTATTGTCTTCTTTCCAAACCACTTTTGCATCACTTTAGTGTGTTCGATGAAAGCTTCATATACCTTTTCTCTCTCCTCCTCTAGTTATAGCAATTGAGCCAACCTTGCACTCATAGGATCAAACTCATCATCTTCATATTTGAACAACTGCAATGTTTGGAGGATAGGTAGCTCGATGTGAGTGGGTAGAACTACTTCTTTCCCATACACCAAAGAGTAAGGAGAAGCTTTAATAGACTTCTTCACTGATATTCGATCTACCCATAGAGCTTAATTTAACAATAAGTGCCAACTTCTTTTATTATTCCCAAGTGTCCTTTTTAAGATCTGAAGCAAGTTTTTGTTTGTGGATTCAGCCAAGCCATTTCCTTATAGGTAATAATTGGAGGATATCTTCAGATAAATCCCATACTTGCTTGCAAATTCAATGATCTTGGCCCCAATGAATGGAGTCCCATTATCTATTACAATGGCATCTAGAACACCAAAATGGGTAATCAATCCCTCAAGGAAGGAGATAACTGTAGCCTGATCTACTTTTTTGGTTGGGATGGCCTCTGCCCACCTGGTAAAATAATCAGTCATTGTCAAGATATATTTATGTTCGGTAGAGGAATGAGGATCAATAACTCCAATGAAGTCTAGGCCCCACTACTGAAATGGTGCTTCCACTTGAATCGGGTGCAAGGGCAAAGATGCTTTCTTATTCCTGCCAACATACCACTGATAATTATCACAACTTTGGCTCACCTTGTGTGCATCTACGAAAAGAGTAGGCCAAAAATACCCGGCTCGGATGATCTTCAAGGCCATAGGCCTTCCTGCATAATGTCCATCGGATAAGCTAGAGTGGAATTCCTCCAATATTTTTTGCTTCTTTGACTCCTTCACACATCTGAGGAGTACTCCATCTATATTCTTATGGAACAACCCACTTGGCAATAGGACATACTTAAGTGCTTGTAATCTGAATCTTCGATGTTGTGAAGCATCAAGATGTGATGGACATTTCCCAGATGTAAAGAATTTGACAAGGTCCTCTATCCAATCACGATCACTTGTAGCTCGATTTGCAAAATTGCTTTCATTGATATCCTCATTCTGTACTAGAGTCAGTGATTCTAGAAGCTACACTTTTGGCCAGTTCTTGGTAGAGAGCTCATCCATGAACCAACTTAGTCGGTCAGATCTCCACATCATATTCTTGAATCTTTGAGACCCAACTTGCTCTCTTGTCACCTAATTCTCCTTGAAGAATGAAATTTCTGACATCTGGATGAATGACATAGATGACTATCTTGCTCTATGAAATGAAATGTCAAAATTTCTTTAAGGATTTCATAACCGCATACACCTATTTTTCAATGAAATTATACTTCTCTTGGTGTGGTGATATAACTTGACTCAAGAAAGCAATCGAATTTTCATCTCCATCTTCTTGCTTCTATGTGAGAACAATAGCGTAACTCTCCTACTCGCCTACTACATAAAGGATGAAATATTTTGAATAATCTAGATTAATCAATACTGGTGCTTTGGCTTTACAACTTGAGCAAAATCAGCAATGAACTTCTGAATGAAGTTGATCTGGCCAAAGAATGATTGCAGATCCTTCTTGTTAACTAGCAGTGGCAATTTCAAGAGAGCCTCAGCTCTCGCAGGATCAATCACCAATCCTTCTTGTGAAATCACATGTCCCAAAAGTTTTCCTTCTTTGACAATGAAAATGGATTTCTTTGGGTTAATGGAAATTCCAAATTCTTGATATTTTTTGAACACTTGCCTCAAATGAGAGACGTGCTCTTCCCTACGGTGTGAGAAAATAGTCATGTCATCAAGGTAAATAACAATAACTCTATTCAAAAACTCATCGAAAGCAATGTCCATAGCTCTCTGAAAGGTAGCACCAACATTGGAAAGACCAAATGGCATCCTTTGATAGGCGAAAGTGCCCCATTTTGTAGTAAAATCGCATCTTGTGTTGGTCTTCATCCTTCACCCAGATCTGGTTATAACCAGAGAAACCATCCAACAACGAAAACCTCTGTGCTCCAGAAACCACATGGAGAATTTGATCAATCTATGGTAAGGGGTAGTGATATTTTAATGATGCCTAGTTCAGATTTTAAAAATCCATGCATAGATAGATATCTCCATTCTTATTTCAAACTGGCACCAAATTTGCCACCCATGTTGAGTGCTTGATTGGATAAATTATTTTTACCTCCAACATTTTTAATAACTCTACTTTCATGAGCACCTCAATTTTAGGATTGATAGGCCATTATTTCTACCAAAAAGGCTTGACTCCCTCCTGCAATTCAATAGTATGTTGGATTACATTTTTATCATATCCTTTTAAATCATGATAGCTCCATGCAACGATGTCGAGAAACTCATAACACAAATTTTTGATATCTTCAAGTTCTTTCGACATACAGTCTATTTCGACTTTGATAATCTTCTCAGACTCCAATTGCATTTCCTTGTATTCCTTCGCATCAACCTTGATCTTATGTTTCTCCACCCTATCATTTTGATCAAACAAACTCTCAAGTGAAATCAGTCCCCTAGGAATGTGATTGTTCTTCAATTGAATCATTCCTTCCATTTCCTCCTCGACAAGTATTCTATCTTCTACACTTGCAACTTCCTTAATCAAAAAATTGATTATTTGTTCATCATTATCGAACACTTGCCAATAAAGGTTTTTATCGGGGATCGAAGGTCTATAAATTACTCTCACCATCTTGGGTTTCCTGACTACTTGTTCTACAGGAGAGAAATTAGCACCAAGAGAAGCTAAAATATCTGCATGTTTGTTCTGCTCTCATGAAATCGCCTGAATGTTCAATGTTGTAAAGGACTCAAACAAATCCCATACCTTGTTATGGTAGGCCTTCAAATAGTGCTACTTTGACACACATTTGTTTGTAGTCTGGTTGATGATGAGCTCAGAATCTCCAAATATTTGCAATTATTTTATGCCCAACTTTTTAGCTTTCTTCAAACCAAGGCACAATGCTTCATATTCGATGACATTATTTGTGCAGCTCCAAGTTAACCGATATGAATAGGTTTTCTACAACCCTATAGGAGAAACAAGAACAATACCAGCCCCTACACCATTCTTACACCTTGCACCATCAAAATACAACTTCCATAGCTGATCAGAGATAGGGTCTGGGGAATCAGAGACTTCTTCTTCAATCTACTCAAGTTTAGTTATGGTATAACAACCGATGTCGATTTCGACCATCGCATTGAAATCCATCAATGAGAACTCATCCTCAAGGTGGAGCTCACCAAGAGCTTCCTCCATCAAGTCCACTTCTTGTACTTCCTCTATCATCATGTTGACTGCACCAGTGGGCTTTTCTTCCTCTTCCAATTTTTCTATATGAAAAGTGGATGGCTTTTCATTATAGATGTGGATTCTTCTTCCCTTGAATGGGATCTCCAAATGTGAATAATCCAAGGAAAGGTATCCTCCTAGTTTCATCATGAACTCCCTCGAAAGACACATGCTAAAGTATGGTTCCAAGTCAACCACCACTACTTCTTGAATGACAGTGATTTGAGGCATGTTGTGTAGAACGATAGGAATATCCTTGATTACTCCCACCATTTTGATAGGGGTCCCATCCAACTATAATACACCTGGACTGCTTCTTGTGTACTCCATTCCCATTACTTCACATACTACCTTTGGCATGACAGTAGTCGTAACACCGGAGTCAATCATACAATTATGCATGATCCACCCTTCCATTCTGAGAGACAAATAGAATGGAGGTGGTCTATTCTTACCAATAGTAGAAGTAGGTAGTGTCTATGCTAACACTATTTGGGAATGACTTTTCTTTTGATATTTTGCAGATTTGAGAGATTCTTGCAATAAGTCAACTTGTCCAAGTAACTGTAATGCATCATATAAACTCACCTTCATAGGAATCTTCTTCATTTCCTCAACAATATTATAATTAGAAACACCAAGAACCTTTTCTTCTACAACCTACTCATACTTGTTTTGATACTATTGAGTAGCTTCCACCCTTTGCCGCTTAGTCAATGATGGGTATTTGAGGTATTCTTTAGCTTGCTCTTTTACCTCTATTTGCACTTGAGCGACTATAGGCTATGAAGTTGATACCTTTATCTACAACTTCTCTTGAGCTTGCTTGGGCAATAGATCCTTCAATAAGATAGAATCTTGCTACTTTATTTTGTTGCACCAAGAACTTTCACTTGTGGTTGTACCTTTTCATTTTGTACCTTTTGCTCAACAAGAACTTTCAGAGGCTCCATTTCTACTGGATCAATAGTCATCGACTTCTTTCCAGCCCTTGTGAGAACTGAAACTTGCTCCAAATATGGGACCATAAAGTTATGATCAACTTCCATTATCATATTAACTTGTCCATCGACAGAAATTTTTGCTAATATTTGTACATAGTTCAAATGAACCATGCATGTGTCTTCTCCATGAGGATCATTACAAGTGGAGCACCAGTATGCTCTCTTCGATGTACTAGTTTCTTCATTTGCCAACATAATTGTGTTCCTCTCAAGGCCCTTGCTAGTGGTTGGTTGCTCCCTAGTAATTGGTGGTGTTTGAAACCTCCTTGACCAAAAATCAGCTTCAACTTGCTTCTTCTTAACTATAATGATTTCATTCGACATTGTCCTTACGACCAAATTAATAGATTGCATTTCTTGTAATAATTTCATGTAAGGATCAAGATTTGAGGGTGCAGGAGGTGTTGGTAAAGGTAGGGGTACTAATGGAGTAGGAAGCAATGGGATAGATGGCAGCTAGTAGCACTAGGAAAGGAACTAATGCTAGAAACTAAGGAACAACTAGTGTAGGTAATTATAGAATACTTGGAGCGGGGAGTTGTGGAACTAGGATTGGAGCAATTTGAGGTGGACCCGAGCTCCATGAGGGAACTAGGTACATAGAAGGCATAGGTTATGAAAATGCACTTGAATACAAATGTTGTGGAAGATCAAGAAGGATGGGCATGGTTACCTTTGAGGGAAGCTTACCTATGGTGATCAAATCTGCTTTAGCCTTCTGCACCTATGTATACAATTATAGAAAAGTATTTACATTGGCTTGTCAGACCACCATACCAATATCTGAGTTGAAGGCTCGGAGATAGTAAAATGTAGCTTGCTCATGTGTGGGCCGAAGGCCATCAAGAACTCTCTACCAACTTCGAGAAAATCTGACATTGAAGTCCACTATCTCCTCCTATGGATGTCTTTGGATATTCATGAATTGATGTAGCAAGGAGAAAGGATCAACTTGCTCATGAAAGTTCTTGATTAGCAATTCTACCAACTGATCCCATGTGGTAATAGTGGTGGGTGGCAAATATCGATACCAATACAACAATTTCCCTCTAAGAGACAATACCAACAACCTTACCATAATATCTTCATCAATGCCATGGATCATCACCAAAGAAGCCACATCTTGGATATGTTCATAAGTGGTCTTACCAATACCATCATAGGTAGGCAAAGCCTTCAAAGCTGCTTGAGGAACTAGATTTTATGCTTGTAAATTCAAAGCTCCTGAGCTATTCCATGTTAGGAACTACCTTGGTGGTTGTGGCTACTGTGGTGGTGGGTTCTGAGCCATATGAACTAGTGTATGAGGTTGAGGAGGTGGGATGCTAGTAGCAGTACTAGCTAGACTTGAAGGAATGGAAAACACACCAGCTAATTATGAAGATGTTATAGATGATGTATGAGGTAAAGTGACTAATCTAGGGTGTTCTCCTAATATTTGGGTGTCAAGTTCATAGAACTCAATGGGATCTTCAAAATTTTTGGCCTTCGATCTTGTGATCATGAAGTACAACTTTCATTGCCTTCACATTCGAAGGCTTATGGGTATAGCTGAGTCACCAGATGTTCTAACTATACAACATGAAGGTGAACATCAAACCTCAATACTATTGAAAGTGGAACTTTTGAATGTCAACTTGAGATAATATTTTTCCAACTATGATTTTGGGTTTGTCCCATCAAGAATGCCAAAAATTATTGGTCAAATATCTACCTAAAATACAAACATACATTTGTGCACCCTAGACATGACCAACATTGAAAGGTCAGAGGAAAGAAATGTCCTCCATGCCAATCTCTAGAGAGGGTTGGCTCCCTTACTAATCCTACACTAGTTTAAGACTAGAGTTGTAGGAAAGAAATTAGAAATAATAGAAAGAAATGGGAAATATAGCCATAGGCCAAAGATGTAGGATTGGGGATAGACTAGCAATAGGAATTCCAACCAAGTGTTATAGCAACATAAAATAGAAAAGGAGGCAAGAGAATCTACTTACAGTTCCTTGGAGATAACTTCCAGAATTGCATTCCAGTACTCACACTTACACCAACAATGCCCAAATCCAAGTGTAGAATTTGAACTTAATAACAGATAGCAAACATGAATATAAAATAGAAATGCTTGAACAGAAAGAAATCACACAAAGAGACTACTTGCAAAATCAGAAGCCACAACTTCTTCTATTTACGTAGAGAACTTGAATAGTTTTTCTGTAGAATGTCTATCCTCCTTTTTACAATGAAAAATGAGTAGTATTTATAGAGAAATTTCACCTCTATCATTTAATGCACATATGACAAAATGTTTACAGATCAGGAACCTTTGTGAAGAAATTCCTCCTCGAAGTCCTTGAAAATATTCCTCTTGAGACAGTGATCCAGTTTCTAAGATGAAATCTCCAAGAAATCAGCACATTTGGGTGTCGGTGCATGGAAAATTGCAAAGTTGGTCATTGACTTGATGCCTCCATCGTTCCTTAAAAATTTACCCCTATATAGGATATCTTGGAACTCATGAAAATCACCTTGTGATTTTAATGTTGCAACTCTTTTTAGCATGAAATCAACAACTTTAGTCACTCTTCACCCCAATCATTAAATTCTCATCATTCATATCACCTAGGCACCTTTGAAAAACCTCTGTAGTCACTAACAATTGAATTCACCCAAAAGAGGGTACTGAGCGAGAATGCTTCCTTTAACATCCATTATTTACCACTTATTTATGCTCTCTGGTGGAGAGGGCACTCTTAAAGCGACAATATCCATAATTTCATCCTATCCACTACTACTCATAATATCGCCTTAAAGAGAAGCAAAAATATTAATTTAAAACTTCCTCTATTGCATTCATGTCTTTATCATAGCAGTAACCAACTTTGGAGAAAAAATGGGTAAAAATGACTTATTACTCCTTCAGTTTTATGCTCGATGCTTCAAATCATCCTTGTGTTATTTCACCTCTGAAGGAGGCAACTGAAATCCTCACTTTTCCCTTTGGGATGAAAGCGCTTTATATAAGATATCTTTTCCCTTTAAAATATACGTTCACCCCCAAAAGGGGTGAAAGGCGCTATCGCCCTCCACCTTGGGTGAACGTAATTTTGACTTTTCAATGCCCCATCTCTTTTAATATTTGCCCAAAAATGAAAATGACCTTTGATGCATTTGTCACCATTCTTCCTGTAGCTTCACCCTAGTGAAGGGTGAATGGGATGTTCGCCCCTCACCTGGGGTGAAAGTGCTTTCAAATTTTCACTTTTCTTATCACGCACTGAAGTGGGGTCCACACCTTATGCCTTATATATACATTCACCCGAAGGAAGGGTGAAAGGTATTTTTACCTCCTCTTGGGGTGAATGCATAGTTGAATTTTCAATGTCATTCTGGCACCTTGCTATTTCCTTTGCATTCACCCGAACTCATCACTTGTTGAGATTTCACCCCAGGGAGGGGCGAATGGGACTTTCGTCCCTCTCTTGGGGTGAAAGCCCCTTTGACTAGTCAACACGTTGGTTGGGCACATCATTTTTAAAATTTTGAAGACGTTCACCCCAAAGTGGGGTGAACGATGCTTTCACCCCAACTTTGGGGTGAAAACATTTCTTAATATCGCCATCACGTTTCATCCTTGGGCCCACTTCAAACTTAACCACTTAAATGTATTTTCACCCCTAGGAGGGGCGAAAGGGACTTTCACCCCTCTCTTGGGGTGAAAGCGCCTTGCCATCTTAACACTTCCTTTTCACTTTTAAATTTCCACGTTCACCCCAGAATGAGGCGAACGGGCCCTTCGCCCATATTTTGAGGTGAACACGATTTTAACCCTTAGTAAGGCCCCTACATTTTCTATGCACTTAGTCCTCGGGCACCATTTTTTGCAAATATCTTTAGGCGATTTCAACTGATGTCACAAACCAATTCTCCCAACCATTTCACCTCAAAACACCCATTATTTTCAAGCAAGAAATGCATGAAAAAAAAGAAGGAAGTTAACACACAAAAAATAAACTACAACATATTATATCGGTCAAAATACTGCAACATAGTATTAATATATTTTACCACTTTTACAATCAATAAAATTTCATCAAAAATCCCAATGTGGCATAATGTCAAAATTGCCAAAAATTATTAGATTTAATTTTTAGACAAACAAATGATACAAAAATGTTTTATTATTTATGTAGTTGTGTATGGATTTTTTATTTTATTTTATAGTTTCCCTAGAGTGTTTTCCAGCTTGAAGTTGAGCCTTGAGGGTTCCAATCCGAAACCCCTCCACGCACCCTTCAATTGAAGTAAACATTTAAAGAGGTAAAAAGATGTAGCAAGGGATTATTTCCTTGTATTTAAATAAATAAATAATTTTTTCATTTTATAATTGACTAACCATATTTAATTTTAAGGTTAAAACTAGTATATATATATTGGATTCATAGGAGAGTTGGTTACAACCACACTATTTTTAGGGATTATTTCCTTGTATTTAAATAAATAAATAATTTTTTCATTTTATAATTGACTAACCACATTTAATTTTAAGGTTAAAACTAGTATATATATATAGGATTCATAGGAGAGTTGGTTACAACCACACTATTTTTAGTAACTGACAAGCGTAAGGTTCAAACCATAGGGGTTGCTCCCACCAAACTTATTCCACCTTATTGTTGTTCACCTAACATGAAGGGCATACCGGTCACTCAGGATTCGTACCATCGTTATCAATTTGATGCACACTTAAAGGATTCAAATCAGACTACTACCTTTATAAACAAGTTGTCCCCAAGGTTTGAACCTGGATGTCTTCTTCGTAAATGCCTAGCAAAAAAAGCAACTATTAATCCACCTAGCCCTTAGGGGCTCAAAAAATTTAGGTTAGAAAGAAACCTTGAGAGTCACTCTTAGGTGGCTAGCAATACCGTCTCATTCGAGTATACCACTATTTAAAGGGAAGCCACAAGAGATTTTTTGTGTCCCCCTTCCCATTGCAGAGGTTTGAACCGTGGACCTCCTGTTCAACAGATCAGACTCGCCTTCTCCACTTGCGCTACACTTTAAAAATAAAAAGTTAGATTAAATATTTTGAGTCCATGATACACTTTAATTTATAATAGTTTAATTAATAGAACTCTGAAAATCAGCTGATTTTCATTAAATACAAATACAAATACAAATGATGCTATAACATTTAAAAAAATATATATTGTATCTAATATCTTATTCTTATGATATATAATTAAGAATAAATATAAAAAATTCTTATTTTTATTAGTTAAACATTTCTTATTTGTTTTGGTGAATTGAGTGAAAACTATATTCAACACCCTTGTTAAATAAAATAAAATTTTAAACATAAAAATATTTTCATAACAATAACATATTTTCTAAGAGCGCCTCTTGAGGTTTCTTTCTAACTTAAAAGTCTGTCCTCTAGGGCTAGATGGATTGGTAAGTGCATGTATGCCCAGGCACTTACCAAGAAGACACCCAAGTTCAAACCTTGGGGACAACCTGTTTGTGAAGGTAGTAGTCTGATCTAATTCTGTTGAGTGTGCATCAGACGGATAATGAGAGTACAAATGTTGAGCAATCGGTAGTCCTCTTCATGCCAAGGCAAGCCAAGTCAACAATAATGAAGTAGAATAGGTTTGGTGGTAGCAAATCCTGTGGTTTTAACCCTACGCTTACGAGTTACTAAAAATAGTGTGGTTGTGACCAATTCTCCTATGTAACCAAAAAAATAATAACAAAATTTTATTTTGAATCAATTAAAATTTAAATTACTTTGGATTGTAATAAATAATTATAAAAACTTAAAAATTGTAACTAAAAAAGTTTTACAATTTCAATGTTTTTGATTCACCAAATACAATAGATGATGGATAATAATTATCCTTTCCACTTACACACTAAACATCAATTAATAAATTCAAAATAAGTCCCAAGGGCTGGGTGGATTGCTAAGTTTTGAGTCCCAAGGGTTGGGTGGGTGCTTACCAAGAAGAGACTCAGGTTTAAACCCTGGAGATAAGCCTTGTTGAGGCAAAGGTAGTAGTCTGGTCTAACTCCGTTGAGTGTGCGTCAGCCCAATGATGCCAGTACCAACCCCAAGCCATTGGGGTTTCTTTCACTTTGGGTTACATTTATTGAAGAAAGGTAGGGGTTAGTGTGGCAAATCCAAAGATTTAACATGTGATTAGCGATAATTTCCCAAGAGATTCTACCCTAGTTAAAAATGAAGAGATGTTATTGATTCCTCTATGTACCAAAAAAAATTACTAAATTCAAAATGAAATGCAATTATATGAATATTACTTGAGTTGTCTTGGTGGGAATAGTGCAATAGTTAGTTCTTTGGACTCTCTTTGGGAGGTTCAAGGTTCAAACTGTGGCATGTGTTATTTTGTGTGGTTTGAGCTTTGGTTATCATATACATAACTGAGAATAATTCGATCAAACATGATGGTTAGTTGTCTTGGTGAGGATAGTGCAGCAGTTAGGGCTTTGGCCTCTCTTTGGGAGGTCTAAGGTTCAAACTGTGGCATGTGTAATTTTGTATGGTTAGAGCTTTGATTCTTGTGTATATAAGTAAAAATATAAGTGAGAATAACTCACTCAAGCTTTGGTTCTTATGAACATAAGTGAGAATCACTCCATCAAATATGATGGTGAGTTGTCTTGGTGAGGATAGTGCAACAGTTAGGGCTTTTGCCTCTCTTTGGGAGGTCCAAGGTTCAAATCATGGCATGTATAATTTCGTATGGTTATTGTGTACATAAGTGAGAATCACTCGCTCGAACATTATGGTGTTGTGTGTTTCTTGCTTGTTCCAACATGATGGTGTGCATTGTGTGTGTGAAAATAAAATATTACTTAGAGTTTAAATATTTATGGTACAACAAACATTACATTGACAAGGTAAAATAATCATATGGTTCATTAATATATCACAAAAATATGCGTAAGGTTTAATATGGGTGAAGTTATATTTATAAAATAAATAATAAATATATAATTGGATGAAGAAAATATAATTTTTTTTCCAATTGGTTATGTGGATTCAAATGGACCCAACTTTTTCACGTCATAACCACATGGTATTATTTCAAAAGTTTGACAATATACTTAAGATGTAATATGGATGAAGTTATCTAGTTACAATAAATTAAGACATCATTTATAAAATATCAAATTTAAACAAATAATATTTAGTCAAATGATGTTCGATAAGGACAACGTATTGGTCAGGGCTTTAGCCTTTCTTTGGGGAGGTCCAAGGTTCGAACCATAATGTACTTAAAAGAGAATAGAATGGATGGTAGCAGTTGAGTACTTATCAGTTAACTGCCCTAATTTGATGCCTTTTGAAGGTCGGATCTCATTGATTTTGTATAACATAGTAGATAAGGTTTATAGTGACAACATCCAATGATGTTATCATTCCCTTAGGTAAAAAAACAAAACAAAAAAAACTAGTCAAATAGAAATTATATAATTTTTTTTGTTTCAATTTGTTATGGTCCACCCTTATTATATCATAGTTGAAGATATCTGTATATAATATATACAAGATATCATTAAATAAAAAACAAATTAAAACAAATAATATTTAGTATTAGAGTCTTGATAGGGACACCATAATGACATAAGGCATTAGGTTTTTCTCATGGAAAGCCAGGTTCAATTTAAAGGAAGGGTGGCCTCGATATGCCCCCAAGCTTTTCAACCTATTAAAAAAATTAGTTTTAGAAAATAAGATAAAACCTTGTTTTTCTCTGGTTATTATATCATAAGTGAAGCTATTTGTATATAATAAATACAAGATATCACTTATAAAAATATCAAATTAAAATATATATTATTTAGTTTTTTTTTTTTTTTAATTGGTGGTGGCCACAAGGGGTAAACAGACTGTGACCACGAGGGAACCATTACATAACATATCCGCAACATGTGAGGCGAGAGATTTGAACCTGGGCCTCTCAGCAACTAGAGAGGTTTAACTACCCACTGCAATAATATATATTATTTAGTTTTATATAATAAGATAAAACCTTTGGTTATGCATGATTGAAACAGCCACACCAATTCAACAATTATGTATATATTGTTTGGCAATATTTGAACTTGGGGTTCTTTCTTCCTAGGAATATAACTAATTGAGCTAATACCACTTGATAACTTAATTTTTTAGTGAGTTGCAAGCTTACTGCAGTGGTAATGGCTTTGACCTTTCTTTGAAAGTTCCAATGTTCAAACCCCACTCAATATGAGGGGATCATGAATCAAGAGCAAGTGGCATTTGCTCAATCAGTTAGATTCCTCAACATTTAAAAAAGGAAACCATGGTTCAAATCTTACCAAGTGATACATTGATAATATTCAAGTTTTTTTATAACACAACTATGTGGTGATGATGCAATATGGGTGGGGCCTATTTCAATCCCATATAACCAATTGAGAAAAACATAAAACTTTTTTTATGGGACAATGCAGTGGTTTGGGGTTTTGGCTCTTCTTCAGGAGGTCCAAGGTTTAAACCATGATATGTGTGTGTGGTTGTGTGTTAATTTTCCCATTGATAAACCCAACTCTACCTCTTATGAAAGGTCATGGTGGGATGAGAATTCTCAGCCTTGAGTGTCAGTTGTAAGGTTTTCTCACACTAACCAAATCTCAAAATAACATATTAGTCTCAAAGAACAATGCAATTTGATTGTTCTTTGAAAGGTCCAAGGTTCACGCATTGCTCAAACCACAATGTGTGTTGGGCTGTGTGTTAAATTCCCTATTGATAAACTCAAATATCCTCTTATGAGAGGTCATGGTGGTATGGGACTGCCTTACCCTAAGTGTCTGTCATAGGGGTTTCTCACACTATGACCAAATCTAAAAAAAAAACATAAAACATTTTTTTCAATGGATTGTAGGGACCCACCCATACTACATCATATGAGAAGTCACAGGGGGTGGGGATGCCTAGCCATGAGCCTCAATAATAGAGGTTTCTCACACTAACCAAATCTAAAAAAAAATATAACATTCTTTTCAAGTGGATTGTATGGGATTGAAACGGATCCACTCATACTACATCATGTCCACATAGTGATATTATATTAATTTGACACCTATGCATGTATGGTTTGACAAAATTCAAATTTTGGTCTTCTCCTAAATTTAATTAATTGATTTAATATCATTTAATTAACATATGCTTACATAATTTTTATACATAAGGTAAGATATAATAAATTTATAAAACATCACATGTATCAAAACTTTATTAATTATAAATATTGAAGTAAAATGCTTTTTTTGATTTCCCCCAAGGGCTAGGTGGATTGGAAATTGCTTGTCTGGCTAGAAATTTACCAAGAAGAGACGTGGGTTCAAAACTTAGGGGTGCTATTTAACAAAGGTAGTAGTATGTTATGAATCCTTTGAGTGTATGCTAGATTGATGATGAAAGTACGAATCCCAAGTGATAGGTGGTCTCCCTATCACGTTGGATCAACAACAACAAGATGAATAAGCTTTTGGGAAGCAACCCCTATGGTTTGAACCTTGTGCTTGTCAGCTACTAAAAATAGTGTGGCTATAACCAACTCCCCTATGTATCAAAATAAAAATACTTTTGTTGATTTGTTAACATGAGATTACTAGATTCATATGAATAACCAAAAAATAAAATATGTGAAGTTAAAAGATCATTGTGAACACCATGTCATGAAACATTTCCCTTAAATAAATAATGTTATATTTCATTTGAAAATATAATTTATATATTAAAAAATAAATAAATTATTGATAATAATTAGAAGCATATATATAATTAAGATATAGCACATTGATTTTGTTTATATTTTTAGGTGTAATTGTTTCCCTAGCTTTTTTTATTTTTAATTTATATTCACATCCTCTTAATGTGGTAACCAATATTACTTAAAATTTATTATTGTTGAACTATTTCTTTTATTAAACCTCAAGCTATTTGAATATATATTTTTTAGTAGGATAAAGAAAGGGTTTGGAGGTCCCCAAACCTCTACAATGTTAAAGAAGATACAGTGAGTCCTTTCAATCATGCAAAACCATACAAACACAAATCTTTAGTTGTTCCTAAAAAGATATTAGCATGAAGATTTGAACAATGAAAAACAAGTTACATTTACTAATCTACAGTAATTAGAAACATAAGCAAGCTTGTCAATAGTCCAACAAATAGAAATTTAGAACTAGAGACTACCCTTCAAGTGTTACATTCCAGGGAAAATACTGCATCCATTGCTTCCTTAGTACCAATATCTCGTAGTTTCCATTTGGTGTCTTTCATGAGGGCTCTAATTTCCATTATCAGTATAGTCATGCAATTACCAATACAACCCACAGTAGCTACCAAAACCTTCAAAAAAATAAAATTTCTTTGGTGAAGAGCTAGATTCTCTTTTGGTCGACCGGGTAACAATTTTAGGCCCTTCCCCCTCTAAATGTTCTAGAGAAGGAAAAATCTCCTCCATGATGTGCTTGAGTGAATCTACCAATTTCTCATTCTCCTCATTCAAAGGCTAGTCCCTAGAGTCCTCTGAATATGATGTTAAAAAGATTTCACAAGGTGTCAGGCATGCCACTCATGTCCTTTCACAACTTCGAACTCTATTCTAGAGATCACCAAGGATTTGATAATTAGTTTTATTAGAGGTTTAAGCCATGTTACACATGTTATATTTCTATCCCCAAGCTTGTGATATCATGCCCCTAGATTTTTTGATCATGAGAGGTCCCAGATTTCCTACTAAAAGCATTCAAATTGCCAGTTTTGCAAGTTGTAGCCTCTTCGATGTCGAATCTCGTCCTACAATAATACTTAGGATTATTGATGCTTGCATTATGTGCTGACCTCACTATCACCCATCACTAGCCTGACCACTCTCACTCATAATGATGTCTATATATTGTTATCATTTGACTGTCACCCCAATGAAGTTTGGTTTTCATGTGGCCTTGGCAATTCTTCCCCCTATACTTAAATGGCATCAAGTCATGCCTATTTAGGTCTACCAAATTTTCCTTGCTTATATTCACTCCTCTTCTAGAAATTGGCATAACAATTAGAACCTTATAGATTCGATCCATTAATAGTTTATATTCTTTCACCATCAATTATCTCAGTTAGCTGCGAGAGAAAGTTGGAGATCCAAGTCTGCAAACTTTCCACCTTAACACCTATGTTTGCCATGTGGTTTGTTACATTGTTTCCTTCTTGAAAAACATGTTTTATCTGGACATTTTTAAATCTCCTATATTCAAAATACTTTCGTCCACCATTTCCTTGATTGTCCAACTAGCTTCTTGCTCCTCCTTGAGAGCCTTGATGATGTTAAGGGAATATCCCTCTATCAAAATCTTGTCCACCCTTAATTTTAATAATTTTTGAGTCCCCACACAAAGTGCTCTTGCTTCAACAAAGTGATTGGTTTAATATCTCAGTGATTCAATAAAAGCAAAGAGGCTTTGACCGGATGCATCCCTAACTACCCCTCCTAATACTGCTAATCTTAGGTTTCCCTTAGTAGCTTCGTCGAAGTTTAACTTCAACCAACCTTCAGGGGGAGGTTCATATTTCACTAGATCTCTTAAAGGTTTTTGCTTTTCCTGAATAGGTCTATTGATACCCCAAACCTCTACTATTAAACATTCAAATTTGTCTTCCATTTATGGCTACATGTTAATGATATTGAAGTTTTCAGCCACAACATTACCAATCCTAAGGCCAAAAAAATTTATATCACGCTTGTTGTCCTTGAAGATCCTGTTATTGCATTCTCTCCAAATTCCCCATAGGAAATGGGGAAGGCTGAGTTTCCAAATAACGTTCAATCGTTTACTTCTAAAAGGAGGTTCCCATTGTAAGCACAAATCAACCAAGTTATTAGGCAAGGACCATGAAAGTTGAAATATCTTAAGAATATTGTTTTAAATTGAGTTAGAGGGAGCACAACCAATAAATAGATGATGAACAATTTCATATTCTTTTTCACATTGTACACATCTATTCATAATTTAAAAGCCTCTTATGGAAAAATTATTTATCGTTAGTATTTTACTTTACATTACCAACCAAAAGAAAAAAGTAACTTTCGGAATATAAATTTTTAGCCAAATTTTACTTAAGCCATCCAATTCCTACATCCTCTAGTAGGGAGTAACCATATTTTATTGAATAAATACCTTTACTCTCTTTGCTACAAATTATAGTGTTACTTCCTCTCACAAGACTTAATAGAAACATTTTGAGCAATTTAGAGAGTTTTTGAACTACTTGAAGTTGATTATCATTGAGATTTTCAACTCTGATATCCTTCTAACACAATATATTCTCTCTTTCACATAAGAACTCATTCACCTTATTTCTAAAATTCTAAGAAAGGATGGGTTCCAAGGCTTTAAATTCAAAGTCTTTCACCAAAGTAGTATCTTTAAATGATTTGTTCTTCTAGAAATCTACTTTCCAACCATCACCTATTCTCCATCTGGCGCCCTTCAACAAGATGAATTTACATTTGACCAAATTGTTCCAGAAGGTGGATCCTTTTGGTAGTTCCTCAAATTTGAGAAAATCTATATTGTTTTTCAAATACTTTGCCCTTAAGTTGATCATTCTTAAACAATTTCCATCCCGTTTGGCATCTAAGTGCCACATTCATCAGTTTTATATTTTTAAACCCCAGTACCCCATATTATTTTTAGAACACACATGATCCCAAGCCACAAAGGGTAACATTTTCTTATCTTTCAATCCTAACTAGAGGAAAGAACGATGAATCTACTCCAATTTATTTATGATTTTTTAAGGGACTTCAAATAAGGACATGGAGAATATTGGAGTAATTTGAAGAGTTGACTGAACCGATTGTGCCTTCCTAGCCTGATTCAGAAGGTTACCTCTCCATCTTGTCAAATTTTTAGAAAATCGATCCACCACCATGTTCCATAGGTTCACCCACATTCTACCTTTAAAAAGAGGTATTCCCAAATAAGAAGCTAGGAGATATCCTATTTCGCACCCAAAGATTCTAGAGATTCTTCTTTGTCTAACATTAGGGATGTTTATGAAGTAAAATTTACCATTTGTGTAGTTCAATTTTTGGCCTGCTATCTGTTCATATTTGTATAGTATTCTTCTTACTTATTTAGCTTGGGTAATTTAAGATTTAGATACAATGATTGTATCATCAACAAATTGTTGATGAAAGACAAGTTATGTTAAGGATGTTGGTTTAAAACCTCTAAGTCTTCCTTGATTAATTGTTGCTAAAATCCCTCTTCCTAGAGATTTTGCTAAGATGATAAAGAGGTATGGATACAAGGGGTCTCCTTGTATCACCCTCTCTTGCTTTTGAAGTAGCATGTAGTTGCTCCATTAACAAGAACTGAGAACATGGTGAGATGCAAATTTGTACTAGATCAATCCACTCTTTATAAAAGCCAAATTTTTCTATTGCTTTTCATAAAAAGGTCAAAGACACTCTATCATAATCTTTATTCATATCCAATTTGAGTAGCATTCTTGCCTCCTCACTCTTGTCCATGGAGTGGATGACTTCATGGATGGAAATTATGCCATCCAAAATCTTATACCCTTTGACAAAACCTCTCTGTGGATGTCTATAATAAAAGGTAAAATTGTTTTGATTCGGTTGGCCAAAGTATTTATTAGGATCTTAAATAAGGTATTACAAAGACTAATTGGTCTGAAAATTGTGAAATCTCTTGCCCCAACTACCTTGGGAATCAAAGCCAAAAAAGTTGAATTTACATCTCTAGGGATAAAGTGAGACTCCTAAGCCTCTTTGATTGCTATTGTTACCTCCAACCCAACCACATACTAGATTTTTTAGAAAAAGGCTATTGGGAACCATTTTAGACCTAGTGTTTTTTCCCTCCAAGACCAAATACTACTTTTTTAATCTCTTCATCTAAGAAGGGGCTCAATAGGTAACTATTGAGATGGTCCATTATTAGGAGGGAAATATTTTGGAGCATTATCTCTTCTACCAGCTCTGTCATTTCATTATTGGTACCAAGGAGATCTTCAAAAAAATCTAACTACTTCCTATCTGGTTTCCTCCCGATATGAAGTGTCTGATCCATCATGCTTAAGGATCTCTCTAATTTTATTACAACTTCTATGATGAAGAGTTGAAACATGAAATTTTTTTGTGTTACGATCACCTTCTTTGAGCCACCTAATCCTAGACTTCTATCTCCAAAAAAATTGTTCACAAGCTAAGATGTTATGAAATTCTACCAACACCATTTTCTCCTTCTCCCTAACTTGCTTAGAATGAGTCCCTTGATTGATTGATTTATCGATTTCTTCTAGTTGTTCTTTAAGCTCTAATTGTTTGGTAAACAAATGACCAAAGACCATTTTGTTTCATGATTTAAGGTTTTGTTTGATATACCTTGACTTACAAGCTATTTGGGTTAGTTTGGGACCATTGAAAACCTTACCCCACTATCCATCAATTTTGGTGATCAAATCTTCATGTCTTAACCACATAAGCTCAAATATAAAGGGACTACTATATTTCCTTTTATTCTCCTCTAATCCCAAAATTATTGGATTAGATCTGATCCAATATTTGGTAATGTTGTTAAGGTACATTTCCCAAATTTTATCAATCCTTCCTATGAAACAAGAAACCTATCCAATCTAATTTGGATTAGTTAATCACCGAGTCATTGATTACTCCAAGTAAATTGGAGCTTTCAGAGATCTAGATCCATCAGTTCATTATGATTTATGAAGTCTCTGAAATCTGTCATCCCTTTAGAGGGTGTAGGGGAACCTTCTTTTTTATCAAAGGGATTTAGAGGGAAGTTGAAATCCCCCACTAAGACCCATGGGATCCCTTTTAAAGCATCTCTCAGTTGACATAAGTCTACCCATAGTTATCTTCATCCAACCACTTTATTTGGTGCATACACATGTGTAAGTATCCAATTCTGCTTGGAGTTCAAGTTATGGTAGAAGATAGTGATAAAGCATTTCGTGCTAACCACCCATCTTCCTTCAATTTTATTTTTATCCCATAGGCAAAGGAGACATCAATGCTACCTTTGTTGTGAATCCTAGTAATTCTATTTTGCATAGAGTTTTCTCGATGTTTTTATTTAAGGGGTTCTTTGGATGTGGTTATTGTCCTTGTTCCATCTATTTTGGTAAAAAATGATCGAACATCTTCTACAACTATGGGATTGGTATATGAGTTTAGGTTTTGTGATGTCCTCTAGGTAGGTATAGGGGTTTCCACCTTATCATCCACTATGTTCTCAACCGGGATAGTTTCCTTATCAACTTCATTTAAGAAAGAGAATGGATTTGGATCAAAAAGTAATTTCTTTGGCTACAAGATTTGGGGAAGGTTGGTTTACCTCACTCGTAGTGTCCACTATCTCGCCCTCCTCTAGTACATCCTTCTCGTGAGTCGTCAATCCCTTGTTCTAGTCCATCTTTTTTTTCCCCATCTATTTGTTCCTTCACTCCTGCATTGCCATCCTCCTCTCTATGCTTCCTGACCCATTTTCGTTTTAGATGTTGATTATTCCTTGGGGTATTACAATAGTAACTAGAATGACCCATGTTGTTACATATCCCACATTTCATCGTGAAATTCTCATACTTTATTGGTTGTAGTTGAAATCCATATTTAGAAACTAATTTAATAGATTTCAATAGCTCATATTCCAATTTTTGTTTATACAGACACAAGCATAAAACAACCTAGATCTCGCTAGGGTTGTTAAATCCACTGCTACCATTTTTCTTATATCTTTCGCAATCCCAACAAAGATTTCTTCATGCCAATATTAAAGTGGAAGGCTTGATAACCTAATCCACATTGAGGCTTGTGTAATACTTTATGAGATGGGATCAAAGTTTGGTCCCCATTTCCTTAAAAAGAGACCCCTCCAAACCCCTCCTACAAAAAAAACTAGGGACCCCTTGTAAAATCCTATCCCTATCTTTGTCACAATTGAGTTTTACCTAGAAAAAAGTGTTTGCAATAATTTCAAGGTGCTCGAGAGGCTCACACTTTACCCAAGCCCACTTATTGATAGCATCTAACTCTAGTCTAACTTCGACAAACTTCCCAACTAAAGAGATGTTACCTTGAGTTGCAGCAAGATCAACCAGATTGTCTGGTACAAAAAAACTCTCCTTCCAAAGATTACAGTGAAAAACCCAATCATGACCTTTTTACTTTCCCTTAAGAGCATTAGCCAAGAGTGCAATCTCAGGTCAAAATGTTTCGAATGACATCTATTGATTTCATCCTATTCACTAGACCCATGATTCTCCACAGCTTCTGCACTTCTGTTGAAACCCTGTTGCCGAACAAAACCCTCACCTTGCTTCCTCGATAAACTGCTCCACTCCATTTTCTATGGTTTCAAATGAAATATTCTTGAATACATCTTGATTTGATGTAAATAAACCTTTTATTTCTTTAGGAAAAACCTTGTCATAGCCTCTGTAATCAACCATGTCCTTAGTTATATTAAGCAAATTCATGATCTTTCTATATAATTTAAAAATTATATATTGTTTTTTTGGTAATTATTTTAATAGATTAACAGTGGGTTTTTATAGAGGATCCCAAAACCTTATGTACAAAATCAGCCTTACTTCTAATGATGCATCATGCCTCCTGGCTGGGAATATAAGCCTGATTGCAAGATAACAAAACCTAGACTAATTGCCCGGAGGCTACAGATAAGGCATTTAAGCCTGATTAACCAAAAAACAAATCAAAAATTAACCGAGATAACAAGTAATAGCCGAAGAAAATGAAACATTGGAGAGCAGAAGCAAAACAGCCAAACACCAGACAAAGAAAACTGCTATTCCGGATCCTCCTGATCCTCCGAGTTCTGACGCTTCTGGGTCTGCTTCAGAATTTTAATCATGGAGTTGACGGTAGTGAGAATGGTTGAAGCCAGGCCCAGAAGGGATTTACCAGGAGGGATCTCCCTGTCACTCTCAGTGTCCGACGAAATCTGCTGCGGAAGGACGTCCTTCTCCTCCTTTCTGATTTTCTTCAGACGTTGGGAGGATCTGTCGAGGGTGGAGGATTTACCGCCAACACTGCGTTTTGGCCGAGAACGAAAGGTGCTGCTGTAAGGGGAGGGTCTGTCAGCGCTGGGAGGGCTGGTTCTGAAGGGGCTGGAGGCTTGGCCCTCCGTAGGGGAGGACACATTGCCAGGGGCTTGGGAATTCAAAGGGTTGACAACCTGAGGAGGAGGGCGCATGGCCAGGGCATGCCTGTAAATGACTGCCATGAGGCCTTGATGGGTGGGAGGGGATGACGATTTCCTACTCTTCTCAATGGCAAGGCCAAGGGAATACGTTAGGTAATCAGGAAAGCTCACTTGCTTGGCATCGCGGAGGTGATTATAAAAGCTAATGTGGAAGCTGCGGAGAGGCTTCTCGGGATCATCACACGTTATATATTGCATGATGGGAATCATGGCGGACCTGTATGGTTCAGGGAGGGCTGACCGGAGGAGGCACGACTTGTCCCATCCGAGGTTTTTCCCTTTATCAGGGAACTGCTCCAGCTCCTCGGCCCAATTGTGGCTATCTCTTCTGATGATCCGCCCATGGGAAGGCAGACCAGAGACCGCCGCCATGAAATCAACCGAAACACGAATATTAATTCCTTTTACGACCACATCACCCTGGGTCCAAGTATCAACGAAGCCCTACGAAATTTCCTGGTCGGGGCCAACAAATTTTTCCAGGAAGGGCAACAACTTCTTGGCTTTCATAAACATGCGCGCCTCATCGCAAAGGGAAAGAGTAGAGGGCTCGATGAAGGGACCAACCATGGTTAAAATAACCTGCAGAATGCTCCAGAGACAGAGGTTGAAACAAATCATCAAAAAATATAAGAAGGGAGGGGGAGGATAGACCTGACCGTGAGCCGCCACCCACGATCGACCCGGAGCCAGCGCCGCAAGCCTAGGGCCAAATAGGGAAGGTGGCACGCAGATCACGAGCTCGCCCATCCTCTGTCTGAAGGTGCCACGTTGTCTCTCCATACCTTTTGCCATAAAGCCTCCGTCCTCCTTCCATGCACGGGAGAACGTCCGGTAGAGGCACCGAACAAAGGAAGGACTGGAAAGGGCATGCCAAATCCGAGGCAAGGATTTGGCGTGATCCAAGCCCAAACATTCCCGCACTTCGCCATTGTCCCAGCCATGCGTGGACACCATTGGGAAGGGGTACTTTGAACTTCCATCATCGAACAAAAGGGGAAGCTGCCAGGTACGGGAAAAAATAGCAAGACCGCCTTGGTGGAGAAGGGTGCGCTGATAGCCACCAGGGCACCAAGTCTGGTGCGCCTTGGAAACTTGAAAGCAACTAGCTTTGGAGAAAGGACTGCACTTCGCGTGACTCGTGAGGCCACTATCGCATAGGGGATTGGATAGAGCAGCCACCCTAACCCGATACTCATCGGGAAGGACCTTTCGAAATCTACGCGGGGAACACATCATGAAGGGATATCCGCTCTGGCCAATCTTTCCACCTCGGATGGGAAGCGAGATCGCCACACGACCGGACACGTGGTCGCGAGCCCTTTGTTGGCCATGTGGTCTGCCACGCGATTGCCTTCTCTAAGGATATGACCTGCTTTCCACCTGCCACGTTGGGAAAGGAGCGTTCTTGCCTCAAGAACGATGTTAAAGACCCTCCAGGACGGGTCTTTGGTGCCTAGGAGGTAGTTCACGATGTTGAGCGAATCTCCTTCAATAATTAGAGGTCGAGGATCCTCGGAGAGGATCTGGATTCCTTTCAGAATGCCACGGGCTTCGGCATAGTGATTCGTCTGGGAGCCCAACTCTTCACAGTAGGCCACCACAAGATTCCCATCATGATCTCTAACAACACCACCTGATCCAGCGGGCCCAGGATTACCCTTTGCCGCTCCGTCAAAATTCAATTTAATCCACCCCACGGGGGGCTTGGTCCAAATAACACTTCTTCGACAGGGACCTGTAACAGCTTTCGAAGACGGGCAGAGATCCATCCTTTTGAAAATCGCTTCTTCGCTCGAAAGGTGGGGACGGGGACTGGGAACAACTTTAGAGTTCTCGATGGCGTAGGATAAGGCCCTTTGAGCGACACAAGGAGGCACTTTTGGGGCTCTGCCAAAGACTCTGGCATTCCTCTCTAACCAAATTTGCCAAATGGAGTGGTGGAAGGAGGCCTCAAGGAGGAAGCGGAGTTTAGGATTCTTGAAAGGATTGGGCCATTGATGGAAAGCATCTCTGAGGGAGCGGGGAGAGCACCAGAGGATTTGGAAGGAGGATAGGACAATGCTGAGGACCGAGTGGGAAAAGGGGCAGTGCAGGAATAAATGATCCCTCGTCTCGCACTCCGCTAAACACATGTAGCACCTATTGGGGAAGGCAAAGCCCCTCTTGTGAAGGTTGTCAATGGTTAAGGCTTTGTTGTGAAAAGCAATCCACGCAAAGAAATTCACTTTAGGGATGACCCCTTTCCTCCAGACAACTTTCCACCGATAATCCAGGGCAGTCTCGCTGGTAAGAAATTCATAGGCGGATTTGACAGAGAAAAGACCATCCTCCGTGCCTCGCCAAATGATTCTGTCAGTCCTCCTAACAGATGGGATTAAAACCGATTGGAGGATATTTGCCAGAAAGGTTACCTCATTATTAAACCCGTCCACTACTGGAAGTTTCCACCGAGGGGAAAGGGTGCTCCGGTCTATGAAATCCACCACCTTGAGTTGGGAATTTGGGTCGGTCTGAGCTCTCAGGCCAGCAAGGTCCGCCCTCAAGCCAAGGGCTTCTTCAGAAGCCCACCTATCCTTCCAAAAGAGGATGAAGTTGCCATCACCCAAAATCCAGCGGGCTCCCAAGCTGATCAAATGACGGGCTTGGAGCACAGATTTCCAAAAAGCCGACGCTTCGGGGGGAGTCTCAGCATCGAAGAAAGAATTGGAGCCTAGATATTTCCTTTTGACCAGCGTAACCCACTCCACCGGGTCACTTGTTAGGATCCTCCAAGCATGCTTAGCGATCAAAGCTGAGTTCATAAGTCTTGATCTCCTCATCCCCAAGCCGCCTTGGTCTTTCCGCGAGCAAACCTTATCCCAGGCAACGAGAGGGATTCTGAATTTTTCTTCATTGCCAGACCACAGAAAGGTCCTCTGGATCTTCTCAATTTTGGAGTGGACAGAAACTGGAAGCATGAACACAGACATAAAGTAGGTTGGGATCCCCTGAAGACAAGCTTTGGTAAGGGTGGCTTTCCCGGCTTGCGACAGGAGTTTGCCTTTCCAAGTGCCTAGTTTCTTGTGAAGGCGTTCCAGGATCATGTTCCACATACTTCCACTGGCACGGCCATTGCAAGACAGGGGCAACCCCAGATAAGACGTAGGCAGGGAGTCAATGGTGCATTCTAAAATTCTGGCAATCCGGAGTTGCCTTCGCAGGGGAGTGTTAATAAAGTAGATTTTGCTCTTGATGTAATTGACCTTTTTCCCGATAGCCTGCTCGTAACGGGAGAGGATCCGCTTGAGGGATTTGGCTTGGGCAACAGACGCCCCAGTGGAGATGAGGGTGTCATCCACAAATTGTTGATGAGTGACAGGTTCAACTCTAGAAGTGGGCAGAATGCCGAAAATCTTGTTCTGACGAAGAGCCTCTTTCAAAGACCAGCTCAGAACCTCCGCCAGAAGGATGAAGAGGATGGGTGACAAAGGGTCGCCTTGTCTGAGGCCTCTGGCGCTTTGGAAATACCCAGCAGGGGACCCGTTGATCAGGACGGAAAAGAAGGGAGTGGATATGCAGCTGCAGACAAGGTCAATCCAGTGAGGATGAAAGCCGAACTTGAGGAGGACTGCACACAAGAACCTTCTATCAACTCTGTCAAAGGCTTTGTTCATGTCTAGCTTTAGAAAGAGTGCAGCATTCTTGGAGCGGTAAGCAGAGTGAAGAGTTTCATGGACAGTGATGACACCGTCAAGAATGTTTCTGCCTTTAACAGTGCTTCCCTGACAAGGATCAACCAGGAGAGGGAGAACGGGTCTCAGTCTGTTGGCTATAGACTTGGTGAGGATCTTGTAAAAAACATTGCACAGGCTGATGGGCCGGTAGTCAGAGAAGCTTTTGCAGGTGGGAGACTTAGGAATGAGAGCAAGAAAGGTGGAATTGAGTTTCGGGTGAATGGATCTGGAAGCTTGAATATCCCGAATAGCTTCGCACACATCCGAACCCACAACATCCCACATGACTTGGAAAAAATAGGGGGGAAAACCATCAGGGCCAGGGGCCTTGTCTGGTTGCATGGAGAACAAAGCTTCTTTAATCTCGGACGAGGAAAAAGGTTCCAGAAGCTTGATGCTTACCTCGTGGGGGACTTTAGTCGAAAAGTTGGCAAGCAAAGATTTTTGGACCTGTATGTTGCTGTCGGGAGGAGCGCCAAGCAAGTCCTGGAAAAAGTCAACCGCTTCGCTCCTGATTTCCTCTATCTCCCTGGTTACGCGCCCATCCTTGCAAGACACTTCTCTGATCTTGTTGGCCCCTCTGTGCCTCATGGTTGACGCGTGGAAAAACCTCGTGTTGGAGTCTCCATTCTTCAACCAAAGGTCTCTAGATTTCTGGCGCCAGAAGGTTTCCTCCCTTGCAAGAATAGAATGGTAATCCACCAAGAGGCTCCGTTCTTCCTCCCTGAGGCCCTCGGTGTAACCTTCGAGCTCCATTCTCTCCTCCAAAATTTTTAGGTTCTCCGAGATGGACCTTTTGGACTCGAAAATGTTGCCGAAAACCTCTTTGTTCCATATTTTCAACTTCTTTTTGACCATCTTGAGTTTTATAGCCACTCTCTTAGAAGCGGTTCCTCCCACCTCCTGTTGCCACCACGTTGAAACCAATCCTTTGAAGTCTTTATGAGAAGTCCACATGGATTCAAATCTGAAGGGGGTCTTAAAAACAGGCCCGTCGTTCATCTCCAAAAAAATAGGGTTGTGATCAGACCCAATCCTTGGTAGGGTCGAGAGAGTTGCACCACCAAGGATGGGAATAGCTTCTTGGGATATGAAAAATCTGTCGAGCTTGACTTGAATAAGGCTGCTCCCAATCCTCCTGTTGCTCCACGTGAAGGATGCCCCTTTGAGTTCGATGTCAAGCAAGCTGTTAGTAGAGACAAAATCTCTGAAGTCCTCCAAGCTGCGGCTGGAATGGTCGGATCCTCCTTTCTTTTCAGATGGGTGAAGAGGACAGTTGAAGTCTCCCCCTAAGACCCAAGGAAAATTACTAAAATTTTCCCTCATCTGGGAAATAGCTTTCCACATTTTTGCTCTCTCCGTGGCAGAATTCGAAGCATAAACATTGGACAGGATCCAGGAAAAATTGGTGGTTTTGGAATGGAACAACACATTGATAATCCTATTGGAGGTTGATAGCAAGCTGCCCTCGACACTCTCTGGATCCCAAAGAACCATGAGACCGCCCGCTGTTCCCACTGTAGGACTGGACAAAAATTTTGCCTTGGCCCAAATGGCCTTAGCAACTTTATCAGAGGAGATAGCATCGGTCTTGGTCTCTTGCAAAATTAGGATGGAGGGGTTAGTCCTCTTTCGGAGATCAGCCACTAACCTCCGTTTGGCTGCTCCATTCAGTCCTCTCACATTCCATGAGAGAACTTTCATCTGGACAGTTTGAGGTTCTTCTTGCCTCCCCTTCCTTGTTGGGGGGGAGGTTTTGGTACATGCATTTCGTCCGTCTGAGTATCAGAGTCATCCAAAACCAGCAGACGTTGGGTTCCATTCGCGACGTCTGTCGTCGTCTCTTTGTCTCGTCTGTCTTTGTTGGGAGGTCGGCCCTGCTTCCTCTCACTACCAAAATCCACGCTTTGCTTTTGGCTCCTCGTATTTCGAGGGCTAATATGACCGGACTGTTCACCCCTCCTACCTAGGAGGTAATCTTCTAGCAAAGTTTGGGAATGGTTGAAATCGGGGTGGCCCTGGTCCTGGAGCTTGGGTGAATCTGACTGAGTGGTGTTTTGGGGGGGGACCGATCCTCCTCCTCCTGCGAATGGCTCTCCTGGCGGGAGTTTGCTCCTTGCTGGGTGTTTGCTCCAAACTGCTCTGAGTCCGGTTGGTGGGTGATATCCTCTTCTGGCTGGGAGATTTCGTCACGGTCCCTGGAGGGGCCTGGAGAATCATGGCCCTTCGCATTTGGAAGATTTGACTGCTTCGCCTGGCCTTCACCATGTTCCAGGGGGTTACAGGTTTCCCGCTTCTTCTTACCCAGTTTTTGAAGAGGACAATTGGACTGAAGGTGCCCTTGAGAACGACACTGGGGGCAGAAAGCTGGTCTATTCTCATAGACAATAGCTTGTTTGTGGAGGACGGTGCCTCCAGACCGGAGAGTGATGGAGGATGGGAGGTCCGCCTCCAGATCCGTCAAAACGCAGAAACGAGCTTGGACGAACCTTGTTCGAGCTCGGGTGGGAGGGTCAATGGTGACCAACTCCCCTATGGAGCGGGCAATGCCTCTTATTACATTTTCATGCCATCCGAAGAGGGGAAGACTCGGGAGCCTAACCCATATTGGAGCAATGTTGATGTTCTGGGTGTCAGGATTGAAGTCCATGCCCCACTTCCTAAGAAACAGGCTTCTACGGCCCAGAAACCATGGGCCTCCAGCCAGGATTTTACAGTAGTCCTCCTTGTTGTTCAGTCTAATAGCGAAAAAGCCCTGGGATAGGGCCGCCAACTCCATGTGTCCAGAGGTCCTCCATTTGCTTGTCGCCCACTTGCGAATGGTCTCCATGTCGGGACGACCACCAATGAACTTACCAATGAGAGTATACTTCTCGTACTCCACGAAGCTTGAGAGGACTTCCGTCGGGATGTCCAACTCGTCCCCAGTCGAAAATAGCTCCTTGGTAAAATAACCGCTTAGGGTTTTTGAAGCCGCTGCCTGAGCATACGACTTCTGAGGCCCACCTCCCCATTTGTCTGGCGGATCCTTACCTTGACTGACATCGTCATCAATCCGATCTCCTTCATTTGGCAAGGACGCCTCAGTACCCCCGGACCCCGGTTGCCCTCCGTCTGCTCCGCTGTGCCCATGGTTCGAACCGTTGCCGCTCCCGTGCTCTCCCGCAGAGGACTTCCCGCCCACCGTCATCTTTCCCCTTTACAATCCAAAAATTTTATATTGTAAGGTCTCTTTAATATATATATATATATATATATATATATATATATATATATATATATATATGCTATTTAATATCTTTGTTATTTGTGTTTTATATTTTTAAATGTATGGTAAGTAAGAGGTTTCTTTTATTTTATTTTTAACTCTTTTATTTTGCTTGTCTTTGAGATTTGTTTCCGTGCGTGTAATAGTTAAGTTTATATATATATATATATATATATATAGTTTTTGAGATTTTTTGGTTTTCTCTTATGAATGATTATCATAATTTTAGTTCATTTAGTTCATTGGTGATGATAAGGAATCCTTTTTTTGTTTTCTCTTATGAATGATTATCATAATTTTAGTTCATTTAGTTCATTGGTGATGATAAAGAATCCTTTTTAGAAAATAGTATTGATATGACTTTGACTTCTTATTTAGAAAACCCAAGTTCAAACCACAACCAAATATATGTATTTTCATCTTTTTATTGACTACTTAGAATAAAAACCAATATTATATCTCTTTATGTGGGTTTATTTTTTATAAAACTTTTTTTTTATACATCAAATATAAATAGATTCCTTTAATAAACTTAATATTCTCACATATAAATATATTAATAAACTATTAAAAAATTCTATATAAACAATACACATTAATATCATACATTTACCTTTTCACCATTTAAATATTATTTAAACTTAAAACTTTCAAAGATTACTATATAGCACTACATCAGCGCACTGTTTAATATCATAACATATCTAAAACAAACATATATACATTATACTACTTATCTTTCCTTGTCTGAAGAGCAACGCTAGTTTATTGTCTTCAGTGGGTGGATCATGTTTATAATTAATCATCTACATAGCCGGCAATAAGACTCTAAACCCAGGTTATTTATTCTAATACATTTTCATTAACAGCCTTTTCTCTTGCTTAGTCAGAAGCCAGAATATCCGGCTCGAGGTACTCTTGTTGAAGGCAAAAGTAGGATATTTATAGCTTTAGTTTGACTCTTGTGGGAATTTAATGAGCAACATCTTTTGTAGAGAACTTGGCTCTACAACATATCATATATAAATTCTTCTCCCATCCCCATCATATCCCAACATTGTGTTAGTTTGTCTCAAATATCAGGCTGTGACCCTAAGGTCTGGATATGCTCACACGTGAGGATATTTTTAGAGTGAATATAGGAAAACATATTTAAAAGATATGAATAGATAAGTTGGTTGATAGTGGTCGAATGTTTGTTGTAAATGCATATTTACGGGTGAATGAATAACTAAATTTTGTTGACTGAACAGAAAAAAAAGAGCATTCAGAACATCCCAAAAGATAAGTCGGTTGGTAGACTGCTTGTTGATGGATGAACAGAAAAAAAAGAGCATTCAGAGCATCCCAAAAGATAAGTTGGTTGGTAGACTGCTTGTTGATGGATGCTTGTCGGTGGTTATTTTCAGTTCGATTCTTTAAAATATAGAATCCTGTTGACTTTCTTTTTACTCGATAAACAAAAGTTAAAAATGATAAACATTTAAATTTAATGAAAAATTATATCTCCATCATATAAAAGATGTTACAAATTCTCTTTTAGAAAAAAAATATCAACTCTTAATAGGTTTAAGCTCCTTAGAGGCCCACCATGACAGGGCTGTTGAATATTGCTATTTATTAATATTAACAGTTGAAAAGAGGATTTATATTAATATTATCTGGTAAATGTTATTCAAATGTGAGGTAAAATTGCTCCAATTGAATGCACGTCTTACACAATAAATACCATTGGTTTGATTTAAGAATTTAGTGCAACTTAAAAAGCCCACATTCAGTTTCTATTTTTAATTCATAATTTTTTTAAAGTTGTTTTTTAAGGTTAAAATATATAGTAGTAGTTTGTTTTGAATTTTTAAGTGTTATATAATAACAAATTTTAATTATCCGCCCATGTAGAGGAGTTGGAGAGCAAGTGGGTAGTTAAACCTCTCTAGTTGCTGAGAGGCCCAGGTTCAATTCTCTCGCCTCACATGTTGCGGATATGTTATGTAATGGTTCCCTCGTGGTCACAGTCTGTTTACCCCTTGTGGCCACCACCCAAAAAAAAAAAAAAAATAACAAATTTCAATAATAACGAGGTATTATACTTTTTTTTGGAAGCAGCCCTTGTAATTTGAACCATTTGGCAGTTACTAAAATATTATGCTATGACCCATTCATTAAGGTGTTATGTTCACATGTGAAAGGATACTTCTCATTTAAAAAAACTCCTTAGATGATCAGATAGTATTGACTTCCTTTTTATTTAACAGACTAAAATTTAAAATAATGATATCCAAATAAGATTGGAAATCATATCACACATAAAACAAAAATGTTTCCAATTCTCTTCCCAGACTCTTCATGGATCTAAATGCCTTGGAGCCCACCAAGGCTGTTAAATATTGTTATTTATTAATATTACATTTTGCAAAGAGATCTATCTAATAAATGTTATCCAAATGTGAGGCAAAATTGCTTCAATTGAGTGAACACCAACCATAATAAATACCAAAGAATTTAGTGCACCTTAAAAAAAGCCCACATTCAGTTTTTTATTTTTAATTCATAATCCTTTTAAAGTTTTAAAGTTATGTTTGATATGACCATAGGTTGGGGTTCTTTTACTAAGGTTAAAGACTGGAGTAAAAGTAAGGGAATTTGATTCTCAAAGCTTTTAAAGTGCCATGTAAGACTGTGTTCTTATGCTTTTGAGGCGTCCTAAGAAAGGAATCTATGACTTCTTTTTGTTGTTTTCAGAGAAATATGTGAGAAAAAAGTACACACCAACAAGTTGGCTCAGGCGTGTTTTCACAATAATAACCTTTCCAAATATTAATTCAAACCATACTCGAAATACTTCAAGATGTGATAGTTATAATATTCCAGCCATAAATATCTTATAATATTTCAACCGTAATTATTCCATTGTGTTTGCTCTATTCCACCCATAATTTTTTATTTATTTTCAAAAATATTTTAACCAAAGAAAGGGAACCAAACCATGGTAAGCATATTATTTCATGCAATGGAATCAAATTATGAAGCCTGCAATCTTCTAGAAAGCCTCTGTACAAACATATAGAATCTTCAACATATCTTCAAAATAGCACATATGAAGTCACTTTTGAAGGGAAATTTGAAAAGATGTCAAAGTTAGAGCATTCAAAATTACAAAAGAAATAATGGGCCTATGAACTTAAAATTTTGGATACATTTATATTTTGTCTTATTAGTTTGTTGTTAAATTATTATTTCAAATACCGAAGTAGTGGTCCTGATGATAACCAGGAACAAAGAATTGTGGAAATAATTTGCAATGAGAGAGCTTTAGATTCAACATCATAATGATTTTTACATGTCAAATAGCAGTTTTCAACATTTCTTCCTTTCACATGTGGCTTTAGTGATCCAATCAATATGGCACACCATAAAACATTGGTTAACCAATTTTAAGAAAATTGTCTTCCTTCAGAGTTAGAAGACTTAGACCATGGAAATAATGACAATGTCAAAATCAGTTTCGTCATTCCATTCAATCTCAATCTCATCAATACAACAATGATCCAGAGATTGTCAAGACTCTATAGAGTATTGAGAAATCAAGAGCCAACACAATCCAATCGAGCTAAATGGTTTTAGTTGGCCTTCTAAGCTTGTCACACAAGAATAATTAGTATTTAAAATGCAAGCATGCCCATATGCTTTCCTTGCTAAGGAAGACTCTCCCTTTGACAACCCAAAACACTTTATATGACAACCCAGAACTTAGCTTTCAAGTTTATATGGTCACTATTCAATTACATCATATCATTATCTTAAAATACCAGGAAGCTCCCTAATAACAAAGGAAGTGCCATATTTGATTCTTTTATTGAGAATATATATTTTTTTAAAAAGTAATGGGAAGTAAAATAGGTAATATAATTAGAATCATATTTTTTTTTGGATATAATACGGGACCATATTTTATGGGAACATAATAATATGGGGTCTTTCTCTCTATGATTTGAGATAATACATCAAAAACATAATGTTGAAGTATCCCTGAATAGAAAAAATAAACATCTTTAGTTTAAGTGCCACAAACATTTAACTTTTGATGTTAGGTACTTAATATTTTTTAACTTTTGATGTTAAGTACTTAATATCTTAAAACTACTTGAATATAGAAGATACTCAAACTTTTAACAAGTACACATTTTTTTTAATATATATATATATAAAGGAGTTGGTTACATCCACATTATTTTTAGAAACTACCAAATGCAGGGTTCAAACCATAAGGGTTGCTTTTAACAAGTTTAAACCACCTACTTAATGTTGACCTTAGCATGAGAGGGACCACCAGTCACTCAGGATTTGTACTATCATTTTTAGTCTGCACTTAAAGGATTTAGATCAGACTACTACCTTTGCAAACAAACAAACATGCCCTCAAGGTTTGAACGTAGGTCTCTTCTTAGTAAGTGCGTGACGAGACTAATAATTACCATTCCACTAACCCTTGGGGGCAACAAGTATACACTATCTATCTATAGAAGTAACCTATATAAATATCTTATCATGATTATTTAGTCAAATGTATATTTAATATAGATATACATGCTTTTTATTTGTTAAATTAAATTAATTAACTAATAATTATGTAATTTTTGTGTTAAAATTTATTTTTAATATTTTAATTGTATTATTATTTAAGTTTTGAATTTCTTGTGGTTGTAATTATGTATAGGAAGAAAAATGACAATCTAGATCTAGAGAAGCAAATTATGATAACACAAATTGAAAATATTATTTTATTAATCTACAATGCATAGATATCGAAAATTGAAGATGTCAAAAATAAAAATCAAGAATTTAGACTTTTTATGAAAAAATAATATAGGTATATAGTTATAGTAACTTAATTGAAATGAGAATTGAATCTCTTTGTAAAATCTCAAGCTCTGGAGTTGTGATTTGTCAAGGGTGGGTGACTCCAATACAACCTATAAGTTATAAATGATTGAGATAAATAATTTGTTACAAAGAAAATTTAAGTTCAAGCTTAAATAGACATAATTTTTATTTATATTTTTATATAGCATACCCATCTCATGGTTTGAGCTTAGGTATCCTTGATGAGAACCCATAAACATATCAACATGGTGTTCCTTTTGAGAAAATAAACATAAAATTTTAAAATACCTTTAGTTGATAGCTTCTAAATGCTTGTCATTTAATTACCCGTGCTAAAGTTTATAATAATACTGTTTAAATTAAATTCAATATTTATCTTGAAAAAAAGTGTTACTATTCCTTATATAAAAAAACAACAAGGTGATGAAGCATTTGTAGACTTCTTTCATTGTAGCTTTGACTGCCTTGAACATGAGTTACAAATTATAATATTAATAAAACCCATTTACTTTTCAATGTAATTATCATGTCCATGTGAAGATTGTCTAGAATATTTATTTGACAAGAAAACGGAAGGTATATGGCAAGACACCAAAAATCATTAGGGTGAATCTATTTCTTTTTCTTAAGTAAAGCAAATAATCATAAAGCAAAGTCAATATTCTCATAAATATTTTGATAGGAAGAGAGCCAGGTCCATCTTGTCCTTGTCATGATGTCTATGATTTGATGAACATTCATGAGTAGTGAAACATTTACAATTTATTTTAAATAAAAATGTTATATTAGTTAATTTTTTTAAATTAAATAGAATTGAAATAAATTTTATTTGTATTATATTATTTATTACATAGTGGTATTATAAAAACTTAATAAATTTTTTAATTGGTTATATGGGATTAAATTGACCCCCAAAACAAACATCATTTGTATTACGTCGTGACCACAAGATGGTATCACAAAAACTTGACAATTTTTTCAACCTGTTAAATAGGATTGAATTGACCCCACCTATATTACATCATCACCATTGGTATTACAACAACTTTGACAATATTTTCAATTGGTTATATGGGATTCAATCAGCCCCAAAAACTAACCTCAATGTATTACATCATCACCATATGGTGGTATTATAAAACCTTGAATTTTTTTCAATTGGTTATATGGGATTGAATCAACAAAAAAAAAACTCATTTGTATTACATCATCACCACATGGTGGTATTACAAAACTTTGATAATTTTTTAATTGGTTATATGGGATTGAATCGACCCACCTGTATTGGTATTACAAAAACTCGATAAATTTTTTGTATTACAAAAAATTGATAATTTTTTCAATTGGTTATATGGTATTGAATCCCGTATTACATCTTCACCACGTAGTGGTATTACAAGAGCTTGGATATTATCCATATATCACTTGGCAAGATTTGAACTTGGGTCTCCTCCTTAAATATTGAGGAATCTAACCAGTTGAGATAATGTCATTTGATACAACATCATCATCAGATAGTGGTATTACAACAACTTGGATATCATCCATATTTCGCTTGGCATGATTTGAACTTGGGTCTTCTCCTTGAATGTTGAGGAATCTAACCGATTGAGCTAATGCCATTTGATACAACTACTAGATAATTATACATGTATCGCTTGGCAAGATTCAAACCTAGGTCTATATATAGGTTAAATGGGATTGAAGCAGGCCTTCCCCATATTACTATGATCACACAACTTTGGTTATTATGAATGTATCATTAGGTAAGAATTGAACCTGAATCTCTTCCTTGAAAGTTAAAGAATTTAACCGTTTGAGCTAAGGATATTTGATGCGGCATTACTAATATTTTATTTCAATTATTTTTTATTATTTCATTTAAAAATAAAATACATTTTTGTGTTTTTAATATTTTAAAATAAATTAAATACTTTTTTATATTGGTTATATAGCATTGAAATGGGTTCTACTTGTATTACATCACGATCACATAATGGTATTACAATAATTTAACAGTTTTTAAATACATAGGGGAATCAAAAACACCATTGGACATTGCCACTATAAACCCTAGCTCATTGGGTTAGACAAAGTCAATGGAACCCCCAACCCTCGATGGCATCGAACTAGGGCAACCAATCGACAAACACTCGACCGCTACCATATAACATATTCCTTTATGGGTACATCATGATTTGAACCTTGGACCTCCATAAAAAGAGGTTATGAACCACTACCATCTTACCTATTTCTTTATGGGTATATCATGGTTTGAACCTTGGACCTCCATAAAAAGAGGTCAAAGCCCTATGTTGTCCTTGTCAGCTAAAAAATTAAGTTTACATGGGTTTTTATGAGCGGTCTTATCCCCTTTGTATCAGAGTTTGAACTTGGGCCTCTTGAATGAAAACCTAAGGACTTACCACTATGGTATCCCTCACAAGTCACAACAACTTAACTATTATACATGTATCTACTGGCAGTATTAAAAAAATTGAAAAATATAACCAATTGAACTAAATACTACCTATTAAAATAAGTTAAACATTTTTAATATATCACATAAAATATATTAAAAGGACTATTGGTATGATTGTTAGTAGGTATTTGTATCAATTACAATAGGTCATTCATAGTTGTTGGTGTTAATCATAATAAAATATATATTATAATGGATTCATATGAGACTAGTCAACCTACACGAGAGGTAACATTTTCACCCAAGCAATAATAATTGTTCAAATTTATCTCTTTATCTAGCCCCAAAGAATGACTAGTTACATTTTATAAGCTTTCAACAAAAATATAGGAAAAGGACTATGAGATTGACCTTTGTAAAAACCTCCTTCAAGATATCAATATATTGACACCTACATTAGGTCTCCTTTTAAATATAAGGAAGATTATAGAGATAAGATTTTTAAAGAGATAACTCATAAGGTGCAATAAATGTTGATGACCTTAATGTATCTTGAAATCTAACAAACATATATCCACTAGTTTTTCTTGCACAAATAGTTAATGAACCATGAGATATTATAAATTATGTTCAATAATAAAAGAATTGATTTATTAATATCAAATAAATAAATATCTATGGTCTTTAATTATGGCTTTGTTGTGTCTCAATACAACATAGTTTGTAATAGCATGTCATAAGTCATTTTTAATATGAAATTCATATTTTGTTAAAAATAATGATCATGTTGGTTTAAAATTTGGTTATTATACCACTTATTGTATTTGATGAAACATATATAAAAAAAATATGGAAGTTCTCCACAATTTTATAAAAGCGACTCCTTCACAATAAAGATTTTTATATTTTAGAAAATAAGAAAAAATTAATATCAAATTAAACTTAAAAAATGGTTAAAAACCATTGATTCTTAAATGATTTATCATCAAATCTTTAGGATCCTAAGGAAACCATTTAGATTGAAGTAATGTATTTAATAATCAATCACACTTACATCTCATCATGTAAACAAAGAACTTCAACAAAAACAACAAATTTAGAAAGAGAAAATACTCATACCATGCCAAAGTTCCTATTAATTTGACAATAGAAGTATTTTATTTCTTCAAGCACCATGGCATGAAATGACAAAGTACACTGGTATTTTTTAAAATTAGAATCTAGACCATTTGTTCTTCTATTTCATCCTGTATATACAAAACCTTAGTTGATTCCATGAAATAACCAACTTAATTACCTTTAATTGATTCCAACTAACTAAATAGAATTCTACTTAACAAATCTTTCATATTTACTAACTAAATTTTTTACAAAGGATAAACTTGGACCGTTAGACAACCACATCATAAATTAATTTTTTTGAAGAGGTTTGTTCTCATGAGGTGAAAGAAAGGGTAGGCTATGAACTCACTTAGAAGAAACTCCACCGATTGCTTTTTCTTTGGTGATTTTATATTGATACTTCACCCTTCATTTAAGTTGCACAGTAAGAAATTCCAACTTAGGTTTTTCTAGAAATTTGTACCTTGGTGTCAACATCTTCTCCTTGTGCTCCATTTGTTCACTATTGGTATCCATGGCATTAGTTAACTTTGGGAGTTGGCTCTTAATTGAGAACAATCCCACAAAATTTCTTAGTTGCTTTGTCAAACTTTTCAAATTTTAGAAATACGTGATTCCATTATGGGTCAAAATCAGCAAGAGTTACTTTATCCAAGGTTTACAAATTGGAAAGTATTTGGTTATACCTTATGTACATGTCAGAATTCACAATATTTTCCAAAAACAAATCAAAACAAAATTCACTCAAATATTAAATAGAAAGCAAAAAGGCATGACTAAGAATTTGGGGGTTCCCATAGACGCTATAAATAATCACTATTTGTAGATTATATTGCATGACACTTCGATGAGAAATAAGGAATGTGAGGGGGGTATTATAGTAATACTAAAATCCCTAATTACATCCTAGAATTTTAACCAAAGCCAATAAAATAAATGGCCTTTAGGTTAATTACAAATATTAAATTAGGTTTAACCATAACAAAGTTATCCATGGCTCATTGGGCTTACATAATAAAATCTTATAAAATCATAAATACATTACACAATAAAATGCCCTTAGGTCTATCCAATTCATCACATAATGTTGACTCTTGGCCATGAATCAAATTAAATATTACAAATACCAATTTCTATTTGTAAAAAGATACCTTATTCATAAAGTACTTCATACTTATAGATGAGTGAGTGTTCTATTCTATTTTTTTCTTGATTTCCTAGTTGTATTTGTTTTATTCGTTTAGCAACAATATAATGACTCAAATATAGCCATGTCTACTATCTTTATTATTTTTAGCTTGGGCCTTAGGATAAGGTAATTGGCCCTTGAGAATTAGGGTTAAAGTTATTATTGATTTAGTCTAGAAATATGAGTTATATTATAGTTGATATCATCATTTCATACTTGACTTTTAGTTGTATTTATCATGCAGACGAGACTTCACCCTCTCTAGTAGCTATGAGACTTTTCCCCCTCTAAGTGGCAAGGGTTTATATTGAATTGGAATCTAGAATTTTCTTACTTGCATTATTGATTTTCTAGCATTGAATTTGAATTATTGTTTGAGTGGATGTTTATTTTTGTGCATTAGTAAATTATTCTATTATTATTGTATTCCTAAAAGTTGTTTCATTACAAGTGATATTAAAGCATTAATATTGGATCCCTCTAGTAGTGCAAAAAAATGATAGAAGTGTTTGTAAACCATTCTAGAACTTTAGATAACAAAGTCTACTTCTTATTGCTTGAGTAATTTTTTACATTTTTTTGGCTCCATATTTCGATACATTTTTCTTCTATAATAATATGAGTTCGTCATTGTTATTTTTTTAAACCCCATTAAATAAATTTATGTATTGGACCCTTGCAGGAGACCCATCTCATTGTGATTATATCTTCATGCTGGTCAAACTAAGGGGTATCACTAGTAAAACGTTTTTTAAATATTGGGTGTACCAAGACCCTTGTAAAAAAACCCATCTCATTGCAATCATATCTTTAAGCAAATCAAAGTAAATGGTATCTTAGTAACACCTTTTTAAAATTGGTCCAATGGATTCTTTTAGGTTTTGCTTTCAATCCTAGTATATAAATAGATTGCTACTACTTCTACTAGCTTGTTGTGAATCAACAACCATTTGCAATGCATTGGCCATCTTGAGTATGTGTGCATGAGAAGAAAGAATTATTAACCTAGAAATATTGATACACATAAATATAGGGAGGGGATATAACCCACCACGAACGATTATTGGCAAATCCACTAGGAGCTGAGGTAACCTCGAGACTATTATTATCTACACTTGGGGATTGGGGGATTGAAGGGTTCACCAGGAGTAGTTTAAGGAAACACTCCAAGTCCAGGATGGAAAGTCTAAAGTGCTTATTGAGAAAACACGTAATATGGTCTTTGATTAAGATCTAAATTAGAAAGAATTAAAGAACGATGCAAGGGAAATGATAATGCAAGTAAACAAAGAACTATTCCTAGAATATTTCTTGGATTCAATGAAGAATATTTTTCTACATTTGCAAGAAAGTAAATATTTTCTCTTCAAGAAAAGGTTTAATAGAATGCACAAACAAGATTATCCTAGATACCAAATGTATGTTTTTCTTTGTTGATGCCTAAAAATAAAATTAAAAGCCTTCTTTATCTTATGATATTATTCTACAAAATAAATGAATAGGAAATGAATAGAGACACACAAGAAATAACCTAAAGATCTATCATAACATTTACTTGATCCAATAGTTGATCCTAGCCAAATTATTACTCCAAAATTCCTAACCGTAAATTCAATAAAACCTAAAAATCGATAACAAACAATTGAAAAAATTGATAAGTGTTTAGGGGCCTAGGTAGACTGTTATGTGATTAAGATTGGAGGCATAACAATCAATCCTCCTTGGTCTTTTTATTTGACCATTAAAAAATGATTGTTGATATTTGGGAATAAAAAATATAAGATATAACAACAGTAAAATAGAGTGTAGACAAAATGAATACAATGGAAAATAAGCATACAAGAGATAACCTAGGATTTGGGTAGCTGAGGTTTACCCCCAAGCTATTGTGATCGAATTCGCACCTTGTAATTAATGCGTGTGAATTTAAAAATAAATAAGATGGTAAAACCAATAGTTTCATTGAATTTGCACCCTATAAGGGCAGGGCATAAATTTGTAGAAAGATGCTTAAAAAATAATCTAAGTGTAAAGTACAATGAACAATTAAGAATCAATGATCTAAAGAGCTAAAAATGTACAGAAGGAACCTAATAAGCTTGTGGAAGAAGTACGAGCAAATGCAGAAACCAAGGTGGAAGACCTTTCCTCCTCTAGAATAAAAATTATGGGCACAATTTATCATAAAGGCTTATCCACTTGCTCACCCAAAAGCAGTCAGACATAAGAAACATAGAAACAAAGCAACAATAGAGAATTTCAAAAGCACTTTAGATAGATCAAATCACTTGTTTTTTTCCTCTCTTTAAAAAGGGAGTCCAATCCTTATATTTATAGGAGATTTGAAGGGGTTGAGGTGGGAAAACAAAGAACAACCTAGGCCAAAAGATGACATCATAGAGGTCAACCAAAAACTTAGGCTTTTTAATAGAAAAAATCTAAATTTTTTGAATTCGGCAAGGCTAGGAGAAAAAGCAAAGAAAAAGGGGAAAAAGAGGCTCAATCTTGCACTTAGTAACTTTGAGTGACCTCTTAGGGTAAGGGGAAAATGACTCATTTTGATGGGTCAATTTTCCGTGTCTATATTTTACCCCCTCTTTGATACATTTATGGCCTAATAAATGCATCAAAGAAATATGTAGACACCTATGAGTAGAAATGATGAATACAAAAAGGGGTGGCATGTTTAGACGAAGGGATGGTACAAAAATGATGTCATTTCAAACACTTTAAAATTTTACACATTAAATGCGGCATTAATGACATTAATTCCCCTAAGGCCAAGATGCCCCTCAAGTTTTAGAAGGAACGCAAAATTCCTAAAGAAACCTAAAATGACAAACACGGGAGAAAAGAGAAGTAAACAAAAAGAAAAAAATAAAAAGAGGAGAGAGAAAAAGAGGGATAAAATGGAAGGTAGGGTGAAAATGAATTCATTTTCACCATGCAAATAAGGGGGAAATATCTCTAGAGAAAAACAATAAATGGTGCTTCCAATACACTAATCAATCATTGTGAGAGATGAGGTTTGTGTAGTAGTGGAGCAAGCACAGGTATAGACCTAAAACCAACTTTTAGATTAGGTTAAATTAGATTATTTAAGGATTTATTTAATGTTTTAATTTTTTAGAGGAAGTCACCGTATGAGACCTTGGCTTGAATTCAGCAGTCGATCAAAAATTTGGCTAGAATAAAGTGGTGGCCAAATTTACGCCCTCAAAATATAGGGCATGAATTTGTGAATGCGTATTCTATAAATATGGGTCACAAGTTTAGAAGAAAAGAGAGAAAATAAGAAAGAGGAAAAAGAAGAGAAGAAGAAAAAGAGAGCTAATTTTATTATCTTGATTATGAGTTTTATTTTTCTTTTTTTAAATGAGACTGATTAAAAATTTATTAATGTTTTTACTTGCAATATGGTGTACTCAAGAGGAGGGAGTGGTAGCTAAAATACTTAGATGAGGTGATGTGATAACTCATAGAAAAAAAGAGGGACACTCTATGGGTGGTGGGGCTATTGCATCTAGCAGAGATGCCCTGGGTGGAGGTGAACAAAGCACTACTAATGGTGTTGGTAGAGAGATGGTATTTAGAGTTGTCTACCCTTTGGTTACCTACAAGGGAGATGATCATCATACTAGAGGATGTGTGGTAGATATTGTGCATCCCCATCATGCGGAGGGTAGTTTACAAGACACAAGTGCATTGGGAAACGCTATAGATATTATCAAGAGATCCGACTCATGAGATCTAGTAGAGTGGACTCCATGTAGATGAGATGCCTACATGATATGGATTTGATGCATTGATGACTACACTTTGTGGGATAGTGGTTGGATTTCTAGTGTGATATATGAGCATGCAATACTGTCCATGGACATTGGCAAGAGTTATGGAAGACATGCAAGACCAATAGGTGAGGTTTGCATGGGGTCAATATTTGTTAGCATGCTTGTATAGAATATTGTACAATGTCATGTACAAGTGATAGATAAGGCTAGTCTATACTACATTGGTCTAGGTGTGGTTCTAGGAGCACATAGCCATTCAAACACTGCATGCACTGCCAAGGCCATTGCCCAATCCAGAGCAACCAATAGCATACAAGTGGGTTTGAAACTTTGAGCATTTTTAGAGGACATACATAAACATCTTGTCGTTAGGGAGGCAAGTGATAGATGAGTTGTGGAAATACATGATCATATGGCAACCATGGCATCTACACCCTAGATAGGCTAAGTATGGGGAGGAGCTTGCTTAAGTTTGGAGGATTCAATGGATCACAACTGAGAGAGGTAAGTTGAAATTATATAGGTTTGACCAAGTAAAACAATAGTTTGGCATCCTACAGGAGATACCAAACCTAAAATACTACTAGTTTAGATGAGTGTAAATTGACCCATCAAGGGTGGGAGGAGACCCTAATGTAGGGAGGTTTATAGAGGACCTAGACAACCTCCTCTATGTCGATCCAAGAGTAGATGGTGTCATAGTGGCTCTTAAGTACTAAATATGGTATATGGGTATTATGCCACTAAGGATATCCCCACTGGTGTCAGTGTAGAGGTGCCAAGTCATGGACCAATAGATGTAGTTGGTAGTTTGAGAGGCCATATGATATACTATTGAGTGGTGGTGGGGTATAAACCCATCTAGGTAGACATAGGTGTAGGTGGTGACTACAGTCAAGATGACCATCAACATTCCAAGCATAGGGAGATTGAGGACATCAAGAGGTTCCCCTACAATGATAGAGGTAAGATCAAGTAACACATCAAGAAATACCCCTATAATGATAGTGATAAGACCTAGCGAGACCGTGGGTTAGGATTACTTAGCTAGGGAGGTGGAGGTATTATAGGCTAGGATAGTGGCTATGTAGAGGGAGATGGACATGCTCTAGGAGGATAGGTCCAAGAGTCTAAAGGGGTTGTAGGGAGCCCTAAATATGATACTCGCAAAGAAGGATCAAACCATCACTACAAAGGGGGTGATAGCTATTGAGAGATACACAAAGAGAGCTAAGGTAGATTACCTCAAGGGAGATATGGGATGAATGGAGTGAAAGCGACAATAGACCTAGGTAGAGGGGATGACTGTCATCATTGGAAATCACCAAGGTGAGAGGATTTGTCTCCTATAGGAGCTACAAAGGATAGAAGAGAGGTTGGAGGTGTTTGTATGGAGGGAGACCTTCTACCATGAACTATAATTTCAAGCAGTTCTAGCAGAGCAGAGGGTACCTTCATCGACCTCTTTATAGTGATAGAGCAGATCTTAGTCTAGGTCACAGATTGCTTCATAGTCCATGAAAATGCTTACAGTAAGACCACCTCCAATTGGTAGATTAGAGGAGATTGAATCTTAGATCTAGGGTGAGGATCGTGATGATATGCCAGTATTGAGTATGGTATGGATCCTTGGGGATGGTAGAGTGTGCTAGGCTTCTATTGTGGCACATCTATTTGACTTACATGCTCTATTTTATGTAAAATTCAAGAGCAAAAGACCTTGATAAAGTAAATCTAGAATAAAAGTAAACACAAAATCAAAGGAAAAAAGAAGATAACAAATACACATGTAACATAGTATTTCACCTAGGAAACCCTTACGAGAAAAAACCTAGCACAATAATAGTTTCTTATTGTATAAACTTAATTGTCTCCAATATAATAATGTTCATCTCTCATCATCCTACAAACCCTGATGCAAGTACAATTTAATAACAACACAAGAATATATTTTACAATACCATGGGCAAAAAACCATGGGTTTAAATATTTAACCCTAAACAACCCATATGGGTCTAAAAATAGCTTCAGAAACCCTAAAATATTTCTTTTGGGCTACTTCCCTTGAACCCCTGCTCGAGGCTTGGCTTGAACTCGAACCCTAATGAGGATATATGGAGAGTGTCTAGTATATTTTAGAGTTAATCCCATCAAAATAACATAAAAAATATTCAACATATTTCCAAAAAAATATCATGTTGCAGTTTATAATTATGTGTGTTTGATTATGTATTTGTAAATTTTATGTATTTGCAATTTTTTTTGTTATGCATGAATAGATGAATGAACAAAAAAAGAACAAATGCATGAAGACATAACAAATGCACGTAACTAAATAATGTATACTATATGTACTTAACCAGTGAATGCATGACTAGATGACTGGATTGGAAGCATAAAAAGGTGTTGAGATAAAGAAGATAAAAAAGAAATAAAAACAACACTCCAGTCAAAATTTGCACCCTTTGAAAATAGACCACAAATTTGTCATAGAGTGAATTCGCACCCCATAAGGATAGGGCACAAATTTGGAAAAAGAGATGAAAAAGAGAAAGAGGAAGAGAAGAAATGGTAAAAGAAGTTGAAGGTCAAAAATAGGTCAAAGAAATAAAAAATATGTTTATAGTATAATATTTGAATCAGTGTAGACTACAAAGGGGTCAATCTGATCAAACAATCATAAGTTGAGCAAAAATAAAAGAAAAATATGGAGTGAAACCTTATGAGGATGTATGCTTGCAAATGATCGAGGGTGGAGTTGAAACCTGCTATGGGTGTAGTGCTCAAGAGTGGCCATGAAGCTATCCTATGAGGGTGTAATGCTCGTTGAAGAGAACAAGTGCAATGGAGCATTACCCACTATGGGTATGTATCCACCAGTAACCAAAATATGGAATGAGAATCCATTATGGGTGTGTGCTAACTAGTGGATGTATGTGGAGCAATACGTGCTAGGATGTGTGACCACAAATGGCCTCAGTGGAGGCTGATGCTTGTTGGTGGCCTTGAAGCTATCCTATAACGGGATGTAGTGCTTGCTGAGCCAAAAGGAGTGTAACTTGATAAGGGTGTTATACATGCAAATGGTCAAAAGGAGCATAACTTGATAGGGGTGTTAGCTCATGGAAGACGAAAGAAGATTGATCAAAGCAAAGTAAGAAGGTGTCATGCGTGAATGTTCTAGAAAGAAAATAGAGGAAGAAAGCAATATGCATGTGTGCCTTTATTGAAATTTCAATAGCTAATAGATGTGCATAGAATAATCAGTGGTTGTATGAACACCATGAATAATATTCATGCGATATATATCTTATCCTACGAGGACCCCTTAAAAATCAAAATATCAATAAGAAAAAGGTGAGAAAAAATATGCATAGAAGGAATGTATATCCTTTGTCTTGGAGAGAAGAAGAAATGATTGAAAACTTACAAAGAACAAAGGCCATACAAGAGATGAAAAACCATATCCCTTGACTTGAAAAATTTGAGAAATATTAAAACTTTCAAGCTCAAAGAATATACCCTAGGTTGGGGATTTTCTAAGCATCAGTGACCTAGTATGAGTGCAATGCATATGAGCTAAAACCTAACTAGGTTTCATCACTTGCCTCATTGCAAAAGTCCTCAAAAATCTATATGATCAAGCAACCATGCAAGTATGATCAGACAATAAAGTAACTATATGACAAGCATAATATGTAAAGAGATAAGTATGTCAAGCAATCCATACAATGTATGATAGACAATCATGTAGTATGAGCAAGCAAACAGATGTAAGCTAGCACAAAAGAAAAAGAAAACAAGAGAAGAAGAGAGATGATAAAAAAATGAAAAAAATGGAACAAATATGATGTGAATTCATGCATAATATCATTTTAGGTGCATTATGTTCATTGGTTATTTTAGTTCTTTACCATATAACATTGCTAAACTATAGGCTCTTGAGCCAAACTTAGTTGTTATGACAAAGGGGCCTAGCCAATTGGGCTAAAATTTGCCCTTCATATCGATCTGAGTATTAGTGTTCTTTTGGTTCTCCTTGAAGACAAGATCCCCAACCTCAAAAGAATGATTGCAAACTTTCTTAGAGTAAGTTTTATTGAGCCTATTTTTATAGTCTTGAATATGCTCTAAGGCATGGATGCACTTTTCATCCAACAACTCCAATTGGTTTAAACAATCTAAACGGTACTCATTGTCAATCGAGGCATCTTGCAATAAGATATGTAAGGTTGGGACTTATAGATTTAAGGGGAATACTACCTTAATTCCATAGACCAAGACATAAGGAGTTGCACATATAGGAGTTTTCACACTAGTATGATAGGCCCACAAGGTAGGCTAAAGTTGGATATGCCAATCTCAATCGGTATTACTAACCAATTTCTTAAGGATATTAACTAAGGACTTATTGGATGCTTCAACTTGACCATTACCTTGAGGGTAATATGAAGTTGACCATTTATATTGAATCTTGTACTTAGCACAAAGTTTATGGACATCCTTGTTCTTGAAAGGACTGCCATTGTCAAAGACAATTATTGAAGGAATCCTCAGGGCAAGGAGTGCTTATAAAGGATTTTTTTGAATATGAACTTAGAGACTTGAGCTCTAGTCATCGTAGCCAAGGGAAAGGCTTCTACCCATTTGGTGAAGTACTATGTTTCCATAATGATAAACTTGTGTTTATCAAATGATGTAGAGTTAATCTTTCCTAAAATTTCCAATCCCCCACATGGATAATGGCCAAGGAGAATAAATAACCTAAAGGTTTTGAGAAGGAACATGAACAAGATTGTCATGGTGTTGACACTTGTCGCAACATCAAACATAGTCACATGCATCTTTATTCATGTAATGCCAATAATAACCAATTTGAAATAGCTTTTGGCAATTGCATTGCCACTAAAATGTACTCCACATGATCCTTTATGAGTTTCACAAAGGGCTAGCCTAGCTTCATTGAAGTTAAGGCATCATAATAGGATACCCTCTAAAGAATGTCAATATAAAGTATTTCTAATTATGAAAAATTGACACACTTTTCTTCACAATTTTTTTTGTTGATTGCGATGTAAGCCATCAGGAAATGAACCATATTTAAGAAAATTAAAGATGTTTGTGTACCAAGGCTCAGGCTAAGAAACTCCAATGTTTAGTACATTAACAGAATGAGGCTAGAGCTAAGGGTTGTGGGATATTGAAGTTGGTGAATGATAATAGTCATTTTATCATATTCTAACTCCAAGGGGATAAGGGATGAAATAGTGACTATGGCATACACATGGTGGTTGGAGAATCTAAGAATGGAATATATGGTGATATTATCAGAGGTGAACTAGAGCTTGATGAAAATATTCTTGTAAGGTTTTAGTTTACCATCTTTGGTTTGATAAACATCATTTGATATAATTAACCACAAGTTGGGAGTCACAAAAGATAGAAAGGACTCTAAAATTTAAGGTTAAGGCTACCCTAAGACTAAGGATCAAGGCTTTTATACTCTATAGTATTATTAGTGCAAGAGAAATAAAACTTGAAAGAAAGGATGATCAATTATTTTTGAGGGATGACTAGAATGATTCCAGCCCCAACATCCTTTAAGAAATAGGCTCCATTAAAAAACAATGACCAAGACTCAGACTCTTCTACTTCTAAGCTAAGGGACTCATCAAGAAACTCAACAACTAAGGTATGGGCAGACTCTAGGGGAGGAATGACTAGTTTGTCAACAATCACCTAACCTTTCATAGCCTTATGACCTTTAAAGGTTAGGTCAGACTTAATAAGGGGTAAGATCCACTTAGAGGCTCAATAAAAAAGGTGGGGTTTTGACATTAAGTAGCAAAGAGGATCAAACCTTGCAACTAATAGTGTCTTATGGATAAGAATGTAGTGTCTCAAATTTTGAGAGGTAAACACTATAAAAAGAAAAAGCTTCTCTAAGGGATTGTATCTAGTTTTAGAGCTAACCAAGGTTCTACTAATATAGTATATGGCTCATTCTTTATTATGATCATCACACTGAGCAAGCATAGTCTCCAAAGCTTAGACTATGGCTGCTATGTAAAGCATTAAATAATTATCCATCCTAGGGAGAAAAAGGATAAAAAAGGCAGTGAGATATTTTTTGAGTTCATCAAATATTTTTTGACACTCAGTATCCCACTTGAATACTACATATTTTTTAAGAAGCTTAAGAAAGGGTTAACACTTATCAAATAATTGGGTTATGAAGCGACAAATAGATTGAAGCTTTCCTTACAAGATACATGGCTTGATTAGGTTAAGGGAGGAGGCATGCCATTAATAACCACTATCTTAGCAGGATATACTTCAATGCCTTGCCTAGACACTATGAAGCCTAAAGACTTGCTAGATGTGACTTCAAACCACACTTGGAGGGCTTAATACGAAATTTGTATTCACAAAGTATTTCAAATATACATATTAAATATTTGGCATGAGTCTCTTGATTTATAGAGTGATAAAGAAGATCATCCACATAATATTCAATAATGTCATGCATTAAGTCATAAAAAATATATGTCATGGTCCTTTGGTATGTGGAACCAATGTTATTCAAGCCAAAATGCATTACTTTATAACAAAATGCACCCCATGTAGTTATGAAAGTTGTCTTACCCTAGTCCTTAGGGATAATATTGATTTTATTGTATCTCGAGAAACCATCCATGAGAAATAGCATTCCACATCCAACAATGAAGTCTACGATCATATATATGTTGGGTAGGGGAAAGTCATTCTTGAGACAAGAAAAATTGATGTCCTGAAAGTTGGTATATACTCTGATTGTCCCTTCCTTATTAGCCACAAGAATGATGTTGGAGATCCAATCAAAATAGTCGATGGCTTTGATAAAACTGACATCAAGGAGTTTTTGGAGCTTCTATTTGACTAAAATGACGACTTTAGGATGCATCTTCCTAAGCCTCTACATAACAAGAGTCTATCTTATGGAGGGTACAACTTCTGATTTGATCGTTAAATTGGCTTGAGATTTTATGAGGAGCTAGATATTAAGATTTTCTAGGATTCCTAATATGGGTATTATGATGATGTGTGTTAATTTGGAGGTCTACCTGATTTTTTTGTGAATTACTAAAAATGGTAGTTATTGGATAAAAGTGATAATTTGCTAAAAAATCAATTTCTTATATTTAGGGCTTTAATATTTAGGGTTTCTTTTGGGATATATTCCCCTTGTATTGCATTTTTGAGTACGGTGGATCTTGGAATAAAAAAATAAATTAGTTACCGACTTATTTCAATTTGTTGCATATTTTATGTGATTGGAGGTATTTGTTATGACCTCTTGTAGTTGGATTTACTTCATTTAACATTCGGTTTATCCACTAAGTGATGCATAACTAGGGAGGGATAAAGCCCTGGCATGTTTTCATATGAACAAACAAAAATATATTAAACTTTTATCAATAATTTGGTCAATTTCTCCTGCTTGTCCATGGATAAGGCTTTTCCTAGCTTACGGAGTCTAGGGATCTCTTTGGTTCCTATATTAACTTCTAGGTTATTCTTAATGAGGATGTGAGATTCATCATCATAGTGAGGAGGGGTAGGGATCACTCCTAGTTGCTCAAGGTCTTTAGGAGACATAGGAATAAGATTCACTTGAGAACTAGAGGACTCAACATGGGTGACACAAGGAACCAACCCATCAAAGAAGAAGCTATTTTGAAGGATATATTCATGACCTATATCACAAAGAGTATCCCATTAAGCATACTCCCATGGGGTCATGATCAACTCAGGGTGAACCAAAGTTAACACATTGTAAAACAAAATGTTATAAGGAGACTACGGTCCCTCATCCTCATTACTCCACTCCAAGCCATGATGATCCATGAATTTAGAAAAGGTGACAATTGATCATCATCAATTGATAAAGACTAGTTTTTTTGGGGGATATAGCTTATGCCACATATCCTATCATGGTGAATCTCAGTTACAAGTAGGTCCCTCTAAGGGATACCAAAATCTTGATACAATGAATACAATGTTTTGAAGCCCCTAAATGGGGTTGGTGCAATCCATAGGTTCTCTAGATTCGACACGAACTGCTCAAGGCTTATGGATGCCTTCTTCTCACTTGCTTGGAGGAATTTGATGCCAAGAATGCTTCAAATATGTCAAGAATCTATAAATCTATGTTCAAGAAACAACATAGCACAATTAAAAACATATGTCAATGTAAGCAAAGATATATGCAAGAATGGTAAACTAATACAAAGTATACTTAAATCTAATTAGATCTAATTAATATAACATCAAATTTGCAATAAAAGCATGAAATAAATCTAATCTAAGAAGATTAATGCAAATTAGTAAATGTGATAAAATAAGGGCAAAGCTACCTCTAATTTCTGCAATTAACCATACAAAAGCATAAATGAAGGTTAATCTAAAGTAGATCTAACTAATTGCATACTTGAAATGAAATTCCTATGGCTAAAATGAAGGAAATTGAGTTTCAAACCCTAGCCATGGGTTTCAAATGCAGTTGGCTCTATTAGCCATGGCTGAGGTGAAAGTCCTCTTTCTCTTGTAACCAGGGCTTGAATTTCATAATTCCTTTAAGGAATTGATGATCAAGGGTCACCTCATCATTCTATAATAGGTTGGTGATGAAGTTCACTCAAATTTGCAATGGAAGTGGTTCAATTGGGAAAGCTTTCTCCTCAAGCTCCTAGGATCTTCATAGCTTCAAATGCAATCATGATTCTCCAAATTGGTAGCATGTAGACACTCCTCAAGGGTTGTAAGTGGCTCTCCAATTCGGTAGGGCTTCATTGCATTCAATTGAAAACTCTTCCAAGATTTCTCCCCAATTTGGAGGGGGGTCTTATAGCACTCTCAATTCCTAATCCTAGCTTCCTTGGGAAGCCAAGATCAAGAACTAGGAGGTTGGAGCAGTTGGGAGGAAGAATCCAGAAGCTTCCTCACTTGAAACCATCCAAAATCCATTGCCATGGCCATTGTAACTAATTTTGGCTTGGCTCAGGAGTCCATGATAGTTGTAGAGCTAGTCATGGCTCCTAAGCATAGCTAGAATCCTAGCCATGGGTGTCAGCCATGGTTGAGGTTGAATAGGCCAAAGATGCCTAAATTGAGTGGTTAGAACCACTACTTTACCTTGGAAAGGTCCAAGATCATTCATATGGTCTACAAGGATGCCCATATGAGTAGTCTCCTAAACATGATGTATTTTAGGTGTCTACAGATGCCCCTTTTGGGATGCATTGTGGGAACACAATGCTGAGAAAAAATAGATCACCTAAAGCCATGTTGTAGGTTGAATGATGATCATTGATCTGATCAACATTAGATGCCCAATCTTGCAAAAGGATGCACATCCTAGAATCATTGCTTCCAATGGGATGGAAGGCTTAAATTTGTAAAGCTTTCACGTGTCCATGATGATCGGGTAGCTAGTGCTACAATTGTTTCGATAGGTGGAGAGCTTCAAGCTTAACTATCATATTTGCTTTTTACCCCAACAAAGGGTAAGCTTATGATAGTTGTTGGCAATGATTCGTAAGATGAATACAATTTACAAGATCGAGTGATATTTTATTGAATTTGATTATGATTATTGATATTATGACTACCCCCTCAAGCGACGAGTCGATGAGGGAAGGACAATTAATAAAGTGACGAGTCACTTGACCAAGATGAATAATTTGGATGATTTAAGACTTTTGCATTTTGTTATATGGCAAGGCCTAATTCAGCCATGATTTCAACCATTAATAGTAATTGTACATCTCTATCCCATGGAGCAGTCCGACCATAATGGCCTTCTTAGGGAATCAAGATGATAGCAATTCCAATTAGGCTTGTGTTGAATCACTATTATCGATGATTTACTAAAATGTCATAGAAGAAATGAAATGAATGCCTCATTCCCATGGGGTAGTCCGATCGCCATGGCCTTCTTCAGGATTGAAGTGAAGTCATTTCAAGTCAATGATGATTAATTTACCCCAAATGGCCTTATGGTAATTTACTCATCTTGCCAGATTGCATGGAGTGCAAGTCGCTGCAACCGCCAAGTGTGTAGAATAAATGACTGAATACGAGGCACATTTGAATTTTGATTTATATGATGTTTTTGGTATTTATTGAAATTTTTGAAGTTTCTGGACCATTGAATATTTTTAATTTTGCATTTTAAAGCTATCCACGATGAAAATTTGGAAGCATTTATTATTTTTTGCTAGCCATGGTTGTCAGTCATAACTAGTTTTGTCAAATTTCTTAGTCGCGGTTGATACCCACGGTCGAAAAACCCTAATTCTATGCCCACGGTTACCAACGCGACTGAGCACTAAATTGGAAATATAAAAGAAAATTTATCATTTTGAATTTCATTATTTCTAGTTTTCCCTATTTACTAGAGAGAGCTCTGAGAGGTGAGGTTAAAATATTGATACGAACGCTACGACTAACTACTCTGATGGCTGACCAACTGGAGGCATCCACCAGTGGCGGAGCCGGTGCTACGAAGGTAGCATCACGAGCCTCTCCCTTCAATTTACCAACTTTTAAAATGAACCAAATTAATTAATGGGATTAATGAACACATTAAACTATTGGTAATGAACCACACCTTAGTTAGGATTAGTCTAGGCTAGATTAGTGGGTGGGGTTTAATTTTTTGGGGTTGCTTGGGGTAGGAAATGACCTCAAAAAGGGTCATTCCCATAGTCGTGAGTGGCAGTCGCAGCTCCCAATTGACCAATTGGGGGTGCACTATCAACCTGGTAATTCAAATCAACGATCAAAAATTTGACCATTGACGTCTGGGTGACAACCCGGCTAAGGCAACATTAGAAAAAATTTTTTTTTATTTTTTTATTTTTGACTTGAATTAATTGATTTTTTTTTTCCATTATTTTTTTTTTTTTTTTAGTATTTTTATTTTTTTTTTTGAAAGTTTTTGAATTTTTTTGGACTTTTGAAGTACATTTTAATTATTTTTATGATTTTGTTTTTATCAGTCATTATTATTTCCTTTAGACCTTGACTGCTAGAGTGCGGGAGTTAGATCTCCTCTATGAGCTCCTACCTGGACTAGATGATGCTGATCAAGATTGGTTTGGGGCCATAGGCTTTGGATATGTGCTATGATTACCCTCTATCCAAGTCGACCAGGCCTACATGACTACATTGGCCCATCGTTGGGATGCATGAACCAATACATTCCACCTTCCCACTAGAGAGATCACTATGACATTGGAGGATGTCTACCGCATATTTTGCATCCCTATTGATGGTGAGGCCATCACATCTTCACCTATTGAGGTGAAACCTATAGTATTTCAAAGGATTTTTGGTGCCAGATGAGATGAGGCGATGGAGGATACTGATCATGGTGGGGTGCCCATCGAGCACTAGTATCGGGAGTAGGTCTTCTCATGATGGTAGGTCATGTTGATGCACATCATCATGCAGGTTGTGCTACCAGACACATCAGGAGTGAGGTTCCCTTGGAACCTCCGGATAGGATACAAGACCTGCTGGCTAGCACTACGAGGGAGCCATTAATTCTATCTTGGGGAGTGCTCTCCTTACATAACTCTATGATGAGCTATACCATATCACTCAATGAGGGAGAGTAGGAGTAGGATGCAGCTTATTGCTCTAGATCTAGGCATGGGAGCATATCAACATTGATCATCCTAGAGGACTACCCCTATAGATTAGCATGATCATAGAGGAGTCACAGTGCTATGCAGCTTGCTAGCCTAGAGAGGTTGAGGGCTATAGGAGCAGGTACCATGTAGGGGACCTCCAATACTATATGGACCAATTGATAGGACTATGGGTAGGGTAGGTCATCTAGTACCCTTATATGGATTGTCCTACATGGGAGGAGGTGGACCGCTACCTGAGGTGGGTGAGATGTGATAGATGGATCATCGAGTGCAAGACCGATGTGCGAGAGTTCTTCCACTTCTTGCATATCTAGATAGTTTGGGATATGTTAAGATATCCCAGAGATCTAGTCATCTACCACCACCTTAAGGTAGAGACTCAACTAGTCTAGCCTTAAGTGACCCCATTAGGTGATGAGGATGATGACTTCCAAGACTCAAGGTTAGTTGATGCAGAATGACAATAGAGTATGATACTTAGTGGACTACCAAGCTATGGTAGGGTGATGGTCCTCTAGGTAGATCTAGAGATGAGGAGGCTATAGAGGGTTTAGGTGGTGATCCTAAGGGGCAACGAGTTCACTAGAGGATAGAGGGTGGATGGGGCCAGGATGCTACAGTAAAGGAGGCCCGAGATGAGGAGGAGGGTGAGGAGGAGCTAGATGATGAGGTGTCCCAACTTAGAGCCTAAGTAGCTAGTCTAGAGGTACAACTATAGATTATGAGGACATAGATCCTAGAGAGAGATACCTCCATTACAACCCTGTAGCTTGGTGCATCTACGAGCACAGCTGGTAGTGGGTCAGACACAATGGTGAGGCTACCAGGAGGAGAGGGCAACCTTCCAAGTACAGATAGCCACAAATAACATAGAGATAGAGAAGATCACTAGGCAATATGATCTTCTCTAATTATAGATTTTAGGACTACAGAGTGAGACCTACTTAGGACAGTGAGGGGAGATCCCTTAACTTCTCAGGCTACTCCTCTAGTTATAGCTATACAAGGGCTGGTAGGGCTAGACATGGCTACAAAGATTAGGATATTGATGCTATTATATCAGATGATACCAGGTGGTATGCATCCAATGTAGTACACATCGCTCTCCTTGAGGGTGAGGTCAGGCTACGAGGTGGTGTAGTGCCTAAGAGATCTATAGTGTTAGCCTCTCAGAGGACCAAGAGGAGTGAGATGGGGTAGTCATCAACATACCCAATCACAGGATAGGAAGATCAGAGAGGTCCATGAGCACCAGATCTAGGAGGACACACAGAGAGGGGGGATGGTGGAGGAGACCGACCAGGGGGTGTAGGCCCTATTTAGTATAGATTTGAGATATATGTACCATTTTTGAGTGTAAGGTCTGAGGACCTACACAGTTGTAGCCTACAAGTATTTTTGATATACCTCTATGTACTTTGATCTACACATATATATGATATTATATTTTGAGACTCATTATGTGTATTATTTTGTTGTTTATGTTTATGTTTATGAGATGCACATGGATGCAATGTTGATATGCTTAGATGATTTGATTAGATGCTATATGATGTGATGTATTGATGACATGCATTAGCTAGATGATTTATGTATTATTAGATGCTATGATCTTAGATGTGTAGATGGACTACTTATGTATGCATATATGGATGTAATGCTAGATGTTAAATGCATGTTTGATTTTGATTTAATTGTATGCATCTAATTTATGTTGTTATGATATGATGAATGCAATGTATGTAATGCATTATTTACATGATGATGATCTAATGTAAATGAACCTGTATGCTTTAATCACTTAAAACATAAGGAATGAATGCAATTTGAGTTTAACAATCTAATGGATGACACCACAAAATGTATAAAAATCATGAATGAAAATGTTAAATCTTATCATAAGAATTAATCATTTTAACATCCATATATGAAATGATGAGTTGGAAAGATATGTACTAATTTATGATATGAGATGTATTGTTGCTATTAAGAATTTTTGAGGTTTTCCATGAGACTCAAACACCCTAGTTGACTTATCAAAAGTTGTATAATGACTATACTAGACTCCTAAAAGATAAAGTTTTTGTTATGAAAGACCAAGATATTCATTATCCCTGTGTGTGCAAATGAATATATTAGATGAGACATAAGACTACCTCATTGCCAGGTGGGATTCATTCAGCCCATTGTTGTAATGAGGATCACCAAATGTTCACCATGATCCTAGGTTTGGATGTAGTTGGACTAGACCACTAGGTAATACAGGCCACCTAAAGCTAGCTCATTTGTAAATTGCTTAGACCTACCCCAATGTCAGGCGGGATTCATTCAGCCCATTGTTGTATTGGGGATCACTCTATGGTTTCAAGTATTGACCATTCCAAGGATTCAAGCTCTTCACCCCCTTATTTTCTTTTGATTTATTGGGATACTTGCTCATGCATAGTGATAAAAATCACTGTTTATTTTGTATTTTTGTTTTTCTTTTGTTTTGAGCAAGGGATTTGATTTGATTTTGGGATTTTGCTCCTTTTTGTAAGCAAGGGATTTCTTGGGTAGGGGGAGCTTGTCCTTTTTCCAATGATCAACACTCTAGACCATGCGCATCACAAAATGAGCAAGTAAAACCTTTCGCTTAAGGTGACTAGGACCACTTTGTAGTGTTCATCTTTCCTTGTCCTAATTAGGATTTGTTAATGTGTTTGATTAGTGATGGGATTTTGATATATGCTAGGTGCTATCAAAACTAGACCTCATCTTCAAAAGCAAAGAAAGCTTTCTACAAAATCTGAGAAGATCACTAGGTATGGTTGAATGACCAAAAACCCTAGTATATTCCTTATAGCAACAGGAAGGGGTTGTGTTGAAAAACATAATTACTCACAAGGGTGATGGATGATGATGATGCATAGATGCATGATTGAAATACAAACATGGTGTCATTTGTAAGATTGCAAACACAACCTATCCTAATGCAAGTGTGATGGATGGAAATGCCTAAATGCAATGCAATTAAATGAATGCATGTGCAAAATGAAATGCATGATGCAAATGTTTTTGTATTTTTGATGTTTTGAATATTTTGAATGTTTTTGAATTTTTGAATTTATGTGTGGAATGCCTTAATATGAAGGATGTTGAGAGGTTCAGGCTCTTCAACACCTTCAAGTGATGTTAGGTGATATGTTCTAGGTCCTATCTACTCTGAGATGATATATGGACCTAACCAGTTGGTCGTAAATTTATCTCGTAAGTGCGATGGTAGGTTTGAGTTCTATTGGTTTTCTTTTAGTACAAGATCACCAACTTTAAAGTCTCTCAGATGGAATTTATTGTTATAAGCTCATTTTAGGCATTCTTGATAAACACGAAGATGCTCAAGGGCATTCACGTGATGTTCATCAAGAAGCATCAATTGATCGAGGTGAGCTTGTCATGCAGTGTCATCATCGATGAACTCTTTCAATGTGATATGCAGGGTTGGAATCTCCAACTCTAAGGGCATAATGGCCTCAATACCATATACTAGTGAAAATGGGGTTGCCCTAGTGGGCATCCATATACTAGTCCTATAAGCCCATAATGCAAGGGGTAGCTGGATATGCCAATATTTGTGGTTCTCTTGAATAATATTTTTCAAGATAGCTACCACTATCTTGTTTGAAGCTTCAACTTACCCATTTTCTTGCAGATAGTATGGAGTCACAAAACTATGTTGTATATTGTACTTGGATGTCAAAGCCCTTATAATTTTATTTTTGAATGATGTTCCATTATCCGATATGATCTTGGATGGTATCCCAAAATGACATATGATATTGTGGAGTATGAACTCCGTAATACATGCTCCTATTGTCATTGTCAAAGGGATTGCTTCCACCCATTTTGTAAAATACTCAGTAGCCATTATAATGAATGTATGTCAGCCCGATGATGGGGGAGAGATCTTACCAATTAGATCAAAACCCCACTGAGAAAATGGCCAAGCCGCTTGAATGGGTTGTAAGGCCTATGATGGCAAGTGCGTAAGATTAGCATGATGCTAATATTTAATGCATTTCTTGACATACGTGGTGCAATCCTTCTCCATAGTGGGCCAATAATAACCCATTCGAAGGATGCGCTTGACGATGGCCATGCCACTGAAATGGCCACCACATGTACCATCATGAGCTTGTGAGATTGCCCAAGCTGATTCTTGGGGCTCAAGACAATGAAGGAGAATTCCATCATAGCTTTGATGGTACAAGATGTCTCCTAACAAGACATACTTTATCACTTTCTATTTGAATGTGCATTTTATGACATGCGATAATCCCTATGGGATTAATCCAAGCTTAAGGAAGTCATGCAATTATGACATCCAATCTTGATAAGCTACAACCTCGACTGACAAGATGACTTGTTCCCTTTGTGAATCGATATGCATGAATGCAGACTGGGATACAACCTTGTGGTGAATGGTGGTGCCATTCCCCATAGGACCCTACGAGATCAAAGACCCCTAGGGTGCCTTCTTAAGAAAGTCTCTAGCTTTATAGAACCATTCATGGTTTGGTTCTATATGAATCATGTTGACTGATTCTTTATTATCAAAAGCCTCATGTTGCATCATGGATTGTGAAAGCATCTTCACATGAATGGTAGTGAAATCGGTAGAAGGATTCTGAGGGATCAAGGATCCCAAATATGCCATAGTATCTACAAATATATTTGATGTACGAGGGATTGCCTTGATGTCATACCACTCTAGATGGGCTAGATAAGTGTCAACAAGATCCTTATAAGCTTTTAGGATAGGACACCTACATTGAAATAGTCCCTTAACCTGGTTAACAATGAGAAGGGAGTCACCAAAGATGTTTAATATTTTGATCTTCATGGTGATTGTTGTTTGGAGACCCAATATTAGGGCCTCATATTCAGAGTTGTTATTGGTACAAGGAAAGTCTAGTTTAAATGACAAGGGCATTGGAGCACCTTGTGGCATGAAAAAGATAATTCTTGCACCACCCCCTTGCTCACACTTTGAACCATCGAAGAACAAAGTCATATCAGCTTTGTTATCTGGTTCTTCAGGTTCGGGAGACTTCGATAATGCAAAGACTGCATCATCAAGAAGCTCTATGACAAGAGGCTTACTATCTTCAAGAGGTGCCTCTACCAACTGATCAACTATGACCTATCCCTTGATGGAATTTTGGTTGATGAATTCCAAGTCAAATTCTATCAATAGCATGATCCACTTTGTAGTATGTGTATTATGATATGTCTTGCTCATCATATACTGCAAAGGATTTTGTTTTGATATCACATACATCATATGACTTAGCATGTAGTGGTGCAACTTCTTAGTCACAAAAACCACTGCTAAGCACAACTTCTCTACGTATGCATACCCTAGCTCATAACTCACCAAGGTGCGGCTGATATAATATATCACTTGCTCTTTATCTTGCACATTCTTTTGGGCTAACATGGTTCCCAATGCAAAGTTAGTAGTTGATATATAAAGCAAGAATGGCACATCTAGCCTTGGTGGAGCTAATACTAGTGGTATTTCTAGGTATTACTTAATTTTAGCAAAGGCCTCTTGATAGTCCTCATCCCAATTGAATGGGACCCCCTTGTGTAGCAGTCGATTCATGGGTCGATATTTGTCTAATAATTGTGTGATAAATCACTTTATGGATGCTACTTTGCCTTACAGGCTTCTTAGCTCTTTGATATTGGTGGGAGGATGCATTTCAAGTATGGCCTTGACCTTTGCTAGGTCGACTTTGATCCCTCATTTAGAAATGATGAATCCCAAGAGTTTTCCTGAAGTTACACCAAAGACGCATTTCTTGGGATTCAACCTAACATTATGCTCTATCAGGTGATCGAAGACCTTTCGAGAACCTCAACATGCTCTTCACGTAGCAATGACTTTGCCAATAAGTCATCAATATAATCCTCTAGGATCTTGTGCATGTAGTCATGAAAGATGTATGTCATGGCTCACTGATATGTGGCACCAACATTTTTAAGACCGAATGGCATAACCTTATAACAAAATGTTCCCCATGGCATTGTGAATATGGTTTTGTGTTGGTCTTTGGCTTTAATCTGAATTTGATTGTAACCAGAAAAACCATCCATAAGGGAAAGCATCTCATGACCCGTAGTTGCATCTACGAGAGCATCTATGTTGGGCAACGAGAATGAATCCTTTGGTGTTGCCTTGTTGAGGTCTCTAAAATCTATACAGATACGGATCCTTCCATCAGGTTTTCCTATAGGTACCATGTTTGATACCCATTCTGGATAGTCGATGGAGATAATAAACTCTACATCCAACAACTTTTGCAACTCATATTTAACCATTAAAGCGATGGTTGGATGCATTTTCCTGAGCTTCTGCTTGACTGGATTTTTAGAGGGATCTAGAGAAAGGTTATGGGTAACCAATTTTGGATCTAGACCCGACATATCCTTGTACATCCAAGAAAAGAGATCAGGTCTCTCTTTCAGTAGAGGGATGAGGTTGGCATGCTCATCAAGAGATAGACTCTCTCCAAACTTAACCTTCTTAGGATTAGTGGGATCATCACTGATATCCACATCAAAGGTTTCCTCTACTGACATGTGTGATCCCTCCTCAAGCTGGTGAGGTGTAGGGATCAGGTGGATGTCATCCACTAGGTTTAAAGGTTCCACATCAGAATTACCCTCAGCATGATAAACATCATGTGCACAGCCTGGTGCAAAGTGAAATGGTTGTAACATTTCTTCATTGGGGAAGAAATATTTAGGCTCTAGAGGTGAATCAACATGATCCCAATCAATAGCATCTAGATTAAGACACAATGGTTTAGAAGGATCTATTGGGTTGTGGAGTGGAGTGGTCAAATCAATGGAGATCATATTGATGGAATGGGTTAGATCTCTAGGACCATGTGTGTGCAACTCTACATTATCGATGTTATTCTCATACCCGAGATGTGGCTCTAGGGGTATGGGGATCTCAGGATCTAATCTATGAATAGACTAGAAAATGGGATCATTTGGCTCTAGGAGCTACCTATATGTAGGAGGATCGGGGAAGACTATGTGATAAACTTCATCTAGATTAGTCGATCTTCCCCTGAGGTATGGGCTAGGATAAACTCTTTGATACATCTCATCGATGTCGAATGGTTCATGATGATGATGTAAATAGTGAGGCCCAAGGTAGGCCCTCTCGGTCTCATATTCGTAGTCACTATCATCAATGAAGTATCCATCATTCATACCCACTAGCTCCATGGGTAACAGATGATATAAATGTCGAGGGCCTAAGTAGGCCAACTCAGTCTCATCCTCATATTATTCATTGTTTGAGGACTCCTCATCATCATCTATTCTAGAATCACATTCTAGTCCATATCTTTCAGAAATGGATTCTGCTCTAACTTCCTCAGAAGCAACTTCTGATTCAGTATCTACTATTAGGCCCAGATTCTGAATTTGCATGCCAGTGTCATCGATATCTTCATAATTTTTGATTACCAAGTCAGTTCTTAGAATATCCTCTAGATTGACCTCCATCACAATGTTGTCATGATAGATTTTAGGTGGTTCGATAGAAACGAAGGTCACTTGCTAGTTACCCCTTCATGAATGAGAAGGGTTAGGATGATAGGGGTTCCAATCCATATCATCCCCTAAACTGAGATTCAAGTGATCAAGAGATGCTGCTAGAAGTTCATCTTGACCTCTGATATTATAGCCCAACCTGAACTGATCAGTTGGCAACTGATACTATGGTTCATAGGGAGTTTATCACCCTTGCTCGAATAAATCAAGACCATAACCATGCCAATGGTAACATTCAAAATATCGTAAGGTAAACTCTGGGTTGGATAGATAATGAACATTCATAGTGAATGGTTCATCATCATCTTCATCCATAGGTGTACGATTCATAAGTTGATCAAGCCCTCCATAGATGAAATTGGTTTGGTTGGGTGGTACCCCTAGTGGCACCACCATCCCTACAGGAAAGTGTTGGGCTTGAGGTCTACCCATATCTTGTGTAATTTTGATAAAAGGTGTGAATGTCACATTCTGCACTATGTATTCTGCTAACCTAACATTAACCAAGTGAATGGTCACCTATGGTGCAGATGACCTAGCTAAAGAAATAGGTGAAGTAGGTTATTGTACCTCCTTGACTTCATTATGTACATCTCCCTCATCCATGGGATTAGAGACTTTAGCAGTTGCTACTTCGAGCATTTCTTTTGACTCTTTCTCACCCATTACTACCTTGAGATTCTGGTCATTTCTAAGCATCATCGATGTTGTAGGCTTTGTAGAAGCTATTGTTGTATGTGCAGATGGTCATGGTGTTGATGTCGAAGGTCCAACACACACTTCCTTTGATTTACCTTCTAGATGTTTAATAGGTGATGTTGGTCTTATATCTAGATGTGTTGAAGGGAGTATGAAATCTCTAGGTAAATCTACTTGATTCACATATTTGAATGGCTCCTCATTGGAAGGAACCATGTGCACTTGACCCTCATGTATGTACTTGATACATTGATGTAGTATTGAAGGTACACATCACATATCTCTTATCCAAGGTCTACCTAAGAGGATGTTATACTGCATCACACCTTCTAACACGTGACACATCACCAGGATGGTCTTCAACCCTACCTGAATAGGTAAGACTATAGTGCCGACTATTGAGCACAATGCATCATTGAATGCTCGTAATGTGAAGGTCGATGGCACAATATGTGATTTTGGCAATTTCAAATATGCTAAGGCCTTTGTTGTAATAATATTGATCGAAGACCCTATGTCGATCAATACCCACTTGAAAGGTGTGTGGTTGACACATGCAATTATATGAAGCAATGGGTCCATTGTAATAGTAGAGACCATTTTGATTTCATGATCATAAAACTGAATCATGGGCTCTTGGCACTATTGCACATGTCCCACAAAATTTGTAAATGCTTTTGAGTCTTGGGACTGAACCTCTATGGACCTCAAAATATCCATTAGTATCTCCTTATGCCTAGGAGACTATTGTATTATTTCATAAATCGATAGCTTTGTTAAGGCTATCTGTAGGCTTTGGATAAGCCTATTTCTTATGGTCACCATCGGTCTAGTTGGTGGGCCTAGAAGATTGTTCTATGTTAGCCTTTATGGGGGTGCAACTCTAATCCTGACTAGAGTAGGAGGAGGACCTAGCTGATCATATCTCCCATTCCTGGTGACAACGTTCACCATACCGATGAAGCCCTATGTAGGTGGATCAATCCACACTTGATTCACTTGGTCGACATTGTTCCTCGGAGGCTCATGGTTGGGCAAAGGATTTTTGAATATTCCCATGTTTTGATTATCTAGAGCCTGAGGATTGTCAATGATTAGCTTGTTATTATCAATCATGTTCTGCACCACATGTTTGAAACTATGACATCCTTCAATGTCATGTCCTTTCTACCTATGGTACGAACAATAAAGATCCTCCCTAAATGCTTTTGATTTAGGTTGGTTAGGATCGATCAATTTGACATCTGGTAAAGTTATAGCGTTAGCCTCACACAATTATTGGAAAATTGATGCCATCATCTTCGAAAATGGTGTAAACTAGTGAGGAGGGTATTGATCCTTATTTTTACCCTATTTCTTATTATTGCACTGATTATATTGCATAGGGGGAGGTTGAGCTTGATAATTCTATTATTGTTGGCCCTTATCCCCTTTCTAGAGATTCAACACTACTTGATTCACGTGGGCTAGCTTGGCTTGGTGATTTTGATTTTTAGTGTTCTTATTATTCCAATCCTTTTTGTTCCGGAGTTTCAAGTTACCCTCCTATAACTTGATATCCTCAATAACCTTGGCTTGCGCCAAGGCCTCCTCAAATATCTGATATTGTTGTAGTTGCAACAATAGTGAGATGTGTTTTGCACAACTCTTAGTGAACATCCGAGTCAGTTCAATTGTTTGAATGGAAAATGGTAGCTTAGCCATTAATTTTCTCCATCTCTTTCCATAGTCCATGATTGGCTCATCATCGTATTGCATTAAAGTGGCCAAATCAGATAAATTTATTTTCTTCTTGATGTCGAAAGAGAAGCATTCAAGAAAAGCATTTGCCAACTATTCAAAGTTGGTTATGTTGTGCCTTTTTAATTGGTTGAACCATTCCAGGGTAGGGCCTAAAAGGGTCATGATGAAGGTCCTCAATAACAAAGCATCATCACTTTGTATTTGAAAGCACATGTTCATAAAACTCATGACATGCTCTTGGGCATCTTCATCTCCTAGAAATTTATCCAGCTTTGGCATCTCGAAGTGATCGGGATACGTTGGACTAGGCACTGAGGGGCATAAAGGTGCATTGTGGATCCTATTCAAGGTTGGCTTTTGATAAGTCATCCCTTGTTTCTCAATGGCTCTTACCTTTTCTACCAAGGCTTTGTAGGCCTAGGAAGATAGAATCTCCTCTTCCCTGAGAGGTCTCTGAGGAGCTTTTGGAGGTAGATTCTTCTTGGGTCGAGGTGGAGGCATTGGCTCATCCTCCTCTTCTACCAAGGAGATCTCTAGGTACTATTGCTCTTGGTCATCTCCTTCTACCTCCTCGTACTGAGTACGCCCATGGTGTTCGAGCGCTTGGTACTATAACATGTTTTGGGCCATATAATGAGTATGATTTCTAGTATGCTTAGGGTGCAATTTAGGCTATGAAGTAGCTCATCTATGGTGGTGCTCCCTATATTCACTTTGAGGAGGCAAATTAGTGTGAGCCAATCTATCTTCTCTCTACACACTCCTTTTGGTCAAGGATGTATTGCTCGCGCATGCGCTGCTCATATAGACATTGCCTTAACAACCTCTATCATTGAGTATCCTCATTCTTAAGGTGCTCGCACTCTACATGCACATCTTCCAATTGATCTTGGAAGATACGCTACCTTTGCTCTAAAACCAATTTTTGTGATCGATCTATAAGATCGATAGTATGTGGCCTCTGGTTACACAACTCTATTCTAGGGGCTTTGTTGGTGTGGGCCCCAATAGACTTATCTACCATGCTCTTACCTTTATCTGTATAGATGGCATTCATATTTTGTTATTGTCTATTATCTATGCCCATGTGGGTTGATGGGGCATGTATGCTTTGAGAATACTTTGAGCATTCTCCTAGCTCCTTGGTAGGCCTATGTATGCTCTCACTGTGTGAACTCATAGAATGAGTATGTGCAGATGAGGCTCTACATCCTAATTTCCCTAGGACTCATTCAAGTCCATCAAGCTACCTACTTTTCCATGGTTCATTTGGTGGTGTACCATTTTCTCCAAGTCTAGCCATGTCAATCATGAACTTCCCAGGTTCATTATTGTTTGGAGTTTGCAAGGGCCTACACTCTGAAGCAGCCCTCTCTTCCTACCCCTGATTGGGTGGATTTTCTTATTGTCTATCCTGGGATGGTGGGGGCCTTGAGCCACCCTTAGATCTATCCCTCGAGGAGTGTGCATTACCTCCTCTAACTAGGGTGTTCTGAATAGAATCCTCATGCATTGAATTATCCCCTCTAATACTCATCGAACATCATTCGAGAGGATTCTATGGTTGAGAGTTCAATGCATTGTTTTGTGTGTCTTCTAGAGCTTTAGCCTCCACCTCGATTATCCGAGGTTAGCCTCTCCGTGTATTAACCATAATGTGAATTATCTCCTATGTAAATTTTAGAGAAAACAAAGTAGACAAGGGTGATTATCTCTTTTAAAGTTTCTTTGTGATCCCTAAACTATTTTAGTGTGTTTCAGGTGTGTTGTAATCATAAACTAACTCTCATCATGTTTTCATATTTTTTGATGATATACTTGTTTAGTTTAATGGATTTCACCTGTATGCTCATAGCTCGACAACCGACAATGAAAGTCATGATCACGTAAACCCACCAAAGTGTGGAGATGAAGCCCACACCCGATCAGGGAGCACAAGTCCTACCGATCCTCACCCAACACATCGTGCATAGTGATACACCCCTCCGAAGAGGAATGCATGCTATTTTGCATGGATAGGATGGATCTTGGAGTCGGTATTGGCCAATAGAATGGGTTCATAGGATTTGAGCCAATGGATGGATATGAAGCCCACCATCATTGAACTCTATTAGTGGTTGGGTGTGAATTCCAACTCACTAACATTTAAATGTTACGTGGTGTGTGAGGGTTCATTTTAATTTTGCAATAAAAGTAAAATGCATCAGAGAGCACCCATGATTTTTCCTATATGCCTAGGAAATTTACGTTTGAATTTAGAAAGATGCAAATCTAAATGCTATTTTCCAAATCAGAAGATGTAAAATTACATGAGAAACTGGCCTTTAGATAGGCCCCAAGCAAGAAAACCCTAACATAGATATTTAATGCTAGCTATTGTTTTGTACCATAACTAACAAATAGTTGAATCTTAGTTGTGGGTGACAACCACAACTAACAGTGCTAGCTGTTGTTGTCAGCCACAACTAGCAGTAGATAAGGCAATTTTCATTATTTTTCCTCTAAAATTTGGCTAGATGATCTAATTAGCCTACTGATAGGAAAAACATAGAAGCATGGAAATCACAGAGAAGGGAAAATTACCTAGAATCCCTCATATGATGAAGAGATAGGTTGTCTACTATCTGTTTCTCTAATTTCTGCTAGCTGCGGCTGTCAAGCATGATTGAGATGCTAACCATGGGTGTTAAATGGCTAACACTATGCACCATGGCTGTCAAGCATGGCTAAGACCTGCAACACAAAAACATAGAAAGATCAATAAATAATAGCAAATTTTGTGGGTTTCCATCGTGATCGCCATCTGTACGATCCCAAAAAACATGCACCTAAGCTATTGACATCATTATACCAAATATTAAAGCAATAAAGCATGTAAAACAATGAATTAACAAGAATATGAAACTTTATTTTATTAAATCATGGTGAATCTCGGTTACAAGTAGGTCCCTCTAAGGGATACCAAAATCTTGATACAATGAATACAATGTTTTGAAGCCCCTAAATGGGGTTGGTGCAATCCATAGGTTCTCTAGATTCGACACGAACTGCTCAAGGCTTATGGATGCCTTCTTCTCACTTGCTTGGAGGAATTTGATGCCAAGAATGCTTCAAATATGTCAAGAATCTATAATCTGCATTCAAGAAACAACATAGCACAATTAAGAACATATGAGGCCTCTCATGATGAGGCTCTTGTTGAATATTTGCAAAGAATATGACAAATATGCAATAAAACATAAAGATTGTATCGCTCCAAATTTTTTGCATCCTTACCTTCAGGCTATAGGATCCACACCCGAAAGGGGGATGCGAGAAGGATGGGACAATACCTCGGACTGAGAGGCCCTTTGAAGGTCGTACCTCTCGGGGAAGGGGTATAAGGGTGAATTTTCGACGGATGGTGGGTTCACCAGGAAAATTTTGAGTGGCAGTTTCCACGCCTAGGTTGAGAATGGGTTTGATGTGTTCATTTTTATATTCAATCATTCAATTCCTAGGTTTGGCCAAGATGAATCTAAGCTATTCTATATGCCAATGCTGATTTATATGGATACAAAAAACATGAATAAGTGCTAAACATAGAAAGTGTGCTAAATAAGATAGAATGTACCTAATTTCGGATGTCTGATGAAGATTCTGAGGTTTGTAGAAGTCCAGATCGTCTCAAATCTTACATGATCATCTACAATTGCATAGAATCATCTCAGATCACAATCGGTCATTTGAGATCAGACGAGATCGTCGTCGATCTGACGAATTCGTTAGAAACCTGCAATCACAGAAACAGATACCAAAGACCAAAAATGCAACTGCAAAAGCAAGGGAAAATGATAGAAATAACAATAAACTTGCCTAAATGATAAATCTAGATAACAATTAAAGGAAATGCATTAATTTAATAATTTATTTTAACTTTATCATGCATCTATGCTAAATGAGGTGAACTCCAGAATGCAGAAATAGAATAAACTAAGTTAATGCATAAAGAAATGAAGAGAGAAGATAAAGAAATGCAAAATTCAGGCTCTGATTGCCCCTAATCTGGACTGTAGTCGAGATCGCCTCCAATCATACGAGATCATCGCCGATCTGTGATAGGATCATCCGAAATCGTTTGGAATCATCAACGACGATCCGAGCTTGCTCCAACTGAAAAACAGTAAAATTCTTGCAAGAAAAACTTGAAATACACAATGCGACAACGTTACGAAGGTGTTTTAATGCACAAAAAACTAAGGTTGTAGGGAAATCAGCCAGCCAGGGGGATAAAATGAGAAAATATTAGTTTATATAGGATTAGGGGGAGGTTAGGAGGTTGGAGATCATCCCAATTTGGGAGATCTCCAATGGGGGAGACTCTAACCACATAGACACGCTTTCTGTCCAAGTTAGAGAAGCTGTTGAAACAGAAGCTAATTATGAAAATTCAGTTTTGGGACAAAATCGTCTGGACGTTTTGTTCCATACGAATTTGTCAGATCTGGGATGATTTCTTCTGATCATCGATGATATCGTCAAACGGTCAAAACAAATCCTAAAAATGGCACGAAAAACAAGGGGAGCGGGTAACAGGCGGTTAACGGGCGGTTTGGAGTTAAAATTCAATTTTTTATCTTTTACTAAGGGTTTAACTGCGCTAATTTTAGGGTGCTACATTTTGCCCCCTCTTTAGAAATTTTTTGAAGAAAATGCGTTAAAGACGAGTTCTTCCCATTTTATGAGAAAGCAAAAATTTACTCAATTTTCTAGACGACGATTCTAGGTCGAATCGTACGACTGTTTACTATGGTACCCCCTCCGTGTTTTTACCCAAATCAAACGTTTGAGGTAAAAGCACGAAAAAAAAAATTAAAAAAGTTGTTTTTAAATAAAATTAAGAAAAATAGGGTAAAACCCTAATTCATTTTTACTATTTTTAGAGCTCTGCAGACAAAAATGGTCGAAATAGCACACAGATCGACAGAGGTCTGGTGCGGGCTACGGGTAAGGATCTAAACCTAGTGAATTATGTTTTAATTTGATTTGTGTAAGTTCCAATTTAAATTTTTACTGTTTTAGGGCATCGCGGCCGTTTTTAGGCCGTCAACGACTTCGGGATGAAATCATCCCTAGATCGTCAAAATCGTCTTAGGGCAAAATAAGTGAAATAGGGGCGATCTCGTCCAACAAGGGGTGATCCCCAAGTTGAGAAATCGGAGATGATTTCATCCTACAAAGGATGATTTGATTCAATTTAGGACGATATCATCCAATGGTGGAAGATATCATCATTTTTATGAAATTAAGCTTGTTTGAATTGCATTTAATTGATTGTAATAATTGTTTTATTAATGAATTTTATTGTTTTATTGTTTGTTTTGCAGAGGGGATTACTAAAGAGTCGAGAATGGAAATACGAGGGGCTGAGGGATGATGTGGCCATGCTCGACCAGGCGGAGCAAGACCAACTGGCACAGGTTAGACTACAACATGTGGTAGAGATGCCACAAATATCGATAGACATGGGGCTACTGACAGCCCTAGTAGAGAGATGGTATCCGGGGTCGTCCTGCTTTTAGTTACCGATAGGGGAGATGGCTCCCACACTAGAGGATGTATGGAGGATCTTGAGGATCCCCATATAGGGATGGTTTATGACTCCTACGACCAATTAGGTCCAGGCTATGATGAGGCTGTGCGGAGACCCGAGCTTCACCCTGGAGAAGGGTGGAGTGAACATCGAGTCTCTGAGGCAGATGCCTGGGACATCTAGGTTGACTCAGGTTTTGGCAGGGATAGTGGGTGGCCTACTGCTGTGCCACCAGAGTGGGTGCAGATTACCATGGCTCCTTTCAGATGTGGTCTGCGACATGAGAGACCACGGGTATAGATTTGCATGGGGCAGCTTTGTACTATGCCGCTTGTATAGGATCCTACACGGGGTCGTATACAAGGGAGGCCGATGTCTGGTTTTGACATCGCTACTACAGGTTTGGTGCTGGGAGCACATCGTGATGCGAAGGTCGATAGGACTCCCACTGATAGGGGTTGATCGGGAGAGACCCCAGGTTTTCTATTGGTGGCTACAGAGAGGGTCATAGCGGTGGATAGATCTACCGATGTCACAGAGGTTGCTAGATGACCTCATCCTAGACCAGATCACCTGGAGGCCATGGAGAGAGCATCCAGGGTGGGCAGATGATGGGTAGGAGCTGGCTCACATCAAGAGAGTCTTCTAGCTGAGGATGGAGCGGGGAGAGGTAGAGCTCCACCGCTATGACCGAGTTTTGTGATAGTTTGGTCTACAGTAGGGGATCCCATCTCTCAGGGACTATGAGTACTCCCGGACTATCCGGGATAATACCACACTAAGCGAGGCTCTAGATATGCAACGATTCTAGAGCCAAGACATGGATGATGCCCCCATCTAGCCAGTGGATGGGGATGACGCTGGGGTCACTGATGGATACGATTCCTGGTATGCAGGCATCCACCCTCCTCGGATGACGAGGGCACAGGGTCCGATGCACATGATTGTGCGATGGATGGGGAGGCAGCACCAGGCAGCCATTGAGGTAGCACAGTGTCACGGAGGGAGAGAGCAATGGTGGTCTCCATAGGAGAGATGCCAGAGGATGCCACAGGCTCCACAGAGACCATAGCAGATAGGGAGGAGGGAGGAGGGATTCCCTTCTCAACAGGGGGAGAGGCCACCATCACCCGATAAGGGCAAGGGTGTCAAGGTGGGGGAGAGCAACGATATGGTGGCTCTTCGGGCTAAGAATGCCTACCTCCGGGCTCAGGTGTAGACACTACAGGATGAGGCTACACGGCTCAGGGCTCAGAGCGGAGGGGCAAGCATGTAGGAGTTGGCACGGTCTATGGCTCAGACCGCATTCTATCAGGGAGTATACTTCCAACTGGTTCCAGAGGGCCAGAGGTTGCAGCTACCAGCTGACATTATGGAGCCGATCAGGGTGGGATCATCGAGGACATCCTCACGATCGACGGTGAGGACCCGAGACACATCCCGGACCTCCATGGGTGGGAGAGGAGATGAGGCTAAGAGCTCGAGGGCTTCTCGAGACTAGCTGCTAAATACTCTAGATTGGATATATTTTTGAGAGGATTGAGTATGCCAGGGTATAGATTGTGGCATACCAATCCAATTTTGATATGATGTACATAATTTGTTGATATATATATAGATGGTCTTTTTTGATGATATGACTTGTGTATATGTTGTATGATGCTTTAATTTTGGATTTGTTGATTGATTATTCATGTAATTATGTCGTTGGAAATAAATTATAATTTTATGTCATGCCATAAAATTTAAATGGAATAATCTGATGTAAAAAAATTGGTTGTTTTGTGGTGTGATTTGATGAAAAATAAAAGGGACTTCTAACAATAATTTCAAAGGACATTGTCATTGTTATAGACCATTTCATGGAGTCACCGCTCGCTAGGTCGTCAAGCTAATCCCAATATAGAAATATTGTTAAAAGTAAAAGAGTGCTTAAGAGACTGTCTTAAGACTTTGTGTTGTGATGATGAAAAATGATGATGGTGATGATTTGTTTTCAGATTTTCATAAAAAATATTATGCATGAAATATAAAAAAATATGATTTTTGCTAGGCATAAATTCCTAAGTGTGATAAATTTTTTGAATAATTCCCTAGGAATTATACCATCATTGCAAAATTGAATGTTTGACATAATGAAGGTAAAATAGAAAAAAATTGCATTCCTTTTAAAGCACAATTGTGTAACATAATGATGTAAGCCATATGTTTTTATGAATTATAATGAATGGAAAATAAAATTAGAACAATGGTTTGTGCTAGGCATAGAATTATAGGTATAGACTTATACCATCATCGTGAAATCCAAAAAGGAAATTGATATAATAGTTTTATTGCATGATTTGATTTTTTTAAATAAACAAAATATAAGATAAGGACTTGCGCTAGGCATAAAATTCTAGTTTAGGTTTTGGAACTATACCATCATTGCGAAAGTCGAATATATAAAGAAATGTGACTTTATTGCATGTTTTGAAAGAAGTTTTAGATTTTGGAAAGAAATATGTATGTAATTGTTTTTCTACTAAACAGATGTTCTTTTAAATAAGAAGATGAAATTATTCCAAAAAGAGTTGCAGAAATATTTTAAATTATCTCAAAGACAAAATGTAGATTTATAAGGAACCCCATGTGCAGATGTGAGTTCATTGCCGATCTTGATTTATCATAATGATACAAAATCTCTCAAATACAAATGTGTGTGCAATTGTATTGTTCATTCACCAATTTTGAGCAAGATAATTTGATACAAGTAATTTGAATTAACCAAATAAGTGTTCGTTGACCATGATTTATATGCATGTAACCGTACCCGACTACTATGTAAGTTGGGTCATCAAGAGCTAGCTAATCCATAAGCCGACATAGGTCTATACAAAATAAGGTCGCTAATGTGACAGACATATCACCACGCTAGGGATTACCCAAGGCCAAGCGGGTTGGGCACAAACCACCTGTTATGGGGCTTACCTCACAGTTTTCGAATAATTGAGAATTCTAGGGATTCAAGCTCATTCACCCTTCTTTTCTTTTCAAGGGGTAGGGAAAGGGATTTTATTGCTTTTTGCTTTTTATTTTCTCTTTCTCTTCTTTTCTTTTTTTTTTTTGTATTTTTGCTTGGAACTGAGATAATGTTGAAATATTGCTGCGATGGTACAAAATGATATTTTTCTTTTTCTCATTTTCTTTGACTTTTCTTTTTCTTCCTATACTAGGGATACTTGCTCGGATTGGTTGTAGAGCAAGGGATTTTTATTCTGGGTAGGGGTGAGCTTGTCCTTTTGTCAATTCTCAAAGATTCTAGACCATGTGCATGATAGGATAGCAGGGGAAACTTTTCGCTCAAGAAACCATTTCTACTATGTAGCATCATATCGAATTTGCAATGAAATCATTTTAATGTGAAAAGATATGCTTGGTTCAAGTAAATAACAAGATCAGTTCTCTATGCTCAAAACTTTATTTAATTCAACTGTGGACTTTGATATAAGAGAGATTAATAATCATACCAAATAAAATCAAGATATTTATTCATGTGAGTGTGAAAGTGCGGGATTCCAAATAAATGCTAATTTATCCAAAATAATTGAAAATATAACTGCAATACTTCAAGAACTAGAAAATAAAAGATGTTTTTGAAGATTTTGATGATTTTGAAGTTTTTATATTTTGATTTTAATTTATGAATTGAAAGAATAAATACTATTACTATTTTTGAAATTTTTATATGGATGACTAAAAGGAAACAATATGCAAAATAACAATATATACAATGATGAAATGACCAGATTTTATGCATAATAGCGTTTAAGATGCATAATGTTCATAGGTTCTTTAAGATCTTTACCATCTAAGGTAGCTAATCGGTATGCTTCCGAGCCAAATTTAGTAGTGATGATATACGGTCCAAGCCAGTTGGGCTCGAATTTACCTTTAAGGTCTTTAGTTGCATTAGTATTTTTTTGATTTTCTTTCAAGACAAGGTCGCCGATCTCAAAGGATCGATGATGAACTTTCTTGAGGTATGCTCGCTTGAGCTTGTTTTGGTAGGCACGAAGATGTTCCAAAGCATTGATGTGCTTCTCATCTAGGAGTTCCAGCTGACTAAGTCTGCCAACACGATATTCATCTCCTACTTCAGTATCTTGAAGTAGTAGAGCCAAAGAAGGAACTTCTAATTCAAAGGGAAAAATAGCTTCAGCGCCATAAACCAAAACAAAAGGTGAAGTGCCCGTGGGGGTACGAACACTAGTTCGATAAGCCCACAAAGTAGGATATAATTGGATGTGCCAATCTCGGCCAGATTTATTGACCAGTCTTTTGAGGATTTTAATTAATGTTTTATTAGATGCTTCTGCTTGGCCATTACCCTGAGGATAATAGGGAGTGGACCAACGATGTTGAATTTTATATTTTTGACATAATTTCTTGACATCTTTATTTTTGAAACAAGTTCCATTATCCGAGATGAGATTTGCAGGAATTTTGAACCTACAAATAATTTGATTAAAGATAAATTTGGAAACTTGGGTTCCAGTGCAAGAAGCTAAGGGCATAGCTTCAACCCACTTCGTGAAATACTCGATGGCGGTTATGATGAATTTGTGTCCATCAGATGACACAGGGTTGATTTTTCCAATGATGTCTAAGCCCCATTTTGAAAAGGGCCAAGGAGATGAAATAGCCTGCAGTTCTTGTGCAGGCGCATGGACAAGGTCAGCATGTTTCTAGCACTTGTCGCAATGGTGCACATAATCATGTGCATCATTCTCCATGGTAGGCCAAAAATATCCTATCCTAAGGAGCTTCTTAGCAATGGCGCTACCACTAAAATGTCCCCCACAAGATCCATCATGGGCTTCACTCAAAGCTGATCTAGATTCTTCTAGATTCAAACATCTCAATAGGATACCTTCAAAAGATCTCCTATACAATGTATTGCCAATAATTACGAAGCGACTTGCTCGTCTACGTAATAACCGATGCTGGTTGCTATTACAACCTTTAGGGAAGGTCCCATTTTGAAGAAAATTAAATATATCAGTGTACCAAGGTTTAGGAGTAGTTTCGTTGATTAGAAACACATCCAAAGGTTCTAAGCATGATTTATTTGAAGCGGGTTCCTAGAGTCGACGAATAATGATGGTAGCATATTCGTCATCTAAATCCAAGGGCAAAAGAGATGCAACTATAGCCATAGCGTCAGCCACACGATTACTAGTTCGAGGAATAGCTTCCAAGGTAACTTGATCAAATAAAGATATTAATTGTAAGACATATGCTTTATATGGACGTAATTTATCATCTTTGGTCTGATAAACATCATTGATTTGATTTATGACAAGTTGAGAATCATCGAAAACCAATAGATTTTTAATTTTTAGTGCCAAGGCAGCTCGTAATCCAAGGATTAGAGCCTCATATTCAATAGTGTTATTAGTGCAAGCAAACGTTAATTTAAAGGACAGAGGTATAAGATGTTTCTATGGAGATATTAAAATAATACCTACACTAGCCCCACTCATGCATCGGGATCCATCAAAGTATAGGGACCATTGCTCTGGATGGTCTGCCTCTAATGTAAGGCATTCATCAAGAAACTCAATGATGAGGGGATGGGTAGACTCTAAGGGTGCAACAACTAATTGATCTGCTATGATTTGACCCTTAACAGACTTCTGTCCTATAAACATGAGTTCAAACTCGCTTAGCGCAAGAACCCACTTTGTTGTGTGACCAGATAAGTACGGTCGACTCATGAGATACCGTAAAGGATCAAATTTAGCAATAACATACATTTTCTGACTGAGCATATAATGGCGTAATTTTTGTGTAGAAAATATGACTTCTAGACATAATTTCTCTAATGTTGTGTAGCGGGTTTCATAACTGATTAAGGTTTGGCTAATGTAATAATTAGCACGCTCTCTTTTCTCATCGTCAAGTTGAGCTAACATAGCTCCTAAGGCAAAATCTAAAGCAAAAATATACAAGATAAATGGGCGATCAGGTCTAGGTGGTGAAAGCACAGGTGGGTTAAGAAGATATTGTTTGAGGAGTTCAAATGCTTCCTGACATTCGTCATCCCAATGAAAGAGACATCTTTCTTAAGAAGCTTAAGAAAGGGTCCTATTTTGTCTTACAACTTATCGATGAAGCGACGAATAGCTTGAAGCTTACCTTGTAAACTCCGTAATTCGGATATATTTGTGGGCGCGGGCATATCAATGATAGCCATGATCTTGAGAGGGTCAATTTCAATGCCACATAAAGAAAATATAACCCCCAATAATTTATTAGACTTAACTCCGAATATACATTTAGCTGGATTCAATCGAATAAGATATTCCCTTAATCAATTAAATACTTTTCTCAAGTCATCTAAATGACGATATTAATGATCATATTCAAACCAAAACCACATATTTCATTATAACTACATCAATATTACATAATCAATGGCTGTATAAAAATAACTTTAAATCTTGATAGTAAGGCACTTTAGATGCATTTTCTAAGTTTCATTTAATTTAGTCGGATGGACTACTAGGTGATGCATAACTACAAAATGGTCTAATCCTGGCATATCTTCATATGTCCAAGGAAAGATGTCTTCATATTATTTAAGGAATGCAATGTATTTATCCTGTTTTTCTTGACTCAATTCTGATCCAATCTTGATTATGTGATGATTATCATTGGTTCCAATGTTAATTTTTATGACATTCTCTACTTCCATGTGTAGATCTCTCTCAAAATTAGGTGGGGTGGGTGAAATGCCCAATTCTTGTAATTCTTCTAAGGTTAGCTTAGATAATTTATCTTGAGGAGTCATGGCCTCAAGTTGGGATATACTAGGTATAGAGCCATCGAAATAAAATCCGTTATGTAATAATTCCTCAACAGAGACATCATGGAAGATATATCCCTCCAACTCATCATCAGATTTAACGATCATCTCAGGGTAAGCTATGGATAGCATATTACATGTAAATGGCTTATTCATTAAACGCAAAGCATCACGTTTATCCAAATAATCTTGGTAACATATGAGATGGTCATCATCCTCAAATGGGAAGGGCTAACCCTTACTAGGAAATAGGCCCACACCACATCGGGTAGGCCATGGTTCTACCTCAAAAGGTTATTTCATACCATTTTGGAAAGGTCCCAAACCTTTCCCTTTATATCCCAATTTAAGCATTATAGGTTTAGCTTTAATATACTCATTAGCAAAATAACATCGAGCATATCCATCATAATGAGTCTTGATGTTTCTGGGTATTCTACCCTAGTCATATCCCTTATAAATAAAAGCACAGCTCCCGACTTGGTAAATACTTCCCATAGGCTGTGGGAGGCCCAAGGTGCGAGGAGAGGGTGGCAAATTATTTAAAATAAGGGAATCTTGCATAGTAGCGTGTGTTTTTTCTGATATAAGAATTTTAGATAAATCGGGTAAGAGCTCATCAGTAAGAGCGTAAGAGGTAGAAGGAACATTTCCTACATCTTTGGATGCGAAAAATATGCCTCTGGTAGGTGTAGATGTTGTAGGGATGTCGATGGATGAGTCTATAGGTATGGAAGTTATAGGAGTAAAACAAGAAGCATTGGTTGTGGGTTTAGGATCTTGTTGAGGTCCTAATGTGGTTTTTTTGGAAGATGGTTGAACTATATGTAGAGGTGGAGTTGATGGAGAAAAGGTAGATGATGTTATGGGTGTGTGTTTCACACGTTTAGATGGATGATGAGAATTAGGATGTGTGGATGATAGAGCAGGGCAAAATTGAACTCCAACTAGTCATGCCAAAGCACACATATCAAAGGGTCTAGGATCACCATGAATGGTAACCAACTAATTTTTAAATTCAAATTTAACACATTGATGTAAAGTTGAGGGAACAACTCGCATCGCGTTGATCCAAGGGCGACCCAAGAGTATATTGTACGATGCAGGGCAATGTACAATAAACATGGTCGTGTCTAAGGTTCTTGGACCAACTTGCAATGGGATAGTAATAACTCCACACGTTTCTTGTGTTTCGTCATTGAAGGCTTTTATGATCATATCAGTTCTTTTCATTTCGTCACTTCTAAACCCAAATCTTTGGTAGAAGTCAAAAGTGCAAATGTTTAAAGATGAACCATTATCAATCAAGACTCGTTTAACTGCTACATCTCCAATTAGGGTAGTAATATATAAGGGGTTATCCTTATGTAAACTATGTTGTGGTATATCTCTATCCCGGAAGTCAATACAATCGACTTCTCGAGTTATGATAGTATTGGCCATGGCTTCAGATTGAATATTTTGTGGTACCATCATTTGGCTTAATGTGAGCATTAATTCATCCCTATGGGTAGGAGAAGATCTTAAAAGGTCCAAAAGGGAAATTCTAGCTGTAGTATTTGATAATTGTTCATTAATATTATAAGGAGGTTTAGGTTGAACATTAGGCGCATGATTCCCTTTATTAGGAACTTTCAAAACAAATGGAGTTGATCCATCGTTCTGAGTTTGATCTTGTTGAGAATTTTGAGCATGTTGTCTAGTAATAGCTCCAATGGTACCTACAATATTATTTTGCGGATGATGAATGGGTCTTGGTCTAGCATTTATGGCTTGTTCATTAGAAAGTAATTAGTGAGAAGATGGTCTAGTAGTGACTCTTCTTGGAAATGGTTCTTCCAGAACCATAGAATTTGTGATAGGTTGAATAGCATTCGATTCATCTTCAGAACTATTCGATTGATTTGATGTGATTTCCATGTCACTTTCAATCTCATATTCTATATCACTAAGATCAGGTGTCCAAATATTATATAGAGGTCTGGTCGTAACCATGGATAAAGTTGTGTCAAATATTTGCGGATCATGAGTAGGTGAATGTCCACTAATAGTCCCTACATATCGGGTAGGAGGGGGAACATTATGATGCTCAATTTGATTAGCCACCTCTTTACCATGCTTTGGTAAAGGATGTTGAAATATGTCCAATGATTGATTGGCATTCTGATTCTGATTTTGGGGGATGTTCTTTTGAGCATTATTAGGAGGATTTTGTTTAGGTTGAAAGGCTTGCACCTCCATCTCATTGTTATCAATCAGGTCTTGTATTTTATGTTTTAATATTTTACAAGAGTTGGTAGCGTGTCCAGGTCCTCTATGGAAATCACAGTGTAAATCAGCTCTGTATCCGGGTATAGTTGGATCAGGTTCCCGGATAGTTGGTAATTGGATCAAACCTCATTCTAATAATTGCGGTAGAATGGTTGATAGAGGTTGATTTAACCTAGTAAATTCTCGAGGTGGTTTATCAGGAGGTTTTAGTATAAACTTCTCCGTTGTCTTCGCAGCATTAACAGTAGCAATATTTCTACTATCAGTGACTCCATCACCCACAACTTGTTTATTTTTATATTGATTTTTGGATGTTTTCTCATCATCTTTCTTTTTAAGTTGTCCTCTCCTAATGAGAGCATCTTCCACTCTTCGAGCTAAGTCTATAGCTTGATCGAAGGTGGTCAAGGTAGCAGTTGATAACTCATAGGATAGTTGTTCTTGTAAATTATTGATAAAGATATCCAACATTTCCCGATAAGGTAACACAAAGTGCAATTTTCCTATCAACTATCTCCACCGAGCTAGGAAATCAGCAAAACATTCATCTTTGTCTTGTTTTAAGTTGTACAAATCTTTAATGGTTACATGCCTTTCGATGTAGGCACTAAATTGATGAACAAAAGACTCGATTGTTTCTTTGAAATTCCTCAAAGAATGAGTGGGTAATTGATAATACCACTCCAATGCCATTCCTCCTAAACTTTTTGGGAACATTTTTAGTAATAACAAGTCATCATGTGATATATCATGACATGCTATCCTAAACATACGAAGATGCTCTATGGGATCTTTGGTTCCTTTGTATATAGGTAGGACAGGCATAGGAAAGTGTTTAGGATATGGTTGTGCTACAACTATAGGATCTAGAGGTTGACTACACATCTCTCGATAATTGTACGAGGGACGGTAGGGATCTATCTGGTCCATGCGGGAAACTAACTGTTTCACCATGGCTTCAAGATTACTAGTTTGTCCACCATATTGGTTCGGTGGGACATAAGCATGGGATTTGTGAGCGTATGATGGCGGGACGTAAGGATTAGATGCTATATTGCTATTATGCAAATGGTTGGTAGGAAGAGTATTATGAAGAAGATTTGTAGTAGCATTATGTTGTATCCCAGATTGTTGGAAATTGGTGTTTGGTTTTGTTTTGGGCTTTTGTTGATTTGAGGTATGTTGATCAATAGCTTGGCAAAATAGAGCAGTGAATGAAGGTTTCTTTTGTGTGGGAATAACTCTAGGCTTGGTAACAGGCACTCTAGGTGGTTGGGTAACCTATTGTTGTTGCATGTTCTAGATTATAGCGGCCATATCCAAATTGGATGGTCCAGCTTGATCACTTTCTTGATCAACGAAGGACAAGGGATTAGTGCGTGTGTGATATATTTCTTCTAGGGTTGCTTGAGTGTCACTAATTTGATCCTTGTCCATATGGACTGCTCTATTAAGAGTGCCAATATTAGTATTGAGGAACTTCCAGAAATGTTCCATGTTCTCAAAAGTAATAGCTCCTCCCGGAGACATTTTAGGGGATGAGGATCCTTCCTCTCTAACAGTTTCTCTTTGTTCATTTCCTTCAGCAAACTCTTCTTCTTGTTGGTCTAGGGTTCCTTCTTCCTGAATTGGGTCTTCAGGGAGGACATCTAGGTTATTTAATGGTTTTCCTAACCAATCTTCTTCTACTTCAGTCTGTTTCTCCATTCCTAAGTCTAGTCATTATGCTTAAACTTAGATTTTAGCAAATATATATATATATATATATATATATATATAAAAAAAAAAATAATATATGCGACAAGTTTGGGAGGTATATATTTTAATTATATACCTACTATAATACTTAAAAGAAAACGTTTTGATTTTTGTTATATTTTTGTTTTTTTTTGTATTTTTTTGTTTTTATAATAATATTATAAAGACAACAAACAACATACTAAATGCAAGAAATAATAATAATAAAAGAATGGCCTAGTTTTCTATAAATAGTTTATAGATATCATTAATAGGATCAAGTTCATCAAGAGTCATGAAATGCTCCTCTTCAAATTGGAAATGGTTTTTCAAGAATTTGACAAAGTGTGCTATGGTGATATTATCTGTTTTAGACTCTAACCTGTAGAAATAAAGTTCATGGCAATACTCTCGATATAACACAGCTCTAGGAACTCTATTCCATCTCTTTCTATCCATAAGAATGACCTCTTGATCCTCTATACGAGATAGAAATTTATGTACTACAACTACGTTGTCGAGGTATTCCTCAAAGGTGTACAACTCGGAAGACACAAGTGCTCTTTTATCAACTAACCACCTATGGCAAGCTCTCTGAAGCTCATGGTACAAAGTCACCTGATCAAGATCCAGGATTCTATCTAGGACAAACCTCTTAATTTGCCTAAGTTCTGTTGACCTAGATGAAATAATACTCAATCTCCTATCAAGTTCGTCCCATAAAGGTTGGACTCTATTTGTTTGAGGTACTCTAAGCACAGAGGTAATCTCTATGGCTGCTAATTGATTTTCAACATTTATGGTGACAACTCATCTTTTATTATAATCTACCATCTAAATATGATATGCAATCTTAATAATATTCTTCTATTTTTTTTGTTTTCAAAAGGTTTTTAGTTTTCACGTCGGGTTCACCAAAATGTATCGCTCCAAATTTTTTGCATCCTTACCTTCAAGCTATAGGATCCGCGCCTAGAAGGGGGATGCGAGAAGGATGGGACAATACCTCGGACTGAGAGGCCCTTTGAAGGTCGCGCCTCTCGGGGGAGGGGTATAAGGGTGAATTTTTGACAGATGGTGGGTTCACCAGGAAAATTTTGAGTGGCAGTTTCCACGCCTAGGTTGAGAATGGGTTTGATGTGTTCATTTTTATATTCAATCATTCAATTCCTAGGTTTGGCCAAGATGAATCTAAGCTATTCTATATGCCAATGCTGATTTATATGGATACAAAAAACATGAATAAGTGCTAAACACAAAAAGTATGCTAAATAAGACAGAATGTACCTAATTTCGGATGTCTGATGAATATTCTGAGGTTTGTAGAAGTCCAGATCATCTCAAATATTACATTATCATCTGCAATTGCACATAATCATCTCAGATCATAGTCGGTCATCTGAGATCAGACGAGATTGTCGTCTATCTGACAAATTCGTCAGAAACCTACAATCACATAAACAGATACCAAAGACCAAAAATACAACTGCAAAAGCAAGGGGAAATGATAGAAATAACAATAAACTTGCCTAAATGATAAATCCAGATAACAATTAAAGGAAATGCATTAATTTAATAATTTATTTTAACTTTATCATGCATCTATGCTAAATGAGGTGAACTCCAGAATGCAAAAATAGAATAAACTAAGTTAATGCATAAAGAAATGAAGAGAGAAGATAAAGAAATGCAAACTCCGAGCTCTGATTGCCCCCAATCTGGACTGCAGTCGAGATCACCTCCAATCATACGAGATCATCGTCGATCTACGACAGGATCGTCCAAAATCATCTGGAATCGTCAGCGATGATCCGAGCTTGCTCCAACTGAAAAATAATAAAATTCCTACAAAAAAAACTTGAAATACACAATGCAACAATGGTACGAAGGTGTTTTAATGCACAAGAAACTAATGTTGCAAGGAAATCAGCTAGCCAGGGGGATAAACTGAGAAAATCTTAGTTTATATAGGATTAGGGAGAGGTTAGGAGGTTGGAGATCATCCCAATTTGGGAGATCTCCAATGGGGGAGACTCTAACCGCGTAGACACGCTTTCTGCCCAAGTTAGAGAAGCTGTTGAAACATAAGCTAATTATGAAAATTTGGTTTTGGGATGAAATCGTCTGGACGTTCTGTTCCAGACGAATTCGTCAGATCTGGGACGATTTCGTCTGATCGTCGACGATATCGTCCAATGGTCAAAACAAATCCTAAAAATGGCACGAAAAACAAGGGGAGCAGGTAACGGGCGATTAACGGGTGATTTGGAGTTAAAATTCAAATTTTTATCTTTTTACTAAGGGTTTAACTACGCCAATTTTAGGGTGCTACAAAGATATGTCAATGTAAGTAAATATATATACAATAATGGTAAACTAATATTTGCACTGAAAGCATGAAATAAGTCTAATTTAAGAAGATTAATGCAAGTTGTTAAATGTGATAATAAGGACAAAGTTACCTCTAATTTCTACAATTAACCATAGAAAAGCATAAATGGAGGTTAATATAAAGTAGATCTACCTATTTTCATACTTGAAATGAAATTCCTATGGCTAAAATGAAGGAAATTGAGTGTCAAACCCTAGTCGTGGGTTTCAAACACAGTTGGATCTGTTAGCCACGGCTGAGGTGAAAGTATTTTTTCTCTTGTAACCAGGGCTTGAGTTTGATAATTCCTTTGAGGAATTAATGATCAAGGGTGACCTCGTCATTCTATAATAGGTTGGCGATGAAGTTTGCTCAAATTTGCAATGGATGTGGTTCAATTCGTAAAGCATGCTCCTCAAGCTCCTAGGATTCTCATTGTTTCAAACGTATTAATAATTCTCCAAATTGATAGCATGTAGATACTCCTCAAGGATTGTATTTGGCTCTCCAATTTAGTAGGGCTTCGCTGCATTAAATTGAAAACTCTTCCAGGATTTCTCCCCAATTTGAAAGGGGGTTTTATAGCACTCTCAATTCCTAATCCTAGCTTCCTTGGGAAGCCAATATAAATAATTTGGAGGTTGGAGCAGTTGAGGGGAATAATCTAGAAGATTCCTCACTTGAAATCATCCTCAATCAATTGCCATGGTTGTTGTAACTAATTTTGGCTTGGCTCGAGACTCCGTGATAGTTGCAGAGCTAGTCGTGGCTCCTAAGCACAGCTAGGATCCTAGCTGCGTGTGTTAGCCAAGGATTAGGTTTCATAGGCCAAATATTCCTAAATTGAGTGGTTAGAACCACTGCTTTGCATTGAAAAGTTCCAAGATCATTCATATGGTCTGCAAGGATACCCATATGAGTAGTCACCTAAACATGACGTGTTTTAGGTGTCTACAAATAGATAATCTTAAAAGGTGCACAAAAAATTCAATACACATATGAAGGAGCACACATATACAACATTGAATAATTATTCATAGCAAGATCAAATTCCATTCAAGAGGTTGATAAATTTGACTAGGAAAAGGATCATTGAATGCTCAAAATTATCCTACAGATACAATGTTCGTAAGAAGTGATTATCAAGGAGCTACAACATTCGTGTGATTCATTGAAGCAATGAGTATTGAGGAAAGAAATATTGCACACAACACCATAAAGGTATTATCGATTTATTTACTTGCTTATATTAAGATTAAAGGAGCTATAAGGTGAACCTTATAAATATTAAATTCATTATTGCATTGGAAGAACATAAATTAACCAAGCACTAGTGAATTATAAAGCAAGTGATATTTCAAGGTGTAATATTTGAAGTGCATATACATATTACAATATTTGCAATAATCAAGTAGGAGATATAAGGTTGCCAACCTTGATAAATTAAAATATCAATTTGCAAATATTATTATTATTTTCTAAATATTCCTAAGTAGGGAGTTATAAGGTATACTACATCAAACTACAAATACTTGGAATTTAGAAAATTAAATTATTGAATAGAGAAGCAAATATATTACTTACATATAGATTTGGAATTAATTGATCACATTTGTCTCATACTCACATTGAAGAGACAAAAGAAATCCAACCATAGAACTTCTTCAAAATTGATAAGTGCACTAGAAGAAATAAGGAAAAGCAGGAGTTGATTATTATCATTTACAAAACATTACAAAATCAACTCATAAGGTGAACTATTTATTGCTAAGCTATTTATCAAATCTAATAGCATATTTACTTGGGAGATACAAGGAAGCCTACAAAACCTAAATCTAAGAAAGGTTTTATCAAATTAGTTCACATACTTTAAACTAGGGAGTCATAAGGTAGACTACTTAAAATACTCCATTCTCAAAGTCTCTATAGAACTAAAGAAGCCTACTTCAAGATCAATCAAGAAGAAATATGGATGAAATATTAAGAAATGCTTTTAATAATGAAGAACTATTCCATGAAGTAGAATTCTACTCCCAAAATTTAATAGATACTCTTGAAGGATATAAGTATCTATCTACTAGCGATAAAGAGAGATTCTCTTTATTCCTTAAGGAGGCAAAAGAGGGCAACTTTACAACATTAATTGGATATCTTCATGAAGTTCTATTTAGAGCATGGTGGAATACACAAAAAATAATCATACTCACATCAGAGGAGTGTTTAATGATTTATTTATCATTAATTGTTTTTGTACTTGCTCAACACATGAAGCAAACTAGCAATACAAATCAATACTATTGTGATGATAGACTAACTCTTCATGAAATAGACATTCCACTAGTATCAATGTATAATAATAGGATAATAATGAGGAAGAGGAAGAAAATGTATACTAAGAGAGAACATAGCAAAGAAGATATAAATAGAGAATAAACCACAAAGTCTAAACCGAATGGTCATACTCAAGAATTGGAGGAACATCCAGCCAAATATTTTTAAGAACACAAGCTTATACTGAGAGGGGGGGTGAACAGTATAAGACCACTTTTTAATTTTCTTTCCCAATAAATATTATGCAATGTATATATATAAATATCAATAAAAGTAATCAAATCAATGCACAAATCACCACACACAATAGAGACACCAAATTTACATGGTTCACCCAATGTGGGCTACTCCATGGAGAAAATATTTTACTAAAAATTTCTCAATCAATCTCTTAGGAATCCTTTCCCTATTAAAATGTTTATGGACCTCTATCCAAAGGAGATACCAATCCCCTAATCAAGTTCATGGATCTCTATCAACAAGAGAACTTCTTTCTCCTCTTGCTCTAGTTGGTGATCTTCTAGAAAAATTGTTGCCCCCACTGCTCTGGCTAATGGATCTCTATCCCCTAAAGACACTTGTCCTCATTGCACTGGCTTAATGGATCTCTATCCACTGGAGATTTTCATCCTTTGTACTCTATCACCTCCAAAGCTCTGTCTTAAATATGTACTAATCTCAGTCCTTCAATTTAGAACAAATCTGCTTAATATCTATCTTTGGTCTCGCACAAAACTATTCTTAAATCTACACCAAACTCTATCCTTGAATATGTACTAAACATAGTCATTCAGTCTAGCACAAATATGTACTCAATATCTTTCCTCAAGCCTTAACTCAAAGCTTGAATCAATATCAAATAAACTCTGCTAGATCTGTCCCAAACCTTAACTCAAGGTTTGAACAAATCAATCAATTTTGCTCCCAAGTCTTCTAAAATACTTATCCCAAATATGCTTTGCAAGCTTCCACAAAATCTCACACTAATCTGTCTATAAGTTCTCTCTAGAATTTATCCAAATCTTCTCAATAATTTCTCATAAGAACTTATCCAAATCTTCTCTCAATCTGTATTGTAAGCTTCCATAAAAGCTTACCCAAATCTGTCCACAAGTCTTCTCAAAGACTTACCTCAAATTTGCTCAACAACTTCACACTAGAACTTGTCCAATATCATAGAAAAATAAATAGAATTTTTAGAGACTCAATATGATCTATACTCATCACAATACTCAATCACTCTTTTAGAAACATACAGAGAATTTTTAGAGATTCAATATGCTTCACATTTACCTCAATGCTCAATCACTTTCTTAAATCAATTTAGAATATAGAATAGTTTATTTTATAGAACTTGAAAAATCACCTCACACATCCACTTGACTAGGATCAACCAACTCTACTCAACCAATCACTCAATGAAACAATCCTTGCTTACAAATCCTAGTCCAAGCATATAAACACTTACTCAAAATATTTCCAATAATTCTTATCAATCAATATCACATATAGCTCAACAACTCAATAAGGAAACCTAATTAAGTCTTTTTCACTCCAGAATTGTTTTCCATAAAACCAACCAATCAACTCAACTATGAAAGAATGTGCCCATACCTTTTTCTTGATGATGAAGGAATATAAAAAATCTACCACAACCACAAGCACTTCTTTTCCAAGCTCAAATAAGTTATAAGATGATAAACTCTCTAAAAAATACAATGTAAATATCAAAACATACATACACCTTATCACTCCATATTTAAGAAAAACATCCATAAACATATACAAAAATATTTGACCAAATACACCTTATAATCTCCCATTTAAAATAATATCCAACACCAAGAATAATATCAATAAAATCACTTTCATAAAATAACTCAATGGCAAGAAGTCCTCTTACAATTTAAGCAACACTTTATTCTTCAATAAACCAATATGTCATAAATACTTTATTTAAAAATAAAGCTAACTCCTTATTCCTCCAATTAACCAAAATGATGATTAATTAAAATAATTTTTATCTACCCCTTTTAACTCCCTAGGACCTCATGTCAAAAACTTAGGCAATACAAAAAAATATTAACTTTTTTTTACCTTTGCCTTGGTGAGACTCTAACTCACAACACCACCTCTACCAGCGCCTTAGCTGCAACTCCAAATGTTGCACAAGCTAGGTGCTCATTTAGGGATAAAAGAGCACCATGTGCTCTATATTTCTCCCTTAATGCACCTAAGCCAAAAATCATGTGTCGCTTCCTTCGATGCCTCAAACACAACACACCAAAAAACTACAATTGTGAATCGATTGTGGATCACTTTGTGCGCAAACACTTTAGCACTTGATAACTTGCCACTAGGCCAAGCTGCCTAGGTGGATATGGGATATTAGCCCTCGATAATCTTATCCCATTTCGGTAGCACTTAAGACAAGAATCTTGTCTTCTTCCTCACACAAATTCTCACAACACACGCTTGCCTCTTTCACTTGTTTGAATGAAGGATAATTCAAATGCCACTAAGGCATATAGTTTATATACCATTTTCCACCTTTAAACTTGAACGTCGATACCTTTTATTTTAAATAATTAATTTTAAATTATTTAAATTCTTTATAATTTAAATATTATAAATTAATATTTAACTCCCTTGGGCTTTATTAACATAAAATTTAAAAGCTTCCTTGGGTTTTTATGAAAAACCTTTTATTTTTTCTCATCCATGGTTTTAATAAAAACCCTCATGCTTATGCTTCCACATAATATTAAAAATATTATGAAGCTCTTTTGCCATTAACCTTTGCATTGTTCCTTTTGACCTTTTGACATAAATGGTAGTTTATTCCTTGACATCAATGACAACTTCTTTCCTTGACATCAATGACAAATTTGACTCAAAATGTCTAATAATCTCCCCCTTTGTCATTGATGGCAACCCAGATTCTTTTTACAAAAAACTTATCATTTTCTTTGTTTTTCTCCCCTTGGGACATTGCTCCCCTTGGCTTAGTACTCTCTTCAAATCTCTCCTCTTTGCTTAAAATACCAGATATCTCCCCTTACTCAAATCTCTCCCCATTTGACATCAATGGCAAAGGGTCACCTTTGGGTCTCAGGGCTAAGAATGTGTCTCGTAGCTTAGCCCCTCCCCCACTTCCTCTTGAGGTGGTTAATTTTGGTGTGGGATTATTTCTACTCCCAATAAACACTGGTATTTACCTTTATCCTCTTTTCTTCTCATATGATTCTTCTGATTCCTTTGACTGTTTCTTTCCATGCCCATGTTCATGTTCCTGTTATTGTTCCTATTCATGTTCACATCCATATTCCTATTCTTTTTCCTGTTCTTGTTCTTTTTCATGTCCATATCCATTTTCCTGTTCCTGTTCCTATTCCTGCGTGTTTCTGGAATGTTTGCTCTACACCACTTTGTTGTATGTCCATAATTATTGCACTTGTAACACTTAATTTTATCATTCCTTGGAGGTGCATATGTATTAGTATTTCTCCTAATGAAGCCATATCCTTTTATATAATGAAACCTGCAATTCATTGCCTTGTGACCAAACTGATTACATAAGTAGAAATACCCATGGAAAAGCTGCTTGTTTCTAAAATTTCCATTTTCTTGTCTTTCATGTGTCTTGCACTATGAAGCCATGTGTCCAAACCTGTGACATGAAAAACATCTTCCATTTAAGTTTCCTTGTCTTGACCTTATTGGTCTCTTAGTCTCTCTTAGCCAATTCTGATTGATGTTCCATATGTTTCTCCTTGGTGCATTGTTCCTGTTCTTGTTGAACTTCTTGTTGTCCAAATCATCATCAGATGTCTCAATTTCTCTTACACTGTCTTCTTCTAAAGTTTCTTCTTTTGAAGAACTTGAGGTTGACTTACCTTCCCATTTATTTTGTTCATGTTCAAAACCAAGAACTATCTTGCTTGATGTAGGATTTTGTATCTTGATGAACTTATCTAAGTTCTTTGAGCTATTTTTCAACCCTTGTAGCTTGAATTTGGAGTTTTTGACTTCCATCTCTAATTAAGCTACCTCTTTTTCTAGTTTCTTACAATATATAACCTTAGCTTCTAACTTCTCCTTGAACTTATTAGTCTTAGCCTTTGATTTTTCTAGATTCCCTATAAGCATTCTTCTCTCTTGATCACATTCTTGAAATTGAGATTCTAATTTAGAGTTTTGCTTTCTTACCCTTTTTACTATGTCAAGAGCATAAATAAGTTCTCCCTTGAGATCATATACTTCTTTATATGATTCTTCCTCTATTTATTTGCCTTTGTATACATCTTCATTTTATTTTGACTTGTCTTCTATAAGATCACCTCCTTCTACTTCTAGTGCCATTAGAATATTCTCTTCTGGTCCTTCAAGTGTATCTTCATATTAATCATCACTAAAACTGAAACCATTCATTATACAACTATATTCAAGATGTCCAAATTTACCACATCTAAAACACTTGAGAATTATTGGTGACCTTTTTCTTGGCCTCTTTTCTTCAATCATAAACAAAACTTCATCTCTATCATTATATAAAAAACTAGCATCAGTATAACTTGAGTACTTACTTGCCTTATCTGCATAATAGCTCCTATTTTGCCTTTGAAAGAACTTCTTTTCTTGTCTACTTTGTCCATCCTTGCTTTTCTTCTGGTGTCGGTATCTTTCTGATTCCCTGTTTCTATGATCCTATTTTTCTTCATCATTATTATTTTTAGCTTCTTGAAAATCAGTTGCATAGTGACCATACTTTCCACAATTGAAACATTTAACAAAATTTTTATCTTTAAATCTTATTTAATCCTTATTCCTTCTGCCATAATTTGCTTCATCACTGGATGACTCATTACTTGATTCTAAATTCTTACCCTTTATCTTCTTGATTGCTTTTAATACTGCTTCCTTATGGGTATTAGTTTCTTTTGTTCTTAACTCAAACATTGTAAGAATACTAAGCAACATAGCTCTTGTCAAACAATCACCATCATTTAATTATTCTATAGCATAAACTTTCTCACTAAATATTTTTGGAAGAGATCTTAAGATTTTATCACAAACATCTTATTCTTCAACCTTAAGTCCAAGTCCTTGCATAGAATTAACAACCTCATCAACTCGAAGTAGATAAGTACTAATATTTTCCTCATCCTTCATTCTTAAATCTTCAAGTTGTCCTTTTAGATTTCATATATTTGCTTTCTTGACACCTTTATCTCCTTCATATATGCTTTGCAACTTATCCCACATTCCTTTTGCATCTTGACAATGTATAACTTTTATGGACTCTGTTATATACAAACCCCTCAAAATTGCATTCATTGCTTTTGAATTATAATTTTGTAGAAGCTTGCCTTCCTTATCTGTAGGTGGATCAACTGAGGGATCGTATAAATTTTCAACTGCTTAAATTTTCTTTCCAAGAACCATAAAGTAAATCTTTATTCTCAAACTCCAATATATATAATCACTTCAATCAAATATTGGTGCTAAATTATATGATAATCCATTCTTAGAATCCATTGTGTTCTTGTAAGCTTTTACTTCAAGCTTTTAAAATCTTTCGAAGGAACTCGCTATGATACCAATTGAAGAACACAAGCTTATACTGACAGGGGGTGAAAAATATAAGACCACCTTTTACTTTTATTTCCTAATAAATATTATGCAATGTATATATAATCAAAGCAATGCATAAATCACCACACACAATAGAGATACCAAATTTACGTGGTTCACCCAATGTGGGCTACTTCACGGAGAAAATACTTTACTAAAACTTTCTAAATAAATCTCTTGGTAATCCTTTCCTTATTACAATGTTTATGGATTTCTATCCAGAGGAGATACAAATCCCCTAATAAATTTTGTGGATATCTATCCATAGGAGAACTCCTTTCTCCTCTTGCTCTGGTTGGTGATATTATAGAAGAACTATTACCCCCACTGCTCTGGCTAATGGATCTCTATCCACTGAAGATACATGTCCTCGTTGCCCTGGCTTAATGGATCTCTATCCACTAGAGATTGTTGTCCTCTGTACTCTGTCACCTCCAAAGCTCTGTCTCAAATCTATACTAAACCCAGTCCTTCAGTTTAGCATAAATATGCTCAAACTTTGTATCTGTTCTAGCACAAACCTATCCTCAAATTTGCACAAAATTCTATCCTTGAATCTGTACTAAACACAATAATTTAGTCTAGCACAAATTTTTCCTCAATATCTTTCCTCAAGCCTTAGCTCAAAGTTTAACTCAATCTCAAATCAACTTTGTTGGATCTGTCCCAAACCTTAACTCAAGGTTTGAACAAATCAATCAATTATGATCTTAAGTCTTCTCAAAGACTTATCTCAAATCTGCCTTGCAAGCTTCCACAAAAGCTCACACTAATATGTCCACAATTACTCTCTAGAAATTATCCAAATATTCTCAATAAGTTCTCACAAGAACTTATCCAAATATTCTCTCAATTTGTGTTGTAAGATTCCATGAAATCTTACCCAAATCTGTCCACAAGTCTTCTCAAAGACTTACCTCAAATCTGCTCAACAAGTTCACACTAGAACTTTTCCAATCTTATAGAAACATAAAGAGAATTTTTAGAGACTCAATATGCTTTATAATAATCATAATACTCAATCAATATTTTAGAAACATATAGAGAATTGTTAGAGACTCAATATGCTTCACATTTACCTCAATGCTCAATAAATTTCTCAAATCAATTCAGAATATACAATAGTTTGTTTTATAGAACTTGAACAATCACCTCACACATCCACTTGACTAGGCTCAACCAACTCTACTCAACCAATAACTCAATGAAACAATCCTTGCTTACAAACCCTAGTCCAAGTATATAAACACTTAATCAAAATGTTTCCAACAGTGCTTGTCAATCAATCTCACATATAGCTCAACAACTCAATAAGTAAACCTAATTAAATACTTTTCACTCTAAACTTGTTTTCCAAAAAACTAACGAATCAACTCAACTATGGAAGAATGTGCCCATACCATTTTTCTTGATGATGAAGGAATCTAAAAAATCTACCACAACCACAAACACTTCTTTGCCAAGCTCAAATAATTTATAATATGATAAACTCTCTAAAAAATACAATGTAAATATCAAAACATACATACACCTTATCACTCCATATTTAAGAAAAACATCCATCAACTTATACAAAAATATTTGACCAAATACACCTTATAATCTCCCAGTTAAAATAATATCCAACACCAAGAATAGTGTCAATCAAATCACTTTCATAAAATAACTCAATGGCAAGAAGTCCTCTCACAGTTTAACCAACACTTTAATCTTCAATAAACCAATATGTCATAAATACTTTATTTAAAAATAAAGCTAACTCCTTATTCCTCCAATTACCCAAAATGATGATTAATTAAAATACTTTTTATCTGGCCCTTTTAACTCCCTAGGACCTCATGTAAAAACCTTAGGCAATACTAAAATATATTAAAAATTTGTTACCTTTGCCTTGGTGAGACTCGAACTCATGACGTCGCCTCTACCAGCACCCTAGTCGTGGCTCCAACTACCGCACGAGCTAGGCACTCGTTTAGGGAGAAAAGAGCACCATGTGATCTATATTTCTCCCCTAATGTGCCTAAGCAAAAAATCTTGCGTCACTTCCTTCGATTCCTCAAACACAACACACCAAAAAACTGTTGTCGTGAATCGATCGCTGATCACTCCACGCCCCAATGCCTTAGACCTCGATCACTTGCCACTAGGCCATGCTTCCTAGGTGGATATGGGATATTAGCCATCGATAATCTTATCCCCTTTCACTGGAACTTAAGACAAGAATATTTTCTTCTTCCTCGCATGAATTCTCATAACACACGCTTGCCTCTTTCACTTTTTCAAATGAAGTATAATTCAAATGCCACTAAGGCATATAGTTTATATACCATTTGCCACCTTTAAAATTGAACGTCGATGCCTTTTTTTTTAAATAATTAATTTATAAATTTTTTAAATTCTTTAGAATTTAAATATTATAAATTAATATTTAACTCCCTTGGGATTTATTAACATGAATTTAAAATCTTCCTTGGGTTTTTATGAAAAACATTTTATTTTTTCTCATCCATGGTTTTAATAAAACCCTCCTACTTATGTTTCCACATAATATTAAAAATATTATGAAGCTCTTTTGCCATTAACCTTTGCATTGTTTCTTTTGACCTTTTGACATCAACGGTAGTTTATTCCTTGACATCAATGACAACTTCGTTCCTTGACATAATAAAAACTTCGTTCCTTGATATCAATGACAACTTTGACTCAAAATATCCAACAAATTTTACTATCTTGTATGAGGATACTAACTAATTGCTTGAACGTATTTTTGTAAGAAAATATGGAGAATACAACTTTCAGTATCAAGAAGAAGATCCATATTGAAGACTAAAGTATTCAATACCCAAATAATGTAATACAGGGGGGTATTAGAGTATATTATATTATTAGGGTACATGTCAATGTACCACCTTGGGTATATTATTATATTAGGATATTATCTTACGTTACTTAAGGTAGAAGTAATAATGCACAAGTGTCAATGTGCAATGATGTAAATGTACAAGGAGTCCACTTGTACATGAGTCATAGAAAAGGTAGTTAGGAAGAGTAAGGGCCAAGCAACTTATCTTCTTATATATAGGTCCCATAATAGAGAGTGATATAGAGATATAGATATAGGATATTACTATGGAGTTGTGAGGAGGTACAATGTAGTTTTTCATCAGAGTTTTGGAGTGTTCATTTCCTCCATTACATTGCATTGTACTATTTTCATAACTTTCCATTAATAGCATATTTCAACATTCTTGCAGATTTCCATTATATTACTTTTTTGCATTTCTTATATCTTGTGATTGCTTTCTCCCATGTCATATATTATAAAAATATAATAGTATTTAGTGTCGTGCAATTCATCTTACAAATTATCTATAATAAGGATAGAAAACTTATCTTTGATGATGATCTTATTTAAATGTCCTAAATTAGGACACATGCACCAAGACTTGTCCTTATGATGCACCATAACCATTATAGAGGAACAATAGCTTATGCTTAGATGGATAATTCCTTGCTCCAACATTCCTATTCTAGCTTATCACTCTCATACTTTTGGGGTTGGGGATAGTTATTAGGACATGATGAGCATCACCTTTCTCTTTTAATTGAGGTGTTTAATTGGATAGGATACCACCATTGTATGTGTAGATAAATGAGGAATGGAAATCAAAAAATTATCCATTAAATTTATCTAACAATGGTTGAATTGATTCATTTTGCTATATCTTAATTAAAGGACTATGTAAATATTACAAAATTTGGAAATGTTGTTTGCTGGAAAATGTTGAAACATTACAAAAATAAAAATAATGGATGGATTATCCAAGAAATATTATGTGGATCCTTGCATAAGAGGCTATAAGGGAGAAGTCCCCTTGGGTCTAACTAATAAATGTACTCAATCAATGATAGAAACCTAAAAATAATAGTCTTTATTAATTCATGTTGAAACAGACTATGTCAAATGACATTCTTATAGTTAAAAGTTGAAATTGATACATATTAATATAATTACCTATTTTCTACCTAATATACCTTATGTCTATCTTTATATATCTATATGAAATCCTTCTTAGGGCCTTCAAGGACCCTGTTTATATAGAAGGAGAAAAATAATTGGTAGTTATATTATTTAGCTAATTTAACAAACTAAAAGTAAAAATAGAATATAATCATGCTCTAACTAATTTTACAAGATAACATCAACTGTTGCATGATTCTCAAAATAAATTAATTTATTTATCTATAATTACAACCTATTTATTTATCTTGTTTGTTACAACTTATAACATAAAAAATGGTTACAATTGCCTATAAAAGGAAACTGTAGAATATGGCTATAATGATAAACTATCTATAGGTAAAATAAAAATTGGCTATAACAAAAAATTATCTACAGGTAAAATCAAAATTTTTGCAATAGCAAATTCATTGTTTTCCTATTATTCTACTGGTTGTTTTTTATGTTATTTTATTGGCTATTTTTTCCTATTATTTTGTATTTGGTTGTTGCATCTTTGGTTGATAAGTAAAATCAAGGATTGTAGGCTCGGTCTATTAAATCTACAATGCCTATAGCACCTTTAATCCTACAAATTTGGGCACTGCAAAATTAGTTTATTAAACCTATAGTGCCTATAGTGCTTGTAGTACCTTTGGTCATGTAGAGTTGGGCACTGGAAATTCAATTTATTAAACTTGTAGTGCCTATAGCTCTTGTCGCACCTTCAATCCTATAGAGTTGGGAACTACAAGTTCAATTTATTAAACTTGTGATATTTGTAGCACCTATGACACCTTTGTGCCTATATAGTTTGGTACTACAAGTTTATTTTATTAAATCTACAAGTTCTACCTATAACACTTGTAGCACCTATAACATTTTTTGGAAAAACTTGTAATGCCTACAACTTTTGGGTAAAACCTATAGTGCTTGTAGCACCTGCAAGTGTGTTATTGCAAGTGATGCAAATACTATACTATTTTTATCAAAATCTATAACACTTAAAAAGACCTTAAATTTTTGAACAAAATTATCATAAATGCTTAATAAAATCTACATATTATTCAGATAACAAATTTTCAGCATAATAACACAAAGTTAGTCCTAAAATCTACATAATTAACCATATATTATGCACAATGTTATTTTTTTAAAAAATATGTATAAATAGTTAAAATGTCTTCCTATTAATTACTAAGTTTCTAAAGAATACAAACAAACAAGGGAAATATACAACAATATTGGCCATAAAAATGGTCATTTTATAGTCTCATCAGGATGAACATTCAAATGTTGACTAGCTAAAACTAGGTGGATTTCATGTTCATCTATGAGTTTGGGGGAAGAATCATGGGTTTTCCAAAGACATTTGTACAATGATAAATAATAGTTTACCTATCTAAAGAAATATCTAGAAAAAATAACTCAAAAGATTGAACTTCCATGCAATTGACCTTGAAAAGAATCCATGACCATATTTTTTTAATATATTTTTCATGTTGTGGGAGTTGATCATGTTGGAATGAGGAGGCTAGATTCCTTGGAGAGAAATAAATTTTTCATTCTTCATGCATTTGATATACAATTGTTGTAAATTAATAGTAATATCTTTGAGTTGGGATAACCCTTATGCTCTTAAGATGACATCTACACTACCTAGATCCATGGTGAAGAGTTAGTTAGACCAATTATAATCATCTATCTATATGTTATAATTATTCATATGACCCACATAGGTAATCATTCAACTATTTGCAATCAATTCTTAGAATTTATCATTGGTTAAATTATTTTTACACAATCTCAAAGATTCCACTATTTTGCTATCGATAAAGTTATGTGTGCTACCTCAATCAATTAATACATTGATGCACTAATGTTTGATGAATACTTTGATCTTAATAGTATGGTGAGCTTGGAGTCCCATTATGAAAAATATAAAGAGATACATATTATCATCCTCATGCTCAAAATTTGTAGCTTTGGTCTATATCTCCTATTGTAATGAATCTTGTTCTTCATATTCAAACATTGGTGCTTCCTCAACTTCCATGAGGAAGTTATGTCATTATTCACAAGCCCTATCTTAGGGATGACATGAACAATATTTGTAACAAAAAAATTACTAGGGAGACTCATCATTGTGGTTATTAAATTAAGGTTATAAATATTTAAAATCATGTTATGGTTGGGGATGGAACAACTAGATATTCTTTTCTTTTATTAGAGTCACAATTTCAACATCCTCAAAGATGTATGGACCATTTATATTGATCTCCCATAAAATTTCCTCCTTAAGGACATGGTAAAAGGATTAAACCACCACTATTGGATTCAAGTGATAGGAATAAGTGAGCATTCTTGTGAACTCTATGCAATAATATCCAATCAATCTTGCTAGCTAGTTTGCATCAAGTAAACCACACACAAAGTGGAAGATAGTGCTCGAAATTTTAACCATAAAGAGAGTGTTCATGATGATGGAGCTCCCATAAAAACCAATAATGAGCATGGGTTCTAAACTTAGTAGAAACCAATGTGACATATCCTTCATCAAGAACATGGTGTAGTTAGGAGATGGAATCTATCTTGGCTATCCAACCATGCAAATATATACCATAAAAGGTCAAGATATTAATACGCATAAAGGGAATAGTATGATTTTAAGAAAGGAGATGAATGTATCCTCCTATAGAGTTATTAATATTAGTAGAAAACCCTAAGTTAAAGCCACCCATACCTATAAGAGTACCCTAGGTAGCATAGGGATCCATGTGACTACCTTTGGATCTAGGAGTTCTACGTTATAATAATGGTTGGTAGTAGATGAAGTGTCTTGATACTAGTGTCCCTTAGGATTTGGTGTTTGTTGCATACTCTATGGTTGATACCATGTAAATTTTTGAAACTTTTAAACAAGGAAAAACTCTCTAGGGATAGGGTCCAAATGGATTTATATGGACTCTAAGGTATTTTATGTTTGGGATTGAACTTCAACAATGGAGAAAATAATTTTATCTAAGCTAGAGTGCTAGTTTTCTTAGGACTTAAGATAGGAATTCAACTCAACATAAATTTTATTGGGAAAATCACTACCAATTTGGAGTGGATGGAGGAGAGGGGATGGGAGGAAGTGAAGATATGTCATGTATAAAATAATTAACACATGGGTCAAAGCTATTGATAACTATGGAGATATTGTATTTGTGGGCATGGAAAATTGACCCATCAAAATGAGTCATTTTTCTCTTATATCATTAAGAGGTCACTCAAAGTTGCTAAGTGTGAGATTGAGACTCTTTTTACTATTTTGATTTGCCTTTTTTCCTAGCCTTTCCAAATTCATGGTCATATAAGATAGGGCACAAATTTAGCAAATTTATATTTTTATTTTAAAAAGCCCAAGTTTTTGGTTGACCTTTGTGACGTCAACTCTTGGCCAAGGTTGCTTTTTATTTTCCACCTAAACCCCTGCAAAAAATTCTATAAATAGAAGGAGTGGACTCCCTTTTTAAATAGAGGGAAAAAACAAGTGATTTGATCTATCTAAAGTGCTTTTGGAATGCTCTATTGTTGCTTTGCTTCTGTGCTTCTTGTGATTGACTACTTTTGGGTGAGCAAGTGGAGAAGCCTTGACGATAGATTATGTACATCATTTATATTCTAGAAAATGAGGAAAGGTCTTCCATCTTGGTTTTTTCCTTTTCTCTTGCTTATTCCATAGGCTTATCAAGTTCCTTATATGCATTTTTAGCTCTTTAGATCATTAATTCTTAATTGTTCATTGTATTTTGCACTGTGAATTCGTACCCCACCTTTACGGGGCATAAATTAAATGAAACCATTTGTTTTACCATATTTTTATTTATTTCTAGATTTATGCTCACTAATTACAAGGTACAAATTTAGTCATAATATTTTAGGGATAAACCTCTGCTACCAAAACCCTAGGTTATTTATCGTATGCTTATTTTCCATTGTATTCATTCTGCTACACTCTGTTTTACTATTGTCATATTTTATTTTTCTTGTTCCCAAAGGTCAACAATCATTTTTATTTTTAAATAATTAACTAAAATGACTAAGGGATCTTGACTACTATACCTCCAATATCAGTCAAATAGCATCCTAAGTAGGCCCCTAAACACTGGTCAATTTTTCCAAGTGTCTGTTGTTAATTTTTAGGTTTTACCAAATTCACGATCGAGAATTTTGGAGCATGAATTTGGCTAGGATAAACTGCTAGATCAAGTAAGTTTTTTGATAGATATTTTAGGTTGCTTGTTGCGTGTTTCTATTCATTTCCTATTTATATTTTTTCTAGAATTATGTAATAAGAAAATAAGGCATTTAGTTTCATTTCTAGGCATCAACAAAGAAAATCATATAGTTTGTATCTAGGCTAATCTTGTTTGTGCATTCTCTTGAACCTTTGCTTGAAAATAAAATATTTACTTTCTTGTAAATTTAGGAAAAAATTCTTCATTGAAATTAAGAATCATTCTAGGAATGGTTCTTTGTTTGCTTGCATTATCATTTTCCTAGCATAATTATTTAATTCTTTCTAATGTAGATCTTAGTCAAAGACAAAATTAGGTGCTTACTCAATAAACACATCAAAATTTCCATCCTAGACTTGGAGTAGGTCCTTAAACCACTCTTGGTGAACCGTTCGATCCCCCAAGCCCCCTGAGTGTAGATAATAATATTCATGTTGTTACCTTGGCTCCCAATCCATCTATCGAGAATAATTTGTAGTAGATTATTTTTCCCCCTCTACATATTTGGTGAACCCAAATGTGAAACACATCCTTAGTGGTCATATAAGAAGCCTTTTCCTTTTTATTCATTTTTTTAAATTTTAAACTATAATTAAGACCATTAAAATTATTGGCATTGTGTTAGAAAACATAAAAAACACTAAATAAAAATTATCTTTTGTGTCCTTTGGTTTTTTCCTCCCTATTTCTCCTTTCTTTCTCTTAATCCTATAGCTCCAAACCTTAGGAGTAAGCGAAATATGATAGAACTTGAAGATAATCATCCATGCCATTGAGATGATCTAGTTGATAGGGAGAATCCCAATCTAGAGGAAGAAGAGGATATAGATACTGGTGATGACTCTGATCCTATTTAGGTATCTAGAGGATAACCCATCTTCAAATCAAATAATCAAATATCTTAATTGAATCCTTGTATAGAGACACTTACTTCAAAAAAGCTAGGCCATCTCATAAAAATGTTTGCATCAATACTTTGTTTGAATCATCTCATAATGTTATTACATTTCATAAAACCATGTATGCTACTACAAAAACCACCAATATTGGGGGAATTTTGCAACCTCCCCCAACTAGTAGTGCATTCCAAAATAATGTTTAATTTTTACCTTGTTCTATTCCTCCCAACATTCTTTTTGCTATTCCATCAAATACAAATTTTTAAACACCCCATTCCACAACCTGTATCATAACAATGTTAATAACTCCAACATTAAACAAGTTCCCTTTCAATAGCCTACCTATAACCCACCCTTAGGGAATCTAGGGGCCTTGCACAACAACAATTCAAACATTCAAATTTTGAAAACTATAGTGAAATAATTGGCATTAAAAATGGATACATTTCAAGCTTCAACTTTCACTTATATCTATAAGAAAATATACGATCAATCCCTAGATCCTATAGTAGCATCTAGACCCTATCCTAAGCATTTTTCAATGCTGATCTTACCCATTTATAATGGAACAAAGGACCCAATAGAACATTTAAGGATGTTTAAAACAACATGTCATGATATTATATATGATGATATGTTGTTGCTAAAAAAGTTCCCTAAAAAATTTGGTGGTATCGTATTGGAATGGTATTATCAACTACCCCATCATTATTTGAGAAAATTTGAAGAAACAACTGAGTTATTTATTCAAAAATTTGAAGCTTATGTGTAGAAAGGAGTAACCATCCAAGATTTATAACTTCTAAAACAAGGTAAATATGAAATTTTCTCAGAATTCTTATCTCAATGGAGAATTTTAGTTGGATGTTTAAGATAGATCCTACCTCCTCGATACATGCTAGAGATATTTATTGGAAACTTACAAGAGAATATCTTATATGAGTTGTAAATAGCAACCATTACCTCTTTCGAACAAGCAATATATTTGGCAAGAAGAGTAGAGAAAACTCTTATTCAAAGAGGTCAACTCAAACCAAGAAAAAAATATGAAAGGACCACAAAAACCTAATATAAAAACAAGCACATTGTTGGTGATGGGGTAAGAGATAACATATTAACCAACAATGTTACTACCACTAGTACCTTGCAAAAGTTGGCACTTAAAAAACTCCAAAAACCTCAATCAAGAAATTTCACTAGACTCAACCAACCTATTTTGTCGGTCCTTAAGCAAATTTTGGAATCTAAGATGATCAAAATGCCTCCCATAAGACAACAAAACACCATAACCATTGGGTATAAATCTAATAAATATTTTGAGTATCACATAGTGGAGGGGCACATGACGAGTTCATGTAAGAGGTTGAAACACGTGGTTCACGACCTAATAGAATAAGGTAATCTTGTTGTGGATGACTCTCAACATAATCCTAACCACAAGAATCCAACTAATCAACCTCCTACTCAACATACATCCATAAATAATCAAGATATGAGGATCTTCTAAAATTCTCTACCATTTCATACACAATAAACAACCAACCAAGTGTCCTATAATAATGTGCCACCTCCATACAACAACATGGTGGGTATGATAGTAGCTACAACAATACAAAAATATCAAGCTCAACCAACTAAACAAAATCAAGAGCAAACAAGTTCTACATCCAACTAACCCTCTAGACCATCCTTAGTTCTTAAGAGTACCCAAAAAAGGAGCACACGTATAAAAAACCAACCATTGTGTTAAAGCCACAACCAAAAGTTTCCTCCGATATCCAAAAATAGTTAAGTAACACACTTTCCAGATATCCCTCTTAGAACTTTTATAGAGTTCTCTTATTCACAAGGAATCCTTGTTGAAGCTTTTGAGTTAACAATCTATCCCACAGGATCTTCCCCCTAGTAACCTAGCAAATATTGTAGGTACTCTTGGGATAATTCACATATCTTTTTATGATGATGATCTTCCTTCCTCAAATTTACAAGGGTATTACCCCCTTTACATCATTGGATATACTGGAGAAAAGTTCATCTAGAAGATATTGGTGGACAATGGTTCCTACCTCAATATATGCACATAATTTTTTTCAAAAATTTGGATTAAAGGAGGAAGATTTAACCAAATATAATGTCATCATAAAGGCTTTCAAAAATGAATTGCAAGAGGCCTATGGTATTTTATCCCTTCCCATTAGGGTAGGACCCAATATCTTTGACACTTTGTTTTATGTGGTATCTTGCGCAACATATTTTAATCTTATTCTCGAACGCCCTTGGATCCATGCAATAAGGGATGTCTCTTCTACTCTTAACAAATGTTTGAAGTATAAATTTAAAAATTAGCTTATCACCATCCAGGGAAACCCTCATCCATTCCAATATTGTTCAATGGTTGAGTGATCCAAATATAACATAAAATTCTATCCATCTGTTTCTCTCCATAAAAATTCTTAGATCACCAAGAAGTTTAAAAATTTCAAAATAAATGAGGAACCACCAATCATAATCTCATCACAAGATCAAGCCAATCATCTATTTGAAAGTCCTCTTCTAGATCTATCCAAGCTACCACCTTCACCCTAAACTATGGGTTTACCCCATAAAAAGTGTGAAGTAGTACACATCGATATGTGTAATTTTGTCTACACAGGAACTTCCCATGAAGAAAAGATACATGGTAGCAAAATCCCTTTCTAATAAAGAGAATATTTACCTATTGTTATCTATCCAATGATTACCCACTTCCTCAGAAAATCCTATCAAGTATAGGATATGAAGGTAAGGGTTTGAGGCCACAAAAAAAGGGTATTTAAGAACCTTTGGAAGTTGATAATAAAAGAAAGTTGCATAGTCTTGTTAATTCATTGTTTTACATGCTTTATCGTTTCATATTTGGTACAATGAAGTCAATAGCTTAGGTGCATGTTTTATGGGATTGTACACTATTAATGTGTTTATTCCTGGGCACATTACTCCTCTTCCTTCATAGCTTCAACACTTGGCATGAGCATTGTGTAGGTGGTAGATGCATTATTATTAATTTTTTCTACTTTCAAAACTTGGCACGAGTGTTACTCAAGTGTGTCAGTGGATAATAAATATCACTTTTCCTCCTTGAATGTGTTATATGATGGTGTAATGTTCCTCATTCAAAATTATTACAAGCGCTATATCCTTGGAAAGATGATCTTAAAAATAACACTTCTAGAGTGAGTGTTGTCTTACCTTGAGAGTTTCCTTACAACCCAAGCATTAGAGAGACAAGTGGTACATTTCCTTTTGCATGTAGATATTCCCTACCACTATTTTAACACATATCTTGCAATTAGTTAACAATTTTCTTTAGCACTTTTTACTTCTTTCTAACAATTGCACTAACGCTTCTTTCTTCTTGCCAATCGAATGCTAGTTGTGTTATCTAAAATTTCTCTCCACTGTGGTGGTTCTAGGTGATGCAATGGTGATTCTATGGTAATCCAAGGGCAGATTTGAGCACTCCTTATCAGTGATCTATTCCTCCAAGCTTGATCTTGGGTATTGCACCTTAAACTTTTCCTTATTCTTTATCCTTCTATGCCTTCAATATGCTAGTTTGAACATTGCCTTTGCAATGTAGATGATAGCTAACGTAGATGGACAATGGCTTATTCTTGATATCCTATAATTTAGGTTGCCTACCAAGAATGTACAATTTCATAGCTGATAAGGGTATATTTAGACATCGTAATGAGAGCCTTTTTTTAGCTCTTTGATCTTGCTCATATAGATCCCTTCCTTTTGTTTCTTTGTGACAGGTCTTGCTGGTGTTGACATGTCCTTGAGACACTCGAACCTTGTCCTTATTTTTCTATGTAGGATATATGATGGTGGTGCAAGATACTAATGTAAATACATTTACAAAATTTAAAATAAAATATTTGAGTTTGCATCTTTGTCTGAGATCTCCAAATATATTTTTGCAAGCTTTATTTTTGTTAAATCTGATGGTAGCTTCTTTGTACTATTCCTTGTAGGTAAGGGATGATTTTATGTTGTCTTATTTGCTAGATAACTCTCTCCTTTGCTTGGTTAATCTAATAATGAACCCAAGATAATAATCATGCAACTAATATGCCCTTAGAGTGGCTTAATCTTGCACTAATCCTTAGTGCACTTCTAATAATATTTAAGAGAAACTAATATAGTGCAACTGCAATATCCTTATTACTCCTTAATAATATGCACTAATGATAACTCTTAAAGAATTTTTAAATGCTCTATAATCTCTACAATATTTTTCTATAATCTCTACAATCTAATGTAGTCTTCTTTACTATAACTATATAATAGAAAGATGATATTTTTCTATTTTAATATATAGGTAATAACCTTAAAATAAACTTTATTTTGCACTTCCTTTGAAGAATTTAAAATGAACTCTTCTTATTGTAACTTTAATTCTAATGAGGTGCTTAATGAAGCTAAGTAATAATCTGAATATGAGTGTTCAAGTAATGAACCCCTTTGCACCTAAGTTGCTTACCTCTGAATATGATGTAGATCTTAGTATTTTGATTCATCAAGTTGCTACCTAAAATGGTAGTAAATCACAACTATGAATCCTTCAGTACTTTGCTGTAGATTTAACAGAAATCCTTTCTCGATGAGCCTTCTAGCCTTCAATGGCATTCTTCAAACCTATCACGTTTGGTAGTAAGGTCTAGATATTTTTTCCTTGTCATATTCTAACTTTTATCCTAGTCTCCTTCTCAAGAATATAAATGTATCAATGTCTTTAGTATTCTCCTCCAAGATTTGGCACTCCTTGCCAAACTCTTCTCCTTTTGGGATTGTTGTTGGATGGCAACAATTGTCCCAAATACTTCACTATCTGGAACTTCTCTTTGGTAGTGAATTTATTCAATTATTTATTCTAGGAAATTATTTAATGGATTCAATGAAATCTACAGTAAGGCTCTCCAATACTTCTCCTTGTTTCTTCTCGAGACATCTCCAAGGTCTTCAATCTTGCAGCTTCTTTGGTCTTCTCAATGAGAACTTTACTTCAAAATTTTGTTGTGGAAGTGTTGGCAATGAGATCTTCTTATTGGATATCTAATATCTGCTACTTCTAAAATTAGGTACAAGATATTATTAGTCCTTATTCAATCTTCCAAAGTTGGAAGTTCTTCAATGGGACCTTCTGTAGGTCTTCTTCAACTTCTTATGGTAAATGTCTTTATCTGCTAGCTTCAATGGAGATCACCAAATTCCTATATTCTTCTGGACTCTTCTTTGGAGTCTCTTCAAATTATTTAGGTTGATTTTTTTAATCTATTATTTGGAGTCTTTGATGGAGATCACTAATCTCCTATATTTTTTTGGACTCTTCTCTGGAGTCTCTTCAGCTTTCTCAAGTTGATTTCTTTAATATGTTGTTTGCAATCTTAGATTAATACCACCAATCTCCTATCTAATAAGACTCTTATCTGGAGTCTCTTTAGTCTACTGTAAGGCTACTCTATCCTTTTCTTCTTCTGTAATGCACATGTTTGTAATAGGACTTCCCTCAGGTTCTCGGAATCTCCTCTTCTTTTGTTTGTTGCTTCTAGTGTTGGATTGATTCTGAAGAAGATATTCTTCCTATATCTTTGTAGGAAGCTTATAAGTTTTATTTGAATATCCATTTTTACACAATAAAGTATTTGGATTGTAATAGAATAATTTCTAAATGATTAATATTCACTAGTTGATTTGTCAATCTAGTGGAATGAATGTTGAGTTCTAGTCTTCACAAGTTTTTTTGTAACTCTGTGGAAAGACTAGCCAAATGCAATCTCAAAAATTTTGGAACTGAGATTTACTTCTCTCATCTCAATATCTCTCATGGCTCTCCCTATATCTATCTAATATATCATAGCTCGGGTACCACTATTAGATTTTGATAAAATATGACATGGGGGAAAGCAATCACAAGATATAAGAAATACAAAAAAGTAAGATAATAGAAATCTCCAAGAATGTTAAAATATGCTATTAATGGAAAATTATAAAAATAGTGCAATTTAATGTAATGGAGGAAATGAAAACTGTAGAAATTTTATGAAAAAATACATTGTACTTCCTCACAACACCATAGTAAACTTCTATATCTATATATCTCTCTCAATCTCTATTATGGGGTCTATATATAAGAAGATAAGTTGCTTGGTCCTTAATCTTCCTAATTACCTTTTATCTGACTCATGTACAAGTGGAATCCTTGTACATTTACATCATTGCACATTGACACTTATGCATTTATTACTTCTACCTCAAGTAACCTAATATAATCTCTGTAACCACCAGAAAGTATCACACCCGATGGCAGCTTCTATTGCGATAAATTGTAAAGATATAGCACGCATACAAGAAAATGAAATTGAAAACAAATGAAACAAGAAATAAAACACTTTATTCCATTGTATTCAAAGCCAAAATCTAATTACAAGTACATCCCTCTTAGGGATATTCATTTTGATACAATATTACAATAGGAGTGCATAATTGTTTTTCCTCTTAAGGGTAGGTGTGATTTCCAAATGCCTTTCAGAATGGCATGAACTGCTCTAGGGTGGAGATGACCTCTTCTTCACGATGGGGAAGGATATTGATGGTTTTCTCTCATTTGAAATTGTTCCCTGCGGTCAACAAACAACACAAAAATGTCAAACAGATAGGCAGCCTCTCATGATGAGGCCCTTTTAGGTAAATTGCATAATGACACCATTAACATGCATAATCAAGAAAATGCAAAGAATGCTTCTAAGATATGCAAATTGAATTAAGATTCATGTAATAGCATAAAGGAAAGTAGCAGCTACACTATGCATGGATCAGATATGAAAAGTGAAGCATAAACATGCATAAAGAAAGCATTTAATCCCTAATTGAAGCATAAGCATAAAATGTAAATCTAACCTATTTCTACGTTCAGAAGTCTTCTAAAATGATATTAAACCAATAAAAACAACTAATCTAACATAATTAGTTCTACATAAATAGAAATAGAAAGGCGGTTATACCTCCGCTGCAAATCGCAGCTCTAGTGCATAGTCTACATTGTAAATCGTGGCTGACAGTTGCGGTTAGCACTCTGATAGGCTTAACCTCAATTCTAAGGGAAGTGGGCTTAACCTCCTTGTCCAATTTATGTTCAAGGGTCACCTTCAGTGTCCTTTTGACATATTTTATGGTCAAATCACTGTGATGGGCCTTCGTTTACCCAGATTTGTGTTTCTTGATCCTGCTAGGCTCCTAGGGCTTCCATGGAAAACTGATCATTGGATGATTAGTAAATTAGCCTTTGAACGCAAAAATTCAGTATGCAATCCAATAGGTCTTTGCTTCTCACTTGATCACTTCACACTCACTTGAAAATTCATCAGCGCTTTGCTATACAAATCATCTATATGATCTCCCCATTTGGAGGGGGTATTTGTAGGATGCCCTAAGATTTGGGGTGGCTCCTTGGAGAAGCCAAGATCAAGAATGGGTGATTAGGATAGTTGTAATGGAAGATTCCACCCTCTAACCACCTTATTCTAGATCCAATGTTCGTTTCAACCGATTTGGCTTGGATTGAAGGCCAACTGAACTTCAATTAAGACCGTAGGTCACAGCTGTAGTCTAGACTGCAAACTGCAGGTCTCAACTGTGGTTCAACTGTAAATCATAGGTTTGGGTTGCAGTTCAAAATGATTAGTCCAAGGAGCCTAAATTGAGTGGTTATAACCACTGCTCTATATTGGAGTTTGTCCAAGATCTTCCATATGGTCTTGTAGCATGTCCATATGAGTAGTCGCCCTTGACATGACGTGTTTTAGGTGTCTACAAATGCTCCTTTTAAGATGCATTGTGAGATAGAACAATGTTGAGTAAAAATAGACATCCTAAAATGATGTCAAAGTTATATGATGATCATTAGTTAGATCAACATTATATACCCAAGGTCCAGCAAAAGGATGCGCATCCTAGAATCATTGCTTCCAACTCTTTGGAGGCTTAAACTTGAAAAGCTTGCACTCGCCATCAGTCATTCGGGTAGCATTTGATGCTACAATAGGAGTGGCCTATATAACCAAAAGGAGACAAGATATAAATAAATTATCATATTTTCTATTTATCCCAAGAAAATGGGTAAGCTTATGATAGTTGTTTACAATGATTCGCAAGGACGAACACAATTTTGACAAGATCAAGGGATCTACGATATTTGAGATCTTCTGTTGATTTTGATTATGATTTGATATTATGACTACCCCCTCAAGTGATGAGTTGATGAGGGTAATGACAATGAATAAAGCGACGATGTCGCTTGACCACCATGGATGATCTAAACAAATTTAGATTTGAGCAAATTAATGCCTTGGCTAGGCCTAGTTCAGCTTTTGATTCCAACTGTTAATAGTATTTGTACACTTCTATCCCATGGAGAAATTAGGCTATAATAGCTGTCTTAGGGAATCAAATTGATACAAATTCAATCAGGTTTGTGTTGAATCAAAATATCGATGATTTTTTGAAAAATATGTCATAGAAGAAATGGCATGCAATGCCTCATTCCCGTGGAGCAGTCCGACCGTGAAGGCCTTCTTAGGGATTGAAAAGAAGTATATCAGATCAACAATGACAATTTTTGCCCCAAATGTCCTTATGGTAATTTACTCATCTTGCTAGATTGCATGGATTGCAAGTCACTGCAATCGCCAAGTGTATAGGGTAAATTACTGAATACGAGGCGTATTTGGTGTTTTAATTTATTTGATTTTTTTTGAATGTTTTGAATTATGCTTTGAGCTTATTTATTTTGCTGGGAGGTGCATCACTCTATGAAATGATTATAATATTGATGACCTCGATTGTACTTTATAATCTCAACCAAATTTTTAATTTTTGATTGGATCCCGGTGCTTTATTATCACCAAATTTCCAAATTAGCTTGCTTTTATTGAGTTATGACCCAATGAGAGGAATTAATTGATCTTTTTGGCCCTTCCCATGGTGGTATTTTCTAAAATTATCTACCAGTTGCAAACCGCGGTTAGGGTCTATGGTTCCCATTTGTAAATTTGGGAACCGCGGCTAGGGCCTGTGGTCCATGCGAAATATGAGAAGTCTATAAAAAATCCAAATTTAGAATATCTCTCATTATTCCTTGAAAGTGACTTGCAAACTAGAGCACTGATAGTGACAATTGATAAAAATGACCTACAACATACCACACCTTACTTGCACACTGACTTACAACACGATGGCAAGGCGCGGGCAAGCGTCTTCTAGCCGTAGGGGACGAGAAGAGGGTAAGGTAACTAAAAAACCAAGACCTAGAATCCATTACCAATAAAAATGAACCCAATTAAGAAATTGGTAAATCAATTACACTAAACTATTGGTAATGAACCTCATCTTAGGCTAGGGTATCTTAGATTTAATTTTTTGTATTTTTGGCTGCAGTATCTCACTCGATCAAACTTCAATTGGAGATCACATGTACTAGTTGCAGTTCCCAATTAGTCAATTGGGGACCTGTTGTGGCTAATCCACAACACACCCCAAATTGGGGACCCACTTTTTGTAGGCTTGCAGAAGAAATCTCAGTGACCCAGATGCTAAAAATGAAGAAAAGAGAAAAAAATGCACAAGTGTTGAAAGTGTCGCGAAATCGCGACATGTCATGCCATCGCTGCCGGGAAATAGAAAAACGTCGCGATATCGTGACATGTCGCTCCGTCACTGGCAAAAATGAAAAGTTGTCGTGATATCGTGACATGTCGCTCTGTCACTGCCAAAATGAAAAAGTGTCGCGAAATCGCGACATGTTGCTCCGTCGCAGGCCACAAAGGAGAGAGAAAGGCAAAATGAAAAGTGTCGCGATTTCGCGACGTGTTACTGCAGAAGTTGTACGGATGAAAATAGCATAGCGATTTCGTGACATGTCGCGTTTTCGCTGCCAAATACAACAAGGGTAGCCCGAAGCAAGATAGCGTAGCGATTTCGTGACGTAAAGTTGGCAAAGTGCACAAGAGTGAAAAACGTAGCGAAATCGCGACAGATTGCGGGCGAAGAGGCATGAAGTGAAAATGGTCGCGATATCGCGACAGAAAGCAACAAAGCACGCCGAAGCGGAGAAATGTAGCGAAATCGTGACAAGAAGCAGCCATGGCGTACGGAGAAGAGAAACATCGTGAAATCGCGACAGCATTGAGCAAAGAGGTGCCGAGTGAAAACGTCGCGAAATCGCGACAGATTGCAGGTGGAAGGCATGAAAAGAGAAATCGTCGCGATATCGCGACATGTCGCATTTTTGTGACTCCAAGCAGCAAAAGGTGTACGGAACAAGAATGGTAGCGATTTCACGACAGAAAGCAGGAAGGTAGTGCGAGCGAGAAAGACGTCGTGAAATCGCGACAGGAAGCGGCAAACGGGGCACGAAGCAGAAAATGGTCGCGAAATCGTGACAGAATCGAGTGAGAAGGCCTGAAGTGCAAAAACATCACGAAATCACGACATATTGTAGCCCAAGCGTACGGAACAAAAAGGCGTAGCGAAATCACGACAAAAAGCAGCAAAGGGGGATGAAACGAAATGGCATCGCGAAATCGCGACAGGTTGCGGTTTCGTGGCTCCGAAGCAGCGAAGTAGTACGGACAGAGGTAGCGTAGCGATTTCACGACGGAAAATTGGCAAGTGTACGAAAGAGTAAAATGGTAGCGAAATCGCAACCGCATTGAGTGAAAAGGCACAAGTGAAAGAAGCGTCACGAAATCGTGACAAAATCAGCAAAGATGCATGAAGCACGAAAATGGTCGCGAAATCACGACAGAATCTATCGGAAGGCATGAAAAGCAAAAATGGTTGCGAAATCGTGACAGAAAGCATGCTCGCCAGAGAAAAGTGTCGTGAAATCATGACAGGTTGAAGTCCAAGAAGTACGGATGAGAAAGACATCGCGAAATCACGATAGAATCAAGCAAAAGAGCTCGAGGCATAAAAACGTCGTGAAATCACGACAGCATGCAACAAAGGTGCCCGAAGCAGAAAAGCATCACGAAATCACGACAGGTTGCAGCGAAGGAGCAAGAAGCGGAGAAATGTCACGATTTCGCGACAGGGTGCAGCCGAAGTGGAAGAAGCGAAAAAACGTCACGAAATCGCGACAGGTTGCAGCGGAGCATTCAAAAGTGAAAATTGTCACGATTTCACGATGAAAAACAGGCAAAGGGTACGAAATAGAAAAGTGTCACGATTTCGCGATAGAAAGCTACGAAAGAGGAAAAAGCAAATTGCGTAGCGATTTCGCGACGGGTTGTGACCGAGAGTGTACGAAACAGGAAAGCGTCACGATTTCACGACATGTCACGTTTTCGTTGGGCAAGAAGGCAAGGAGGCTGCTGGGCGAAAAGCGTCATGATATCGTGACATGTCTCATTTTCGCGGCCAGGAAGGTGAACAGGCTGCATGCCATTTTTGTCATGATTTTCGTAGAAAGACGTTACAGAAGGCGCAGAGAACGTGAGACACGTGGCATACAGGTGTCAGAGTTGTAGAAGCGTTACATGCAATGGAAGATTTCAAACGTTTCGACATAAAGCATGGAATAAAAGCATCGAAAAGGTAAGGAATTTGAAAAGTTGCATGCTGGAAGGTGAAACGAAGCGACACAGGGGGAACCGAAGAGCCATTTCAGTGAGTATAAAATCAGAAGCGCAGATTGATAGAAGGGTTGGAAATTGTTGCTTGTAGAGTTGTAGAGACAAGGGCTTCATGCCATTCTGGGCCTGCACTTGGGCAATTTCCTTCATTTGTTCTGGAATATTTAAGCCTGGAACATTCTGTAAATGTAATTGATACATCATTCTAATACAGAAATACAGAGTGTTGACATCTTATTGATAAGAAAGAAGGAGTCATTATGCATGCAAGATTTAATGTTTTATTTTCCCTTTCAGATTTCTAGGCTTTTAGGTGAAGTTTAATGCAAATGTTTTTGGTTGCTTCATGCGAATGCCTAAAATCTGAAATTGCAAAAAAAACCCAGAAACCCGCACCTAGCTTATCTGGATTGTGCGAATTTGCAGGTTCAATAGGTTAGGTTGCATGCAGAAAACCTCATTAGCTTCGGTTTTGTCAATTTGAGATGACAACATTCTGGATGTAGTTTAGTTGTTCCTCTTTATTTGCATCTTTTATTTCATTCCCGTATTTTTTACAGTCATTTCAATAAATAACTGAAAGCTCATCAAAATCCAAGATTAGAATAGATTTATTCATTTTGAGTCTACTGTAAATTCAATTAAATAAACCACAGTGCCCCTTGTTAACATCCACTTGCAAACCCTAAGGTATTCCTAGCATTTCATTTGAACAACATCATTGGTAAACAAAGAATCAGCATAACAGGAACCTTGGAGAAATTACTTTCTTTGCAAGCAGAGGATTTTGGGACTCAGATCCTACCGGAGAGTGTGCTTTCACAATTGGGTGAAAACACCACTCAACAGATTGGCGCTAGAAGGAGGGCCCGAATTGGTTTATTTTATTTTGATTTTCATACATGATTAATATCTTTTTGATTTAATTTTGAAATCATTTCTTAAATCTCACAGACAGCTAAACTGCAACATTTGTTTTTGTTTCTGTTGCAGGTTTTCTTTGAAATAGCCGAGGGTTTCATCGAGCGAGGTTGGACCCACCGCGTCGTATTGCGACCGGGTCCCAAACAACCGGGGAAACCATTTTTCATGACCTTACTGGTACTCCCAAGAGTAAAACCAAGCAGGTCGTAAGTTCACCGGTCACAAAAGACCTATTTTCTCTAGGAACATCGGGTGGACTTACGCCTGTAATATCAGTTGCCCCTAGTGTGCCTATAGTCAGTAATATTTCTACTGCTATTGTAGGTTTGTCTTCATCGATTTTGAGTCAAATGGCTCAAGCTCCAGCAGACTCCTTGGTATGGAGCTAACAATACTCCTTTGAATATTGTTGGGGATATCCATGAAATCCCCAAGAACATTGAAATATTTCTGCCTAAATACAAACCAGATGGCCCAAGAACAGCGAGAAGAACATATCCAAGCCTATAGGGATGTTTTAATTAGGCTGCAAGTTCAATATGAAGATGTGGCCTGTAGACTTTTCCCCATGAGCTTAGATCCAATAGCATATGAATGGTATATATGCTTACCAACTGGTTCAATCACCTCTTGGACTCAAATGGAAAATGCCTTTGTTAATCAATTTAGGTCACCCTTGGATCCCGCAACTATTTACAATCAGTTTATTACATGCAAAAGGGGCCAAGGGGAACCGATCAGAATGTTTAATCAGAGATTCCAAAAGTGCTATAATAGAGCAATTAGGCACTTTGCTATTGATCCCGTAGTGGCTTTGCAGATATATTTTGGGGCATTGGACCCCATGACAGCCATGTTTGCAAGACGCAATCCTCAGGTTACCACGCTGGCTTTGGCCTATAATGAAGCCATGACTATCGAGCAACAAATGACACCACAAGGCTACGGGTTTACCCAGATGCCTATGATGGGACAGTATGCTCCATATGGTCAAGCTCCCTTGGCAAATCAAATCATGGCACCTCAAGTGCCAAGCATGAACGCCTTCCCATATCAGCAGCCGTATCCACCAGCACCCGCGTATGCACCCATTCCAATCCAACCAATCACATCCATTCCACCTGTCCCTGCATTTTTGCAGAACAGTCAATCAACTATGCAAGGAACTAGCCAAGTCAATCCTCAGGCCATAGTTCCTTTTCCAAATCCAACCCCGATTCAAAGTGTCAATCCATACGGGAATCAAATTCCTCAGAACCCGACCCCAGTGTTGAATCAAGACCCCATTAATTATGCGAATCCAACGGGGGTTAACAACAATATGATTCCACCGAAGGAAATTTATTCAGAAGTCAAAGAGCTCAAGAAATTAGTTCATAAACTGAGCAATGACAGGGTTCAACAGTAGAAGTATGAGTCCCATGCCCCTCACCCAAATCAAAATTTTAACAATAGAGGGAGGCATTGGAACACCAAGCCAAACAATGGGGGAGTTCCCGCTCCCATTGCTAATCAACTAGATACTTCTGTAGGACCTAGCCAATCCAATTCTCTTTTGAATCTTTCAGATTTGGCGTGGGAAAGGGGGTGCAGGTTGCACAACACCAAAGAGCACAATGAGAGGAATTGTCCTGAAATTGCTAGATACACTCATTGTCTTCAGGCACAAGTTGATGATTTGGAACTGGTATCAAATGAGGGTCCATCACAACATCAAGATGATAATATTATGGTGATGGAAAGCGTATATCATCAAGAAGGTGAGAGTGAGGAAGAAGAAGACAAAATTTTGGAACAGGAGGTGCAAGCTTTTCGAGATTTCAGAAAGGGGAATCATGGATACCATTTGAGAAGTAAATCTAAAGCCCCTAAAACCTCATCGACACCTCCAAACAATTCTATTCTTCCTCCAGATACTAAGGCAAATAATAATCCTCCCCCTCCACTCAGAAGAGAAATGTCTAATGATGTGCAGAAGACAGTCAAATTCGAAAAGCCAAACTATGACATAGTGGAGGATCTAAAGAAGTCCAAATCTAGCCTTTCATTCTTGGACGCAGCTAGATTGCCGGGCCAAAAGGAGGCATTGATAAAAGCTTTGAACTCACCTGATCAAACGTGGAAAGGAAAAGGAGTTGAATCCCATCTGATTTTGCGAAAGGAGAGAAGGGATGTCCCGCCATTCTTACTGACTCTGAGAATTGCGGGTAAGAATTTGCATAACTTTTTGGTGGACACAGGTGCCACGAGCAACCTCATGCCTGTAGAAATATGTAAAATGCTGGGTCTGCAACCTGTTTCATCCAAATGTACGGTCTTGCAATTGGACCGTTCAGAGGTAAATGTGGTAGGGACCTTATATGATGTCAAGATTCAATTAAATTCTGAACCCAGGGTCCAGCAGGTTGTAGACATTCTGGTGGTTAATATCCCAAGTAGGTATGGAATGTTACTTGCGAGGGATTGGATGAAAACTCCGAATGGCTATTTTTCAACAGACTGCTCACATATGTGGCTACCATGGAAGGGAATTGCAAACCAAACTAGAGTGGAAAATGAACCGAGGCTTAAGGAGATTATAACAGATTTTAACAAGCCGAATGAAGTTCAGTTTTTCGAGCCAGAACTAGGAGTTTATGCACTTGATGTTGAGGAAGCAGCTGAAGAGCCTAAAGAGGAGGCGTGTCATGGTAGCTCTTCTGATGAAAATGATTACACGTGGTTGCTCAGGTTCGATGGATCAAAATCTAGACAGGGAGCAGAGAGCTGGAGTCGAGCTCACTGGCCCAGGAGGTAAACCATTATTGGCTGCTTACAGATCTGCAATTTCCTTGCACGAACAATGTGGCAGAATACGAAGCATTGATCTTTGGTTTACGTCTAGCATTGAGCAAGCATGTTAAATGCTTGAAGGTTTTGGGAGATTCTGAGTTGGTAGTCAAACAAATCAAAGGACGAGTATACATGCCGTGACAGGAGACTAAGCCTTTATAGAACTAGGGTTATGGACCTCATTGAGGAGTTCGATGCATTCAATATAGCCCTTATTTCTAGGAAAGGAAATCGAATAGCAGACTCTCTTGCGGTCGTCGCGGGCATGTTAAACCCGGTTGATATAAAAAGATGTAAAAAGTTTTCCATTGAGCTGGTTCCTTGTCCATCAATACCTGATAATGTAAAGAATTTCCAGGTTTTTGAAAGTGACAGACACATTTTCAAATTTGTCACGAACTCGGGTATTTTTGAAAATCGGGTGATTGATGAGGAGCAAAGGTGGCGAGATGAAACAGAAGATGAAATTGAAGCTGCGTATCAATCCAACAAAATTCCTAAAGACGTGGTTTCATTGGAAAAGATGTTCGACATGGGATGCAAGACCAAGAAAGGAGAAAGAGTCCCACTCCCTAAAGATGCATGTGATTCAATTAATCTAGGGAGTGCGGACAATCCAAAGGAGGTGTACATAGCAAAGGCATGTACCGAGAGGAAGAAAGGAGCAATATAATGCAGGCATTGAAGCATTACATAGATTGTATTGCTTGGAACTACAATGAGCTGAAGACATACAACCAAGACATTATCACACATACCATCCCTTTGAAGCCAGACTCCAAGCCTTTTAGGCAAAGACAACGAGTTGTTAACCCGCTATTGGAGCCTTTGATCGAAAAGGAGGTTAAAATATTATTGGAAGCGAAAATCATTTTTCCTGTTAGGCACTCAACCTGGGTGGCTAACCTCGTTCCAGTGAGAAAAAAGAGTGGAGAGATTAGGCTGTGCATAGATTTTTGAAATCTTAATAAAGCCTCTCAAAAGGATAATTATCCATTGCCATCAATCGATGAAATTCTACAAATGGTAAATGGATCTGAAATGATGTCCTTTCTCGATGGGTATTATGGGTACAACCAAATTCTTATACATCCAGATGACAGGATGAAAACAGACCTTCACTACCAAGTGGGGGACATTTGCATATAAGAGAATGTCGTTCGGATTGTTAAATGCTGGTGCAACTTTTCAACGCGCCATGGATTATGCATTCAAAGGGCTCATAGGCAAATGCATCATCGTGTATGTGGATGATATCCCGAGTTTTATCGAAGAAGAGAGAGGACCATGTCAAAGATTTAAAGAAAGTGCTTCAAAGATGCGAGAGAACATGGAATTTCCTTAAATCCCAAAAAGTGCATTTTCGGAGTAACAGAAGGAAAATTGCTTGGGTCACATCATTTCAAAAGAGGGCATATCCATCGACCCGGAAAGGATACAAGCTATCCAAAACCTACCTCTCCCGAGTAGTAAAAAAGAATTGAGATCTTTCTTTGGGCAGGTTAATTTTGTGAGGAAGTTTATCTCTAGCTTTGCTGAGATAGCCAAACCTCTGAACAAGATGCTCAAGAAATATGTGGATGTAAAATGGAACGAGGAAAGTAGAGTGGCCTTCCAGAACATCAAAGATGCCATTTCCAGAGCCCCTGTCCTTATAAGTCCAGACTACTCCAAGCCTTTCTATATTTATGCTTTTGCATCAGAACACTCCTTTGCGAGTGTCTTAACCCAAAAAGGCGAGGATAGTGCCGAAAAACCCATAGCATTTTTAAGTGCCCCCTGAAAGATGCTCAATTAAGGTATTCAATCCTTGATAAGCAAATGTACGCACTTTTTAAAACGGTGAAAAAATTTAGGCACTACATTGTACACAGCAGAGTTATTGCTATCGTGCCCGACTCTGTTGTCAAGACCATGTTTTTACAAAATGAACTAGGTGAGAAAAGAGGGAAATGGATTTCCACCATCCAAGAATTTGATCTCGAAATCCAACCTATGAAACTAGTTCGAGGACGAGGGACTGGCGAAGGCGATCGCAGAAAATAATCCGCAAATAACAGGCCAATGCTCGAATACAGAATACATTGCTAAGGATGACTGGTATGTTGATATTGTGCAATTTTTATTGAATGGTAAGTGTCCTTCTAATCTGAATTCAACACAGAGAAGAGCTTTAAGGCTTAAGTCTATCAATTATCTGATGAAATATGGTGTGCTTTACAGGAAGAATCATGAAGGTATCTACCTGAGGTGCTTGAACAAAGAAGAAGCTGCCAGGGTGTTGCAAGAATTTCACGGGAAACATGGAACTGGTCACGGTGCGGCCAATGCTACAGCACATCAAATCCTGAGAGGAGGATACTACTGGCCCCATATTTTCAAAGATGCACATGCCCATGTACGATCTTGTCATATCTGTCAAGTGGCTGCCAGTAGAGAAAGAAATGCAGCCATGCCGTTACAACCTGTAGTTGAAATGAGACCATTTGCACGAGTGGGGACTAGATTTCATCGGGGTTATTAACCCAAATTCTTTTGATTCTCATAAATTCATATTGACGACTACGGACTACTTGTACAAGGTGGACGAAGCGATTCTTACTAAACATGCCACCACGAGACGTTGTAATTAAATTCCTTGAGGACCATATTATAACAAGATTTGGAATGCCTAATTCTATTGTCAGTGACAATGGTAAAGCATTTATTTCTACGCAATTTGCAGATTGGGCATATGATAACAAAGTGAGCTTAAAATTTGCATCCAATTATTATCCTCAAGGAAATGGTTTGGCCGAATCTTCAAATAAGAATTTGTTGAATACCATTAAGAAGTTGCTGGAAAAGAACCCTCGGGACTGGCACAGCCAATTGAAGTTTGCCCTTTGGGCAAGATAGGACCGAGTGAAAGAATCCATAGGGAATACTCCCTATCATTTGGTCTATGGGCAAGACCCGATATTTCCTGCAAATTTGAAGTTGCAGACCTTACATTTCATACAAGAGTACTTGGGGACGAGATGATCAAGTTGAAGCCGGGTTAAGTCATTTGCTGCACCTTGATGAAAAGAGAGAAGAAGCCATGAATCACATGAATAAACACCAGGAAGTTATCAAAAGATGGTTTGACAGAAGGGCCAAAGTTAAATCATTCAGAATTTCAGATTTGGTATTACTATGGGACAAAAGACATGAGGAAAAAGGGAATCATCAAAAGTTTGATTGTCTTTGGTTAGGCCCATATCAGATTTCGAAGATTCTTGGGAAGAATACCTTCGGGCTAAAAACTTTAGAAGGGAGAGATTTCATGCTACCGGTTAATGGGCAGATTTTAAAGCATTATTTTAGCCCTTAGGTTGTGAGATTTTGATATTATTCTTTCGGTTTTGGTGGGGATTTTCAGTTTTTGTTTTTATTGTTTAGGATTGTTAGTCTAGCTAGGATTTTGGTTGTGGATTTGATTTCAATTGACATGTTTTGTTAATTTTGATAAAAATATATATATATATATAAAGATAAAAAATTGGGATGTCAACTTATGCTTAAGGTTAGGAGAATATGAAATATTGGAATTGTCCTGTAAAAGCTCCACAAGTAACACAAACATCTTAAGTTATATTGTTTGATTTTGTGATGCATGAAAGAGTCAGTTTTGCATGACAAATCATTTCATTTGCAATTCAAGAGATAATGCATTCATGTTCCATCTCACCTTACATACATTTCATCTTAGTTGCATATGCATCTTAGGTACAAATCATTAAAGTATGTCAAATCCTCTTAGGGTTGTGTTATAACATAAATGTAAGAAAAATCCTAAGGTTGGAAACTGAGTCTTGAGATATCTAGAACCAAGCACGTCTCATACATTAAAAAGGATCTTGAGCAAAATGATCAAAACCTAACTTGGAGGAAAAGGTTGGGCGAAAGAAGTTTTTCATGTCTATCCTATTATGCAACATGATCCTTAAAACAGTGGTTTTGACCACTTCCATAGAGCTTAAAGCCTAAAATCGGAGTAGTAAGGATAGGGTTAAATCCTCATCGAACTTAGGTTGAGGATCCAATTCCCCAAAGCTTTGATTTGACCCACATGGAGTAGTAAGGATAGGGCATAAATTCTCATCTCGCTTAGGTTGAGAATCTGATTCCCCAAAGCTCTTATGTCTCATTTCATAATAAATCTAAAGTTTGGATTGGAAGGATCGTACTACTTGTCCTCTGCAAAGGATGGGTAGTCATCCCCAAGGTCTAAGCAACAAAATTAATATTTTCCATTTACATCTAAAGTTTGGATTGGTGGGATCGTACTACATGTCCCTAGCAAGGATGGGTAGTCATCCCTAAGATCCAAGAAGTAAAAATAAATTTTTCCCATCTCATATTTATATTGGACTGGAAGGATTGTACTACTTGTCCTCTGCAAAGGATGGGTAGTCATCCCCAAGGTCCAAAGAAATGAAGATAAGTTTTGGATTGTGGGGTAAGATATGCCCATGCATGGCAACATGTCTTGTCTAAAAAACAAGACCACTGATTGTCCAAAGGGTTAGACTAGCATGACCATTTCTTCCATAATTGGTTTAATTATTTTGCTCAAAGTGAGGTAATGAACTCTAAATCAGAATAGTAAGGATAGGGTTAAACTCTCATCTCGGTTGGTTGGGAGTCTGATTCCCCAAAGTTCTGATTTCACATTCACTTGCACATGGGTTCAAGATAGTAGGGACTCATAACCAACTTTGGGATATAATAAGGCAATTAATTAGTGGATCCTAAGAGGGTTTGGCAATCTTGAATGTTTGTACATGATACTAGAAGAAAGACTATGCATTTTATAAAAGCAAAATCTCCTAGCATATTCATTAGGTTACACAAATCATTCACAATCTCACATATGCATCCATGCAAAACTGACAATGGAGTGTGGATCAATTTCAAATGATAGGGAAAGAAATTCATTGCACACACTGAGCTAATACTTGATGATTCTGATGATTCATGTACTTCTGATCTTTGGGCATTTGTTTATATTGCTTATGTGCTAACACATGATTTTGAGTTTGTGCTATGTTTCAGATTGGGTTCTCACTTAAAATGCTCAAGAGCATTTTACAGTAGAGTCGCCATTTGTTGTGGCTGATCCACAACACACCCCAAAATTGGGGACCCACCTTTTTGCAGGCTTGCGAAGAAAATCTCAGTGACCCAGATGCTAAAAATGAAGAAAAGAGGAAAAAAATGCACAAGTGTTGAAAGTGTCGCGAAATCGTGACATGTCACGAAATCGTGACCTGTCGCGCCATCACTGTCGAAAAATAGAAAAATGTCGCGATATCGCGACATGTCGCTCCATCGCTGGCAAAAATGAAAAGTTGTCGCGATATCGCGACATGTCGCTCCATCGCAAAATGAAAAAGTGTCACGAAATCGTGACATGTTGCTCCGTCGCGGCCGAGAGGAGAGAGAAAGGCAAAATGAAAAGTGTCACGAAATCGCGACATGTTGCTGCAGAAGTTGTACGGATGAAAATAGCATAGCGATTCCGCGACATGTTCTTTTCCGCAAACAACAAGGATAGCCCGAAGCAAGATAGCGTAGCGATTTCACAACGTAAAATTGGCAAAGTGCACAAGAGTGAAAAACGTAGCGAAATCACGACAGATTGCGGGCGAAGAGGCATGAAGTGAAAATGGTCACGATATCGCGACAGAAAGCAACAAAGCACGTCGAAGTGAAGAAACGTAGCGAAATCGCGACAAGAAGCAGCCATGGCGTACGGAGAAGAGAAACATCGCGAAATCGCGACAGCATTGAGCAAAGAGGTGCCGAGTGAAAAGATGTCACGAAATCACGACAGATTGCAGGTAGAAGGCATGAAACGAGAAATCGTCACGATATCGCGACATGTCGCATTTCGCGACTCAAGACCAAAGGTGTACGGAGCAAAAATGGTAGCGATTTCACGACGAAAGGGGAAGGTAGTGGAGGAGAAAGCGTCAAATGAAGGAAAATGGTTAAGAGAAAAAATTGATAAATCGGAAAGGAAAGGATGAAGAAAGGCATCGAAAATCGTGACGAGTTGCGTTTGGGAAGCCAAGAGTAGGATAAAGGATTTAAAAAATTGGCAAATGTACGAAGAGTAAAATGGTAGCATCGCGATTGAGTGAAAAGGCACAAGTGAAAAAGTCGCGAAATCGTGACAAAATCAGCAAAGATGCATGAAGACGAAAATCGTGTCAAATTACGAAGCATGAAAAGAAAAAGGTCAATCACAAAGAAGAAATGACGCATAAAGGTGCAAAAGCGTCGCGAAATCGCGACGAGTTGAGGAAGGAGCAAGAAGGAAATGTCGCGATTTCGAGGTGAAGTGGAAAAAATCGCGAAATCGCGACAGGTTGCAGCGGAGCATTCGAAAGTGAAAATTGTCGCGATTTCACGACGAAAAGCAGGCAAAGGGTACGAAATAGAAAGGTGTCGCGATTTCGCGACAGAAAGCTGCGAAAGAGGAAAAAGCAAATTGCGTAGCGATTTCGCAACGGGTTGTGGCCGAGAGTGTACGAAACAGGAAAGCGTCGCGATTTCGCGACATGTCATGTTTTCGTTGGGCAAGAAGGCAAGGAGGCTGCTAGGCGAAAAGCGTCGCGATATCGCGACCTGTCTCATTTTCGCGGCCGGGAAGGTGAACAGGCTGCATGCCGTTTTTGTCATGATTTTCGTAGAAAGACGTTACAGAAGGCGCAGAGAACGTGAGACACGTGGCATACAAGTGTCAGAGTTGCAGAAGCGTTACATGCAACGGAATATTTCAAACGTTTCGGCATAAAGCATGGAATAAAAGCAACGAAAAGGCGGGGAATTTGAAAAGCCGCATGTTGGAAGGTGAAACGAAGCGACACAGGGGGAACCGAAGAGCCGTTTCAGTGAGTATAAAATCAGAAGCACGGATTGATAGAAGGGTTGGAAATTGCTGCTTGCAGAGTTGCAGAGACAAGGGCTTCATGCCATTCTGGGCCTGCACTTGGGCAATTTCCTTCATTTGTTCTGGAATATTTAAGCCTGGAACATTCTGTAAATGTAATTGATACATCATTCTAATACAGAAATACAGAGAGTTGACATCTTATTGATAGGAAAGAAGGAGTCATTATGCATGCAAGATTTAATGTTTTATCTTTCCCTTTCAGATTTCTAGGCTTTTAGGTGAAGTTTAATGCAAATGTTTTTGGTTGCTTCATGCGAATGCCTAAAATCTAAAATTACAGTTAAGAAACCCCAGAAACCCGCACCTAGCTTATCTGGATTGTGCGAATTTGCAGGTTCAATAGGTTAGGTTGCATGCAGAAAACCTCATTATCTTCGGTTTTGTCAATTTGAGATGACAGCATTCTGGATGTAGTTTAGTTGTTCCTCTTTATTTGCATTTCTTTTTATTTCAATCTTTTATTTCATTCTTGTATTTTTTATAGTCATTTCAATAAATAGCTGAAAGCTCATCAAAATCCAAGATTAGAATAGATTTATTCATTTTGAGTCCATTGTAAATTCAAATTAAATAAACCACAGTGCCCCTTGTTAACATCCACTTGCAAACCCTAAGGTATTCCTAGCATTTCATTTGAACAACATCATTGGTAAACAAAGAATCAGCATAACAGGAACCTTGGAGAAATTACTTTCTTTGCAAGCAGAGGATTTTGGGACTCAGATCCTATCGGAGAGTGTGCTTTCACAATTGGGTGAAAACACCACTCAACAGACTGCAACTGCTAGCTATGATCAACATTCAAAATCCCAACGATAAATTTTGACCGCATGTGGACCACAAGGTTGACCCACGGTTCGCCAACTTTAAGAAAAAAAATTATTTTTTCTGAATTTTGAGGCATTTAATGCATTTTTGACCTGACTGATTGACAAATTTAATCTGTAGGCCTACATGATGACATGGTTTTGTAATTTTATCAATTTTTTACTGTGTATGATGATTTCTAGGTCATTTTTAAATGTTTTTACATGTTTTAGTTAGATTTTTCCTTATATTATGCTATTTATTCTAGAGATTGACCTCTAGAGATCAAGAACCTAACCTTATTAAGACTCTCCATGGAGATCTCACTGATGGTGAGTGATAGTGGTTCAGAGTTGTCAGCTTCAGCTACGTTCTGGATCTAGCCACCATTAGGGTATATCAATCCTATCTGACTGCATTGCCTGGGGTTGGAATGTGCAGACCAACACGTTTCACTTGCCTACAGGTGAAATGATAGTGACATTGGAGGATGTCTATAGGATCTTCAATATCCCCATTGATGGTGAGGCCATCATCTCCTCGACTTATAGTGCCAAGGAATCTATATTTGATGTTATATTTGGTGCTCGTAGTGAGGAGGCTTAGTGAGATATTGACCACAAAGGGTTCCACATTGGCTATTGGTAGGGAAGAATGTCTTCTCCATGCATAAGGCTATTTTCATGCACCTAGTGGTGCAATATGTGCTTCCAAACTCCTCAGGTGCAAGGATTCCATGGAACCTCTTGGCTACTATATGTAGAGTCGTACAAAGCTCTATCTACCAACCACTACTCCTAGCATGGGGAGAACTTTATTGGCTCAACTATACTGTGAGATATACCAGATCACCAACCAGAGCTACTGGGGGATCAACTACAATCTACTATTATAGATTTGGGGCTGGAAACATATCAGGATAGAGCGTCTTGGGGAGCTACCTGTACATATCATAGAGATCAATGATGAGCATCAATGCTATGCTACCAGCTAGCCTCAAAAGGAGGAGGGCTTCCATAGTAGGACCCATGCTGGTGATGTCCAAAATTACATCACATGATTTATAGGATTTGGGCCAGATGATATCGAGTGGCGGCCCTACATGAAGTGTCCTGACTGGCCTAAGTTTGGTGAGTGACTTAGATGGTTTCACCAGGACAGATGGTTGCTCATTCGAAAGGCTGAGATCTAGGAGTATCAATTTTTCTCTCGCATCCTGTGGTAGTTTGGTATGGTGCAGGACATCCTAGAGATCTCGTTTGTCTACAGGTGCCTGGCATTGGAGAGGGATCTATTGTGGATTCAACCTTCCGCTCTAGGGGATGCTCTTGATGATTTTTAGGAGACTGGGGTTGACAGAGCGATGACCACACCAAAGTATGATGGATGATGGTCTTTATTTTGTTGGTACAGGATAGGGCCTCTGGGCTACACTACAGATCAGGTAGGAACAAAGATGGATTCTAGTGGATGCAGGGTGCACCAATGAACAAAGGGTGGTTGGGGCATAAAGGCTATTGCTGAGGAGGCTCCCAAGATTGATTATGATGAGGAGGATATTGAGGAGGGTGAGGTCACTCCTAAAAATGTAGAGGGGCTACTCTTAGCATAGGTGGCTGACTTGCAAAGTCAGCTTGGATGATTCCAGACATAGTAGAGGGAGCGAGATACTAATATTGCTACTCTATAGGTGCAAATGATAGACAGAGATCATTGATTGATGTAGGTGGAGCAAGCGATTGCTATCCTGATAGCATGGGCTACCACTATAGAGACCCAGGTTGATGATCTCACTCATGCTCGTGACTTGGTGCAGGCACAGAGGGATGCAGTGGTGGCAGAGTAGGATCTACTTAGGGCACAAAGGGGGGATACCTCATCCTATCAGGTGATTATGGGGCCTCCAACAGCACCATCAATAGTACTACCAGGTGGATGGGATCCTATGGTAGAGATTTAGTGCATGCAAGGTTTGCTAATGATTGCTAATGATAGGCACGCATCGAGGGTTGCTTAGGTAGACAAGCTATTTGGCTATATTTAGATGTTGGGTGCAAAGTTTCCTAAGGATCCTATGCTGCAGAGTCCCAGCGGACTAGATCTTAGACTACAGGATAGTCCACTGCTAGCTCTAGCCATCTCATCCATAGAAGCGAGAGGACACACAGGTCCTCTAGTACACATGGCAAAAAAATTCATACCAGGACCAGGGAGGTAGGGCAGTCTACTGCAGCATCCATTCATAGGTCTTGACGAACAGAGGTGCCCATCATACATGGGGTAGTTGTCTGAGTGCTAGGCCTCTTCGGTCTAGGCGATACTTAGGGCTCACAGTAGGATCCACAACAGTTAGTAGGGCAGCAGGCAGAGTAGTCTCTTGAGCACAAAATTGAGGGAGGTAGTGAGAGCTCTGGTATAGGGGGAGCAGATCAGAGCTAGAGCTCTACTGTTGCAAGATACTTTTTTGGTATACCTCATTTTTGGTGTAAGGTAAAGGACCTACACATTTGTAGCCTACGGGTATTTTTGTACTCTTGATGTACTCTGAGAGAAACATATTTATATGATATGATCATTATTATGGCTCATTTATTGTGTAATAATTTATTTTTGATTTTATGTTTATGTGATGCACATGGGTGCAATGCTTATATTATGATGATCTTGTATGATGTGATGTATGGATGACATGCACTAGATAGCTATTTGATTTATGATGATGATATGGAGTGATCTAGATGCTTAGATGTGCTTTTTGATGTATGCATATGGATGCGATGTTTTTCTCTTAACGTATATTTGATATTGCTTTATTGTATGCATTAATGTATGTAATGATTTATTTACACGATGCTAATCTAATGTAAATGGACCTGTATGCTTTAATCACTTAAAACATAAAGAATTAATGCAAATATGTTTATCAATCTAATGGATGACACCACAAAATGTATAAAAATCATGAATGTAATTGAAAATACTTAAAATAAGAATGTAATCAATTAATCACCCATATATGAAATGCAATGGTATGCAATGTTTACGATGCGAATGATTTAATGTGTCATTCATTTTTATTTTGCAAATTTGAAAAATGTGCATGATATAGTCAGTGGTCGTCTAAATATTATTGCTAATATTCATCCGATATCTATCCTATATGTTGATTGTGCTTTATATAATAATGTATCATGGGTTTGATACTTTGCAATTTGATGATTTATATGGTTGCCATTTTTGACACTTTGTTGCTATGGGAGAAATTTTTGAGGTTTTCCATGAGACTCAAACACCCTAATAGATTTATCAAAAGTTTCATACTAACCACACTAGACTTCTGAGATAAAAGGATTTTGATAGGATAGCCCCTACCTGTTCATTATCCTTGTGTGCAAATGAATATTTTAAGATAATACACGTGCATTCCCCGATGTAAAGCATGATTATTTTAGCCCATTTTTAAGATAGGGGTTCCACAAATGTCTTATCCAATATCAAGTTTATATTTTAGTTAGACTAAGCCACTAGGAAATGCAGGACACCTGAAGCTAGCTCTTCCACATTCAAAAATTGGTCTTGTTCATAAGCGAGATGCTAATACGTCAGACATATCATCATGCGTAAGGTACATTAGTGTTGAAAATTCTAGGGATTCAGGATCATTCCTTTCTATCTTTCAATTTTTGGGATACATGCTCATATGTAGTGAAGCAAGGGAGTCGATTCCATATTATTTTTGAACTGTCTTTGGATCTTCATTTGATATCTCTTCGAACTAGATTTTGGATCTTCATTTGATCTTCACTCAAACTTTTGATTTATGATCTTCATTTGATCTTCACTTTTGAACTTCACTTTGAAATTTGATTTAAGCCTATTTTTATGATCTTCACTTTTCGGCATTTACATTTGATAATTTTCTTCAAAAAATTTCCTTTGGGATGATTTACTTAGAAAAAATGTTTCTGGTATATCGATTGAGAATATCGATCTTATGATATCAATATGGGATATCACTCTAGGGAGTCGATCTATGATATTGATCTAGGGTATCAATCATGAGGATTGATGTGGGATATCTCTTTGGGATATGCTCATTTTATCATAAGCAAGGGATTCTGAATAAGGAACTAACCTGTCCTTTTGCCAACTACCAAAATTTACCATACCATCCAGACAGAGGGATAAACAAGAATGACTCTTTTCATTTCAGGATACTACTTCATGGCTTTCATATTCCCTTGGTCCTTGTTAGGATTTTTTTAATTTTTTTATTAGTGATAGACTTCTAATATTCTAAGGGCTATACTAACTGAACCTTAGCTACAAAAGCAAAGAAATATTTCTACCAACTCTTGATAAGACCACTAGGTATGACTAAGTGACCGGGAAACCCTAGTATATCTCCATAGCAATGTTATAGGTTGTGTTGAAAAACACAATTACTCATATGAATGATGGATTGTGATAAATGCAGAGATGCATGATTTAAACACAAACATGGCATCGTTTGTAAGACTGAAAAATACAATGCTTTATATTATGGAATGCAACAAATGACGAATGCCTATATGCAATGCAATAATGCAACACATGCATGAGTGAATGTAAAATGAAAATGCAAATGCAAATGTTTTTGGATTTTATGCTTTACCAAAAAAAAATTGGATTTTATTGATTTTATAATTTTTTATGAGTTTTTGAACCTCATATCTGACCAAACAACGAGTACATACCTCTAGAGCCTTTAGATTGACCAAGCAATTTTTAGAAATCCTTGGAGCTTGTGGGATTGACCAAAAGGATTATGGGTACCTTTGGGGCATTTTTGGATGACCAAGTGATTTTGAGAATCCTTGGAGCCTTTGGGGTTGACCAAGCAGTTTTCATAAACTCTTGGTGCCTTTTGCACTTGATCAAAGGGGTAACAAATGCCTTTGGAGCTTTTGTGTTGACCAAGTAGTTTTTCAAAAACTCTTGGTACATTTTTGACTTTTACCAAAGGGCTAATAGATGCCTTTGGAGCTTTTAGGATGACCGAGCGATTATAAGCAAATCCTCGGGGCTTTTAACTAACACGACCAAGTGGTTTTAGGAACCCTTGGAGCCTTTTGGGATGATCAAGCGGTTTTGACCAAACCCTCAAAGCTTTTGAGGTTGACCAAAGGGCTTACAAATGCCTTTGGAGCCTTTTGAGGTTGACCGAACCACTTATGGGAGTGTTTGGAGCTTTTTAACTGACTTGACCAAGCGGTTTTCAGGAACCCTTGGAGCCTTTTGGGAAGGGCATGCCACCCTATATACCCTCATTGAGTGTACCATTTGACAATGGTGAGGGAGGGGCAATATCTCTAACATCCTCATTTTTCCTTATCGAATGTGGTGTGGTTGGTGGGAAAGGTATGCTACCTTGAAGACCCCCAGCGTGCATGCTATTTACTAAAAAGTAATCATCCTGTTTAGGAAGAGTGACAAAAATCAACTCCCCCAGGTGAATATTGGACCTCATTGGTGCACCTATGCTTCGACACGGGTCAACGAGAGAGCCATCCTTGTGAATCTCATCCCATTATACTAGGTCTTTGACGACCCTCTTAAATGATTGACAACTTCAAATGTTGTGTCCATGCATTCGATGGTACACACAAAAGGGACCCTTATCAGGTGACCTAGTCTCGGATGCCCTACGCTTAAATTCAGGCAACATGAATGCTTGTGCCTTGTGTAACTTTTGAAACAAAGTTAGAGTAGTCATCTGGAATGAAACTACTCATTGCACTGGCCTATTGGGCCTACGAGGCGACTGACAACTCTGAGGTTGCTTTTAAAGAGGTGTAACCTCCACTTCATCATATTAGGGCACTCTAAGAGAACCATCTACATGGTAAACCCCCTTATCTATCAAATTTTGCACCACACTCTTAAATTCATGATAATATCGAATGCCATGACCCTCTATTTTATGGTAGAGACAATAGTGATGCTCCATGTAACCCGTAGGTTTAACTCTATTTGGGTTCAAAGGAATGACATTAGGCAAGGTGATGACCTCAGCCTCTTGCAACTTTTGAAAGATATCAGACATAGAATCTTGTAACAAAGTCTCATTATGATGTGACTATTTTGGTATCTTGCTCTGCATTGGCTTGCTTTGAGAATCCAATGGTTGGATCAGCCGCATGGGCTTTTGCTTCTGCTGAGGCTTTTCTTGTACTTGCATAGGAAGCGATTCGTCCTCAAGAAAGGGTTGATTTTGTAATTCCATATTTTCAATCTGGTTCTTGATAAAATGTAACACTTTATCATGCTCATCCATTCGATGCTCCATCCATTCTAGATGGCTAAATATGGTTTGCAATACTGATAAATAATTCATGTGTATTTCTAGTGATTGATTTGAAATACCTTTGTCATTCGAAGTAAATAGAAAAGCAGATGCTATGGATCCATTAGGTAATTACAAATCACCTATTTCCTTCACTTGAGTTGATGTGGATGTTTCTTGATGATACATTTCATCAATGTTATCCACATGCTCATGCATATGACTCAGATCAAGCTCTTATTTCACTTCATTGTGTTGAACTATGTCACTTTCAATACCCCAATCTGATGTGTGGAACCTACTTGTTTGTGCTCTCAATATGGTGCCATGAGAAATGAGTCAGGAGTGACTAATTTCAAAAGTTTTGGCCCTGGCAATGTGGAAAAACTAATGGGTTGCCCCATATCCTGCTTTATGTGATTAAGAATCACTTGATCATCTAGCCTAATGTCGACCATCTCCACAAACTCATTAGACAACTCTAAAAATTCATGTGTCATGGGTACTTCGTCAACATACTGAGGTTGCTCTATTTCAGTTGTGATAACTGGACCTTTCTCATGCTGACATGATGTCTCCGGGATAGGATCCGTAGGTGGGGACTCGATGAAAATCTGATCTAAATCTTTAGTGGACTCTATGGTGGGAAGCATCATAATACTAGACTCTATAAGCTCTTCGTATTCACCATAGTCCTTGTAAGAACTATATGGTGTCATGATGGATGAAGAGGGTGTGATACACTCAGGTGCATCCATGACCATGCTAGGTTATTCCTCCTTGATAGGAGTGTGAAGATCCTCTAATGATACCTCCAAAGAGGTTGTGAGCAACTCCATAAGGGCATTCATTAATCCTTCCCTGGTAAGCCATGTCAAGAGTGTAGGGGTTGTAGGTGACTCTACAAGTGATAGCGGTGGGGATGGTAATTCCAACACCATTTGTGAAGTTGCATCTATACTTTGGATAGGCTCATCCAATTGGGCTTGTAGATGCATAGGCATATCACCTGGTTCCTACTGATTATCTTCAAACTTATAATACTTGAAGGGATCTGGGACCACTTCAACTACATAAAATTCACCTCCATGGGTGTACTTAAGGCACTGATACACTATTGATGGTATGCACTCCATGGATTTTATCCACGGTCTACCAAGCAACATATTATACTGTCTTGATCCCTCTAAAACGTAGTACAATGTAGGAATAATATTTTGTCCCACCTTGATGGGGAGGACTATTGTGCCTAATGTAGGGTATTCCACATCATTAAAGTCTTGCAATATGAATTTTTTTTTCTTTATGTGAGAAAGTGAAATTTTGAGATGTTTGAACGCTGAGGTGGTAATGATATTAATCGATGATCCTATATCTACTAGCACTTGCTTATACGTAATCTATTGTATCCTCACTATGATATGCAATGGAGGATCAGATTACCTGATAGGGATAGGTTTGACTTCTTGTTTATGGAAAGTAATCATAGTTTCCTTATATGGTGGAATATATTGTATATATCCCAAGGATTATGGCGACTTTCAAGCGTTGATACTGCTCCACATGTCGAACTTGGCTAATATCAACCTCACGCTTAAGCATGGGATTCCTATATGTCTCTTTTTATTGCTCTTTGATAACCCTTGACATGTCTATCTATATATAAGCATGGATATCTACTTGCTTAAGTGGCAACTCTTGACGATGCACTAGGTGCGTCATGTTGACTTGTTGCCTAAACACTCTAGGTATAAGCTTATTTTTGGGAATTACCTCACATGATTGTTCCTCATGTAATTTCTATTGGTAAATCCTCTCTTCATGCCTTTGGAGCTCATCCACCCTTTGTTGATTCACTCTCTTTCTCTCTGTGGAATCAACGCTGACGGTGTGCTTCCTCCAATTGATCTTGGAGTAGTTGCCTCTCATGGGTTGCATGAGACTCAGATTCCCTATAGGACTAAATTTTGGAGTACGATCCATGAATCTCTATCTCCCCAAGCAGAGACCTAGTGACTTGGGTTCTCACCATATGTGAAGAAACCCTATGATCTATATGGATGAAACCCCTGCGTGATGAAGGGAGCTTGTGATGACTATTAGAATATTGTGCTAGGAGGATTGGATCCTCAGGTGCACAATGGGTGTGATACCTATCAAGGAGGTGTACGAGGTTATAAATATCCTCAGGAGAGCATTAGGAGTATTCAGAGCCCCTCTATGAATTCTCTGACTCATTAGCTCATGATTGAGCTCTATTATGCCTAGTCGTCATGATGAACTGACTATAAAAGACTCGAGAGGTTTCCTCTCTTACTAAAAATTAAGGCCTCAAGGAGGGCCTTATCTTGATTCATTAATCAATAAAGAAACATACAAAGTAAACAATGTTATTATCTCCTTTATATTTTAAAAGTCAAGCCCTAAACTGTTTGATGTGTTTTAAATATCTCTTGTATCAGTTGTAGAAACTCTTATCATATTTTGGAAAACTTGTTGGATTTTATTCTTGGTTTAATGGATTTCACATGTACGCTCGTAGCTCGACAACTTGGCTATGAACTCCAAGTCACGTAAATACCCCGTGTGTGGTAATGAAGACCACACGCGGACAAGGAGCACAGGTCCTACCAGATCCTCACCCAATATCACCCCAATCAATGGTATACCCTCCAAAGAGGAGTACATGTAATTTTTTTGGGCTACAGATGGTTCTTGGATCTGATATTGGTCTATATATCAAGGGTTCATAGGATTTGGGCCAATGGATGGAAGTTACACCCACCATCGTTGAACCCTACTAGTGGTTGGATGTCAAGCCCAAATCACTAGCATTTAAGTGTTTCGTGGTGTGTGTGGTTCCTTTTAATGTACATAAAAGAAATGTATCATATAGCACACATGCTCATTTTATAAATGCTATTCATATGAAAGACATTTCAAATTTAGAAAATGCAAGCTACTCTAGATTTTCTTTAAGACTATGCACATTATGATGCTAAATGGACACTAATCGGGCCTCACACGTTCAAATCATCAATACATCTCTATCAAGCACGTTGTAGCCTAGGGTGGACTGCAATCAGAGGTCCACTATTCCCAACAATGCCTTTCTAGTGAAAGCAAAGTATGAAAGCATATTAGGACAATTGATTTACCATTTTTTTAGTTATTTTCCTAATTTGCATTTGAATTTGACCTACTGTAAAAACATAGAGAACAAAAAAGTGATAGAGGTATGGAAAAAGGACCTACCTCATGTCCTGCACTATCTAAAGTTCTAAAAGTGGCTATTTATGTTGTCAACAGGAAACTGCAGGTCTGACCTACAATTTTGACTGTAAACCATGCCTTGTACTTGCGGTTCAGTTGTTGGGCCACAACTGATAGCTACAGTTTGTACCTGCAAATGCAAAATCCAACAAAGCATAGTTAGATCCTAAAAATATGGGGTGCCACCATGATCACCTCTATAACCACTAGAAAGGGTCACACATGATGGTGTATCCTATTGTGATAAATGGTAAAGATATAGCATGCATACAAGAAAATGAAATTGAAAACAAATGAAACAAGAAAGAAAACACTTTATTCCATTGTATTCAAAGCCAAAATCTAATTACAAGTACGTCCCTCTTAGGGATATTCATTTTGATACAATATTACAATAGGAGTGCACAATTTTTTTCCCTCTTAAGGGTAGGTGTGATTTCCAAATGCCTTTCAGAATGGCACGAAATGCTCTAGGGTGGAGATACCCTCTTCTTCACGATGGGGAAGGAAACTTATGGTTTTCTCTCCTTGAAACTGTTCCATACGGTCAATAAACAACACAAAAATTTCAAACAGATAGGCAGCCTCTCATGATGAGGCCCTTTTAGGTAAATTGCATAATGACACCATTAACATGCATAATCAAGAAAACGTAAAGAATGCTTCTAAGCTATTCAAAGTGAATCAAGATTCATGTAATAGCATAAATGAAAGTAGCAGCTACACTATGTATGGATCATATATGAAAAGTGAAGCATAAACATGCATAAAGAAAGCATTTAAGTCCTAATTGAAGCATAAGCATAAAATATAAATATAACCTAGTTCTATGGTCAAAAGTCTTCTAAAATGCTATTAAACCAATAAAAACAACTAATCTAACCTAATTAGCTAGACATAAATGGAAATAGGAAGGTGGTTATACCTTTGTTGCAAATTGCAGATCTGGTGCATGGTCTGCACTGTAAACTGTGACTGACAACCACGGTTAGCACTCTGATAGGTTTACCCTCATTTCCAAGGGCAGTGGGCTTAACCTCCTTGTTCAATTGATGTTCAGGGTCACCTTCAGTATCCTTATGATAGATTTTGCAGTCAAATCACTGTGATGGGCCTTCATTTGCCCGAATTTGTGTTTCTTGATCCTCCTAGGCTCCTAGGGCTCCCATGGCAAACTGATCATTGGATGATTATCAAAGTAGCCTTCGAATGCAAAAATTCAATATGCAATCTGATAGGGCTTCACTGCTCGCTTGATCACTTCATAATTACTTGATAATTCATCAACACTTCGCTATACAAATTATGCCCTAAGACTTGGGGTGGCTTCTTGGAGAAGCCAAGATCAAGAAGGGGTGGTTAGGATAGTTGGAATGGAAGATTTCGCCCTCTAACCACCTTCTTCTAGATCCAATGGTCATTTCAAATGATTTGGCTTGGACTGAAGGCCAACTGAACTTTAGTTAAGACCGCAGGTCACATCTGCGGTCTAGATTGCAAACTGCAGGTGTCAACTGCAGTTCAGTTGTAAATTGTAGGTCTGGACTGTGGTTCAGACTGATTAGGCTAAGGATCCCAAATTGAGTGGTTAGAACCACTGCTCTATCTTGAAGTCTATCCAAGATCTTCCATATGGTCTTGTAGCATGTCCATATGAGTAGTCACCCTCGACATGATGCATTTTAGATGTCTACAATCTTATAATCTAATAATTTACCCAAGGTGATACATTGTCGTGTACCCTAATAATGTAATATAATATTTTAAATAATTTATAAATATTGACTTGTATTCTTGGTTGCATCAATTTATGTTTAGAGAAGAGGACATCCACAAGATTAATTTTTTACACTCATGAGGGTCATTATGAGTTATTAGTCATGTCATTTAGTCTAACTAATACTCCTTCCACCTTCCAAAGCCTCCTAGATTTTGGATTTTGTTCTTTTCTCAATAAGTTTATAATAGTCTTATTTGATGATATCTTAGTTTATAACAAGTCATAGGAAGCTCATTTAATTCATATGGACCAAGTTCTCCACCAAGGATCCTAATAAGATCAAAACCATTCATGATTGACCCCTACCAAAATCCCTCAAGAAACTTCATGGATTTTTAGGTCTAACCAGATATAGGAAATGTTTCTATGACTATGGTAAAATTATCTCTCCACTCACCACTCTCACTAATAAGGATTCCTTTGTTTAGTCTAAACTTACTTTCCAGTCCTTCCATTCATAAAGGAGGCTATGTATACCATCCCTATTTTGGCTAGTCATGATTTTAGAAAATATTTTATCATTGAATGTGATACTTAAGGCATATTTATTGAGTTGTTTTTATGTAGAATAGACATCCATTATTCTTTGAAAGAAAGTGTCTCCGACAAGAATATGGTTTGATCCACTTATTAGGAGGAAATATTAGTCGATTTGCATGCCATGAAGAAATGGAAACCTTATTTTTTGGGATGACACTTCATCATCAAGACCGACCATAGTAGCCTTAAGTATTTCCTAAAATATTTTCTCTCATGCCCAAAATAGAATAAATGGATTTCAAATATCTTTGGATATTGTTGAGAAGCAACACACCCCCACTAAAAAATGAAATTCCATCCTTTGAAAATATTTAATTTTCATTTTTTTGCAGGGACCCTCTTGATGTTTTTCGGGTTTTAATTCCAAATTTTGCTTGCATCCTTTTTCAAACTTCGCCTACATCAAAGTGTCCAAGTAGACTTGCATATGGCATTGATTTCAATTTAGAAATAGTAGTTTCTATTTATGGCCATCAAACTTCTAAATGCATTTTCCATTAATTCATGATGAATTTTAAAGTTTCGTTTGTAGATTTGGATACCTTTTGGTATTTTTTAGATGCTTGTAAAGTTTCATCAAATTCTGGGCACTTTGAATTTTTGTCATTTTTCTACACCATGTGAAGCTGATAATTCTTAAGCAATTTAAAATTCATTTTTCAAATGTTAAAATTATTTATGAGTAAGGAAGATCCTTCACCAATATGTAAAAATGTAAAATATAGATGGACAAAGTCATTGGAGTCAACCTACAATTTTTGGAGAATTTGCAAAGTGAAAGAAAAGCTTGAGGGACATGTCGCGATATCGCGACATGTCCATTTTCGGACTTGTCTCATTTTCGTGAGGGCACAAGCTTGGAAGAAAATATTGAGGGAAATGTCACGATATCGCGACATGTTCCATTTTCAGACTTGTCTCATTTTTGCGAGAGCACAAACATGGAAGAAATGAAGTGAGGGAAATGTCGCGATATCGCAACATGTCTCATTTTTGTGAGAGCACGAACAAGGAAGAAATGAAGTGAGGGAAATGTCATGATATCGCGAAATGTCTCATTTTCGTGAGGGTGAAAGCTTGGAAGAGATGAAGTGAAGGAAATGTCATGATTTCGCAACATGTTCCATTTTCACGAGGGCGAAAGCTTGGAAGAGATGAAGTGAAGGAAATGTCACAATTTCACGACATGTTCCATTTTCACGAGGGTGAAAGCTTGGAAGAAATGAAGTGAAGGAAATGTCGCGATTTCATGACATGTTCCATTTTTGCGAGGGCAAAAGCTTGGAAGAGATGAAGTGAGGGAAATGTCACGATTTTGCGACATGTTCCATTTTTGCAAGGGCGAAAGCTTGGAAGAGATGAAGTGAAGGAAATGTCGTGATTTCGCAACATGTTCCATTTTCGTGAGGGCAAAATCTTGGAAGAGATGAAGTGAGGGAAATGTCGTGATTTCGTGACATGTTCCATTTTCACGAGGGTGAAAGCTTGGAAGAGATGAAGTGAAGGAAATATCATGATTTCACATGTTCCATTTTCGCGAGGGTGAAAGCTTAGAAGACATGAAGTGAAGAAAATGTCACGATTTCGTGACATGTTCCATATTCGTGAGGGCAAAAGCTTGGAAGAGATGAAGTGAAGGAAATGTCATGATTTTATGAAATGTTCCATTTTTGCGACTTGTCTCATTTTCGTGAGGGTGCAAGCTTGGAAGTAATGAGACAAGGTTCAAGTCTGTTCTAATTGCTCTATCCTCACTGTGCAAGCTAGGCTGCTGGTGAGAGATACCAGTTGACATCGACTTCCCTTCTATTTATGATTTTCTTTCAGATCTATGTTATCTTTGTCTTATGCTCTTAGTAGAAGGTGATCTTAGAAATCTGGACACCTTCCTCTTTGATTGGTTTTATCGTGAAGCTAAATAGTGTAACTGAAATTGGTAGTTTTGATTTTGCAACTAAGTTAGATAAGCTTCTCTTTTTTGCCCTACCCTACTCTCTCTGTTCCACCATTAAATGATCCATTTTTATTTTCTTTTAAATTTGTCTTTTATTTAATCTACTAAAGCATAAAGAGCTATATCAAAGAACTCATTGTAAATCCGATTGTCAACAAAGATAACAACCCCTAAACATTATTGAACGAAGGTCGAACCCATTGTAAGGTAACATATAGTCTACTTGAAACTATTCCAGAAGCGAAAAAGAGTGAATAGCCATTCGACCCAACTCTGTAACTCACACCTTGGATAACCAGCAAGATCCTAAAGTGAGTGGGATTTATCCCATATAAGTGTTATTGGTATTTTATGCTCATTCTTCACGGGGTGTGTATGAAAGACGAACCAACATTTAAAATTGGTGCTAGAAGGAGGGCCAACCGAACTCCGTTCATTATTTGTTAAGGATTGTAAGTTGCTTGTGTAGAGTTGGATTCTACCTATAGAGTAACCAGGTCCCACTCCAGAGCTGGAGAGCTCCTTGTGCCTGAGTTGGAAACCCCAAGGAGAAGTAGCCTTAGAAGGGCCAAGTCTTTGTCCAGCATAGTTTTATCACCACTTGTAGTTCCTCCAACTGCAACTCAAAATATTATCGTTAATCGGGTAGTGATGGCAAGCTGGTTGGGTTCCACTACTTTGAATATCCCTGGAGTAGCGCATGATTTACCAAGAAATCCTGAGAAGTATCTTCCTACCTACAAACATGATGGAATCAGAACAACAGAAGAACACCTAGTGGCATTTAAAAATGCTCTAAAGTTGTTGAATGTGCAGCATGAAGATGTGGCTTGTAGGTTATTCCCATTCACTCTCCAGGAGGGAGCATACGACTGGTTTTTGAATCTTACTAATGACTCTATTACTAGTTGGAATGACCTGGAGAAAATTTTTGTATCACAATTTGGTGAAGTGATTGACCCCAGTGTGTTATATCAATAGTTTTCCAGCATTAAGAGAGAAATCAATGATATTGTCAGATCTTTCAACGTCAAGTTTCAAAAAGCTTATGGTAGATTGACGGGTCATTATGTGCCAACTGCAGATCTAGCATTGGAAATTTTCAAGAATTCCCTAGATCCAGGTGACCTCTGTTTTCCTGAAGAGAGATGCTAATATTACTAATCTAACAGAGGCTTATAGAGAAGCTTTGGTTCTTGAAAGACAATTGGGACCTCAACCTTTGAATGCTCCTCTAATTCCCTTTGTTACACAAAATACCCCTATTTTGAATCCCATCCCACATCAAATGATGTTGCCAGCATACCAAAATCCACCAATAGGAAATCCATTGGCTGTAACACATGTTGAACATGTACAGAATACAGAGAAAGAATCTGATAAAACAAGAGTTGAGGAAGTCTCAAATATGGTCCAAAAGTTGGCAAATGACTTTTTGAGTTTCAAAAGGCAAGTGTCCACCGGGGAAAACTCAAATAGATTTTCTTATCAATAGAATAGATTCACTAGACCACCATATGAACCCAACAAGGATTATAAAGGTAAGGGACATGAAGTGAATATTTGTGACTTGGCTTTGCCCAACTGGTGCAGGATACATGGAACATCTCAGCACGGGGAATTGGATTGTTTGGAGTTTTGCAATGCCTTTGAAGCTCTATCTGGTGAGTTGGTTTTTCTTGAAAATCAAAGAAATGTTGATGGTCCAAGTTCATCCAAACATAGTGCAGCTATGGTGTTAGATTCATTCACTTTTCCAGATGAGTCAGAAAATGTCATGGAGATACCTATGGATGAAGTGCAAGCTTTTCAACAGTATAGAAGGGACAACTACAATCTCAAGAACAAAAATTCGGAGCCTAATACTACGTCTACACCTCCGAATAACTCCCATAATGTTCCTCCAGATCCATCTCCAAATAATAACCCACCTCCACCCAAGGGAGGAGATCCAAGAGTACCAGATAGATTTGTTGCTCCACTCAATAAGGGATACAATATAGTGGAGGATATGAAGAAGATCAAGGCTAACATCACTCTTCATGAGTTGGCTCAAATTACTGAACAAAGGGATAATTTGATTAAGACATACTCTGAGCCTACCGCCAAACCTCTAGAAAAGGGGAAGAAGATAGCAAATGCAAATATGGCCATGTATAAAGAGAAGACTGAAGTTTCGCCTTTCCTGCTAACTGTCTCGTATATTTGGAAAAAAATTACACAACTTTCTGGTGGATTCTGGTGCTTCAGCCAATGTCATGCCTCTAGCCATTTGTCAACAGTTGGGTTTAACCCCTATGAAGTCTGAGAGAAGAGTCATCCAATTGGATAAAACCGAGGTTAAGGTGGTAGGTGAACTTCAAAGTATACACATCCAACTAGCATCTGAGCCGAGAGCACAACACAAAATTGACATTCAAGTGGTAGATATTCCTATGGGATACGGAATGCTTCTGAGCAGAGATTGGTCAAAGTCTTTGAATGGGTACTTGGCGATTGATTTTTCACATATGTGGTTGCCCTGGAAAGGTGTTGCAAATCAGTTAAGAATCGAAAGAGAACCTAGATATAAACACGTGATCACTGAGTATAATGCCAAGAATGAGATCGTTAATCTTATCGATGTAGATATCGAGGTTTATAATTTGACAACTGCACAAAAGGAGAAACCTATTAAAGCTCATCTTGATCATGATAATGAAGTTTGGATGCTTCATGTTGATGGAGCCAAGTCTAAGCAAGGTTCTGGTACAGGGGCCTGGTCTTATAAAGACCTAAAGGTTTTTTATCCAAAATTTTACACCCATATAAAACCCTTAAAGGAGTTCTGCAAACCCTTTCGATAGAAACAGAGGCATGTCAATGCTTTGTTGGAACCCCTCATCAAGAAGTTTGCTCTAGAAAAACCTAGACAATGGCACACATTATTAAAGTATGCACTTTAGGCTGACAAGTTAAGACATAAAGAAGCCCTTAAGACTTCCCCATTTGCTTTGTTGTATGGTACTCAGCCCATCGTTCCTATTTCTTTAAAATTGCCTACTTATCAATTTGGTTTAGATTACTTTGATGATCATGTAGAAGCAGAATCTCATGTGTTGGACTTAATTAATTTGCAAGATGAACGACTTCAAGCCTTGGAGCATTTTAGTCGACACCAAGAGACAGTCAAGCACTGGTTTGACAAAAGAGCTAGAGTGAAGGCCTTCAAACTTGCAAAATTGGTGCTTCTATGGGATAGAGCCCATGAAAAGAAAGGTAAACACACCAAGTTGCAACCTCTATGGATAGGGCCATACCAGATTTCCGAAATCCTAGGTAATAATGCATTTCGTCTACAAGACCTAGAAGGTAATTTTCTGAACCTTCCTGTCAATGGTCAATATCTAAAGCATTATTTCTCAACTGTTCCATCCACTACATCATTTGAGTAATCACAAAGACTTTGTGCATATGTATATATTGTAAATAAAGTTTGAAGTAGTGTGTTTTTATTTTGTTTTATTTAAAGTTTGAAGTATTGTGTTTTATCTTTTGAGGTCTGTGCAATTTTATCTTTAACTGGTGGCATTTTTTCCCTCCTCTTTAGCTTTTAAATCTTGTTTGTTTGAGTTTTTGCCTAAACAAAGAAAACACAAATCAACATTTAAAATTGGCCTAGTGTGTTTTCATTTTGTTTTATTTTTGTTAAGAGATAGTCTACTAGAGCTAAAAAGTGGAACTACTTGTTATTTAGAACAACAGTAGAAAGATAATTGGATTTTGTATCTTGCTTGCCACAATTATTTTGATTATAAAGAAACCACTATACTGTTTGGCTGAAGAACTCCCGAGGAATCCAAGAAAAGTTGGTCATGAGAGGGGAATCAGATTCATAAAATTATTTTAAGTGTCCAAAGAAGCTATTGGTACCCAGGCTGAAGTGGTTAGTCGATCAATTGCTCGATCAATGAAAGATAAAAAAAAATTCTAGCAAGGCTTTCCAGATATCGGTATCTTTCAAAAAAGGAAAGAGAAGGTGAAAGTTGGGCAAGCCAACATGAAACTGGTACTATTTTCTTCAAAAAAAAAAACAATGAGAAAAAGTTATGTGATAGAAAGAGATAGCCAAGGCTCCCGAAGGATACATCTCAAACGTTTTCACCAAGCTATAGATGCCACCTCGTAGTTGTGACTCAGGGTCTCGAAAATCTAAAGAGTAACTCTGTCGGGGTTGTAAAAGGCTAAACTAGTAAACAGAGCTCTACTCGATTTCCCCTGCACAATCTAAATAGCTGATCAATCCATAGTAAGCATTCGAAGCCCTGGTCATCCCCTTGAAGGAATTTTTATACACTTATAATCGCACATCGGAATCTTCCTTAAGTGATTCAACCTAGTATGTCCTTGGGAAACTTTAACAACTAACGAGATAGTTGTTAAGTCATTTTAGAAAATATTTGTGGCAAAGCATGGTACATAGTCTAAATTGTTTTGAAACTAGAGTTCTGGATTCTAAATAGTGCTACTATTTTCCCCGTAGATATCGCCATTTGTTGAGAAGCAACACACCCCCACTAAAAAAATGAAATTCCATCTTTTGAAAATATTTAATTTTCATTTTTTCGCAGGGACCCTCTTGAGTTTTTCGGGTTTTAATTCCAAATTTTGCTTGCATCCTTTTTCAAACTTCGCCTACATCAAAGTGTCCAAGTAGGCTTGCATATGGCATTGATTTCAATTTAGAAATAGCAGTTTCTATTTCTGGCCAGCAGACTTCTAAATGCATTTTCTCTTAATCCGTGATGAATTTTTAAGTTCCGTTTGCATATTGGGATACCCATTGGGCTCATTTAGATTCTTGTAAAGTTTCATCAAATTCTGGGCACTTTGAATTTTCATCATTTTTCTACGCCATGTGAAGCTGACCATTCTCGAGCAATTTAAAATTCATTTTTCAAATGTTAAAATTATTTCTGAGTAAGGAAGATCCTTCACCAATATGTAAAAATGCAAAATACAGATGGACAAAGTCATTGGAGTCAACCTACAATTTTTGGAGAATTTGCAAAGTGGAAGAAAAGCTTGAGGGAAATGTCGCGATATCGCGACATGTTCCATTTTCGGACATGTCTCATTTTCGCGAAGGCAAAACCTTGGAAGAAAATCTTGAGGGAAATTTCACGATATCGTGACATGTTCCATTTTCGGACATGTCTCATTTTTCGAAGCACAAATTTCATTGAACGAAACTTTTAAGTAGTCAAATGTCGTGATATCGCGACATGTTCCATTTTCAGGCAAACTTGAAGAAATGAAGTGAGGAAATGTCGCGATTCGCGACATGTCCCATTTTCGAAGGCAAAGCTTGGAAGAATGAAGTGAGGGAAATGTCACGATTTCGACGACATGTTCCATTTTCACGAGGGCGAAATCTTGGAAGAAATGAAGTGAAGGAAATGTCATGATTTCGTGACATGTTCCATTTTCGTGAGGGCAAAGCTTGGAAGAAATGAAGTGAAGGAAATGTCACGATTTCGCGACATGTTCCATTTTCACGAGGGCAAAGCTTGGAAGAAATGAAGTGAGGGAAATGTCATGATATCGTGACATGTTCCATTTTCACGAGGGCAAAGCTTGGAAGAAATGAAGTGAAGGAAATGTCATGATATCGTGACATGTTCCATTTTTGTGAGGGCACAAGCTTAGAAGAAATGAAGTGAAGGAAATGTCACGATATCGTGACATGTTCCATTTTCACGAGGAAACCTTGGAAGATATGAAGTGAGGAAATTTCATATCGACATGTTCCATTTAAAAAGAAATCATGATATCGTGACATGTTCCATTTTGCAGCAAAGCTTGGAAAAAAAGTGAGGAAATGTCACGATTCCTGACATGTTCCATTTTAGAAAGCTAAGAATTGAGGAAATGTCGCGATATCGCGACATGTTCCATTTTTGTGAAGGCACAAGCTAGGAAGTAATAGCTTGAGGGAAATGTCGTGATATCGTGACATGTTCCATTTTCATGAAGGCACAAGCAAGGAAGAAGTAACTTGAGGAAAATGTCGCGATATCGCGACATGTTTTAATTTCATGAGAATATGAGCTTGGAAGTGGAAGCTTTTCAACACAGTCCAAACCCTAGAAATATTTAAATAAAAAAATTAATTAATTAAAAAGTTCTAATCTTTGCTTTTCTTTTGGAAAGTGATCCAACAATTACATTCATGGCGAAGTAATGGCGAGAAAGACAGACAAACCTAAATTTTAGCACAAATCAAGCGAGGAATAAGAATCTCGACGGAGATAAAGATAAGAGATGTCGGGAAGTTAGTGACTCATCCAAATTTTGCAGATCTGGCCGTAAATACAGACTTTAAGGAATTTTTCGATGGATGCATTTGTCGAGAAAATTTATGGCAAAAGTAATGGCGGCCAGAGAATCTCGACTCGAACCAAACAAAGGCGGATGTGCGAGGATAGAAGGCCTAGGAAGTCAGTGACTCATCCAAATTTTGCAGAGGAATTAATGAGATGCTCTGACGGCTTATCGAAAGATGAAGATACATTTACACGCGGTGTCCATTTGATGAGGATGAAACCAAGTCTTATCTTCTCCATTTATGGCAAGATCCACACGAAGATTTTTAGAGTGATTAGGGCTTATCAAAAACTCTATATAAAAATGCCTTATATTGTAAAGCCTCGACGGTGGGATTTTTATGATAAGATTTAGATATTTGGAAGAAGATATTTTGAAAATATCAGGGTCTATCCTGAGTCTATATATACTTCTTTTGAATGTAAAGTCCAGAGGTGAAAACTTAGAATAAAAGACATTTTAGCAATTTCTTGCAAATCTTGTTTGAATGCTTTGTTTTGTACCTGGGGTTGGTGTGACATCATTTTTCTGTGATAGCGTGGCCAGGAGCCTAATCTCTTTCGGATTGCGATAAGTGCATCTTCTTTTGTTTTCGTCTCGCTAAGGTTTATTTATTTTAGTTGTAAATCTGTGTTATCAAGATTGAATATGCTACTAGGCTTCATTCCATTTGTTGTATGCTAGGGAAAATTAGAGATTTAAGGTTCGGGTCTATTCTAATTGCTCTATCCTCACTACACGAGCTAGGTTGCTGGTGAGAGATACCAGTTGACACCGACTTCCCTTCTATTTATGATTTTCTTTCAGATCTATGTTATCTCCGTCTTATGCTCTTAGTAGAAGGTGATCTTAGAAAGCTGGACACCTTCCTCTTTGATTGGTTTTATCGTGAAGCTAAATAGTGTAACTAAAATTGGTAGTTTTGATTTTGCAACTAAGTTAGATAAGCTTCTCTTTTCTGCCCTACCCTACTCTCTCTGTTCCACCGTTAAATGATCCATTTTTATTTTCTTTCAAATTTGTCTTTTATTTAATCTGCTAAAGCATAAAGAGCTATATCAAAGAACTCATTGTAAATCCGATTGTCAACAAAGATAACAACCGCTAAACATTATTGAACGAAGGTCGAACCCGTTGTAAGGTAACAGATAGTCTACTTGAAACTATTCCAAAAGCGAAAAAGAGTGAATAGCCATTCGACCCAACTCTGTAACTCACACCTTGGATAACCAGCAAGATCCTAAAGTGAGTGGGATTTATCCCGTATAAGTGTTATTGGTATTTTATGCTCATTCTTCATGGGGTGTGTATGAAAGATGAACCAACATTTAAAATTGGTGCTAGAAGGAGGGCCGACCGAACTCCGTTCAGTATTTGTTAAGGATTGTAAGTTGCTTGTGTAAAGCTGGATTCTACCTACAGAGTAACCAGGTCCCACTCCAGAGCTGGAGAGCTCCTTGTGCCTGAGTTGGAAACCCCAAGGAGAAGTAGCCTCAGAAGGGCCAAGTCTTTGTCCAACATAGTTTTATCACCACTTGTAGTTCCTCCAACTGCAACTCAAAATATTATCGTTAATCAGGTAGTGATGGCAAACTGGTTGGGTTCCACTGCTTTGAATATCCCTAGTGCAGCGCATGATTTACCAAGAAATCCTGAGAAGTATCTTCCTACCTACAAGCATGATGGAATCAGAACAACAGAAGAACACCTAGTGGCATTTAAAAATGCTCTAAAGTTGTTGAATGTGCAACATGAAGATGTGGCTTGTAGGTTATTCCCATTCACTCTCCAGGAGGGAGCATACGACTGGTTTTTGAATCTTACTAATGACTCTATTACTAGTTGGAATGACCTGGAGAAAATTTTTGTATCACAATTTGGTGAAGTGATTGACCCCAGTGTGTTATATCAATAATTTTCTAGCATTAAGAGAGAAATCAATGAGACTGTCAGATCTTTCAACGTCAGGTTTCAAAAAGCTTATGGTAGATTGACGGGTCATTATGTGCCAACTGCAGATCTAGCATTGGAAATTTTCAAGAATTCCCTAGATCCAATGACCTCTGTTTTCCTGAAGAGAGATGCTAATATTACTAATCTAACAGAGGCTTATAGAGAAGCTTTGGTTCTTGAAAGACAATTGGGACCTCAACCTTTGAATGCTCCTCTAATTCCCTTTGTTACACAAAATACCCCTATTTTGAATCCCATCCCACATCAAATGATGTTCCCGACATGCCAAACTCCACCGATAGGAAATCCATTGGTCGTAACACATGCTGAACATGTACAGAATACAGAGAAAGAATCTGATAAAACAAGAGTTGAGGAAGTCTCAAAGATGGTCCAAAAGTTGGCAAATGACTTTTTGAGTTTCAAAAGGCAAGTGTCCATCGGGGAAAACTCCAATAGATTTTCTTATCAACAGAATAGATTCACTAGACCACCATATGAACCCAACAAGGATTATAAAGGTAAGGGACATGAAGTGAATATTTGTGACTTGGCTTTGCCCAACTGGTGCAGGATACATGGAACATCTCAAGCACGGGGAATTGGATTGTTTGGAGTTCTGCAATGCCTTTGAAGCTCTATCTGGTGAGTTGGTTTTTCCTAAAAATCAAAGAAATGTTGATGGTCCAAGTTCATCCAAACATAGTGCAGCTATGGTGTTAGATTCATTCACTTTTCCAGATGAGTCAGAGAATGTTGTGGAGATACCTATGGATGAAGTGCAAGCTTTTCAACAGTATAGAAGGGACAACTACAATCTCAGGAACAAAAATCCGGAGCCTAATACTACGTCTACACCTCCAGACAACTCCCATAATGTTCCTCCAGATCCATCTCCAAATAATAACCCACCTCCACCCAAGGGAGGAGATCCAAGAGTACCATATGGATTTGTTGCTCCACTCAATAAGGGATACAATATAGTGGAGGATATGAAGAAGATTAAGGCTAATATCACTCTTCATGAGTTGGCTCAAATTACTGAACAAAGGGATAATTTGATTAAGACTTACTCTGAGCCTACTGCCAAACCTCTAGAAAAGGGGAAGAAGATAGCAAATGCAAATATGGCCATGTATAAAGAAAGGACTGAAGTTCCGCCTTTCTTGCTAACTGTCCGTATATTTGGAAAGAATTTACACAACTGTCTGGTGGATTCTCGGTGCTTCGGCCAATGTCATGCCTCTAGCCATCTGTCAACAGTTGGGTTTAACCCCTATGAAGTCCGAGAGAAGAGTCATCCAATTGGATAAAACTGAGGTTAAGGTGGTAGGTGAACTTCAAAGTATACACATCCAGCTAGCATCTGAGCCGAGAGCACAACACAAAATTGACATTCAGGTGGTAGATATTCCTATGGGATACGGAATGCTTCTGAGCAGAGATTGGTCAAAGTCTTTGAATGGGTACTTGGCGACTGATTTTTCACATATGTGGTTGCCCTGGAAAGGTGTTGCAAATCAGTTAAGAATCGAAAGAGAACCTAGATATAAACACATGATCACTGAGTATAATGCCAAGAATGAGATTGTCAATCTTGTTGATGTAGATATCGGGGTTTATAATTTGACAACTGCACAAAAGGAGAAACCTATTAAAGCTCATCTTGATCATGATAATGAATTTTAGATGCTTCATGATTGATGGAGCTAAGTCTAACCAAGGATGTTATGGCCCGGTCTTATAAAGACCTAAAGGTTTTTGATCCAAAAGTTTACACCCATATAAAACCCTTAAAGGAGTTCTGCAAACCCTTTCGACAGAAATAGAGGCATGTCAATGCTTTGTTGGAGCCCCTCATCAAGAAGTCTACTAGAGACAAACCCAGACAATGGCACACACTATTGAAGTATGCACTTTGGGCTGACAGGATAAGACATAAAGAAGCTCTTAAGACTTCCCCATTTGCTTTGTTGTATGGTACTCACCCATCATTCCTATCTCTTTAAAATTGCCTACTTATCAATTTGCTTTAGATTATTTTGATGATCATGCGAGAAGCTCATGTGTTGGACTTAATTAATTTGCAGGATGAACGACTTCAAGCCTTGGAGCATTTTAGTCGACACCAAGAGACAGTCAAGCGTTGGTTTGACAAAAGAGCCAAAGTGAAGGCCTTCAGACTTGTAGACCTGGTGCTTCTATGGGACAAAGCCCATGAAAAGAAAGGTAAACACACCAAGTTGCAACCTCTATGGATAGGGCCATACCAGATTGCCGAAATCCTAGGTAATAATGCATTTCGTCTATAGGACCTGGAAGGTAATTTTTTGAACCTTCCTATCAATGGTCAATATCTGAAGCATTATTTCTCAGTTGTTCCATCCACTACATCATTTGAGTAATCACAAAGACTTTGTGCATATGTATATATTGTAAATAAAGTTTGAAGTAGTGTGTTTTTATTTTGTTTTATTTAAAGTTTGAAGTATTTTTTGGTCTGTGTTTTATCTTTTGAGGTCTGTGCAAATTTATCTTTAACTGGTGGCCTTTTTCCCTCCTCTTTAGCTTTTAAATCCTGTTTGTTTGAGTTTTTGCCTAAACAACAAAACACAAATCAACATTTAAAATTGGCGCTATAAAGGTTGAAGTAGTGTGTTTTCATTTTGTTTTATTTTTGTTAAGAGATAGTCTGCTAGAGCTAAAAAGTGGAACTACTTGTTATTTAGAACAACAGTAGAAAGATAATTGGATTTTGTATCTTGCTTGCCACAATTATTTTGATTATAAAGAAACTACTATCTTGCTTGGCTGAAGAACTCCCAGGGAATCCAAGAAAAGTTGGTCATGAGAGGGGACTCCGATTCATAAAATTATTTTAAGTGTCCAAGGAGGCTATTGGTACCCGATATCTTTCGTCAATAAAGATAAAAAAATTCTAGCAAGACTTTCCAGATATCGGTATCTTTCAAAAAGGAGAGAGAAGGTGAAAGTTGGGCAAGCCAACATAAAATTGGCACTTATTTTTTTCAAAAAAAAAAAAAAGAGAAAAAGTTATGTGATAGAGAAAGAGATAGCCAAGGCTCCCGAAGGATACATCTCAAACGTGTTCACCAAGCTATAGATGCCACCTCATAGTTGTGATCAGGGTCTTGAAAATCTAAAGAGTAACTCTGTCGGGGTTGTAAAAGGCTAAACTAGTAAACAGAGCTCTACTCGGTTTCCCCTGCACAATCTAAATAGCTGATCAATCCATAGTGAGCATTCGAAGCCCTGGTCATCCTTGAAGGAAGGTTTATACACTTATAATCGCACATCAGAATCTTCCTTAAGTGGTTCAACCTAGTATGTCCTTGGGAAACTTTAACAACTAACAGATAGTAGTTAAATCATTTTAGAAAATATTTGTGGCAAAGCATGGTACATAGTCTAAATTGTTTTGAAACTAGAGTTCTGGATTCTAAATAGTGCTACTATTTTCCTCGCAGATATCGCCATTTGTTGAGAAGCAACACACCCCCACTAAAAAAATGAAATTCCATCTTTTGAAAATATTTAATTTTCATTTTTTCCACATGGACCCTCTTGAGTTTTTCGGGTTTTAATTCCAAATTTTGCTTGCATTATTTTTCAAACTTCGCCTACATCAAAGTGTCCAAGTAGGCTTGCATATGGCATTGATTTCAATTTAATTTTTTTGTTAATTGAAATAGCAGTTTCTATTTCTAGCCAACAGACTTCTAAATGCATTTTCTCTTAATCCGTGATGAATTTTTAAGTTCCGTTTGCAGATTGGGATACCCATTGGGCTCATTTAGATGCTTGTAAAGTTTCATCAAATTCTAGGCACTTTGAATTTTCATCATTTTTCTACACCATGTGAAGCTGACCATTCTCGAGCAATTTAAAATTCATTTTTCAAATGTTAAAATCATTTCTGAGTAAGGAAGATCCTTCACCAATATGTAAAAATGCAAAATACAGATGGACAAAGTCATTGGAGTCAACCTACAATTTTTGGAGAATTTGCAAAGTGGAAGAAAAGCTTGAGGGAAATGTCGCGATATCGCGACATGTTCCATTTTCGGACATGTCTCATTTTCATGAAGGCAAAACCTTGGAAGAAAATCTTGAGGGAAATGTCGCGATATCGCGACATGTTCCATTTTCGGACTTGTCTCATTTTCGCACAAATTTAATTGAAGAAACTTTTGAAGTACAAATGTCATGATATCGCGACATGTTCCATTTTTACAAAAATAAAAATTATTCGACATGTTCCATTTAGAATGAAGATAAGTAGGAAATGTCGTGATTTCGCGACATGTTCCATTTTCACGAGGGCAAAAGCTTGGAAGAAATGAAGTGAGGGAAATGTCGCGATATCGCGACATGTTCCATTTTCGCGAGGGCAAAGCTTGGAAGAAATGAAGTGAGGGAAATGTCACGATTTCGTGACATGTTCCATTTTCGCGAGGGCAAAGCTTGGAAGAAATGAAGTGAGGGAAATGTCACGATTTCATGACATGTTCCATTTTCATGAGGGCAAATCTTGGAAGAAATGAAGTGAGGGAAATGTCACGATTTCGTGACATGTTCCATTTTCGTGAGGGAAAAGCTTGGAAGAAATGAAGTGAGGGAAATGTCATGATATCGTGACATGTTCCATTTTCGTGAGGGCAAAAGCTTGGAAGAAATGAAGTGAAGGAAATGTCGCGATTATCATGACATGTTCCATTTTAGAGGAAAAGCTTGGAAGACATAAGAGAAATGTCACGATTATGACATGTTCCATTTTGAAAATCTTGAAGAATAAGAGGAAATGTCACGATTCTGACATGTTCCATTTTGAAGGAAGCTTGAAAATAATTAGGAAATGTCGCAATATCGCGACATGTTCCATTTTCATGAAGGCACAAGCTTGGAAGTAAAAGCTTGAGGGAAATGTCACGATATCGCGACATGTTCCATTTTCGTGAAGGCACAAGCAAGGAAGAAGTAACTTGAGGAAAATGTCGCGATATCACGACATGTTTTAATTTCATGAGAATATGAGCTTGGAAGTGGAAGCTTTTCAACACAGTCCAAACCCTAGAAATATTTAAATAAAAAAATTAATTAATTAAAAAGTTCTAATCTTTGCTTTTCTTTTGCAGAAAGTGATCCGACAATTACATTCATGGCAGAAGTAATGGCGAGAAAGACAGACAAACCTAAATTTTGGCACAAATCAAGCGAGGACCGCAGATGAAGATAAGAGATGCCGAGAAGTCAGTGACTCATCCAGATTTTGCAGATTTGGCCGCAAATAAAGACTTTAAGGAATTTGCCGGTGGATGCATTTGTCGAGAAAATTTATGGCAAAAGTAATGGTGGGCAGAGAATTTCAACTCGAACCAAACAAAGGCGGTTGTGCGAGGATAGAAGGCCTCGGAAGTCAGTGACTCATCCAAATTTTGTAGAGGAATTAATGAGATGCTTCGACGGCTTATCGAAAGATAAAGATACATTTACACGCGGTGTCCATTTGATGAGGATGAAACCAAGTCTTATCTTCTCCATTTATGGCAAGATCCACACGAAGATTTTTAGAGTGATTAGGGTTTATCGAAACTCTATATAAAAATGCCTTATATTGTAAAGCCTCGACGGTGGGATTTTTATGATAAGATTTAGATATTTGGAAGAAGATATTTTTGAAAAGATCAGGGTCTATCCTGAGTCTATATATACTTCTTTTGAATGTAAAGTCCAGAGGTGAAAACTTAGAATAAAAGACATTTTAGCAATTTCTTGCAAATCTTGTTTGAATGCTTTGTTATGTACCTGGGGTTGGTGTGACATCATTTTTCTGTGATAGCGTGGCCAGGAGCCTAATCTCTTTCGGATTGCGATAAGTGCATCTTCTTTTGTTTTCGTCTCGCTAAGGTTTATTTATTTTAGTTGTAAATCTGTGTTATCAAGATTGAATATGCTACTAGGCTTCATTCCATTTGTTGTATGCTAGGGAAAATTAGAGATTTAAGGTTCAGGTCTATTCTAATTGCTCTATCCTCACTGCACGAGCTAGGCTGCTGGTGAGAGATACCAGTTGACATCGACTTCCCTTCTATTTATGATTTTCTTTCAGATCTATGTTATCTCCGTCTTATGCTCTTAGTAGAAGGTGATCTTAGAAATCTGGACACCTTCCTCTTTGATTGGTTTTATCGTGAAGCTAAATAGTGTAACTGCAAATTGGTAGTTTTGATTTTGCAACTAAGTTAGATAAGCTTCTCTTTTCTGCCCTACCCTACTCTCTCTGTTCCATCGTTAAATGATCCATTTTTATTTTCTTTCAAATTTGTCTTTTATTTAATCTGCTAAAGCATAAAGAGCTATATCAAAGAACTCATTGTAAATCTGATTGTCAACAAAGATAACAACCGCTAAACATTATTGAACGAAGGTCGAACCCATTGTAAGGTAACAGATAGTCCACTTGAAACTATTCCAGAAGTAGAAAAGAGTGAATAGCCATTCGACCCAACTCTGTAACTCACACCTTGGATAACCAGCAAGATCCTAAAGTGAGTGGGATTTATCCCGTATAAGTGTTATTGGTATTTTATGCTCATTCTTCATGGGGTGTGTATGAAAGACGAACCAACAGATATAATTTTGTCATTAATTACAAGAAGGAGAAGGATAATGTGTGGTTTATGCTCTGTCTCATAAATATGAGGACATTGTTGTTATCAATGTAATATGTAGTCCTCTGCCATAATGGATCTTCTAGCTTTCTAAGGAATAACCTTCTTATATATATGCTTGGTAATGCATGCATAGTTTACAACTTGAAGTGGTTTTAAGAGTTGTATTCTCGATGATTACTAGCTATAAGGAGCAATTGAATTTCATTTCAAGAGTGGTATTCTCTAAAGAACACAAGCTTATACTGAGAGGGGGGTGAACAATATAAGGCCACTTTTTTAATTTTCTTTCCCAAACAATATTATGTAATGTATAGATAGCAATATTAACAACAATAATCAAAGCAATGCATAAATCACCACACAAAATAGAGACACCACAATTTATGTGGTTCACCCAATGTGGGCTACTCCACGGAGAAAATATTTCACTAAAATCTTCTCAATAAATCTCTTGGGAATCATTTCCCTATTACAATGTTTATGGACCTCTTTCCAAAGGAGACACCAATCCTCTAAATCAATTTCATGGATCTCTATCCATAGGAGAACTCCTTCTCCTCTGATCTGGCTAATGATCCTCTAGAATACTACTGCCTCCACTATACTGGCTTATGGATCTCTCTCCACTGAAGACTCTTATCCCCACTTAGAAGACATGTCCTTACTACCCTGGCTAAAGATTTTCTATCCACTGGAGACTACTGTCCTCTCTGCTCTATCACCTCCAAAGCTCTATCTCAAATATATACTAAACATAGTCCTTCGTTCTAGAATAAATATGATCTATCTCTGTCTCTAATCTGGAACAAACCTATCCTCAAATCTACACAAAAGTCTGCTCTCAAATATGCACTAAATAACTTATCTAAATCTGCTCTACAAGTCCTCTCTAGGACTAGCTCAAATTTTCTCAACAAGTCCACATAGAAATTGCTCAAATATACTCAACAAGTCCACTCAAAACTTGCTTAAATATACGTAGGAAGTCCACACAGAACTTGCTTAAATTTTATTAACAAGTCCACTCAGAACTTGTCCAATTTGGTCAACAAGCCCATTCAAAACTTGCTCAAATTTGATCAACAACTCCACTCAAAACTTGTCCAATATTCTCAACAAGTCCACACAGAACTTATCCAAATCTCCTCAACAAGCCCACACAAAAAATTTTCAATCTCATAGAAACATAAAGAGAATTTTTAGAGACTCAATATGATCTATACTAATCATAATGCTCAATTTATTTCAATCACTCTCTTAGAAACATAAGAAGAATTGTTAGAGACTCAATATGCTTCAAATACAACTCAATGCTCAATCACTTTCTCAAATCAAATTAGAATATAGAATAGTTTATTTTATGGAACTTGAACAATCACTTCACATACCCACTTGACTAGGTTCAACCAACTTTACTCAACCAAACACTTAATGAAACAACCCTTGCTTACAAACCCTAGTCCAAGCTTATGATAACTCAACTCAAAATTTTTCCATCAATGATCAACATAAAATCTCACATAACAATGATAATCATGTTCTTTTCAAACTCTAGTTCAAGTTCTTTGCTCAACAACTCACTTCAATAACAATGCTTATAAAACAACTCTCACATAACAATGATACTCATGTTCTTTTCAAACCCTAGTTCAAGTTCTTCACTCAACAACTTACTTCAACAAAAATGCTTATAAAATAAGCTTTTAATTGTAACTCTTTATTCCAAAAAAACTTGAAGCATTAAATCAAACACACTCAAAAGGAAACCCTAATCAATTCCTTTTCACTCCAAACTTATTTTTCAAAAAACCAACCATTCAATTTAACTAAGGAAAAATGTGCTCATACCTTTTTCTTGATGATGGAGGAATCTCATAAGTCTACCACAAACATAAACACTATTTTGCCAAGCTCAAAAAAATTATTAGATAATAATCTTTCTCAAAATACAATGTAAGTATCAAGACAAATATACACCTTATCACTCCACCTTTAAGAAATCATTCATCAACATTTACAAAAATTAATATACCATTTACACCTTATGATCTCCCCAACTAAAATAATATTCAATATACTCTTCTTTTAAAAATAACTCAATGCTTAGAAGTTCCCTTTATCCTTTTATAAATTCAAAAACTCAATGTGACTCCAACACTTTATTTAAAAATAAAGCAAGCATCTTATTCCTCCAAATTTCAAAAGATCAATAATAAAAATTAACATATTTTAAGCAACCCTTTTAACTCCCTAAGATCTCATGTCAACTTTAGGTAATATAAAGAATAATCACAATTTTTATTACCTTGGACTTGGTGGGAATTGAACTCACAACGCAACCTTCACCCAATGCCCTAGCCGTGGTTCCAACTACCATGTGAGCTAGGCGCTCGCTTGAGGAGTGGAGAGCACCACGTGCTCAATAAACTTCCTCGCTTTTCCAAGCAAAACATGTGACATTCCCTTGGTGCTTCTAACACCAACGCAAACACTAGAATTCACTGCTGTCACATTTCGGACGTAGGTCACTTGGCACCTCAAACACTTTAACCAATGCCTCCTTGCCACTAGGCCACGCTGCCCAGATGGCTTCCAATTTTTTAGTGCTTTCATTTTTGTCCTTATTCTCTGGCACATAAAACACAAGATTCGTTTCTCTTTTTCGCATGAGCTCTTCAATTAAAATTTGCATACTTCAAAACGTTCGAGCAAGGATAATTAAAATACCTCTTAAGGCATGGTTTGTATAGTCCTTTCCCTCCTTTATACAAACACGTTGGCACTTGAGTTACCTCCAACCTTATTAGACGTCGGCGCTCGAATTTCTTTTGAAGCTTATTAATTTATAAAATATTTAAATTCATTTGAATTTATATTTTATAAATTAATTCTTTGAAACCCTTTGGTTTTATTAAGACCATCTTCCATTGTACACCTTGGTATAAATAATATTTATTAATAAAATTTAAATTCACTTTGAATTTAAATATTTTATTAAATAACTATTAAACCTTTTTTTAGCTTTGCAATAGTCTTCCTTGGGTTTTTATGAAAAACATTTTAACTTATGCTTCCACATAATAAAAATATTATGGAGCCCTTTTGCCTTTAACCTCTACTTTATTCCTCTTGACCTTTGACATCATTAGTGGCTTATTTTTGGAGATCAATAACAACTCTTGACAACTTTGTTTCTTGACAATTTTCTTGACATTTAATGATGACTTCATTTCTTGATATCAATGACAACTTTGACTTAAGGACTCAAAATGTCCAACATTCTCCATGAATTACATACTAAATCAATCATAGTTAGTCCATGCTTAGATTTGAGTAAAATAATTATTCAAATCACTAGATGTTCATCTCATCTACACATTGTAATTCATCCAAAATTGATGTCTAAAGTTATATATTTATACATAAATGGATTTAGAAAGTCTTAAAATATAAGGTAAAATATATTATACCTATATGTCTACTTATGAACTACCAAACCCATAACACAAATGTTGACCCATTAAACTCAACTTAATTACAAATCCTCTTTTAACTTACAATATCCTATATCTTATTTCTAACATATCCCTTCCATATTATAACTTATAGACTAAAATTTTCTTGCTTCTAACTTATAAAACATTTATTCCTTATAACATCCCTCTTTTAAAATAATATCCTTTTGTGAATATTTAATAATTTAACAACCTTGATGTTAAATTTGCATAACAATTGGCTAGAACAATAGATTTAAAGAGATATGATATTATATTATATATGAGTGTTAGTGATAGTTCTCATGGGACACATATAACCCAATTGTAATATTATGTTATAATTTAATGATTTGGATAAGGGTTTTTATAAAGTAGCATTAGATGATGAGTATATGAAGAAGGGATATTGTCATTATAATGAGTCATTGATCATATCAAGTATTCCCTTGTAATTATCTTTGGCCATGGAGTGGCCTTATTATCTTGGGAGAACTCATGGAATTATTCCTTCATTAAAGAGTATTATAAGTGTTGTAACACCATACAATTATTATCTATTTGTGTCTCATTGTGTGGATTATTGCATTATGGATTTTTATTTGTAGGTGAATTACATAATATTTTAGTATATTGTGGATGATATGTTCATGATAATATATTTCTATAACAAATGGTATCATAGCAACAATTTTGACAAAGTGAAAATTGTTTTAGAGGGCAAAAATTATGCAATTTTTTTCTCAAAATAAATTCATTTTCTTAGATCCATAACTTTGCATAGAAGCATCTGATTCAAATTATTATTGTGCCATCTTGTTACAAGTTTGGGTTTTTGTTAAAGAAGCAATCATATGAAGGAGTCCAAATAGTATTGAGGGAGGTTTGACCTTATGAAGTTAGTCATATAGAATAGGGATAGTGACATTTTTTAAAATCATGTTTTTTAAAAGAAGGAAAATTGAGATATAGTTTAGTCTAAATAAGAAAATCACTTGTCATTTATTATATTTTAAAGGAAATATTTTGGTCTACTTATTTTTATGGAATTTTAGCTTCAAATTCTTAAAAATATATTATTTTTATGAAACCCTAGTTTCATAAAATTCTAGTTTTTATTATCATTGTTTTGGGTGTGAGCTCATGTAATTACTAATATTCACTATAAAGGATGATATGATAATAGAGAATGGTATAACAATTTTAAATATTTATATTCTACTATATTTAGTTAGAAAGGTAAGTCAATTTTTTTATTTAGGAGGGGAAGCTCTCCATATTGCAAACTATTTGCCATTGGAAAACTTATGACCAAGTATTCTTGAGCAAATTGGAACTTGAATTGAAAGATAAGAAGATAACCATGTTGAAGGATACTATTGTAATACTTGAAGAAGAAATCAAATGACTCAAGAAATAGAAAGAAGAAATGAATATGGATGATAGTATGAAGGTTAAGAGAACCACACCTTTAGCATTAGATAAACAACAAGAATGGTTAGGGGAGTTTGTTTCCATATAACAATTTGGAGATTCATGGATGCATTTAAAAGGAAAATATAATTATTTCCATAAACCCTAGTAGTAGGTATAATTTCATTAATAATGATTTTCCTAAGAGGTTATAGGTTCAAGCCAATAATATTAAGGACTTATATCTTGAGGGTGATAATATTCATTTTTTAAAATATTTAAAGATCACTATGGATAAAATATTTGACATTCATATTTTTTAGGCTATTCAAATATATGATGCAAATATTTTTTGTGGTTATCCTTGGTTGAATTCACTAGGTCTGAGAAGGTTAGGAAGAATATCATGAAATGCCTCTTGGGGGATCTATCATCACTCTTACTCTTGTCACCTTGAGGATAGGGGTATTTTGTGAGCTTACAACTTAGTGTTTGACAGATTGATTAAAGAACACTCATGTTTTTTAAGATACTTCTTTTTCTGAGACTAACTTTAAACTAGCCATAATACAACACATAAATGCAATAACAAGGCCTAAAATTCAAATTATTTTGCTTTTTAATGATGAAGTATATGGAAATTTTTCTTTTGAAAGCAAGGGTGTAAGAAAATAAACAAACAAATTCTTAATGTGGCTACGTATAATTTCTATTTAATGCTAAATCTTGAAGACTTAGTTGGTCCCCTAAATGATTAAGACTAAACTAGTTTCTTCTTTCCCTCTTGATTATTTTATCAAATAATTACAAATAGAAACTAATATAATCAAACAAAAAACAAGATTTAAGTATTTGATGCTTTATTAAAAATGAAATTAAAACTATAAAAACATGTTTCTACCATAGAGGGTAAAATTTTTGTTAGTCTACAAAAGTATCATCAACACTTTCTCTTGTCAATGGTGCTTTCACTTTCCTACAAATCAAATAGAGAATATATTGGATTAGTAGTAGAGGAGATTTTATGACTTGGTAGAGAATGTTGGATACCCTTGGATGATAATCAAACCCTTGTTCATATAGATAACAAAAATTAAAGAAAAAATTAATGCATGAAATAAATATTCTATGGCAAAGCACCATAGGGCTGGCAAGAGCATCATAGGATCTTTTGCTAGTAGCTAGTATTTTCACTTTGTATAAATAAAAGAGTGATTGCATTATTGGACCTATAATCCAATGGTGCTTTTGCTTCATAGAGTAGTAAAGCAATATTAGATGCAAGATAAGCAAAATTAATGATTAAAAGGATTAATATCTCTTACTTGGGAGGACAAAGACTGTCAAGTTATAAAAAATAGAGATTTGCTTTCTTAAAATAAAAATTAAAATAACAAAATGAGATGCTAATTATATGCAATTATAATATGCAAAATGAGTGAACATGCAACAATATTAAATATTAGAGATATAATACAAAGAGAGTGTCAGAATAAAATAAGGGGAAAGAGGAAATCCCAAGATGCTAAGGTTGTTTTCCCCTTGTTTGTGGAATATTTTTGCAAGCTTGTTAGCTTGTTTATGGACACTTGAAATCTTGAGCTTGGGGGCTTGAATGATTGATGCTTGAGTGCGTAGATGCTTGGAGACTTGATATCTTGAATGCTTAGATGCTTGTAAGAATAAGTGCTTGAATGCTTGCAAGGATGGCCTTCATAAGATTATGGTAAGATTTTTGCATAACCTTGTCATGAAAAATGATGAATTCATATGATTCTAGATATATTTTGGTAAAACTTTGCTACTCTAAAACTCTTTGATGAATTTTTTGCCCCAATTGTTGGACTTATATGAAGCCATGGATTCTTGGTGGAAGGATTGCATTTAATATGATAGGATTCAATATGGTAGAATTTGAAAGAAGATTAAGATGTCATTAGTGAAGGAAGATTTAAATATTAAATTTAGGATTTATGATAGGAGCTACAAGTTAGATCTTAGGAATCTAATCCATTAATGTTGGGTGGCTTGAAACGTACAAAAAGTTAATCATTTTACTTTAGCACATGATAATAAAAAGCATTGACATGGCAAAAGTGTCGATGGTGCTTTCATGATGGCCTTTCACCATAAAAAATTTGGCAAAAGTGTCGCTAGGGTCATGAAAGCGCCAATGACACTTTTGCTCATGCCTTGAAGCTTTCATTGTTGGAGCAATAAATTCTCTAAATTTGGGCACAAGGAAGATTGATTTGATTTGGCTAATTGTAATGTTTATTTGATGAAGGGTTTAGAAAAATTAAATATTAGCCTTACAATCAAATTGGGTGTCTATGTTTACTCCTTTTTGATGAATTTATTGCATAATAAATGAATAAAAATTTGACATAAATGCCCCAATTTTGAGATAGGAATATTTATTGTTGCTTATGGTTAGAAATACTATATGAGTGATGTTTTGATTATTTCTTAGAGATGATTTTAAAATTTACATTTTGGGTAGTGTTAAATGTTGTCATGCCCCAAAATGTCCCCTCAAGTTTTGGAAGGAAAATCAAGTTGGACCAAGGAAGCTTGACTTCATTATGATCCACACCAATGTAGTGATGAAAAAAGGAGGACCAACAAAAAAATATATTTGGGAAGGCCTAGGGGGTAAAAATGAATTCATTTTTACCATGGAGAGGAGATTGAGAGCTCTAGAGCACAAAAGGAGTGATTAACTTGATATGAATCAAAGATGAATGAGACTAAAATGATGAAATACACTGAGGATAAGATGATTAGACATGATGGTTTAAATATTATGATGAAATATGCATGGTATACCTAAAAGGGTGTTGTTATAGGATAACTATGTACAAAGAATATATATATATATATATATATATATATATATATATATATATATATATATATATATATATATATATATATATATATATATATGAACATCATTAGGCCTAGGATTTTATTTATTAGGCTTAGTTTATTTTATCATTTACTAAAGCCTAAAGTCCTAAGTCTAAGTTAGAATGTGTGTTCTAGACTAGGTGTTAGATTTTACTTATTTAATTAAGTCCTAAGTCTAGGTGTGATTTAATAATATCCAATTCCAATTTGTAAATGTCGACACATTTAGACAACATAGTCTTTGGATTGGATTTGTTAGCTTAGTTAGAGTTAATAAATTACTTTTGAGTGCTTAGTCATAGTTCTGGTTAAGTATATTTCTAGTTTGGAAGATTATGGTTGTAAATAGTGCTATTTAAACACAAGTTGGAAATAAAAATTAGTTAGTGTATTTTTAATTTAGTTTCCTTGTCACTGGTATTAGATACTGTGATTAAGATTGTGATATTTAGTCTCCTAGTTTTTCTAGGAAGTCCTAGTTTGCATAGAATTATTACATTAAAAATTCTTACAAAATTCCATCCAAATTTCCATTTTAGTTCACAAAATTAGTCCTCTATGAGTTTTGTTGAGCTTATTTGTCTTCTTGCATTCAAATTGATTTTATTTAAACCATTAGTCTTAGTGTGTAGAGTTTAGAGGGTTTTAAGGGATAAAATAAAATTTAATATTAATATTAAATTTCTTTAAACTAAGGTTTAAAAACCTTAATTGTAGAAAGAAAAAAAAATCGGACACTCGCCACCCGATCAACCGGCGGTCACCCTCATTGACGTCGACCACCCCGAAACCTCTTGCGAGTCACCACAAATTTTTGACTTCGATAATCGATTGCCGACCACCACTTGATAGGGCTGAATTTAGCTAGCAGTACGCATCCGGTGGCCAGCTCACTGATGATAGCTGACCTTTAGCACGACCACCTGTAGGTCGATGCCACCCTGCTTACTGATGGCTAGCACATTCTCCACTGGTAGACTGACCACCTCGATGCTTCTTCCTCTAGCGACACTCTGACCACCGATCTAATTTTTCCATTTGCTAATAAATTGCTCCATTGTTTCCCAGGATTCTTCTCTGAATACGCCATCACTGCAACGATACGATGCCATCATTGCAACGATCCTGGTTGATGTAGTAGCATGACATCGTTTGTCCTTTGGTCACTGTATTTTTTGATTTCATCATTTTAAAATAGTATATTTATTGTGTGTCAATTTATCAAGGTTTCTAGCAGATTTTTGATGCACGCTGGACCTATTTCGACCATTTTTGGCGACTCTACTACACTTTCCAATGGGTTTTCATAGATTTTTATGGTGATAGTATCTTCTGGTTTACGAAGAGCTAGAAGACAATTATCCCACATAGGTGGGGAAGGAGGACATTCTACCATCTAAGAGGCCTTAGTTGCACATTATTGGTCATTCAGTCCCACTGACTGGCTGGGTCGTGTTCATGATCGTTGTGGATGCTATAACCTTCATGTTGAAATTTGATTGATTTCCTTGGATGAGATCTGTACCATGTGTCTTCGCAAGAAACAAAAAGTTTTACTTGATTTTTTTGTTCATGCAAGATTTTTAATCCTACATTTACCATGCGTGGGCCATCATATGATTTAAAAGGTGCATGATGTTTAACTTGTCATAGCCAGCCATTGGGGCTAGCTATGTAGCCTTGTGGTGGACTCTTCCGTGCTGCATCGTTGATTTGATGTTCTATTGATTTTTGTTTACCTGTGACTTGTTTGCCATCATTTACCTTACAAGCATTGGTTGAAGTACCATTGATTGCAGTTGCATTTCCAAATTTTAGTGGTTGAATTCCCAGTGCATACCTACCCATTGACTTCATAGATATCCTTCTTACTACAGTGCTAACTTCTTACCAACAGTTGACTTGGCATATAGCCTTCCTGCTACAACATTGACTTTGTATCGGTTGGCAGATAAACAAAAAAAATTGGTTAAATTAATTAATTAAATTTTACGCCTTTCAAATATGCTTTATTTTATTTTTATTTTCCACAATTATAAAAGCATCAATATTTATTTTTCTTGGGAAATAGGGCACAAATTTGTGAGGAGGGATATTTTTTTTGCACTTGTTGACAATTTTTTTTATTGTAATACCTCTTATAGAAGGTAAAATTTTACGAATTTATAGCCTAAGAGAGGCTATTATTTTTGTAATCAATTTGGCTTACACTAGATCACAAATGGCATCTGATTTAGCTGACCAAATGCTTGCCTTGGCAGAAACTATTGGGTAATTGGTCAACAAAGTGGATGGCATGTTAGTTCGTTACACTCCTAATGAAAAAGCCACTAAATATGCTAAGGCCCATCCAAAATGTGAATTCAATTTGTATGATGGGATCAAGTTCCTTTTGCTAAACTCAAATTGAGTGGGTTAACAAAACTAGTCATCATGGATAGACAAAAAGACCAAAATTCTATTACCATTTGGAAAGCATTGGTCCAAGCATTGAAGTGTTTATTTTATCCTTATGATTATACCAAATAATTGAGAGTTAAGTGGTGTATATTACACCAAAATTCTAATATGTCTATGCAAGATCATGTCTCTTCTTTCAACTAGTTACACATTTTGCTTCACATAAAAGATCCTATAGATGAATTGATTGTAAAATTTAAAAGTGGCCTTCAAGAGCACTTATATAGGGAGATCAAATATACTCTCTTGGAAATAATTGATGTGACATTCAACCATGCACATCTGGTCAAAGAGAAGTTCACCACTCGGGCATAAGAAGATTCTTGCTCTTCAAATTAGCAACAATCTTTGAAGACCAAGATGCCTTCTAATTCTTCTTCTTCTTATTATCCTAGTTATTCTTCTTCCTCCTCTTCCCCTACTTCTTATAATGAAAAGAAATATTATAATCATTGTAAGAGATAAGGACACTTAGAATCTTAGTGTTTTAGAAAGAACTTAATTACACAACCTATAATGGAGGAACCCCAAAAGGATCCCATTGTGGTTATGGGAGAAGGGAGAGCATATGATGAAATGAAAGGTAAACTAAAACATTTTATACTACTACATCAAAAATGTGGTCTTGACCATTTATTTTTCACCAAATACCACCTCACTCATGACTTCTTTGTGGATTGTATTATCAACAATGGATCGCAAACAAATTTCATTGCACAATCTATAGTTGATAAGCTCAAATAGAATCACATCCTCATCCATATCCATTGGGATGGAAGGATACAAATTCTAACTCATACATCATAAATACTTGCACTATGTCATTTGCTTTTGGGCCTCATTATATGGATAGAGTCACCTGTGATGTGACTCCCATGGACTATTGTGGTCTAATTCTTGGCCAACCCTATCAGTTTGATAAAAGGGCTATTTATGATGCATACAATTAGACCTACACATTGCATCATAAGCATAGGTAATTTCATCTTTATTCCAAACCATATACCATAATTATATCTAGTTTTTATCTACCAAAGAAGATAGCCTTAGTCTTCAATCGACCTCATGACATAGTTGCTTCTGCTACATCACCTCCTCCAAGATGGTTTTTTCATCATCTTACACTGCATTGCCTCCTACAAAGGTAAGTTCTTCATCAACACCTCATCTTGTTGCTCCTATTCTTCTTCCACCTATTTTAGAGTAGCCTTATTCATTGTGATATTCATTGATTCTTGTTCTATAGCAGACTTCATCGGCTCCGTAGTAGACTATTGGTGCTTCATCATTGCCTCATCAATATCCTACACAGATTGGTGGTATAGATGTACCATGATATTCTACTTCAGCATCTACTACAACTCATGGCCTTCATGATCTTGTTCATCATCTCAATTAGCTTTGTTTTCAACGTGCAGGATCTCACCCTCTCACCCCTATTGTAGAAGCATTGGAGTCCAATGCTTCTTGTTAGAATAATATTCCATCATTTGGGATATTTTACCATCTCCTACATTAGGTAGTTTTTAGTTACCACATGGTAAAAAGTAATTAATTACTTTTTACCACTAGGTAAATCTTTATTTACTATTCACCTAGGTTAAGTTATCTATTTGACCGATATTATGGATGACAAGTAGTAGGCAAATTGATTTAGGTTAATAGGTTAGTGGTTACCGTGAATATTTCCTAAAGCTATCTATAGTCTATAGCATTTTGTATTTAAACATTATTCATCGAATACATTTGGTTACTGATTATTATATCATCATTGGTATCATTCGCTGGGTTCTACCTGGTACATCCCGAGGAGACTGAGGCATCTGGACAAGACGGGTGTGACAACCCATTCCGTTTGCATGGATCCCGAGGTGGCCCGTAGGAGCTGCTGGACTAGACCGGATCTCGAGGCAGATTGAACACATTTTTTGAGGCACTAGACCAGATGGGGCTGTTGGACTAGATCGGATCCCGAGGCAGATCAGACACATTTTTCAAGGCACTAGATCGGATGGGGTTGTTGGACTAGACCAGATCCTGAGGTAGGTCAAACACATTTTTTGAAGCGGTAGATCAAAAACAGAACCCGAGGCTGACTGGACGCGGCTGACTAGACTTGACTGGACCCTGGGCACAGAACTCGAGGCTAACTAGACGAGGTTGACTGGACCTCGGGCACAGAACCCAAGGCTGACTGGACCTCGGGCATGAAACCCGAGGCAGATGGATGAGGTGACGCATGGCAGACTAGCCACGCGCCACCCGGATGCGATGCGTGGTGGACTGGCCACGCGCCACTTGGCCACAACAAAAAAAGCCACAACGGGACGTTCGATTGCCCGTAGGCAATCGAAGCATAAAGGGCGCGATAGCCCTTTTATTCCCATGAAGCATCGCCCGTAGGGGCGATGTGGGATTAATCCCACGGGATTTTTTTTCCCGCTTCACAGAGGAGACGGGAAGAAAGGGAAGGACTTACCCTTCCCTTCCCGTCGGGCGGCGTAGCCCGACTGGCAGGAGTGCCAGTCGTTGGGCTAACGGCCACGGGGTCGGGAGTTCGACTCCCGGCGGCGTCGAAAACCTCTTTTTGCAAGGCGCAGTGCAAATTAAAAAAAAATAAGGTATTTTTTATTTCTTTTGTATTTTTTTTAATTTTTTTTAGTTTTTTAATTAATAAATTAATCTATTTTGTTATAAAAATCATTTTTTTTTTAAATTAAGTGATTTTTTTATCAATTTTTTTTTATTAATTAAATTATGCTAAATTAAATTAAATTTATACATTGAAATTTAAAACAAAGCAAAAAAAAATTTGTGTTGTTTTCTCCTAATCATAAACAGGGAGACAAGAGACAATCCTTGAAACAAATTTCTTTTGCAAATTGAGACTCCTAATATTTTTCATTCTCCAAAATTTTCTAATCAATTGTTTTGAGAGAATAAATTTGTCTCATGAAGAAAAATCCGGACAAAACCCGAGCACGAAATTGAAGACCTTGGGTCTACAAAAACTAAGTCGTGTGTCGACTAGTTCTGGAAGCCTTCCAAATGCGGGTCGTGTGTCGACTTGTCTTGGAAGGAGTGCTCAAAATTGTTAATTTTGCAAAATTTAGGGGAGAAGACAACATTGTACTTCTTTTGCAAAATTGGAAAACAAAGTAGGAGACATAAAAATATCATTTTTTGCACAACACAAAACACACATTTTGTTGCAAAAATTAAAAGGTGCATTTTCAATTTACTCGACACCTTTATTGGCAAATTAGATGCATTTTCGGTTGCATCCGACACCTAGGTGCTAAGAATTTTGTGGGCATTCTTGTTTGATTATTGCATTATTTCTTTTGCAATTATAAGTCATAGAATCAAGAACACACTAAACCCCAAAATTTCATAAATTTGTGTAAATCCTTGCATAGATTTAAAGCCAAAATTACTTGATATTCTCTCCTAAATCAACAAAACCCCTAATTCACTCTTATTTGTTTGGCTTAATTTCCTCAAACTTTTCATCCTTCTTGAAGGGAGTTAAGGCAAGTGCCATTAAATATATGTTTGAGTGAATTATATTTTGGTACTCTTTTAGGGTAATCAAAAGAAAGAACAAGTTTTTTTAAAATAAGGAACCTTAAAAGTTGCAATCCTTTGCACTAAGGGGGGATAATTCCTTTCTTCCTTCAAACATAGATTTTGATAAGAGGGAAATAAAACTTGTAAAGGCAATCAGAGAAGTCCAAATCATCAACATTAATTTTTTTCTTTTAGACTTCATAATAGCAATCATGCTTGAAGTACTTGCAATAAGAAAGGACAAATTGGTGAACTTTTTGATCAAATTGCCTAGAAAGCATAGTTTTGCACAAATTGTAAAAATGAAAACCAAGACACCATTCAGTGTTGGTTTCAAAACAAGCAAAACTAAAATGGCAAAGGCACCACACAGAAGCCATATTTCTTGTGAAGTGTCTCATTCTGATTCTGTTTCTGGTTCAAAGATAGCACAAGGAGTGCTAAATTGCTAAAACAGTTTTGTAGAGGGAAAACACATGTGTCCCTTGGGCAAAAGCACCATTTTCTCTCTCTCCTCTTTTTGGCTTCATAAATAGCATAAGTATTTTGTTTGAAGACCTTACAAATAAGGGGTGCTTGTACCTCTTTTAGGCTTCATAAATAGCAAATTCTAGGTGTTTGAAGTACTTGTAACAAGAGGAGCGACTTTTTGTGATGTAAAATTGTCTAGGAGGCAATATTTGTAAAATCCTTCACAACACTCTTGAGTTGCATACTTTTTGCAATTGAAGGGGGATATACATTTCTTTTCTTCACAATTTTTTGTAAAAAGGGAAGATGGCTTATAAAGGTGCATTTTCGGCTTTGACCGACACCTTAGTCACACTTCCTTCAGAAATTAATTACACTATGTTTTGCAACGAGAAGGGGGAACTTATAAGGGTGCATTTTCGGCAACGACCGACACCTTAGCTACCTTATCTTTTGCAAATTCATATTGTAAATGAATGAACCTTGTATGAAGTGATCTATTCTACTACACCTAGCGATTGCAATGGCTGGTTACCCATGCAATTCGGTTGGATGATGTGATTACCATAAGGACATTTGTTGGCGTGAAGACAAAGTGAGGAATAACCCACTTTTTTCTTAGGAGCAGCCAGAGCACTGTGACAGAGCAAAGAACCAGTAGATCAACATCTTCTTCACTGTATTGGGGTAGTTATATACTTTACCCAAATATTTGTTGTATAGGAGGATATGTATGTATTACCCAAATAATGTAATAAGGGGGGATGTTAGAATAATATTCCATCATTTGGGATATTTTCCCATCTCCTACATTAGGTAGTTTTTAGTTACCACATGGTAAAAAGTAATTAATTACTTTTTACCACTAGGTAAATCTTTATTTACTATTCACCTAGGTTAAGTTATCTATTTGACCGATATTATGGATGACAAGTAGTAGGCAAATTGATTTAGGTTAATAGGTTAGTGGTTACCGTGAATATTTCCTAAAGCTATCTATAGTCTATAGCATTTTGTATTTAAAAATTATTCATCGAATACATTTGGTTACTGATTAATATAACATCACTTCTATGGTGGAGAGGGATGATGTGGACATCATAATACCTAGGCTATTTTTTATTAGGCTTAGTTTATTTTATCATTTACTAAAGCCTAAATTCCTAAGTCTAAGTTAGAATGTGTGTTCTAGACTAGGTGTTAGCTTTTACTTATTTAATTAAGTCCTAAGTCTAGGTGTGATTTAATAATATCTAATTTCAATTTGTAAATGTTGGCATATTTGGATGACATAGTCTTTGGATTGGATTTGTTATCTTAGTTAGAGTTAACAAATTGCGTTTGAGTGCTTAGTCATAGTTATGGTTAATCATATTTCTAATTTGGAAGATTATGGTTGTAAACAGTGCTATTTAAGCACAAGTTAGAAATAAGAATTAGTTAGTGTATTTTTAATTCAATTTCTTTGTCACTGGTATCAGAACCTATGATCAGGCTTGTGATATTTAGTCTCCTAGTTTGTCTAGGAAGTCCTAGTTTTCATAGAATTATTACATTAAAAATTCTTGCAAAATTCCATCCAAATTCCTATTTTAGTTCACAAAATTAGTCCTCTATGATTTTTGTTGATCTTATTTGCCTTCTTGTATTGAAATTGATGTTATTTAAACCATTAGTCTTAGTTTTCAGAGTTTAGAGCGTTTTTAAGGGATAAAATCAAATTTAATTTTAATATTTTTACTAAATATTAATATTAAATTTATTTAAAATAAGGTTTAAAAATATTAATTTTAGAATGAAAAAAAAATGTACGCTCACCACTTGATCAACCGATGGTTGCCCTGATTGACGATGGGCACCCCAACACCTCTTTCTAGCCACCATTGATTGCATAATATGAAAATAAATTGTCGATCATTGATCGACAGGGTCGACTTTAGCCAACAACCCGCATTTGGTTGCCAACTCACCAATGATGGCCAACCTTTGGCACAACCACATCCAAGTTGATGTTGCCCTACTTATCGATGGCTAGCACATTCTCAATTGGTATACCAACCACCTCAATGTTCCTTCCTCCAGTGACACTTTGACAACTAACCCAACTTGTGCATTCACCAAGAAATTGCTCCATCGCTTCCTAGGATTCTTCTCCAACAACGCCATCAATGCAACAATATGATGCTATCACTGTAATAGTTTTGGTTGATGCAGTAGCATGACACTAATGGTCCTTTGATCACTGTATTTTTTTATACCCTTTGTGCTGATGTATAAGTAATTTTTTCATCGCTTCAACGTAGTATATCGATCGTGTGTCGGTTGATCAAGGTTTCTAGCAGATTTTTGATGCATATTGGCCTTGTTTCGACTGTTTTTGGCCACTCTACTACACTTTTCAGTAGGTTTTCACAAATTTTTATGGTGACAACATATTCTAGTTTACGAAGATCTAGAAGAAAATTATCCCACATTGGTGGGAAAGGAGGATATTAAACAATCTATGAGGCTTTAGTCGCACATCATTGGTCAGCCAATCTCACTGATTGGCTAGGTCGTCTGTGATTAGTGTGGATGCTATGACATTCATGTTGAAATTTTATTGATTGCATTGGATGAGATTTGTACCACGTGTCTTCGTGAGAAACAAAAAGTTTTGCTTGATTTTTTTGTTCATGGAGGATTTTTAATACCACATTTACCATATGTAGGCCATCATATGATTTAAAAGGTGTACGATGTGCAACTTGTTATAGCTAGCCATTGGGGCTGGCTATGCAGCCTTGTGGTGGACTCTTCCATGTTGCACCGTTGATTTGATGTTCTATTGATTTTTGTTGACCAGTGACTTGTTTGTCATCATTTACCTTGTAGGCATTGGTTGAGGTGCCATTGGTTGTAGTTGCATTTCCTAGTTTTCATGGGTGAATTCCTACTACAGACCTACCCATTGACTTGGCAGATAGCCTTCCTACTGCAACATTGACTTCCTGCCAATAGTTGACTTGGTAGATAGCCTTCCTGCTATAGGTTGACTTCCTATAGGTTTGCAGATAAACCAATTTTTTTGGTTAAATTAATTAATTAAATTTTTGGCCTTTCAAATTTGCTTTATTTTTTTTTTATTTCCCATAATTATAAAAGCATAAATATTTATTTTTCTTGGGAAAGAGGACATAAATTTGTAAGGAGGATTTTTTTTTTGCACTTGTTGACAATTGTTTTTTGTAATACCTCTTAGAGAAGGTAAAATTTTGTGAGTTCATAGCCTAGGAGAGGCTATGATTTTTGTAATCAATCTGGCTTACACTAGATCACAAGTGACATCCAATTTAGCTAACCAAATGCTTGCCTTGGTAGAAACTATTGGGTAATTGGTCAACAAAGTGGATAACATTTCCATTCATTATGCTCTTGATGAAAAAACCACTAAAGATGCTAAGTCCCATAAAAAATGTGAGGTCAAATTGTATGATGGGTCTTGAAACCCTGATGTATTAAATAATTGGATCATGGACATGGAAACCTGGTTTGCATATATAGAAGTTTCTATCAATGATCAAGTTCCTTTTGCTAAATTCAAATTGAGTGGGTTAGAAAAACTAGTCATCATGATAAAAATACCAAAATACCATTACCATTTTGGAAGAATTGATCCAAGCATTAAATGATTCATTTTATACTTATTATTATGCCAGATAATTGAGAGTCATATGGTGTAGATTACACCAAACTTCTAATATGTTTGTGCAGGATTATGTCTCTTCTTTCAACAAGTTACACATTTTTCTTCACATAAAATATCCTACAAATGAATTGATTATAAGATTTAAAAGTGGCCTTCAAGAGAACTTGTATAGGGAGCTCAAATATACTCCCTTGGAAACAATTGATGCAGCCTTCAACCATGCACAACTGGTCGAAGAGAAGTTCACCACTTGAGCACAAGAAACTTCTTGCTCTTCAAATCAACAACAATATTCGAAGGCCAAGATGCCTTCCAATTCTTCTCCTTATTATTATCCTATTTCTTCTTCTTTCTCCTCTTCCCCTACTTATTATAATGCAAATAAATATTGTAATCATTGTAAGAGATAGAGGCACTTAGAATCTGAGTATTTTAAGAAATAAAAGAACTTACTTGCACAACCTATAATGGAGGAACCCTAAAAGGGTCCCATTGTGGTTATGGGAGAAGGGAGAGCATATGATGAATTGAGAGGTAAACTGAATAATGTTACACTATTGCATAAAAAATGTGGTTGTGACCATTTTTTTGTCACCAAATCCCACCTCACTCATGACTTCTTTGTGGATTGCATTATCAACAGTGAATTGCAAACACATTTGATTGCACAATTTGTTGCTGATAAGCTCAAATTACCTATGGAACCACATCCTCATCCATATCCATTGGGATGGAAGGATACAAGTTACAACTCATACATCACAAAGAATTGCACTATATAATTTTCTTTTAGGCCTCATTATATGGTAGAATCACCCGTGATTTGACTCTCATGGACTATTGTGGTCTAATTCTTGGCTAGTACTATCATTTTGATAAAAGGGCTATTTATGATGCATACAATCAGAGCTACACATTGCATCATAAGTATAGGTAATTTCATCTTCATTCCTAGCCATAGACAATAATTATACCTAGTTGTTATCTACCAGAGAAGATAGCCTTAGTCTTCAATCGACCTCATGACACACTTCTACTGCATCACCTCCTCCCAAGATGGCATTTTCATTATCTTCCACTACATTGCCTCCTCTTACGAAGGTAAGTTCTTTATTATCACCTTATCATGTTGCTTCTATTCTTCTTACACCTTTTTTAGAGCAACCTTCTTCATTGCGATATTCATCGATTCTTGTTCTACAATAGACTTCATCGACTCCGTAGCAGACTATTGGTGCTTCATCCTTGCCTCATAGAGATCCTACATAGATTTGTGATAGAGATGTGCCACAATATTCTACTTCAGAATATACTGCAACTCATGGCCTTCATGATATTTTTCATCATCTCAATCAACTTTGTTTACAACGTGCAATATCTCATCCTCTCACCCCTATTGTAAAAGCATTGGATTCCAATGCTTCTATGGTGGAAAGGGATGATGTGGACATCATTAAACCTAGGCTATTGTTTATTAGGCTTAGTTTATTTTATCATTTACTAAAGCCTAAAGTCCTAAGTCTAAGTTAGAATGTGTGTTCTAGACTAGGTTTTAGCTTTTACTTATTTAATTAAGTTCTAAGTCTAGGTGTGATTTAATAATATTCAATTCCAATTTGTAAATTTCGGCACATTTGGATGGCATAGTCTTTGGATTGGATTTGTTAGCTTAGTTAGAGTTAACAAATTGCTTTTGAGTGCTTAGTCATAGTTATGGTTAAGCATCTTCCTAATTTGGAAGATTATGGTTGTAAATAGTGCTATTTAAGCACAACTTGGAAATAATAATTAGTTAGTGTATTTTTAATTCAGTTTCCTCGTCATATATATATACATATATAGATAACACACACACACACACACACACACACACACACACACACACACACACACACACACACACACACACACATATATATAAACATGTACAATTATATACATAGATATGCTTAGATATTTATCCAAGGGGACTTTAATTAGATTTTATATACCCAAGGAAACTTTGGTTAGCTTTGCCTAACATACTCTTGGTTAGTTGCTATGAAACAAAGATATTTACAAACATGAAAGTAAAGAGATTTACCTTTAAAAAAATTCTAAATAACTTTTGCTTGGCTAGTAGGACTTTTGATTGAATATTTGACTTTAAATAAATGCTTAAAGAATTATACTTCACCTATAGGACTTTTAATTTGATGTTTTCTTTTAAACAAGTGCTCAAAGGATTTTTGCTTTACCTATAGGGATTTTGATTGGATATTTTTCTTTAAAATAAATGCTAAAAGTAGTTATGCTTGGATTGATTTACCTCATAGAAAATTCTCATAAGACATATGATTAATTTATGTGGCTATGAATGATGTCCCCAACTAAGAGAAAGATTCATTGTTGACTAGTTTTTTCCATGTGTGGAGTACATGGAAGACAAAAGATGATGTGATTGATCTTGCTATTAGCACCTAAAAACATTAAAGTATTAATCATGTAGTAAATTATTGATGAGATAAAATAACTTGATTTAATTTTTTTCCATTAGCACCTATGAGTGTATTCATCATGTTGCAAGAGATTGATAGTTTGGAAGAATTGATAAATATGATTTTTAAGGAAAATCATATTGAGATAGATAGGTAGATACATGTTGCATAAATCCAAATTTGGTTTGCAAATATGGGACTAGGAGGATCCTCTCACATCAGTTTCTTAGTGAAATAACAATGAACTATCATGAATAGGATCATTATTTGCATGTCATCCCAAATCCTTCCTTGATATGCAATAGGTAATCTAGACAGATATAAGCATGTTCATGTAGGTAGGTATGAAGTCAAGAAAAATGCAAGCAAGCAATGATAAGAAACTAGGATGAAATAGATAACCAATGTAGATTTAGATATAATGCTTTTGGAGATGCATTATGCTCATTGGTTCTTTAAGTTCTTTGTCATCAAGCATGGAGAGGCAATAAGCACTTGAACCATACTTGGAGATTATGATGTTTGGGCATAGCCAATTAGGATCAAATTTACCTTTGAGTTCAATTTTGGCATGGGTGTTCTAATTATTTCTAAGAACAATATCACCAAATTTGATGGAATGAGGTTGTACCTTCTAATTGTAGGTGTGTTTAAGCCTTTGCTAGTAGACCCATAGGTTCTAGAGGATGTGGATCTAGTTTTTGTAAAGTAGTTCCAAATGGATAAAATGGACAAAACAATATTCATATCCAATAGAAGAGTCTCACAACATAATACAGTAGGGAGGCACCTCTAACTCAGAATAAAATATAATTTTGGTTCTATAAATGAAATCCTAGGGCATCATGTTAGTGGGTGTTTTGACACTAATATGATAGTTCCTGTAATGACCCTCCCCCGGTCTAATTTTCAATCTTTTTATTTTGTTGATACAATTTGTGTGAAAACACAGACAATCCAGAAATATAGAGGTATTTTGTTTTTTTTTATTTCAAATACTGAACTAGGGCACAACAATTACAATGTTTTCAATTCTGGAAACATTAAATCAATACAATAAAATAAATACCTCTGTAAACCCTAGCTGATCTGATCTCTGTATAGATAAATATGAAGGCTCAACCCTTCATATTGGAACTCTGTGTGGTGTCCCCGCTCCAGATATTCCCCTGTATAAAGCTTTGTGTCCCTGTGTGGAAACCCCAACTCCGAAAGACTGAATAATGAAGTCCGAATGTATTCCCTGTATGGAAATACCGCTGATTGGCCTGAGGGTAATCTTTCAACCCCGAAGTCAATGTCCCTGTAAGAGGTTACCGACTCTCACAAGCTCCAGAATCTCTGCAATGTCTCTGCTAGAGAGTTCTCCAAAACCCAGAGGGAAGGAAGAAAAAAATAATCCACGCATAATCCAAATGATCTCCCAAAAGCCTTTTTAATCTTTCCTTTTAGGGTTCTCCCAAATTAGGGCAAAATTAGGGTTGTGCACACAAAATAATTTAATTTCTAATTTTCTCTTATTTTCCCTCAACAGGCCCCCTTGTGCACTAGGTTCAACCACTTAAAGTTATTTTATAAAGTGGCCCCCTTTTTACAACGTTATAAGTGACCCTTTATAATATAAAGTACAAACTTTATAAATATTAAAATAATGTCACTTAATGAAATTAACTTCGGCCATTAAAATACTGGACCTCCGCTTATCAGAATGAAAAACTGTGAACAGTTTTGGATACCCAATTTGCCAAAGTGTAATCCTGCAGTTGACTCGTTGACCGAAACCCTAAAAATGGCCACTGCTAAAAATAGAAATCCCATCAAACGACCTCCGAACGAGCCCAAACGACAGTCAATCAAGAGCTCTCTGGGTTCTGTCAAAGATTTTGATATCTCCAAAGGCTCCCCTACATCCGATTTAGCCTACGGGAGCTCATGTATAGGCTAATCTGCTCTGCACACTGACTGCCTAGAAAAGGGGACATTACAGTCCGCCCTTCCCAAAGATTGCTTGTCCTCAAGCAATATGCATACATACTCCAGTCAAGTGTCTGCATCCTGGCTGAGGTCCATCAAATCCCTGGATCCCATAACATCCTCAAAAAGAAACCACCACGTTGACGCTGCGCCACTCTGATCACATCTGGAAATCCACTGTGCACAATTAGCTCAAGGCTAAACTGCAGCACCATAATATGATCATTCTCCAACCTGAAAATAAAATGCATGTCTAAGCTGGAATGAAATATCTCACGCCAAGTAATATCTATGAAATCTCCATCATAGGCAACTGCAAGAACAACTCTGAAACTGTCTTCATAATCACCATCTAACAATCTCAACTCAACGCTTGTCCACCTGACGTAAATTGGGTGATCCCATGTCCCAAAATCAACTACAACCAACAAAGCATCCTCTGAAAAGATAGCGTCCATCATCATAACTAGATTGTAGTGATCGCTACTCAAACAAGTGGGGTGTAAATTAAACTGCATGTCACCTAAAAAATTACCCACACCCATGACGTCCCAATTGAGATGCAAATCAATCTCCATCAAGTGGCTGATAATGTAGTGGACAACAATGCTAAATCTGAAGATAACCATTCCATTAATGCACCTACTATCAAAATCTGAAAATACTCTGTAAACACTTAGTCTTTCATTGTCCAAACAGCTACCCCGAAATAACCATTGCTCCAAATCAGCAACAAGCATGGGAGCATCATTACAAGATGTATCATTCAGAAACAAAGAGTGACTGCAATGACACATTCTGGAATCCCAAAAACTCATCCAAAACTGGATTGAGTTAGCACGAAACACATGTTCGCTGCAAATCTGAAACATAACAGCTAAAAAGCAAAGCTTGGCCATGTCCCAAACTGAAGAAGCCCTCCAAAAAGTCATCAACTCAACAAGTTTCCTATTTCCGCTCATGATTTCTCTCCAATCCATTTGTATGATCACAAATGTATATATATGTTGGCTGATTAAAAGAGGAGCAGCAACATACCTTCCATTCTTTTTTTCAACCATCTCCCAAGGCACGCACCTTCCATCATCCTCGATGCCCAGAAACATAAGCATGCGATCCTGGGTGTAGAAATTCATCTTCCCAAAGGCTCTGTCATATTGGAGCTGCATCATACCATACATCATATGAATGTTAACTATGGAAGATGTAGAAATATATGTTGGTACAACACAAGGCCTCTCCATCACATCAGCTGCTGGTTCATTATTAATCTCCTCTCTTTGTGGTGTGTCCACAAGATCCCTCACCATGCCACCATGATCATGATGCATCTCAAAAAGTGGGTTATCAAAAGATGTCTCATGATCCATTTTAAATAATGGATTGTCGACCCACTGAAAACTGTCATTATCCTTATGCTCATCCCAATTAACCTGCTGATCCAAATTTACATAATCTGATTTCATTGGACAATGGACTAACTCAAAGTCCTCCTGAATGCTATCGAGCTCATCAACCAACTGCCCAATCTCCATGGCTCTATCCTTATTCTCTTGTTCTCTAGTTTTTATAACAGCAGCAAGTTCCCTTTCAGTTTCATGCAATGTCATGTGAGCATCTGATAATGAGACTCTAGTTGACTCAAGCTCAAGAGTGAGCCTATCAACTTCTTCCTCTTTACCCTTTAATGCACCAAGGGTCTCTTCAGCAAGCTTGATAGAATGATCCCTGTCTGTAAGTATATTTATGAAATCTGATTTCATGGTTTCCAAGGCTACTTTCAATGTTTGTAAATCAGCAATAGAGATTATCCCTTCAACACCCTTTTGCCTCCTCTCAATATGAGCCTTCCAATAAAGCTCTTCAACAAATTTATGAGTGTGATCAACACGGGATAGGGCTGCAACAATTGTGTCTTCACTAGTCCTTGAATTAAAATCAGATTTTTGCATTAAAATTTCAGAATTATATACCTGGCAATGGTCTTCAAAAAAATCATTTGCCTTGGCTTCCTCTTTGCTTATCATTCGCTCTACTGATAGTTCATCACTTGGGGCAAGAGGAATTTCATTCCCAAGTGGTTCTTCGTCAAACTTAGGTGCCAACACACCCGGATCCCATGGTACAATAAGCTGATCACCATGTTGAGAAATCAAATGAACATTGTACTCTTCATGAGGAATTACCTTACTGAATGAGTTGCTCTCCAGATCAAGGAAGGTGTGACTGTCCCGAACTCCCTTATTCACATGCTTTCTCTGCTGCCCATTCTGAAACACATCAGTCCTATGGTCATCTGAAAATGCATCAAGGTTCTTATCAACATAGGTAGTTGTGTCATCAAGCATTAAATCTGAAAATGCATCATAATCAGCAATAACCCCATTATTCAGTGAATTTTTATGGCTGTCCTGATGAGGTAAAACATCACTGAAATCTGATTGGAAATCAGCAACATAATCAACTTTGTCAATGTATGCATCATCTCCCTTAGACTCATCAAGGCAACTGTCGAACTTAGAGTCTTCAGTAACTTGCTCCATAATCACATCCAATGTTGCTGATTTAATGTTCTCATTAGATGCAATCTCATCATATATCGGTGCATGCATGTCCATGGAATCAATCTGTGATTCTACTACACATACCTCATGTAATGGACCATTGTCTTCAACACAATCTTCTGATTTGATTTCTTCTTCAGCAGTAGTCTTTGAATCTTCAGCTCCATCAACATTGTGTTTTGATTTTTTGTTCATCTTCTCAAGAAGACTCATTTTTTCATCTCCGTTTGGTTGTTGCCTCATACGCATATCAATGTAATCTTCATAAGTCATAAGGGCGTGATAACCCTCATCAAGAGCTTCCCACTCCTGCTGGAACTGATCAAGTAATTCAATGACTGTAGGCTCAACCTTTACCTGAGGAGGAATTGTAAGTGGAGAATTTGTCATCATAGCAGCCAACTGATTGATGGATTTCTGCAACTCTCTCTGACCCTGCCAAAACTTACGCTGAAACTTATTCCAATCACTGAGTGGCTTCATCTTCATACCGGACTAACCAACTCTCAGCTGAAGAAGTTATGAAAAAACACACCAGATATGAACCCAAACAGGCTGGCAGAATAAGCTAAGCTCGATACCACGCTCCTTGATACCACTGTAATGACCCTCCCTCGGTCTAATTTTCAATCTTTTTATTTTGCTGATACAATTTGTGTGAAAACACAGACAATCCAAAAATATAGAGGTATTTTGTTTTTTTTTTTATTTCAAATATTGAACTAGGGCACAACAATTACAATGTTTTCAATTCTGAAAACATTAAATCAATACAATATAATAAATACCTCTGTAAACCCTAGCTGATCTTATCTCTGTATAGATAAATATGAAGGCTCAGCCCTTCATATTGGAACTCTGTGTGGTGTCCCCGCTCCAGATATTCCCCTGTATAAAGCTCTGTGTCCCTGTGTGGAAACCCCAACTCTAGAAGACTGAATAATGAAGTTTGAATGTATTCCCTGTATGGAAATACCGTTGATTGGCCTGAGGGTAATCTTTCAACCCCGAAGTCAATGTCCCTGTAAGAGGTTACCGACTCTCACAAGCTCCAGAATCTCTGCAATGTCTCTGCTAGAGAGTTCTCCAAAACCCAGTGGGAAGGAAGAAAAAATAATCCACGCATAATCCAAATGATCTCCCAAAAGCCTTTTTAATCTTTCCTTTTAGGGTTCTCCCAAATTAGGGCAAAATTAGGGTTGTGCACACAAAATAATTTAATTTCTAATTTTCTCTTATTTTCCCTCAACAGGCCCCTTTGTGCACTAGGTTCAACCACTTAAAGTTATTTTATAAAGTGGCCCCCTTTTTACAACGTTATAAGTGACCCTTTATAATATAAAGTACAAACTTTATAAATATTAAAATAATGTCACTTAATGAAATTAACTTCGGCCATTAAAATACTGGACCTCCGCTTGTCAGAATGAAAAACTGTGAACAGTTCTGGATACCCAATTCGCCGAAGTGTAATCCTGCAGTTGACCCGTTGACCGAAACCCTAAAAATGGCCACTGCTAAAAATAGAAATCCCATCAAACGACCTCCGAACGAGCCCAAACGACAGTCAATCAAGAGCTCTCTGGGTTCTATCAAAGATTCTGATATCTCCAAAGGCTCCCCTACATCCGATTTAGCCTACGGGAGCTCATGTATAGGCTAATCTGCTCTGCACATTGACTGCATAAAAAAGGGGACATTACAGTTCCACAAGGAAAGATGCAATTGGAGATGCCAATATTGACCAGTTTTACTAATGAGATTCTTGAGAATCTTAAAAATAGTCTTGTTAGAAGCTTAAACTTGGTTGTTGCATTGAGGATAGTAAGGTATAGACCGTTTGTGTTAAATATTCTATTTAATATAATTTCTTTAGATATTATTGTTTTTGAAGGGTGTTCCATTATTAGCTATTAGCACCAAAGATATGCCATAAAGGTAAAGTATTTGGTTGAGGATAAACTTGGATACTTGGAATCCAATGGTTGAGGCTAAAGGTATGGCTTTGACCCATTTAGTGAAGTACTCAATAAAATTTATGATGAACTTGTGTTCATCAAACAATACTAGGTTGATCTTTCCAATGACGTCTAAGTCCCAAATGGAACAAGGCCAAGGATAATATTGTCATTATTTTGAAAATTATCACACCTCTTGATGTATTCATAAGATTTATTTTTCATGGAGAGCCAAAAATAACCCATCTGTAGAATTTTCTTGGTGATGGAAATACCACTAAAGTGACCACTACATAATCCATCATAGGTCTCTTTGGTGACTTTTTAGGCTTCAAATTATTCTAAGCATTTAATAAAAATGTCATCATGGGTATGGTAGTGCAAAATATTCCCAAGGATTTCTTGATGTTCTTGCAGTCATTACAGTTCAAACCATTAGGTAATATACTATTCCTAAGAAAGGCAAAAATATCCTTGTACTAAATATCAAGAGAAGGAGATGCTTCTATAGAAAAGACTCCTACAAAAATTTGACTATACTGTAAGTTTGAAGGTTCTCTAAATTGTTGAATGAGGATTCTAGATTTTTTATCATCCAAATCTAAGAGGATAAGGTATGCAACTAAGGCCATATCATTACCATGGTGGTTGCTAGACCTAGGGACTGACTCAATGGTAACTCTGTTAAAAGTAGCCATGAGTTTAGTAACAATGTATTTGTATGGATTGAGACTTTTATCTTTAGTTTGATAAACACAATTGACTTTGTTCACTCCAATATAATAATATTCAAATATAGAGAGGATTCTTAATTGAAGGGCTAAGGTTGCACATAGCCCCTACGATAAGGGCTTCGTACTCAGTGATATTGTTGGTACAAGAAAATCTAAGTTTAAAGGAAAAATTAATTAACTACTACTGAGGAATGGCCAAAATACCTCTTGTCCCCACTCCTTTAACACATCAAGTGCCATAAAAATATATATTCCAAGAATCAAGTTGATCTACTTCTAGGCTAAATATTGAATCGTTAGGAAAGCCTATTCCTAAGGATGGTTAGCTTCTAAGGGTGAAACTACAAATGTATTAGTAATAACCTAATATTTCATAAAATTTTGGCTAAAAAACTCAAGATCAATTTTTTAAATAGCAATGACTCAATTAACAATTTGTCCTAATAGGTAAGGCTTGGATGTGATATATTGAAATGGATCAACTCTCACAATGATAAAGATTTTTTTGGGCTAAGAATGTAGTGTTGAAAGTTTCTAGTAAGTAAATATTGTGGCTAGACAATATTTGTAATTGATAAAATCTTTGATAACATAAAAATTGGCTCACTCTCTATGTTGGTCATTGTATTTCATCCACATATATCCTAAGGCATGGGCTATTTTTGTTATGTATAGCAACAAGGATCTAGAATGACTAGGAGATAAAATGATAGGAGGAGAGAAGAAGTAGGATCTAAGAGCAACAAAGTCCACTTGACAATCAACATCCCATTTGAAGACTACATCCTTTCTCAAAAGCTTGGTGAAGGGATGATACTTAGCCAATCAAGAGATGAATATCCAGATGGATTAGATTTTACCTTGGAAACTCCTAACCTATGTCACAGGTCAAGGGAGTGTCATATTGCTAATAGTTGATATCCTGTAATGATCAAAATTTATGTCATGTTTAGATACAATGAATCCCAATAATTTTCTTGATGTAACCCCAAAGATGTATTTTTTAAGCTTTAAGTGTACCTCCTACTCTCATAGCTACTCAAAAATGTATAAATTAAGGTTTACAAAGAGGGGTCCCAATATTTTTTTTTCAACATTCACAAGGCATAACTACATTTTGAGTTCAATGTTGCTACAAACAAAAACCAAGTGACCAGGATTGACCAACATCCTATATTTTTTAGGTTCATATTACTAAACCTAAACATTTATAAGGACACAAAAAGTGTTCCCCCTACCTTTCCCATACCCTCACTAGCATAGAACAATTCAACTACAACATAGATATAATCCTTTAAGGCTATAACACTTAAAGGGGACACCTTTTTCTTAACCCTTCATAAGTCCAATATGTAGGACTAATCTATTTTAATGCCTTAGTGCTTAGTTACCACACCTCAATGGGATAACTAAGGCCATTATCACTCACTTGGTAATGAGCATGGTCACCCAATCCTCATAATTCAAGGTACCACCAATGTTATCTTATGAATGATTCCAAAAGCCTTATCGCTATGGAACACCCAATACTCACCATTCAAGGTACCACTGCTATTGTCTTGTGAATTATTCCAAAAGCCTCATCACTATGGAACATAATAACCTCACCATTCAAGGTGTATAATTCAAAAATATTTGGTTATTACATCACCACAATTCCTCCTAGATTTGTAAGTACCTAGTTATTGCATCATCGTAACTCCTCCCAGGATTCACAACTATCTGGTGGTTGCATAACCGCAAATCCTCTCAATATTGGGTTATCTTCTTGAATCAAGTGTTCTAATATAGCTCTAATTATTACCCAAATCTCTCACAAACCCAAAAATCACATCTAAAACCAAAATAAATGCACCTCTCTAAAAGGAATTAAAGTGTTATCTATAAAATAAAAATAAGCTCATTGCTAAACTAGAAAATTTAAGAAAAAGATTTTCATAACATACTACTAGCATTTATCAATTTTTTTTTTCAAAAATAAATAATGAACAACATCTAGAAGAATTATTGAGGATATCCTAAGAGGTGTTGCTAAGGCTATTGGAGACCTCATAGTGATCGACTCTGTAACAAGATCAAAATTGAGGATGATATTTGCTAGGATGTGTGTCCAAGCTAATATTTAAGCAAATCTCCCAAGTTCCATAGATATTAAATATTATTAAGGATCTTGGATTCAACCAATATAATATGAAAACATACCCAATTTCTGTTGAATCTATAAGAAAACTGGGCATTTTTTTGTTGGGTGTCCCTTGGAAAAAATCCATTTAAGAGAGCAAGTGATAAGGCTCCTTATTATAATTTTCAGGAATTTGTATAAGGTTAGGTAGGAGGTATTTCTCTTGTGGTTGCTAAGAATATGAATCCTATTCAAAGGATAAAAGGGGTTTGTGATTCCCAATATCAAGTTACCCTAGATGCAAAGGTAGAAGACAAAGCTATTTTGGAAGAGTCATTGGTTGCATCTCCACTCCAAGAGTACTTGGAAGTGTCTAGGAAGAAACAATCTGTTGTTGGATATTCATTTTCTAAAAATAAGGAGAATAAAGCCTTGGACCCTATGTCATCCTGAAAAGGTTTGACCTCCCTCGAACCAAGAACAATAAGAAAAAATAAAGGGGTCAATAATGATTTTGGTAAAAGGGTTTCTATAACAATAATTTACAATGGTTTCCATTTGATCTCGAATTTGGAGGGAGGGAAAAATAATTTTAAAAAATAATTAAGCTTATATTCCTATTGGTCACAATATTATCCACCCTTAGGTGGGGGAAAATTCAGATTTTAACTAACTTTCCTCTTCTGGCTAGTCATAGGTTGGGCTTGCTCCTACTGTAGATCCTATTTTTTAGTTGCATAAAGTTCAAATATAGATTGGGTAAGTCATTTTCATAGATCCTATAGTTGTTTTTAGTTCATATCTAGATTGGATTCATGTTATTTTTCACTTGGAACCTTATCACCCCTGTTTAAATTTAAATTTTGAATTTGCTCTCTTGGGTGAGAATTCCTCTAGTCATCAGCTTCAATGGGAATTGCTTCTCATATTTTGGATGCTTCCCACTCCAAAACCAACATTTTAATTTTATATTTCCATTCCTTTTGGGTGGTACAACTCCTTGTTTTCTTCTCTTTGTTATTTCTTTAAATGCTTTTCTCCATGGTTGTTTAATATTTGGAGATCCTCCCAAAACCCCTTATTTTACCTTATAAAAAAACATCTAGAAGCATTATAATCCATCAACCATAAATTATAATCTAACTCATTCTTTCCCATTTTCTCATATTTAAGTAACTACATATAAGAAATTAATAATAGATAATCCTTCCATTCTTCATTCAAGTTTCAAATATAACAAAAGTAATTGGAAAACATATTTCCTCTAAATTACTTCACTTTCAACTTTACAATAACTTGACATAAAGAATATCACTTTTCTTTTCATCCTCAAAATATTAATACATTTTCCACCTAAGAGGTTCCTAGCATAATATTCCTTTCATGATCCTCTTGATAAAGGATAATATTCCATGAACTCCAACCAGGATTCACAACTACCTGGTTTTTGCACCACCACAACTCCTCCAAAAATTGGGTTATCTACTTGACTCAAGGGTTCTAATATACCTCTAATTCTTACCCAAATCCTCCACAAACCCAAGAATCACATATAAAAATAAAATAAATACATCTCTCCAAAAGGAATTAAAGTTTTATCTATAAAATAAAAAATAACACATTGCTAAACTAGAAATTTCAAGAAAAAGCTTTCCATAACATACTACTAGCATTTAGCAATTCCTTTATTTCAAAAAGAAATAATGAACAACATCTAGAAGCATTATAATCCATCAACCATGAATTAGAATCTAACTCATTCTTTCCCATTTGCTCATATTCAAATAACTACATATAAGAAATCAATAACATATAATCCTTCCATTCTTCGTTCAAGTTTCAAATATAACAAAAGTAATTGGAAAACATCTTTCCTCTAAATTACTTCACTTCCAACTTTACAATAACTTGACATAAATAATAACATCACTTTTCTTTTCATCCTCAAAATATTAATACATTTTCCACCTAAGAGGTCCCTAGCATCATCTTCCTTTCATGATCCTCTTCATGAAGGAGAATCTTCCATGAACTTCCAGAAGAAACTTAGGGATCAAAACAACTCATAGATTTCTTATGCAAGCCTAACATGCACTAAGCAATAAAATATGCAATCATGCAAAACATGCATTTAAAACAATATTTCCATGCAAACAAGGAGGGAATCCCATACTTCCCTCAATAATGGTTTCCATATCTACTCAAGCCTCAGGGAACCATTACTAACATCCATTACTTCTTTTAACAAAACAAAATAACTCTCATGCATTTCTTTTCTTTACATAAGAACTTTTATTCCAATTTTCTATTCACAACTTTATAAACATCCAAGTATTTTTAAACTAACATCTCCTTAAATAATCAAAATTTTGAAACATCAATATAATTTTTAGATTTTCTATGAACTATAAAGTGCAACCTAATATGCACAACATTGGTAACTAACCATAATGATGCTTAATTCCAACTAAACACTCATGGTTAAACTTCTCATCAAATAACACTTTAACATTTGCATTCTACATTATTCAATTCCATAATATAAGAAGCAATCAATAATTCTAGAAAGCCAATCATAAAAATAAAAGTATAAATTTAAAGCCTTCCTTCAATAAACCATGGCACTAAGCATCTATGAGGATGAACATATGCTCTCCTCTACCATGACTTCTGCTTGTGCACTCAAGGAATGACAAAATAACATTGCAATGCTTTGAAAGCTTACTCTAACGCACATGAAGCAACATATAACAACAAGAAATAGTCCTAAAACAAGATGACATGGATATCTAGATCTCATGATTGCATCTAGTGCAACTACATTTCCTACAAAAATTAAGGAATACGATTTGAACAACAAGGGAATTATCACTCTCAATAGAAAAACAATAGAAGAATACAACAATCCAAGACAACATTCCAAACCCAACACTAATGGAAGATCTTGCACTCCACCAAGACCACCCTTCATTGGAAACATGTGACTCAACATCTAACATCGCTACAACTACCATAGGCTCCAAACTAAAATAATAGGTCTATAACTTGATTTTAAAGAAAATCTAAATCAGTACACTAGATAAGGTTACAAAACAACCTAGGAAGATTGGTCTTAAGAAAGACAACCCACACACAAGCTAAGACGTCTAAAATTCTATTGCATAGGGTATGGAACAAGTCTTCCCTACAGGCATAGCTCCAAACCATAATGCTATAGCAAAAAGTAGGTGTAAATGAAAAGATATTGCTAGAGATGATCCAAATCAAAACAACAACCATAATCAGGTGTTTAGAAGCTTGCACCTTACCTAGAAGTGCTTCCAAAAACTTGCTTTACTCCAACTTTGAATCTCCACTCCTTTATTTTCCCTCTACCACACAAATTTTATTTATCAATTTTCACCCTCCTATAAGGTCTTCTAGTGCTATACCAAGTCCCTCTTGCCCCATCATCTCCATCATGAACCAAAGCATTAGGGAAAGAATATCATCGAGCTAGTAATGCAAGCTACCCATGTTTGTCTCAATGGGCAATCTGCTTGGACTTTCTTAGGCATGCTTAAGCCAACTTGGTGCATATAACACTTGCTCTTAAGCATTTCAAACCCAATACTCCAGCTTATGAATAAGCTTAATAATTATTTACCTTATTATTATATAAGGTATATTTTAGCAATTAATACCTTCAAAAAAAGTATTAACATCCAAAATATTCACCTTATTTTTTTCTTAATATTATTATCATTTTGAAAAGAAATAATACCCCCGATAAAATGAAATCTAGAAAAGTAGTAATTACAAAATCAAAGGAAAAATAAATAAGAAGAACACATTACACAAGAATTTATCCTGGGAAACCCTTTTAGGAAAAATCCCAACAAGAATATATCCTTATTGTATAAACTTGATTGTCTCCAATACAATAATATCCTTTAGTTTCTTTCTTGCTTTCTCTATCGCTTGTAATTAAATTTATTTCATATTACGTTCCTTCCCCTTGGGGGTGTTTGTACATTCCTATCCTAAACCCCCATGCAAGTGTTGTTTTATATATCGACAACACAATAAGGGGTTTTACAATACCATGGGTGCAAAACATAGATTCAAATATATTAACCCAAATATATTAAAACATGGTTTTAAATATATTAACCCAAATATATTAAAACATGGGTTCAAATATATTAACCCAAAACAACCCATATGGGTCTAAACATATGTTAACTTACCAGAATAACATGGAAAATATTCAACACATTTCCAACATTCTCTCACTTGTTGAATACTTTCCATAGGGTCCAAAAACTAACATTGTCAATTATTAAGGACAACCATTCTCATAGCATAATTTGTAGTTCCACACAAGTATCTGAAGATCCTCTTCACAATATTCTAATGTCCCTTCCTTGGATTGGACATATATCTACAAACTACTCCCACTACATGTGCAATATCAGGTCTAGTATAGACCATTGCATACATCAAACTACCAATAGTGCTAGCATAAGGAACATGATGCATTTCTTCAATTTCCTCATCCTTGGACTTTGACCCATATTACAAATGTGTGATTAACACCAAAATTTTCCCTTTAATGATACATTTGTAATTCTAGAGTACAAACAATGATTTTTGATACAAGTCTTCATGGTCACAAGCTAAAACTAGTCCTTCCAAAGATAAGTAGCCTTAACCCAGTTATTACCAATCTATAGACCTATAGCTTCCGCCAGCTATATTAATTTGTTCCAAGATATAGCCACCCTTCAAAACTACCTCCAACATTCTAAACACATTATATTCACTTGTTACCCTCAACCATATACCGATAAGGTAACAAAATAGTCCAAAAAACTACTTTAAAAACATTACAAATATTACTAGAGCTAACTCTGAGAACATTACACCAGGAAACCACCACTAGCATCCACACTAATCTCTTTTAGACACAACTACACTAGTTATAGTAGCTTCTTTAGGTACAAGCTACACTAGTTATAGTAGTTAATACTTGCCCAAAAACTTATGGTACAACCAATAAACCATCTCAGATATATTTCAACATATTTTCAATAAAACCACTAGAAAAAGCATTTCCAGCCTTAAACTCTAGATCTACTATTGTCGAAACTCATCATATCTACCACTATTGAAGCTCAATATATTTACCACTACTAAATCTCACCATATCTACCATTGTTGAAGCTCACCAGATCTACCGTTATTGAAGCTCACAAAATTTTTCATTGTCGAAGCTCCCTAGATCTATCGCTATTAAAGCTTACAAAATCTACTATTGCTGAAACTCACTAGATCTACCACTATCGAAGCTCACCATATTTACCACTATCAAACCTCACTAGATCTATCGCAATTGAAGATCACTAGATCTACCACTGTCTAAGCTCACCAAATTTACCGATGTCAAAGCTTACTAGATCTATCACTATCGAAGCTCACCAGGTCTAACACTATCGAAGCTCACTAGATCTATCACTATCAAAGCTCACTAGATCTACTACTATCAAAGCTCACCATATCTACCGTTATTGAAGCTCACTATATCTACCACTATTGAAGCTCGCCAAATCTACCGTTGTTGAAGCTCACCAGATATACCACTACCAAAGCTCACCAGATTTCTACCCATATGCTTTCCATTATTTTTCCTTCAACCAGATTCTTCTAGATCTACTGCTATCAAATCTCACTAGATCTCTACCCATGTGCTTCCCATCATTTTTCTTCACCCAAATTCTTTCATGCACTACTCCCACTCAAGAATCAATTTATCCCAGGGTTGAAACCATTTATCCTCAAACCAAGCTACAACCTAGCTCTGATACCAAATGAAGAGAAATAATACCCCGATAAAATGAAATCTAGAAAATATTTATTGTAAAATCAAAGAAAAAAAAGAACACATTACACATGAATTTATCATAGGAAATCCTTTCGAGAAAAATCCAACAAGAATATCTCCTTATTGTATACGCTTGATCATCTCTAATACAATAATATCCTTTAGTTTCTTTCTCACTTGCTCTACCGCTTGCAATTACATTTCTTGCATATTGTTTTTCTCATCCTCCTCTTGGGGGGTGTCCAAAAATTCCTATCCCAAACCCTTATGCAAGTGTTGTTTTATATACCAACAACATAAGAAGGGGTTTTACAATACCATGGGTGCAAAACATGGGTTCAAATATATTAATCCAAATATATTAAAACATGGGTTCAAATATATTAACCCAAAACAACCCATATGGGTCTAAACATATAGGTCTAAACATATGGGTCTAAACATATGTTAACTTGCCAAAATAACATGGAAAATATTCAACACATTTTCTAATGTTAAAGTTAACATTAGTGCAAAAATCATAATAATTTAATTAATTGTTGCTTAATTAAATTAATTAATGTTGAGTGTTAATATTGATTATTAACATCGATATTGAATGTTTCTAACAATACCAACTTAATAGTACTTTATTTGATTAACCAATAACCAAACACTTCTTTGCTTCAAAACACAAGCATCACAAAGGCTTTACAAACAAAATATGCAACAAATCTTCCTTGAGTATAAGGTTTTATGATAATTGTAATGTTATCACCCTTCTACTAAGGAGGGTTCTTTTGCTAAATAGCAACCTCCTTGCCCAATGATGCATTCAAAAAAGAAACCATATATGCAATGCACCTATATGAAGGGTTTTCTTTTACCCTTGAGCTATCAATGAGATTGCCATCCATCATTTTCTATTTTTTTTCTCATCTCTAGTGGTTGTCCCATATGAATCCACCTATGAGAGTACCTCGTTATGCAACCATAAAATTTATCCATAGTACCATATTCCACAAATAATATAATCAAAGCATAAAGTGCAACTACCAACACATATTGGTAATATAAGATGAGAATATGCATTAGATATTCACACATCAACACATAAATCAAATGTCAAGAATAAGTCCTACCAAGGAGGGTCGTTACATACTCCCCCCTTAGACTAAACATAGTCCTTTGTGTTTCCTAAAAATAAAGCATATATATTTCATTCAAATAAATATGGTAATTGCTTCCTCATTTCTTCAACATCTTTCCAAGTTACACAATTTTCTGAATAATGGTCCCACTAGTACTTACATTGATTTTGGGATTATTTCCTCAATATCTTGGAATGAGACCCTATAATTCTTATAGATCACACCTCAATGGTTGAGGTATTTTCCATATATAATTTTGAAATATTCCAAACATGAGAAGGATCAAAAATGTATTTCTTAAGTAGGAATATGTGATAAGTATCATGGATCTTTCAAAAGTTGGGCATGAGCCTATAGGTTATTGGACTAATATTATCAATGATATCAAAGGGCCCAAAAAAACAAGAATCCAACTTAATTTACTTGATGATACTTTACATGGGTCTTACCCTAAAGAAAACTCTATCTCCCATGAATAATTCACTTGGTGATCATTTTAGATCAACATAGCTCTTCTAGGGATTGACAACTTCCTTAAGCCTCTAATGATTCCCTCTGAGCTACTTCTCCATATCTTTGATAGCATCCTATCTCATCACCATCTGATCTTCTAGATTATCCCATGATAGAGATATTCTACACCTTCTATAATATAAGGCCTCAAATGGAGTCATTCCCAAGGATGCATGGTATCCATTATTATATGTAAATTCAACTAGATGCAAAAATTATTCCCATTTAGAATTTTGATCCATGCAGTGCATGTGAAACATGTCTTCTAGAACTTGGTTCACCCTCTTTGTTTAACCATCTATTTTTGGATGGTATGCAAAACTGATATTTAGTTTATTTCGTACTACACGATGAAGAACCTACTAGAATTTTGATGTAAACCTAGAATATATGTTTGATATAATCACCTTAGGAAAACCATGTAACCTAAAAAATTCCTTGGAAAATCTATTTTCCACTAGTTTTATATTATTGTTGATGTTTCCCAATATAAAATGTGTAACCTTAGTCAAATTATCGACCACCACAAGTATTGCATCATGCTCGTACTTAGTTTTAGGTAAATCCATAATAAAATTCATAGATATAGCCTATCACTTCTAGGTAGGTATATCATGTGGATATAATTTTCCTACTTGGTGTCGATGCTTTACCTTAACCTTCAGGTACTCCAAGCATATAGCAATATAACTAGTGATACCATGTTTCATTCATGACCAATAGGTCTCTTCATATTATCTCTAATCTTGGCATCTCCCCGATGAACATAATATGAAGAACTATGTGCCTCTTGTAGAATAGTTCTCCTTAAATCACTAATTTTGGGTATGAAAACCCTATCCTTGAAGTATAAAGTCCATATTTTATGTTAAAATACATATTTTCCTTAGGATTTATTTCAAAAATTTCTCCTATTTCATTGCAATACTAATTCTATAGTTTCATTTCCCTAACTCTTTCCATAAAGTCTAAATGACTCTAGGTCAACATTGCTAAATGTCATCTCCTACTTAAGGCATCAACAAAATTGTTTTTCTTTCCTTTGATATACTCAATACCAAAGTCATATTTGGTTAGGAACTCTATCCACCTTCAACATAAGTTGGGTAAAGATATACCTTAGACTTTGGTGGTCTATCCTTAGCTCAAATGGTTTCCCAAACAAATAGTAACTCTAAAACTTTAGTGCATGCACAACCACTGCCAACTCTAGGTCATGTGTAGCATAATTCAACTCATGCTTCTTGATTTTCCTAGACTCATATGGTATAATAGCTTCAATATAGGACAACACCCCATCCAAGCCTTCTAAGGAAGCATTTGTACATACTATAAAAGTCCCAAGAGGATCCAATATCCTGAGAATTGATGCTCTAGTTTGCTTATTCTTCATAGTTTTAAAGGTAGTGTCACATTTATCCGACCATTTGAACTCTTTTTATTTTCTCTAAAAGTTGGTGATAGAGTAGGTAATTTTTGAATAGTCCTTCACAAATTACATATAATAACCAGTTAGCCCCATGAAGCTTCTAACTTCTGACAAATTAGTGGATGCAATCCAATTCAAAATAGCCTCAATTTTCTTGGGGTCTACAACAATCCCTTCTACAAATATGAAATGTCCCAAATATTGAACTTGCGAGGCATACAAATGTTAGCTTTTGATGCTAGATACCTAATGAAAAATCAACCACAAGATATAAAATGAGTATATAATATTAAATATATGATAATGGTAATATACTAAGCATGTAAAACTCATAAGAAACTTCTATAACTACTCATAAAAATGTCATTATTGAAGGCTCATGAAAATAGTACATTGATATAAAATAGAGGTCTCATACACTCCATATTTCTTACATGCTCTAATTTGTATCTAGCATATCTACCTTCACTATGCTCTCTCACTCTCTCTTACAACATCAAAGGCCTATATATAATGAGATGTAACTCTTGGTATTTCACCTACCTATGAATCTTCATATTCCTATTATATGGACTCATGTACACATGGACAACATGCACATTTACATCATTGCACATTCTAATAATACTTGTGCATTTATTACTTTGCAAAAAGTAAATACTCAAATCCTAATCAAATAAAATCTCATAATCTAAAGATGTACCCAAGATGGTGCATTAGCATGTACCAAATAATATAATATATTCCAACATCCCCTATATTACATTATTTGGTTATTAAATACTTTGTATTCAATATGGATCTTTGTCTTGTTCCTTTAGTTCACTTTGATCTCTCTCCTAGAAATTGATATATGGATTCAACTTGATATTTTCTTCCATCTTCATATTTTTCTTTTTGTCATACTTCCTCTTCATGTTTCTTCTTTTTATTCTTCTTCATTTTTGTATCTTTACTAGTGTGAAGACACCCCACCAAAGGAGGATGTGTGGGTGAATCAAATCTTCAACATGCCAGCTCGAGCCGAGCATGTAGGTAATCATTCTTGGTAGTTTCTCTAAGCATCAGCAGCTAAGCTTGCATGGGACCAGACTACCCCAAATGAGTGGTCAGAACCACTTATACCTCTTGGAAAGGTCCAAGATCATTCATATGGTCTGCAAAGGATATATCTTCAACATGGTGAGTTAGTATATCATCATAATAGTATTGATTAGGATTCAGTACTCCATTTCTAATATGTTCATCTTCCTTTGTTTCATCCTTTGAAAGAGTTTAAAAGTAATTATTGATATATATCATCAAACATTATTTTGAAGTAAGTATAACTATGTTTTGAGTATTCCACCAAGCCTTGAAAAGTACTTCATGAAGAAAAACTAATTAATGTCATTAAATTTTCTTCTTTTGCTTCCTTAAGAAACAAATAAAATATTTCTTTTAAAATGATAGATAAATTATTGTATCCATCGGAGTTATCTATTAAGTATTGTGAATAAAACTTCAATTCATGAAATAGTTCTTCATCATTAAATGCATTATTCACTATTTCATCCATATTTATTTTGACCTTTGAAATAGAATTCTTTATTCCTCCTTAGTATTTATATGATAGTCTAAGAATTCTTTTCAAATTTTAATCTTTCAAGTAATTATGTTTTAAGTCTTATATCTCCCTATCTTTTCATTTTCTAAAATTTAAGTTGAATTTGAGTATACTAGTTTTCAATTCTTCAATTTTTTAGTATACTTTGTAATTTCTAATGATCAAACAATGGTTTTGACAAAGATTTAATTTTCCAAATTTCTAGGTAGAATTCCTTTTAGCTCCCTAGTATTTTGAATAGCTTTGATAAAATACTTAGCTTTCTAAATTTTATTTTGAGTTGAATCCCTTTTGTCTCCCTAATGTTCAACTCTAATTATTCAATACAAGCATTTTATAAATGAAAAGTTAAAGATAATTTTGATGCAATTTCAATTTTTGATAAGGTTCTATTTTCAAGACCTTTAATTTGGATTCCTTATGTCCCTTTAATTTGAATAAGACTAATATCAAAAGTAATTTTCCAACTTTCAAACAACTCTAGGTTGTGATTCTTATACCTTTCAATAGTAAAGTTTCTAAATTTAAAAAACCTAAATTGGTATTGAACTCCTTATAACTCCCTAATTGGAAATTTAGAAAACAAAAGGTATTTGCAAATTTAATGTTTCAATTTTTGTGTAGAAATCCTTATGCCTCCAAGTTAATCTATCTATAAATATTTCAATGCAATATGAATTTCAAAATTGAATAAAGTAATTTAAATGCTTCTTATTTCAAATATATTCTAAGGCATTTAATACTTCTTCTAAGGTTATAATTTATCATCTTATTTATCCTATTATTCAAATAACCTTAAATATAAAATCTTAATTAATTTTATCCTAAAAGATATACCTTATACCTCCTTTAATATTTGCAAAGATTTAAATTAGATTAAATATTTCATACCTCCTTGGATATGGCATGCTAATATTTGACTTGCTTCAACTCTGAAACCTGCGCTTTACAACAGTCTTCACTCTTTGCAATTAATGCTCCTCCTTGTTCATTAAATTCAGTCTTGTGGAGTTTGACTACCCTTTGCATTATTCTAAGATTATCCATGGTGCTCAATTCAGAATCCAATGCACTTGCTCTATTGTACTCAAAATATTCTTATCCCATGCATTAATAGGTACTCTTTAGATGTTGCACCTTTATCCAATCATAATTTGTATTCTGAGTTTCAAGTGCCATGTGACACCATATATATCTTGCACTCCTTTGACCATTTTGTGTGGTGCTCTACCCAGTTGTACCTTGCTTAATGCTTGCCAAAAGTGTTATATTTTGTGGGCTTGAATATATTATAACTGATTGAGCATTATAAATAGAATTTTCCTCTCCTCTAATGAAAAATATAACATCCTCCATGTGGTATATGGCTTCTTCAATGCTTGATGCTCCTAATTCACCCTAATTTGATTCTATTGTTGTCTGGATTTCAAATATTTAAAACTCCTATGTGTTGTTCAACTTTCTAACATTCCTCTAAGTTCTTCTACTCCAACAATATCCTCTTATGGTGGTTAGATCTTGGTGATTCTTCTTACCTCTTTCACTGTAGTGTCAATGTCCTTTGTAATTATGCTCAAGATTTTCAACATCTCAACTTCCCTTCATAATGCAACCTTCTATAATTCTTTCCTCCTATTTTTACATTACTTTATTTTTCTAACACTATGGCTTTTATTTACTATGATGGCTCTTCCTTTCTATTGTGGCTTAACTTTACTATGGTGGCACTTTTTAAGATAGTGGTTCTCTACGCCTTTGATGACTTGTCTTCACCTAAGTTTTGTAATTATTGGTCCATATTTTTGGTGTATTTAGACACCTCAAAAATGCCTTGCCTTTGTTCTCTATTTAATCTTTTATTTTTACTCAATAGGACTTAGAAAAAATCTACATTTCAAATATAAAAATAGTATATTCTATTTCAAGCAAGTTTTTAACTTCAATCTTTGTTGTTATATTTTTTCATATTTCAATATAATAATGTCTCCTTCCATGGCTTAGAGATACTCAACTTAAAATATATTTTGCTCCTTAAATAATTCTAATATGGTACTTTCAAAAACTTAAAAATTAACTAGTTTTAATACTTAAAGAATGAAATTTTATAGCACCACTTTTACACACCTTTTGACCTCCTTTTGTAGCTAGTCTTCTTGGTGATTTGGTTCACCTATTTTCTACTCCAAATTTTTGAAATTTTCAGCTCTCCTTTCTACTCAATTTTTGTCTTAAACTTATCAATCTTATATCTCTAATTTCTATCTTCTTACTGTCCAAAAATTCTTCTAAATCAGCTCCAAACCTCCTCCAATTGATAGCTTTATGACTCCTTCAATTTGCTATTCAATCTTGCTTTCCAAAAACCTTTAATTTGTAGCTTCCAAAATTGTTCAAGAATTATATTATATGTTGTCCAAATGTCTTTATAATTTTGTAGCAATTATCCTTCTTCAAATGCTACCAAAACCTCTTTCACTTTGTTGTCCAAAGCTCTCTCAAATCTACCCTAAATTTCACCAAATCATAGCTATATTTTCCCCTTCTAATGCTACCCAAAAAAACTAATTTTGTGGCTTCAATTATTCTTCTACTTCATTCTCTCAAACTCTAAAATTTGGAGCTATTAGTTCTGCCCAAATGTTGCTCCAAAATTTTCCAAAATGCAGTTTAATATCACCTTCAATTTGATGTCTTGTAACTTTTCAATTTCTGTTGTAAAAACCAGCAATCTTCTTCTCAACAAATCAGCCTTCATTTTTCTGTCTTCATAAACTCTCAAATCTGGTGGCCTCTTCTAGTTTATTTCTCCTCCAATATTCTTGTCAATTCTAATTTTGACCTTTTTATGGTCTCTTCCTCAATAATTTGAATATCTTGATATCTTCATAAATCCTTTCCAAATTTTGGAAAAATTCTTGCCAAATTATTTTTGGTCTTATTTTCAGATGTCGACAATTGTCCCAAAGTCTTATTTTCAAGAGTTTCTCCTGATTGCAATCTTATACCTTAAGATTTATTCAAATATTCTCCAATGGATACTTCTTTAACATCTTCAATAGGGCTTTCTAGCCTTATCCTTCTTTCTACTTACAAATTTTCTTGAGACCTCTTTACTTGGGTCTTCAAATTTTGTAGCTTCTCAAATATTCAATAGGAATTTTTCTTAATCCTTCTCTATCTTCTTTCTCTAATATTATATCTTCCAAATATAGAATTTATTCAATGAGATCTCTTATTTCTCCAATATTCAATAGGGTTTTTCTTGGCCTCTTCTCAATATTCAATAGAGTTGCTTTATTCTTTCTTCAATCTATAGTCTGTAGTCTTTAATATTTTATGAGAACCTTCTTCTTAAGTCTTCTTAACATTCAATATTCAATAGGGATCATTTAGCCTCTTTCTCTCTTCTCAATATTCAATATGAAATATTCAATATTCAATATTCTATGGAGACTTTCTTCTTGGTTCTCCTCAATATTCAATGTCTACTTTTTTTGCAACAAAGAACTAATCCCTGCATGAGGAAAGCACATAGACTTTCAAGCAATCAAAGATGAAATTATTCTCTATCCATTGTAGGAATATTCTCAACTTTTAAGAACTTATTTTTTGCAACAAAAAACTTAGACAAAAACAAGTAAATACATGCAAATATCTAGATCTCTTAAAATCAATAAACTTCACTAGTTATCCTTCAATCTAGTGGAATGAGATATATGTTGAGTCCTAGTATTCACGAGTTTTCCTACAACCATGTGGAAAGACTCTAGAAAAAAAAGAACTTTAAAATTTTTGAAAATTAAATCTACCTATCTCCTCTCAATATCTCTTGTGGCTCTTCCAATCTACTATCAATCTACCTTGTGGTCTATTACCACTGCTAGCTTTTGATGCTAGATACTTCATGAAAAATCAACCACAAGATATACAATATTAAATATATGATAATGGTAATATACTAAGCATGTAAAACTCATAATAATCTTCTTTAAATACTCATAAAATTACCATTAATGAAGGCTCAAAAAAATAGTACAATGATGTAAAATAGAGGTCTCATACACTCCATATTTATTACATGATCTACTTTGTATCTAGCATATCTACCTTCACTATGCTCTCTCACTCTCTTTTACAACATCAAAGGACTATAAATAATGAGATATAACTCTTGGCCTTTTTGTAGCACCCTAAAATTGGCACGATTAAAACCTTAGTAAAAAGATAAAAGATAAAAATTTGAATTTCAACCCCAAACTGCCCGTCAAATCGCCTGAACCCCCTAAACCCCTTAGATGATGGATTTCCTTACAGAATTAGTTCCTTATTCCCTCTCACTATTGTCTGTATTCTGTATTTTGCATTTTCTTGCAAGAACTCTATTGTTTTTCAGTCGAAGCTAGCTCGGATTGTCGTGGACGATCTCGGACGATTACGGATGATTTTGTCGATGAGCATAGATGATATCGTACGATTGGAGGTGATCCTGATACGATCTAAATTGCTACAAGACTTAGAATCTTCATCAAACATCCGGAATCAGGTATGATACATTCTAGCTAGCATATTCTTTGTTATTAGCATTCATTCCTATTTTATGTATTCATTTAAATCAGCATTGGCATATAGAATAGTTTAGATTCATCTTGGCCAAACCTAGGAGTTGAATGATCGAGTATAAAAATGAACACATCAAACTCATTGTCAACCTAGGCGTGGAAACTGCCATTCAAAATTTTCTTGGTGAACCCACCATCCATCAAAAATTCACCTCCCCCGAGAGGCAGGACCTTCAAAGGGCCTCTCAGTCTGAAGTATTGTCCCATCCTTTTCACATCCCCCTTTCGGGTGCAGATCCTATAGCTTGAAGGTAAGGATGCAAAAAATTTGGAGTGATACATTTTGGTGAACCCGACATGAAACAAAAACCTTTTGAAAACAAAAAAAATAATATAAATGTATATGTATACAAGAAAAAATACATAACAAAATCATTGTTTCAAGTTTGTATGTTTTAGATTCAATTCTAAATAGTAGATATTAAATATTACTTTTAGAAGTACTAAAGAAACCATGAGTTTTTACTCAAATCAATATGAGCCCATCAGTAATGTTGGAAGAATTCAGCCAAATACATTTGTTGATTATGACCAACCTCATCCCTATTCAACATCACCTCCATCACACTTTTCTCATTTAACCCAACAGGATAATCCCTTTTCCAATCCTCTTCATAATGATATTATCTATTCTCCCATATATCCATATTATGTCTATCAACCCACATACAATCCTCCTCCACCCTTTCAATATTCTTCTTTCAATACAACACATCCATTTCAACAAGAAAATACTTATTCTTCCAATCCTACCATGCACTCACATCATACTTCACAATCTTCCTATCATCATTCTACCCATAACAAAGAAAAGAGAGGTAAAAAACCATTAGGTCCTTTTATGACTGAACTCCTAAGGCACATATCAAAAACCTCTCAAAAACCTTCATCACGTAAATTTACTAAGCTCAATCAACCAATGGATATAATTCTCAAGCATTTACTTGATACAAATAAGATGGAACTCCCTTCTATAAGACAACTTGATACCACAACACATTGGTTTAAACCTGAGCTACATTGTGAATATCATAGAGTAGATGGACATATGACACAAAAATGTAAAGATTTAAGATGTGCAATTCAAGATTTGATTGATGAGGGTCTTTTTAATATAAAGGAATTACAATCTACAACTGATTATAAATCTCCAGTAAACTATCAAACTCCTACACAAAAATTACCAATAATAAATCAAGACATGGGAATCTCCCAAGAACCCCTATTCAATTATCAACAACATAAAACAAATCAAATATTGCATGTTAATGTGTCCCATCATGATGATATTACTAATATTGTAATAGAAACTAAAAATGAGCAACCTCAAGTTCAATCAACTCAATCCGATATTCAAGATATGGGTTCCTCATTTGACCAACCTTCAAAACTATCTTTGGCTCTAGAGAATTATCCAAAATAGAATGTAAGCATAGAAAACTCATCTTTAGAATCAAAATTTCAATCTAAAATCCACTTTTATAGCCAAAAACAAGTGATTAATCCTCAAGCAAAGATATCCCTTTTAGAAGTATTACAAAGTTCTCATAAGGAAACTTTGTTCAAGATACCTAGACAACAATTTGTTCCTCATCATATTTTCTCTAAGAACATAATTAATGGTGTAAACCCTCTTGAGGTTAACCATATTTCATTCTATGATGAGGAGATTCCTTCCTCTACTCCACAAGAAGACTACTATCTTTACAGTACAGGTTCTAGTAAAGAAACACCTGTTAAAACTATCATGGAAGATAATGGCTCCTCTCTTAATTTATGCACTTATCAATTATTCCAAAAACTCAAATTAAAGGAAGAACATATTAATGAATCAAATGTTAGTATAAAATCTTTTAACAATGAAATTCAAGAAGCTCAAGGTATTATAATTCTTCCCCTTAATATTGGATCCAAGATCCTGGATACTCTATTTTATGTAGCATATTGCCCTTCATATTACAACCTACTTCTCCAAGTCCTTGGATTCATACGATGAGGGTTGTCCCTTCCACTCTTCACCAATGTTTGAAGTTTGAAATTGCAAATAAAATTGTTACCATACATGGTGACCCAAAACCATTTGAAGAATATTTAATGGTTGAAACATCAACTTCTATACATTCTCTATTATCACAATTATCTCCTATCCATCACTTTTCTTCATCCATATATGATCATCCTTGTTTATCAAATAGCACCTATGCATATCTTTCACATATGCTCCCTCCATCTTATCAAGACTTGCAAGATAGTGATAAGAATGAAGAACTTTCTTATCCTTCTCACATTTTATTTTGTAACATGATCAATTTTGCACATATAAAAGTCAAATCTTTTGCTACATTATTTTACATTATAAAAAATCTTTTGTTACCGCTACCTTTTATTTATCACCTTTTGTTCTTACCTTCACCACAACCAAATTATCCTTCAAAACCTCCTTTGATTTTGAAGCAACCTTAGACATGCTATACTCAAATAACCTTGTATAGTGTATATAGATCATCTTGTATATACCACCAATTCCATCATAAATCAAAACCAAAATATTAAAAAAAAAAAAAAATCAAAATCCTCAAAATCTTCAAAAAGATACTAATGCAACTAAAAACCTTAAAGGTAAATTTGAGCCCAAATGGCATCACTGATAAATTTGGATCAGGAGCATACAAATTATCTACCTTAGATGGTAAAGAACTTAAAGAACCTATGAACATTATGCATCTTAAACGTTACTATGCATAAAATTTGGTCATTTCATCATTGTATATATTTGTTTTGCATATTATTTCCTTTTAGTCACTTATTTAAAACATTTCAAAAATAATCACCTTGTATTTATTTCAATTCATAACTTAAAATCAACATCAAAATCATCAAAATCTTCAAAAACATCTTTTATTTTCGTACCTGTCAAATCATGCAGTATTGCAGTTATATTTTTAGTTATTTTGGATAAATTAGCATTTATTTGGAATCTCGCACTTTCACATTCACATGAATAAATATCTTGATTTTATTTTTGATTATTAATCTCTCATATATCAAAGTCCACAGTTGAATTAAATAAAGTTTTGAGCATAGAGAACTAATCTTGTTATTTACTTGAACCAAGTATATCTTTTCACATTAAAATGATTTCATTGCAAATTCGATATGATGCTACATAGTAGAAATGGTTTCCTGAGAGAAAATTTTCCCCTGCTATCCCATCATGCACATGGTCTAGAATATTTGAGAATTGACAAAATGACAAGCTCACCCCTACCCAGAATAAAAATTCCTTGCTCTACAACTAATCCGAGCAAGTATCCCTAGCATAGGAAGAAAAGAAAAGTTCAAGAAAAAGAGAAAAATAAAAAGGTTATTTTGTATCATCACAACAATATTCCAGCATTATCTCAGTATCAAGAAAAAATACAAAAGTACAAAAAAGAAAAGAAAAAAGAAGCAAAAGAGAAATGCAAAATCAAAATGCAATAAAATCCTTTCCCTACCCCTTGAAAAGAAAAGAAGGGTGAATGAGCTTGAATCCCTGGAATTCTCAATTATTCGAAAACTATGAGGTAAGCCCCATAACAGGTGGTTTGTGCCCAACCCACTTGGCCTTGGGTAATTCCTAGCATGGTGATATGTCTGTCACATTAGCGACCTTCTTTTGTACAGACCTATGTCATCTTATGGATTAGCTAGCTCTTGATAACCTAACTTACATAGTAGTATGGTACGGTTACATGCATATAAATCATGGTCAATCAACATTCATTTGGTTAAGGCAAATTACTTGTATCAAATTATCTTGCTCAAAATTGGTGAATGAACAATACAATCGCACACACATTTGTATTTGAGAGATTTTGTATCATTATGATAAATCAAGATCGGTAATGAAATCACATTTGCACATGAGGATCTCTTATAAATCTACATTTGTCTGTGAGATAATTTAAAATGTTTCTGTAATTCTTTTCGGAATAACTTTACCCTTTTATTTCAGAATTTTTGTTTGGTATAAAAGCAATTATATAAATCTTCTCACAAAATCACAAAAATGATTTCAAACAAAATGTTTATATTATTATTTTTCTGTTTATCAAAAGTCAAAAATTCATCTTGCAATAAAACCAAAATATTTATTTTCTTCTTTGGATTTCGCGATGATGGTATAAGTCTATACCTATCAATTCTATGCCTAGCGCAAACCATTGTTCTAATTTTATTTTCCATTTATTTAAAAAAAAAAATGCATAAAAAGCATATGACTTGCATCATTATGTTACACAATTATGCTTTACAAACGAACAAACACTTATTCTATTTCATGTCATTATGTCAACATTCAATTTTGCAACCATGGTATAATTTCTAAGGAATTGTTCAAAATTTTATCACACTTAGGAATTTATGCCTAGCAAAATCATATTTCTTTAGTATCTCATGCATACTATTTTTTATGAAAATCTGAAAACAAATCATCAAACCATCATTCTCTCCATCATCACAACACAAAGTCTTAAGACAGTCTCTTAAGCACTCTTTTACTTTTAACAATATTTCTATACTGGGATTAGCTTGACGACCGAGCAAGCGGTGACTCCATGAAATGGTCTATAAAAGCAACAATGTCCTTTGAAATTATTGTTAGAAGTCTATTTTTATTTTTCATCAAATCACACCAAAACAACCAATTGTTTACATCAGATTATGTTATTTAAAATTTTACAGCATGACATCAAATTATAATATTTCCAAACAACATAATTACATGAATCATCAATCAAACAAGCAAACAATTCAAACATTGAAGCATCATAAAAACATATGAACAAGTCATATCCAAAAAGATCATATATACATCTCAAAAATATTTGTACATCATATCACAAATGAATTAGGGTTTTACCCTATTTTCTTAATTTTATTTAAAAATCAACATTTTATTTTTTATTTTCCCCGTTTTTACCTCAAACGTTCGATTTGGGTAAAAACACGGAGGGGGCACCATAATCAGCATTTGTACAATTCGACCAAGAATCTTCGTCTAAAAAATTGAGTATATTTTTGCTTTCTCGTAAAATAGGAAAAACTCGTCTTTAACGCATTTTCTTCGAAAAATTCGCTAAAGAGGGAGCAAAATGTAGCACCCTAAAATTGGCACGGTTAAAACCTTAGTTAAAAGATAAAAATTTGAATTTCAACCCCACTGCCCATCAAACCGCCTGAACCCCCTAAACCCCTTAGCTGACGTATTTCCTTGCAGAATTAGTTCCTTATTCCCTCGCACTACTGTCTGTATTCTGTATTTTGCATTTTCTTGCAGGAACTCTACTATTTTTCAGTTGAAGCTAGCTCGGATCGTCGTGGAAGATCTCAGACGATTACGGATGATTTTTTTGAGGAGCACAGATGATCTCATACGATTCGAGGTGATCCTGACTGTATTCCAGATTAGCGGCAATCAGAACCCAAAGTTTGCAGTTCTTTGGCTTTTCTGCATTTTTTTCTGTTGTATTTTTGCACTCTTTAATTATTATACTTATGCATCTTGGAGTTCACTTCATCTAATATAAATGCATGATAAAATCAAAATAAATTGTGAAGTTGATGCTTTTCCTCTTTAATTACTATTTGGATCTATCATTTAGACAAATTTATAGTTATTTCTGTCATTTCCCTTCGCTTCTATAGTTGCATCTTGGGTATTTTGTATCTATTTCTATGATTGCAAGTTTTTGACGAATTCGTCTGATGAATTCATCAGATTTTAGATGATTCTATCTGATCTCAGATGACCTTCTATGATTTGGGATGATCCTATGAAATATCAAATGATTAAGTACGAATTGAGATGATCTGAACTGCTACATGACTCAAAATCTTCATCAAACATCCGAAATCAGGTATGATACATTCTAGCTAGCATATTCTTTGTTATTAGCATTCATTCCTATTTTTTGTATTCATTTAAATCAGCATTGGCATATAGAATAGTTTAGATTCATCTTGGCCAAACCTAGGAGTTGAATGATCGAATATAAAAATGAACACATCAAACTCATTGTCAACCTAGGCATGGAAACTGCCATTCAAAAGTTTCCTGTTGAACCCACCATCTGTTGAAAATTCACCTCCCTCGAGAGGTGGGACCTTCAAAGGGCATCTCAGTCTGAGGTATTGTCCCATCCTTTTCACATCCCCCTTTCGGGCACAGATCCTATAGCCTGAAGGTAAGGATGCAAAAAATTTGGAGCGATACACTTTCACCTACCTATGACTCTTCATATTACTATTCTATGGACTCATGTACATATGGAAAACGTGCACATTTACATCATTGCACATTCTAATAATACTTGTGCATTTATTACATTGCATAAAGTAAATACTCAAACCCTAATATAAGAAACACTCATAATCTAAAGATGTACCCAAGATGGTACATTAGCATGTACCAAATAATGTAATATATTCCAACGAGAAAAGCCCACTTAGACAACTTTTTGTAAAGTTGGTTTTTCCTCAACACCTCTAACACTAACCTCAAATGTTGGTCATGTCCCTCTTTGGTGTAAGAATATATAAATATATCATCTAAAATATTATTACCAATCCAATCTAAATATTTTTTAATACATTGTTCATCAAATTTGTGAAATATGTTGGTGCATTTGTCAATCCAAATGGCAACACTGTGAACTCACAGTGTCCATACCTAGTCTTAAAGGTTGTTTTGTGAGTATCCTTGTGAATTAATAGTCGATGATATCTATATGTCAAAGAAATATTTGAAAATATAGTGGCATCCTATAAATGATCAAAAATATTATTAACCCTTGGTAAATGATACTTATTTTTTATGGTCACCTTATTCAATATTCTATAGTCGATGCACAACCTCAAGGAACCATCCTTCTTTTTCACAAATAGTACTAGAGCACCCTAGGGTGACACATTAGGTTTGAGCAAATCATTTTTTAATAAATCTTGAAGTTGCACATTTAAATATTTCAACTCAATAGGATTCATTTTGTAAGGTATCCTTGAAATAGGTTTAGCTCCAGGTATTAGTTAAATGGTGAAGTCAAATTCATGTTGAGGTTGTAATATTGGGAGATATTCTAGAAATACATTCCTAAATTCATGTAGAATTGGATGTCTCTTAAATATTTTCTCATCCCCACTATAATTTGTCTTACAATTTTTCTTCACTACATAAAACATACCACCTATTTTGATTGCCTTATTTAGTTCAATAGCTGACAACAAATAAGATCAAAAAGACCCTTGCCTACTTTGAACCCTAAAACTCTTCTTATCTTTATTAGTAGAGTCCATCCATCTTGCTTGGAAGTTGATTAGGGATCCATGAGCCTTTAATCAATCCATCCCTATGATAATATCAAAGGCATGTAGTGGTGTTATATATAAGTGCCAAATAGTAGAACCATTGAGTACGGTGATCTTGAATGTAGGCAAGCATTTCTCCACTGAGTAAGTCTGTCCAGATCCATACTCAACTTTCCACACTTTGTGCCAAAAATATAGGCCTTTCTAGCATATCTGCAATAATACTAGGGAAATAAAACTATCTATAGCTCCACTATCAATGTACCCTATTGGAGCATAGAGAATTCTTCAAACTTCTCTACATAAATCTGATCTGATAGGAATATATTTTTAAATACCCTTACAAAAATATCCCATTTAAGGTCCATGACATGGATTCCTTTGCCTACCCTGAATGTGTTCCACCATTCTAAGGTTACATCCTGAATATGAAGGGTTGCCCAAACTATTTGGGTTTCAAGTGAGTAATTCCTCATAGAAATTAAAATTTTCAACTCATTCAGCCAAGACTCTATTGCATCACCCCCTTATCTTCCATTAAATTTAGATACCTTAACATTCTTAAGGTTCTTGGCAAGCTCATCCTTGATCTGAGCTTTACCCTCAAGAATTTCTCTAGTAATATTCCTTTCTTGCCTACCTTCTGAATCCCTATTATCAGTTTCCTTATTAACCAGGATTTCCAAATGTGACCACCAAGTAAGATCACACCCTGTCTAACTATCGCAATCAAAGGGAAACACACAAATAGGCATAAATAATTTGATAACAAGAAATAAAGTGAATACAAGGAATTCTTTATTATTTTTTATGAAGTCAAATTACAGATTTTTCCCTCTTACGGATACCCATTTGATACATTAATTACAATAGTGTTTAATCCCTATCAAGGGTAGGTGTGATCAAAATGCCCCTCAGGGTGACATGAACTGCTCTAAGGTGTCGATGACCCTCTTCTTCGCAATGGGGAAGGGGTTGGATGCTTTATCTCTCCTTTAGAACTATTTATTGTGACAAAGAAACAATAAGAATGTCAAAATTATAGGCAACCTCTCATGATGAGGCCCTTTTAGATAAAATATATAATGGCACCATCAACATACGTAATCAAGAAAGCATAAAGAAAGTTGTTAAACTATGCAAAGCAAATCAACATTCATGTAATAGCATAAAGTAAAATAGTATCTACACTATGCATGGATCAAATATAGAAAATGAAGAATAAACATGCATAAAGAAAGCATTCTAGTACTAATTGAAACATAATCATAAAATGTAAATCTAGCCTAGTTCTATAGTCAAAAGTCTTCTAAAACGTTATTAAATCAAAAAAATGGCTAATCTAACCTAACTAGCTAGATAGAAAAGAAAATAGTAAGGTGATCTATCACCTATTGCAAACCGTAGCTCTAGTGAGCGGTATGTACTATGAACCATGGTTAACAGCAGCGGTTTGACCTCTAATGAGTTTACCCTCAAAATCAGGGGTAGTGGGCTCAATCTCCTTGTCCAAATTGATGTTCAAGGGTCGCCTTCGTTGTCCTTTGTTGGCAATTTTGGGTTTGAGATCCTAGCTTCTTGTCTATGAGTTGTCATTGATGTCAAAAGGAAATGACATTAATGTTAAGAGGATGTGTTGGCTTCAAAGGTGGAAGATTCCAAGAGAATATTTTTAAGAGAATCCGGAGAGATTCCATTGGCAATGGTTTTTATTAAAACCAATGGAGGTTCTCTTTATTATTTATTTAATTATTATTTAAAACCCTTCAAGGTTTTAATTAATTAATTATTTAATTAATTAAGGGAGAAATTATTTTTAATTTATTAAAAATACTTTAAGGGTTTTTAAACCCTTTAGAAAGCAAATTTCGATTAAATTCGAAATTACTTTTCTTTGCAACTGACGTGTTCTAAAGTCCACGTATGGACTATAAATATGAGAAGGTTCCTAAGGTTAAACCCACTTGGAAAATCGAAGGCAATTAATTGGTTTGGCTGCGATCGAATGTTCTGTTTACGCTGCGAAAGAGGAGAGCTCGTGGTTTGAAAAGCTTTCGAAAAGCTTGACCGTTTATGTGGAAGGAAGTCCGTCTTGGACTTCGTAAGCCCCTTGTGGGCTAGTGGCAGCGAAGGCTGCGTTTGGGCCTTGCGTAGGCGGAGGTCTGCGTTTCGATCCCCGCGGAGGGAGTTGTGCATGGATTAGTCACGTTTTTATTAAAACGTGTTTTGTGCCGCGAATTTCGGATTCTTCAAGGGCAGCCATTATAAGGTGTGATTATTTTCTTGATATGATTTTTGGCATTGTTTAGCATTGTTTAAAAGACATAGGAGAAATAAGGGGATATTTCTTTGGTTGTATTTTTGAGATTAGTCTTTTGCTATGCTAAATTTAAAAATGGAGATATAAGGTGTAAGTTTTGGTTGTTGTGTTTTTGGCTTCTTTGGTGGTTGTTTTTAAAGAAGAGGAGCTAAAAGGTGTATTAAGGAAAGTTTTTATATATGCTCATTTATCTTGGTTCTAACCCTAACTTGGTTGGAAGTTTGAGGGTTGTGTGTGGTGACAACTTTAAGGATCAATTTTCTTCTACTCCAAAAAGGTATGGGCACATTTTCCTTATGAGTATGATTGGTGTATGTTTTTCTGAAATAAGGTTGGAGTGAAAAGGTTTTCAACTAGGTTTCCTTTGGTTGGGTGTAAATCCTATTTTCTGGTTTGTTGAAGACTTCTTATGCATTGTTATCCTTGATGAGAGTTTTGGTGAATGCATAATTCTGGTTTGAGGTAGTGGAAGCATTGTGCACTAGGGTTTATGTTTGTGAGTCTTGCTACTTGCTTTGAGTTGGTGGAACCCTTGGTTGGCTGTTTTGAGTTTGATGGTTGAGTTGCTTCCATAGAGGTTGTTTGATCAAGTTATTGCTTTACTTGATTCATGATATTGGGCTTACTCCATTGAGTTGATTTGAGCAAGTTATTCTTTGCATTTGGTGATATTGTGTTGGTGGCTGTTTTGTTCAAATATCTTTGGAGGGAAAAGGATTTCTACTTGTTTCCTTTTCTTGTGATGATTGGTTGAATGCTTCAAGGTTGATGTTGAGTTGAATGGTGTTGGTTGACTAAACCTTGTTTGATGAGCATTGTTGTTGAAACCCTAATTGATGGTGAAAAGAACATGAGTATCATTGTTATGTGATTCTTTGCATAGTTGGCAATTGTTGGGGTTTCATGTTCTTGAAAGAAAACATTCTATCCTATCCATTTCAGATATTGAGTTGAGTTTTCAGATTTGAGATTGAGATTGAGCTGAGTTGATTTGAGTTGAGTTTTGAGATTGGGATTTGAGTATAGAACATATTGAGTCTCTAACAATTCTCTTTATGCTTCTATGAGTTTGACAAATCACATTGGGTCTCTAACAATTCACTTTGTGATTTCCTACTAAGAAAGTTTTTCTTGGTGAGCTTGCTGAGTTTTTGGACAGGTTCCAGTGGGGACTTGTGAGCAGTTTTGGACAGGTTTCGGTGGGGACTTGTGAGCAGTTTTGGACAGGTTTCGGTGGGGACTTGTGAGCAGATTTGGACAGGTCCTAGTAGAGGACTTGTGAGCTGAGTTTGATAGTTCTATCAGAGAACTTGAGGACAGAGGTGCATTGGTTCTATGAGAAGAACCTGAGGACAGTTGGCAAGTCTTTGAGAAGGCTTGTATGCAGAGGATTGATTTGTTCAAGAGTTGGACAGATCTGACAGATAGAGGAAGACTTGTACTAGACCGACTGACTGTGTTTGGTACAGGTTGTTGAGCTGCTGTGGACGTGATCATAGAAGGCAGAGGTCTCTTAGGCTAAGCATTGAGGACAAGAGGTCTTCGATGGAAAGGAGTTCCACGTGCTGGCAAGAGGTAGAGGCAATTGATCTTCTGAGGGATCATTTCCAGAGCAGAGGGGAAGGTATCTCCTTTGAGCAGAGGCTCATAAATTTTGATTGGGGGAAGGTATCTCCTTTGAGCAGAGGCTCATAAATTTTGATTGGGGGAAGGTATCTCCTTTGGGCCGAGGCTCATAAACATTGTAATTGGGAAGGATTCCCAAAGAACTTTGAGATAACTTTTAGAGAAAAGTTTTGTGGATGTAGCCCAGCCATTCTGGGTGAACCACGTTAAAATTGGTGTCACTTTGTGGATGATATTGTGCATTGCTTTGATATTGCTTTGGGTATATTGCTTTACTATTTTGAAGTATAAAGGAAAAAGTAAAAGAGGTCTTATACTGTTCACCCCCCCTCTCAGTATAAGCTTGTGTTCTTCAATTGGTATCAGAGCAGGTGCCTTCGAAAAGTTTAACAAACTTGAAGGAAAAGCTAGTAAAGAACACAATGGATCATTCAAGTGGCAATGCAACACCTATTCTTGATGGGTCAGATTTTGGTCTTTGGAGTGCAAGGATGAAGGTTCATCTAATGGCACTTGGGAATGAGGTTTGGGAAGTGATTGAAGATGAGTACACTATTCCTGAACATGGTCCTAATACTAAAGAAGAAAGGCTCCTACATCACAACAATTCAAAAGCAATGAATGCAATCCCGAAAGGCTTGCGAAAGCAGATCTCACCAAAGTGATTCACTGCAAGACAGCTAGTGAAATGTGGAAACAATTGAAGGTGGTTCATACAGGTGATACAAATGTTAGAAAGGCCAAGTTGAGACACTTCAAAGGTATGTTTGAACAACTCAAGATGAATGATGATGAAAATATTAGTGACTACATGCTTCGTATGGATGAGGTTGTTAACTCCATGAAAGACTTAGGTCTTGAGCTTGCTGAAAATGATGTTTGTGATAAGATTTTAAGATCTCTTCCTAATAGATTTAGTGAAAATATTTTTGCTATTGAGGAAGCTAAAGATTTGGATAAGTTGAAAAAGGATGAGCTCCATAGTATACTTGCAGCATTTGAGTTGAGAACTCAAGTGAAGGTTGATGTCAAGAAAGAGGCAACTTTCAAGGCTACCAAGAATTCCAAGGGTAAACAGACTTCAAGATAGTGATGAGTCTTCTAGTGATGAAGAGGCATATTACAACAAGAAAGGCAAGTTCTCTAGAAAGCACAAAAGTATGAAAAATATAAGATGTTTTAATTGTGGAAAGTTTGGTCATTATGCTACTAACTCTACTGTTCCCAAGAATGAAAGTGATGAAGATAAACAGGATTCTAAGAGCAAGGATTCTGAAAAGCACAAGCATCACAGGAAAAACAAAGATGAGCACAACAATCAAGGAAAGAGGTATTCTCACAAGCACAAGAAGAGTTTCTACCTAGACAAAGCAAGTAAGTGTTCTAGTAGTGATAGTGAAAGTTCTTCAAGTGATAATGAAAATGAGATGTTGTTCATATCAGAAAAAGAGGAAGAACCGAAACATAGATTCATTATCATGAAATGTCTTAGATGTGGAAATTTTGGTCACCTTGAGGATGATTGCACAAATAATGATTTGGTTTCTAGTATGTATGAGGATGCTTCAGAAAACTATAAGGAAGATGCATGTATGGTTTTTGAAAAGGGTAGCACCTCTAGTGATAAGAAATCTGAAAAAGGCTTTGATGATTCAAAAAGCAATCAAATAAAGGATCTTGAAAGTGAACTTATTAGTGCTCTTAGTGTTTTGGAAAAGGAAAGAAAGAAGAATGCTAGACTCAAGGATAAGTTAGATGAATGTTGTATGGAGAGAGATGATCTTATAGAAAGTCTTGACTTCTCTATAGCTAAGACACAAGAACTCAAGGATGAGTTAGAGTCTAAGGTTCTTGAGTATAGTGAGTTAGAACAGAAAATGGCTTCTTTGAAAGAGGAAACTAAAGAGTACAAGGATAAGCTTTACAGGTTTCAAGATAGCTCCAAAAAGGTTAAGTCACTCATCAAAGGTCAAAGAAAGACAACAGATAAAACAGGCCTTGGTTTTGTTAAGCCACACAAGGAACAAGTTGGAGAGTCTAGTAAGAGACTCCAAAAGGAAGAGAGTTCTGATGAGGAAAGTATTTCAGAACAGGAGTCCTTGAATGATAGATGCACAGAAATAGAAAATAGAATTCAGAATGAGAAGAAGAAGTTTTCAGAACCCAAGAGGTCAATTAAAGGAAAGTTTCAAGGCAGATGTTTTGCTTGTCACGAGTTTGGTCACATGGCTTCACATTGCATGGCTCAAGTGAAGGAGGTAAATGACAGTTTCAGAAGTGCTAGTTACTTTCAAGGGTATTGCTACTCTTGTCAACAGTTTGGGCACAAGGCAGTTTATTGCAAGGCAAATAACGAGAACAGGTTTGGTCATAACAGGTTTGGTCAGAACAGTTTGGCGAAACAAGTTTGGTCGTAACAGGTTTGGTCAGAATTGGTGGATTCAAAGATCAGGTTTACCTCAGAGAAACAACATCGTCAAGTGTTTCAAGTGCAACAATGAAGGTCACACAATCAGACAAGTGTAGAGCTGAAATTCTAGAATACAGGAACAGGAACAATGGCATGATCAAGTCCAAGGATCAAGGCATGGACAAGAACAGGGATGAGAACAAGAACAAGAATAGTGACAAGAACAGGAATATGGACAAAGAGTTCAAGAGAAGGCCCAGCAAGGAAGTTATAGACGCTGATGATGATCAGTGCCTAATGGGAGTTTTACTCCCACCCAAGAATTAATCACCTCATCAGGAGGTGGGGGAGGGACTAAGCTAAGAGGCTCATTCTTAGTCCCGAGCCCCAAAGGTGACCCTTTGCCATTGATGACAAAGGGGGAGAGATATGAGTAAGGGGGAGAGCCTCAAGACAGGGGGAGTTGTTTATGTTGAGTTCAAGTGTTGTTGAGAAGCATGGTTTGCCATCAATGACAAAGGGGGAGATTGTTGGCAATTTTGGGTTTGAGATCCTAGCTTCTTGTCTATGAGTTGTCATTGATGTCAAAAGGAAATGACATTAATGTTAAGAGGATGTGTTGGCTTCAAAGGTGGAAGATTCCAAGAGAATATTTTTAAGAGAATCCGGAGAGATTCCATTGGCAATGGTTTTTATTAAAACCAATGGAGGTTCTCTTTATTATTTATTTAATTATTATTTAAAACCCTTCAAGGTTTTAATTAATTAATTATTTAATTAATTAAGGGAGAAATTATTTTTAATTTATTAAAAATACTTTAAGGGTTTTTAAACCCTTTAGAAAGCAAATTTCGATTAAATTCGAAATTACTTTTCTTTGCAACCGACGTGTTCTAAAGTCCACGTATGGACTATAAATATGAGAAGGTTCCTAAGGTTAAACCCACTTGGAAAATCGAAGGCAATTAATTGGTTTGGCTGCGATCGAATGTTCTGTTTACGCTGCGAAAGAGGAGAGCTCGTGGTTTGAAAAGCTTTCGAAAAGCTTGACCGTTTATGTGGAAGGAAGTCCGTCTTGGACTTCGTAAGCCCCTTGTGGGCTAGTGGCAATGAAGGCTGCGTTTGGGCCTTGCGTAGGCGGAGGTCTGCGTTTCGATCCCCGCGGAGGGAGCTGTGCATGGATTAGTCACGTTTTTATTAAAACGTGTTTTGTGCCGCGAATTTCGGATTCTTCAAGGGCAGCCATTATAAGGTGTGATTATTTTCTTGATATGATTTTTGGCATTGTTTAGCATTGTTTAAAAGACATAGGAGAAATAAGGGGATATTTCTTTGGTTGTATTTTTGAGATTAGTCTTTTGCTATGCTAAATTTAAAAATGGAGATATAAGGTGTAAGTTTTGGTTGTTGTGTTTTTGGCTTCTTTGGTGGTTGTTTTTAAAGAAGAGGAGCTAAAAGGTGTATTAAGGAAAGTTTTTATATATGCTCATTTATCTTGGTTCTAACCCTAACTTGGTTGGAAGTTTGAGGGTTGTGTGTGGTGACAACTTTAAGGATCAATTTTCTTCTACTCCAAAAAGGTATGGGCACATTTTCCTTATGAGTATGATTGGTGTATGTTTTTCTGAAATAAGGTTGGAGTGAAAAGGTTTTCAACTAGGTTTCCTTTGGTTGGGTGTAAATCCTATTTTCTGGTTTGTTGAAGACTTCTTATGCATTGTTATCCTTGATGAGAGTTTTGGTGAATGCATAATTCTGGTTTGAGGTAGTGGAAGCATTGTGCACTAGGGTTTATGTTTGTGAGTCTTGCTACTTGCTTTGAGTTGGTGGAACCCTTGGTTGGCTGTTTTGAGTTTGATGGTTGAGTTGCTTCCATAGAGGTTGTTTGATCAAGTTATTGCTTTACTTGATTCATGATATTGGGCTTACTCCATTGAGTTGATTTGAGCAAGTTATTCTTTGCATTTGGTGATATTGTGTTGGTGGCTGTTTTGTTCAAATATCTTTGGAGGGAAAAGGATTTCTACTTGTTTCCTTTTCTTGTGATGATTGGTTGAATGCTTCAAGGTTGATGTTGAGTTGAATGGTGTTGGTTGACTAAACCTTGTTTGATGAGCATTGTTGTTGAAACCCTAATTGATGGTGAAAAGAACATGAGTATCATTGTTATGTGATTCTTTGCATAGTTGGCAATTGTTGGGGTTTCATGTTCTTGAAAGAAAACATTCTATCCTATCCATTTCAGATATTGAGTTGAGTTTTCAGATTTGAGATTGAGATTGAGCTGAGTTGATTTGAGTTGAGTTTTGAGATTGGGATTTGAGTATAGAACATATTGAGTCTCTAACAATTCTCTTTATGCTTCTATGAGTTTGACAAATCACATTGGGTCTCTAACAATTCACTTTGTGATTTCCTACTAAGAAAGTTTTTCTTGGTGAGCTTGTTGAGTTTTTGGACAGGTTCCAGTGGGGACTTGTGAGCAGTTTTTGGACAGGTTTCGGTGGGGACTTGTGAGCAGTTTTGGACAGGTTTTGGTGGGGACTTGTGAGCAGATTTGGATAGGTCCTAGCAGAGGACTTGTGAGCTGAGTTTGATAGTTCTATCAGAGAACTTGAGGACAGAGGTGCATTGGTTCTATGAGAAGAACCTAAGGACAGTTGGCAAGTCTTTGAGAAGGCTTGTATGCAGAGGATTGATTTGTTCAAGAGTTGGACAGATCTAACAGATAGAGGAAGACTTGTACTAGACCGACTGACTGTGTTTGGTACAGGTTGTTGAGCTGCTGTGGACGTGATCATAGAAGGCGAAGGTCTCTTAGGCTAAGCATTGAGGATAGGAGGTCTTCGGTGGAAAGGAGTTCCACGTGCTGGCAAGAGGTAGAGGCAATTGATCTTTTGAGGGATCATTTCCAGAGCAGAGGGGAAGGTATCTCCTTTGAGCAGAGGCTCATAAATTTTGATTGGGGGAAGGTATCTCCTTTGAGCAGAGGCTCATAAATTCTGATTGGGGGAAGGTATCTCCTTTGGGCCGAGGCTCATAAACATTGTAATTGGGAAGGATTCCCAAAGAACTTTGAGATAACTTTTAGAGAAAAGTTTTGTGGACGTAGCCCAGCCCATTCTGGGTGAACCACGTTAAAATTGGTGTCACTTTGTGGATGATATTGTGCATTGCTTTGATATTGCTTTGGGTATATTGCTTTACTATTTTGAAGTATAAAGGAAAAATTAAAAAGAGGTCTTATACTGTTCACCCCCCCTCTCAGTATAAGCTTGTGTTCTTCATCCTTAGACTGATTTAGCAATAAATTCGATGTGAGGGGCCTTCGTTTACCCAAATTTGTGTTTCTTGATCCTCCTTAGCACCTAGGGCATCCATAATGCACTTCATCATGAATGGTGGTAAAAGGGTCGGGGATTAAGTGCAATAGCTCTATCTCTTAGTATACTCGGTTTGAGTGTACAATTTGCCAAGGTTTTGCTACTCAAATCTCCAATGTTTGCTCTCTTTTTCTCCCCATTTGGAGGGGGTATTTATAGCATGCCCCTAGGGCTAGGGGTGACTTCATGGGGAAGCCAAGACCAAGAAGGTTGGTTAGGATTGTTGTGATGGAAGCCTCTGGAATATTTCATTCTTTAACTGCCTCCTTCTAGATCTCTTGGTTGTTCCAACTGATTTGGTTTGGATGGAAGGCCTAACTGAACTTCAATTAAGACCGCAGGTCATAGTTGTGATCCAGAATATAGACCGCAGGTGTCAACCATGGTTTAGATTGGAGACCGTAGGTCTAGGATGCGGTTCAGACTGCTTAGACCAAAATGCCTAAATTGAGTGGTTAGAACCACTGCTCTATCTTGGAGTCTATCCAAGATCCTCCATATGGTCTTGTAGAGTAGTCACCCTCAACAAGATAAGGGGATCTATGATCTTAGGGATCTTCTATTGACATTGATTATGATTATGAAATTATGACTACCCCTTCAAGCGACGAGTCGATGAGGGTAATAACAATGTATGAAGCGATGAAATCACTTGACCATAATGAATGATCTTGAACAAATTAAGATTCAATCTCTTTAATGCCCTAGATAGGCCCAATTCAGCTTATGATTGCAACTCTTAGTGGTATTGGCACATTTTTATCCCCTGGAGTAGTCAGGCTACAATAGCCATCGTAAGGAATCAAAATGATACAAATGCAATTAGACTTGTGTTGAATCATATTTGTTGATGATTTGCTAAAATATATTATAAAAGAAATGATAATTTTATCACAAATGTCCTTATGGTGATTTACTCATCTTGCCAGATTGCATGGATCGCAACTCACTGCAACCGCCAAGTGTATAGGATAAATCACTGAATTCGAGGTGCATTGGGTTTTTAATTATTTGATTTTTTTGTTTTAATTTTACATTTATTTGATTGATCCTGGTGCTTTTAACATCACCAAATTTGCAATTTTAATCATTGATTTTGAATTTTTGTCCAGTGGAAGTCAATAATTTACTCTTTTAAACCTTCCCATGGTGGGTTTTGAGTGCATTTAATGCTAGTTGTAAACCGTAGGTATGGTCTGCGATTATATTGCTAAATTTTTGGAACCGTAGGTCAGACCTGTAGGTGGAAAAACCTAGTTTCAAAACCGTAGGTGTTAGTTGCGGTTCATCGAGACTAGGAAAACCTATAAATTGAATTCCCATTTGAAATTTTTCATTATTTCCTAGCAAACACTAGCAATCTGAGAGCTCTGAGAGTGATAAGACCCTTTCTAATCGAAAACGCTACCACACTCTACCTTGATTACACTCCTCGACCTCAATGGTGGATCCTAACCAGCCATCTACTAGTTGGGGCCAGGGTGCGGGTAAGGTAACTCAAAACCGAGACCACACACTCAATACCAGTAAAATGAACTACATTAAGTAATGCAAAAAATGAACCTCACTAAACTGCTGGTAATGAACCCCACTAGTTTAGGCTAGCTTTAGGATTTAATTTTATGCCTTAGTGGTCTAGGAGGGTACCCGAAATGGGTGCCACTCCTAAAATGCAACTGGTAGCTATGGTTCCTAGTTGGCAAATTGGGGACCGCATGTTTTAACTATGGTTCCCAATTTGCAAATTGGGGACCGTAGGTTTCAGCTACGGTTTGCTATTGCTACTCTCTTTTTTTAAGCTCTAGTTAGCTAGATTTTGTTTTAAATTGTACTTATTATTCCAAAGATTGACTTCTAGAGCCCGAGAGTCGGATATTCTGAAGACTCTTTGCAAGGCTTTATTCAATGACAATCAGGATTGGTTTTGAGCTATCGGGTTCGAATATGTCATGGATCTACCCACTATTAGGGTATATCATGCCTACCTGACTACGTTGGCCTGGTGCTGGAATGCATAGACCAACACATTTCACCTGCCTACAGGTGAAATGACTGTTACTCTAGAGCATGTTTACATGATCTTTAGGATCCCTATTGATGGTGAGGCCACCGTATCCTCTACCTCCAGGGTAAAAGAGGTTGTTTTTGACACTATCTTCGATGACCAAAGCAGGGATTCTCAAGATGCGATAGACCATGGTGGGGTACACATTGGCGAGTGGTACCGCAAGGATGTCTTCTTTGCACGGGAAGCCCTCTTTATGCACCTCATAGTTTAGATTGTGCTTCCAAAATCCTCGGGCACGAGGATTCCTTGGAACCTCCTATCCACCACCTAGAGGGTGTTGTAAAGTTCTATAGAGGCACATCTACTTCTAGCTTGGGGGAGCACCCTACTATGTCAGCTCTATAGGAAGCTGTACCAGATTATAGAGCAAAGCCATAAGGGCCTCAACTAAAGTCTTTTGTTACAGATCTGGGGGTGGCAACACATTTGGATCGAGCATCCTTTAGATCTGTCCTTGCGGATTACTACTATTGCTAATGATCATCAGTGCTATGCTACCTACTGTCCTCATGAGAAGAAGGGTACCCATAGTAGGATCCATGATGGTTATGTCCAACACTATATTACTCAGTTCATGACACTTGATCCAAACGTTGTTCAGTGGTAGCCCTATATGGATTGCCTAGCGTGACTAGAGGAGGACCAGTGGCTAAGATAAGCATGCCATGATAGATGGTTGATCGACCGTAAGGCCAAGATTTTAGAGTATCAGTTCTACTCTTGGGTCCTGTGGTAGTTTGGGCTCATGCAAGATATTCCATATATCCCCCTTAGGTACCGATGCTTGGTTATAGAGTACGATCTATAATGGATCGTTCTAGAGACTCTAGGGGATGCTTCTAATGACTACCAGGAGACTAGAGTCGAGACTCCTAGGACCACTCTAGAGTATGACGTGTGGTGTTCCATGTTTAGATGGTACAACATAGGGCCTTTGGACCAGGATCCAGATCAGTCAGAGGCAGAGGTGGATCCTGATAGGCATAGGGTGCACTAGTGGATAGAGGGCGATTGGGGTGCAACAACCACCATCAAGGAGTCTCCTAAGGTTGACCCTAATGAGGAGGCTCCAGAGGAGGGTGAGATCCCTCCCAAAATTGTAGAGGGTTAGCTCTTAGCTCAAGTTGCTAACTTACAGAGTCAGCTAGGGTGATTCCACACGTAGCAACTAGAGAGAGACACTACTATCACCACTATGGAGGTGAGAGTAGCTGATAGGGATAGATGCCTTACTAAGATGCAAGATCAGATACAAGGCCTGACTACGTGGGCCATCGATGCAGAGGCCCAAGCTCATAGATTATAGATTGTTCTACAATTAGCACAAGCACAAAATACTATAGCAGATGTAGAGAGGGATCTCCTTCAAGTATCGAGGGGGGCTATGCCACCTCCTTAGGCTACTATGGGGTCTCTGACAGCACCAACGGTAGCACTAACAACTACACAGGATCCTATGACTAAGGTAGAGAGACTATGCAGTATGATCATGAGACCAATGAGATGCATGTAGCCCGACTTGCTCGTGTTGATCAACTAGTCGGTTATATAGAGATGCATGGGCTACAGGTTCCTAAGGATCCTTTCTCCTCAAATTCGTAGCATACCAGGTGTAGGACCTTAGGGTAGTCTATGGAGATCTCAGGTCATAGGACTCATAGGACTGAGAGGACGTACAAGTCCTCTAGCACACATGGGGCAATATCACATGCCAGGCCTAGGGATGCAGGGCAGACTTCAGGGGCCACTAGTTAGGGGACTAGCATGTTGTAGTTACCAGTTTCTTGTGTGCTGGCTACCTTAGGATTTGGAGGTAGGTAGGACCCATAATAGGACCCACTACAAGTGCTAACATAGATAAGAGAGCAGGATCTAGAGAACAGTGTTGAGGGAGGCGATGAGATCTCCGATACAAGGGGGAGCAGACTAGACCTAGGCTCTGCTAGATGCAGACTATACTTTTGCTATGTTGTACTCATTTTGAGTGTAAGGTCAAGGACCTACATGCTTTGTAGCCTATGGGCATATTGATGCACTCCCTATGTACTCTGTTGGACACACACACACACACACACACACACACACACACACACACACACACACACACACACACACACACATATATATATATATATATATATATATATATATATATATATATATATATATATATGACTTAATCATTTTGGCTCATTATGCATATCTGATGTTTAATTTTTGATTTTATGTTTATTTGATACACATGGATGCAATGCTTATGTGATGCTATGTTGATATGATGCAATGTATGGATTACATGCACTAGATAGCTATCTATTTTATGATGATGATGTTATGCAATGATCTATATGATTAGATGTGCTATATATAATGGATACAAATGGATGTGGTATTTATTTTGAATGCATATTTATTTTTGCTTTGTGAGCATGCGTTTATTTTTATGAAGTTATGGCATGCTATGCAATGTATGGTAATGCATTATGTACATAATCGTAATCTAATGGGAATGAACCTATATGCTTTAATCAGTTAAAACATAAATAATGAATGTAACTATGTATATCAATTTTAAACTGTGACACCATAGAATTTATGACAATCATGCAAGATAATTGATAATTATCATTACAAGAACTTAATCAATTAATCACCCATATATGAAATGCAATGAAATGGATTGGTATAATGCTAATGAATTAATATTTCATTTTGTATATTTTTTTGCTGCACTATATAGTCATTGGCTGTCTAAACATCATTTCTGATATTCATGCGGTATCTATCCTATATGTTTGATTGTGCTTTGTAAAATGCATTTTGATAAATGAATGAATGAGTAGTATTTTTGATGTTTTAATGATATGTGGTATCTTGTTGCTAGTGGAGAATTTTTTATTTTTTATGTTTTCCATGAGACTTAAATACCCTAGTAGACTTCTCCAAAAATCAAATAATAACTATACAAGGCTTTTATTAGACAATACTTTTGCCATGATAGACCCAACTATTCATTATCCCTGTGTGTGCATGTGAGTATTTTTAGATAGATCATAAGCATACTCCGTATGTCAATCGGGACTCTTTCAACCCATATGTGAGATAGGGTTCCTCATACGATCGTACCATCCTTGTTTTAGCTTTGATTAGACTTATACAACTAGATAATCCTAGGTACCTAGAGCTAGCTCATCTTGGAAATTGATCAGGGCTACCCCTCCAAATGCAGGCGGGACTCTTTCAACCCATTGCTATGTTCAGGGATCACCCAATAGAACTACCCCTTCGATTGCAAGCGGGACTCTTCCAACCCATTACTATGATCGGGGATCACTCTATGGTTTTAAAAATATGGAAAATCCAGGGATTCAAGTTCTCACCCTTCTTACTTGCTCATATATAGTGATTAAAATCACTGTTAGTCCACGTGTTACCGTTTTCTTTAAGCAAGGGATTTTTATAGTGCTTTTGATTCACTATGTCATTTTACATTTTGAACTTGAAATTTGTACTTTTGCACTTTGTAACTTGGGATTTTGTGACTTTGGGATTTATAGGGGAAATTTTTGTCCTTTTGCCAAAGTACACCTTTATAAATCGACTATTTGCAAGATGAGTAGGTCATGAAACCCATATCTCTAGATACTTAAGATTGCTTTCACAACTTTCATCATCTCTTGTCTTAGCAGGATTTTATATTTTTTTGCTTAGTGACATGATTTTGATATGTTGAAGCACTATCCCAACTAATGACCTTGTCTATAACAGCAAAGCAAGCTTTCTATAATCTCTAAAGAACCCACTAGGTATGTCTGAGTGGCTGGAAAACTTAATATACATACGTGTTTCTCCACAATAGGTATCGTGTATGAATGCAATAACTTATGATAAATGCAAGGGTGCATGATTGAAACACAAATGTGCGACCGTTTATAATATTTTTATAGACACACTACACTCTCATGTGGAATGCAACAGATGACAAAATGCCCAAATGCAATATGATGATGTGAATGCATATATGAAAATGCAAACTGCAAAAGCAAACATATTTTTTTTAATTTTATGCTTTACCATTTTTTTTGGAATTTTATATATTTTTAAATTTTTATACATTTTTGAGCTTTCATATTTGACCAAACGATGAGTATATATACCTTTGGAGCTTTTTAGGGTTGACCAAGTTATTTTTAGAAATCCTTGGAGCTTTTTGAATTGACCAAAGGTCTTACAGACACCTTTGGAGCCTTTTAGTTGACCAAGCTTCAGCAAGAGGGCGTGGAGCCTTTTGGGATGACCGAGTAGTTATAGGAACTCTCAGAGCCTTTGGGTTGACCAAGTTATTTTTAGAAATCCTTCGTGCCTTTTGGGATGACCGAGTAGGTTTAAGAAACCCTCAGATCCTTTGGGTTGACCAAGCAATTTTTAGAAATCCTTGGTGCCTTTTTGGGATGACCGAGTGGCTTTAAGAAACCCTCGGAGCCTTTGGACTGATCAAGCAATTTTTAGAAATCCTTGGAGACTTTTTGGGATGATCGAGTGGCTTTAAGAAACCCTTAGAACCTTTGGGTTGACCAACCAATTTTTGGAAATCCCTGGAGCCTTTTTGGGATGATCGAGTGGCTTTAAGCAGCCCTTGCAGCCTTTGGGTTGACCAAGCGATTTTTAGAAATCCTTGGAGCCTTTTTGGGTGATCAAAGGGCTTACATATGCCTTTGGAGATCTTTCTGATATGCTCTCTAAGGATATAATGCCTTAATATGGATGATGTTGAGAGGCTCAGGCTCTTCAACACCCCCTAGAGATGTCAAGCGATAGGTACCTGGACCAATCTTTTAGATATGATATAGGGTCCTAACCAATTAGCCATAAATTTGTCTTGCATATCAGGTGGTAAAGTTGAGTTCTATTGGTTTTCTTTTAGCACAAGATCCCCAACTTCAAAGTCTCTCTAGTGGAATTTTATATTGTAAACTCGTTTGAGTCGCTCCTAATAAACGTGAAGATGCTCAAGGGCATTCACACGACATTCATCAAGCAACGTCAATTGATCTAGGTGAGCTTGTCGCACAGTGTCGTCATCGATGAACTCTTTCAATGTGACGCATAGCGTTGGAATTTCCAACTCTAAAGGTATAATGGCCTCAACACCATATACTAGTGAAAATGAAGTTTCCCTAGTGGGAGTCCGAATGCTAGTTCTATAAGCCCATAATGCAAGGGGCAGTTGTGCATGCCAATATTTGTGGTGTTCTTGCACTATATTTTTCAAGATGGCTACCATAGTCTTTTTTGAGGCCTCAACTTGCCCATTTACCTATGGATAATATGGATATGCAAAACTGTGTTTGATGCGGTACTTAGAAGTTAAGGCTTGCATAGTTTTGTTCTTAAAAGAAGTTCTATTATCCGAAACTATTTTGGATGGTACCCCAAAATGACTTATTATATGCTCCATTATGAACTCTACTATGTGATCTCCCATGGTCATTGTTAAGGGAATGGCTTTAACCCACTTTGTAAAATACTTAGTAGCCGTAATGATGAATGTATGTCAGCCTAATGATGGAGGAGAGATCTTGCCAATTAGATCAAACCCCCACTGAGAAAATGGCCAAGCCACTTGATGGGCTATAAGGCCCATGATGGCAGGTGCATAAGATTAGCATGATGCTAACATTTTACGCATTTCTTGACATACACATTGCAATCCTTCTCCATAGTGGGCCAATAATAACCCATTCGAAGGATGCGTTTGACGATGGCCATGTTGCTGAAATGGCCACCGCACGTATCGTCATAAGCTTCTAAAATTGCCCAAGATGACTCTTGGGGCTCAAGAAAATGAAGGAGATATCCATCATAACTTTGGTAGTACAAAATGTCTCCTATCAAGACAAATTTAGTTGATTTCTACTTAAATGTATGTATTGCGACACGCGACAGTCCCTTTTGGACAAAACCAAGTCTTATGAAGTCTTGAATCTATGAAATCCAATTTTGATGAGCCTCAGCTTCAATCGCTAAGACAACCTATACCCCCTACGTATTTATCTTTGTAAATGTAAACTGGGAGACAACCTTATGGTGAATGGTGGTGCCACTCCCTACAAGACTCTAGGAGGTTAAAGACCCCCAGGATGCTTTCTTGAGAAAGTCTTTAGCTTTGCAGAACCAATCAGCTATTGGTTCCACACTAATCATGTTGACTGATTCTTTGTTATCAAAGGCTACACGCTCTACTACAGGATGCGAGAGTGTCTTGACATAGATGGTAGTGAAGTCATCAGATGGATTTTAAGGGATTAAGGATCTCAAAGAAGCCATGGTGTTCGTGAATCTATTTTATGAATGAGGGATTGCCTCTATGTTGTACCATTCTAGTTTGGATAGATATGTGGCAAAAAGATCTTTATAGGCTTTCAATACCAAATATAAATACTGAAATAGTCCCTTCACTTGGTTAATTATGAGCAGGGAATCACCAAAGATGTTTAGTCTCTTGATATTCATAGCAATGACTATGTGAAGGCCCAAAAGTAGGGCTTCATATTCAGCATTATTGTTGGTGCACAAGAAGTCTAGTTTGAATGACAAGGGTATTGGAGCTCCTTGCAATGTGAAAAACACTATCTCTACACCCGCTTCTTGCTCGCACTTTGAACCATCAAAGAACAGAGTCATATAAGCATTGTTATCTAGTTATTCAAGTTTGGGAGCTTCGAATATTACAAAAACTGCATCATCCAAAAACTCAATTTTTAGAGGCCTACTTTTGGATAGTGGTGCCTTAGCTAACTAATCTACTATGACCTATCCCTTAATGGACTTCTAGCTTACGAATTCCAGATCGAATTCTATCAATAGCATGATCCACTTTGCAGTACATGTATTATGATATGTCTTGCTCATCATATACTGCAAATGATTTTGTTTTTATATCACATATGTCGTGTGACTTAACATGTAGTGCCATAATTTCTTGGTAGCGAATACTACTGCTAAACATAGCTTTTCCACATATGCATATCCTATCTCATAATTCACCAAGATTTGGCTAATGTAATATATGGCTTGTTCTTTACCTTATACGTTCTTTTGGGCCAACATGGTCCCTAACGTAAAGTATGTTGCTGATATATATAGTAGAAAAGACTCTTCTTGCCTTGGTGGAGCTAACACTAGCGACATTGCCAGGTATTGATTCATCTCAGTGAAAGCGGCCTTGCAATCCTCATCCCAGTTGAATGGGACACCCTTATGTAGTAGTCAATTCATGGATTGACATTTATCTGATAATTGGGCGATAAATCACTTTATCGAAGCTACCTTTCCTTGGAGGCTCCTTAATTCCTTAATATTGGTGGGAGGACACATTTCCAAAATTGCCTTGACCTTTGTTGGGTCTACTTCGATGCCTTTATTGGAGACAATGAACCCTAATAATTTTCTAGAAGTTATGCCAAATATGCACTTCTTAGGATTCAACCTAACCTTGTGCTCTATCAAGTGATCGAAGACTTTTCTCAAGACCTCCGCATGCTTCTCTCATAGCAATAACTTGGCTAGAAAATCATTGATATAATATTCTAGAATTTTATACATATAGTCATGAAAAATGTATGTCATGGCCCACTGGTATGTAGCACCAATGTTTTTGAGACCAAATGGTATAAATTTGTAGCAAAATGTTCCCCATGGTGTTATAAATGCGGTTTTGTGATGGTATTCGAGCTTAATATGAATTTGATTGTAACCAAAAAAACCGTCCATTAAGGACAACATTTCATGAGTAGCAGTAGAATCTACTAGAGCATCGATATTGGGCAACGAAAATGAATCTTTGGGTGTTGCCTTGTTGATATCCCTAAAATCTATACAAATACGGATCCTTCCATCTAGTTTTCGTATAGGCACCATGTTGGATACCCATTCTAGATAGTCGATGGAAATGACAAATTCTACATCCAAAAATTTATGTAATTCATCTTTCATCATTAAGGCTACCGTTGGATGCATATTTCTAAGCTTTTGCTTGATGGGCTTCTTGGATGGGTCTAGTGAAAGGTTATGAGTAACCAAATTTGGGTCTAGACTAGGAATATCTTTGTATGTTCAAGCAAAAATTTTAGGTCTCTATTTCAAAAGAGGGATGATTCTAGAGTGCTCATCTGGAGTGAGACTCATTCCAAATTTGACCTTCTTTGGATTGGTGGGGTCGTTACCGATATCCACTTTGAAGGTTTCATCTACTGACATATAGGATCCCTCCTCAAGATTATGAGGCATAGGGATCAAATGGATGTCATCGACTAGATTTATATGTTCTCTATTGGAAGTATTTTTAGTGTGATAGAAATCATAATTGCATCCTGGTCCAAAATAAAATAGTTGCATCATTTGTTCACTTGGGAAGAAATCTTCAGGATCTACTGGTAAATCAATGCAATCTCAATTGATAGCATCCATGTTTATATGCAATGTCTTGGATGGATCTGCTGGATTTCAGAGTGGAGTGGTCAAAATAATGGAGACCATGTTGATGGAATGGAATTGATCTCCAGGACCACACGGACTAAACTCTACATCATCTATGTAGCTTCTGTACCCAATATCTGGCTCAGATGGCACAGGGATGAAAGAGTCCTCCCTATGGGATGCCCTGACAACTGGATCCTCTGTGCACTGACTGCAAAATGGGATCTCTCAGCTCAAGCAGCTTGGCATAAGTATGCAACTGGGGAAAGAGCCTTTGATATTCCTCTTCCAGATTTATTCTTTCCCTGAGGCAATGCTGGAGATTTATCTGTCGATGAAAACCCGTAGCTGTAACAGGTGGTGGACTCCGAGGTGGATTCCAATTACACAGGTGATGAGTCCTCAAATAGTCCATATCCAATGAATCCTCATCATCACTGTAAAGATATAATATTTCACTTCCCCCCATATGTAAGGGGTGATCTGCCAGATGTCGCCCCATGTATCTGATTCTGTGGTCGCTATCATCACTATTCAGATAGATCGGATAAAATGATCATATATACAACATCGACACAAAAAATAGCTCTGCTTCCTCTTCAAAGTAATCTACGTTAAGAGGATCCTCTTCTATAACGCACTCTGACTCTGCAAGCAATAGATGTAGCGAACATACTAGCCTTGGATCGAATATTTCAACCTCATCGCTATGATTGATACTATGAGCAAGGCACTCTATTGTGTCCATGAATATTGGGATATTAGCTGGATGAGGCCTTATGTAGGCCTACTCTATATCATCTTCATAGTCACTATCGACCATGAAATGCTCTTGTATCTCATCTAATTGCTCTCTAGGCAACAAATGGCATAAAAATTCCAAAACCACGAAGGCTTGGTCAATTTCCTCTTTGGATTGATCATCATTTGAGGAATCGTCATCTGCATCATAACTTGACCTGCTCATTTTGGAGGTGGACTCCTCTATGTCTTCACCACAAATATCTCCTAGATCAATATCACCTAGAATTATGGGGTTGTACCCCTGCATACCGGTATTATTGGTTGTGATACGGTTTTGATGCCCTAGGCTGCCTCTAGGGTTCTTCGAGAACTCTTCACGTTTAATCTTTGATCTTTCAATGGTGATGACTAACACCATTGGGTTGTTGCACCAAAGGCTAGACATGTTAGGATGATATGGATTAAAATACGCATCATCCCCTAGACCCAGGTACAAATGATCCAATGATGCAACGAGTAAATCATCATGTCCCTGAATCTACAATCTCAATCTAAACCTATCAGTTTCTAGCTGATAATGTGGCTCAAGAGGGGTTCTTCGTCTTTATTTGAAAATACCAAGGTCGTATCCATGCCAATTATTAAGCTCAAAAATGTGCATGGCATACTCTAGATTGGAAAAATACTAAACGTTCATCATGAACTATTCATCGTCATCCACCTCCATGGGTGCCCACATTGGAACTTGATCCAACCTAAAATAAATGAGTTTTTTTTGGTTGGATGGCTCACCCAATGGTACTACGGATCCAACTAGGTATCGATGGGCTATCGGTCGGCCCATGTCTCGTGCAGTCTCTAAAATAGGACCGAAGGTCACATTTTGCACAAGATATTCACCTAGACCTATGTTGGCTAGGTGAACAATCACCTGGGGTGCATATGACCCTGCTGATGAAGCAGGTTGAGGTGCCTCCTCGAATTAATCTTGGGCTTCCTCCACCTCCATGGGAGTGGTAGCATTAGTGGTGACTGGTTCGGGCATGTTCTTTAATTCTTTCCTACCCAATTTTAGCCTTAATTTCTCTTCATTCCAATGCATTGCTGATGCACTCAATATTAGAGAAGTGGTAGTGGTATATTCATATATGTTTGATACAGATACTAATGGTTGAACATGCACCACCTTTTTACCTCTTGGAACCCTCATCGACGATGTGGGTCGTATGTCCAAGTGCGTTTATGAGATCATGAAATCCCTTGGAAAATTTGCTAAGTTCATGAACTTGAATGGTTCTTCATTTGATGCAACCACGTGAACTTGTCCCTCGTGTATATAATTGACACACTAATGCAATATCAAGGGAACACAACGCATTTCATGAATCTAAGGCCTCCCTAACAGGATGTTATACTGCAATATGCCCTCTATCATGTGACACATTATGGGAATTATCTTTAGTCCCACCTAAATAGGTAGGACAATCATGCCAACCATAGAGCATAGTACGTCATTAAATGCTCGTAATGTAAATGTGGTTGGTACGACAAGTGATTTAGGAAATTTCAAGTGGTGCAGTGCCTTAGTCATGATTATATTGATCGATGAACCAATGTTAATAAAGAAACTTTTGAACGACACATGGTTAACACAAGCAATGATATGTAGTGGTAGGTCAACCACACTTGCAAAAACTATTTTCACTTCATGATCGTAGAATTGGATCATTGGTTCCTGGCACTGTTGTACGTGCCCCACAAAGTTTGTGAATGCCTATGCATCTTAGGACTATATCTCAATGGACCTTAGAATGTCCATAAGAGTCTCCCTATGCTTAGGGGACTACTATATAAGCTCATATATCAAAAACTTATAGGATTCATCTATAGGTTTTGAACCAACTTGCTTCTAATGGTCACCACCGATCTCATTTATGGGCCTAGAATATTTTATGCCTGTCGTTGCTGGGGTGTTGGCTTGTATTTGAATTGGAGCATGAGGTTGATTCGGTCATTCATACCTCCCATGTCTGGTAATAATATTGACCATTTTGACAAACCCCTGGGTAGGTGGTTCTACTCATACTTGATTGACGTGGCTAGCATGGTTACGGGCCACCTCATGGTTTGGTAACGAATTTTTAAAAATCCCCATGTTTTGGTTGTCTAGTGCCTGGGTATTGCCTAGTACTACAAGCTCTCCCTTGTCTATCATATTTTGCATAATGTGTTTGAAAGACCAACACACCTTGATGGCATGGCCGTTCACTCTATGCAATATGCAAAACAACTCTTCCTGATAGTCTTTGGGCTTGGGCTGATTTGGATCAACCATTTTGACTTTGGATAATCTTATTGCCTTGGCCTCGTAGAGCTGACAAAAAATTGATGTCATTGATTCCCTCAATGGTGTAAATATGCGAGGTGGGCGCTGCTCTTTGTTTTTACCCTTGTAGTTATTTTTGCACTAGTTGTATTACGCAGGAGGGGGATGGGCTTGATAATTCTGCTTATTTTACCCCTTATCCTAATTTTGGAGATTTAGTACCACCTAATTCACATGGGCCTGCTTGCCTGTTGTTTTGAGTTACTCTTCTTATATCTCTCTTTCTTGGTTTCTAGCTTCAAGTTGCCTTCTTGCAACTTGATATCCTCAATTACCTTGGCTTGCACCCAAGCTTCTTCGAATGTGGTGTATTGTTGTAGCTACAATAGTAGCAATATGTGCTTGGTACAACTTTTTGTAAATATTTGGGTTAATTTTGTGGTAGGGATCGGGAATGAAAACTTTACCATTAATCTCCTCCACCTCTTCTCGTATTGTTCTATTGGCTCATCGTCACATTGAGCTAGTGAAACCAAATCGAAAATGTTGTCTTATTTCTTGACGTCAAAGGAATAGCGTTCAATAAAGGCTTCAACTAATTACTCAAAATTTGTTATGTTGTGCTTCTTTAGCTGATTGAACCACTCTCAGGTCGGCCTAGAGAGTGTCATGATAAATGTACACAACAACAACATCATTGTTCTCTATCTGGAAGCAAGCATCCAAAAATCTCGTGACATGTTCTTGCGCCTCTTCATCACCCTTAAATTTGTCCAAACTGGGCGTTTCAAAATAATTTGGGTATGGGGACATAGGTACCGAGGGATCTAAAGGTTCATTGTGAATTTTCCTTAGTTTCAACTTTTGGATAGCCGTGCCCTGTCTCTCAATTGCCTTGAACTTCTTAGCCAAATCTTTGTAGGCCTCAAAAGATAGAAAGTCCTCCTCCCTAAGTCAGTTCAGAGGCAGTTTGGGAGTTACATCCCTCTTCTATCGAGGTGGAGTGCATTGCTATTCCTCCTCCTCAGCTTGGGAACTCTCAGGATATTCCTAGTTGCATATGTTCCCCTCTTGCTCCTCATAATGTTGCTACCTGTATTTGTCGACCGAGGGCGGTCACTCTCTATGATGGGCAGTGATATGAGTATGAACGCTTATGCGCTCATGGTGCATGCCAGCTTGCAAAAAATCTTTCTTATGCACTCAATATCTACACTTGTCTTGAGAGTATAGGCTGGCCCTAGCCAACCTATCTTCCTACTCTACATGCTCCTTCTGGATGAGGATGTGCTCCTCGTGCAAGAGTTGCTCATACAGCCTTTGTCTAGTAAGCCTCTATGCCTGAAGATCTTCATCTTTGATGCACTACCTCTCTAGGTGAGCATACTCGAATTGATCTTGGAGGAGTTGACATTTTTTCTCAGAGGCCAGTCGATATGATATTTCGACCTGGTCAGCCATCAAAGGCATTTGATATGCTTGCTCTCTACGAGTGACCTTGTGGGTTCTATACCCATCGGACTGATATGTTGTAATTTTACCTCTTTCTATGAAGATGGCATCAACATCGTACTATGTACTATGTTGTGTGCCACCATGCATGGATGGTGGATACGAGACATGAGGACACTTAGAAGCCTCTCCATGCTCTCTAGTAATTCTAATGGCACTCTCGCTATGCTCACTCGAAACACAAGTAGGCAGAGCCAAAGGCTTGCAGCCTAGCTGCTCTTGCATACTACCTAGACCGTCTAGTTGTTTAGACCTCCACCTCTCATGGTGTGGTGTTCCATTAGCTCCCACCTTCGACATATCGATGGTGAACTTGCATACTATAGTATGCATAGGAGTATGGGTAGACTTGCGCTCAACAGGGAACCTATCTACTTGCCCTTGAATGGATGGACCTCTATTCCTTCTATACTTAGAATGTGTGGGTATAGGACACCTTATAGACTTAGTGCGAATGGGTACCAATCTGGTCCCCTACACAACATAATCTTTGGTCGATCTCATGGATGCGCGTGCACTACGATATCGATAATGGCTTTTGAGTGGAGCATCCTCAAGCTGAGAAGCCCCATGCTCTAATCTATGTCTAATAGTATGCACTGATGCTATTCTATCAAGGGTACACTCAATGGGATCCCCTCGTGTCGAGTTGTCTCCTCTAATTCTTGTTGAACATCGTTCGATTTGCTCATGTGGTTGAGGACTAGACACATGTAATTGTGAATCTATTGGGGCTTGGTCATCGACCTTAGGCTTGCGCCTTTGTCGACCACCCCGTGTATCCACCATAGTGTACCTAATGTCTAGATGTATCTTTTATTATCAAAAAAGGTATACAATGATGTTTATATTATTTTTAAATTTTACAATGTGCCCTAAACTATTTGATGTTGTTACAAGATGTGTTGTATCAGTATGAGAAACTCTCGTGTGTTTTGCAAAATCATTGGATTTTATTCTTAGTTTAATTGGATTTCACCTATATACTCACACAAGCCGAATATGGTAATGAAGTCCATACTCAATGAAGTAGCATAGGTACTACCAACCCTCACCCAACACACCGTGCACAACGATACACCCTTTCAAAGATGAGTGCATGCTATTTTACACGGATATGACAGTTCTTGGGTCGGCCTTGGCAATGAGTGGGTCCCGATAATACAATTTCAAATGATCCAACCAAGCAGTAATGACATCCACTATTGGTCTCAATTAAATGCATTGGATGTGAGAGCCCAACGCCACTGATGTTTACAATGAAACGTGGTGTGTGTGGTTTGTTTTACTTTGCATAAAGACAAATGCATAAAAGAGCATTCATATGATCATTCCTACATGATATGCATAATAATGAACATTTCAAATTCACAAAGGTATGCATGCTATGTCCTACATGACGTTATGACAATGTAGTTACGATGACATGGCCTCTAATTGGGCCTCATGCATGCAAACGACCACATAATTTTTATCAAGGTCACTGTATTCTAGGGCGAACTGCAATCAAAGGTCCGATGTCCCTAAAAGTGCCTTTCTAATGGAAAGAATATGAAATCAAATTAGGACTTATTCATTGATCCTTTTCCTTTAATTTTCCTAATTTGCCATTGATTTACCACTTGCTATAAAAATACAAAGGAGAAAATATAGAACAAAGGATGGAAATAGAACCTACCTCAACTCCTGCTCTGCTGCCAAGTGGTTTCTCTGATGTTTGTTGCTTCTGCTATAAACTATAGCTCTGGTCTGTGGGCTATAGTGTAAACTATAGGTGATAGCCGTGGGTGAAAAAATAACCATAGTTTTTAGCTACAGTTAGCACCTGAGATGAAACAACCAAAAATATCAGTACTCAAGGGTTAGAAATATGGAGTTCCACCATGATCACCATCTATGACCACTAAGGAAGCTCACACCCTGTCTAACTATCACAATCGAAGGGAAACACACAAATAGGCATGCATAATTTGATAACAAGAAATAAAGTGAATACAAGGAATTCTTTATTATTTTTTATGAAGTCAAATTACAGATTCGTCCCTCTTAGGGATACCCATTTGATACATTAATTACAATAGTGTTTAATCCCTATCAAGGGTAGGTGTGATCAAAATGCCCCTCATGGTGACACAAACTACTCTAGGGTGTCAATGACCCTCTTATTTGCAATGGGGAAGGGCTTATATGCTTTATCTCTCCTTTAGAACTATTTCCTACGATCAAGAAACAACAAGAATGTCAAAAATATAGGCAGCCTCTCGTGATGAGGCCCTTTTAGATAAAATGTATAATTACACCATCAACATACGTAATCAAGAAAGCATAAATAAAGCTGCTAAAATATGTAAAGTAAATCAAGATTCATGTAATAGCATAAAGTAAAATAGTATCTACACTATGCATGGATCAAATATAGAAAATGAAGCATAAACATGCATAAAGAAAGCATTCTAGTCCTAATTGAAACATAAGCATAAAATGTGAATCTAGCCTAGTTCTATGGTCATAAGTCTTCTAAAACGTTATTAAATCAAAAAAATGGCTAATCTAACCTAAATAGCTAGACAGAAAAGAAAAGAGTAAGGTGATATGTCACCTATTGCAAACCGTAGCTCTGGTGAGCGGTCTATACTGTGAACCATGGCTGACAGTCACGGTTTGAACTCTAATGAGTTTTTCCTCAAAATCATGGGTAGTGGGCTGAATCTCCTTGCCCAAATTTATGTTCAAGGGTCGCCTTCATTGTCCTTAGATTGATTTGGTGGTCAATTCGATGTGAAGGGCCTTTGTTTTCTTGAATTTGCATTTCTTTATCCTCCTAAGCACCTAGGGCATCCATAATACACTTTATCATGAATGGCAGCAAAAGGGTCGGGGATTAAGTGCAATAGCTCTATCTCTTAGTATACTTAGTTTAAGTGTACAAATTTCTAGGGCTTCATTGCTAAAATCTCCAATGTTTGCTCTCTTTTTATCCCCATTTGGAGGGGGCATTTATAGCATACCCCTAGGGCTAGGGGTGGCTTCATGGGGAAGCCAAGACCAAGAAGGTTGGTCAGGGCAGTTGGGATGGAAGCCTATGGAATATTTCATCCTTTAACTGCCTCCTTCAAGATCTCCTGGCTATTCTAACTGATTTGGATCAAATGGAAGGCCTAACTAAACTTCAATTAAGACCACATGTCACAGTTGCAGTCCAGACTACAGACTATAGGTGTCAACCATGGTTTAGACTAGAGACCAAAGGTCTGGGCTACGGTTCAGACTGCTTAGGCCAAAATGCCTAAATTGAGTGGTTAGAACCACTGCTCTATCTTGGAGTCTGTCCAAGATCCTCCATATGGTCTTGTAGCATGTCCATATGAGTAGTCACCCTTGACATGACACATTTTAGGTGTCTACACCAAATATTTTTTGTTGTTGCTCCATTTTCTCCTAGAGCAACTTAACTACTAATAAAAGGTTTTCCATCCTTTCAATGGCATCTATTTTTCTTCCAATTTTCTTATTGGATTCCATTGTTCTTCCAGGCTTCTTACTAGAGTCTATTATTCTTATAGTTTTATTGTTGTGGTCCATTGTTCTTCCAAACATATTTTGAGAATATACAAATTCCTCCTATGTAGCTGACCCTATCTTCTTAGACGATCCTTGTCTCAAAATAGGTGCCAGTTCTTATCTACAAAAAGGAGCTAGGTAAGTTACAATTTCTCTAAAATTATAGTTACAATAAATTAGTTTCATTTTCTCATGAACTAAATTAGACCATTATCACTCTCTTGATAATTATTATGGTCACACTTACCTACCCATAAGGTGCCATCCTCAATAAGAAATTATACTCTTTAGGATTTTTACTCCTTGGTCTGACTAGTCTGGTTGGTATGCAATATTTATCTTATCATAGATCAAGTTAAAGTCCCTAGAAGAGTAAGTCTCCCCAAAGTAGCACATGAATTCAAGGCTCACCTAGGTTCTCTACATGGAAGCTTCTAGTCCTATAACCTAGAGATCTAATACCAACTATAACAATCCACCAAAACCAAATGCAAATATATACATACGTACATATATCTATATATATATATATATATATATATATATATATATATATATATATATATATTTCACAAGGTTCACAAAAAGGGTCTCAATATTATTTTTTCAGCATTCATAAGGTATAACCACATTTTGAGTTCAATATCGCTACAGATGATACTCAATTAGATAGGAGTGGCCAACATCCCATATTTTTGGGGTTCACCTTACTAAACCTCACCATTTAGAAGGATACCAAAAGTGGTCCCCCTACCTTTCCCATACCCTCACTGGTATAGGACAATTTGACCACGATGTAGAGATTATTATTTAAGGTCCATAACACTTGAAGGGGGATGCCTATTCCCTAACCCTTCATAAGTCTATCTATGTAGGACTAATTTGTCATAATAATGTAGTGCTTAGTTACCTTACCTCTATGGGTTAACTAAGGCCATTACCACTCACCTGGTAATGAGCATGGTCACCTGATCCTCACCATTCAAGGTACCACCATTGTTGTCTTATTAATGATTCTAAAATTCTCATCACTATGGAACACCTGATCCTCACCATTCAAGGTGTATCATTCATAAATATTTGGTTATTACATCATCGCAACTCCTCCTAGATTTGTGAGAACTTGGTTATTGCATCACTTCAACTCCAACAAGAATTCACAACTACTTGGTTGTTGCATCACTGCAACTCCTTCTAGGATTGGGTTATATTATTGACTCAAGGGTTCTAATATAGCTCTAGTTCTTACCCAAATATCCCATAAACCCAAGAATCACATATAACAACAAAATAAATACAACTATTCAAAAGGAATTAAAGTGTTATCTAGAAAATTAAAAATAACATATTGCTAAACTAGAAATTTAAGAAAAATATTTCCATAACATACTACTAGCATTTAGTAGTTCCTTTATTTTAGAAATAAATAATGAACAACATATAGAAGCATTATTGTAGGCCCGAAATGGCCACATACTTAGTAAAATTTTGTATAATTTTGACTAAGTCATAAATTTGTCATTCCTTTCCAAAATCAGGTTGATAATATGAGTCCACTCGACAGTTATTCAATTTTGAAATGTTTTAAGTGATTCTGGGTAAATGCATTCCAAGTCCGAAATGACGACAGATCTCAAATCCATAAAAGTTCTTGAGAGATGATGATGTCAGCAATAGAAAAGTGTGAAATAGCCTCCTTGCATATATTCGATTCTAAAAAAGTCTTTGTTTCCTGATCTGGATTGGTGCTATCTTCAAATATGCAAAAGTCTCAAGGAAATGATAACGACAGTTGCAAAAAAGTGCGAAATGGTGATCCGAGGATTGGAAAAGTATTTTCTTTCTAGAATGGAGATAAAGCAGAATGGCTGAATAATAATGAGGTGAAAGATAAAATCCTAGAGTGGATTCAAGGTTCAGATACTCTGGATCCAGATTGGATATTCTGCTACTAAGAAAGACGGTGGCATAAGCAAAATGGCATTTAGCTTGTGTCGAATTGAATCTGAACCGTGTGATGAAGAAGATCGACGGTGGAGGTTAGTATTCTAAGTTTGGGTTGTTTAAAAGATGTTTTTGCATCAAAACTATAACAGTTGGATGGAAGATGAAGCGTCGAAGATTTCCAAGAATATCAAACTAGATGCAGTTATAGATCAATGGTGATAATCTATTCTCAAGAAGGATCGACAAAAACGTATGATATTGAATGTTATGAACTGTAGTTCTATTGAGCAACCAGTAAGTTGTAGAGACCCATGCTATCATGGCAGACTCCCTTCCATAAAAATTCTTGGAGTATGAACCAATGAGCTGATGCCAGCTAAACCCTTTATTGAGCTGTTGTAATAGGATTTGGTGTATTGTTTCTTGATTATTGTAATATTAAAAACTATAAGTAGACTTCGAACCCTCATTTTGAATGGTTGTCTCTAGTGTGTTTGCCTATGCTATTGTAAATATTCTTGAAGAGTTGAATGAAAGGAGTAATACATTGATCTTCGCCTCAAGTTTGCATTCTCTTGCTTGATTTCAGAGGTTCAAATTTCATAGTTGAATTTCTATAAATACTTAGATGGTTAGTTTGTGTCTGTTTTGGATTACTAGCTATTGTGATTAATTGAAATCTGCTTTGAGTTCATTCTATGTAATTTGAAAGTACATTTCTCTAAAATCTAAGTGTCTAGTAAATTATGTTATTTGGATTATCACTACCCGGGTATTGAAATTGCTTGCTATAAAATTTCTTTGTTATGCTTTAAATACATGAAGCGATCTATTATGAGATAAATGTTGATCTGAGTGTATGTCCTTAATCTATTTTTTTGAGAGATTTTTATGATGGTGCAATGTTGTTAACCTATCTGCCCATTGTTATCTACATCTCTCTAACCCTAACCTTATCTTACCCTAAACTCCAAACCCTAAGTGAGCATAATTACGTCAACAACCTGCTAAGTTGACAAGGAACTAGCCTACTCTAGAGGTTGGATCAGAAACTCCTATTTTATTCCATCCAATGTTGAGTGTTGAATTGCAGCTATCGGGTGTAAGCCTGGATAGAAAATAGGAAGATAGACAGCCACAGTACTGAGTGAAAACTTGGTACAATTCAGTGCCCAACAATTTTTGGAATCCCTGAAGGGACCAGTTCACAAGGAACATGAAACCCATCAAAAGAGTTATTGTTATCTCAACCTGAAGGAATCAATATTGGGTGAATTGTCTTGATCTTGTAAGTGGAGAAAAGAAAGTTCACCTGGCGACTCCCTGGTCGAAAGACCCTAAAAAAGTATTGTAGACCAGTACCCTTTCATGTATACTAGGTCTTTCAAGGCTTGATACTTCACTTTTGATTGCCAAAAATGAGCAGTGGGCTTGTTGGGCATGAAAAATTGCATTTATGAGGCACTTGATCACCTTGGGAAAATACTCGGCTTGGAATGCATGCCCGTGAAGTGCTTCGCTAAGTCTTCATCCACCACTTCACTTCACAATGGTTTTGGGCCGAAGCAAAAACTCCTCTTTGATATGTACTTCACAAAATTGGGCTTTGCAAAACTACTTTGGGGGTGGGGAGCGTCGAAGCATATTTACTTCGCAAAATGGGTCCCTTCTTCTTTACCGCTTCACTGATTAAATTCCTTTGCTGGTGTCTTCGAGAAAAGCTTCGTTGTGATCCTCTTCAAAATTGTGGTTCGGGAAGATTTCGGCCGAAGCAGATGTTTCATTCTCTATGACCTCTGTTACTTTGGGTGAAAGCTTAGCCGAAGCAAATGCTTTGCAATGAATTTCGTCGAAGTAAAAATGGTTTGCTAATTTTCTGGCCGAAGTTATTGATGGAAATACTTCGGATGCGAAGTATTTTTCTTTCCCTTTTGCATTTCTTCTTCGGCACATTGCTTCGCAGAAATCTTGCCCAAAGTAGCTGCTTGAAGCGCATCGGGCCCGAAGTTCTTCTATTGCCATCCTTGTATTTTGCTTCGGTGATATTACTTCGCAAAAAACTCCACCTGAAGTAATATTGAAACTGCTTCGGGTGCAAAGCTCTCTTTTCCTCTGAACACCGTTTCGCTCAATTTTCGCCCGAAGTAGCTGCTGGAAGCGCTTCGGGCGTGAAGTAGTTTCATTCTCTTTGCTTGTGTTTTCTTTCGATGAAACTCTTTTCTCTAGCTTGTTTGCCAACGAAGTTCTTTCTTTTCTACTTTATGTACAATGAGGTGGCATTGGAAGCCAAAATTGCTGCAACTTTTCAAAATAAAAACAACAAAGCAAAAACTTTACATAATACTGTACAAAATTTGTTTCCTTTTTCTACCCGTTAAGGAATGTGACAAAACTTTCAACAGACACAACATACGTCATATTACTCAGCATGTAATGGCATAGCTTTTTGGTGGTAAATACCACCGCCAAACATAGCTTCTCAACATATGCATAGTTAAGTTCATAACTGACCAGGGTGCAGCTAAGATAATAATTAGTCTGTTCTTTATGTAGTTCATTTTTTTGGGCTAGCATGGCACCCAGTGCCACCTTAGTAGCTGAGATGTATAAATAGAATGGCACTCCTGGTCTAGGTGGTGCCAATACTGGCGGCAAAGCCAAGTATTGTTTGATGTTATCGAAATATTACTGGCACTTGTCATACTAATGAAATGCTACCCCTTTGTGTAATAATTTATTCATGGGTCGGTACTTGTCAGATAACTGTGCTATGAAGCGCTTGATTGACGTGACCTTACCCTGCAAGCTTTTGAGCTGCCTAATGGTGGTTGGGGGAAGCATCTCAAGGATTGTATTGACTTTATTTGGATCTACCTCGATGCCTCATTTTGAGACTATGAAACCCAAGAATTTCCCAGATGTGACACCAAATATGCACTTCTTGGGGTTTAGCCTAACTTTGTGTTCGATGAGGCAATCAAGGATCTTGTGTAAGTCATCGAGATGATTTTGGCGCAAAAGAGATTTGGCCAAAAAATCATCCATATAATCTTCCAAAGTTTTATGCATGTGATCGTGGAAGATGTATGTCATAGCGTGTTGGTAGGTGGCACCAGTGTTTTTAAGGCCAAAGGGCATGACCTTATAAAAAAATATCCCCCAAGGCATCGTGAATGTCATTTTTAGTTGATCATCGGGATTGATACAAATCTGGTTGTATCTCGAGAAACCATCCATGAGGGAAAGCATTTTGTGGCTTGTTGTAGCGTCTACCAATGCATCGATGCTAGGCAAGGGGAAATCATCCTTGGGACTCGCTTTGTTTAAATATTGAAAATCAGTGCATATGTGAATCCTCCCATCCAAATTTTTGATGGGTACCATGTTGGAAAACCATGGTGGGTAATCTACGCAGATGAAAAACTGTGCATCCAACAACTTTTGTAGCTCATATTTGACCATTAATGCCACTTTTGGGTGCATCTTACGTAGCTTTTGTTTGACTGGCTTGATTGTCGGATCAAGTGTTAGATTATGCGTGACTAGCTATGGGTCTAGCCCCAACATGTCTTTGTAGGACCATGCAAAAACCTCCTTCTTCTCTTTGATAAGGGCAATGTAATCAGTTTGCTCTCCTAGGGATAAAATTACCCCCAGTTTGATGATTTGTGGATTCATTGGATCAAAACCAATGTCTACGTCAATCGTCTCTTTGACTGACATGTGGGATCTGTCCTCCAATTGGTGTGGAGTTGGGATCAAATGGATATCATTTGCTAAATTTATATTTGCATTGGGAATGTCAGGTTCCTCTTCAGCAAGGAATATATCCTGAGTCTGTCTTGTGGTGAAATGAAACATCTCACTGCAAGGCCAGTACTCTGATGGGAATGGTGGTGAGTCAGCGCGATCCCAGTCTATGGAATCTAAATATAGATACAATGGTCATGTTGGATTGACTGGATTGTGGATGAGGGCGATTAAATCAATATAGATCATGTTGATGGAATGAATTTGATCTCCATTTCCGTGTAGGTGTTGATTCAGACATTCTTAGTGATCCTTGTATCCCAGATCTGGCTCTGTGGGTATTGGCACAAAAGGATCGAACCTATGTGTAGACAGAAGGATAGGGTATGCCCTAGGCACTGATGGCCCTATAGGATCTCTAGGTGGGAGGTGCTCCCTGTATGCCCAAAGTGGTGGATGAAGCACTTGGTTTAACTGTACTTGGTTTAAATGCCACCTATGCCTTGGTTCCATATTTAGATGTTCAAACATATCATCGATGTCTATAGGGTATTCTTGTTGCCCCATATGGTTGAGATATGCCATCTCAGTCTCATATTCATAGTCACTCTCAAAGATCCATAGGCCTTCATTTGATCTGACAACTATGTGCCCCTCTGGCTGGTATAGCCTCCCACTAGGCGTTTCTTGATCACTATCCTCACTCTCTACGAGAGCCAAAAGTCTGGCACGTGGGTAGTCGATGTTGAAGAAGATATTTGGATCTTCTTATTTTAGTGGATCACTTGGCCTTATAGCCAGCATGGGAGGCTAATTTTTTTTTAGCATGTTGATTTGGTCCCTTCTAGGTTGTTCTGCTCTCTGTGAGAGGGCTGGATTCTTTGGAGGTAGCAATTGCCCTATTGGAACATTGCCATGAAGTTCTCCTAATAGTCATCAATGGGTGTCACCTACGGGTGATTTCTATCAGACTCAAAAGGGTCTCAGGGTGCTACCTCATAAGTTGACTCATCTTTAGAAGACACCCCTTGACCTTGTTCATATCCCTCTTGGAGGTTACTTCTTGAAATTTCCCCTTTCTCGATCAAAGGGGAGGGGTTGTTGAGGTCAACAAGGTTTGTTGTTAACAATAGGAGATAATCCCCCAATGTGTATGTTGTGTTGGGATTGGCATATGGATCTTGTGCCAACCCATCCCTGTTGCCTAGACCTAGGCCTTGCATGGTTTCTACCAAGATTTTGAGGGGCAAAGGGTGGTTGAACCCTACTCCTGATTTATCATATTGCATCTGGTATCTTGGTTCGCAAAAAGTGCACATTCCTTATTCATATTTGCCCAATCCATATCCATACCAATTACATTGGTCTAGGTATTTCAAGGCGAAATCTGGGTTGGATAGATAATCAACATTCTCAACAAATGGCTCTTCGTCCTCTTCCTCTTGTAGGTAGGGTTCAAGGCTATTCTTGAGGCCCCCATATACAAAGTTGGTCTGATTTGGCAAGTAGCCTAAAGGGACGATAGTGTCGATGGGGAGGTGAGGTTTCCCCATGTCTTGCATGGATTCGAGTGTGGGTGTTTCCACAATGTTCCACACTAGGTATTCCCCCAGGCCCGTATTGGCTATCTCAATGGTAATCGTCGATTGTTGATGGTAAGGGAATGGGAGTTCTCCCTGAGTCCACTCCATGTTGGGTGAACCAGGTGTCTCGACTTCCATTCGGCTGGACACCTCTTTGGTAGAGATGGTTGAGACTAATGGTGGTACCTCCTCTAGGGGCTTCTTCCTGTTATCCCTCGATGTGGCCACCATAGGTGACGTTGTTGGTGAAGGGACAGACGAAGAATATGGGCTAGGTTGGTTAGTTGAGACTCAATAGTGGGGATGTAGGCAGAATCAGACCCTGTGTGGATGGATTCAATTGAAATTCCAAATATGTCGATGGGAGGGTCAATTGTGGCATCATTTGTACCGCATTGCAAAACTTAAAGGGCTCTAGGTCCATTGAGACTACATGTACTTGCCCTTCGTATGTGTATTTGAGGCATTGATGGGCTATCAAAGGGACACACTTCATGTCCCTGATCCAAGGCCGGCCTAGCAAGATATTGTAGGCCATATCACCCTCAAGGATGTGACACAACGTAGGAATGGTCTTTTGTCCTACTTGGATGGGCAGGATAATTGTGCCAATCATCAAGCATAATGTGTCATTGAATTCTCAAAGAGTGTAAGTGGATGCCACAATGTGGGATGCTGGCAACTTAAGATGTTTTAATGTCACTATCATGATTATGTTGCTGGACGAGCCAGTGTCCACCAATACCCTCTTGAATGGAATCTCGTTGAACCGCGCGATGACATGTAGGGGTGGATCCACCATATCACCGATCACCAATTTTAGTTTGTCTTCCATGAAGGTTATGACTGATTCTGTGTATTGTCTCACATGTCCCATAAAATTGTTGAAAGAATTGGGTTTGTGGGGTTGTAGGTCAATGGCTTTGAGTATCTCCATCAAAGCCTCCCGATGGTGCGGTGATTGTTGGATGAGCTCATAAATGGATAGCCTAGACGACGTGGTCCTTAAACTTTGAGTAAGCTTAGTCCAAATCATGGCCACTGGTCTAGGTGGGGGAGGTTGTGTAGGGTGTTGTGGAGGTTGTGACGTTAATGGAACATCTCTTGTAGCTGCAGCGGGTGCAGCCATGTTTGGGTATCTTTTGTTTCATGTCACGATGCTTATCATCCCTACGTATCCTTGCATGGGGTAGTTTTGTGTTACCTTGCTCACTTGTAAAGTCTTTTCCTACGCATCATGGGCAGGCAGGGGGTCTTTGAAAACTTCCATATTTTGGTTGCTCAGTGCTACGGGATTATCTACCACGAGCATTTTGTTGTCTACCAAGTCCTGCACAATATAAATCTTCCCTATAGCCCTTGGGTTTTGGTGCATTGGGGTCTATGGGTCGACTTTCTAGCAAGTTTATTAGGTTTGTCATGAACAAGCGATCAAACAAGGAGTCTCTAGACTCCATGAATTGTGTGAATTGTCGCCTAGGGTGACACTACTGATTTTGCTCTTGTTTATGATTTTCCTTTTCATAGTTATCAAGAGAAACTGCTTGATAATTAGCCTTTGGGGGCTATGTCATTTGTGCAGGGTTTGGTATAGTTATGGCAACCAGATTGACCGCGGTGGATTTCAGTTGTGTGGGCCTAGTTTTAGCATTTTTGGTCCACTCTTTCTTGCGCGGCTTGGCAATATCATTGTCTTGTATTTTGATCTCCTCAATTATCCTGGCTTGTGTCTGGGCTTCTTAGAGGGTGGCATATTGCTACAGCTGCAATAGCATGGAGATTGACCTTAAGCAACTCTTTGAAAACATTTGAGTCAAGTCAGCCATGGGAGGGAGGTAAGGTAGCTTTGAAATCAATGTCCTCCATCAATTCCCATAAGCAGCCATGGTCTCATCATCATACTGCTTAAGGCCAGCTATGTCGCTTAAGGATGCCTTATTCTTGGTTTTGAAGGTAAAACGTTCAAGGAATGCGTCCACTAGCTGGTCCAAATTGTTGATGCTATGCTTCGATAGTTGGGTAAACCAATCCGAGGCAGGGCCTACAAAAATGGTTATAAACATTCTCAAAAGCAATGCATCATTGTCTTGAATGCCAAAGCATTGACTCAGGAACCTTGTTACATGCTATTGGGCATCCTCATCCCCTCTAAAAATTTCCAATTGAGGCTTTTTGAAGTGTTCGGGTTATGGGGGTGCTAGAACTAAAGGATGCATAGGGTGGCTACGGAGTTGGCATAATGTGGGCTTTTGAGGCCCTAAATTCTTGGTCTCCACAGACTCTAAGCACTCTAGCAGTGCTTTGTATGCCTCAGAGGATTTGATTTCCTCTTCTTTGGTTTGTTCCCATTGTGAATTGTGAGGAACTTGAGGCCTATGGAGGGGTATCCGGATAGCGCCCCCTGCCTTGGTAGGGTGTTTCAGCTCGCTCTTCTTCTCACTCAAATTCCTCATAGGCCTCTTGAGGATTTTTTGGGTGTGACCTATAAACATGGACAGGTACCCGAGGAAGACACCCATCATTGGTTCTAGGTGTGGCCTCCCGCTCAGGTCTAGGAGGTCTTGGAGGCAACACTTGATAAGGTCATGGAGACCTGTCTCGTATTAGGGGGTTGTGCCTCTCATAAATTTCTATCTTACGCATGCGAGGGGTTGGAATCCTCTCATGCATAGTGTCCTGGAGCAACTCGTCTGTATGGTGCTGAATGCGCTCTTTGTTAAGAATATATAGTTGTTCTAACTACTGCTGATCTTGCCTACGCTACGTGATTTGTGCTTGGTGGGTGGCATGTTTGGCAAATGCTAAGTTGATTCATTTCACCATCCTAGGTCTAGGAGGCCTAGATGCCTCCCCTACATATCTATCTCGGTCGTGGTGATCTAAAATATTTATGGGTCACTTTCCTCTATCGAGGATAGCAGCATTCACCCGAGGATTTTGCCTTTGTAGGTGATATTGATAATTAGCAAGTGCGGAGGTGCATTGCTCCTGCGCAGTGTATTGCTTTTGAGTAATATACTGGTTTTCCTCGTGCTCCCTTTCGTACATGTGAAAGGGACAGGCAGAGTTGGCTCGCCCTATTTGAAGAGCCTTGCGCTCTAGATTTGGCCTATTAGTTCTAATAGTAATGAGGGGTGGAGGGGGAATGATATAATCATGTGGTCTCTCCTTATGAACCCTATGTTTCTCTAGCACTTCGTCGCATAGTGGCCACTCATAATGAGTGTCTAGGGGAGCCTTCCCACGTGTGTACTCCTCCTGAGAGGGTCTGTGTTGAACGGGAGTGCCCCTCAAAGGGGTGCCTCTATAGTCCTTTTCTGTAGTGGCATAGTGTGGACTATGTTGTGGGTCAGAGCTGCCAAGGTGGTATAACCAAGTCCTTGGGGCTATAATGGAGGTGAATTGTGCCTCCTTGTATACTTTTTGTAGCTTCTGCCCATGATTGGGCTTGGCTACGGGTATACACCATGGTGGTGGTTTTCCTAAAAATATATGTATATTTTTATCTCCTTTACAATTTTTATGCTATACCAAACAAAAGGGGACCACACAAACAAAGAAATGATTATCTTGTTTACATATTAAATGTGTGTCCTAGACCTGGTTCAGTGTGTTTGATTTTTGTTGTGTAAATCTTGTAAAGAGAACTTTGTTATACATGCACAATGAGGGATCTTGTATCTCCAAAATGGTCGCCCCTTCAATATACCATTGCCAGGCCATTATACAGAACCTCTCAATATACCCGCCCTTACGTGAGGGAAACTATTGGTATGCGAGAGCAAAATTGTAATTGGAACATAGGCGATATGGAAGGGGGATCACTTTGTTTTTGACACCTACCATAGAAGACTTATCCTCGTGCATGGGGAATCACCCCCGCTACACTTGGTCAGCTTTCATAAGGATTTACGTCTAGCAACAGTTGCGATAAGGGTATATGTATGCAAAATCCAAGCCAAGGTGATGATGAAATCCACCATTGGTCTTGATCAAGTGTTGGGGTATTAAGACCAACTCCTTGATGTTAAATTTATTAGGTGGTGTGTGTGGTTCCTTTTAATCATGTAAAGAAAGAAAACATATAGAAAAATATGATTTTCACTAATGCAATGCTTTAAAGTACATTTTATCTTTCAGAGACAATTAGTAGCAAAAAGGAAATCACAAAACCTAACTAGAACTGAAACCTATAATGAGGACTTGCCATTTGTGCAAGTATCATGCAAGAAAACTAGAAAAAATGCATTTTTAATCAAGTTCCTTCCATTTAATATACTCTATGTTTTTATTTTTATTTTTTATCGTAACAAAGGAAAACAAACTACTTAACATTTCTATGCAAGTGTCTGAAAACAAAGCAAAGAAAACAAAAAATTGCAAAAATAGAAAGTAGAAAAACATAGAGGATGTGCAGAAGGTCTACCTTTTCTCTGTCTAAACCAAATGCCTCTAAGTTTCTGCTTAGAAAATGCATAGATCTCTAATCATCCTGGGGTGGGACGAATAGCAAGTCTACATTCGTCATAGGGTGGGATGAATATGTATTCATCTCGGGGTGGCACGAGTAGCAGTCCAGTGCCCGAATGCGTAACACCTACAAAGAAACCACAAAATTTGGATCAAAAACTTGATCTTAACAGTAGGGTATAGGGTCCCACCATGATCACCACTGAAAGTGAATTCATAATGATGGTGTACCAGATATGATGCAAATAAAATAGATATGGTGTAGATGCTAAGTCCTACGAATGCGATGAACAAATGCATGAAGGAAATGATGCAGAAATGAGATGTAAGTAAAACAAAGTAGGGCCTATTTTATTAATGTTTGCTTTTAATCTAATTACAATACGTCCCCCCTCTAGGGCTTAGAACATTTGATACAGTTCATTACATCAATGGATGGTACGCTTCCAGTGTCTTCTGCATGCCCACATTCAAAATTGGTGAGCCAAAAGTTGTCGCCACTTGTGTCTATGTATTTTTCATTCCTTTCTGCACCTCTGGTGTTCCTAGCAGTGAGATCCTGCACACAGAAAAACAACAAATAGTTAATAGCATATGCAGATATAGGAAAGCATGCAATCACCAAAGCCTCTAGATAGTTAATATATAAAGGAATGAAACGATGATCAGAACATGTCATAATGAATTCAAATTTTGATAGAGGCATGGAGAAATAATAAGGGATACATTACAAAAATAACAGTCAAGAAATCATGCACAGATTTCTAATCACACCGGGGTAGGATGTTGGGAACTGTCACAAAATATGCAAAAGTGACCTTACAAATGTCCTATGCCTCCAAAAATCTTGAAAACTTGAAGTTAGACTAAAATGGGAATTTTAAGATGACCCAGAAGGTCATATTTGGTAGATTCTACCCATATTGTCCTGTATCCGAAGGCGCTACCTATAGGTTAGTAAACGCATAAAATGATAAAAACAAGGTCAAATCTTGTCAGAAAGCAATGAAACTTGGACAGCAACATAAGTACATTAGATACAACATAATGCAAAAATAATAGTAAATAAATCATGCACAAATTTCTAATCACTCCGGGGTGGGGCGATTAGGACTGCAGCAGTGGGGGGGCGCCCGAGGGCAGGACGCCCAGCATTTGGGGCCTATTTTTGGCACCAATCAAAGTGGGATGGGTCCAAAACCTCCTAGGGGGTTGTTTCAATGAGTTTTGTGTGGTATTGTGGCTAATTTATTGGGTTTTGGGTCTATATTGCATTCCTAGTGCTCACCCGATAGTCTCCCTTCCATAAGAGGGAAATTAGGGATGTAGGAAGCACAAATAGGAATGGGGGTATCATTTGGCAGCACTCTGTTGCTCCAAAATGCTCCAGATTTGTTCCTTTTTTGGGTGAGGAGGCTCACCTTTTTATAGACCTAAGTATCTCCTTTGAATGTGCATGTGAGGGCTCCACTTGGCTCACCATACCTTTTGGAGGGAGATAAGATTCCTCCCTGATTTAGAGCCTCCATGATCAGGGCATGCTTGACTGAAGTCTCTCTGATTTAAAACCGCTCCTCACAATTGCATGCCTTAAAGGTGAATTTGGGTGGCGGATCTGGGCTGCCATTTATCAAGGCTTGACTTTTTTCCAGTCAAACCTGCTAATCGTCCCACCCTGGAGCGATTGCTGCTAATCGTTCCAGGGTGGGGCAAATAGGATTCTAATCATCCCAAGGTGGGACGAATAGGGAGAAAGGTGCTTAAAAGGTGCAAAATTGACCTCTGACCTTCTAAAACTGATTTGGGAGTGGTTAGGACCACTGTTTAACCTCTGGAGGCTGCACTAGGGGGTATGTATGCCAATTCGGTCAGTGCTTGTAGTCACATAATCGTATTGGTGTTGTTTTGGTGTCTATAGAAATCATATCCCTATTTATAAAAATAAAGAAAATGATAGAAATGACAAATGCATGATATAAATATTCTATGAAAATATTTCCATAGGGTTGATGATAGCACCATCGATGCTTTTGCTAGTATCTAGTGCTTTTACTCTATGTAAACCAGAGAGGAGTAGCACCATAAGACTTATAATACAATGGTGGTTTTTATTTAGAGATAAGAAAAGCAATATTAGATGCAAGATAAACTAAATTAATGATTGAAATGATAAAGATATCTAACTTGGAAGTACAAAGACTGCCAAATGATAGAAAAATAAAGATTTGCTTACTTAAAATAAATATTGAAATAACAAAATGAGATGCTAACTAGATGCAAATGTAATATGAAAAATTAGTTAAAATGTAACAAGATTAAAGCTTAGAGCTACAAGACAAAGAGAGTGCCAAAAATAAATAAGAGGAAAGAGCACAACCCAATATGCTAAGGTTGTTTTCCCTTTATTTATGGAAGCTTGTTGAAAGCATACTAGCTTGCTTGTAGACACTTAAAAGTTTAAGCTTGAGGGCTTGACTGCTTCATGCTTGAGTTCTTGGATGCTTAGAGACTTGACTGCTTGAGACCTTATATGCTTGTAAATATAACCTTCACAAGATTATGGTAATATTTTGGCATAACCTTACCATGTAAATGATGAATTCCTATTATTCTAGAGATATTTTGGCAGCATTTTGCTACTCTAAAACTCTTTGATGAATTGGTGACCCCAAGTCTTGGTTTGATAGGAAGCCATGGATCCTTGGGAAAAGGATTGCATTTAATATTTGGGTGATTGATTCAAATTATTCATGAAGATCTAATCCTTCATGCTCCATTTCTCATTTTATTTTTTTCCTAGGCTCTCTTGAAAGTTTGCTATAGCTATTTTTTTACCATGTTCATGCAAAGCCTCTTTTGGTGACTAAAATTAGATGGCCTACGTGTAAGAGAAAGTATTCAAATAGGGTGATGTATACCATGAATGTAAATTTTTTACCTTTAAGACACATATTATGTGAAAATGGAAGATTAAAAGAGCTTATCTTTAAATAAAGTGATGATTTTTAATTTCCTTCTTCATTTGAAATCTTAGCAAAAGTGTTTTTTGGATGTGTGTTAGAGTTTCTAATAGTAGAAGTGGTGACTATGGTCAAGCCTAAGGGAACTCTTGTGCATAAAGTATTTTTGTAGTAGTAGAGTTCAGATTGTGGAGGTAATCCAGACAAGTCTACCTCAAAATGTAAAGGCCCACTAGAGCATCCATTATGGGGGTGATATTATTGTTATTAATGTCTCCTCTCATTGTCCCCTCAATTAAAATTATGGGAGGTGTTGAATTTGTAATTTGATTCATGTCCAAGATCCAACATTATGTGATGTATTGGATAAGCCTAAGGGCATTTTATTGTACAATGTATTTATTATTTTATAATATTTTATTATGTAAGTCCAAGGGGCTATGGTTAAACATTATTTAATATTTGTAATCAACCTAAGTTCTACTTGTTATGTCTACTTAGGTTAAAATTTATGACACAATTAAAGGTTTTTGTATTACTATAAATACCTACACACACTCTTCATTTCTCATTAGAGTGGTGTGCAATATTATCTATGGATAGTGATTATGTATGGTTATTATAGACACCTCCCCAAATTATTCTTTCATTCTTCTTATTTTATTCTTTGTATAATATTTGAGTGTATGGTTTGCTTTGGTTCATTTTTGGAAAATATTGTGAATACCAACAAAATCCAACAAATAATGATAGGACCAGTTATCAATAAAATATATATTGCTTTAGCCTTGAAATAGTTAATCCAACATTTCATGAACTCTTTCAATATTTGTGGAGCTACCCAATATATTCTCATAATTTTTAAAAAGTAACCCCAAATGGTGTGATCAAATGGATAGTGAAAAAGTGAATGATCTGATGTTTTTATATCCTTCTCACACAAGGCATATTTGTAAGGTCCATGATATCCTCTTCTTTATAGAATCTCTCTTGTAAGCATTTTACTTTGAACTACTAACCATAGGAATTTCAAGTCCTTAGAGAGAGCCTCTAATGACTAAACATTCTTCCAATGGAATCTTTGCAAGTAGGAAATTTTAATTGCTCTAAATCCTCATATCCCAACTTGACCAAGTATCAACCATATTTGGAAAGATTCCAAACCAACTCATCCTTTTGTGTAAAAAAAAGCAAATAAAATTGTTGAAGCATTTTTTGTTTTTTTGTAAGTTTAGAGAATTTTATCAAGGCATTTTGTTGAAGCATTTTTTGAATCCCATCTACAATTTGTATAAGTTCCACTCCTTCAAATAGGTTACTAATAGAAATCCATGATCTAAATTTTTTGCTCACATTGATATAATATTTGACCTTTGGACCTTTACAAGCTAGGAATGCCTAATCCAATGGTTGTTATTTTGAATTAGATATAAGAGGATAAGGCTTCAACCAAGCATCATACCAAAAATTTACCCAGTTCCTCTCCTTGAATAACCATCTAATATGTTTCTTGATAAATTCCAAACTATACAATATGAAGTTCCATGTTGGCAGTCCTTTGGGAAGGATTCATTACCTAAATAATCTCATTGCATCAAGAGAACCTATATTTTTAAAGTATTATTTTTGTGCAATTATTTCCTTGATCTTTGAATAAAATTTACTCAATTTTTACCCATAAGGCCAAACTTATAAGTTTGCAATTTTGAAAGCCTATTTCTCCAATATTCTTTCCTTTGTAATCCTTATCCCACTTACAGAGAGGAAACCTACTTTTTTTCTCTAATCCTTTCTATAGAAAGTCTATATGAGTTTCATTAATTTTTTATGTTATACCTACTGACAATCTAGAAAGTGACATCATATAAATAGGGATGGATTGCAATGTATTCTTTATGAGTTGTAGATTTCCTACCATGGTTAAGAACTTAACTTGCCAACCTACCAAATAATATTTCATTCTATCCAAACAAGAGACTATAAACTCCTTTTTATTTTCTTTATGGGTTAAAGGAATACCCAAGTAGGTTGATGGAATTTTTCAATTTTAAACCCTAAAATATCCACAATAATTTGGTGTAAATCTAAGGAAGTGTTAATGAAAAATCCTAGATTTTGTAGTATTAACCAAATTTTCAATAGCCTTCTCATTGCATGATAATATTGATTAAACTCTATGGCCTCACTAACTGATGGATGGGTCAAAAGAAAAGTATCATCAACAAATTGGAGATGAGATCCGAAGGGACCATTTTTTATTATTATCGTAAATGAAGGGGTTTTGAAAGGGCGCCAAACCTTTTACATTTGCAGAAGAGAAAAATCACTTCCAACACCTAGATATTACAAAATTTGGACTAAAAATGAGCATGTTGAATACTTAGATACAACAATTTTGATTTAACTCTATCCCATGGGGATTCAATATTTCTTAAATTCAATCCATCTAGTTTCTTTAGAATCTTTGAGAGCTTTAATCAATTTTCTACTATCTCTAGATCATATCTCCAATTCGAACTTTCCTAAGAACTTTGGAAGATTTTGCCTAGTATTCATTCAATATAAAACATTTTTTAATCGACTCCTGAATCTCAGTTTAGTTTCCTTGAAAATTGACCCCATGTTAATAGATCTTTTGCAATGATCAATTTCCCTAAGGATTTGAAACTTCTAATAATGACATCATAAGTGTTTTTCTATTACATAGTTATAATCATCAAAAACAATGGGAAAAAATCATTCTATACCTTGGATTCATTCATTTGAACTCCCATGTTTACCATAACTTCAGTCACAACTTTACCTTCCTTGTATATGTGTTGGATCACAAATGACTCCATGCTTGATAGTATATTCACTGCATTTTGAATAATAATTTCAATGCTTCAGTTAGTGGTTTGCTTGGCATTCAAAATGTTAATGATATTCATAGAATCCCCTTACACTATAAGCTTCCTATCATTCATATTTTTTATAATACTTACTCCTGTAATCATATCTCTCATCTCTACTATATGGTTTGATGTATGACAAAAATTTTATCACATAGCAAGATATCACTACCCCTGAGCTAGATCTCATAACCGCTCCCCTCCATCCTTCCTTGGATTACCTTTAAAGGCTCCTTCAATATTTATTTTTATCCACTATGGGAGGGAGGAGTCCATATCACCTTTCTCTTTGGCCATCTAATATGATTCCTTATAGCTCTTAGTAGTCCATAGTCTATTGCTATTTCTTCCACCAACTCATTTTCATAGATTTGATTGTCCATATTAATAGTCACATTTTCAAAAATGGTAGCTTTGATACTCCTGATAATGACCTCTACACTATTAGCCTTATTATGGAACACTCATTTATTCCTCTCCCTCCATATCTGCCAAATGAAATGGGGTAAGACAAAGATCCAAATTTTCTTCAATCAAGGGCTATGATAAGGGTTAACCCTGTTGCAAGTGTGAATAGGGTTATTGTCTAAGTGGCTCAGAAATATCTTGATTTCTGGACACAATATGAACATGCGTCCAAATGTTTTGGCAACATGTCAGCAAGATTTTTTAATTGCTTTAACCCCCTTCCTATTCTCTCTCTCTCTCTCTCTCTCTCTCTCTCTCTCTCTCTCTCTCTCTCTCTCTCTCTCTCTCTCTCTCTCTCTCTCTCTCTCTCTCTCTCTCTCTCTCTCTCTCTCTCTCTCTCTCTCTCTCTCTCTCTCTCTCTCTCTCTCTCTCTCTCTCTCTCTCTCTCTCTCTCTCTCTCTCTCTCTCTCTCTCTCTCTCTCTCTCTCTCTCTCTCTCTCTCTCTCTCTCTCTCTCTCTCTCTCTCTCTCTCTCTCTCTCTCTCTCTCTCTCTCTCTCTCTCTCTCTCTCTCTCTCTCTCTCTCTCTCTCTCTCTCTCTCTCTCTCTCTCTCTCTCTCTCTCTCTCTCTCTCTCTCTCTCTCTCTCTCTCTCTCTCTCTCTCTCTCTCTCTCTCTCTCTCTCTCTCTCTCTCTCTCTCTCTCTCTCTCTCTCTCTCTCTCTCTCTCTCTATTCTTCTGCCACCATTTTCTCCTTATTCCTCCACCTCCTTCCTCTTCCCTTATCCCTCCACATCCCTTATCTCTCCTTCTTCCACTCCCTATAAATCCCTTATTCCTCCATGTCAATTCTAGCACTGCGGTGTGGTGTGGATTTGTAATGTTTTGAATTAATTAAATAAATTTTTTTATTTTATAGGCCACCTTCACTCACTGGTATCAGATCCGAGGCCAAGGGCACTAAAATTGAGGCATGAATTTCTAGGCAACGTCAGGAGGACATAGATCTTGAGGTGGGTGTAGTCTTCAAAGTAGATCTGGGGGCATCGATCCCAAGGTAAGCACATAGAGCTGAATTGGCATGGATGCTGATTGGCAGCATGCAGTTTGAGACTGGGTGGCTGATGCAAGGCTGAGGTGGTAGTCAACAGGACCTAGGCATGAATCTTGAGGTATCAGGTGGTGGAAACGTAGCAGGTATTGAGTTGGAGTGCTGACGTGACAACACATAAATCGAGGTAGGTGGTTGAGGAGGCTACAAACGTGGATGACTAACGTGTGGAAGCTGAGTTGGCGAGCACTAAGGTGGCTAGAAAAGGAGGTGTTGACATGGTGATAAGGCAAAAGATGATGTGGTATGGTGAGGTGGTGTGAACACCACGTGGCAAGTTTTCATTGGTCGGTTCATTTGCAAAAGGTTGGGAGGTGATTGCCCAAAGGCAATCGACTCTTTTCATGCACTTTGGATTATTTAAACTCCCAAAGAGCTTTATCCCAGTGAATGTGGGATAAATGGAAGCTTTTGTTTTTTTTGTTTTTTAAAAAAACTTGCGATGATTTTATTAAACCTCGCATGCAGTTAGTTCCCATCGGAACGCATAGTGTAGTTGGCCAAGGTGGCAGGGTTTTCTAGTAGAGGTCTCAGGTTTGAAACCCGGCGAGCCGAAGGATTATTTTTTTTTTGGTTTTTATTGACATGAGGCATAAAATTTTGGTGGATCCCCCTTCATTTCAAAGCCACGAGGTGGCGAAGCAATTGGAGCATGCAGTTGTTCATGGGAAATCATCGGTTCAACTCCCCCCGCCCCAAAAACGCAAAGGTTTTCAGAAGGATTGTTTTTTTTAAGGTTTTAATATTTTTTTTAGTAACATTGTTTTTTTATTTAATTTAATAATATTTTCAATTTTATATTTTTAATTAGTTTTAAATTAATTTTATTTAAAAATAATAAAAGATATAAAATAATATTATTAAATTGTTGACAGGAAGTTGCCCTAGTGGCTAAGATGATGGTTGTTTCTTAAGTGATCTTGTGTTCAAACCCCTTGAGGATGGTTGTTGATGTAATTTGTAAATGTTCTCCTTAATATATATATATATATATATATATATATATATATATATATATATATATATATATATATATATATTATTAAATTTTTTTTTAAGCCTTTATAAAAAAATATATTGAAAACCTTTAAAAAAAAAATTGGAAAGGAAAATTGAAAAGTTTTTTTGAAAGAGCACCTAAAAATTTCTCAGCTAAATTTTTTGCCATGATGAGTAGATGATCCGGTCAACTGGATGTTACCATGCCCTATGCTCTCTACTGAGGAGAGAATCTACTGAGTCTTTTGATGAGAGGGTCTGGTGAGATGGAATACATACTGTATTCAGTCAACTGCAAAATTCAATAATAGCCCACCAGAGGAATCCCGATTCAGGATACGAGGCTAACTCAGAGGACAATATTTTCAAACAACGAGTGGAAGATTCTAATTCAGTTGCATTTGAGCTTGAGGAAAAATCCAGTGAAAGTTATACCCCACAATCTCCAGAGCCTAAGCTAGTAGAGCCTGAGCCAGCGAAACCTAAGCCAGCACAGGTCGAGCCAGTAGCAGCTCCTGAAATTATCGTCATCACTGACGACAAGGATTCCATTGCAGATAATTTTGGGCCTCCAGTACTGGGTAATCCATAAGAAGAAGAACAAAAAATTAGTGAGAGAATTAAGAAATCTAGATTTGATTTGAACTTGTAATTGCTTTGTTCTTCTTGTTTATAGTTAAATCAAAGTTTGCTTTCAAGTAGTAGAAATGGCCTCAAATTCAAATCTCTCAATTCCTAAATTTAATGGTAGTGATTATGAATACTGTTCAATAAAGATGAAAACTATGTTGATTGGTAAAGGTTTATGGGAAATAGTTGAAGAGGGTTACACATAACCCTCTACTACTGACTAGTCTACTTTAAGTGATGTCGATAGAAAAGCTAAAAAAGAAGCCCAAAAAAATAATTCCTTTGCCCTGTACCATTTACAAGTAGCCCTAGATAAAAGTATATTTCCTAGAATAGCATCCTGTGTAATAGCTCAAGATGCTTGGAAGGATTTAAAGGAGAGTTTTCAAGGAAGTGATCAAGTGAAGTAGGTTAGGATTCAAACTCTAAAAAGAGATTTTGAAAATCTCATAATGCGGGAAAATGAGAAAGTAGGAGACTACTGCGTGTGAGTCAAAGCTGTAGTAGATAAAATGGTCACTCTAGGTGAATAAGTTAAACCAGAGGTTGTGGTGAAGAAATTTTTGCACACACTTCTTCCTAATTCGAATCATGTAGCAATCATTATTGAAGAGTCAAAAGATTTGACTACACTTTCCTTTGATGCACTAATTGGTTATCTTCTTTCACATGAAGAGATATTACAGGAATCTTCTTCCACCAGCCATGGAGGCGATGACAAAGCCTTCACTTCACAAGAAGAAAAAGAAAAAGACAGATATCACGATAGAGGTCAGCAAAGAGGAAGAGGCAAGAATAGTCCATGAGGTGGAACTCCAAGTAGAGGAGGATCTTCAAACATATGTGAAGGTCAAAACAGAGGTGGACAACAGAATAAAGGAAAGCATCCAGGTAGATAAAAAGGAAGTGACAAGCCAAAGCAAGTTTTCTACAATTGTGGCAAACCTGGTCACTTCGCTCGTGACTATTGGTCAAAATCCTCACAAGGGAGCAACAGCCAGAGTAGCTAGTATGGCAATTTTGGAGAAGAGGAAGGGACCTCAAATCTCTTTCTCTCATATGGCAAGTCAGATCAGAACTTGAATGACACCTGGATCTTGGACACTGGGTGTTCAAATCATATGAGTGGAAAATAAGAACTCTTTGCTACCCTGGATTCTTCTTACAAATCTAGCATCAAGTTAGGAGACAATAAGTCATTGGCGGTTGAAGGTATTGGAGCCTTGGAGGTTCCAACAAAAGGGGGCATCAAACATGTGAATGATATCTATTACACACCTCATCTCCAACACAACCTTCATAGTGTTGGTCAAATGTTAGAGAAAAACTATAAGTTGCTATTTGATGAGGATAAATGTACCATTTTTGATAAAAGTAATAGTGATAGAATCATTAATCAAGTGCCAATGACAAAGAACAGGTTATTTCCTTTAAATTTTTGCCAGCTAGAGGGAGATAAATTAGTAAATATTGATATTTCAAATCCAAGTGTGTTGTGGCACTTGAGATACGGTCATCTGAATTCATCTAGTTTGAAGATGTTAAATTCTCAAGCGATGGTGATCGGACTTCCTAAAGTTTAGGACAATAAGGAATTCTGTGAAGGTTGTGCCTTGGGAAAGCAACCTCAAGGATTTCAACCTCAAGGATTTCAACCTCAAGCGATGGTGATCGGAGTGGAAGAAGGAGGTGTATGTTGAGCAACCTCAAGGATTTCAAGAGCAAGGTAAGGAGCACCTTGTTTACAGACTAAAAAAGGCACTCTATGGCCTCAAGAAGGAATCACGAGCTTGGTACTCACGCATTGATGGGTACTTTAAATATTTTGGGTTCACCAGAAGCATAAATGAACCCACCCTTTACTATCTGAAGCAAGGTAATGACATCCTCATAGTTTAATTGTATGTGGATGATCTCATATTCATGGGTAGTAATGAAAAAGTGAATATGGAGTTCAAGAGCTCCATGATGAAGTAGTTTGAGATGAAGGATCTCGACTTAATGCACTATTTCCTTGGATTGGAAGTTCATCAATTAGATACAGGGATCTTCATATTTCAACATAAGTATGCTCGGGACATGATCAAGAAGTTTGTTATGGAGCATTGCAAACCAATTTCAACTCCAGTTGGACATGGGATCCAATTGAGAAAAGATGATGGAGCATCAAAAGTTGACGTGACCACTTTTAGGAGCATGTTTGGGAGTTTGATGTTTCTCTCCAACACTTGACCTAATATTCAGTATGTTGTTTCTCTTATCTTTTGATTTATGGCTAGCCCATATGAGCTACATTTACAGGAAGCTAAAATAATTCTCAGATATGTGAAGGGTACATTGGATTTTGGAATAGAGTACCATAAATGTAACACTATCAAGCTTGTAGGCTTGAGTGATAGTGATTGGGGCAGCAATATTGATGACAAAAAATCAACTTCAAGGAACTGTTTAAGTCTGGGATTTGGGCTAATAACATGGAGTTCCAAAAAGCAAACTTTTGTAGCTTTGTCTTGTACAAAAGCTTAGTATATAGCAGTCACCTATGCTAGTACTCAAGCCCTATGGCTAAGAAAAGTGCTAGAAGAGATTGGAGAACAACAAAGTGGTCCAAACAAGATTTACTATGATAAAATTAGTGCCATTCAATTGGCATACAATCTGATCCATCATAGCAAAATGAAACATTTTGATATGAAGTACCACTTCATCCGAGACATGGTGGAGCATGAAATTGTTGAGCTTAAATTTTTCCGCACTTTGGAGAACATTGTAGATATCTTCACCAAAGCGATGGCTAAAGCTCAATTTATAAAGTTGAGAGACTATGTAGTTAGTCCTCTCAACTTTAAGGGGGAGAATGTTGCAAGTGTGAAGAGGGTTATTGTCTAAGTGGCTCAGAAATATCCTGATTTCTGGCCACAATGTGAACATGCGCCAAAATTTGTCGACAACATGTCGGAAAGATTTTTTAATTGCTTTAACCCCCTTCCTATTTTCTCTCTCTCTCTCTCTCTCTCTCTCTCTCGTCGCCTTTCCTCCCTATTCTTCCGCCACCATTTTCTCCTTATTCCTCCACCTCATTCCTCTTCCCTTATACCTTCATATCCCTTATATCTCCTTCTTCCACTCCCTATAAATCCCTTATTCCTCCATGTCAATTCTAGCACTGCAGTGTGGTGTGGATTTGTAATGTTTTGAATTATTTAAATAAATTATTTTATTTTATAGCCCACTTTCACTCAAACCCAAATTTCATATAAAGTCTTCAAAGACTATACTATCACCCATTGAGTTTTAAGCTCCTGAAGAAGTGCATGCCAAACATCCAAATAAAGAGGGCAACAGATAGAAAGATGATCAATTATCTCCTCATCTCCACATCATAAATAATACCTATTAGGAATGATCATCCCTCTTATTCTAATATTTTCCACCATCAATATCCAATTTCTTAATACCATCCAATAAAGAAATACACCTTCGATAGGAGATATTTAGTTCAAACTCTATGTGAGAGAAAATTCTAATTCTCCTTATCCCTTTCAAAGGAAAAAGTTGAGTTAACAATAAATATTCCTTTAGTATTAGGACCCCAAAAGAACCTATTCTCTCCTATATTGATTTGCAGATAGTAATATTCTAATCTAATATTGAGAGAATTAAGCCTACTTTGCATAATTGCATCAACTCCTTCCAAATACAACATGTATCACACTCTACAATTATCTTCCTCCTTGATGTGCTTCCAAACCATGTTTTCATATTTTTGCTTTAAAGGACAAATGATGCACTTCCAATAATCATTACAAATTAAAGGCCTCTCCATGACCCATGCATCCTCCCAAAAGTGTATCTTATCACCTCTTTCCACCTACCATATTAAACCTTTCCATAAGATATTTCTTGTTTTGATCAACTCATTCCACAAAGATGATCCTAAAGGTGGATTTAAGCTATAAGCAAAGGGGGTTTTGTTCTTAATATATTCTTTAGAGAGGATATGAGATCAAAATTAATCATGTTCAATAATTTACTACCACTCCACTTTGGCCATTAAAGCCCTGTTCATCTGCTTCAGTTTTCTAATGCCCAAACCACCTTCTTGCTTAGGCTTGCAAACTTTCTCCCATGCAACCAAACTAATCCTTTGTTTCTCTTATGCACCAATCCAAATAAAGTTCCTCTACATTCACCCCATTTTTTTAGCCATCGATACTGGGATTTTAAATAAATATATCATGAAAATGGGTAGGTTTTGGAGGGTTTCCCTCAATAGCTATAATTTCCCTACTTGAGTAAGGGAAGATCCTTTCCATCCTACAATATTTCTATTGAATCTCTCAAGCATTGAATTCTAGTATTCTCCTTTAATTCTACCTACAAAAATGAGTGTTCCTAAATGTATAATGGTGAAGTTTTCCACTCTACAACCAAAAGTTCTTACAATTTTATTATAAGTTGGGGAGTGTTAACAGAGAACAACCTACTTTTCAATAAATTAATTTTTTTACCTAAAGTTGTTTCATAGGTTTTGATAATCTGCCTGATATTCACAAATTCCACAACTAATGACTCTGATAATATTATGGTATCCTCAATGAACTCCTTATGAGTAATTATATCTTAAGATGATGCTAGCCAAATTCCTTTAATCAAGGTTGCATCTTTTGTTGCAGTTAAGCTTCTTCCTAGAGCCTCAACCACTATTATGAACAAATAAGGTGATATAGTATCACCTTATCTCAACCCTCTTTTACCTAGAAAGAAACCTACTGGTTCTCTATTTACTATCACTGAATACCAAGGAGTAGATATGGAAACCATGATCCAAACCTTCAATTTTCCACAAAACCAAAATACTACAACACGTTATCTAGAAATTCCCAAGAGACTTTGACATAGCTTTTATTCATATCCAACTTAAACAACATCCCTTCTAATCCGCTCATCTTCATAGAGTGTAAAGCCTCATGAACAATAATTATCCTATCCAAGATCTTCCTTTGTTTAACAAAACCACTCTGTTGGGAGGAGATAATATTAGGTAAAATACTCTTCAATCTATTGGCTATAACCTTTATCAAAATTTTATAAATGAAATTGCACAAGCTTATTCGAAAAAAATATTTTAGCATGTCTTCTCTTTGCTTTTTCATAATCAAAACCAAGAATGTAGAATTCCATTCCTTAAGAATTGCTTTTTCTTGCTAAAATTCCAACAAAGCCTCTAACATATCATTCTTAATAATTTCTGAGTAATTCTAAAAGAAACCATTTGGTAAGTCATATAGACCTGGGGTTTTATCCTTATACATGCTAAAAGCTATCCTACACGCCTTCTCTAAGAAAGGGTTGTTCAATAAATATATATTTCACCATTCACCGCTTGGAAATATTATTCAGTAGTTTGTTAATTGATTAAACATTTGTTACATCTTCCATGTTGAAGAGATTTTGAAAGGAAGATATCCATTGGAGACAAAAATCTAGGGCTTTACGGCTTAAAGAAGGAGATTGAAACACCTAGTTTTTTCTTCTCGCAACTATTAGAACAAGGTGTGGACATCAGATAGAAGAACCTTTTCTTTTCTATCTAATTCCTCTGTGTGCCCCCAATTTTGAATTTGCTCTTCCACCTCTTCCAAGCTAGCATTTAGATTACTTTTTCTCTCTTTTAAATGACCAAAAACCTCCTTGTTCCAAACCTTTACATTTTCTTAATATTTTTTAGCTTCTAAGAGACTTGGAACATTTTGGATCCCCTAATATCAATGTTCCACCATTCTAAAATATTTTTATCTAAAGAAGGATGTGACATCTATATTAACTCAAATCTGAAGGATCTACCTTTAACTCTTCTCCCCTCCAACACTTCCAAAAGTAGTGGTGAATGATCAGATGCAATCTTTGAGAGGTATTTGAGAGAATAGTTATCATAGTGAGTTAAACAAGATCAGGATGCTAATACTCTATCCAATCTAATTTGAATGTAGTTGCTTCCTAGCCTCCTATTTGACCAGGTGTATTTAGCCCCTTTCAAATCCAAACTGATGCAGGAGCATCCAGAAACAGTGGAACAATCCTGCATCTTCAAAAATTTTCTCGATTTTCCAAGTACTTTTCTTCAGTTTTTCCCAAGGGGGAAGTGTTTCCAAAGCATGGAGGAAGGGGGTCGCGAAATCGTGACATGTCGCGATTTCGTGACATGTCGTGAAATCGCGACCTCAAAGGCTGCATTGATGGCGAGGGTGAGTTGCGTCGCGATATCGCGACGTCGCGATATCGCGACAGTTCTTCAGAGCAAAGGCGGAAGGGGGGAGGACGTCGTGATATCGCGACGTCGCGATATCGTGACTTTAGTCAAGGCAAAGGCGAAAGGGGAGATAACATCGCGATATCGCGACGTCGCGATATCGTGACTTTGTTTCGCAGACGGTCTCAAGGGCGTGTTGTGTCGCGATATCACGACGTCGCGATATCGCGATGATATTCAAAATCGGAAGCAAGGTGGTAGTTGGGTCGCGATATCGCGACCAATCAGAAGTCAGAGCAAAATTTGAAAGCGGACAGCCAAGCAAGGCTGGATTTGGCACGTGGCTACCACGTGGGTTAAAGTTAGCGCAACCAGTTGGGGGAAGGGTTGAAATTGGCACGCGGGAGCATGCATGTATAAAAGTAAAGATGAAGGCCACGTATTACAAAAGAAAATGGACAGTCGCGTGCATTAAACGGGGACAACCACTTTATGGAAGTATTTCAAAAAATAACTATTGCAGGGCATGGCCAGGATGGAGGAGACGGCAGTGCAGAGTACGGTCTGAGCAAAGCGGGCGGTGCAGGGCCATCAATGCAAGCGACTTGGTGGATCGGGCAGTGGCCCATTAATGCCAGAGAATTTGAAAACCCGGAGGGGGAAATTTTGAATTTGAATTTTGTTAGGTGGAGGCATTGATTGCCTAGAGGAATGGGGCCTCGATAGAAACCCAAAAAAAAAAAAATTGGAAAAGGGGGACCGGGGGAGAACGGGGGAAAAGTAGTTACAGAGTGGAAGAACCGAGCCGAGCTCGGTCATTGTATGCCTGCGGGCTGTTTTTAATTCTGAATGCATGTAAATTGAACTTTGATGCATGTAAATATTTTTAGCAGATTTTAATGAGAAATTAGAATTTGTTCAAGTGTTGATTAACCGGTCCCCATCAGTGGTATCAGAGCCCGTTGTTCCTGAGCGTACAGCAGACCGTCGAAGGAGAGGCAGTTGTACCAGGACTTGTGGGAGGGCTTGAGATCAGGTGAAGATGCCTCCGAGAAGAAACCCGATGGGTGGCAGAGGCATGGTAGCAGAAGATTTTCGGGCTTTGCAGTGGCAAGTTCAGGCCCTACAAGAAGAACTGCGCAGAGGACATGAGCCGAGAAGAGATGCAGACAGTGAAGATGAATTTGATGAAGAGGAGAATCAGTTTGAAGAAGAGGAAGAAGATGTAGATCCGGCACAAGCCAGACTATACAAGGCCATATCTCAGATCGGGAAGAGGCCGAAGTTAGAAGTTTCTACATATTTCGGGAACTTGAATCCGGAGGAGTTAATAGATTGGATAAATGATTTAGAAGAGTATTTCGAATATGAGGAGGTTGAAGACCCTAACCGGGTCAGATTTGCTAAGACCAAGTTAAAGGGCCATGCCAGCATTTGGTGGAGAGGAGTACAGCTGGAACGGAACCAGAGAGGAAAAGAGCGAATAACAAGATGGGACAGAATGGTGGAGAAATTGAAAAGGTAGTTTATCCCCGTAGATTATGAACTGGACCTGCTACGTAAAATGCAGAGTTTGAGACAGATGAACAGGACTGTTCAAGAATATACGAAGGATTTTTATAAAATCTCCATCAGAACCGGTCATTTGGAAGCAAGCAAAGAAAAGGTGGCCCGTTATATTAATGGGTTGAGACCCAGTGTTCAGGAGGAGTTGAGCTTGGTTCGGGTAAGCACCATTGAAGATGCTTACCAATTTGCTTTAAAGGTGGAAGAAAAATTGAACCGAAAGTTTGAGAGCAAGCAAAGAGTGAAAGGACCGGGAGGAAAGACCGGTGGAAAGAAAGAAGGAAAGGAAGAGAAGAAAGAAGAGGAGAGCAGCAGCCGAAGTCAAAAGGAAGAAGATGAAGAACCCAAACCGCAAGTTCAGAATGATGGCTACCCGAGAGGAAGAGGTAGATCTGGACGCGGGTATGGAAGAGGAGTATTTCGTGGAACATGTTTCCATTGTGGTGAAGAAGGACACCGGGCATTTGAGTGTCCACAACACCGAGAAAGGACAAACAAGAGGCCAGTGGGTCCTGCCAGAGCAGTTGTGGCAGTTGAAGATGCTGATTCAAAACATTCTGAAGAAGCTAAAAAGGGAGAAGCAATGATTGTGAGGAGGACCATGCTGGTGGAGGAAGACAAATCTGAGCAGAGGAGAAGCTTGTTCCGCACCCGATGCAAAAGTGCAGGCAAATTCTGTAATGTTATTATAGACAATGGGAGTATAGACAACTTAGTTTCCGAGGAGATGGTTACTAAGTTGCAGCTGGAGAGAAGGAGGCACCCGCACCCATACCGGATTGCGTGGTTGCGGAAGGACCACAGAGCATGGGTCCGTGAACAGTGCTTAGTTACTTTCAATATTGGAAGATACCAGGATGAAGTCCTGTGTGATGTTTTTCCCATGGATGCTTGCCATTTCTTTGTTGGGTAGGCCATGGCAGTTTGATCAGAGTGCAGTGCATGATGGTCGTGCAAATACTTACTCCTTGATGAAATATGGAGTGCGGCACAAGTTTAAGCCATTACAGACCGAAGATGAGAAAGTGTATAGTAATGCCAGAATTTGTCTGGTAGAGGGCAAAAAATTCTGCCAGGAAACGGGATTTGAGCAAGTTGTAAAGGTTGATGAGTGTTCAGAGATTTTGCAAAGGACGCAGACCGAACAACTTAGAAGTGAAGGTCACTTCTCCTTTTTACCCGGGGTGTCTGATGCAGGAGCATCCGGCAACAGTGGAACAATCCTGCATCTTCAGAATTTTTCTCGATTTTCCAAGTACTTTTCTTCAGTTTTTCCCAAGGGGGAAGTGTTTCCAAAGCATGGAGGAGGGATTTTTTCGTGACATGTCATGATTTCGTGACCTCAAAGGCTGCATTGATGGCGAGGGCAAGTTGCATCGCGATATCACGACGTCGCGATATCACGACGTCGCGATATCACGACAGTTTTTCAGAGCAAAGGTGGAAGGGGGGAGGACGTCACGATATCGCGACTTTAGTCAAGGCAAAGGTGAAAGGGGAGATAACGTCGCGATATCGCGACGTCGCAATATCATGACTTTGTTTCGCAGACGGTGGCAAGGGCGTGTTGTGTCGCGATATCGCGACGATATTCAAAATCGAAAGCAAGGCGGTAGTTGGGTCGCGATATCACGACATGTCGCGATATCGCGACATGTCGCAATATCACGGCCAATCAGAAGTCAGAGCAAAATTTGAAAGCGGACAGCCAAGCAAGGCTGGATTTGGCATGTGGCTACCACGTGGGTTAAAGTTAGCGCAACCAGTTGGGGGAAGGGTTGAAATTGGCACGCGGGAGCATGCATGTATAAAAGTAAAGATGAAGGCCATGTATTACAAAAGAAAATGGACAGCTGCGTGCATTAAACGGGGACAACCACTTTATGGAAGTATTTCAAAAAATAACTGTTGCAAGGCATGGCCAGGATGGAGGAGACGGCAGTGTAGAGTACGGTCTGAGCAAAGCGGGCGGTGCAAGGCCATCAATGCAAGCGACTTGGTGGATCGGGCAGTGGCCCATTAATGCCAGAGAATTTGAAAAACCAAAGGGGGGAAATTTGGAATTTGAATTTTGTTAGGTGGAGGCATTGATTGCCTAGAGGAACGGGGCCTCGATAGAAACTCGAAAAAAAAAAAAAAATTGGAAAAAGGGGGACCGGGGGAGAACAGGGGAAAGTAGTTACAGAGTGGAAGAACCGAGCCGAGCTCGGTCATTGTATGCCTGTGGGCTGTTTTTAATTCTGAATGCATGTAAATTGAACTTTGATGCATGTAAATATTTTCAACAGATTTTAATGAGAAATTAGAATTTGTTCAAGTGTTGATTAACCGGTCCCCGTCACAAACCCATCAATTCACATTTAGATATAAAATCATTAAATTCCTCCATACTATTAGAATAATCCAAACTAACTCCCTTCTTGTCACTAGGATACAAGAGTGTGTTAAAATCCCCAGAGGCTATCCATGACCATTGAGACACCTCATGAAGATTACTAATGAGCTCCCAAACCCTTTTTCTTTCTTCCCTAGTGTTTGGGACATACACATTGGAAACAACCCACGTAAAGTTTGTAATTTTACAATTCAAGAGGATAGACACACACCTTTCATTTATTTGAATATATTGACCATCAAATTTTCTAGGGTCCCACAAAGTCCATAGACTTCTAGAGGCTCCTGCCACTAAAATTCCCACCATATTCTCTTCCTTCCAAATAGTGTTTTTAACTAATTGAAAATTTATCTCATCAATATTAGTCTCTTGAATCAAGAACATATCAGGTTTATATTATTTTCTCATCTCTTGAAGTACTCGATGTTTTACAAGGGCATTCATACCCCTAATTTTCCAAGATAAATAATTTATTTATTAGATTTTGGTGGGTTCTTCCCCCTCTAATATAAAAAATTCTAAGTATTATCTACAACTTATTTTTTTACTTCTCTAGATCTAACCACTCTAGTTTTTTGTCTTCCTATAGACACAAAAGTGCCCACATCCACTCTTTTCTTGGCATTCTTTAAGAGAGTCAATATATTCAAATTCTCTTTAGATTTTTTAGTATGTATATCCTCTAAAGACTCCCACTCCTCTATATTCATTTCCTCTTTGGTCTATTCTTATATCTCTCTCCATTCTAATTATTTCTCTTTTGGTGGGGTGTTTCCCCTAAAGAACTCTCATCCTTGTTATAAAATTTCTTCCTCTCATGCCTGACCATATTTTCATGACTAGTTTTCTTATTTTGGATGTCATAATCTACTTGAACCATTGGATTTTGAACACTTGCAAAGGATTTCTAGTTCACGAATTCAACTTTATTATAAGAGGGTTCCTAGGTTTGAAAAAATGATTTCTCAGTGACAAAAGGGTTTTGATCTATGAGGTTCTTCTGAATCACTTCTTCCAAAATTTCTTCCTCCTTCATCATTTGGGTCTCCAAGTCTTTGATAGGGTTTTCTTAAACATCAACCTTATTCAATTTCTTATCCATTGGAATGACTAAGTCTCCTACCCATTTGGATCTGGAATATGAAGCCTCCTTCCTTTACTAAATTTTTTTAGGGTTGCTCTCCTTCTTCCTATTATACATTTCTTGAATTCCCTAGTTTCTTTCAAGAATCACATATTGAGGGACTATTCTCAGATTCAATAGACTGCATCCAACTTCCATATTTAGAAAGGAATTCTATTGAGTTGATTAGTTTCTTTTCTAGGTCAACATTAACATATCCTAGCATACACCAGCCTCAACTTTGCTAACGTTGTAAGATCAATCGCAACCAGACTATCAAAAATTTTAGTAATACTTATCATCACTTCCTTATGCCATAACTAGAAGGGTAAACCCAATAATCTAATCCAAATAGGATCTTTATGAATGTTCTACTTATTTGGATCAAACTTGAACCCCCATTTTCATATAAATAAACCTCGATGTTAAAAAACCATGGGACACCCCATAAGATGTGATCTACATCCTCTTTGTAGTTTAGTTTGATCAAGAAGAACCCTTTAGGCAACACCACTATCTCCATGTTCCCTAGGGGAATCCATATCATTAAAGCCCATTTTATTATAGTGTCCAAATTTAGTTGAGCATAGATAAACTTTCCCACTAAGTTCATTTCTCCTTGGACCATCGTTAGATCTTCCAGGATGTTTGGAATGATGAGTTTTCCTTGCTCCTATTTTAAATTGAACCACTTCTCCACTCCTTTGAGTTCTTATTTCATCATATTTAACCATGACTGGGCCTTCAAGTCAAAAAGCATAAACTATAGATTCCTTGGAACTTGTGCACCATTGGAAACACCTTCCTTTAATTTTTCTGCCTAACCTACCTCAGGATTGACTTACAGACCATCCATATCCTTAATGCTCTCAAAGAGACCATTCTTTTCTACCTAAACACCTTTGATTTTTCCTTCCATTTTTATGTTTGAGGAAGCTCTTTTTAATGCCCCCACAAGCATAACCAATAGATAAGGAGATCGTTGGTAAAGTCTACAAGATGACTTAAACTAACCAACAAGAGAACCATTGATCAAAATATAATATTTTAAGCACTATAACAACATTTAATCCATTCACCACAACCATGATTAAAACCAAATATTTTGAGAATATCATGTAGGAAACTCCAAGATACCCTATCATATGCTTTGTTCTTTGTAATTTCATAAGCATACCTAGTTTTTTCATAGAATGAAGATAATATATGGCCTCTTGTGCAATGATTACACCATCAAGAATTTGTTTACCACAAATAAAATCAACTTGTTCCTCTAATATAGCACAATCTAGAATACCTTTCAACATGTTTTTCATAATTTTTGAAATGATTTTATAAATCTTATTACAAAGATTTATTGCATGAAAATTATCAAAATATTTTGTCTCATATTTCTTGGTAACCAATGTAACAAAAGTGGTATTGATATCACTTATTGTACCCTTTCTTTTCTAGGCCTCTTCAATATAAACTAATGTATCACTCTTCAATAAAACCCAAAAAAAATTAAAGAAATTTGTACGAAATCTATTAGGGCCATGTGTCTTGTTAGGATGGAAAGATAAAACTACTTTATGTAGTTCCTCTATAGATATCTTCTTCATCAAGCTTTAATTTTTTACTTGTGTGATAATTGGTGGAATATTTTGAAAAATATTACCTTGTGTCTTCTTATCTTACCTAGTATTTCCCAAAATATGTTTTAAATAATTAATTGCCTCCTTGATATCTTCTTGTTCCTCAATATGTCTTCCATTTGAATTTAAAATATCTTTGATGTGATTAAAAATATATATATTTTTGATATAGCATGAATTCTATCTCATTTCTTGCCATTTGTCCCTAGATTTTTGGAACCAATATGACTCCTTTTCAATTTATATGATAATAAAAAAGTAATTATTTTTCTTTCACATAAGAATCTTGGTCCATTCCATTTATTTCTACTCTATCTTATAAGTGTTTTAGCTTAGATTCAATCCCCTTCTCTTTAAAGATGTTACCAAAATATTTGGCATTCCAAATATTCATTCATTCCTTTAGATATTCCATCTTTTGAAAAAACCTATACATACATGCTTTTTCAAAATTTGCTTCATACCACCATAACATAACCATATGGAAGAATTTATGGTCTTGGATCCACATAGATTGGAAGCAAAATGGCTTTGGATGATAATTATTGGGTAAATCACAAGTCAAAAGAATAGTTTTGTGATCTAACCCTACTTGCAATAAATATCTGAAGAGATTGTATGCTCTGTTTGTAACCATGTGTTGGATAACAAGAATCTATCCAATATTTTAGCTATATGAATTTGACTAATGCATCTATTATCCTATGTATATTGAAAATTTGAAGGAATAACATCCTAAAGGCCATTTGAGTTAACAAATGAAGTAAATCTTACATTGATTTAAACCATCCTAGAGTACCACTCTTATTTTTCAAAGAAAATAGAATTGTGTTGACGTCACCTTTCAAAATTCATAGATCACAATTATGAATCATCATTCTATTTGATAAAAATATGTTAAGGGTCTTCCAACATCTTTCACAAGGAGTATCCATAGTTGAAGCATATATATTTATGACCCCAAATTTGATGTTTTCCTCTTTCCTACAAAATAGTCGAGCAATGCCATTACTTTTTGCTTTGAACAATTATCCATGCTAGTTGCATTTGTTACATACTGTTACAATACCACCTGAAGCTCTCATAAAAGAAACTATCAAAAAATTACCCATCTTCCAAGTTGTTTTAAAATCATCCTTACATTCCTCGCTACTTAATTTTATTTCTTGTATTAAAATAATATCAGTACTATAACAACCTATTAGTTTATTAACTCTTTTTAAGGGGTCTTATGCATACCATTCATACCCCTAATATTCCATGATATCATTTGCATCATCATTTTTTTATTAGTTTGTTTAGCCCCACTTCTCATTAACACATGTGATGATTTTATTTGGCTTACCAAATCTATATCCCTTTGAGTTTCTTTTTCTCTTTGTTCATGTTTTGATGGCCTTCCTCTCCTTTTTCATTTCCACGAACACTTTCATCTTCATCAATCTCTTCTATTTTTCTATATTATTCATAATCAAATTATCTTTTAAAGCTTTATGTTGCCCTAAAGAATCTAAAACACAAGGAATAGCCTCATAAACACTTTTTTCTTTATGTTGCCCTAGATTTGAAGTACAAGGATGATCCTTGTTGTCCTAAAAACCCTTAATTTCCATGGATATCCTCCATATGCATTTTTGTATTATACTACTCTTGAAACCCTAAAATGCAAAGAATTCACTATGTATTACTTTTATTTTTATTGCTAGAATATTTTATCCCTATTGAGAAAAATGAAGAATGATTTAATTGGATTAACCTTGACCCCTTTCACCTCATTCACTTTAAAATTTGCCTCCCCATATTTCTTTGCATCTCCAACTCTTGTATTTGAACTTGCGCTTGTACTTCCTCATCCCTTGTGTCATTTGTTTCTTCTAATGGTTGATTCATGTGAGCTATAATGGTATTTATCATTTGATGATGCAAAGGGATTTTTCTTACCACTTTCTTAGAAGTGGAAAATCCTTTATTTGATCCACCTACTACCATATGATCTCCTTGTTTCATATTAAATTTTATCTCATACCCAAAATTTTCCATCTCTTTCACTTTGTAATCTCTTGCCATGTAGTCTTATAACGTTTGTGATATTGAAATGCAATGTTTTCATGATCTACTTGTTGATCCCATTCTCTTGATTTAAATTTAGTAGTAATGAATTGCAGTTTAGGTTTTGAAATGTCCATGGCAAAACATATTCAAGTGTATATGATAGGCAGTCCATCCTCGATGAACTAACCTAAAGTATTGCCAATATTCTTCAAAACCTCCTTATTGATGAGTTGATAAGGAAGTCCAAAAAGACTCATCCACACCAAAAGCTTTTTAATCTCCATAAAAAATTCTCACTCCATGGTCTTAAATATAATATATCTTTTCCCCTAAACTAAGGGTCACAATCCATTATTTTATCCCTTGTTTCTAAAATGGACAATGAGAAAAAATTCTTTTAGAAGAAAAGTCATGGAATAATTTGAATACAATCCTCACTTCCATTTGATCATATTTTGAAACTCTGAAAAAACTAGCCAGTAATGGAACTTACATATTAAACCTCTAGCTTTAAGAACCATTATATCATGTTCGATCATCTCATTCTGGAAAATTACTTCTGGTGTAGTATTGGCTTCTTGAATAGATTTTATCATAGATTTGCTCTTCTTGTTGCTACCTAGAAAATCCATACTTCTAAGGGCATCCTTAATTTCAATAAGGACTTTAAAAAATGATATTGTCGTATTAACTAGATTTTCTTCACATTAAATATTTTAGTTTTTGAGTTTCTTCTAATATTTGGAACAAGAAGAAGTGATGCTCACTCCTTGCTCACACTTTGCTTCCTACTCACACTTCTTGCTTCTTGCTCATGCTTCCTACTTCTTGTTCACGCTTCCTACTCACTTTTGGCTCACACTCACCCTCGGCTTGTACTTGTTCCTAAGGTTTTAAGTTATCTTGTTAAGACTCTTCCATATTATTTTAGGGCTCTATTATGACAACCTTTCTGTTATCTCTTTCCACTTCTTTCCCTTTTAAAAATTCCACCACACAAAATCCATTAAACATCAAACATAATAAAGTTTTCAAACATCCTTTACACATGGATTAGTAACTCACAACTTACAACTTCAAACTATGTAACTCAAGTACATGGTCTAATCAAATAAAAAACTACAAGTACTTATGTCGTTTTTAATATAAAAATTTAATAAAAGACATGCACTAACTCTCTTCTTTTTAATTTATTAAATAAAAAGAATATTTATTTATTTATTTATTTATTTATTTATTTATATTATTTTATTATTATTTTTTTAATATTGCACAAGACCTTAGATTAAAAATGATACTCAAGAGTACCAAAGAAACTCAAACCCTTGACTTTCAACTCATCACTCTAACAAAACCTTTTTAATTTAATTTATATAAATATTATATCTTCTTATATTATAATTTAAATCAATCCATACATTTAATAATCTCAAATCCCAGGCATGACTTTAAAAAAACTTCCTTCATAAAATGGTAGTGATGGCTATTTGGTGGTAGAGTCAAGATTCTCATGAATATTTTTTTACAATGATGTACCTGCCATCATGTCCACACTTCATTGAATGAACATCCATTGTTAGCACTTCAACTTGGCCTCAAATCACGAGTTCAGCAATCGGCTCAATTTTCTCGAAACGATGAGTTGTCAGTACGTTATGAAATGATAAGTGTTCGTATCAATGCCTTGATAAACAGGTTATGATTGTGACACCAATTTTATTTAATTTTGTTGAGAATATCTCTCCGGTCAGGACATGATTTCACAAAATCATAGAATATATGGGGTACAATGAAAATATAGCTGATTTGTTCTTGTGAAGACATATACTCTGAAGATGTCATTCATAAGGACAAATCAATTATAATTTTATTTTAGTAACTTTAAATTAGGGGAGATTTTTTGTTGCTGAAAGTGTGATTTTTTCTAATACTATCTGTTGTACTTTCAGAGTATATTTATATATATTCTGAAGATGTCTTCATAAGGATAAATCAACTATATTTTCATTTTAGTGACTTTAGATTAGCCAGTCAGGGAGGTCTCCTGTTGCTATATCCTCTGAAAATGTGGTCCTTTGTAATACTATGTGTTGTACTTTTGTTTTACTTCAACAAAATATATATTTATATTATTTGATTTTAAAAAATCATATATTTGATTTTATAAAATCAATAAATATACCAGATAAAATGAAAATATAGCTGATTTTATATGTATAATAAAAAATGTTTTATATCTTTAAAATTTTAATAGTTCAGTTATTATTATTATATTTTTATTTATGGTTTAGTTTATTTTTTGTTTTTTTAATTTGTTATATGGGATTGAAACAGGCCCTCGGATTAAATCATCACCACGTGGTATTACAATAAAGTTTGGATATTATCCATGTATCGCTTGGCAAGATTTGAACCTTGGTTTCCTTAAATGTAAAGAATCTAATCGCTTAAGCTAATGCTACTTGATCTGTTTAGCTTCAATTTTTTTAGTAATACTTGTGCTAATGCCACTTGATCTGCTTAGCTTCATTTTTTTTAGTAATACTTCTTATACACATCCACCATGGGGATTGAACCCAGGTCACATCATCGATAATGCAAGTGGCGTCCTTGCTTGGTAGACATCATCTATAATGCAAGTGGCTTCCTTGCTTCACTTTTTATTAACAATTTTATTATTTAATTTTGTTTTTCTATATTAATATCCTTTCAAGTTTCCTTCTTTTAATTTAATTTAATTTTATTTTAATTTATACTAACACTTTTATCTTTCATTAATCTCTTTAAAATTTTCATGTTATTCCTAACTAAACTTATGATTTGCAGGTTGGTCTTTCTCTAAAGTATATGAAGTAAAAAGGAATAACCTCAAAAGTTTTTTCTTCTTTATCATGTCCTAAAAACCCTAAAGTGCAAATATGCTCCTCCATAGCAATTGCTTTCTTATGCACCCTAAAAATTCTAAATTGTTATAGATATTTTCCATCTTCATCTTTTTTATTATGCTGCTTTTAGAAGCTTAAAGTGCAAGGAATAACCTCTTCACTATTTTAATTTCTATTATAAGAGATAATTTTACAATATAAGAAGAAAATGAATACAATTTATATGGAATAAACTTGACCTTTTTTGTTTCCTTTGTTTAAATTTTTTCCTTCTTGAACTTGCACATTGTACTTCCTCATCCCTTGTATCCTTGTTTATTCCTTCTAAGGATTTATCTAAGTGAACTCTCATGGCCTCTATCATCTAATATTGTAGACATTTCTTTACCTCCTTTTTGGGAGTGGAAAAGACTTGATATTATTTGTCTTCTACTATAAACGATCTCCTTCTTTCATCTTGAGGTTTTCCTTGTGAACAAATTTTTCTTTATTTCTCCATCATTCTCACTTTGTAGTCTCTTCTAAAATTTGGGACATCAAAATGCAATGCTTTCATAATGCACTTGGTGATCCTATTGTCTTGATTAAGATCCAATCTTAATGGATTGTGACAAATATTTTAAAATATTAATAACAACACATATCTAGACATACACAACATGCCTTTGCTCAGGGTTATGCGTAAGGGGTTGGCCCTAAAATGTATTTATAAAAATGGGGTGAATCAGTTTCAATTTTTTTTTTTTTTAATTTCAAGGTGAAAAGATCCCCTTAGGAGTAATATTGGAGATTTAAACTTAAAATGGACCAATTGTTATTAATTAGGGTAAATCTACCCAAAACAAAATACACCCAATTTTTTTGGTTAATCCCTGGTGAAGGGTCCCTAATATTAACCAATTCCAAATTTCAAAAATTAAAATATCTGTTAATTAATGATGATTAACCGCTATGCTTTTGCTTATTAATAGTTGGACCTTCCTAAATGAATTCCCCTAAGGTATTTACCAATATTTTTGGATATGGAGGTCCAAAGAGCCTAACCCACACTAAAACATTTTTAATAGTTTCTATTTCAAACAAAAATATTCTTACTTCATGGTCTTAAATATATGGTATCTTTGCCCCTCAACTGTGGGCCACCACCCATTATTTATACTTATTTTGAAACTAAAAAAGATGATGGAAAAAAAAGAAAAAACTTTAGGAAAAATAGTCATGGAGTAATTTGAATTTAATCCCTACTTCCACTTTATCCAATTTTAAATCTTCAAAAACATGGCCAGTATCTGTAGAACTTATATATTAACCCTCTACTTTTAATAACCATTATATCATACTCAATCATCTCATCCTTGATAACAACTTTTGTCGTAATATATTCTTTATGGATTTAACTTGTCATATATTTACTCTTTCTCTTATCTCCAACTTGGGCATCCATACTTCCAGCCACAACATACTTCTAATTAGGCTTTCAAATATAGTTTTCCTTCCATTCTACCTAGCTTTTCCTCGTATGAATCCTATTTTTTTTTAATTTTCTCAAATATATGGAGCAAGAAAATGTGAGATCACTCCTTACTTGTACTTGCTTTCAATTTGTACTCACTCTATGTTCTTCCACAAAGATCTCAAATATAAAAAGGTGAAACTCTCACATGGCATGCAATAAAACAATCATCATAGTTTTATTCTAAACTAAAATATATAATAATTTATTAATATTTTTTAAATATATCATTTCAAAAATTATTTATTTTTAATAATTACATTATGGCCATATGGTGGTATTATAACAAACTTAAAAATTATGTATTTATCACTTGTCAAAATTTGAACCTTGGAAGTTGAGGAATCTAACCACCTGAGCTAATGTATTTGATATATTGTTTCAAAATTGTTATACATATAATATCTTTGATCATTTTGATTTAAATTTAAAACAATCAAATTTATATCAATGTTTATAATAAAAAAATTAAATTAAAAAAATAGCAATATTCAATAATTTGAATAAATAATTTAGCTAAAGTAATTTATTTAACTTGCTAAATACATAGATCATAAGGTATTAGCTAAGTGGTGAGTGAAGGATGTTTGTTACGATGAAGATAAAAGTTCAACCCTTGTGGTCTCATGTCCCCATGTGTATAACATCTTCAATATAGAAATATATATCAAAACAATTAAGGAGTGTTTTTAATTTTTTTAAAAATCAAATGACATTAGCTCAATTAGTTAATTCCTCAACTTTTAAAGAGGAGACCTAGGTTCAAATCTTGTGAAGCCTTACATGCATAATTGCCAAGTTGTTGTAATACCACTATGTGGTCGTGATGTAATACGGGTGGACAAGTTTCAATCCCATATAACCAATTAAAAATAAATAAATATAACTTATTAAATACATGAAAAATGATACATTGTATATGTAAAAAATGAATTAGCTCATGTTCATTTTAAAAATAATATAAAATTATGTAGGGAGGGAGAATGAGCAATGAGTGAGCCTCACAATTTCTTGTTTGAGATTTTTGGGAAAACTTAAAAAATAAAAGATTATTATGAGGAGAAACTTGGTAGCATGGAAAGAAAGTCATTTATAAAATCCCTAAAAAGAAGTAAGGATGACCAAGTTAAAAGTATGGATGCCCTAATTGGGTATAAGAGAAAGAGCAATTCTATGGTAATCCTTACTTAGAAAATAGGTGTTACACCTAAAGTAATTATCAAGGATGATATGATCGAGCATGATATAATATTTCTTAAGAAAAATATGGGTTAAAGTTCCATGAATATTGGCCAGTTTTTTCATTAATTTAAAATTGGAGAAAATGGAAGTGGATATTCAATTCAAATTATTCTATTATTTTCTTCCAAAAGGATATTCCTCATCATCTTCTCTAGTTTAAAAATCAAATATAGAATAATGAATGGTAGCCCATGACTTTGGGGTGATTACCTATATTTAAGACCATGGAATAAGAATTTTCCTATGGAGATAAACTATTAAAAGGCTTCTAATATGGGTTAGGCTTTTTGGACTTCCATTTTAGTTTTCCAATAAGGAGGTTATGAAAAATCTTGGTAATACTCTAGGGTAGTTCATCCAAGAGAGATCAACTACTAAGAAGTCAAAGCTTGTTGTATATACCTAGTGTTGTTATGGATATTTCAAAACCTTTGCCACAATCAATTATAATTCAAATTGAATCAAGAGAAAGGGATCAAAAAGAGAATTATAAAAATATTGTAATCTAATGTTGTAAATGTTATGAAACTAAATATATGTGGCAAGAGATTACAAAGTAAAAACAATGAAGAATGATGAGGAAAATTTTGATTATGATATAAACTTCAATATGAAACAATAAGATCTGTAGAGAGGAGAAACCGTAATCGAACAAGTGAAATACCAAGACAAAGAAAGCAATATATGCTAAATTTTATTACAAATATAAGCTTTTACAACACAAAATACAACTCTATCCTGTTACAAATGCAAAGGAGCCTCCAAGGGCATAATATAGGGAAGATGGTGTTATTGCTTCTCTCCCACAATTGAATGCAATAAGGAGATATCATGTGAGTGTGTGTGAAGGTGTAGGAGCTTCCAAGGGCTACTATTATGGAGTGGAATACCTACACAACCAAAAAGAAAGGAATTAATAGATAAATGAGCCCACCTAAGTTGGGTCTTTGTTCAAACAAAATATAAACTACAATAAATCAAAGAAAACTACTGTTAAATGAAACCAGAGTGTAAGTAACACAAAATATAATTTTTAAGTGTTGAAGTATTGTTGAGGACCTTGTTGTGTGAGTTGTTCCCTATCAGAGGTAATATTATCTCTTGGGATGTGGTAGGCAGTAGGCAGGACTATCTTAGGGGAGGCGGTCTCGAGACTGTTGTTGCTGGCTATAAACTATCAAACCCGAGAATTTGTTAGCATGTGAAATGGGGTCGAGAGGAGTCTCAAGGTAATGCTAATCATTGCAGGTAGGTGTGAAATTGGCTAAGGCAAGTGTGTGGAAGGATTTTGGTAGCATAATCTTAGCTCAAAATGGGCTCCCTCCCTTTGGCCATGGCCAAGGGTATTTATAGGATTTTTGGGGCTAGGTGAGTGGGATGCCACATGGGCTCCACTTGGCTTCCACATGTGCAAGGTAGGTGAGGGAAAAGTCTAGAAAGTGGTGAGGTGGAGGGGGTTGGGTTGGCATATTAAATTGCCTTGGAAGAAGCAATCCTACGGGGAGGAAAACTAATTTTAAATTAGTTTCCCAAGGGCCATGGAGGAATGTGATTGTAATGTCCCCTCTCTAGTCAATTAGCTTTATTTGTTGGGATTAGCCTACTCAAGGGTTCCCATAGGCTAATTTTTATGTGTGGGAACCCCTTGGAGGTTGTGGAGTCTTCTTCAGGTCACCGAGAGCCTTCAGTTACCATTTGTTTGGAGTCTTTGGGAGCATTGGAGACCATACTTACTATTTATAGTAAGTTAATTTTTAGGGTTTTTGTTAGAATGGATGGTATGGTGTGATTCGTCTCCAAAATGGGTGCCCATTTCTATCTTTAATTTCCAGGTTGTTCGATCGAGGTCCAAGATTTTAATGGGCAATGGATTTATTATATAAAGTTAAATTAATTATTTAATTTTATATAAATATAACCTTATGTTATAAAAAGGGACATAAGGGGTTAAGATGTCACTTAGAAAAATAACTTATTTTATAAAAGTGACTTATGAGGACCTTGATATGGGACGTCACAATTTAAAAGTGACATTTTGATTATTTTATAATATTTTAAAGTGTTACTGAGCAACCCTAAAAGGGTTCGAATCTCTTCGAGGAGAATAAAAGGCTTTTTGAGGAGCTTAGTTTTTATTTCTTTTGATAATTTGGAGAGAAGACTTACAGGTGAACTTGCAGGTTTTCCAGAGCTTATTGGGGGTGAAAACCTCCAGTAAGAACATCATCTTCGGGTGTGAAAGATCACCCCTAGATGATCATTTGCATTTCCATCTCAAGGAATGCATTGGAGCTTCATTGTGGAGATTTATTTCAAAGATTCAGAGTAATATTCAAGCGTTTTCAGAGTATTCCATTGTTGGGTCAAATTGTTGATCATCTTCAACAAACCATACCATTTTGGCTTGTTTATGGGTGATTTAGAGTGAAGACTAGAGCTGGGATTTGTACCAAAGTTGGTGCCAACATTTTGCAAGCCTGGAAATTTTTCTTTGGTGATTTCAAAGTGTTTCCAAGCAGATTTCATGGGGTTTCATCTGGCAGGCCGTACACCTATACCGGGTCGTACAATCTTCGATTTGGCATGAGGACCTAAGGCTTGGATGATTGGGCTTCAAAGCTTATTATTCCTTCTCTTTGGGCACCTAGGGTATAAGGACATAATGTATTAATTTTCACTTTGAAGGAGCATCAATTTGTGGAGTTGTAATTGAAAATTAGTCTTCCTAGTTGTTGATCAATGTATTAAGTTGCAAATTCCATATTTTTACAACTCTTTGGTACTTTCATTTTTGGAAAATTCCTTTAATGGATTTTTAGTTTAAAATAATTATTATGTATTTCCAAAGTTTCATGCATTTTTGTTAGGTAGAATAGAAGTTATGCATGATGCAATATTGTTGCACTATATTTTTTGAGCATTCAAAAACTAGAAACCACCAAAAAATTAGATATTTCAAAAAACCAAAAACATAGATCTGGGTAGAACATTACATGGTGTCATAGCCAGGTTCAACACTGCCATCCTGTGGTTAAGTTCAAAATTTTATGAGTGAAAGAGATAAAAGAGAAACAGAAAGGGAAAGAAAGAAAATAGAGCAAGCTTACATATGGGGATACAAAGATAAAAAATAATGGCCCAAAGAGGATTCATATCTAGAACAAAGTACGTGGACAATAGCTTTAGCAATAAGACCTCACCTTCAACATACACCACAAATAGAATCTAATATCATAATGGGGGAAAGAAGTGCCAATGAGCATAGTTTCTAGGATATCTTGAATTAATTAGCAAGAGGTCAGCATGATATGTAGAATGAACAACAGGTAATGCAGAATGATTTACAATAATCATAGAGGAAGATAGCTAAATTTTTGAGGGAAGTATCCATTTCATTACATAGTATCAACATTGGCGGTAATAATGGGGATGCTAGCACTTACAACCATACAAATATCAACATGGGCGGTAACAATGGGGATATTAGCACTTCCAACTGTCCAAATTTTACCAGATGTAGAAATAATACTCCTAGGCCTACACAACCTAATTTTATTCCTAGAGAGGAGCCATCTATTTAGGAGGAGACACGAGTCCCACCCATATATAATGTAGCTAAAATGTGGGCTAAATATCAAGCACTTCCATATGATATCAAGGATGTTTGATCATTTGATAAATTCATAAATCATAATAGGACTGATATGAATATGGGAGGACATCGGTATGAGTAGAGGAGACATCCAGAACAGTAAGACCTTCACCATGTAGTGAGCAAGATAACCATTCCTCATTTTGATGGTAGTGTAAAAATCACAACCAGAGCTTGGGTAGAAAATTTGGATAACTACTTGGCTCTTACACCTATGCCAAAGGATGAGGCAATTAAATTTACCACACTTCACCTAGATGTCATTGCTCATGATTGGTGGTTTCATGATATCATCACTTTGGTGCATGGGTTGATTACTTCCTATGATGAGTTCACAAACAAACTCATTTATCATTTTGATAAGAAGGACCCGGAGTTGTATTTTAGAGAGTTGGGACTGTTGAGGCAAATAGGTTTAAATAGACTCATACATTTTAGAATTTTAGAGGCTTTTAGTCATGGTGCATGACATTTCAGAGAGGAGACTTAAAATTGTATTCAGTTAAGGATTAATAGAGCCACTCCATGGATGGATCAAAGCCTTCAAACCACCCTCACTTTAGGAGGCTATGAAAAAGCTCGAAATATGGAGTTTGCTACTCCAAAAAATAAATCAGATTTTAAACCATTCTAGGGCAGCAAAGACAAAGATTAAAATATTTTTTATTAGAGTTATCCTCGGTAGAAATCAGAGTCAAAGAAGTTAGGGGATGATGAGCTCAATGAGCTAAGGAAGAAGAAACTATATTTTTAATGCAGGGAAACTTGGAATTTATCTCATAAGTATCCACTCAAGACTCAAATGAAGTAAATGGATCCAAAATAATACTTTGAAGTTGAGGATACAGGGTCTGAAAAATCAAAGCAACAATTTGATTCAAAGAAAAGTAAAGAAGAAAAAGCATAAGGAGATCCCGAATAGAATTCCAAACATGGTGATACAGTAGTCCAACTCTACAATTTTCAGAAGGTAGGTTCATTCAAAGTTTGGGGATCATTAATGGAAAGTGAGTAGCGACTCTCATAAACATTGGTGCTACACATAACTTTATAGATAAGGGGTTGGTCGCTAAGTGGGGAATCAAAACTAAGGAGTTTGAGGGGTTTCGGGTGATGGTTGCAAATGGTTATTCCATTCATTGTACCTATAAGATTTATAAATATTAATGATGAATTTCATGTGGTAAATATAAGTAACACATGTGGTTCTTAGTATGCAGTGGATGCGTACTCTAGGTGAATTCATAATAAATTTACATAATATGGAGATGAAATTTGAGGCAACAAGAAATAGGATTGTTTTGAGAGGTATGTCTGATGGAGGGGCTAGAGTTGTTTCTCTTAGGAGAATGGAAATATTATTTTGTCATGATGAAGTGTAATGGGCGGTATAATGTCTCATCATGCTTGCAGTTATGGAATAGCAAAAGGTTGATTATCATCCAGATATTCAAAAACTTCTGACTAAGCATTCCAGAGTATTCAGTGATATACCTCCTTTGAGACCTCCAAAGTGGGGTACTGAGCATATTATAGAGTTAGAGGATGGTACCAAGACCGTCATCTCCACTCCCTACAGACATCACAAATGGCATAAGGATAAAATTGATAAGGTGATTCAAGAGTTATTAGATATGGGTCACATACATCCCAGTAAGTGTCCTTTTGCCTCTATAGTGGTATTGGTGAAGAAAAAATATGGAACTTGGATGATGTGTGTTGAATACCAGTATTTGAATAAGAAAACCATCAAAAACAGGTACCCTATTCCTTGCATTGATGAACTCATTGATGAGTTGCATGATTCCTATTATTTCTCCAAAATTGACTTGAGGTTCGGGTACCATCAGATCAGGATGAGAGAGCAGGACATTGAGAAGACTGTATTCAGATGCCAATTTGGTCATTTTGAGTTTTTGATTATGCCCTTCAGGTTAACCAACATCCCTGTTAGTTTCCATTCCTGCATGCATAGGATATTCAGTAGACAACTTAGGAGATTTGTCCTAATATTTTTTGAAGATATTTTTGTATATAGTCGATAATAGGAGGAGCACCTGTAGCATCTAGAGGAGGTATTGAGTATATTGGAGCAGGAGTCCTTTTATGCTAAGGATTCCAAGTGTGATTTTGGGATGACAAAATTAATTTACTTGGGATACATCATCAGCACAAATGGAGTGCGCGTTGATCCAAAGAAAATTAAGGCTATTATGGAATGGCCTACTCCTACAAACCTCACCCAGCTTAAGGGGTTCTTTGGCTTATGTGGGTTCTACAGGAGGTTTGTTAAGGTATTATATCAAACCGCTACCCCACTTACAAATTTGATAAATAAAGGGGCATTTTCTTGGTCCGATACTGCTAAGAGGTATTTTTATCACTTTAAATAGGTTGTGTTCTTGTCTAATGCTTGCTATACCTGATTTCTCTTAGCTATTTGAATTGCAGTGTGATGCTTTTGGTGATGGAATAGGAGTAGTATTGATGCAAAATAAGCATCTTATAGCATTTGAGAGAAGGAAGCTAAAGGGTGTAGAGCATAACTACTCGATATATGATAAGGAGATGTTTGTCATCATGCATGCTTTGGCCAAATTCAGGTAGTATTTGGTTGGGTGCAAGTTCACGGTGAATGTTAGAAAAGTAGAATACTTCATTGCTTTATTTCATGGATCAACTTTGTATAAATAGCAAAGTTGATCATTGAGAGTCGTTGGATTACAACTCATCAAATCTGAACTAGGATAAACTGAGAGTTCACCTGACTCATGGAAGAGTGGTAACTCAAGTAAGTCTATCCTAGTAGAACTTAAGAGAATAATTATTTATTCTAACACCCCCTTAAGTGATACTAGGGGTGAATGTAACAAATGAGTCCCGACAACAAGGCCTGATGAGGTACTCATGTACAATGATTCTTATTGAAGATATGGTAAAAACCACATGGGAAAAAACATCTATCAAAAAGAAAAATAAGAGGCCTATATTTGGATGGCAAAGATTTTCCTCATTGAACAAAAAAGGAAATGAGTCCCAGAAACAAGGCCTGATAAGGTACTCATGTATAATATGTGGTCAAAAAGTCTCTTTTGAAAGATGATGAAAAAACCACAAGTGTCTCAAAAAAGAGGAGTGTGAATATAGGATGGAGAAGGAACCACAAAAATCACAAGGGTAGTCCAAACTGACTCCACAAGCATGAGTATGTGGTTTCCACCTATATGAACACAATGGGCTGATAACTAGGTCCAAAACATGTGGACAAACAACAAAACAAGTGGCATATCCACAAGGATGAGTCCCAAAAACAAGGCCTGATAAGATACTCATGTACAATATGTGATCAAAAAGAAGAAAGATCATCAAAAAGAACTCCCTTAAAACCAAAGTGTCTCACAAAAAAAGAGTGAGAAGATAGGATGGAGAAATAACCACAAAAAATCGTAAGCGTAGTCCAAAATGACTCCATAAGCATGAGTATGTGGTTTCCACCTATATGAGAACAATGGGATGAAATAAGGTCCAAAACATATGGACAAACATCCAAACAAGTGGCATATCTACAAGGATGAGTCCCGACAACAAGACTTGATAAGGTACTCATGTACAATATTTGATCAAAAAGAAGAATGATCGCCAAAGAGAACTCCCGTAAAACCAAAGTGTCTCACAAAAAAATGAGTGAGAAGATAGGATGGAGAAAGAACCACAAAAATCATAAGGGTAGTCCAAAATGACTTCACAAGCATGAGTATGTGGTTTCCACCTATATGAGCACAATGGGCTAAAATAAGCTCCAAAACGTGTGGACAAACAGCAAAACAAGGGAACCGGGAGTGTCAAATTCAACCGAGAATGCACTCCATGATACAATATTTTTTAGGCTAAAAATACAATTTAAACTATCTCAAAATTGAAATTGGACACCACCAATGAGTCTGTCTTGGAAAAAACTTTTCGACGACTATAAACACCCCTATGATTAGGTGTCAAATTGGCCTTCAATTGCAATTGCAAGAAAAACAAAAAAAATATGAGGAATATTCCTAACATCTTTGGAATAAAGCATGGTTTTTAAATTTCTCTCGTAGGAGAAAAAACATGTCCCGCCAATTTGTTTGCAAAAAATAAGGCCAATTGGGAACCTTGTGTCCACCACATAATAAAGTTCAAAAAACTTTATAAAACCCCTAGAAAGAAAATGGCCCCTCTGACGCAGCTAAAAAAACTTTATTAAATACCAAAAAAAAATATCCATTTTACTTTATTAGAGAGTATCCATTTTAAATCACTGCTCATATGGATGTCATCACAGATAAACTAAAGGTAGACACCATCTCCCAAATATTGCACCCTCCATTGCTAATAGGGAAATTGACTAGTTTGCACACGTGTGAAGGTTGAATCCCACACAAATATCACTCTGCAAACTCCATTCAATATCTGGTCAGTTAGCAGCAACGCATTCCTCAATGCATATATATCAACTTTACCAAAGAACCGCAATATCTTGTGCGCATGCACATTGAACTACATAAATGTTATGTCCACAGAAAACACAAAGAAAAATCTCCACGTGGCAGATAAGAACAAGAGTGGGCTAAAAAAACTTCATCTCGCAAGCAAATGGAAGGTTCAGTTTATTACGTCGTCCCGAATGGCGGTAGAAGCAGAAATCAAAACGTTTACAATTAGAAGCGACTACAGGCAGGAGGACATACAAACTTTATCAGATCCTGAGAAATTTTAGATCTTCAAAAGCCTGGAAAATTTCTCCTACAACAGATAAGTGATTATCTGGAAATGATCAACAATGGGCACACGACCATCCTGAGTCTGCATGGCCCCTCACATCGACCAACCGTTTAGTTAAAAAATTTGGACGCAGAAGTTGTCGTATTTCACGTCCATGTTCTACAAATTGGGGCAAAAAAAATACCATAACCTCCAAAAAATGTTTTCAGAAGCATTTTGAGATCTCAATCTCATAGCTCCTTGCAGATTGGAAACCATTTTCGTAGCAGTTGTCTTCAGAATGTGGTCAAGGAATCACCGTTAAACTATGCAGATGACAACATCATACGTGCTCAATAGCATCTTTACTATCTCCATCAAACCCCTTCCTTTGAGCTGCAAAAGTAATGAATTTCCTGCATTCACTAAAAAAGTTAAACCAAACAAATTAAAGCCCTTGTCTTCAAGTTTGCACGGACGTCCTCAGCAAACGACTCCTCGTCGTCAGAGGAGAGAGCTTGCGACAACATGACGACGTCCATGTCAAGCATAAAATGAGCAATTCGATGTGCCAAACCTGTTATATAGTCATCTTCCTCATTGTTATTTTTCCATTATCAAAGTTTTAAATGTAGCACACACTGCACCAACAGTCTGCAAATAAAAATTATCAACTGCAACACAGGAGGGTAACATAGGCATAAAAGTGTGAAACAGAAGGAGGGCAACACAGGCATAAAAGTGCACTTGAAAAAATGAGCCACACTTTCATAAGAGGACTCAACGCTGCCAAAATAATTGGCCCCCTTCAATCATGATAACAAAGAAAGAAAATGCTAAAAAATAGAGCACGGTCCAAGCAAAGAATGATGCTGCGGTTGAATTTGTCGTCGACGATCACGATGATAACAGTGTTTTTTTTTACGTTGGCCACTCAGACTTTTTTTTTACAAAGAGATTGTAAAACAAATTGGGCCCATACTGAAAAATAGGGAGCATGTAGTCAAATAACATCAGTTGTGAAGGGCAATTTTATCACCGCTCTAAACAGCCAGGTGGAGGAGGGCATAATTATCGTTTGGCAGATCACGTCTCGCTTCAATGACCAAAATCAACAAACTCCCATGCCTAAATCTGTATTCCTTTCCCTTAATCCAGATGATGCCACCAACTCTTGCTATCATTAAAGAACTAAAATTAAACAATCAAGCAATAAATTTAAACGGGTGCCACCATGAGATTTTTGGGCGCCATTAACATAATTTTTGGGATCTTTCATGATCAGTAGCTCAAATAATCTGGCACGATCTCCGCTACATGCTACTCCATGTAGAAGGAGCACCATATACGTCAACAACATTATTGTGGCAAAAAATAATGGAAATCCATGCCAATGTCTCCTAACGCGTAGGATCACAGGTACCCGAGAGTGCATTCATCGACCAGATAACTGGCAGGACGTTTGGGTACTTCCACAGGCTTCTAAAATATTTTTGAAGCTCCCCAAAAATGATCACACCAGTTTCTAAATATCTCAGGCGCTTGTGGGGTGATGCACGGTGAGTAGAGAGTTGGGAAAAAAATTTCTTCCACGTCGCAGACACCGCGAATGTCACTACAAAGTATGGCATTCCCCGCATAGGGATTAGTGATATCTTCTCACTCACTGAAGTCGTTGTGGATGTTCATTGAGTCAATTCGATCTAACCTAAGTCTCAAATAAAATGGGATGTCGCTTGAATCTTAACAAACAATGCCTCTGTTAATAAATCACTTAAACTTCGAATAAACTATTGATGCAGGTCAGACTCATGCTGCGATGATTAATCAGAGTCCATTAACTTGCACTTCACAACCGTTGCTATCAGCTGTATGCTCGGATATCCACTGCGTTATCCAGAACAAAAAGGCAGCATTAATTGGCTGTGATTTGTGATGACTCCCCAGTCTACGCTTGACGCTCCACAATGCTCGTTCGTATCATCTTTTCTGCCAAAATAGCATCGGATCCAAAAATAAAATGGGAGCGCACTATACAGGTTATGCTCATTTCAATGTCATTATCTGTCTTCTACGTCGCATTAGATCCTCCACTTGCCCATAGAAAAATGTTGCGGCTCTCGCAGTTGCTTCTTATTTTTATTTTTATTTTTTTTTAAAGCGAAAAACCCCTTGCGGAGCCGCCTTGGTCTGAGAGACCACGAACAGGGGTTCTACACCGTCAAAGTCACCCAGGGGTCGCACCCGACCCTGCCCGTACCAACATTATCAATTGGATTTTGGATACCCAATTCAGCTTTTTGATAGGGTGAAGATTTGAACTTAGGACCTCCCTTGAAGGATTGCCCTCTCCTCTTCAACTCAACTACAACACCTGGGTGAGTTGCTTCTTATTTGACTGTGCAGAGTCATAGCTGAAGATGGAACCACGTGAATCAACAAATCAATGTGAGCAGATTAAAGCTTCGCTTCGTGGCTCACCGAGCAGCATGTTCAATATTACCTCTATTTTGTACACCCATTAAAAAATAGGTAAAAATTTTGCCGCTGTCACCGGCTTTAGAAAATGAAACTTCATGCATGATCTGAGGAGTACTGAGCTCCAAATGCTCCTAATAAAGCTCATTTGATGTAGTCGATGAGCGCAACATTTCTCCGTAACTGACTCATCACCAACATTTATGCATCGATGATCTTCTCGTACTTGGAATCTGCCAACATCATCCTCCTTCGTTTAACTCCAGTAATCGGTTCTCCCATTATAGAGACACAGAAACCAGGTCACGTCCATTCAGTATCACGGGGCTCGCAGGATTAAAAAATCATCCACCATTCTAAAAAAATTAAAGTCCGCCGCTCATAAAAAATAACGTCATCAACTCTATGGTCATAATATTTCAAAACACCATCTCGCCAGGCTAAAAAAACTTCGAGTTCTGTGCATATAAATTTCGAGATCTGTCCACCGCATCGAAGAATTCAACCATTTTCACACATTGCATCAACTCTTCCTTCACTGCACTCTCCACTCCTTTCACTGTAAGAAAAATACGATTGAGCTGATGGAAAAAAATGATCTACCAAAGGTGACAAATTCACACGCATTCCATTTATGTTTTTAACAACTCTACTTAGTTTACCATGCGGAGGTACAACACTTCTCTAGGAGAGCTACGAAAAACTACAATTACGCCTGGTACAACCGTAAATCATGAGCTCAACTTGGAAATGAGAGTAAACAGGTGCCAAATAATCAGGGATACATCTTGATTTTGCAATCTCCTCATCACAACATCGAACAACCAACTTTATCCCACTGAATTGTCCGTCCTCTTCGAACAACCAACATTCGTTCAATATCTCATAGTGTTCATACAACAATGCATCCTGGCTGTAACACATAGCACCTCCAGAATATCTTGGGATGTCATCAAATTTTGCAAAATATAATCAAATTGATTACAACATCAAATTTTGCAAAATATAATCAAATCAAAGGGGGGGAAAGACAAGCATAGTAAACGTAATCAAATTGATTACAAGAACTAACCTACCGACTAAACTGCGATCCATAATATTTACTGTCCATAGGAAAATGACGGTAAGGTAAGTCACTAACCTAGGTAACTAGTAAAAGTAACTACTAGTGGTAAAAAGTAACAACCTACTTTTTACCATGCGGTAAATAAAATCTACTTAGGTAAATATTACAAATTACCTAAGTAGTTACCATCATTGTAACTCTAACGTCCACCCTTATTACATTATTTGGGTAATAAATATATATATATCCCCCCATACAACAATATTTGAGTAAAGTATATAATTACCCCAATACAGTGAAAAAGATGTTGATCTCCTAGTTCTTTCTTTTGTCTCAGGCCCTGGCTGATCCTAAGAAAAAAGTGGGTCATTCCTCACTTTGTTTTCACATCAAAGAATGTCTTTATTGTAATCTTATCATCCAACCAAATTGCATGGGTAAATAGCCACTACAATCGGTAGGTGTAGTAGAGTAGATCACTTCATAAGAGATTCATTCGGTTACAATATGATTTTGTAAAAGTTTAATAAGGTAGCTAAGGTGTCGGTCATAGCCGAAAATGCACCCTTATAAGTTTCCCCCCTTAATGCAAAAGATATTGTAATGAAATTTCTGCAAGAAGTGTGACTAAGGTGTTGGTCACAGCCGAAAATGCACCCTTATAAGTCTTCTTCTCTTTACAAAAAAATTTGAAGAAAAGAAATGTATATCCCCCTTAATTGTAAAATATATGCAATTCAAGAAACATTGTAAAGGATTTTACAAAGATTGCCTCCTAGGCAAATTTTACACCAGAAAATTCCCTCCTTTTGTTACAAGTACTTCAAACAATGAGAGTTTGCTATTTATGAAGCCTAAAATAGGTACAATCACCCCTTTATTCTAGTACTTCAAATAAAAACTTATGTTATTTATGAAGCCTAAAAAAAGAGAGAGAGGAAATGGTGCTTGCTAAAGGTGACAAATTTGCTTTCCCTCTAAAATATTGTCTTAGACAAGAGTATTATGTGTGCTTTTTATAAATCAGAATCAGAATCAGAACTAGACACTTCACTAGCAATATTGCCTTTGCTTTGATTTTGTGATGTATATTTGCCTTTATTGTTTTGCTTGTTTTTAAACCAACACTTATTGGTGTCATGGTTATCCTTTTTACAATATGAGCAAAACCTCTTTTGATTTTTCTTTCCCTTACCTTTTGAAGATGATCCTCCCTTTTGAAAGTTTCCTTTCTTCTTATCACCCTGATTGTTTGAGTAAAGTGTATTGTTCGTAACTTCATCGCTTTGGAGTTGATTTGCTTCCTTTGTTTGAAGCAAATTGACTAACTCCACAAAGGTGACTGATATTTGTGATACATTAAGGGATGTAATCAACATTTTATAGGATTCGGGAAGAGCCCTCAATATTACTAAAGTCAAAATGGTGTCTTCTACTTTAGCTCCTAAAGCATTGAGCTTAGAATTTAGTTTTGAAACTCTGTGAAGGAAGAGTTCTACTGATTCACCTGACTTCATATGGAGTGTATGAAGTTGTGTTTAAAGGTTTAGAACAATTGATTGATTCTTGCCTTCAAAAATGGTACAAAGTGCATCCCATGCATCTTTACCAGTTTTAGCTTCACTTATGTGAGGCTGGATCTCATCAGTAGTAGCTAGGAGGATCAACATAAGAAGACGATTGTTCTTTTTATCCCATGCTTTTTTATTTGCTCCTAGTGATGCGGATCTTGATTTAGTGCCATCAACTAAATCCCACATTTCCTCTACAGTCAGGATGGCTTTCATATTAGTTTTCCATGTTGAATAGTTAGGACATTTAAGCAATTGTGTATCATTTAAGTATTTGTTGATAGTTGCCATGATGAAGGTCCTAGTATTTGTACTAATATGATCTTTATTTCACTCTTAAGTGATATTTAATGGCACCTGCCTGAAAATCCTCTTGAAGAGAAATAATCAGTTTGAGGAAATTAAGCCAAACAAATAGAGTGAATTAGGGGTTTTTGTTTGTAGGAGAGAATATCAAGTGAATATTGGCTTTTAAATCTGTGCAATGGTTAACACAAATTTATTGTGAAATTTTGGGGTTGAGTGTTCTTGATTTTATGACTTATAATTGCAAAATAAATAATGCAATAATCAAACAAGAATGCCCACAAAATTCTTATCACCTAGGTGTCGGATGCAACCGAAAATGCACCTAATTTGCCAATGAAGGTGTCGAGTAAAATGAAAATGCACCTTTTAATTTTTGCAACAAAATATGAATGTGTTGTGCAAAAAAATTGATATTTTATGTCTCCTCCTTGTCTTACAATTTTGCAAATAATGTGGCATAAAACAATTGCCTATCCTTTTTTATTTTGCAAAATAAACAAGTTTTGATTTTTAAAGTGCTCCTCACTTTGTATTACAAATTTGCAAAGAAATCCAATTGCTTGTCTTTCCCCCCTTTGATTTGCAAATTGAACAAATAGCACTCCTTTCAAGACAAGTCAACACACGACCCGCATTTGAAAGGCTTTCATAACTAGTCGACACACGACTTAGTTTTTATGGACCCAAGGCTTCAAATTCTTCTCAAATTTACAAAACAAAATGTGAAATTTTATGTAAACTTCGATGGCACATCTAAAGGAAATCCTAGGCTGGCCAGGGCAGGGGGAGTGATCAGGGATCATAGAGGAAAGATAGTTATGGCTTTTGTAGAGAATATTTATCATCAGACCAACAATGTGGTTGAGGCATGGGCCCTATGGTGAATTTTGTACCTCATCAAGGGATCATGTGCTAAGATCCATGTCGAAGGGGACTCTCTCAATATCATTGGCTACCTCATTTCAAACAAAGTCCCTCCATGGAATATCATATACCTTATCTAAGAAAGCATGAAGCTTTTAAATCAGCATTGCCATGTAGAATCTAGTCATACTTTCAAAGAAGTCAATCGGCTTACAGACAGGCTGGCCAACTTGGGCTTAGGGCAAATACCCATCTCTGTGTGGCAAGACTCCTTCCTACCAAATGTCCTTCAAATTGCAACGTCAAACAGCCATGGCAGGTCCTCCAAATCCATCCACGCTAACCAATGATTTATTGTTTCTATAATGTACATGATTTACATCAGGTGTCCCATTATCCTAGAGCCTTGCGATGTGTGCTCCAACACCTGCAGATGATTAGCTACCCCATTGGTTCTCATCGAACAAATTCAAAGTGCGATTTTCCATTCGCGATGTCCCAACGCTCCCTGCCAGCGACCTCTTCCATGTTTCTAGCCACACCCCCTTTCCACTCCATGTTTCTTCCCACGTCTGCAAACCTCACCAATTTTTCACATCCACCTATGCAGATATGGTCCCTAGGCTAGCCCTTAATCCTCGCCATCCCCGACGTAGCATCCCCTTGTCCACATGTCACCCATCTGTAAGGCCCGACATGATCTGATCACCTCCCCCAACATATTTAATTCCCATTTTTAGCTCAACCTATGACACTACCTTTTGCAAGTCTATCCTATGGGCCTCATCTACCATCTCACTCGGATGTTTCTTCGGAGTTTCATCATCACCTTTGAAATTGCCAGTGCCACTCTGAAGCATGCCCTCCAGCAGAGTGTCGACCATCCTGAAGAGTACATCACAAATATTGAACCTTGAGCTGTTGTAGGTCTATGGGTTTTTTGCATTATTTTTTAGGTTTTTTGGGGTTTTTGATGCAATGTTTGGTGATGTCTGGTCTAGTGTTGGGCTAACCACCTGGTTGGGTCTCCCTGTGTCAGCCCCTGTGAGGGCTCTAGTGAATATCTATGGATTATTTTTGGTTTGCTTCAGTACCCCCTACGAGGGTAAGCACCACCTGATTATCGGCTTCTACATCCCCTACAAGGGAATTTTGGCAAACATATCCCCTACACGGGATTGGTTAGACTGTTGTAGACTGATCCCTCCTTGGCAGAGGATTATGCAACATGAATGTATATTCAATATGATGAAGTTTTTGTATATCTAGGAGTGGGACCCATTTAAAACCCTCTGAAATAGAACTACAACTTACCAAAAAAAGAAGTGCAAATTTATGTCTTATATCCCCCCTTGGAGAAAACAAATGCACACTTTTCCTTTGAAATTTACAAAATTTTCAATCTCCTTGTGTTACAATTTGGCAAAAAAATGATTCAAGTTTGGCCCTTTATTGTATACTTAATTAACAAGGTTGTTGATAATAATTATGACTCCCTAATTTTGCAAAAAAATAGTACTTTATTTTGTCTTACTTCCCCTTTGTTGGAGAAAAACAAAAACACTCTTGTTTGTAAAATTGCAAAAAAATAGGTTTCTTTTTTTTTAAGTGCAAAAATAAAAGTTAAATCAAATTTTTTTAATTAATAATAAAATATGTTGATTAAAAATAATTTATTAAAGCATAACAAATGATTTTTAGAAAACAAAATATTAAATTATTAAAAAAAAAAAATTGAAAAAACTTAAATAAATGCAAATAATAAAAAAAATTAATTTACCTTCGATAATTTGCACGTCCGCCTTATCAAAAAATAGTCATTGGGGATTGAACCTACGACCTTGCGGGTTTCAGCCCTTGGCACTAGATCACGGACCGACCCATCCGTTGTCCAGATGTGAACCTAAGTCCACGAGGGGAGTTTTATCCCCTATGTCCACCAACAAAGCTTTATAAAAGAAAGCTTAGGACTCTTTAGTCCCACATGTGTTGGACTCTTTAGTCCCACATTGTTGCACACAATCATTTTTAAAACACTTTACATGCGCTGTGAAGCGCATGTAAAGTGTTTTAAAAATGATTGTGTGCAACAATGTTGTCGATTTCCTTCAAGCAATCAAAAATAGATGCCCTTTTGTCGGATAAACCAATGATCTCATGCCATGTCAGCTCTAGATGGCAAGTGCCAGGTGTTTGGTCAATATCATATCCAATCACTACGTGTCTTGTTTGATATACGGGTCCATCCAATCATCTGCTGACATGTTAGCTCCAACGAGCCACTGCCACATAAGCATAGTCCACGTCACCCATCGCTAAGTCAGCAGCTATGTATCTACCCGCCTGCTACATTAGTCACCACCTCAGCTATGCTCTCGATCCACGTGCCACCTCAACCGTGCTCTTGATCCATGTGCCACTTCAGCCATGCTCTTGATCTGCCAACTCAACTTCAAAAATCATGGCTACACATCAGATTCGGGTGCTAGGTTAGATCTAGGTTTCCAGTCAATAGTAATAGCTCCTTGTTTCACGTGAGCATCAGGTCTTGAGTCAGAGTCTAGGTCTGTAGGAAGCGACAGCCTGTCATATCTCTTGACAAGTTGTCAGGAGCCTATGTCAGGCTCCTGTCATCGATGTCAACCACACGGAGGGCACTCCTACCCTCACATGTTGGTTGGCCGCATAGGAGGGTGGCCTACCCTCCTAGATTCCTATGGCTGATCTTGTGAGAAGGTGCTCTTGCCCTCTCAAAGCGGGTCGATCATCATCGATCGATCATCGGAGATCGGAGGACCACCTGCCCTCTCAGATCCTGATCGTTGGGTCGATCATCGATAGAGGGCACTCCTGCCCTCTGTCGTGTGATTACTGATTACTAATTGCTAGAGGGTGTCGCCTATCTAATAAACGTGGGGCCAAATGAACTCGCATCTCCGATCAACATGGGGCCGAATGAACTCACCTCTTTGTGTTGAGGAATTTGGACCCTATGTCTAGGTATTGTCCACCTATGGTGGAACCTAGTCAAGCCTTCTCCACCTGCAGTGAAACCTGAATCCAATTTCCCATCCGAATGTCCCACTATGATACCAATGAAAGAAGGTAAGGTGAACATTAACGTATATTGAAAATACAATAGTTTATATACAAAACTATAGGCTAAATATAGCCTTAGAAAATAATATCGCTAACAACTAATGACGACAATGTTGCCGACACTAACCACTAACAACTTAGGATATTTGAAACAATTAAATATCCTAAGGTAAAATATCCTAAGGTAATAATATTCTACTAATTACCAAATGAGGTAATAATAGTAGTTACCATCATAGTAACTCTAACACTTATATCCACTCAGCACAACAAAAACACTAATGAGCTCCATCTCTTGCACATGGCGCATGGCAGTGAAATATTTCATCTCACCTTCTTCCGTCAAATTTTTTGTAATTTTTGACGTTTAGTTTTAGCATCCCAACTGTGGCATGGATCTTAACGGATCACCAGATCCAACGTGTAATCTAGGCTTTAACCCTCCAAAAATAGAAAATACAAGCTCTTAAACTATTCAACAAAATTCATGAAGTGTGAATGTTCCAATACGTGAGCTAAAAACGATCTCTAGAAAAGACATTAATCAACATGCTCTGACTCCCAATTCAAACGATAATTTATCATAACATAAACCAATGGTGAATCGCTGTTGGATGAGCAGTTTTGTAGAACTCATTGGCAGTGAGAAAATTCCATTGACTAAGCACGAGCATTCATGTGCAGAAAAATAAGAGGAGCCTCATTATTAAAAAAATTAAACGCACTTCATTCTATTTTCAAAAATCGACATCGCTTTCGCTCCATTTTTGTTGTCTCATCGATTAGCATATGAAGAATACAAGCGTTAGAAGAAAAACATTATCTGTATCTTTGGGTACCATCATCACTGCTCCCTATCAAAAAAAATTCATCACTGAGGATAAAAAATATTCTTTGCTCATGCACTGCGAGAAATTCTTCACCAATTATGCAGATTTAACAACATTCGAGTGGAGGTTATGATCTCAAAGACTGTAGTTGTAGCTGTAGATTTAACAGCAAAGGGGGTAGGTTTTAAAATAATTGTTATGAACAAAACCAAGTCTTCAGACGTAGAGAACAAAAACTACATCCATCATTAGCCACTAAAAAAAAAACTCAATGCTTACTATTGTTCCCGAAATGACTTAGCCCACAGATCTTACTATAAGGGTCTAAAAAACATTTACCGCCGCTTGCTATTTCGCGGTGATAGGATACCCATGATCATGATTCGTCGAAGTGATGAACTACAAAAAAAAAATTATAGCCTCCATATTCCTTCGACACCTGAAAAAACACTAAAAAGACTAAAAAATGACCTCCCAAACTTAATTTTTTTTAAACCATATGGTTTCTGATCCATCAAAATATGGAGAACATACTCCCTCAGTAAAAAAATTAAAAAAAATAGGAGGAAAAAAAGAGGGGGGGTTTCCATGAGGGAAATCCCCCCATGAGAAAAATATCCTCAAGATCACGGGGCAAAGAAAGCCCGCTCTGATACCATGTTAGAAAAGTAGAATACTTCATTGCTTTATTCCATGGATCAACTTTGTATTGATCATTAAGAGTTGTTGGATTACAACTCATCAAATATGAACTAGTCTAAACTGAGAGTTCACCTGACTCATGGAAGAGTGGTAACTCAAGTAAGTATATCCTAGTAGAACTTAAGAGAATAATTATTTATTCTTATAGTGAAGACTGATCATAATAGCCTATGATATTTTCTCAATAAAAGAGACCTCAATGAGAGGCAATAGAAATGGGTGAGTAAGCTGCAAGCTTATGATTTTGACATCATTTATGTTAAGGAGAAGAAGAATGTTGTAGCTGACACGTTATCCAAAAGACCATATCTATGTACTATGACAGGTGTTTCTACAGACTAGAGGGATAGATTATATCTGAGTATGTTAAGGATTTATGGGCTTCCAGTTTGACTGATGGCACTTTGCAGGATGACAGGTATTCGTTAGTGCATAGGTTGATTTTGTATAAGGACCACATCCTCTTGCTTCCAAATTTTGAATTCAAGAAGAAAGTCCTTCGATGTTTTCATGATGATCCCATAACTGGTCATTCAGTATTTTTTAAAACTTACAAGATAACCAGAGAGCAATTTACTTGGAATGGTCTTAAGAATGAGGTCCTTCAATATATCTAGGAGTGTGCCATATGTTAGCAGAACAAGGATGAACACACCTACCCAACTGGCAGCCCTTGCCAATTCCTAACTAGAAATGAGAAGGAATCTCAATGGACTTCATTACTGGATTACCTATGAGTCAAGGTAAAGTTGCATATATGTGGTGGTGGACAGGCTCACTTAATTTTCTCACTTTTTTTCTATTTTATCAACTTCTATAGCAACTTAGATGGCAAATGTGTTTTTCAAGGAGGTTTTCAGGTTGCATGCGATGCCCAAGACCATCATCAGTGATAGGGACAATAAGTTCATGAGTATGTTTTGGTAGGAGATCTTTAGATTAGGAGGAACCGAGCTTACTCCCAACACCAGTTACCACCCACAGACAAATGGGCAGACAAAGATAGTCACTAAATGGGTGGAAGGGTATCTTCATACTTATGTTTTAGGGCAGCAGAAGGCATGGATTAGATGGTTGCATCTAAGTGAGTTTTATGATAACACTATGCATCACATGTCTATTGGGATGACTTATTTCATGGTAGTGTATGGGTATGAAGCTCCTAACTTCGTTGATTTGTTGCTTGGTGATAACAGAGTGCCTAGAGCCAAGGATTTACTACAGGATAGTTGAGATATCATGTGAGCTTTGAAGGATAACATTCAATAGGCTTAGAATTGATAGAATATGTATGCTGATCATCATAGGGTGGGGCACAGTATTGAGGTTGGTGACTTGGTTTACCTCAAATTGTAGCTTTGCAGACAATCCACTCTTAAGAAGAGTGGAAAGAAGAAACTTAAGCCATGATTTTATAGATCCTACAAGGTAGTCAGGATAGTTGGAGAGGTGGCTTATGAGTTGGAGTACTTGATGATAGTAGAGTTCACAATGTCTTCCATGTCTCTCACCTTAAAAAGACATTTGTCCATAATGTAGTACCTTCTTAAGAGTTACCACCATTGGATGAGGAGGGAAAACTTATTCTTATTCTAAAATCCATTATTGATTCCAAGGAGAAGACTCTCAGGAAGAGGGTGATAAGAGAATATCTAATTAAGTGGAAGAATCTACCAGTGGAGGATGTTACTTGGGAGAATGAGCAGATATTACAACATCCAAAGTTGAAATTGCTTGGGGACAAGCAATTTTAGGGAGGACAAACTGTAATGTTCCCTCTCTAGTCAGCTAGTTTTATTTATTGGGATTATCCTACTCACAGGTTCACATAGGTTAATTTTGATGTGTGGGAGACCATTGGAGGCTGTGGAGTCTTCTTCAAGTCATCAAGAGCCTTCATTTACTATTTTTCTAGATTTTTTTGGAGTATTAGAGAGCATACATACTATTTATAGTAAGTCAATTTTTAGGGTTTCTATTAGAACAGACGGTATGGTGTGATTCGTCTCTGATATGGGTGGTCGTTTCTATCTTCAATTGCCAGATTGTTCGATCAAGGTCCAAGATTTTAATGTACAACGGTTTAATTATATAAAGTTAAATTAAATATTTAATTCTATATAGTTATAACCTTATGTTATAAAAATGGGATATAAGGGGTTAAGATGTCACTTAAGAAAAATAACTTATTTTATAAAAGTGACTTATGAGGACCTCGATATGGGACGTCACATTTTAAAAATGATATTTTAACTATTTTATAATGTTTTAAAGTGTTATTGAGCAACCCTAAAAGGGGTCAAACCTCTTGGATGAGAATAAAAGACTTTTTGAGGAGCTCATTTGTTATGCTTGGTTTATTATTTCTTCTGGCAATTTGGAGAGAAGACTTGCAGGTGAACTTGCAGATTTTCCAGAGCTTATTAGGGGTGAAAACCTCCAGTAAGAACATCATCTTTGGGTGTGAAAGATCACCTTTGATGATAATTGGAATTTCCATATCAGGGAATGCATTGGAGCTTCATTATGGAGATTTATTGTAGACATGCAGAGTAATATTCAAGGGTTTTCCAAGTATTTCATTGCTAGGTCGAATTGTTGATCATCTTCAACATACCATACCATTTTGGCTTGTTTGTGGGTGATTTAGAGTGAATACTAGAGCTGGGGTTTGTACCAAAGTTGGCATCATCATTTTTTAAGCCTAGCAATTTTTCTTTGGTTATTTCAAAGTGTTTTTAGGCAGATTTTGTGGGGTTTCATCTGATAGGCTATGCACCTATACCAGGCTGTACAGTCTCCAACTTGGCGTGAGGACCTGAGGCTTGGGTGATTGGGCTTCAAAGCTTATTCTTCCTTCTCCTTGGGTGCCTAGGTTCTAAGAACATCTTGTATTCATTTTTACTTCTAAGGAGCATCAATTTGTGGAGTTGTAATTGAAAATCAGTCTTCCTGGTTGCTGATGAATGTATTAAGTTATAAATTCCAGATTTTTACAACTCTCTGGTACTTTCATTTTTGATGAATTCCTTTAATGGGTTTGTAGTTTAAAATCATTATTATCTATTTCTAAAGTTTCGTGCATTTCTATTAGGTAGAATAGAAGTTATGCATGATGCAATATTGCTCCACTATATTTTCTAAGCATTCAAAAACTAGAAAACACCAAAAAATTAGATACTTCAAAAAACCAAAAACACAGATATGGGTAGAACATTACAGTGACATGAATTAAAAATTGCAAGAAATGATGAGGTGGTTGTCCTATGACCAGGTGGGATAAATGCACCTTTTGACTTGTCATTATTTTATATTTTGTGACCAAGAGATCGAGTTTGACTAATTAAAATAATAATTTGCATTAACTTTCCTTAGGAACAAAGCCTAGATTTAAATAGGTTACAAAATAGTAATCCAAACTATAATCCCACTATCCACGCTAACCAAAGCATAAGAGGTTAGAATAGTATCATCAACAAACTGTTGATGGGATATGGCTTTGGATGTTGAGGCTGGTTTGATCCCGAAAATAAGACCCCTATTACAGGCAGCTGAAAGGGTTCTTCTAAGGGTTTCAAACAAAATGATGAAGAGAAAGGGAGACAGAGGGTCCCCTTGACATATGCCTTTGAAACTTTGGAAGAAACCTGCGGGTGAGCCATTGATGAGAACAGAGAACCAAGCAGTCGAGATACATTCACGAACCATCTGAATCCATTCTTTGTGAAACCCAAACTTTTCCAAGACTTCGAACAGGAATTTCTAGGAAACACGGTCAAAAGCCTTGTTCATGTCAATCTTGAGGAACATGTTGGGTTTTTTATTTTTAGATGTCGAGTGGGCCAGTTCATGGATGGCAATCACTCCATCCGAGATGAATCTGCCTTTGACCGAGCTCCCTTGGCACTAGTCGATGATGGAGGGAAGGATGGCTTTCAACCTATTTGCCATAACTTTGGTGATAATTTTGTAAATGACACTACAGAGGCTGATCGGCCTAAAATCAGAAATGGAAGCACAATCGTTGGACTTGGGGATTAAAACAATGAAAGTGGAATTGGCCTCTCTCGGCATATTTTTGGCTCTCTAGAATAATTTAACTGCAGCAACGACATCTTGGCCCACGACTTCCCAGAAGTGTTGAAAAAACCAAGGTGGGAAGCCATCGAGTCCGGGGCCCTTGTCAGGTTCCATAGTGAACAGAGCTTCTTTGATCTCATCTTCAGTGAAGCTTTCGAGCAATTTTCCATTATCATTGTTAGACACCATATTTGGGATGTTCTGTAGTAGAGAACTTGAGGTGAGGGGATGGCAACCAGTGCTTGGTCCTAAGATTTCTTGGAAGTGGCAAACAGCTTCCTGTCTGATTGCTTGGATGTCAGAGACAATGGATCCATCAGCCTTGGTCAGATCAGTGATTTTATTAGAGCCTCTATGCCACATAGTGGATGCATGGAAAAAATTCGTGTTGGTGTCTCCTTTGAGCCAAAGGTTTCTGGATTTTTGCCTCCAAAATGTCTCTTCCTTAGCCAAGGCATTGTGAAAATTTGAGAGGAGGCTCTTTTTTTCAAGGAAAATTTTGGCCCTCAGATCTCCTCCCTGAATCATATTTTCCACTCTTTTCAGCTCGTCCATCAGATGTTTTTTCTCACTAAAGAGGTTGTCGAAGACATCCATGTTCCAGCATTTCAGCTTGAGTTTGACTGATTTCAGTTTGAGGAACAGATTTGAGAGAGGGTTTGGACATAAATCTTGTTGCCACCATTTGCGAATACACCGGCCTATATCTGGATGAGTGAGCCACATATTTTCAAACCTAAAAGGGGTTTTGAAGATTTTTTGGGGTTGAGTACAATCCAAAATTAAGGGGTTGTGGTCGGATCCAATTTTTGGGTGGCTATGAAGCCTGGCATCACCCAAAATAGGAATGAGTTCTTTGGATAAGAGAAATCTATCAAGCCGAATTTGGATGTGGTGGATTCTCGATCGTCTGTTGCTCCAGGTGTAGTTGGATCCTTGGAGTGGCATGTCCATTAGCTCATTGTGGTTGACAAAATCACTAAAATATTTTATGCAACTACTGGTGATCAGATTGCCTCCTTGTTTGTCAAACAACTAGAGGGGAGAATTAAAATTGCCACGTAACATCCATGGGAAGTCTTCAAAGTTATTACGCATTGCATAAATGTTATCCCACAGTAGTCTTCTGTTAATGGGACTGTTGGGTCCATAAACATTGGTGAAGATCCACTAGAGGTGAGTGATATTATTAGTAAATAGGATGTTGATGGTTTTGTTTGAGACTGAAATAACTCTCCCTTCAATGGTTTTCAGATCCCATAAATAGAGGAGACCCCCAGAGGCCCCTATGGAGGGACAAAAAGCAAAGTTGTTGTTTTCCCAGATTAGCTTGCAGACTTGAATTCTGCACATCTCATCTAATTTGGATTCTTGAAGGAACATGATATTTGGTTTTAGATTTTTTCTTACTATTTTAACAGTTCTCTATTTTACAGTCTCGTTGTGGCCTCTGACATTCTAGGAGACGATCTTCATCGAGACGATTTGGAGTTTGCTTTGCGACCTCTGCCTCTCCCTTGAGACAGAGTTAGTTTGGGTCTAACTTCATCCTCCTCTTGATGAGTTGAGTTGGAGTGGTCGTAAATGGGGCCCAAGATGATAGGCATTGTACCATCAGCCATTTCGATCTTAGCTGCTTTGAAAAGTTTTTCTGCATTTGACGGTCGTCCCCTCCTCAGGTCTTTGTTGACGTCTGCTTTGGGTGTGGGATTGGGTGATTTCAACGGGCTGGAGGAGTCAGCCCCAGGTGCGGGTCGATGGGCATATGAAGAACGGGTAGGCGGGCATAGGGCGGCAGACTCTAGGGGTTGGGGAAGGGGGCTCTGGGAAGGGGGGAGGGGCGGGAAGGGAAGAGGAAGGTGTGAGGGACCGTAATCGGTGGGTGAGTTTGGAAAATTCATTGCAGACTTTCCTTTGGACAAAGGGGACTAGATCAAATTGGTTGTGGACGTGACGGTTAGGTCTATGGGTAGGTCATATGAAGTGTCCTCTCCAATGTGCAGGTTATTTAAGGGGGAAAAATGATTTGAGCGAGGAGGCAGAGCGCTAACCTTGTTGGGTTTGTCTAGATCTGAAGCAGAGGTCTTGGATGGGCCCACAGATCGACCATGTCCACGGGCAGGAGCCTTTTTCTGGGAATTCTGGATCTGAGTAGCCGTCTTACGGCCCACATCATTGTGGATTTCTTTTTTTCGAGAAGGGCATTGAGAAAGTAGATGGTCCTGTGAATTGCACTCCAAGAAAAATGTGGGCTTGTTTTCGTATTCAACTCCTTGGCATCTCCTATAGCTCCCGTAGTTGATACCAATTTAGGTAGGCAAAGCCGAGTCCAAATTTACCATGACAAAAACATGAGCATAGGTCATTATGGTTCTGGCTCGGGTAGCAGGATCGATGGCGACCAAATCTCCAATCAATTGAATGATGCCTTTGAGTGCGTCATTATAGAAGAACCATGGGGGGAGCCCATGAATTTTGACCCAAATCAGTGTGATATTGATAGACTGAGTATCTGGGTCAAAGTCTTCCCCCCATCTCCGCAGAAACAGGCTGCAACGACCAAAAAACCATGGCCCTCTGATAAGGATGCGATGGGTTTCAAGGGAATTATTTAGCCTTATCATGAAAAACCCTCTAGGAAAGGCCACAAGCTCCATGCTACTCGAAAGCTTCCATTTGGATAGAGCCCACTCACGGATTGTTTCAACATCAGGCCGAGCACCAAAAAATTTCCCGATGAGAGAGATAGACTCTTGGAAAATTAGTGGCTCCATGTCTTCACACGGGAAAGATACTTCAGTGCCCGTAACAGAGAAGGACAAAGGAGTTTGGAAAGAGAAAGCACCGAAAAAAGACCAAACTTTGTCAACAAATGATAAAGACCAAGGAGGTGCTTTGGAAGGAGAATAGGAATAAACCCTAACGATTTCAAAGCGGCATCCATCACCATCCACTGGTTTAACCTCACCGTTAGGGTCTTCACCGAGATTCCCGTCGAGTGAGCCAGACAGTGAACCCTTAACAGTGCTTTGGCCGTTGATCACTTCGGACGCGATAGAACCAGCACCGCCTGTAGATCCTGAAACCTTTGCTGCATTCGCTACTCCCGCCTTCGTCGCCATTACTATTATCATATTGAACTAAGCACTTTTTCAATTTGAAGAGGTTTTAATGTTGGATTTCTTTTGTCCTTTTTTTATGTGTTTGAGACAAGAATATAAATTTCCAACCTTACCATAAAGGTTTTAATAACCTCTGCAAATATCCCTTTAGGATTTTTATCGTAGTGTATTTAATTTTTAGTAAGTCAATTTGATGTAGTAACCTTCATAACTCCCAAATTTTGGAAAAATTAGACCATAATAATAGTTGCAAATATTTTATAAATAGTTTCCAGTAGAATCCTTATTGCTCTTATGTTTAATATTGCAAATATTATATTGATATGATATATTATTCCCCTTTAAGATATAGCTTTCAATGTAGTTATATTCCTCTAAGTTTAACCTTATAACTCCCAAGAAATGAAAGCATATTATAGTGGGAATAAATCTTACCTTATATCATTCAATAGTTTATGTTGTATTCATTGTGCATGGGTTACAATATGGGCGTTCCTTCTTTGGCTCTTCCTCCAAATATTTGCTTGGAACCTTCGTGGGATTTGACATTCCAAATATGGTATCTATAACATCTGCCTTTGACCTTCCTTGTCCAAAGAATTGAAGTCTCTTTCACACCTTACTTCCATGTTGTTTTTGCACCCTGTGTTTGCAGACCTCGAATGTAAATGCTTTCTTAATGCCTTGGTCGTTGACGCTTTTAAAAGGTAGGAGAATCTTGGTTTGAGTTCCAAGTGGCATGTATGTTCCTTCATGAGTGCTTAAGGAGTATAATATGCTAGAGAACACTTATTCCCTCTTTGAGTAATGTATGGATGTTACATTATTTTAATGAAGCACTCAACTTTCCTTTCAACAAGTGTTTCTCATATATTCATTGTAAAAACTTGTAGCTTGTAACTCCCTTGATGATGAAGATGAGTGCTAGCATGAGGAACATTAGGGTATTGTCTCAAGTGATAAGTTTCACTTCCTCCTTGTGCATGGGCATCTTCTATATCACTTCTTCAATGTATCCTTCTTGGAGGTTCTTTAAATCCTGCAACATTTGCAAGTCTTTTTTTGATCTATTGCACTTGCTTGTAGATTATTTCAAGTTGAGTTGAGGGGCATCGATCTGGAAGCTTGAGCATTGAGTTTTGGCTTTGAATATGTGAAGACTAGAACACTCCAATAATGCTTTTGTCTTCCTCTTTTCTCACCCATTATACATTCTCTTTGTATACAACATTGCTCTTGTTTATAACACCATTTTATTCCTTTGATTTTTCATATTTTCTCTTGCAGGTTCGACCATACAATATGAGGGAGTAATAGCCCTTATAGTGGCTTATTTTTTGTGCTTGAAAGGATGCTAGTGAACGACCACCTTCGACTAGTTTTCTATTAGATGTTGTTCCTTTTATACACCTTCAAATCTACCTCCTTTTTTCTATATAAACTATATTAGGATAGTGCAATGCAATGTAATATATTCATGTATAAAATAACCTTTATTGCACCTTCTTTTGCACCCCTTTTTTAGGTCTGAATTTCTGGTTATGTGGCAAAATTTTGAATGCAATATAAGGGGTTTTGAGGTTGTCTTTTTTATTAGACACCTTCCCCTTTTTGCTTTGATATTTTATAAATGGATCCAATCTTGTAACCACTTAATATAAGCTCTCTTTTTGTTGTATTTTTTGGCACTATATCTTTATAGAAAACTTATTGTGCTTTGCACTTGAGACTCACCAAGTCTCGTTCAAGGCTTCCTTTGTTGCTATTGTTGTGGCTACTTTATTCTCCAATGCTTGGAGGATTGATCTAATTTTTTGGTTTTCCTAAGCTACTAAAAGTTGCAGATATTTGTGCACTAATAATATCTTTTGACACTTTAACATGTTTTGTTTTTGTGCCTTTATCAAGGACACAAATAACAATATTTTAAGAGCAATAAACTAGTGTAAATGAATCTAATAAACTTTTACTTTTTAATGCACTAACAATATTACCTTATCACTCCATTTAACTCTTTAAATTAATGCACTTAATCAATTTACTGCAACTAATAAAGAATAGTCTGAAATGAATCTTAAAAAATTATTCTACAATTTCTTTACAAACAAATTTGTAGGAACTTAGTCTTCTTTTTCTTTCCAAAGTAGATGATAGGTAGTCGATAGATAGTTGTAATCAAATCCTAATGTGCAAATGAACCTTAAAAGGAATTGTTCTCTATTTGCATTTTTGAATACTGTAATCCATTGTTTCTTATTGCAACTTTGATCCAAATTAAGGTGCTTTAATAAATCTGATAAGCAAACCAATTAATGAATCTACTTGCACCAATATTTGCATACCTTTTTGAAAGCTTTTTGTAGCTCTTCTACTGCTTCTGTGGAGGACGTTGATTTTGCTGCTTTTTGTAAACTATTATAAACAATTCCTTCTCCATGAGTAGATGGTCTCAAAATTTTCCTTCACGAGCCTTTAATTTGGTGGCTTGTTCTCCTTTTGCAATTTCCTCATTTTTTTGTAGATTTGAAGAAGTATTTATCTTTGAAACGATGCTTCTTGCTATAAGAGGTAATCTTAAAATATCTTGGATCTTGCGGGCTTCTCTTGTCTTCAAATCTTCTTATCGAATTCTAGCTTCAAGCAGGATCTTCTTCTCAAGATTATGAATATCTTGAGGTCTTCACTCAATTCTTCTTTTGGGATTTGGAACTCCTTGCCAAACTCTTCTTCTCTTGGTCTTGTTGTTGGATGGTGGAAATTGTTCAAGTCCTTCACTATCAAGGCTTATCCTTGGTAGTGGATTCTTGAATGAGTTCTTCTTTGTTGATTTCTTCAATAAGGCTCTCCAAGCCTTTTAATGGATGCTCATTGATATCTCCCCAAGGTCTTTTGATCTTGCATCTTCTTCTGGTATTTCTTGAGACCTCTTCTTCAACCTTCTACTCCTAGAAGTGTTGGTGGTGATATCTTCCTCTGGATATTCAATTTTGCTGCTTTTGGATTCGAATAAGACTCTCCTAGTCCTTCTTCTTCCAAGACTAGAAGTTCTTCAATGAGATATTCTCTTGATCTATTTGCCTTCAATTTTTCTTCAGGTGCTAGATTGATTCTAAAGAAGATGTTCTTCTTAAATTTCTTGTAGGAAGTTTACTAACTCACTGAATCTTCTTTCCCTACAACAAAGTATTAGTATTGAAATCTTAATTTCCTTCTTAATCAGATATGCACTTCTAGATTCTTCTTCAGGATCAAGTATCATATGGAATTTTTTTTGGTATCAAGGCTTCTGTCAAGGCTTCTATGGTTTTTTTTAGGATTAAGGCTTCTATGGCTTTTTTTCTTTATTTTGGATTTAGGCTACTATGGCATTTTCTTCTTGTGTGAAGTTCTCAATTTAGTAATAAATATCCCTATCTCCTAACTTCATCACAACTCTTCTCCAGAAGTCTTCTTTCGCTATTTTTTTCTTGACAAGGAACTAATCTCTACACTATGAAGATACATTGACCTTTTAGCAACGAAGTTGAAGTCTCCTAGATTTCTGATGTAGGAGGAGTCTCAATATTTTGAGAATTAGATTTCTGCAACAAAAGAAACTTTGGGCAAAAGTTAAGAAATTCTAGATATCCTAAATTATCTTCACTAGTTGATTTGTCAATCTAGTGGATTGAATGTTGAGTCCTAGTCTTCATGAGTTTTTTTGCAACTCTATGGAAAGACTCTAGCCAAATGCAATCTCAATATTTCTAAAACTAAGATTTCTTTCAGTCCTCACTTGTGGCTCTCTATGATTCTACCACCTAGACACTTTTGAGAGTTTTTGATAGTGACTAGTCCAAAGGCACATCAGGTTGACATAAAACTCAAGATCATTGATAATAGTGGTTTTCCTATGGCTAGATCTACACCATTACTAACTTTTGATGTAGTATGCAATGGGAGATATCAATCACAAGATGCAAAAATAATATGAAAAAAAAGCAAATTTGTGAGATGAAATAAATATGCTATAAATATAAATGAAAAAATGAATATAATGTAGCTATGGAGGAAATTAACACTCAATGAATAATGCTACCGGACTACATTACACCTATATCCAATATGAACGACTTTGTTTAAGCTATTCTCTACAATGTTGTAAGTGATGCTCTATGTGATGCTCTATGATCTATGACAATAAGACAATTATATAGGAATATAGGTTCCTTGGCCGACACTATATCTAGTTGTGCAAAGGATAACTTGAACATGTACAACTTGCACATTGACACTTGTGCATTTATTACATTGCATGAAGAAACTAGGTAACTTCCCTCTAAAGTAATATGATGTTATTTTTTTTTTTATTTGTGGAAAACATCCCAAAAGGGATGCCACTTTCGGGTAAGACCCAAGGAGGCAGGGGTATCCATTCCGTCAAAAATGCCCAGGACTCGGACCTGGCCTACCACCTTTGACATACTCAAGGAGCAAACAAACACACAAAACCAATTTAAAAATAAGTAAATAACAACAAAAATAATAAAATAAAATAAAAAACATGCTCCTTGAGTGTGTCAAAAACAAAAGCACAACCAAACACGCACAATAAGATAAAAGAAACCACAACACGAACCACATAGAAAAACACAAGAACCACATAACAAAACACAAACAAGACAAAAACAACAGAACACTACAAAGACATAACCCAAAAAAAACATGAAAAATAAACACAACCAAAACCTAAAAAAAATAAAAAAAATAAAAATAAAAAACAACCAACAACAGACAATAAACAAAAACAAAAAACATAGAAAACACTCACACATAAAAACACGAATTAACACAAACAAAGAGAAACCCAAGAACAAGAACAAAAAAAACACAAGAACAATAACAAAAAACATAAAAAAAAAAAACACAAGAACAACAAAAAACAACACAAAGAACACAAAAACAAAACAAAACAAAAGAACCCACCCACCTTAAAAAACTAAACAAAAAAAAAAAAAAAAAAAATTGAACATAACAATGACCTATCTAGACCAGAAGACTATTAAGGCAAGAATCAACGGAGGAAACAAAAGAAAGAATAGAATGAGCTAGGGAACTAAAAAAAACTGAATGAACCAAAGAGAAGCAAAAAAAAAAGCAAGAAGAAACTAGGTACCTTAGAGCTGGAGCCATCCAAAGAAATGATAGAAAGAAGAGCTTCCCTAATTTGAGAAGCCCACCATCTAGGAGGGTGGCCATAACAAGTAAGATCACCTTTGTCCAAAGCCCAATTAGCTAAAGCATCAACACTCTTGTTTTGATCTCTGACCACATGATTGTAATCAACTTTCAAAAATCCCATATGGATTAATTGAATCTTCTCAATAATTCTTTTTATTCTCCAATCCACCTTATGATTCTTAGAAGGAGTCTTCAAGAGATTAATCATAAGTTGAGAGTCGAGACTCAACTAACACCTTTTCCCATCCAACCTTAGTAGCCTCCTGAAGGCCTCCGAGGATACCATACCCCTCGGCAAGGTTATTGGAAAGAATACCCAAATTCTCGGCAAAAGTAAAAACCAGGGAGCCATCCGAAAGTCTACCAATTCCTCCCACACTGGCTTTTCCAGGGTTCCCTCTAGAGGCTCCATCGGTATTGACTTTTCCAAAATCCTTAGGAGGAGGTTGCCAATTTCTTGTCCTATCCATCTTACTAATACTCACATTCCCTTTAAGTTGGTTGCCCTTAGAAGATTTAATCTTCAATCTTTGCATCACTTGATCCCATCTTTGGTGGGAGTTTTGGGGGTGATTAAGGAGTTGATGGACTGATTCAACTAAGTTGGCTATGGTCTTTTGCCAAATATAGTGAATATCCTTCCTATCTTGATTAAAAATTTGGTTGTTCCTTTCATTCCAAATATTCCAAAGAAGAATGGTAGAACCCATCCAAACTAAGTGCCTAATAAAATGATCAACACCCTCTTGATTAGGCCAATCCCTCCAAAGTTGTTCAAAAGTAAAAAAATTGGACCACTTGTAAGCCAAGTAAAGTGGCCATTCTCCTCCATAGCTCGAAGGCTAAAGTACACTCAATAAAAATATGGTTGAGAGTTTCTACATTCTCTTCACACATTTCACATCTAAAAGGGCCATGAAAACCACGCTTCATAAGTTGCTCACCGGTAAGCACCCTACGATGCAATAAAAGCCAATTAAAGAACCTCACCTTAGGCCGAGCTTTTGAGCCCACAATCGAGAAAATATGTCGAAAGAATGGTTGGGATTATTATGGCATAAGGTCAAATAACCTTGAGCAACTGAATACTCACCCTTAGTAGTGTTGTTCCATCCAAAACAATCTTTTTCATGGGACCAAGAGAGGGATCTCATATGAAGGATGCCTTGGATATCTTGTCTTTGCCTTTACGGGATTTGAATAGGCCGAGTCCTCAATAGGGATCCAATATCTACCAACCTTTGAATTACCGGTATGGTACCGACGATAATTAGCCACCTTTATCCAATTAGCTCGGTGAAGCTCCTCCATCCAAGGCCTCCAATCGGGAAGCGAGTTATCAAAGGCTTGTGACCATCCCAAGAATCTGTCCAAAAATTTGCCTGTTGACCATTATGAATGATCCAAAATAATTTTTTCTTTATCAAATCCTCACCGGTCTTAAGAGCTGCTAAAATGGGAGAACCTTTGGTAGGAAGTTGATAGCGAACAAGGTCTTCGGGACTTTTGTTCTCGAGCATATTTAGCACGGAGATTATTGGCCCAAAGAGCATTGGGGTTATGCAACATCCTCCAATATAATTTAGCAGCTAAAGCTTTGTTGTTATTAATAGAAGACCGGAATCCTAACCCCCTTCACTCTTAGGAAGACATAAAGTATCCCATTTCACCAAGGCCCATTTTCTTTTCTCCTTAGTACCACTCCAAAGGAAACGATGACTGATTTGATCCAATTCTCGAAGAACAACCTTTGGGATATTCAAAATGGAAGAAACATAAATAGGAATAGCTTGAAGGACTGATTTTACCAAGGTGATTCTACCCCAGAAGAAAGCCACCTGTTGGTCCACTTTCCAATTTTCTTCTTGACTTTGTCCAACAACCAATTCCAATATTTATTTTTCTGCCTTTGAATATTTATGGGAATACCTAAATAAGTGATTGGAAGGGAGGTCTTCTTATATCTTAATTTATCCAAGACCATGGATTCCTGTCTAGCGAGAGAAGTGAAAGAAAATAACTTTAGATTTGTCTTCATTGATCAGTTGCCCAATAGCCTTAGAAAAACAGCTAATGATTTGCTTAATATTAGAAGCTTCCTTAGCTGTAGCTTTACCTAAAAGAGTAGAGTCATCCACAAATTGAAGATGAGAGATAGGTCTAGCTCCATGAGCAATGGTAACTCCCTCAAGGGTTTTGTTTTCCCTCTTTTTGGTTATAGTCCTACCCAAGCATTCAACAAGAATGATGAATAAATAAGGGGATAGCGGGTCACCTTGCCTAATACCTCTGGAAGCTGGGAATGACTGAGAAGGCCTGCCATTGATAAGAACTAAGTAGGAAACTGAAGAGATACATCCCATAATCCAATCCATCCAATCCTTAGAGAAACCAAATTGCCTCAAAACTTTGATAAGGAAGTGCCAATCCACTCTGTCATAAGCTTTGGATAAGTCTAACCGAATGAACATGGAAGGAGATTTTTGCATATCCATGGAATGGATGGCTTCCTGAGCAAGAACTATCTCATCTACTATTTGACGTCCTTCCACATAACCCCCTTGCTGCGGGAAATAATCTTATGCAAAAGAGGCTTCAACCTTTCTGCCATGATTTTAGTAATGATTTTGAGAAGAACATTACATAAAGCAATAGGTCTAAAAGCTGAGATATGATCAACCTCTTGAGCTTTTGGAACAAGAGTAATATAAGTTTTATTGATAACCTTCAAAATTTCTTTGGCTTTCCTGGCTTCTTCCACCACCTCTAATAAATCAACATGAAGGATATCCCAGAACTCTTGGTAGAACTCAATGGGAAAACCATCGGGACCCGGGGTTTTCCCTTTTTGCATTTTAAAAACTACTTGTTGAAGCTCATTGATAGTAACGGGAGCAGTCAAAATAGAGTTCTCCTCAGAAGTGATAAGAGAAGGGATTGCTTGAAGAACATTTTGTTGTGAAGGTGAGTCAAGAGGAGTAGCAGCAAAAATATTGGAAAAGTAATCAACAACAATAGAGTTCATGCCATCCCAAGTATAAACAACATCTCCAGAATCTGATTTTAAGGAAGAAATAAAGTTGTGAGATCTTCGAGCTAGAAGAGATTTGTGGAAGAAATTTGTGTTTCGATCTCCTTCTTTGAGCCATTGAATTCTAGATTTTTGCTTCCATAAGATTTCTTCTCTTTTTTCCCATTCCTCTAACTGAGTTGTGAGTTTAATTTCATCTACACTTCTCTTCTCTGTGAGGCCATCTAAATGGATTTTCTTATTCAAATTTTCAAGATGAGCAATAACTTCATGTTTTTTTATGAACATCCCCAAACTCTTTCCAGTTCCAAGTCTTGATTTTGGATTTAATGTATTGCAGTCTTTTGGCAAAATAGAACATCTTAGTCCCATGCCTAGGTTTACCTTCCTTCCACCATTGTTGCACATGAGGTCTGAAGGAAATGTCTCTAAGCCACATTAATTGAAAATGAAAAGGAGAGAAACTCACATTGGTTTTCCACATTTCCACCATGAGTGGCCAATGATCCGAACCAGCATTATTAAGAGTCTTCACTTTAGGAATGTGACCATGGATTAAGAAATTTTTAGAGAGCAAAAACCTATCCAATCTCTCCATTATACAAGCTAAGCCTTGCCTTATGTTAGACCAAGTCATAAGGCCATTATCTGGTTGGATATCCACAAGATGGAGGTTTGCAATATATTCGCTCATGAGGTCAGTGCTTTTGTCCAAATTTCTATTTCCCCCCTTTTCTCATCCAGAGAGAGGATGGTATTGAAATCTCCTCCGATCAAGATCCAAGCTTCAGGAAAATGAGAGATAATATGAGTAATATCCTTCCATTGTCTTCTTTTTTCCTCCAAAGAAGTCGGAGCATAAACAATAATGTAGAGCATAATTTGGTTGGAATGTCTACTTTGAATAGCTATAGCCAACAAACCCCAACTGCCAACCATATGGTGAATAACTACCTCTTTTGGGTCCCAAAGACAAGCAATGCCACCGAAGTCCCTTGGGAGCCGAGGGAAACCACTTTTCCAGCTGGCCAAATTTTCTTGGCAATTGAGTCCATATCCTCCATTGACATCTTTGTTTCTTGAAGGAAAACAAGATGTGGATGATTTATCTGAATCATTCTTCTAATTTCATTTTGTTTTGAAAGACTCCCTTTGAGTCCTCTAATATTCCAAGTGATGATCTTCATTAATACCAGGGCTAAAAAATTTGGGAAGGGCATTAATCTTACCTTCCTCTACAAGCTTTTCACCTTCTTTTACCATATGATATTGATTGGTCTTGCGACCTGCTTTTTGATTAGAATCCATCTTCAATTTTTTTTCCTATTTCTTGACTTATTCCAATTGAATCTGAGATGGCTTCTAACCTTGAAGAATGCTCGTACACAACCAAAATTTTACTAGATGGTTCAACGGAGTCTATATTGGGACCTGCATTATTTAAAGTTTTGACATTTGAAAGATTGTTTTTCTTGTGTAAATTTTCTCCCTTTTTTTCTGTTGAAAACCTTTGATTTGTTGGTTTGTCTCTGAGTTCTTCCCTTCATATTTAAATTGTGTTTCTAAGATTTCAGTTTCCATTATTTCCTCTTCCTCACTTGGGACATCATTTGTGGAAAGGATTTCAAACATATTAGCGAGATGACTTTGATTGATCCTTCATAACTGGTTTTTCTTAGTGTTCTTCTTCTTAGGTATTTGGAAACCTGTTGAGTTTATATCTTCTTTCTTTTGATCGGGAATTTTATTTGGGCAAGCAACGGCCAAATGACCATATTCATGGCAAATTCTACAACGAAAAGGAATGTTCTCATAGTCCACTACTTGCTCCCAAGTGTCTTCCCCAAATTGTAATGTGATCTTTTTAGGTAGGGGTTTGTCAAAATCCATTAAAACACAAATCCGAGCATAAATAATATGTTCAAAATTTTGAGTACAATCAGCGAGTCATCATAAAAGTTCCTAAAGAGTTTCCAATTGAAGAAAAAATAGTAGGATTCCAAAATTCAATAGGGAGGCCAAAGAGTCTAACCCACACGGGAGCTATAGAAGGCATCTCTTCTTCGGCTTTAAATTTAGTATGCCAGGGCTTCATGAAAAGCCCTGCCCTTCCAAAAAACCAAGGACCCCCTTGAAAAGTTTTCTCTCTATCTTCATTATTAGCAAATAAAACAAGAAAATAACCATTTGGATAAATAGAGATTTGTAACTCACCTTTAGTTTTCCAGCTTTTTGCAGCCCAGACTTTGAAAGCGAGATAGACTCGGACGAAAACCCACGAACCGACAAATTAGTCCTCTTTTTTCCAAATCTTCAATGCCAGTCTGAATGTCACCCATATCAAGCTTAACAATAGGAGTTCCATCGATTGCTTTAAGACATCCTGACTCCGTTTTCCTGGGATCAATCTTAGGCATTCTTAGAGGTTTATGGGAAGCCCTAAGATTGATATTAGCATTGGGCTGAGGCTGTCCACCATGGAGGGCATCCCTAAAATTCATTTTTGGGGTTGAGTCTTCGAAATTCTTACCCTTGACAGGGGTTTTCATAGTAGAATTATTTTGTGGGTGCACCTTAGCACCAGATTCACTTGAGATATGAGCCATTTTTTGATCAACTGCTTGAAACTTGTTTCGTGATCTCTTTAATCCTTGCCCTAGACGTCGTGGAAAGGTATGGTTTTCACTTTTCTTTTGTGCAGCAAATTGGAAGTCGTTGTCACTCAAGTTCACGGTATGATCTATTGAAAGATAAATTTCTAACCCATCTTGGATCCCCTGCAACATTTCCTGCTAAAATATTGAGCATAAACCACAAAAATATTGGCCGCTAGGGCCCGAAGGCCCTAAAAACCAACCTCTGGAGCTGCTTGCACTCAACCCAGATGAAACCCTCGCATAGTCGCTTGCCAAATATCTCGTTCACACATAGGGATGCGCTAGGATCTGTGTTGCTCCAAATGATATGAAAATTGGTGGAGACGTTCTAGGGTTTTTCAGGCATCTACCCTCAAAATTTTAGCTCAATCCGAGTCCGGATGAGTGAGATATGGCCGAAACGAGTTCGACAGTTTGGGCAGTCCTACGAAAAACGTCCCTCCCACCGCTCTAAATTTCTATTGTTTTCATTCGATGAATATAGGATCTAACCCACTATTCTAAGGCACAAAATTATTTTCATCTAATGTTCTAAGTATGTACCTTGGAAGGTACATTTACATGACCCAAATGATGTAATATAATATATTTCTAACATGAATGAGAGAATAATATGCATAGTAGTTGCATCCCTACAGTGCAAGTTGACTACTACACCAATATCTAGTGTTGATATCAATATATGTTATTAATATCATGGAAGTATGAGCGGATGCATTGCACATATTGATCTCTCTAGTTTGGTTGGTTTTATGTGTCCTCACCTTCATGAAGGATCATATATTCATATTATAAAACTAAGATGGGGAGATTCATGGAATATTTTTTGGTTGGGTAGTAACACCTAGATGATGCCTTCTCTCCATTGAGCATTACCTTAGGTTTGGAAGAATATTTGTAATGAAAGAGATTATATTGATATTTCCAAAATTGAACATATATATCAATGAGATGAAGGAATGAATAACTTGCATTCTTTGTAATGTCAAACCTTGAGATAACAGTTGATACTACAGTCTCAAAAATTTATCTTATTTTATAATACAACTTTGTAAGTATGAGTTGATCTTTTTGAATGAGAAGTTGTTATTTTTTGTCTTAATAAGTTTTGAAATTGCTTTAGTTTCTATATGATTAGTTGTATAGTGTTAATCTATTTATTAATTATAATACGATGAATTTATCTTACTTTTCAATATATTTTTTCACCTTTAATGTAACAAATATTTGTTAAATCTATAAAATTATGAAAGTGATAATAACTATTCTCCGATATAGAATAAACCATTAAACCATAAAATAAACTTATTGTTTATGAATGAACTTCTAATATTAACATGTTTTTCATCATAAAATTAATGTTACAATACTTACTTTTGATAATTCATTTAACTAAAATTAGATTAAAAATAAAAACAAAACTACAATTTGAACATAAAGATTTAACGTGGAAAGCAAATATAACTTATTAATACTTTGAACATAGAAGACAAAACTTTCATGCAAATTGAGTTGGTATTCACGATCAAGTAAGTTAAATATGCATCCATTATGCATGCTTTAATATAACTTGATTTATTATCTAGGTCAGGTATATAACTTTCATGCAAATTGAGTTGGTATTCACGATCAAGTAAGTTAAATATGCATCCACTATACATGCTCTAATATGTATATAGAAATTGAAAATAACCACGTGAAATCCAGATGTGCATAGGTAAATATGTAAATATTATGCATGCTTTAATATAACTTGATTTATTTTTTGGGCTCATATATGACCATAGAAACTAAAAAAAACTTTTGAAATCCAAATCTAAAAATACATCTCTAATACTAATAAAAATTGTGATTTTTTAATTCTTATTAATCATAACAAATAAAATCTTAAAAAATAAAGAAAATACAAATAAAAATTGTGATTTTTTTATTTATTTGGTATGATAAATCTTTAGGATCAACGCATCAAACCATGATCACTTGGCAGGGAATTTAACACATGCGATAAATCCCAATTACCAATGCGTCAAACCATGACCCCCAGTAAAGCCAGGAGCTATGCTTATCAATAGGGAATTTAACACATATTCACCCTCTCACACACTTGCCCACGACACCGTTTAAACCTTGAACCTTCTAAAAAAACAAAAGCCAAAACTTTACAAGCTGACTTCTAAAACAAAATACAATTTATCTTATAAGAGAATATAATTTGCAAAACCCAAAACCTAAATTATATTATTTCTACATCAAACGGTGACGAGGCGGAGGTGAAAAATGGTCCCTAATCAGCGGTTAAAAGAAAGAAAGTTCAAAACAAAAAAACAATCGGATTCTCTTATTGTAACTTGAAATTTTAGTTGCTTTGCGTCACGCACTGCTTTAACGTAGCTGCCTGACAAAGTCATCGTTCTTACCGGTTGAAGGACGAAATAAAATAAAATATTTGTTTATAACCGAATGAGACGCTTTGCATGATTCAGAAGGAGCAGATAGCTGTCAACGTCAACCATCTGCACCATCTGCATGTTATTGTTCTGATAATTTTGCATGATTTAGTTAGCTCTGGGTTATTGTATTCTTTAAATAATTAAGATCTCGTTTTTTTTTATACCATTTTGCTCACACACATTAAGTTTTACAGTAGTTTGAAAGAATGTGTTTTGTGGGTGGGGAAAGAGGGAAGAGGGTTAAGCAAGGGATCTAGACTAATCTGAAGCTAATTTGGTTAATACGGAGAAAGTTTTTGAGTATAAAAGGAATGGGCGGTATTGGAAAAAGAAGAGGTATGTTCTGTGTATTTTATACAGTGAATTTTCTATACATTGAGGAATGTTAAATAGGGTTTTAATGGAGTTGGTTTTAATAGATTTTATAAATTAAATGTTAATTAATATATACTACTAAAGGATTTTTTTGTGGTATTTTATTTTATATTGTAGTTTAATGCCATCTTAAAAGGATTTCTTTTAAAAGAAACAATTTTATCTCTAAACTAGTTATTAACATGATACTCAATACTGTAAAATGGATTTTTTTTGGTATTTTATTTTATATTGCGGTTTAATGCACTGCCTTCTCGTTAAGATGGTTAAAGGATTTTTTTTGTGCTATTTTACTAACATGATACTCCATAGAAATTCTATTTAAATTTTCAGAATTAAAAGTTTGACACAGTAATTTTTACAATTATTGTTGGGTGTTGTTGGGTTGTGATAGGATTGATACTCCATAGAAATTTTATTAAAATTTTCAGAATTAAAAGTTTGACAGAATAATTTTTACCATTATTGTTGGGTGTTGTTGGATTGTGGTAGGATTGAGTAAATATGAACATTTCTTTATTTTACAATGTATGATTTTAAACCATATCATAGATTCCTATCTATCATAGGAATATGAGAAGTACTTGAAGTGAATATGAAATCTAAGTGAAATTAAATATCCTTTCTAAAATTTAAAAGGGTATGTCTTAAGTTTTAAGACACTTCAAAATCTGTGTTTTAAATGATAGGTGGTATTTTTTCTAGCTTCTTTCTCTTTTAAAATAAAATAATATTTTTGAGAAATTAACATTATTTTTTTTTTTTCAGTTTTTTATTATTTCATTTTAAAACTATAGGCCGGTTTCAGATGGGACAGTGCAGAATATACAGCTGTTTCAAGTGGGACAGTACATAATATTGACGGTCATAAAAATCAGTACCCAATATAAATGTAAATTAAAAAAAAAACTTTTATAGGTAGAAAATGTTAAACCTTAACTTTTAAGGTGATTTTAGAAGGGCCTAACCAGAAATTCTAGGGTTGTTAAGTGCTTACATTCATTTTGATTTTAGAAGGGCCTAAAATTCTAGGGTTGTTAAGTACTTCAAGCTTGTTAATTTGGTATGAGTGCATTAGTTTTGTGACAGAAGAGTTGTAACCATCGTCTATAAATGATATAGATACAAAACTTGATATGAGTGCATGCGTTTTATGGCAGAAGAGTTGTAACCATCGTCTATAAATGTTATATATCTAGCTAGATATTCTTTTTTGCATCAAATGTTTTTAATTTGACACTAAAATAGGAATCTCGGTCATCCTCCATATTACAGCAAGCAGAGATTCTTGACAGATCATTATAACAAGCAGAAATTCTTGGCAATATCATAGATAAAAGCTTCGCTCAAAGATATCATAAAGGTTTCGCATGTTGAGCGAAGATATGGAACTTTTCTATTTTATTGTAAAGCTGGCGACTAACTATATAAAGGGCCGACTATAAGCCGAATTTTTGTTTTTGTTTTTATTCATCCTTCGATTAATATAAACACACTTGAAATTAGTTTGCTCAAGTGCATGTTATTGTCTTTATTTTATTTTGTATGTTTTATTTTTTCAAATAATAAGTCAGTTGAACATAATTGTTATTATATTTATAAAATAAATAATATGTTATCGTCTCATAATAAAAAAACTGTTTTTTCTTCAAACTTTTTTAAATTGGATATGAACAAAGCTTTTGATAAGGTTAACTGGGATTTCTTTTTTGTTGTTTTACTCAAGTTTGGGTTTTATTCAGAATAGGTGGAACTGATTAAAGGTTGCATCTCAACTGCATGGTTTTGTTTATTGTAAATGGTTCCCCAACTGGTTACTTTCAAAGCAGTAGAGATCTTTGACAAGGAGACCCTATATCTCCCCTACTTTTCATCATAGCTGCGGAAGCTTTGCGAAGGACAATTCATGCTGCCAGAAGATCAGGTCTCATCTCTAGAATTAAAGCAGCAACTCAAATTGATCATGTTACTCACCAACAATTTGTGGATGACACAATCCTATCCACTTTTGCCTCTATACTTGAAGCTAAAGTAATCAAATACATTCTTTTGCTATATGAAGAAGCAGCAGGCCAGAAAATAAATTTTCAAACGAGCAAAATTTATTTCTTGAACACTCCTCACCAGAGATAGATCAAAATAGCTAGGATCTTGGGATGTTTAATTGCATCATTCCCTGTTGTTTACTTAGGTCTTCCTTTTTTTGTGGGCACAACAGTTGAGGGGGTGTGGAACCCAGTGATTGAGAGAGTTCAAAAAAAGTTAACTAGCTGGAAAGGGAAAATTTTGTCCCAAGCAGGGAAAGTTATTTTAACCATGGCATGTCTCCAAAGTATCCCAATCTATTTCCTTTCAGTGTTTAAAGCTCCCTCAAAAGTGTATGACAAGATTGAACAAACTCAAAAACAATTCTTATGGATTGGGGCTGAAAACAAAAGTCATTTCCATCTGGTAGCCTGGGAAAAAGTTTGCAAATCTAAATACCAAGGAGGAATTGGATTGAGAAGACTTAAAAACTTAAATCTAGCATTAATGGCTAAACAGGCATGGAGATTATTATCGGAAGAGCAAGTGGAGTGGATCACTATAGTCAAGAGGAAGTATTTGCAGGGCATAGAGTTTCTAAATGAGACAGCACCCACAAATGGCTCAACTTTTTGGAAAGGAATAATCCAAACAAAGAGTTTGTTGAGGAAAGGACTCGGGTGGGAAATGGGGGATGGTAGGTCAATAAACTTCTGGTTGGACAGGTGGATAGGAAATCAGCCACTCATTCAGGCTCAAAACATCAGGATTCTCAAAGACTTTACAGATGCAACCTTTGGATACAAAGTGGTTGATTTCCTTCACAAAATAAATAATATCTGCAGGTGGAAAAGCATTCACAACATCCATCACCCTGAATAATCAAGGGACTTAGAAAGACTACTCAATTCCATAATCATCCCCATAGGAGAAGTTAAAGATAACATTATTTGGGCCCCAACAGAAGATGGGAATTTTATAGTCAAATCTTCTTATCAGCTCCTCATTCCCCAGGAAGAAACGCAAATTCCTTTAAATTTGGTATGGATCAAACACCTTACCCCCAAATTTGCTTTCTTTGCTTGGCTTGTCATTCAAAATAAAATTTTGACAGTTGATAACCTCATTAAAAGAGGGATCATTATCCCAAATAGATGTTTTTTATGCTTATCTAACTGGGAATCCTCCCACCACATCTTTCTCAATTGTCCCTATTCCATTTCCATTCTTGATGACCTCTTCCAAAGGTTCCAAATAAGTTGGGTAAAACCTCCTTCTATTGTGGAGTTGTTCATTCAGTGACCTCAACCTTTCCACCATCCCAAGTTGAGCACAATTTGGAGGTTCTGTCTATATCATTTTCTTTGGAAAATATGGCTAGAAAGGAACCAGAGAGTGTTCTCTAATTTTTCCAAGGATATTTCATCTCTAACTAGTAAAATTATTTCCTTTGCCAAAGAGAATGCTTCCATTATTGCATATAATCCAAGGCCTTGTTCTAGGTTTAAAATTGTCATTCTTCATTATTTGAACATTTCCTAGGACACGATTGTATCTCAACCCAATCCCAGAAGTAACATTAAATGGTGTCCCCCACCCTAGGGATGGGTCAAATTGAATTTTGATGGAGCAACAAAAGATAATCCAAGCAAAGCAAGAGTAGGAGGCATAATCAGAGATCATAAAGGAAATTTTATTTTAGCTTTTGTTGAATATGGTGAACAGTCCAATCATATGGTTGAAGCAAAGGTATTATGGAGAGGTCTTGCATTAATCAAACATATCCCAGGTAGAATCATCATTGAAGGGGATTCTCTCAATATTATTAATTACATGAAAAGCTCCAAAAGACCATCTTGGAAAGTTAGAAGCTGCATTGAAGAGGCCAGGAAACTTGCTACTCACCAGTAGGAAGTTATCTTCCAACATGCTTTCAGAGAAGCAAATAAGGTAGCAGATAAACTGGCAAACATTGGGGTTGATGGTCCAGGTTTGTTGACTTGGACAGACACACTACCACAGGGGGTACATGCTTTAGCCACTATTGAAAAATTTAACAATGATTAGCTGGGTTACCATCTTTTTTATAAGTTTTCTCATTATGTGTAAGAGTGTTAAAGTTTTAAAAGGTTCTAGTAGGACAATAGGCACCAAATTTCAAAAAGTCTTTAAGGTCTTGGTTTTCTAGCCCATCCTTTTGAATAACAAATTCCATCATTTTCATGACCCCTTCTCTTTGTGGAACTATCAGTTGGATGGTTGTCTCATGATCATCTGGACTTGTTTTGAACCCATTCATCTCACGAATCTTAATCTACATCATTTCCATGTCACATAACCCCTAGCATGTCTGGTATCTATGTCCATTGCCACATGATCTGTCTATTTCTCCAAAAAAATTGTGATTTTTCAACAACTAGGAGTAATAGTTCATTCCCAAAGCCTACTAACGTCTCAAACAGAAAGTTTGGGAACAAATCAAAGGATGTTTTTTTGCAAATATAGTGGGGACATCAACAACACAAATGGAGATCTCACTCTTTCCAATTCGAGTGATCCCTGTCGCATGTGGAAATATCATTGGCACCAAAATATTTTTAGAGATGTTTATTTGAATATTGGAAAGATTTGCTCCATGATCGAGATAGGAAATCTGACAATGTTGAGAATCATCATTTTTAAAAAATCTAGAAGTCTTGGAACCATCACTAAATGTGATAGGGTGGGAAAAACTTATTGCATTGAAAGCAATTCAGAAAATTACTCACTTCTTCCCAGAATTCTCAGACTTTGGGAGGAGCTGAGAAGAATCCAGAAGCTTCTAGCAAAAAGGTGGATGGACAAAAGGAGGCCATGGGCAGTCCTAATCAATAGATTGTTGCTCGGATGTTTCTATTGTTTGGTTTGGGTAGTGCCCAAGGGGCTTCTTTGTTTTGCTTGGGTTCGGCTTTCATCTTGTAGTCTTGAAGTATGGATCCTTTTCTCTGTGTTTGTTGTAGTGTTTTCTGTAGATGTAATAGGTGAAGATTTACCTGTTTTTCTGAGGGTTTTATATACTTCCTCTTGGGATTAGGTTGATGCATGTTGTTCGTAAAAGGTATTTGGGAGCCTTCATATTTCTCGGTATAATATAATATCAATTAACTTACCAAAAAAAATATTTATAAATATTTTTCATGTGTTCATTGTTGTTATGTAACTCATATTATTTGATATAGCATATTTAATCTTTAACATCATTTTATTTTATAAAAAAATTATTTTTTATAATTGATATAAGTTTAAGATGAGACTTATATGAGTCATATTTTTAAATATTGCTTAAAAAAGATTGGTTTCAAATTGATATAGGTTTGAGATGAGACGTATATGAGTTGTATTATATATTAACAAAGATTGGTTTCAAATTAATATAGGTTTGAGATGAGACTTATATGAGTCATAATCATATTTTCAAAGGTTAAAAAGTGTTTGAAGGAGTCTTTAAAGTGGTTAATTTACCATGTTTGAGCATTATTCTTGTACAATGCTTATATTAAATTAAGTATGTAATTTTTAAAGTTTTTTTAAAGAAGAACATTCTTATATTATAAAAATTTATGGATCCAAAATATTAAGGGTCATGATGGCAGGATTGGGAGCGGGAGTGGAAGCGACAGCAGCAGTAGGAGCAGGCCCGGAGATCCAGCAAGATGGTCCCTGGCATGTTGCAGGGAAAGGCAAGGATGGGACAACAGGCCCCACTGGGAATGCGCACTCAGATCCCCCGGATAAAGAACCCCCCGACAAGTCTGCTCATGGGGGCCCCAGCAAGCCCTCCTATGTTCAAATCACCTCGGGAGAGGTGAGCCTCCCCAAACCCCCAAGCGTGGGCTTATCCCTGGAAGGGACGAACATTTCCATCTCTCCTGACGTCTTCTCCACCTACATATCAGGGGCATCCTACTCTCTGGTCGGGAAGTTCATCGGGGGATGCCCGGACATGGAAACCATTCGTCGTTGGGCTTTCTCCAAATGGAAGACCATTGGACACATGGAGATCATCGCCCTCTCAAAGGGCTTCTTCCTCATCAAGCTCAACAACCGGGATGACACCAGTCGGATCCTTACGGGAGGGCCCTGGTTCCTCGATCGTAGAAGCCTGTTCCTCAGACGTTGGGCTATAGACTTCAACCCCAATACCCAGAGCATAAATTTTACCCCGATCTGGGTCCGGCTCCCAGACCTTCGTTTCACCTCTGGCAAGAGGATGTCCTAAAACTCATCACGAAGGCCATAGGAGAGTTGGTGGCCTTCGACTCTACAACCAAGGTGGGATCCCGAATGGTCCATGCCCGCTTATGCATCAATGCAAACCTTGAATCGGAGCTTCCGTCCTCAGTCACCCTCTCGTCTGGATCCTATCAATGGCACCAACCTCTAGAGTATGAGAACAAGCCAACTTTCTGCCCCTAGTACCACATGCAAGGGCATCTTCTCAACCAATGCCCCCTCACCAAGCGACCAGAGGACCCTGTGATCGGGGACTCCTTCCCAAAGGCTCCCTCCAACAGTAGTGTTCCCAACCGTGGCTCGTCCCAAAATGGGCATCAGAGATCTTCAGGGCCCCTGCTTGGCGAGAAAAGAGGCCAGATCCAGTCGATAAGGGGAAACAAAAGGTTGACCCTCTCTCGATGCTAGATAATGACCAGGTATGTACCCATCCCGACCCTAACCCTGAGGTTATTGATGTCTTGGTCCCCCCTGTGGACCTTTCCCAACCGATTGTTGGTCCAGCTTCCCTGCCATTGGTCCCTGACCCCCTCGCCCCCCAGTGGCCTCCCTCGTAATACCTCTCCCAACCCCTCCCTCGATCATCGGCTTCCCCAGCCCGAACCTAGGCTTGGAATTCCATCCAAAGCATCCCAATGCCCCCCCTCCCCCAGATCCACCCATTTCCTCTACCAGTATCCCCAACTGTTCCACCATCCCTGGACCCCCTTCTCCCCCCCTGGCTACTTTCGAGGTCAGGTTCGAGATGTCTGAGGATGATGATGATGGTAGTCCATCCTTCTCCCACTCACCCCTAGAAGGATTCAATCCCAAGAGGACCCGCAACAAAAGATTCACACCCGACTATGGAAGCGACAAAAAGAGAGGTCGTCCCACCCTAGGCGAACAGAGAAGGAAGGAGGTAGAAGATGACATTGCCAATGGACTCCAGATGACCCTCCTATCTGATGCCCTCAATATTTTGAAAGAAGAACCAAAGAGATCCAAACCTCCCTCCCACCAAGGGAAAGGAGGCAGAAGACCCCCCAAAGGTGCCAAATGAAGATCCTCACTTGGAATGTGAGAGGGCTCAATGGAGCCCCCAAAAGGTGCACCCTAGCCCACCTTCGAAAGGAGCATAATCCATCCATCCTCATTCTCCAAGAATCCAAACTCGATGAGATCTCTTCTCCCAAAGTAGCCAAGGCAGTCTGGAGCAACAACAATTTCCTCTTCACCCCGGCCCAAGGCACCGCTGGGGGTCTGCTTTGCTTGTGGGACCCGGCCATAATCGAAGGGAGGTTGATTTCATCCTCTCCTAGAATCATCAACATCATGTTTCATAGCTTGGCCTCCCACCAGACCTGGATCCTCTCCAACATCTATGCCCCCAATAGCCCGATTGAAAGGGCTTCCCTCTAGGATGAAATCAGCCTCATGCGAGAAGCGTTCAGGTCCCTTCCTTGGATCTTGGCAGGTGATTTCAACACCCCCCTATTTTTCTTAGATAAACATGGAGGATCCTCCTTGAGTTCTAGGAGTATGGAAGAGTTTGGGGCCTTCATTGACTCCAACGAGCTTATGGACGTCCACCTGAAAGGAGCAAACTTCACTTGGAGCAACAGAAGGGTCGGGGCCAACCTCATCCAAGTCAAACTAGATAGGGTCTTCCTGTCTAGAGAAGCCATCCCTCTATTTGCAGATGCAACCCTCCACGCCCTCCCCAAAATTGGCTTCGATCATAGCCCCCTCCTCTTTGAAGCTGGCAGACCTACTCCCTACAAGCGCCCCTTCCATTTCGAGTCCATGTGGTTCCACCACCCCACCTTCAGATCTCAAGTGGTCCTGTGGTGGTCCCAACCCTTCGGAGGGTCCCCTTCTGGGCAGCTCCACCAGAAACTTAGGTTCCTCAAAGACAACCTCAAAACCTGGAACAGGGATATATTCGGCAACATCTTTGAGAACAAAAAACTCCTGAAGGAGAAGCTGGAAAACTTAGAACGCAAATTCCAGGAAGGCACTCAGGATCTCGAATCTAGGGAGGAAGAATGCAAAATCCTAGCCGAATTTCACAATGTCCTAGCTCGGGAGGAAACCTACTGGAGGCAGAAGTCGAGAGCCCTATGGCTCAAATATGGTGATGCGAATACCAAATTCTTCCATGTGTCTACTCTCTACAATAGAAGCACCAACAAAATTTTTGAACTCACTCGCAGTGATGGTAGTTCTACTAGGGATGAGGGTGAAATTAGAGCTGAGGCCTCTAGTTTTTTCCAGGGCCTCCTAGGCACCCCTTCTCAATCCTCCCCTCAAGAGGCCAAGGTCCTTCTCGAACACATTCCCCCGATCCATTTCCCCGAATACCAATGAAATGCTCATTAGCCCCCTTGTAGATGTGGAAATCAAAGCTGCCATGTTCTCCATGAAGGCCGATGTTGCCCCCGGTCCAGACGACTTCCCTCCCCATTTCTTCCAAGCCTTCTGGGAGTTAGTGGGTCAAGAAGTGTGTGCAGCCGTCAGAGACCTCCAGTCCTTAGACTCCATTCCCCATGGCATCAACTCCACCTTCATAGCCTTGATCCCCAAAATCCAGGCAGCCAAGTCCTTGTCTGACTTCCACCCCATTAGCCTCTGCAATGTCTTATACAAAATTTTAACTAAGGCCCTCGCAACCAGACTCAAGGACATCCTCCCTCTAATCATAGACTCCTACCAGGGGAGTTCCATCAAAGGGAGGGTCATCACAGATGGGGTAGTCATCATCCATGAAGCATTGCACTCTGCATCCCTAGCCAAGAAACCAACGTTCCTTCTCAAGCTGGATATGAACAAAGCTTTCGACAGAGTCAGCTGGGACTTCCTGATCGAGATTCTCCTCAAATTTGGCTTCCACTCCACCTGGGTTCACCTCATCAAGCACTGTGTGTCGTCCCCTTGGTTCTCTGTCTTGGACAATGTATCCCCCACAGGTTTCTTTCCTAGCTCCAAAGGCCTCAGACAGGGAGACCCCCTATTCTCGATCCTGTTCATCATCCTGGCCAAAGCCCTGGGGAGAACCATTACGAGCGCAACCAAGAATGACCTCATATCTGGGATCAAACCTGCCTCAGGCCTGGCCCAATTTCCCACCAACAATTCATGGATGACACCATCCTGGCCACCTCTACCTCGGTGGTCCAAGCCAAGACCATCAAGCATATCCTCAAGTTGTACGAGAGCATGGCTGGGCAGGAGATAAATCTCCAAAAAAGCAAAATTTACTTCATCCACACTCCCCAGGAAAGGCAAGCTAAGATAGCCCGGATCCTCGGATGTTCCCCGGAAGCCCTCCCCTCCACCTACCTCGGGCTCCCTCTATTCTGTGGTTTCCCTTCCAAGGCCCTGTGGACCTACGTGGTAGAGAGGATTCAAAAGAAATTGGCTTCCTGGAAAGGCCACCTTCTCTCCCAGGCTACCAAAGCCACCCTCACTTCCACCTGTCTTTAGAGCATCCCAATGTATTTCATGTCCGTCTTCAAAATCCCGACCTCTGTCAGCAACCACATTGAGCAGATCCAGAAGAGATTCCTCTGGTCTGGAAGTGAAGAAAATAAAAGGATCCCGTTGGTATCCTGGTCTCTGGTTTGTCGACCCAAGGGAGAAGGCGGGATTGGCCTCAGGAGGGTTTCCCAAATGAACATTGCCCTCCTAGCTAAACACGCATGGAAGGTCTTCACCAACAACTAGACCGAGTGGGTTCGCATAGTGAAAAGGAAATATCTTCAGCACCACCCTTTCCTCAGTGATCATCAGCCCCTCAATGGGTCAGCTTTCTGGAGATCCCTGGCCCAAACCAAAGACCTCATCCGGAAAGGCTCTAGGTGGATTCTCGAAGATGGCAGTAAAATCAATTTTTGGGACGACAAGTGGATCCTCGACAAGGCCCTAAGCGAAGACAGAGATCTTTCGATGCTCATACCAGCGATGGATGCTTCCAAAGGACCCAAGGTGGCCAATTTCATAGCCAGGATCCATGGAAAGGCAGCCTGGAGCCCCATAGAAGATGTCAGGTTTCCCCTTCAGGCGACCAACCTCTCTGCCCTCCTCAACTCAGATGTCATCCCTTCAGGTGAGGCAGAGGATAGATGCATCTAGCAAGGCACCAGTAGTGGATCCTTCTCAGTCAAGTCTGCTTACTCTCTCCAGGAGGATCCCCAGGAGGCCCATTTCCCTGTCAACCATGTGTGGGCCAAAAAGCTCATACCCAAAATTAGTTTCTTCTCATGGACGACCATCCAAAACAAAATCCTCACTATTGAAAATTTGGCCAAGAGGGGATTCACAATCCCAAATCGGTGCTTCCTCTACTGCTCAGCCTGGGAGTCGACCAACCACTTGTTCCTTAACTGTCCCTTCTCCACTGAAGCCCTTGGCCACCTCCTCCATTCCTTCTCCATTCAGTGGGTCCAACCCAAATCCATCCCCGACTTGTTCTACCAGTGGTCGACTCCCTTCCTCCACCCCATCCTCCACTCCCTCTGGTCCTTCTACCTTCCCCACCTGATCTGGCAGCTTTGGTTGGAGTGCAATAGCAGAGCCTTTTCCTCCCCCCAGGGATCCCCTAGCAGTGGCAAGCAAAGCTATGGCTTATGCATCCGAGAACATCCATCTTTTCTCCCCTCCCCAACCACCCTTGAAGGCAAGCGAGCTTACCCTCCTCGGCTCCCTGGGCATTCATTGCAACTCCCTGGATCCCCACCCCCTCCCCAACCCTAGAGCCAATTCTAGATGGGCAGCTCCCCCTCTTGGTTGGATCAAGCTAAATTTTGATGGGGCATCCAAAGGCAACCCGGGGCCCTCAGGAGCTACCAGGGTCATCCGTGACCATAATGGGAATCTGATTTTAGCTTATACGGAGTTCCTGGGCACCCAAACCAACAATTTTGTGGAAGCTTCGGCTCTCTTGCATGGACTGGCGATCCTCCAGGAAGATCCCAGAAAAGCGATCATCGAGGGAGACTCCCTGAACACCATAAATTTTATAACTAAGCAGAGGGATCCATCATGGAGGATCTTCAACATCATCCAAGAAGCAAAATCGATCCTCCAACGTCTCCCCCAGACTTCCCTCCACCACATTTTTAGAGAAGGTAACAAGTTGGTGGATTCTATGGCCAACTCAGCGGCCTTGTCAGCAGGCCTCCGGATTTGGAGAGATGACTTCCCAGAAGATCTAGCCGTTGCGGCTTCCCAAGAAAAACTCACATGCCAAGATGCGGACACCCACCAAGTTGATTCCTAGTGGCCCCTCCTCGTGGGCCTCTCTGACTTTGAGCACAAGGCCCTCCCTTGGGTCCACGTGTCCGAAGGTGGGCTTTCCTAGTAAGCTTTCTCACTATGGGTATTGCTTTGACTGCCACATCAGCCCTGTTCTTGGTGCCACCTCGACTCTGAGCAATCTCCTTAATTATCGTGCCATCCTCATCACTTTGACCAATAGCTGCCCCGGGCCACGTCATGACGATCCAGGGATTTCCACTCATCATTGCAAGGAGTTGGCTCCCCTTGGTCTGTCCAAGAGGTGGCCCGCAGCCCATCCCCATATGCCACCTCACTCTATGCTTTCCAAGTGGCTCGTCCTTCACTGCTATCCGCCTTAATTTTCTTGTACCTCCCCGTTGTTTCCCATGCCTTGCCACCTTCCAAGCATGCCTACTTTCTTCATCGAGTCCTTGTGCATGCATCAGTATCCCACCATTTTGCCTCCCCCTTCGCTTGCCTTTGAATTTTTATTCCCCCTTGGGAGTGCACTTGCCTATTTCTTCATCTTCCTTCCCCTCTGCCCCATCACCTCCATTATCCTGAGCTTACGGCCTTGGCTATGGTCTTACCTATGCAGACCCTTGCGGCCTTTGTTCCTCCATTTCCCTTCGATGGCTGCAATTTATGTCAAACTAGACTCCCTGTCCCTAAGTGACCCTGCCCTCGTCCACATGAACGCCAAGTGCCTCACCCCTTTCCTCCGTAAATTTGTTGGCCCTGATGAGGATATTACCAACCACTTCATAGAAACCTGGTAGAACGACGAGGTGGTGGTCAAAGGTACCCATTTTAAGGTCACCAGGGAGCTACTATGCAAAGTCACGGGCCTTGACGCCGAGGGGCGTTTCATCAGGCATGATAAACACAACTGGGAGGAAGAGCTCGAGCATTTCCTAGATAGAGGCAAGAGTTTTGGGTGGGATAAAATGACCCTTTATAGGTCTGCCCTTCCCTGGCCCTGGGACGAAGCCATTGTCCCGATCATGCAGTTCATTACCTGTGACGACCCTGAGAAACCCCTTCGTAGTTTCCACCTGAGCTTTGTGAATCATCTCCGCGATGCCACTCAGCTTTGCATCCCCAAATACCTCATGTATTCCCTCACCCTCTCAATCGAGAAAGCCAAGAAAACTCAGTCCAAGCCCATGCACCAGGGGCTCATGGTTGTCATTTATCGCCATGTGATTGCCAATCGTCCCCCTGATATCCCCCTATCGTCGAATCACCCCCCCGAATCCCCGACCTCCTCCGATAATCTCAATTCCAAGGACAGGGATGGCAGCCCTGAGGTCCCAGATAACACACCCCCTCCCAAAAGCCAAAAGCGCAACCCCACCCGCAAGCGGAGAGTCTCTGAAGGCACCCCCGGTGGCCCAGGTGCTCCCAATGGTCCTGGTGGTTCCAGAGCTTCAACCCATCTCAAGAAGCCGAAGGTAGAGAGGAAGGCCTCTCCTCAAGTCATCTCAGACAACGACAGTGACCTTGAGGCCATCCCCACCAAGCTCCTGCTGGATATGGCCATTAACACTATGACCTCGATGGCAAACTCAGCTTCCTCCTCCGTCCATATTTTCAAACAGCTGCACCGCAAGCTGGGAACGGGGTCCGACAGGGAGGATCCCGACGACAATTGATGAAGGTTCATTCTATTTCTACGTGTTTCCCAATGGGGGGGTTTTATGTGATGGAACACAGTGGCATTTTTTTGCTTCGGGTGTCTCGCTACTTTGGTGTCCTGTCGTGGTGCAGGTTTTTGCTCCTGCAATGTTTTCGTCGAGATCCCGGTTCCCTGGGTAGCCCAAGGGTCCCGTCCCTTTTTGGTCTATGTTTGTAATGCTTTTGGTTGTTTCTGGTTTCAAGGCTAGGTTGTTATGCCTCTATTGTCATAAGGTTTTGGGATCCTATTAAAAAACCCTTTTGTATATAAATCGCTACTTACCAAAAAAAAATTAAAAAAAAATTTAGGTTTGAGATGAGACTTATATGAGCCATACTCATATTTTCAAAGGTTAAAAAGTGTTTGAAGGAATCTTTAACGTGGTTAATTTACCATGCTTGAGCATTATTCCTATACAATGCTTATATTAAATTAAATGTGTAATTTTTAAAGTTTTTTTAAAAAAGAATATTTTTATATTATAAAAAAATTTAGTTTGTTCAATTTATAGATGATTAATTTTAGTTAACTTCGTTATAATGATCTTTGAAATATTATTAATTTTAGTTCTGTCATTTTTTCTATTTAGCATCTAAAAAGTATAAGTTTTTTAGTGCTCATTATTGTGTTTTCTATAATAATATTTTCAAGTGGCATATTACTATGTTAGAATTTCCTTCTACTTTAATATTTCTTTTTCTATAATTAATTTTAGTTAATATTATCTTTGAAATGTTCCTATAGTTCTTCATTTTTGCTATATAGCATCTAAAAGTATAATATTTTTAGTGCTCATTATTGTCCTCTCTATAATGAGAGGACCCACCTACCATTGTCATATTCTTATAAATATTTTAAATATTAGTTAACCTTATAATGATCTTTAAAAATGTCTATGGTTCTTATTTTTGTTATTTAACATCTAAAATATAATTTTTTTTTAGTGCTCATTATTGTCCTCTCTATAATGAGAGGACCCACCTACCATTGTCATATTCTTTTTTTATTATTATTAAGTAAATACTTATATATACCATTGTCATATTCTTTTTTTTAATTATTAAGTAAATACTTATATATACCATTGTCATATTCTTTTTTATTATTATTAAGTAAATACTTATATATATATATTCGCCGTGGGGATTGAACTCGGGTTACATCACCGATAATGCAAGTGGTGTCCTTGTCAATAGACCACATCATGTGGATATACCATTGTCATATTCTTATAAATATTTTAAAGATTAGTTAACCTTATTATGATCTCCAAAATGTTTGTATAGTTCTTTCATATTTTTTATTTAGTATCTAAAAGTATAATTTTTTAGTGTTCATTATTGTCCTCTCTACTACCATTATCTTCTTATAAATATTTCATTGTTTTCTTCTTATAAAGTACAATTTTTTTAGTGTTCATTATTGTGTTCTCTATAATGAGAGGATGTGCCTACCATTATCTTCTTATAAATATTTTAAAGATTATGAGATAATGCAGGCTTTGAGTTTTGATCATCTTTTCTTCTTTTATAATTAATTTTAGTTAACTTCAATATTATGATCTCTAAATATTTCCATAGTTCTTTTATTTTTGCTATTTAGCATATAAAAGTAAAAAAAAAAATAGTGCTCATTATTGTGTTCTCTATAATGAGAGGACCCACCTACCATTGTCATATTCTTATAAATATGCTCATTATTTTGTTCTCTATAATGAGAGGACCCACCTACAATTGTCATATTCTTATAAATATTTTAAATATTAGTTAACCTTATTATGATCTCTAAAATGTTTGTATAGTTCTTTCATCTTTGTATAATTCTTATAAAAATTAGTGTTCATTATTGTGTTCTCTATAATGAGAGGACCCACCTACCATTGTCATATTCTTATAAATATGCTCATTATTGTGTTCTCTATAATGAGAGGACCCACCTACAATTTTCATATTCTTATAAATATTTTAAAGATTAGTTAACCTTATTATGATCTCTAAAATGTTTGTATAGTTCTTTCATCTTTTTTATTTAGTAACTAAAAGTATATTTTTTTTAGTGTTTATTATTGTGTTCTCTATATGCTTATAAATATTCCATTTTTTTCTTATAAATATTCTAAATATTATGAAATGATGTAGACTTTGAGTTTTGATTTTAATGATGATATGTGATATTTAGTATCTAAAAGTATAATTTTATAGTGTGTTCTCTATATTCTTATAAATATTCCATTGTTTTCTTATAAATATTCTAAAGATTATGAGATAATGTAGGCTTTGAGTTTTGATTTTAATGATGATATGTGATATTTTGTAACACTATCTCTTCTCCAAGTATACAATGAGTTTGGTAGATGTTCTTCATTTTATGTTGATTGGTGTGATGGTTAGCAACCCTATGTCTCCTCATGGTAACTCATTTCTTTCCATCGAGCTCTTTCGTCCTAAAAAGCGTGAGAAGGGGGTGGTCGGTGGGGATGCGATCAACATAAGGCTTAGGTCCAAATCTCTTAAGGTGGGGGTGGGCCCTACTCTATAATGGGGTTGGGCCTTGTCCCTATCCATAGTAGGGGGCTGCCCGGGCCGGCATCAAGTGGCTGACCTTTCCTTCGGTTGGTGCTCCTAGGGGCTCCCTTCCCTAGGGTCGTTTAAGCATGTAGGATCCCCTAGCTTAGGTGGGGCTGGGAAGAGTGACTTGGGTTTCCTTCGGTGGGCCTTATCCATAGTAGGCCTTTGTGTTGTAGGGGCGGAGAGCGGAAGGTCGTTAGTTTTTGGTGCCCTACTATCTTTTATGTTGATTGGTGTCATATACGCTTCTCTTTTTTATTATGTAAAGAATTAATATAATATTTTAAACTATTTTCATCTAATACCAGTTTTTGATGATGTTTTTTAAAACATCTTGAACAAATGTTTAATAAAACTAATTTCCCATGTTTGAGTGTCATTCAAGAGCTTTGTGATTTTTGATTTGTTTTTGGACAGAATATCCTTGTACCTTAGGCATGTCATTTCATGCTTAAGGCTTCTAAGTCCACATATAAGTAATCTTCATTGAACCATTCATTGTATCCTCTATAATATTTATTGTAATCTCCTTTGAACAATTTTTTAATGCTCATTAGTGTACCCTATCATAAGGGTGATTACTTACCATTACATTATCTATGAATTGTCTAGAGATCATAGTATAGTATAGGCCTTGCATTTTGATTTTAATTATGATATTTGACATTTAGTAATAATATTTTTTTATGTATAGTGATTGATAGATGCTATGGATTTTATTGTCACATACTTTAATTTGTGTGATATATGATCTTAAAATGTATGTAATAATAATTTATAATAAATATGTAATTTTTATAAAATAAAATCTTAAATATAGTACTCATATAGCACAATTTTTATCAATCAAGTGTTATGTTGAGAACATCTACCTCTAGAATAATAATAAATTCTTTAATTAGATAAAGTTTTAACTACATACAATTATGACTTGATCCAATTATACATTCCTTAATTAGATAAATTTTTAACTACATACAATTATAACTTGATCCAATTATACGCTTCATATAGGTTTTTATCTCTTATTATGTCAATAAGAATAAAGTTCTTTGTTGAAATTTTTATAGTAAATCCTATGAAATCCACCATTTGCTTGTGAGGCCTTTTGAACAAAGGCTTCTTATATATAAAGGTACTACAAAATATCCAATCTACTACTAGACGTTTGTTCCAACTAGTTTTCATGTCTTAATACCTATAAATTTCCTTTAAGTTAATATCTAACTAATATAATGATATAAGTATTTTTATTTTAAGGCTTATGTCACCTAAAGGATATTACAAGAATAATCGTGCATGTGCGCTTCTTATATGTTTAATTTCTTATAGTTAATAAAAGACTAATTTTTAATAGAAATTATTCTTTTCTTTTTTCTTTTTTTTTGAAAAGACTAGATTATATTATATCATTAACCGGAACATTATAATATTTTGGTGTTAGCACTGTCCACTAGCTAAAAAACAAAATGAGGTGGATCATGAGTAAAGCATCCATAATTGAATATACATAAGAATAGAAGCTAATATCAACAAAAAGTCTATAGTTATATCTTGCTGCAATACACCATATATCAACATTCATTTGTGGGAGAGTTTGTTATATGAAAAAATTCTAGGCATGTCTTCCGTGATATCTTCTGAAGTCTTCAGAGAAGAAAAAGAAGTAATCAAACCCTGAACCTGCTTATCATTGTTAACTGTCTTCTTCTTAGTTTCATGTTGGACTTTCTAAAGATATTGAATCATATGAGAAAGTTGATGAAGTCTGTTAATGACATCTCGAGGTGTGTTGAAAGGTCCATAGACTTGAGAATGAATGTGTCCCACATGTAACAAAAGATCAAAGGTCAAGTCTACCAAAACTATATCCCATGGAGGAGCAGATCCAATAAACACCTTTTTGCATCTGTACTTCCAAATGTGCTTGAGAAGGATGAGTCTACAAACATCCCAGATTTTGGGGCATTGATCCAGTTGAGAAAAACCAAGCAGAGAAAGCTTCCAATATCTAGTGAAAGAGGGAAAAAGAAAAGAGTAGAAGATATCCCAAAATTGTTTAGCCATGCCACAAAACTAAAACAAGTGAATAAGAGTTTCTAAAGCATTACAAAAATTGCATTGAGGGAAAATGTGTAAAATCATAGCCAAAATTTCAGTTGTTGGCAGTTTTTGATGCAAAATCCGCCAACCAAGAAGTTGAGTTTTTGATTCAACAAGAGCTTTCCAAATTTGAGTAGCAAGAAACTGCCATTGGACATTGGTAAAATTCACTTGCCACTTGACATTGAGCTTAGAGTCTAAAGGTGGACACAGAAGATTTTTGTATAACCAACTAGAAGTAATGGAAGAGATTCTATGACCATTAAGCCATCTCTAGTCATTCCAAATATTATGGGTAGTTGTTCCCAACTTCATAAGGACCTCACAAGGGATGGAAGCCACAATTAAACTATAAGTCTCTTTGAATCTAGAGGGAAGGGAGCAATTATTATAGATCTGATTCCAGGTAAGAATTGAGCAGCTACCCAGATCCCAGATATCTCTAATTTTAGTAATTCCTTTCTTCAAAAAAGCTAGCCCATGAATAGCATTGCATAAAGCTAAAGGTTTATCATTGTGGAGTATAAGTTTATTCCACCAAAGACTATTTAGACCGATGCTCAGACCATGTCTCAAGGAGTCGGACTTCCAAGCCAATAAATGAGAAACCGATTGCCAAGCTTTCCAATTTTGGGTAACTGGAATAGAACTTTTAACTGTAAAATAAGGTGCTTTAAGGACCCTATCCTCCCAAGGGTTTTCTTTCCATTTACCTTTCTGAGTAGCTAGAGATATTTTGTACCGAAATAGGTGTTTCCAATTTTCATCACCAATAATGGCTCTAGCAACCCATTTTGCAGCCAAACTTTTGCTATGGGTAAGAGGATCAATGATGTGTAAACCTCCTCAAGCCTTAGGTTGAGTACAAATTTTCCAAGAGATGTGTGTCATACCCACCTCTCCATCCCATTTAGTCCATAAAAATTTGCGAATGGACTGAGTTAATTTATTATAGGCTACCTTTGTTGAAATGCGAACAATATTTCATTCATGAAGCAGCATTTAAATAATACATTTGCAGCTGAAAATAAACCCGGAGGTTGTGGAACCACCCGAGGTAAAAATAGGGATTGTTATAGAAAATAACAATACGCCTAAAATGAAAACTAAATAATGAAATAAATAAGATATCACTAAGATATGCTAACATCCCCCCTTATTACATTATTTATGTAATTGAAGAACTACTAATATCCCCCCGATTACATCATTTGGTAATACAAAGAGAGCTGCGAAACAATTCAAATTTGACACGTGCAAGTGCCTTAGTGAAAATGTCCGCAACTTGAGCATTGGTGGGAATGTCTTTGAAGCTGAATTCGGTGCCTTGGAACTTCATCTCGAATGAAGTGACATTGTGTGTCAATGTGCTTGGTTCTTTCATGATGTACTGGATTCTTGACAAGATTCAAAACACCCATGTTGTCGCAGAACAAGTGTATCGGAGATTTTGATGGAAGACCCATACTTGTGAGGATGCGACGCAACCATATCACTTCGCACACAGCTTCACGTGCGGCACGATATTCTGCCTCTGTTGATGAAATAGCAACCACCTGTTGCTTCTTGTTGTGCCAAGAGACAGGACCAGATCCAAGATGAAACAAATATCCTGAAGTTGATTTACGGTCATCATATGATCCGGCATAGTCGGAGTCCGTGTATCCCTGTAAGAAGAATTTGTTGTTCCTCTTATATTCTAGGCCATATTCCATTGTGCCACGGACATAGTGAAGAACGCGCTTTGTTGCTTTCCAGTGTGTAGTCTTAGGCTCCTGCATGAACCTCGAAAGATAGTTGACAGCAAATACGATATCTGGCCTAGTGTTGGTCAGATATATGAGACTCCCAATCAACTGGCGATAGAGAGTACCATCTACCTGAGGTGAATCATCATATCGTGATAACTGAATTCTTGTTTCCATCGGAGTAGACATTGGCTTGCAATCAGTCATGCGATATTTTTCCAATAGGGTCTTGGCATATTTTTTACGAGACACTTTGATGGAGTGCTCCTTCTGGCTGACTTCCGGACCAAGACAATAATGGAGAAGTCCGAGATCTGACATCTCAAAATATTGACACAAGTCTCTTTTGACAGTAGAAATCATTGTTTTTGAACTCCCGTAATGAGCAGATCATCAACATAGAGTACAAGCAACACTATTTCAGAACCCTGTTTCTTAAAATAGAGGTTTGCATCTGACGGACATCTCTTAAAACCATGCTGCAAAAGGTGATGATCCATTTTTATATACCAAGCCCGAGGGGCTTGTTTCAAACCATATAAGGATTTTACCAATCTGCAAACTTTTTGTTGTTGGCCTTCCACTTCAAATCCTTTCGGTTGAGTCATGTAGACTTCTTCTTGGAGATCACCATTTAGAAAAGCACTCTTGACATCCATTTGGTGTACTTTCCACCCATATTGCGCTGCCATAGCACAAAGAACTCGAATGGTTGTCATCCGAGCGGTAGGTGCAAAAGTTTCCTCATAGTCAATGCCTTCTCTTTGAGCATAGCCCTTTGCAACAAGTCGGGCCTTATGCTTATCTATTGTACCATCTGCCTTATACTTCACTTTATACACCCATTTGCAGCCTATGGGCTTCTTTTCGTATGGCAGATCGACAAGCTTCCAAGTTTTGTTTTTCATCAAAGACTTATACTCTGCATCCATAGCAACCTTCCATTGAGGCTCACCAAGAGCAACTTGCACTGATGCGGGTTCAAGATCGTCTATGGAAGACATAAATACCCTGTCACTATCAATATCCATATCTTCTGTATCTCTCTCTGGATCTACAGAAAGTTCCTCAAAAGATTGACACAGCTCATCAACCCCAGTATTCTCTGTTGCGACTTTCTCCTGTCGAGCCATGCTCGCGAGTACGAGGCCTATCCAATGTCAAATCTGGTGGAGTGGATAGCTTAGAGTCTTTGATTGTATTTGTATACCACTTTGGATTCTTCTTCTGAGGTGTTGAAGAAGATGAAGACGGACCTCCAACTTTTGATGAAGGAGATTTATCAACCTTAGGTTCCACAAGGTCTAGGTATACATCTGATGTGGGTTCTGATGTGAAAGCCTCATCAAAAACTACATCTCTACTGATGTGTATCTTCTTGGTTAAGGGATCAATCAAACGATAACCCTTAGAGTGCTCATCATACCCAAGAAGAATACACTTCAGTGTCTTCTCATCTAGCTTCTTCCTTTTCTCTTTTGGTATGTGCATGAAAGCTTTACATCCAAAAATGCGTAGATGAGAAATGGAGGGTTTCCTACCACTCCATGCTTCTTGTGGAGTCATTCCTTGTAGAGCCTTTGTGGGTGCCCTATTCAACAGATATATTGTTGTGGTGACAGCTTCTGCCCAATATAGTTGCTCAATACTAGCTCCTGTGAGCATGCAACGAACCATTTCCATGATGGAACGATTCCTCCTTTCAGCAACTCCATTTTGCTGAGGAGTATATGCAGTAGTTAACTGTCGTGTGATCCCATTTTCTTTCAAGAACTCAGAGAATTCTTTAGAGGTGAACTCCCCCCCTCGATCTGAGCGGAGGGTCTTTATAGAAGTCCCTGACTCCTTTTCAACAGATTTCTTGAATTGTTGAAAGAAGCCAAATGCTTCAGATTTCGGTTGAAGAAAGAATACCCACATCTTTCGTGAGTAATCATCTACGAATAACTGAAAATACCTCTTACCCCCATAACTGTTGGGAGTGAAGGGACCGCACAGATCGGTGTGAATCAACTCCAGAGGTTTCTTTGCTCTTGTAGAGCTCCTTTCAAAAGGCACTCTATGCTGCTTTCCCGCTAGCGATCAGAGCAAAGCTGGTAAAGTGGTAGAAAGGGAAGGAAGACCTTTTACCATTTCATACTTACTTAACTCAAGTAAGTAACCAGAACTCAAATGTCCATATCTCTTGTGCCATAGGGAAGTTGCCTCCTTTGTAGAGACTGTCATGGCAACATGTGGAGTAGAGATAGCATCTAAGGCAAATAAGCCATGCTTATATGAAGCAGTGGCAATGTTCTTACCCCTCCTGGTAATAGAACAACACTTCTTGCCTCCCTCAACACTAAAGTGCACAACCATATCTTTGTCCAGAATCTATGTGAAGTGACAACAAATTGTTTGCCAATCCTGGAACATAGAGAACTTTGTCAATCTGACACTTGCCATCAGGAAGAGTGACTGAAATAGTACCTTCTCCCTAAACCTTGTAGGTTTTATCATCAACAATAGTGACAGGTTTGCCCTCTTTGGCCTCAAAAGACTCAAACCATGATTTGTCACCGAGTCATGTGCTTACCGGCTCCGGAATCAACATACCAGATAGGATCCCTCTGCTTGGACATTGTGGTAGTCATGAGAACTTTGTGGGCTCTCTCAGAATCCATGTCAGATTCTTCAACAGCAACATTCACTTGTTGTTTGTTCTTTTGTGGTTTGTTTCGGCCTTTCTATTTTGATTGTTTATTCTTATGCCAACATCTGTTTGTATCATGACCTTCTTTGTCACAGATCTTGCAATAGCGCTTTTTCTGTTGAGGTTGTTGAGTTTGTTTCCCTTTTGAATCCTTTTGTGAATTCCCTCCCTTCTAAAAATTACCCTTCTTCTGGTTCTGCCCTTTCCTGTTGATGTAGAGGCGGTGTTAGAAGAATCATCTCGTTGTAGTTGGCGTGCCTCCTCCTCTTGAAGCATATTAACCAATTCTACAAAAGTAACTTTTCGTTGTGACACCGAAGGGAAGTAATCAACACCCGATAAGAATCAGGTAAAGCTCTCAATACAATTGAGGTAAGGAGCTTATCTTCAACTGGTTCTCCTAAAGAATTCAACTTTGCTTTCAATTCTGACACTCTGCAAAGAAAAAATTCAACTGTCTCCCCCTGCTTCATGCTTAGACTGTGTAATTGAGATTGAAGAAATAGAATAGTGGAATCATTCTTTCCCTCATAGATAGTATTAAGGGCATCCCATGCCTCTTTACTATTTGCACGATCGACAATATGGGGTTGAACTTCATCGGCCACAACAAGCAAAATGAGCACCTTTGCTTTGTTGTCTAGCTTGTCAAAGTCCCTTTGAGCGAGTAGATGGAGTTGTAGCACCGAGCAGAGATGAAGGTCTTGTTGTTGCTCCAGGATACAACATCCCATAAGTCATCCATGACTAGGATAGCCTTCATCTTGTTTTTCCATGGTGTGTAATTAGGACCTTTCAACAAGCGATGAGAATCAGTCATTAATTTTGCGGACATGGTGAAGGTTCCTTATAACACCAATTGGTCCCCCTTTCGATATACCTTTTGCTAGGCCGATATACCGTACAAAATACCCGCCCTTACGTGAGGGAAACTATAGGTATTTAGAAAGATAAAAAAAAATCACCCGCCCTTACGTGAGGGAAACTATAGGTAATTTTTAGAGATCATACGATACGTGGAACTTAAGCAATGTGAAAGGGAATAGTCTTGTTGATGGCACCTACCATAGAAAGTCTGCAATCCTCATGCGTGGGGCGTAACTTCCCCTAAACACTTTGGATTTCAGAACTTTCGTCAGGATTTACGCCTAAACACAAGAACTATTAGGGTAGTGGATGGAGTAAAAAAAATGCAAAATGGCAAACTTATCTCTCCCCGACGATTTATAGAGAACAAGCTCAGACGTCGTTGTGGCAGCTATATTAGGCGGCGGATACAGTAGCGCAATCACGACAACTTTACCTGTAAGTGTTGGCCAGAGGTATCACAAATACCGAACATTGCAGTGCAATAAATTGCACGGATGGGTTTTAATTATTTCGGGGACTTAGGAGTGAATTTCATTTTAACTTTTAATGTTATAGTGCAAAAAATGAAATATGCAACATACAACATAAAAGTGCCCACAGAAATAACCCACTAGGTGTCGGGCGCAGCCGAAAATGCACCTTTACAATAATGCCAAATTTGCTTTTCAAAAAATTACTCACTTTCCCCCTGTGATTTTTGGAAAAAAAAATACCCCCCTAAAAAAAATCTCTTAACAAAGCATTTTTTTTATAATTATTATATATTTTTAAAGTTAAAAAAAAATAATTTTAATTTATATAGTTTAAAAAACTATGAAAATATAAATTAAAATCAAATTTTAATTTATATAGTTTTAAAACTATAGAAAAATAAATTAAAATTAAAAATTTAACTAAAAAATAATAATAATAAAAAAAAACTTTAGAAGAAATTTTTTTACCTTTTTTTTCTTCTCCAAGGGGGAGTCGGCGGGATTTGAACCCCCGACCTGCAGGCTCCCTGAGCCTTACCGCACGATCCACCACCAGGTGGACTAGCGGGCTGATCCGAAAGGATCAGGGACCCCCTCCTATTTGAGGAGGGTCCCCAGCCCTTGCTCCCGTGCGCGGCCGCCTGGCCGCGGCTTCCTCCGTGGCTGGTGGCGGCGGGAGGCCGCGGCGACATCCGTAGTGCGCGGCTGCAGCGAGGCGGCCTGCGGCTGGACGGCCCGCGGTCGTATGTGGCCGTGGTTGCAGGTGTCGCACGTCGCACGCGCGCGCACGCGCGACGTAGGGGAGGGGAGGGGGGAGGGGTGGCGCGGCGGCGCGCGTGATTAAAATCACGTCACGGTGGGGGGGGTTGGTGCACGGCGGTCGCACGTGATTAAAATCACGTCGCGAGGGGGGAGTGGAGGATGCCGCGTGTGATGAAAAAAAATCACGCGCGGGGGAGGGGGGGCGCGAAATTTTTTTTTTTTTTTTATATCACGCGCGAGGGGGGTGCGGGGAAAATTTCCTTAGGAAAAAACACGCACAGGAGGTGCGTAGCGCAGGGGGGGCTGAGTTTTTTTTTTTTTAAATGCGTGCTCAGCAAAAAAACACGCACAGACCAGCGCTGGGAAAAAAATTCCAGACCAGCGCTGGAAAAAAACAGACCTGCAACCTTCCGCTTCCTTCAAAAAAAAACTTTTCTCCAGGCAAGACCAGCCAGCTTCCGCCTCCTCTCTCTCTCACCCTTCTGGCTCTGATGCCATGTTGAAATGCGAACAATATTTCATTCATGAAGCAACATTTAAATAATACATTTGCAGCTTAAAATAAACCCGGAGGTTGTGGAACCACCCGAGGTAAAAATAGGGATTGTTATAGAAAATAACAATACGCCTAAAATGAAAACTAAATAATGAAATAAATAAGATATGCTAACAACCTTGAGGGCCATCCAACAAGAGGAGTAATAAACATGAGAGGCTGTCATTATTTTATTCGCAACTTGAATTCTTCCTGTTAAGAAAAGAAATCGAGCTGGCCAAGCACTAAATTTTTTTTGAAGTCTTTCCATAACCCAATTCCACATTTTCTTGGGAGAGAGATTAATCTCAAAGGGAATTCCCAAATAACGCACAATCATACCATGAGGGATGATCTTCCACTCAATTAAGGAGTTGCATCCACGAGGAGAGGAAGAGGTATAGAAGACTTCAGTTTTAGAATTGTTAATATGAGAACCAGAGACATCACAGAACAATTGAACAAACTCTTTACTCGTTTCCACCTCTTGTTGGGTATTTTGAAGAAAAATAAGGGAATCATCAACAAAATGAGAGTTAAGAGCATGCTTACCCCCAGGAAACTTAATACCATGAAGGAGGCCATCAAAATGAGCCTTGTGAAGAAGATAACCAAGAGCATCACATTTCTACATTGTGAACTTGATGAAGACATATATATGTCACAACCAAAATGCTTTAGGGTAAAAGATAAAGAGGACTTGGTATGCAAGTTGAAAAAACCTCTTTACGGCTTAAAGCAATCTCCAAGAATGTGGAATCAAAAATTTGATAGGTTTGTTTTGACACTTGGGCTTGGAAAAGGCAAAGCAGATCCGTGTGTGTATTTTAAACAAGAGGGTGAAAATGTTGTTATCATTGTTTTGTATATTGATGACATGTTAATTGGTAACAATAAGGAGATGATAAAGTTACTAAAATCTTAGTTATCTTCTAAATTTGACATAAAGGATTTGGGTGCTACAAAATTTATTTTTGGTATGGAAATAATAAAGGATCATGCAAATAGAAAGTTGTGGTTAAATTAAAAAAAAAAATGTTGATTTGATATTATAGAGGTTTAAGATGCATGATTGTAAACCATGTAGTCCATATCCTATTGGTTAAAAGTTATTTGTTGAACAATGTCCTAAAACAGACGAGGAAATTGAAAAAATGCGTCATGTTCCTTATGCTAGCGTTGTTGGTAGTCTGATGTATGCAATGGTCTATACTAGACCTAATATTGCACATACAATGGGAGTAGTTAGCAAATATATGTCCAATACAAGAAAAGAACATTTGACTGCTATGAAAAGGATCTTCAAATACTTGCGTGAAACTTCAATCTTGGAAAAAAGGCTATGGAGGAAGAAATGGAGTCCCTACATAAAAATAGGACGTGGGACTTGGTGAAATTACCCCCTAGAAGAAAATCGGTTGGTTGTAAGTGGATATTCAAGAAGTACAATGTAGAAGGAAAGTTGGAGAAGTACAAGGCTCACCTGGTAGCAAAAGGATTTTTTGAAGTTGAGGGAATTGACTTTGGTGAGATTTTTCTCCTATGGCTAAACTAACTTCAATTAGATTTATGTTGGCTATTTTTGTTGCTTTTGATCTTGAAATAGAACAGATGGATGTAAAGACAACATTTCTACATGGTGAACTTGATGAAGACATATATGTCACAACCAAAATGCTTTAGGGTAAAAGGTAAGGAGGACTTGGTATGCAAGTTGAAAAAGTCTCTTTATGGCTTGAAGCAATCTCCAAGAATGTGAAACCAAAAATTTGATAGGTTTGTTTTGACACTTGGGCTTGGAAAAAGGAAAGCAGATCAATGTGTGTATTTTAAACAAGAGGGTGAAAATTTTGTTATCTTTGTTTTGTATATGGATGACATGTTAATTGGTAAAAATGAGGAGATGATGAAGTTACTAAAATCTTAGTTATCTTCTAAATTTGACATAAAGGATTTGGGTGCTGCAAAATTTATTTTGGGTACGGAAATAATAAAGGATCGTACAAATAGAAAATTGTGATTAAATAAAAAAATTATATTGATTTGATATTACAGAGGTTTAGGATGCATGATTATAAACCAATATGTACTCCATATCCTATTGGTTAAAAGTTATTTGTTGAACAATGTCCTAAAACAAATGAAGAAATTGAAAAAATGCATCATGTTCCTTATGCTAGCGTTGTTGGTAGTCTGATGTATGCAATGGTCTATACTAGACCTAATATTGCACATACAATGGTGTAGCAGATATATGCCCAATCCAAGAAAAGAACATTGGACTATTGTGAAAAGGATCTTCAAATACTTGCGTGGAACTTCAGACTATGCTATTTGTTACCAAAGAAAATCTGGATATAGTAATATTGTAAATCTACAAGGTTTTGTGGATGTTGATTGAGTTGGAGATCTGGACAAGAGAAGATCCACGAGTGCTTGTGTTCAAACTATTTGGAGGGGCAATAAGTTGGATGAGTAAAAAGCAATCAATAGTTGCTTTGTTCACAACAGAGATATAACGTACATTGCAACAACTCATGCATGTAAAGAAGCAATGTAACTACAGAGGTTGTGTTCAACATTTGGTCTTCAGCAAAAGGTTGTGAGAATTGACAGTGATAATAAAAGTGCAATAATTTTGGCCAACAATCTTGGTTTTCATAACCAATCAAAACATATTGATATCAAGTACCATTTTGTGTAAGAGATGGTTGAAGGGAATCAAGTGATGCTAGAGAAAGTTGATACAGAGAATAATGTTGTTGATTCATTAACAAAGGTTGTACCTACTCAAAAAAAAAATGGTGTAGAAGATCCATGGGCAATGGTTTCCCTTGATAGGTTGACAATGGCAGTTGACAAGTGGGAGAATGTTGGAAAAATGTTGAATATTTTCCATTTTATTTTGGCGAGGTCAACTCTAAAAGTTATTGGACACTCTTCATGTATCCTCGTCAAGGTTCGAGGTCGGGTCGAGCCCCAAGCAAGGGTTTGGGGGCAATAGCCCCCAAAAAGCGAGGGTCCAAACGTGGCAGCTCCCAACGAAATTTTTAGTGTTTCTTAAGCAAATCTTTAGACCCAAATTGGTTGTTGAGGGTTAAATATTTGAACCCATGATTTTTTCGCCCATGGTATTGTAAAATTCTTTCTTGTGTTGGTATTTAATTGCACTTACATCAAAGTTTGAAAAGAGATGAAAGATGAACATTAGTGTATTGGAGACGTAAAAATTAATACAATAAGAAGATATTACTATGCTGGGTTTTTTCCTGTAAGGGTTTTCCAAGTGAAATATTGTGGTATGTGTGTATCTATTATCTTCTTCTTTTTCCTCTAATTATGTATTTACTGTTTTTCCTAGATTTAGTTTATCGGAACCTTTTACTCTTCATCATCATATAGTACTGGTTAAACACAATTGGACTTCACCCTTTTCTTGATCTCTTCAAAACTCTTCCAAAAAGAGGCTAATATATTAGAAGGCATTAAAATAGATACATATCATTAATATTACATTACATGTGATATTTTAGCATTTTCCATCGAATTTTCATCCGTCTAAACATAAACAAAACCACAAACATATAGGACAAGCTTGCATATACACTGAAGTATTCTAGTCAAAACCTGTCCATATCCAAAAATCAGGAAATATCCATTTTTGTAGATGTTATACTTCCCAGTGCTTCAATACAAAGAACAATTAGCCACCTAGAAAGCAAACACTATTGGTCTCAATATTCAACCCAATCAAAAGGATAAAATGACTTGGTCCCCATTTAAATCATGGCATAACCAGAATCAAATATAATCCAAATTGTGACAACTCAGACAAAGCTTTACAATGTTCAACCTTTTCAAACGAACAAAATTCAACATGATCTGCAAGTATTGTATCTGAAATTCATTCTCATGTTTGGAAGACTCTTTTCTCCAATCTCTAGAAAACAAAACTAGCAGAACCTGTGAAGTATTGAAGACTAAATTTGGTGCTTTACATTTTTCTTCCAAAACTGTATCAGCTTGTTCCCCTCTGCCCCCTAATCAGAAGGGGACAGGGAATCAGAAGGCAAAACATCGCCCACATCAGTCTCGGTTGTTTCATTTGTAAGTTCCGCAATACTCTTCTCCAAATCTTCGATTCGTGTACCCATCTCATCAAGTTAAAAATGGTCAAGAAAAACACAGAGAACATCTTCACATGGGAAACCTATTTGAAGTGAATGCCCAATGCAATAATAATAGATTTATGAACAAAGGAAAAAGGTTAAACATCTGTAATGACAGATTTGCATTCATCTATGTCATAAGAACAAAAATACAATACAAAACTTGGAAGTGCATCATGCCTTAACAATTTAACAGACAATTCATCTAATAAAAATGTGTATAGAAAAAGGATATTCTTTTTGGTAATGGATTCAGACATGGTCTGGAACCTCGATTGCTGCAAAAGAAACAAACAATATTAGTCTATAGTTGCCCAATCATGCAAACAAATTATTTCAGCAGTCCTTAGGACTAAATCATTTCTCATTACCCCATAACACTGTTACCTGTCCTATAACATATAATATACTTAGTAAGAAGGCAGCCCATTTGTTTATGTTGATACATCATTACCTAAAATACTGTAAACTGGAATCTACATCAGATAACTAGCAGTTGCCAACATTTTCCATTTGCAATGGACTAATTAACCTGCATATGCTAGGGAAATAAAATACCACCAACGCCAAAGGAACCTGGAAATTGCAAGAGGCAAAAACCTCACCATTTGCTCGAGAAGATTTTTAACCTGATGAGAAAAAGAATAAAAAGATTCAATTATAGGACATGTAAAATAGCAGATTTTGAGGGAAATAAGTATATGAAATACAAGCACAATAAAAGCAAAATACAACAGATTTCCAAACTAATGGCAAGTGTTGTGCAATCAACTATAAAAAGAATCTGCATTTGAGTACCAAAACATTAACAAAATATTCATTTCAGCCAAAAAAAATACAAAAGAAAACATCAATTCAGTAGAGAAAGATGTAGAATGCCCCAATACTTCATGGCATGCACCCACATGTTATTCTTAGAACTAGTCATAAATGTTTATCATTACAATCAAGATTTTCCGTCTTAATCAAGGGTTTCCGTCTAAGACGGATACAGTTTGTCCATCCATTCAAATGTATAATTTCAATTTTGGTGGCTGGTAATCAGAATTGGGACTAACTAGGCAGCTAAGCAAATACTAATTTTTTACGTCTCACTATGCTTGCATAAACCCAACTCCAATCCTCTACAAATATAGTATTCTTGAGAAAAGCTTTTGTGCAGCAGGCATCAAAGAACAAAATGCCTTCTAGCTGGATTAACATTTGAAGGTGCACATATCAGTTAGTGGGCACGTTGACAACTCAGTCTAACAATTCATTATATTTCATCATCATTGAATCTTCATTCCTCCAGGAAGAGACTAAATGCATTCCAAAGGAACACAAAATGTTGCAGAACTTAATCCATTACAATTTGCACCTGTTGAATTATTCCAAGCCTGTACACAGAATGTAGAAGTATAACTTGATCTAAACGCCCAGTTCAAAGGTTTGTCATGGCAACCCACAATCCAAATTGTCAACAAGCAAACTAAATGATAGGTCATATGCACCTCATTGTTAATTCTGACATACAATTATCCCAGTCTAGTTTAGTTTATGCTAGTTTCTTTACTCTAGTTTAGCTTATGTTCATAGTACTTTTTTTTGTTAATACAGTGCATTGTAACAACTCCTTTCAACAAGTCCCATTGGCCTATTTTGGCCCATCTGTTGTCTGTTGCTTGTATATATATAGATATAGATATAGATATAGATATATATACTATTTTGAATAACATGATTAGGGTTCAGGAAAATACGTAGGTGACTGCCAAAATAAGTTTATAAAGCAATACCTAACAGGTTATTGCAAAAGGCTCACAATTGATGTAAGAGGACAACACAGGTTCTATATGACAGGTCTAACAACTTTTTAATTGTTTGGACACCTAATAAAGAGGTTATGAAATTTTATTTAATGGAAAAAATACCAATCCAAGAGGTGATCAAGTTGATGTAGCTCACTCAGCCAAAATGATTTAGAAGGACTTGAAACAATGGCCAAAAAAATGATGTAGGGATGCTAATAAGGAAAACGCAGACCTTCTTGAAAGCCAGACTTTAGGTTAGTAACAGGTTCCCAAGCTTCATAATACACTTGTTCATAAATTCCTTTTAAAAAAGGTATTTCAAGGACAATGTAAAGTCTGGTTGGCCAATTCATTCACCAAATGTATTCCCTCACAATGCACGGGAATGAAATTGATAAATTTAATTGGAATAAATTGTCAGAAAGCTGATCAAATGGCATGAGCTTAAGTGGTTTAAGATATGGACTTCCAATGCAGAGACCCAGGTTTATATCTTGCTAGGCGATATATGCATAATTACCAAAACGTTATTGGATTAATACCACAATGTGGTTTGTTAAAATACCGTGGTAAAGAGGTTGTGATATAATACAGGTGGGGCCTGTTTCAGTCCCATAAAACCGAATTAAAAAAATAAAAATGTCAGAAAGCTGAATCAGCCAAGACAGTCCTTTTCGTATCTAACATGATAATATGTCAACCTACACCTAGCTATGGAGCACAAACAACAAACTACCTTCAAGAAGCACTAACCACTACGGCTTGTGTTCCCATACATCATCAGGGATATTATTTCTGTAGTTCTTTCCAATAAAAAGAACAATGAAATAACTGTTCACTTTTACACTGGCATTTTATAAGAGTATTGTTAAATATAGGTTTAACCAGGCAATGTTTTCCATTCAGAGAAGTGAACCATCACAGATCAGTGAGCAAGCCATGAGAAAAGCAGATATCACAAATTAGAAAAAGAAATGGAAAATTTTTGCCAGAAGGTAAACAAGACGTATCAAAGGATAACACTGTCAGCAACATGGGAAAAGCGAATTAGAAATAAATAAATAAAGCAAGTAAACTCACAAGGAATGCATGCCTGAGAATCATCGTATTAAGTCCCAAACAGAATGAGGAGCTGAGTCTGTAGACACCAAATCCTAGCCACTTGTCTTTCATCTTAGTCATGCCACCCACCCACTTGTCCACCATCTCCCTTTCCCGCCATTCAATTGGCCATTCCATGCCTTTCCCGCCATCCAATGGCCCACTTTAGCATTTTCCCGCCATTTTCCAACCCCTATTTGTCTTATCTATATTTATGTTATATTATTTATATTTAAATACAATATTTTATATTATATCTTAATATATTTATTATAAACTGTATATTTATAAGCCAAATTAACCTCAGTCGTCCGATCTAATCTAATCTCAGTCATCCATCTCCCTTAATCCGTGTCACACTTAAAGTTTAATATCAGCCTTTGGATTTGCTTTAATATTAGCCACACGATCAAAAGTGTTAAGCTAAAACCCTAAGAAAACCCTAGGCTTGGTAATAAATAGGAGCATTCTCAATGCTCAATCCCTGGAACTTTGGCTAACTCGTGCGAACTAGATTTGATTAGAACTCTTGCTTTCTGAGTGAATTCGATCTACATTGCCTTAGTTGTGCCCTAGGATAGCCTTCCCAAAAACCCTAGCCTACCTTAAGATTTCCTGATTCCAGCAATCTTCGCATTCCACTTCCGCCACCACCATTGTCGACCATCCACCGAGCCCTTCGCATTCCCTCGATCTACTTCTGCAAATTTAGCCCTAATCCGCAAGCACAACCGAGCACTTGCCTCATCGCACAGGCACAGTTGAGCGTCTACCGCACTCCGCAGGCGCAGCCCAGTGCCTGCTGTCCCCTCAACCCCATACCAGAATTTGCCCCATAAGGTCATCAAGTGCCGCTGGGGCACCCTGCCACCGATCTACAACGGAGCAACAAAGTAAGTATTTTGTACATTTTAATTATTGGATGTTATTTAGATTCTACATACTTTATTTATTCAGATCTAGGATTTTTAGTTTACATTTCTGAGGGTTCACACTGTGGAACCCTCATTTTGTTTGCTAACCATTTTATGTTTGAAGTGTGTGTAGGATTAGGTAGCATTCACCAAGAATTGTTGAGTAGCTGCTAAAGCTAGAGTGGCCCGATTACGGATAACCAAAAGCCCACTCACTCTGTTGGGAGCAAGATACATTGGAGACACTACTTGATGTTTAGCTAGGGTTTCAGAGAACCCTAGCATCTGTATTTATTGTATCACAAAATAAGTTCTTTTGAACAAACAAATTGTAACAAAGGAGTTTCTCGGCTCCCCCCCCTATTTATTGAATAAAATCATATTTTGTGCAATCTCTTGTTCATTGATTTATTTTACTTTCATAATTGTTTTTAGTGTCGTATTTTTGCTTCACAAATGGCGATCACGATGGGACCCCACAAGGGTTCTATTTTCTGATTTACTTTGCTAACTTTCATTTTGTTGTTCCATTTTGCAGGGTTTCCCAAAGTGAAAAACTAGCTGAAATCGCTGGTTAGGATTTTTGGAAGATCCTGTGATAATTGCAGATAGGTGCACAGGCGCTCTGCGGCACCTACTGATTCCCACAGGCGCACTGTTGCACCTACGCAGGCGCCCAGCCACGCCTACAAAAGCGCTCAGCAGCGCCTGGTAGTAATTTGGAACAGAGCTTAGGCTTTCCAGTAAGATCTGCAACCATTCTGCTTTAAATTCCTGCTTTTACGTATTTCAATATTTTGCAATGTTTTTCAGATTCTGAGGTTAAAACGAACATACATTAAGTAATCTGGAAACAAATTCATTTTAGATTGCATCTAGGGCATTTTTGCATTTCAGTTCATTCATATTTTGAGTCTTTTGTTTTAAAAAGAATCGCAACTTCAAATAATTCTTGCATATTTCTGTTTGCATTTGAAAGTGAAAAGCATCAATTAGAATTTGCATCTTAGGAGTTAAGGGTTGCTCAATTTACTTATCTAAATAGGAACAATACTCGAATGCAAAAAGTATTCCTGCCTTTGGGTGGCACCTTTGGCGGAGAGGTGGACGAACCCTCCGGTTGCTATCTAGGCAGGGGGTTTTAAGCGGTGTACTTCACACTTTTTAGAGAAAATTTGCATTCCTGTGTTGAATTCTAATTGAGATGTGTAAAATTTGTTACTTTTAACATTGTTTGACCACAATAGAGAACAAAAAAACTTAAAATTAATCACACACAGCACGTTGCACTTTAAACAGTAGTGGCTGGATTTCATCACCAGCCATTGCTTGAGGTTTGGTGACGGTGGCATTCATCTCCATCCACCAAATCTCTGCCCCTAGACACCTTAGGACTACCCCCGAGCAAACTTGTTGGATTTCATCACCAACAAGAATCTCGTTTACTTATCCAGCCATAGTTTTCACCTTTATTTTTCATTTAAGCAAGATTAGGATACATCAAAACACACAAAACTGTCATTTCTAAAAAGAATCTAAACTAAAAAGAAATAATCAATGAATAAGGTAAGCCACACAAGGTGAAACTTAGGATTGATTGTTTTCTTTGTTTCTAAATTCTTTAACTTTACTTTCAGTTTTGGAGAGTTAATTTGATAATCCTGAAGTTGCATTTTGATTTAGTTATTTTATGGTTTTAACTCAAAATCAAGCAAAAATATTAAATCAAAATAATTCAATGGAAAATACAACAAGCATACCCGCTACTTCAGTAGCCAACCCTTCCAATTCCACCCAACCTAGTCCGTCCCATCTCTCTCACAAGAGGGATCCATGCCCCAAAGCAATGAACAGTCATCCCTCCGAATTGACATGGACAAGTTAGAAGCCATCTACAGGTCTTCTAACTATGTTCTTCAACCTATTAGCCAAGATTATGGTGAGCAAACAGAATTGGCTACATCATGTCCATCTAACCCCACCCGAGGATATCCTAATTCTGCTTATGAATATGGAATGCCCTCCTCTCCTAGTCCAGCCCAACAAAACCCGAGTGTTTTTAACACTCATTCCCCATCTGGCTATACCCAAATCTGTTCCAATCCTTTGTATGAGGAGTATGTTAATGCTGCCTCACAGGTACCAACCTCCCAAGTTGCCACATCAAGTGCAACTTGCACCATGCCCCTTTCCTCCAATCCACCCACATCCATACCGTCATCTTCTAATCCATCCACAACCTTGTCAATTTCTTCTATGTCTGATCAAGATCTTCAGGATATATCGGGTCTCGTGAACAAATTGCTTCTAGAGCGTCAAAACGCTAGACAGCAAGTTCATTTAAATCTTACACTTACTGTAGCTCCAGCCCAACCAACCATAGCCAACCAAAATTCCACCTGGGTACCCCAATCTTCAGTGGTGTCCATCCCCAATCCACCTCCAATCCAAAATCCAACCCCACCAATCAATATTTCTTCTGGTCAACCAAATCAATTCCTCCAAAATCTTCTTCTTCATCAGTCTTCCCCTTCTCTCCATCATCAATCTCCCTCTCACCAATTTCAAACTAATCCATTTCACCAAAATCATCTCATCACTCCACATCTTTCTTCTAGTCCATCACCAAGTCATCAAGTTATCCAAGGCTTCCACATTCCTGAGGAAGATCTTCGAATTCAGGCCATGCAGAAACAGATAGATCAGTTAATGCAAAATATTCCTGGCATGTCAAGCCAAAAACCAACCCTAAGCCAACTGATCCATCAACCAATCCATCCTTCGATACCATCACCGCCATATCCGGCAGACTTCACATTATCGAAGTTTGATAAGTTTAGGGGAACCGAGGACCCTAAGGAGCATGTTAGCTCATTTGTTCACGCATGCTTTCGGATTCAAACCGATAATGCTCTCATGCTCCAAACATTTCCTCAAACATTAGGAGGAGACGCCATAGAGTGGTTCAATTAGCTACCAACTCATAATATCTATACTTTTTCTCAACTGATTGACCTGATTGACTTTTTCTCAAAGAAAGTTTCATTATCAGATGTGTATGAATTAAGACAATGGGAAGATGAAACTATCTATAACTTTGGAAACCGTTGGAGGGCAATCATTACCAAATTGCCATTCTCCCTCCCAATGGACGAAATCATTAAATTATTCACCAAGAGTTGCCCAAAACCCATCTCTTGGATGCTTCAGCTTCATACCTATCATTCATTTGAAGAAGCTTTAGCACAGGTTAGCGTCATTGAGGAGATCAAAATCCAAGAGGACGTAATCAAGCCTAAAAAGAAAGAATGGCAAAACAAGGGCCAATTTAAAAGCAATCAGTCTGGCCAAAACAAATCATCACAAGCCTCTTCGGCTAATACACCTAATCAAGTCAATCAAGTGGTGATGAGCCAGCCCGTAATGGCTCAACAACTCGTGCAACAACCGCAACAAATTGCTTATCATGCGGTCCCCTCGGTAACTCAAGCACTCACTATACAAAACACAACGCCAACTGTGGAAAAACCCACCCATCGACAGCATGCTCAACCCCAACGCCGATACACTCCTTTAACAGAGTCGTATTCCTCCATCTTCCGAAAGTTGTATGAAACAAATAAGTTGGCTTTACCAGAAATCAGGCCTGATGTCCCTACCAAACGTAGCAGAAGTTACAAGGAACATCTATTTTGTCCATATCATAGGCAAAATGGTCATGACATCAACACATGCAACATTTTTAAGAACATTGTTCAAGACCTCGTAGACTTGGGGGCTCTTAAGGCAGATAACCCCCTAGCTCCACAAAATAAAAACTTGGGAATTTTTCAAACACCTCTTCCCAACCATGAAGAGGCCCAAACTAATGTAGGAGGTAATAATTATCATACACCTCCTAACCAAGTTAACCATGTCCAACAATATCAAAATTTTGTAGGAGCAGTCCATGTGGTCACAAGAGTTCAAAGGCAAAATCAACAAACTGCCCAACAACCAAACGTACAACCTTCAAACCCACCGCTCATCCAAACTTCTCCAAATCCATCCCCGCCAATTCATCTTTCCAATCCACCCAATCATCCCATTTGTCGCCCTCTAAGGTCAGCGATATCATTAAGCAGCCGGTTGACCACAAGTTTGAAAATGGCTTCAGCAAAATTGTCCTTATATGAGCTCATCCAACAATCCACTGGGCATAGGGAAACCCTAATGGAAATTCTAAAATCTATTGAATTAGAAGCTCAAGACTCCAATGCCTTCAACAATTTTGTAGGGAGCATTAGAACATGCATGGAGCCATCCATCACTTTCTATGACTTTGAAATAAAGTCTATGACATCAGAATCTGTAGATCCTCCATTGCATATCATGGCCTTAATAGACAAGAAGCTATTCAAAAGAGTATTGATTGATACCAGCTCATCCATCAACATCATCACTACCGCTGCCCTTAGCAACCTCAAACTGCCACCTTCCCATATTTCCAAGTCATCCTTCACCCTCAAAGCATTTAACGATGCTTTGTGTACCACAATTGGCACTATTGTTTTTTCCCATTGAAATAAGGGTTAAAACATTGCACACTATGTTCCACATCTTGGAAGGGGCCTGTTGGTTACGAATCTGCCATGAGGAAAGGATTTTGGGTTAATGCGCCCAGATTCGCCCACCAGCATGAAAGGCCGGAAGGAAGAGATGCCTTCCGAGCCAATCTCCGGAGAAGGCCGGCTCCTTTTGGGGGGGGGGTTTCTGATTTAAGCTAAAGGGAACAGGAAAGAAATAAATGTACAGAAAGAGACAAATGTACAGAAAGAAATTACAAATATATTCAGAGGTTGGTGGGGGGGGAACTAACAATACGGGAACACACCAATCACCGCTACTTACGCATACAAACACAAAGCATGACAAAGAAGCGCAAAACCTACGCGTACTTCCGATACACAAGCGGTGTATGCACGGCTTCAATGATCCCCTAGCAAACATTCCCTACAAGGAACTAACGACACGGCAATGCATCAATCACCGGATACGTACAGCGACGGGGGTAGAAAGTAAACCTAGAGATATCAGAGACAGGTATATGTGTAAGGTAGAGAATTTAACCGCACAACTTCAATGGCTCCCTAGCAAACATTCCCTACAAGGAACTAACAGCAGGGGATCGCATCAATCACCAGATACGGGCCAGCAACGTCACACATAGCGATGGAGCTGCTACCACATCTATTATACGAAAATTAAAAGTACAGAAATAATGCTAAAGGCGCCTGATCATCAAATGCTGAAATGAATCAACAAGCCATGACACAGAATCGCGTAAAGCATAAGCATACAGAAATAAAAGCGGCAGAACAGAACCAGGCATACAAATTGTATTTATAAGCAGAAGCACGGTTACAGTGGGCACGGTGGTTCCCTAACAAACATTCCCCTTCCACCCTTTACAATGAATTCATCGTGGGCTTTTATAGCCCGAGTCCCTCCCGTTACATTAATGGGCACGAGTCCCGATCAAACATAAGGCGACGAAGCGGCGAAAGAGCTGCAAATGCTGACCTTTTGTCGGACCGGAGTGTACCCGCGGCATGGTCATCCTGGGAGTTGGGCAGCTACGTGACGGAGTGCTGGGTAGAATCTTCAAGTCGGCAGGTACGCTGGTAGCTGGAGCAGGTGGAACCTCAGATCAGCTTTGAATGAGGCTACTGGCACAGGCAGTGCAGCCCATGCTCGTCCTTTTGCTCGGCACGTCTTGGTTCGAATCCCGAAGCTGGACACTTGTCGGATGAAGGAAGATGCTGTTTGACACATGTCTGCCTTAGAGGGCAGTCTATCCATCTTCGCTTGGGATCGGAGCTCCTTGGGATGCGCGGGCAGAAAACAGTGTAGTCGGGAAGGCCTTCACGCCTTGGTCAAATTCCGGGTTTGTTCCCCTACTGTACACCTGTCAAGGGCGCATTCCGACTCTGCGAGAAGTCGGACTGCGCACGGGTGAACAGCTGGTGTCCGCCGTTGTACGGACCTGCTCCGGCACTTATCATTCTTCTTTGTCGGCTGCCCGGTCGTCGGTTGCAAGGTGCGCCCAGAAAGTGGGGCGAAGTCGGACTTCGCACCAAAGCGGGCGAAGTACGCACTTCGCACCAAAGCGGGCGAAGTGCGAACTTCGCACCAAAGCGGGCGAAGTGCGAACTTCGCACCCAGACTTAGCCAATTTCTTGGGTAACCTGCTGGAAAGTTGAAAAATCAACTGGGGGACTCCGAGGAAAAAGGGGGGAAAGAAAGAGAATGCGGGAAAGAAAAGGAAAGGGAGAGAAGAAGGAAGAAAGATGGGGAAAGAGGGAAAAGAAGAGCAGCACTGTTACTTTACAACATTGAAGACATTGCACCCCGTGCAAAATGTGACAACATTTCTGGCGGCTCGCGGGGTGTCGAGCTCGCCTCGGCGCAAAGAATCCATGCCTTCATCCTTTGGGTGCAGAGGAACTTGCCTCCCCTGCCTTTTGCTGCTCTAACTGTTCTCCTTGCGGCAACTGTTCTTCAGATTCATCTTTGTCAGTTGCCCCCTCAGAAATGCCTTCCGAAAGCTCTCCATCTCCGGCTTGCCTCGCAGATGCGAGTGTATGCCATCTGGGCTGGGCGCCAGGCTTCTGCTTCGAATGGCTTGCGGTCAGCTATATCTTCTAATGCTCCGTGGAAAACAGCGACCGCGTGCAGGTCGATGGTGAGGTACCTTTTTCTAACTCCTGGAAATAGGAGCGGATCTTGGAATATTTGGACACCATCTGAGTGACCTGACTATCTTGAATTGGCTCAGTCCAGCTATCAATTTCAGCTGTATCTGCTTCAAAGGACTGCCAATTTCTTTTTACCCGATCTAGGGTGAGGAGCTCGCCATTCTCAACAAAACTTGGGCACCCTAGTTCTGAAAGAGCGTGAAAGGGGGCCGGACAGGATATCCCTTTCATGCGTGAATGCGTCTAGCATTCGTCTGGCCACTCTCACCTCTTCAACTTTTTTGAAATATTTGTGCAAGGTCACCCTTGCACCTGCCCATTCTGCGGCGAATGAGGACACGGGAGAAAATTGGAGGCCGTTGCGCTCGCGCTCTGAAGATTTACCGCCAGGTCCAGCCATTGCTTCGCATGGCGCTCGGCCTCCTCTACCACGAGGCTTTCCACGGGCAGAAACTTCTTGAATCCTGGATGCGAAATCCAGGACTGCCATCGCCTTGAAGGTGTGGGGCTTGCATTCCCGCAGCAAACCAGCCCGCATCTCCTTAACTTTTGTCTTTGAAAAGGCGGTCGCTTGAGATGCTCTCTCTGCAAGTTGCGACTGCGCTTGTTTCAAAGACTCCTGGAGCTGAGAAATCTGCTCCGAGGCTGCTTTCTTTTCGGTTGCGGCTTGTTGCTGAGAAGCGGCCAGCTGGGCTTTGAGTTCATCTGTTTCTTGCCGCGCCGCTTCCAGCTGCTCAGTGGACCTAGACAGGTCCTCTTCAAGTTGCCTTACTTTATCCTGCAACCCGAAAAGCTCTTCCTGCTCCTCCAGACTCTTGACAAAGAGATTATCAGCTTTGCGCATGATTGTCTGAATCTCATACTGCTTGTTGATGTCGTCAAAGCTCTTCTCCTTTGTCTGGAGCTCGTAGTCCGCCCTAGTCATTTCCCGGAGAGGCTTCTTTACTATTGGGATTATCTTCTCTGTTGTAAGCACTCTCCTCTCAAAATCGTACTTGGCGCGTTTTACCGGGGCGGCTATCTCTTCATGTCTCCTCCGCTTCAGGTTCTGGAGGAAAGAAACAAAACACTGTACAGCCCTTGTTGCCAGGGGCAAGTCGTCTGTATTCTGGAGGTCGTCCATGAAATCTGGTTCCCCCAGCCTAGGGTTCTGCTGAGACGTCTCTCCTGCGGGGATGGGACCAGGAGGAACCGGACAGACTTTGGAAGAATTGGTCGCTTGTGGGGGCGACCGGGAAATGGAGATGGGAATGGCTGATACTGCGAGGGTTTGAAGTGGCTGAGACGGGGGATGTGACGGTGAACGGACAGCCTCAGCATTAGCATCAGGCGAAGGGTTTGGAGTTGTGCTCAGAGAAAGAGAGACGTTAGGGTTCTGAGCAAACTGATCGAAAGAATGGGGGCCGCTAGAAGGGCGCGGAGACGGAGAGGAGGATGTGGTCATGGCCCGCTCAGATTGAGCGGGAGACGGAGTGGGAGTAGGACTTGGTGAGACTAAAGAGACAGGGGCAGCAAACGTACCTGCGGGCTCCGCCTGAGCCGATGCCGGGTGGATGTCTTCGCTTCTTGTCTCGGCGGCTGACTTGGGACTGCCCAAAGGAACTGCCTCTGCGGCGGCAGGACACGGCTGCGGCTCTGCGACTGGCTGCTGCACCATCAGGCTAGGTCGCCTGATTTTCTCGACTCTCCTCCGCTTCTTCTCTTACGGAATAACGGTCGGATCGGGGGAAGGAGACGAAACGAGGTGCGGCGGCGATGCTCCCACGGTAAACTTGTACCGGGGTTTGACTTGCGAAGGTCTGCCGCAACCGGTGCCGCTTACGGCGGCGCTGGCGCTTTTCTTGCCTGAGGGATTGCCTCGGGCGCTGCCTTGACTGACTCTTTCGCCTTTTCAGGCGCCGCCTTGGGAGCCACGGGCTGCATTGGATCGATCTGGGTACTTGCTGGGCCTGCGCTGGCAGTTGCCGAAGTGTACAACTGTTTGAGGGGAGACCCTCCTTTATAATCCTCAAAGGGGCCTCGGGGAACGTAACCTTGATATGCGAACGGCCGCCGAGTTGTCATGATCCCTGGTCATAGAGAACCGAAAAGTCGTCATCTACGGCCAGGTTTCTCCTTGTGGATTTATCGTCTTTGCGTGCGGCATCTCATCTTCCAGCATTCGGTAATCTTTTCTTTAGACCAGTTAAGGCCTGCTATCTTGGATAGAAATTTTTTGAACCCTGGAGATGAGAAGTGGTGGTCCGGGTTTCGCTTGGGGTCATATGTCACCTCCTCGCAGTAGAAATCCTGCCAGGGAGGAGAAGCTTCCATTAATTCAATCTCCCAGTCAAGGTCCACATGGACCACATCGCATCTATCTTCGGTTATATCCGCCCGGGGGCACAAATGTGTGAACCTTCCCCTTATCCCATAGGGGTCGTACTTCAGTGACTGTGGCGACAAAACCAGGCCAACCCGGGACAACTCTTGCTCTAGGTAGACATGCTGTCCTACCTCAGTAATCTCAACGTAAAGAAGATATTGAAAAATTTGTCCTCTCTTCTTCCCTAGGCCGAACTCCTCTTCTACATAGTCCATCTGCCGGGCAACCTCCATCCCGAACGGATGCTCTGCACACCAATAGGGCAGCGAGATAAGGCTTGCCCTTGAATCCGTAGATTCGACCACAATCCCTGCGTCGGTCGAAACGTCCCCGAGCTTCGATTTATCAAAGCACTCGTCATTTCCTTCGGGGGACGGGGGATTTCACTTTCGGTGAAGACCGACATGACGAATCCCAGAAAGTTGAAGTTGAACTTGTAGTAGGACCCTTTCCGGTATAAGTCATCCGTCCAGTTATAGACGGGCTGTGGTTCTCCCCTCTCGTTAACCTTCTTTAGGTTCAGGATCGGCATTTGGGGGTGCAGATGGTACAAACAAATCCAGGCCAGAACGGAACTGAAACGAAAATTGGTAGACTGCCTCTTTTGAATTTTCAACAGGCCGGAATGAATGGCGTAAGCCAGCCAGTCTGCCCAGTCGAAAGAGATGGGGCGCTTTCCACTTCTCTGCGCCGCTGGTTCGTAAGATTCTCCACACAGGAGACATTGCCAGCGCCGGTGGTACGGATGTACCAACTCGTCGGAGTCGCAGCCGAGAATCCATGCCGGGATGGTATATAAATACTTGCTACGAAATTTCGTCAAGGGCATGGGGCCGGTCGGCCATTGTCCAGTCGGAAGCGGGGCGTTCAGCTCTGAATTGAGGAAATCCCTCATTCGCTTGGTGTGCGTGAAGCGTCCCGCTTGTTCGCCCAGATTTATCTTTCTGAGAATGGTGCCGGAGTCATACTCCAGCCCTGGGGCGAAAGCTGGCTGCACAGTCTCCCTGCGCAGCGCGAACAAGGGTTTACCGCTGGAGCTGACAATTTGCCGGGAAGCTGGTCTGTAGTGTCGGACAATTAAGTCTACCAGTTCCGGGCATTGATGGACAGGAGGGCACAAAAATCTGAAGAGGTTTAATTTGTACGCCGCTCCGAAATGGTGGGAGGGCGAAACTTTGTCAACCCAGTTCTCCACATTTGCTCGCGGTGAGTCAGGCTCATAGAAAATGAGCCGTCCACATATCCCGCCAGGTAATTCACCGGAGGTGGTGGGGCTTGCCCACGCTGTACTTTTTTGGTTCGGGATTTTGGCTTTTTCTCTGGCGGGGCATCGCCTTTGAAAACGCCTGGCCGCGGTAAATCCCCTGGTTCGCTGCTTTCGCTGGACTGTGCCGACACTGGCCTCTTTCCTCTGTCCATCTCTCTGAATCAGCAATAATGATAGGTTCAGGCTGTCTGCAACAGATTTCGCTATCACAGGAATAATTTGAACTGTCCGAGGAATAATCTGTGCAATCTGGAATGTTTGCATGCTTCTGACCCCCTTTTCTAGATGAAGACAGCGCCATAAATGCAACGCAGGAGGGGGTAGGTCGGCTGAGTTAAGATCCTTGGGTGGCTGCGCAGGAGAATGTTTGGAAAAAACGCGCCCCGACAGACGTGCCATGTTTCTTTTGTTGCATTTTCCTTTGAAAAACGTGCAATCATTAATTCTGCTTTGGAGATTGCACCATGGCTGACGTTGCTGCCACCACTTGGGCACACTGCTCAAGACAAAACCTTCGGTGCGGAAACCCACATTAAAACAGTTGCAAACGCGCCTCGGGCCCAGCTTGGGGATTTTCGAATTTTTTATTATTATTATTTTTTTTTTTTTTTAAACAGTGTCCCAATACTGGCCCGGAAAACAAGGCGCAGCCGGGCTTCGCCCGAAGTTGGGTGCGGCCCGACCTTGCCGGCGAAGCCGGACTTCGCCTGAATTTCGGGCGAAGTACGAACTTTGCACGAAGCGTGCGCTTGAACTGTTCTACTTTCTGGCTGTGCCCAAGGTTTGGGCACAGTCTGGGTCTTAGCCGCCTTTGGGCTTTACCAACACTTAACGTTTTTGCAACCTTTGCTCTTTGGTCTTACTGCGCATTGCGATGCTGGGGCGGGTTCGGACTTCGGCCGAAGCTTGGAGCGAAGTGCGAACTTCGCGCGAAGTTCGCACTTTGCACGAGAATTGAGCGCAGTGCGCACTTTGCGCTGATGCTGGCCGAAGTCGGACTTCGCTGCGAAGTTCGCACTTCGCGCAAAAGTTGCGCGCAGTGCGTACTTCGCACGGAAAGTATGCGCAGTGCGTACTTCGGTCAAAGCTGAGCGGAGCTTCCCTTTAGTGTGCCTTAGCATTTTTCTTGATCAAACTTCGCAATTTGGTTGGGCCGAAGTCCGACTTCGCTGCGAAGTCGGGCTTCGGCCAACACTTAGTCAATTTTTTGCCCTTTTTTCTCCCTTCTTTCTTTGCATAGCCGAACTTCGCCCCTCCTGAGGGGCGACGACAGACTTCGCTGCGAAGTCTGTCTTTCTCTCCCATGCCGCAGTTAAGCTCAAAAAAGAAGAAAAACGAATTGAAAGCTAAAACTGGAAACTGTACATGCCGGGAAAAATAATAAAAAAAACACAAGGAAAATTTTTACAAGGAAGGGCCACTCGGGCACCTTCAACGACGGTAAAGCTTCAAATGGAACCCATTAACGGGGATAGGCGGGGAGCTGACCCTCCATATCCCGCAGTAGGTAAGCATTGAACTGATTCACCCGAGCAATCTGATAAGGGCCCTCCCAGAGAGCATCAAACTTCCCGTGATTACCCGGATTTGCTTTGTATGAGTCCCACTTTAGCACCAGGTCCCCGACTTCGAAAACTCGGGCAGTGGTGCTTTTGGCAAACCAGCCTTGAGTGGCTGCAATGTGATCCGCGAAGGCCTGGTATGCACTTTCTCTGTCTTCTTCCAACTGCAGGAGTTGGCACAGTCTGTCGTCCACCGGGTCTCCGCTGCTCCTGTCTTCGTCAATCATCCACAGGGCGGGGATCTCGATGTGTGATGGCATGACAGCCTCTTTGCCATAGACGAGCGCATAGGGGGACGTTCTGAGGGATTTCTTGAACGCAACTCTGTCCGCCCATAGCGCCCGGTTCAGGAGCAAGTGCCAAGTCCGCTTGTTTCTGTCAATGGTCCTCCGGATGATTTTCAGGAGGTTCTTGTTCGTGGACTCGGCAAGGCCGTTCCCCTGCGGGTAGTAGTTAGAAGACATTTTGTGATAGATGCCAAGTCTGCCGGTGTACTCCGTGAGTACAGCGCCTACAAATCCCGGACCGTTGTCTGTTACAATCGACTCTGGAACCCCGAAGCGGGTAATCAGGCTCTCAATGAACCTGATGACCGTTTCTTGGTCTGCGTTCTTGGTCGGGATTGCCTCCGTCCACCGTGTGAAATAGTCAGTAGCTGTAAGAATAAACTTGTGGCCGGCGGAGGAGTTAGGAGAAATCACCCCAATGAAGTCTAGACCCCATTGCTGGAACGGAGTCTCGGCCTGAATCGGTTGAAGGGGCAGGGGTGCTTTCTCGTTTCGGCCAGCATACCTCTGGCATTGATCACATTTAGCGCAGACCGCATGCGCGTCTGCGAACAGAGTGGGCCAATAGTACCCAGCCCTTATTATTTTTAAGGTCGTTGGCCTTGAAGAATGGTGACCTCCAGGCATCCCGAAATGAAAATCTCCGAGGACCCTAGGCTAGTCGGATTTTCTGACGCACCGCAACAGGATGCCGTCAATGTTTCTGAAGTAAAGCCCCTCGGGGCGAAGAGTGTACTTGAGTGCACCCAGCCGAAATCTCCTTCGTTGTGAGGCGTTCAGGTGATCGGGACATCTTCCGGTGCAGAAGAATCTCACCAGTTCATCTGTCCAATCACTCCCCTCCGATAAGGAGTCGGCTAGGTAGATGCATGTCACTGTGTCCTCCCACTTACAGGCGGAGATGCCGGCTACAGCGCTTCGGGCCAATTCCTGACACAAGGCTCGGCCTCTAATAAGCTTGGTGGGCCGCACTTCGATGTCGAACTCCTGGATCTTGGCAATCCATCCCGCTCTCTTGTGACCCGGTTCTCCTTGCAAAATAAAACTTCGAACATCCGGGTGAATCACAAAAACAGTGGTCTTGCTCTGGGAGACAAAGTGCTCGAACTTTCGAAGGGACTTCATGACAGCATGAACTTGCCGCTCTATAAAATTGTACTTTTCTTCATGCGGCAAGATGACTTGGCTCGAGGAACGCTATGGGGGCGCTCCTCACCGTCGTCTCCCTTCTGAGTCAGGACTGCGGCGTAACTTTCGGGTTCTCCCACTGCATACAGGATGAAGTCCTTGGAGTAGTCCGGGTTGGTCAACACCGGAGCTTGTGCAATTCGGGCCTTGATCTCCTCGAAGGCTTGCTCTCTCTCATCAGTCCATTCGTAAGGTGTGTCTTTCTTGAGCAGTTCGGCCATAGGCTTGATCACCTGTGCGAAGTCCGGGATGAACTTCCGTACGAAGTTAATCTGACCGAAGAAGGACTGCAGCCCTTTTTTGTCGATGGGGGCTGGCAAGCGAACGAGGGCTTCCGCTCTGTCAGGGTCAATGGCGAGGCCTTCCTCGGAGATGACATGTCCCAGCAGCTTTCCTTCTTTTACCGCGAAGACAGACTTCTTCGGGTTTATGGAGATGCCGAATTCTCGACAACTTTCAAATATCTGCCGCAGGTGCGAAACATGATCTTCTCGTCGGTGAGAGAAAACAGTCATGTCATCGAGGTAGATGACAATAATTTTGTTGAGCAGCTCTCGGAAGGCGAGGTCCATGGCCCTTTGGAATGTAGCACCAGCATTGGATAAGCCAAACGGCATGCGCTGATAGGCGAACGTCCCCCACTTGGTGGTGAACGCTGTCTTATGTTGGTCTTCGTCTTTGACCCAAATCTGGTTGTAGCCGGAAAATCCATCTAAAAGTGAAAATCTCTGGGCTCCAGCAACGATATGTAGAATCTGGTCAATTTGGGGAAGCGGATAGTGGTCCCGGAGGGAAGCCTGATTTAGGTTTCTGAAGTCGACACAGAGACGTATGTCGCCATTCTTTTTCCTCACGGGCACCAAATTCGCGACCCAGGATGAATGTTTGATGGGGTAGATGATCTTAGCCTCCAGCATCTTCAAGAGCTCGATCTTCATCATGGCCTCAATCTTTGGATTTACGGCCCTCTGCTTCTGTCGGAATGGCTTGGCGCCATCCTCTAGCTCAATGGTATTTTGGATGACAGTTCTGTCATACCCCTTCAAATCCTCGTAGCACCAGGCCACAATGTCGGGGAACTCCTGGCAAAGTGATCTAATCTGCCCCAGCTCCTCCGACGTGCAGTCTGTTCCGACCTTGATGGTTTTACCAGGTTCGAGTTCCAGGTCTGCATACTGCCTCGGGTCTACTTTGATCTTGTGGGATATTGCTCTGTCATTCCGATCAAAGAGACTTTCTAATGTAATCAATCCCTTTGGGACGTGATTATTTCGTAACTGTATCAACCCCTCATATTGCTCGTCATCAGGGTCTCTACCTTCGATTACACATACTTCGTTAACCAGGAATGTGACGATCTCCTCGTCACAGCTGAACACCTGCCAGAAGGTATCCCTATCAGGCACAGAAGGCCTGTAAATGGTGCGGACCGGCTTCAGTTTCTGGACAACGTCTTCAGTCGGAACGTACCTGCTCCAACAGACGCCAGAATATCTGCGTGCTTGTTTCTCTCACGCGATATTGCCTTAACATTTAATGAGTCGAACGATTCCATCAGGTCCCAGACCCGATTGCGGTACGATTTAAGATAGTGATGCTTAGACGCGCATTTATTCATAACTTGATGACACACCAGCTCTGAATCCCCGAAAATCTGGAGGTGCTTGATTCCGAGCCTTTCCGCCTTCGCAAACCCAAGCACAGGGCTTCGTATTCTGCTGAGTTATTAGTACAGCTCCAGGCCAGCCTGTAGGCATAGTCCTTCTGGATTCCAGTTGGAGAAACCAGGAGTACCCCTGCACCGGCGCCATTCTTGCATCGCGCGCCGTCAAAGAAAAGCTTCCACAGCTCTTCGGGTGCAGGTCCTACTTCTTTCGCGGCTGACACGTCAAGCCTCTCGGACTGTTTAATGGAGTAACAGCCCTGCTCTGTCCCGATTATGGCATTGAAGTCCCGCAACGAGAACTCGTCTTCGAGCTGTAGCACTTCGAGAGCTTGCTCGGTCAGTTCCACTGTCACCAATTCTTCCTCTGACAACTGGACCATGCAGTCCATCTCTCCTCCGGGTATCTTGTCCACTAGAAAGGGGGAAGGCTTCTCATTGAAAATTTTCAGTCTCCTTCCTTTGAAGGGCACTTCCATGTGTGAGTAGTCTAGAGACAGGTACCCGCCCAACTTCGCAGTGAACTCCCGAGAGAGACACATGCCGAAGTAAGGCTCCAGTTCAACAATCACGACCTCTTGGATGACTACGATGTTGAGAGCCTTGTGCAGTCGGATAGGGATGTCCTTTATGACACCAAGCTGTCTTGACGAGGGTGCCGTCTAGTTGCGAGCACACCTTGGCTACTCCGTGTGTATTCCATCCCGATCTCATCGCAGACGGCCTTCGGCATTACGGTCGAGGAAGAACCAGAATCCACCATGCAGTTGTGAACTATGTGCCCTTGCATCCGTAAAGACAGATAAAAGGGTAGCGGTCTGTTCTTCCCAGTGGCTGAGACTGTCAAAGGTTGAACCAGGACAGCGGTCGCATCTGCTTGCCGCTCTTCATGTTCTTTAGTGATTCTTGCAGCAGATCTACCTGGCCTGGGAGCAGAAGAGCGTCGTACATGCTGATTCTGGCAGGAGTCTTCTTCAACTCGTCTACAATGCTGTAGCCCGAGGTACTAGCTCCTTCTGCTGGCTTAGCCGGTTCATACTTGGTCCGGTACTGTTGGGTGGCCTCAACTCGCTGTCTCTTGGTCAGAGACGGGTACTTCAGCTTCTCCTGGGCTTGTTCTTTGGTTTCAGCTCGGGGCTGAGGTATAGGAGGCTTAGCGGGAGTTGAGGCCTTTCTCTGGAGGCTTGGCGGGAACAGGGGCAGCCTTTGCCGGAGAAGGCTTAACTGGAGCTTTTTCTTTGGACGCCTTCTCCTGGGCTGTGTAAGGCCACAGCCGCTTGTACGGTGGCAGCTCGTGGGGCTGCGGTTTTTCTCTTCTTGCGTAGACTTGCAAAGGCTTAGCCGCGTCTGCAGCTTTCTTTTCTTCCCTGGCGGGCGCCACTAGATTCTCTTCTGGCAGGGCAAAATTGGCCTCGCCGTCCAAGATCATGTACACCCCATAGAGTTCTTAAGCCAGGTGATCTAGTCGCATGAAGAAAAGTACAATTTTATTGAGCGGCAGGTTCACGCAGTCATGAAATCCCTTAGGAAGTTCAGGCACTTCGTCTCCCAGAGCCGGATAACTGTCTTCGTGATACATCCGAACGTCAGGAATTTCATCATACAATGGGAGCCAGGTCACAAGAGGGCAAGATGGATAGCCAAAATCCAAGAATTTGACATCGAGTTACGGCCAGCAAAGCTAATCAGAGGCCGAGCCTTGTGCCAAGAGCTGGCCCGAAGCGCTGCAGCTGAAATCTCTGCTTGCAAGTGGGAAGATCCGATAGCATAAACTAACCTTGCCAACTCCTTATCAGAGGAAAGTGATTGGACAAATGACCTGGTGCGGTATTTTAGCACCGGGAGATGTCCAGATCATCTCAATGCCTCACAAAGAAGGAGGTTTAGGCTAAACGCCTTGAGATAAGTACTACGCCCTGAGTGGCTGTATTTTAAAAACATTGACGGCATCTTGTTGCGATGCGTCAGAGAAACAGATAAACCGAGGGTCCTCGGAGAATTCCACTCCGGGATGCCTGGGGGACATCATTCTGGGAGGCCTACGGCCTTAAAAATTATCAGAGTCGGGTATTATTGGCCCACTCTCTTCACAGACGCACATGCGGTCTGTGTTAAATGTGATAAATGCCAAAGGTTCGCGGGCAGGAACAGAAAAGCACCCTTGCTCCTCTAGCCAATTCAAGCCGAGACTCCGTTTCAGCAATGGGGTCTAGACTTCATCGGGGCCATCACGCCTAACTCTGCAGCTGGACATAAGTTTATCCTTACAGCCACCGATTATTTCACTCGGTGGGAAGAGGCGATCCCCACTAAGCATGCGGACCAGGAAACGGTCATTGGGTTCCTCAAGAGCCTCATCACCCGTTTCAGGGTCCCAAAGGCAATAGTTACAGACAATGGTCCGGGGTTCGCAGGCGTTGTACTCACAAAGTACACCAGCAAATACGGCATCTATCACAAGATGTCTTCGAACTACTACCCGCAGGGGAATGGCCTGGCTGAGTCCACCAACAAGAATCTACTGAAGATTGTTAAAAAAACAGTAGAGAGAAACAAGAGGACATGGCACCTACTCCTGAATCGGGCGTTGTGGGCGGATCGCATATCGTTCAAAACATCCCCCTACGTGCTCGTGTACGGCAAGGAGGCAGTTTTGCCTACCCACATCGAGATACCCGCACTTTGGATGCTAGATGAAGAAAAAGGCGACGGGGATCCAGTGGACGCCAGACTTTGCCAACTACTGCGGTTAGAAGAAGAAAGGGAAAAGGCATACCAAGCCTTTACTAAACATGCCGAGGCGACCCAGGGCTGGTTTGCGAAAGGCACCACCACCCGAGTTTTCAAAATCGAGGACCTAGTGTTAAAGTGGGACTCACTGAAAGCAAAGTCGGGCAACCATGGTAAATTTGATGCCCTCTGGGAAGGTCCCTATCAGATTGCTCGGGTAAACCAATTTAATGCATTCGTGCTTCGGGACATGGCGAGACAGCTTCTCCCCATTCCTGTCAACGGGTTCCACCTGAAGATTTACCACCACTGAAGGCACCCAAGGGGGTCCTTCCCTGTACATATTCCTTTTCTGCATTTTAGTTTATGACAGGATGTATATATTTATTTCAGCATTCAGCTTTTAGTTTTCAGAGCCTAAGTTAAGTATAGAGCAAGCCCCGACTTCGCAGCGAATCCGAGCATCGCTCTTTGGATAGTGCGACATCGGGAGTTTGAGAGAAGGCAGCTGACAAAAAAGCCAAAAAATGACTAAGTGCTGGGTGCGCAACCCGACTTCGCAGCGAAGTCGGACTGCGCACCATCTTGGGAGCGCAGTCGGGCAGCGCAAAGCGAAAATCAGCTAAGTGTTAGAATCAGACTGCGCAACAAATTCTAGGCGAAGTCGGAGTGCGCACGTTTTTTGGGCGAAGTCCGAGTGCGCCCTCAATTTCGGGCGCACCTTGAATGATTTGTCACGGGAAACGAGGGACATAATGGCAAAAATTTCTAAGTATGGGCCCAGGCTGCGCAATGAAGCATAACGCGAAGTTGGGTTGCGTCCCTCCTTAAAACCCTAGGCCAAAAATCTCCCTCGAAGTCTGTGCCCAGGCGGCGGCCGTGACGTCATTGGAAGCACAAGGTCCGAAAAAATTTTAAAATAATGATTGCGCGTCTTTCAAAGTAGATGTCATTAAAAAGCAAGCGCATTAGAACCAATGCAACCAAGGTACGCCTTCCAAAGAAAAAGCCCACGCATGGCCGCCAAAGAATAATAGCGCTTCCACCTACTTCGGGCAAATCACCTTAACCCCCTCCCTTGCGCCATTAATGTTGTATTGTTTTCCTAGAAAAGGAGCCCTGGCATACTCAGAACATTCGAATTGACAAGCCAAGTCTGAGCTGCAAGGCGCAGAATTGAAGAATTAGTAGCCAAAATCCCCATCTCTGCCACTTCGAGCAAAAAAGAGAGAATGGACAAGGGAAAAGCACCAATACAGACGCAGTCTAGCGACGCAGAGCGCGAAGCTGAAGAGCACATAGAATCCAACGCTCATGAGAGCGAAGCGCCACGGGAGCGAACAAGGAGAACCAGGTCGAAGAGAAGCCAAGGGCAGGCTCCACCGCCGCCCATCAACCGCCTGGCCGAGTATAGGGACGGCGAGTACTCTATCAGCCTCACCAAGCTGCGGCCAAATATAGCGAAGTGGGTTGACAAAGTTTCACCCTCGCACCATGTCAGGGCTGCATACAAATCGAACCTGTACTGTTCTTGTGCCCTCCCGTCCACCATTGTCTGGAGCTGGTTGAGTCTATTATAACATATTACAAACCAGCTACTCGGCAAGTCTGCAACAACCAAGGAAGAGTGTTGTTCACCCTCTTCAAGGAGAGCGTCTAGCCAGCTTTCGCCCCGGGCCTCTAGTACGACCCCGACGCCATTGTCAGGAGAATTAACCTAGATGAGCAGACGGGCAGATTTGCCCAGAACAGAAGGATGAGAGAGTTTCTCGACTCAAAGCTGAAAACCCTGCTACCAGCCGGACAGTGGCCGACAGGCCCTATACCCCTGGACAGGTTCGAAAATAAGTACATATATATCATCCTAGCATGGGTACTCGGCTGCGACACTGATAGAATGGTGTGCCCGTACCAGCTAGCGCTCGCAGAATGCATCTTGCATGGGGAGTTTTATGACTCCACTGCGCAAAGAAGCGGAAGGCGCCCTATCTTCTTTGACTGGGCAGATTGGGTGGCGTACGCCATACATTCGAACCTGGTCAGGTTGCAGCAGAAGCAGACAACAGAGTCCCGACTCTACTCGTTCTTCACATGGTTGTGCCTATACCACATGCACTACCGGATTAAAGTACCTGACCTAAAAAAGGTGAATGAGAAGGGAGAGTCGTTGCATGTGTACAAGTGGACAGAAGCCCTGTACAGGAGAGGGTCGTACTACGAGTTCAACTTCAAATTTCTAGGTATGACCCTGGCGCCGTTCAACGGCAAGGGATCTCGCCCACCACTGACCATGACGAACTATTTGAGGAAGTACAAGTGCGGGGACACCTTCTGATTGACGCAAGGCATTGTGATCAGAATCTAGGATTCAAGGGGAAGCCATTCCTGCTGCCTTATTTTTGCACTGAGCATCAGTTCGACTTGGAGATATTGCGCCAGATGGACTATGTCGAGGAGGAATTCGGCCAGGGTAAGAAGAGAGGCCATATTTTCCAGTATCCTATTACCTAGGCAAACATTCAAGTGCACGAGATTGGGCAGCATGTCTACCTCGAACAAGACCTCCTTAGCATGGGCCTGATACAGCTACCTCAGCGCTGGAAATACGACCCGATTGGGGTCAGGGGAAAGTTTGTACATATCTGCCCCCGAGCAGAGATCATGGAGGAAAGGTGCAATAAAATAGGTGCAGACCTGGAATGGCACATTGAGCGGATGCAATCATGGCCGCCATGGCATGATTTTTACTGCGAAGAAGTGGCGTATGATCCGGAGCGCAATCCGGACCACCGGTTAGACTCAACAGGCTTCAAGAAATTCCTCTCAAAGGTGGCGCCCCTCGGCTGGCAAAAAGACAAAATTATTGAATGCTGGAAAATGAGGTGCCGCACGCAACACGATAAGTCTAACCGGATGACATTCGTCGTAGATGATTTATTTTCGGCCTTATATGATAAATACGCCGACAAATGGGAGTCGTTCACGTTTCGAGATTGCGTCCCCCTAGGCACCAGAAAAAGATATAAAAGGAAGCCCTCGTCCCAGCAATTGCCTACTCAAGGGACTTCCAGCGCGACACCAACAAGCAGCCAGGTGGGCCCAATGTTGCCTCCAGCTCCTGAAGCGTTACCTCAAAGGGTACAAGAGCCAGAAAAGTCAACTCCTGAGGTGGCCCCCCAAAAGGAAAAGGCGCCAGAAGCGTCAACCGGTGGAACGGCCGCAGCAAGCATTCTTCCCTGAAAACCCAAGTACAAGTTTACCGTGGGAACATCGCTGCTAGCCACCCCAACCTCCTCTGCCTCCTTCAAACCAGCTGCAGCTCCAGAAGAAAAGAAGAGGAAGAGGAGCGAAAAGGCCAAGCGGCCTAAGGAGTCTGCGTAGCAAACGGCCGCAACACGGACAGCGACGGCCCCGTCGGAAATCATGTCATTGGACAGCCCTGGGAAAGAAGCAGAATTTTGGGCAAAGGGCGTCCTTCAATCAGCGGCTCAAGCAGAGCCCGCAGGTACGTCCTCTTCCCCGGTTCCCCAGATCCCAGTAGGCCCTGCCGTAACACCGTCCCCCACTATATCAGAGCAAGCCCTAGTTGCATCTTCCTTGTCACAAATCTCCCAATCCTTCCACAGTCCCCATTCTTTCGAGCAGTTTGCCCAAGACCCCAACGTTTTCCAAACCCTGAGTCAAACCCTAGACCCCTCGCCTGCGGCCAGTGCCGAAGTTGTGCCTACATCGTTGCACCGCTCACCTCCATTTTTCAAAACCCCGCCTTCACCTTCCACTCAGTCGCTCGCTTCCCCTAGGACCCCGTCGCCCTTGAAAGCGACCACGCCTTCTGGGATATCTCCTGCTTCATTGTTTGCAGGAAGAATGTCGCAGCAAGATTTAGTCTCCGCGTATCCGATGCGGGCGTAGCTTGACTTCATGGGAGAACAACTGCAAATTATAGATGATCAGCCTATGGCAGCGAAGGCCATAGGGTGTTTCGTCTCTTTCCTCCAAGACGTCAAACGAAGAAGGGCCGAGGAGATAGCTGCCCCGGTAAAGCGCACCAAGTTCAACTTGGACAGGAGAGTGCTGCGAACCGAAAAGTTGATCCCGAAAGTGAAGAAGCCTCTCCGGGAAATGACCGAGGCTGACTATGAACATCGGGTCAAGGAGAACTTTGACGACATTAACTAAGAATACGAAATCAACGGCATTCGCCGCAGAACTAACAATCTCCTTGTCAAGCGACTCGAGAATCAGGAGACGCTGTTTCGGCTTCAAAATGACTCAAGCAGCTGGAGGAAGATTTGGCTAAGGCCACGACGCGGCTGGAGTCTGCCCAGCAGGAGATCAGGGACATGAAAGCACAACTCGCCGCCTCTCAGCAGGAGGCTACAGCACAAAGGACGGCCGAACAGCTGTCAGAAGAGAAGAAGGCAGCATTGGAGCATGTCTCTCAGCTGCAGGATTCGTTAAGGCAGGCCCAATCTCAGCTCAAGGAGAAAACGTCGCAGACAGCGGCCTTTTCGAAAAACAAGGTCAGAGATGCGGGCTGGCTTGCTGCAGGGATGTAGGGCTAATGTTGTCAGGTCCATATCTGTCTTGGATTTCGCGTCCAGGATCCAAGAAGTATCTGCCTAGGGAAAGCCTGTGGTAGAGGAGGCCGAACACCAAGCGAAGCAGTGGCTGGACTTGGCAATGAAAATTGAGGAGTTTGCGCGCAAAGGCCTCCGATTTCCCCTAATGTCCCAAATTGCCCTAGATTGGGCAGATGCAAGGGTAACCTTGCACAATTATTTTGAAAAAACGGAAAAAACAAGGGCCGCCAGGAAAATGCTGGACGCATTGAACCACGAAATGAACATTTGCCTGGCCCCCTTCAACGCTCTTTCTGAGCTCGGATGCCCGAGCTTCGTCAAGGATGGGGAGTTTCTGCCCCTTGAACAGGTGAAGCTGAATTGGCTGTCTTTTGAGGCAGATACGTCGAAAATTGACAGCTGGGCCGAGCCAGTCCAGGAAGCACAGGTCACTCAGATGGTGTCAAGATATTGCAAGATCAACACCTCCCTTCAGGAGTTGGGAGAGAGATATAACACCATCGACGTGCACACAATTGCAGCATTCAGAGCAGCGCTGAGAGATGTCAGCGATTTAGGGCCCTTTCAGGCAGCAGCTTGGGACCAAGCCAAGGCCGCGTACAATCATGTCCGTGAGCGGGAGCAGCCGGCCGAGCAAGAGGGTGACAGTGGTGATCATTCGGATTCAGAAAGAGGAGGAGAATCAGAAGAAGAAACTGTCGAAAGTGAATCCGAAGAGGAGCAGTTACCCAAGAAGGGGACGTCAGAGCAACGGAATGCGGGGGAAGGGAGTTCCTCTGCGCCCAAAAGATGAAGGCCTGGTTCTTTGCGTCGAGGCAAGCTCGACACCCCGCGAGCCGCCAGGAATGTTGCCACATTTTGCACGGGGTGCCATGTTTTCATTTTTTGTAAGTATGCTACTTTCCCTTCCTTCCTCCCCCTTTCCCTTTCTCCACTATCCCCTTTCTCCCCTTCTGTCAGTTTCATTTCCCTTTTTTCCCTCTTACTTTCTTCGGTCAAATTCCCAAAACTCTCCCCTTCTGTCAGTTTCATTTCCCCTTTTTCCCTCTTACTTTCTTCGGTCAAATTCCCAAAACAGAGCAGAAGGTCCCTAAAAATTTCTAAGTCTAAGAGCGCAACCCGACTTCGCAGAGAAGTCGAGGTGCGCCCTTAAGTTCGAGCACACTCGGGAATGCGAAGTGCAAAAGAGGACCGAAAAGGACCAAAATTTGGCTAAGTACAAGAGCGCAACCCGACTTCGCTGCGAAGTCGGGGTGCGCTCTCGTTCTTGTGCGCACTTGGGAAGCAGCGGATCCCAAAAATCGGCTAAGTGCCAGAGCGCAACCCGACTTCGCAGCGAAGTCGGGCTGCGCCCTCATTCCTGTGCGCAGTCTGAACAAGCAAGCAAAACTGGCTAAGTGTGGAGTGCGCAACCCGACTTCGCAACGAAGTCGGGCTGCGCCCTCTAACTTGTGCGCACTTGGGCAAGATGTTTAAAGCGGCACAAAAACGGTCTAAGGCATGGAGTCCTCCCCAACTACGTTGTTCCCCACTTGCGCTGTCTAATTGCGCTCTGATTCCGGGCGAAGTCGGACATAAAAGAGAGACTGCCTTTCAAGGCAGATGTGTCCCTCATCAGATTTTGACGAGTGTCCAGCCTCGGGATTCGAGCCGAAGATGTGACAGGACAAGGACAGGCGTGGGCCAAATCATTATACTGCAGCTACCCTCATTTAAGCTGACTCAAAGTTCCATCTCGCCGCAGCTACCCGCATTCAAGCTGACTCAAAGTTTCATCAACCGCACCGCCACGTAATCGCCAAGTTTTCAGGAGGACCTTGTTGCAAGTACAGTCCTGTCTGCAGGAGTCAACATCAGCAGCTCTTTTGCTGCTTTTGTCAGCTTTGTCAGCTATTGTCGGGTCTAGGATTCTGTGCCCAGAATTGTAATCGGGGGGGAATTGTGCTATAAATAGCTGCACCACATCATTGTAAGGGGTGGAAGGGGGATATCCTGCTAGGGGAACATTGTAGCTGTACGTTTGCTTCTGAATGCAATATACACTTGGGTCTATTTACTGTTATTGTTCTTTATGCTGCCTTCACTTAGCATTTCTACCTCACGTTGCTTATGTCATTGCTTACTGTTATTTTGCTATCTGGATATCGGTATTTGATGATTAGGTATTCCTGGAATGCATAGTTAGAGGATACATAGAATGTATGACATTGGTAGTTTCTGTAATGTATTCTGTATTTAATTGTTGTTAGTAGTGGTGATTGATAGTTGTCGTGCTGCTTATCCTCCCCACCCAACGCAAATCACATTTGTATTTCTTTCCGCATTTTTAATTTCTTTCCTGCACTCTGAGCTTAAAACCATCTGAGAAAACACATAGGAAGTCGGCCTTCTCCGAAGATTGGCACAAGGCATTCCTTCCTTCCGGCCTTTCAATCTGCTGGGCGAATCTAGGGCGCATTTCACTAAATCCTATCCAAGTGGCAAATTCGTAACCAACAGGACCAAAAAGCACTTTCTCACATTAAGAGAATCTTGAGTCTTGTCAGCTGATTCCAAAAGCAATCTTGTACCAACCACACTTTTTCACACCTTAAAAACATTTTGAGTCAAAGAGGGATAACACCATACTTGGGTGGCACCTTGAAGTGAAAAGGGCATTCCTCGCTTGTCCTATCATGCAACAGAGTCCAAAATCAAAAACAGTGGTTTTCACTACTATCACAGTTGCTCTCCAAATATAAACACAAAATATAGAGTAGTAAGGATAGGGTCACATTCTCATCACACTTCAGTTGAGAATCCGATTCCCCAAAGATCTATCCCAAATTAACAAATTCTACGCACACACCACAGATCCCTAAAGCTGTAAGGATCGTACTACATTTCCCTCAAAAAGTTATGTAGTCATCTCCAAGGCCTAAAGATCAGATCATTGGACTATAGAGTGAGTCTCCACCGAGGTTATAAATGCTTGACTGGCAGTGGAGTAAGCTCATGCAAGGCGACATGTCTCTCTTCCAAAAAGGGAGACCTCTGACCGCACATACGGACAAGCTAGCTTCTTGGTATTTTCCATAACAGGTCATGCCTAATTTACTCTTAATGGGTTAATGAACTTCATGTGCACACACCCTGGTTCTTGATTGCCTAGGGTCATTGTCATGCTCAAGATTTGGTACATGAACTTCACTTGCACACACATTGGTCCTAAAGAAAGGACAACCTTTAGTGAGTTTGGTTGGTAACACTAGTTTGTTTGAGTCTCTGAAAATCCTTCAATCTTCCATATCAACATCCATATATTCTTCCATATCAACATCCACATCTTCTTTCATATCAACATCCATATCTTTCTTCCATGTCAACATCCATGTCTTCACCATGGATCAACCCGTATAAAGCCACCAAGTTTGGCGCCCCTTGCAAAACAATGAACAAAAATGGCCAACAAAATTCTAAACTAAAAATGATCATGCAAACATCATGCATTCCTTTCATATAGTTTGCATTCATTATCCATACATCCATAAGTTTACCACTTAGCTTGCATTAATCCGCTAACATAGTTTGGATTCATTATGCATACACATCATAATTAGCTTGCATTCATCATGCATACATTTACCACTTAGCTTGCATTAATCATCCATATAAACACCATTCCTATACATGCCATTTCACTTGCATTAATCATCCATAAGACATGCATAAAAACATTTTCATAAAACATGCATTGCATACACATAAAAGCATTCACACAAAAGATAACACAAATATATAAAACGCCATGAATATATATATCTATCAAAAATATCATATGTACAGTGAATGCCACAAAGGCTACAATGGAGCACCAAGGCTCATATACAAAAGTGCATCTTAGCACTAAGCTAATGTCTATGAGAAGACCCCTGAGACCTAGTAGAAGCCATAGACCTAGAACTAGATGTTGTATGCCTCGATGCCTCGTCCCTAGAGGATGAAGTAGGATCTGGCAAAGGAATGTGATTAGCCATGCATAAATCCTCCAAGGAGTGTGCATATGTCTTGCTAGCATGTAGTCATCGCAAGTCAATCTGATGTCGACGCTCCCTCACCAAAATCTTTGCTCGAAGCCTCGTGACCGTCTCCTGATCACCAGCCCCATTTGTCGATCGCTCTGCCTCCATCCGAGCTATAGTAGCCTGCAACTCAGCTATGACCCCATCTCGCCCCGCCAGAGCCTCCCTGTGAGACTCTAGTGTCGTCTCTCGCTCCTCGCGGAGCTGCTCCACCTCCACCCGCAGCCTAGCCACCTCGGAGATCTCCCCCATCTCCTCATCATCCTCCCCCTCATCATCCCCCCTCATCATCCGCCAACTCCACCTCTGGGGTTTGCTGGGATGCTCTCGACCGCCTCCGAATCGTCGATCGCTGAGGCCTTGTCCTCTTCGGAGTCATCCTCGACCCCGCAGCTGTCGCATCCCCACCCGGCACCACCTTGGGCACCAAACCACGCCGCATACTTCAGAGTCACCCCGGCATCATCTAAGTCGGGGACCTCCAGTTGCTCATCATCTCCTATCTACACCCTCCATGGCTTCAAACATGGAAGCCCCACCTCATCCCGCTGACACCGGTATAGCACTGGCTGATCTGGCACATCCCGAGGCGGGACGAACTGCCTCAACACCCGTGAGTACTGAAAGTACTCCACCTCCTCATCCCTCCTCCCAACTAACCACCGTGCATGCCTCACCCGACATAGTTGCTCCTCATCACCCTCCCACATGGCTCCTCGCTATGGCCTCCATATCACATCAGCCCGAGTCAACCTCAACCACATATCCCTATACCACTGACTGGTATGCACCTCTCAACTCGGTTGCACTTCCTCCGCCACTGCCCATCTCCTCGCGTAAGGCTCGCCCATCTGCCAAGCCTGGCAAGGTAACCCCTCCGACCGAGCCACACTAAAGCACTCCCAAGCCCAACACTGCATGAGGAAGCTGCACCCAATCCCCTTCCTCCCTCTTCGTGTAACCTCATATAACTCCCGGTATAGCTGTGCCAATAACGCAGGAGCCCATGCCTACGCCCTCGGATAGGTGAGTACGTCACTCACCAATCCCAATAGGTTCTAGGGAAACCTACACCCAGTGCTATTAGGGAGCACTATGTTCGCTTGCACGAACATGATCAAGGTCGGGAGTGCATCCAACTCCTTAGCCTTGTACATGCTCAAGTAGCATATACCCCCATCTCCCATCCTTGCCTCCCGCCATCGCTCACCGAACATCTTCTCCATCTCCACCTTCTTATCGTGTCCAACCGTCACCTTCTCCCCCTTTATTGGCACCTTGAGGATGCGGTATACATCCTCAAGGGTGACAGTAGCCTCCTCGGTCGGCAGCTGGAACGTCCCCCTATCCGAATCCCATCTCTCTATCAATGATGAGAGATATCCATCATCTGCCCTCACCACATCCAACCTAGCCACTCCCTCCAGGCCAACCTTCCCCAAAAGCTCCCAATCACCCTCCGTGAGCTTCTTCCTCATTCCACGGACGAGAGGAGAGAAGCGATGTTGAGGCTCTATCTCCCTCAACTACAACAACAAACATTTTACATTAATATTAATTCAAAAAAAAAAAACTTCAAAAATTTTTGCACAAAAGAAAAAAAATGTTTCTAAACATTATCGGGGCAAATCTAGCCTCCGCTCCACCAACGGCATGAACTCCCTCCGCTGCCATAGCTCCCGCGCAGATTCTCACCAACCTCACCTTCCTCACCAATCCACTCCACTCCACTCCACTCCTCAGGTGCAGTTTCACAAACTCTCCAACGCAGGAATGAGCCTCGAAATTTGCCCTGCAAGCTATTTATAGTTGCAGCTAGCGCAGTCCGACGTCTGCGGGCTGCAGGCGCATTCAGGCGTACCAGGCGCCTGCAGAATACCGCTTGCGCAGCCCTATTCCTGGCGCCAAAATGCCATAAAGACAAAAGGGACCAAAACAGTAGCTTGCCCTCTCAAAATCTCACCAAATTTCACCCACGCATCATGCACATCATCAAATCATGATTTGTAAAAACAAGAATCGTTTTGCGCCCACTTGTTTTCAAATACAATGCACATGTGTCAAACACACAAATCGAGTTACAAAACGCATCAAACGAATCCAAATTTTTACAAAACCAACACTCATCTCCTCTATTCCATCTTCTTCATCATTCCACAATTGTTTTCAAAATTTGGAGTTAATTTGACCATCAAATCAATTGTTTTCGTCCGAAAAGTGCAAAATCACCCACTAACAATCTCACATTTACAAATCAACTCCAATCTTGGTGATTTCATCACATTCTTCCATCAGCATTCTTTCCACTATCATAATCTACCATCATTTCTTCCAACACGTGTCAAAATTACAAGTGAATCTTGTATATAGTGGTTTATTCTATATACTTGGCAATTGTAGCGGTTTGCATCCATGCAATTCGGTAAGATGAATGAATTGCCATAAAAACGCTTGGTCATCATCATCATCATCACTTATCTCCTTGTCCAAGAACACAATCACATTTGGTACTTCACATTTTGAGTGAAACCTTGCCAAGAACAATTTGCACAAAAGCAGTCATTGATGGCCTAGTTCATGGGGCTTAAAACATGGACACAACTCTATTTTCAACATTCAAAATCTCCTTAACACCTTCGAGATACCCACTAGCTAGGATGATTGGTTCCAATCATGGGAATTATTTAAACAGTCACTAACAGTACATCCAAGATTGACTCCTTTTTTCTTTGCATCATCATTTTGCATATCAATGACGCCGAAAAGGCAAAATGTTTCAACAGCATCGACTCACCCCAAATTTGGGGCAACCAAAATTTGATTATGATTTTCCCATGACGGGATACACCTTACATGATCATGACATCTACATTTGACACAACCCCCTTCCCACCGTTGGGGCAAAAACGGTATCACATTTTACATCATTCATATCGTCCACATCACATCACATTTGCACAAAACCCTCCATCCACTAGGGTAAACGCAAACACATCATATCGCATTTTACACCAACACCCTCGCACCGTTGGGGCAAAAACGATACCACATCATTCATCATTTGCACAAATTTTTCAATTGGCTCTTTAGATTCATCCGTAATCTCATTCGCCAATTGAGGGGGTAAGCTACGCAAATTCCAAAATTCTTTATTCTTTTGTCTTCAACGTTATTGCTCAAAAATATAACAAGAGAGAGAAACTGCTTCTGCGCCCAAAGCCCAACCAGGTGTCTCATTTTTTTGCACCATATTGTGTTTCACGCGACATGGTACAAAAAGGGGCATCTGTAGACACCAAATCCTAGCCACTTGTCCTTCATCTTAGTCATGCCACCACCCACTTGTCCACCATCTCCCTTTCCCGCCATTCAATTGGCCATTCCATGCCTTTCCCGCCATCCAATGGCCCACTTTAGCCTTTTCCCGCCATTTTCCAACCCCTATTTGACTTATCTATATTTATTTTATATTATTTATATTTAAATATAATATTTTAATATATTTATTATAAATTGTATATTTATAAGCCAAATTAACCTCAGCCATCCATCTCCCTTAATCCGTGTCACACTTAAAGTTTAATATCAGCCTTTGGATTTGCTTTAATATTAGCCACACGATCAAAAGTGTTGAGCTTAAACCCTAAGAAAACCCTAGGCTTGGTAATAAATACGAGCATTCTCAATGCTCAATCCCTGGAACTTTGACAAACTGGTGCGAACTAGCTTTGATTAGAACTCTTGCTTTCTAAGTGAATTCGATCCACATTGCCTTAGTTGTGCCCTAGGATAGCCTTCCCAAAAACCCTAGCCTACCCTAAGATTTCCTGATTCCAACAATCTTCGCAATCCACTTACGCCGCCGCCATTGTCGACCATCCGCCGAGCCCTTCGCATTCCCTTGATCTACTTCTGTAGATTTAGGCTTAATCCGCATGCGCAGCCGAGCACTTGCCTCATCCCACAGGCGCAGCCACGCATCCACCGCATTTTGCAGGCGCAACGCAGCGCCTGCTGTCCCCTCAACCCCATACCAGAATCTGCCGCATAAGGTCATCAAGTGTCGTCGGGGCACCCTGCCACCGATCTACAATGGAGCAACAAAACAACAAAGTAAGTATTTTGTACATTTTAATTATTGGATGTTATTTAGATTCTGCATACTTTATTTATTCAGATCTAGGATTTTTAGTTTACATTTCTAAGGGTTCACACTGTGGAACCCTCATTTTGTTTGCTATCTATTTTATGTTTGAAGTGTGTGCAGGATTAGGTAGCATTCACCAAGAATTGTTGAGTAGTTGCTGAAGCTAAAGTGGCCCGATTACGGATAACCAGAAGCCCACTCACTCTGTTGGGAGCAAGATACATTGGAGACACTACTTGTTGTTTAGCTAGGGTTTCGAAGAACCCTAGCATCTGTATTTATTGCATCACAAAATAAGTTCTTTTGAACAAACAGATTGTAACAAAGGAGTTTCTCAGCTCCTCCCCCCATTTATTGAATAAAATCATATTTTGTGCAATCTCTTGTTCATTGATTTATTTTACTTTCATATTTGTTTTTAGTGTCGTATTTTTGCTTCACGGAGACATCGCACGAGATAAGCTTTAGGTCAAGACTATGCAGAAAGCTCAGACTTCTTAAATGAACCTAAAGGCAGGTGTTTTGCAGATATTATATAATCAGGCAATGGAAGACAGTTTTTTAATTTGATGAAGGTTCATTAAAATAAGAAGAGAGGCTTTCATTTGAACGAGCCAGGCTTAATTAGTACGAATCAATTATTTAGAAGGCATATATCAGTACAAATAGCTCAATTAGGTTGACCAATATCTTTGGAGCACTGGAAAACTTCAAATCATTGGCAAGAGAAATATGAATACTATATGCTGGAATGTGGAATGTGCATCATATATTGATAAAAAGCATATACTTTGCATAAACATTATATGTTTCTTCAGGTACTAAAATTGCAAGTTATAGATTAAAGATGTTTTTTTTTTTTTTGAAAAAAGAAACCTCTATAAACCTTAGCCCTCTAGGTTATAGATTAAAGATGTTACTAGAGTGGTCCAAAGATCACTTTTAAGTAAATGTGGCACTTTTTGTTGAAAGTAAGATTGAAAATGTTACTAGAGTGGTCCAAATATCACTTCAATTAAAGGTGGAACATTTTGTTCAAAGTGTAGTCTGACTTATGGCTAAGGCTGACATTCTATGATTTAATCTTGTATAGGCCTACAGGCAATCATTGTACAAATGTATTTAATTTATTGTATTATTTTATTATAAAAATTCTATGGGCTGCGGTTAACCATAAACCCACCTTATAACTTGTAATTAACCTAAAGCCTTCTTGTTATGTTGGCTTAGGTTGAACTATTTTATGTAATTGGGGTTTTGGTATTGGTATAAATACCCTCCCAACTCCATCCATTGTATTGGAGTGTTGTAATCCCTATCCACAAGTAATACAATGATTTTTTATGGTGCCTAAGAGCACCCATCAATTTTTGTGTCCCTTTACTTCCCTTTCGTCCTTTTATGCTTTCCATATAAGACTTGCGTGGATGGAATGCTTCTGTTCGTTTCTGCAAATAGGTGTGAATTCCAACATGGATCAAAGCAGGTACGTAGCGACATTGCTTGGTCACACAGAAAGTTATTTTGGAGCTTCTACTCCTCCTTCCTATTTTTAGGGCAAATTACTTCTCAAAGCTTCATAAGTGTCTTCGACATTGGAGGCAAAGAGGAGAATTTATTCTACTTTTCTTCATTTGTTTTTTCGAAAATCTTGGAGAATTTGTGCCTACTTCATGTTTTGCCTCATTGTCATTGAAGTTCTTTAGACTCCATGTATGTAAATTCGAATCTAGTTTGGCATCATCTTTCTTAACCTTCACAAGGGAGCCACGACACTCTAGTTGAAAGAAAGGGGGGAAAATGGTGCCATTCGAAATTTAAATTCAAAAATGCTGCACACACCATTTTTTTCAATTTTTTGCGCTTTTTTGGCTAAACATGATGTCCTCTTCCAAGGAATGGGCGCACGTTGGTGTCAGTTTCAAAGAAGCACCAAGACAAACAAGCAGACGTTGTTTAGGATTATATGTGCTCTAGATCGTGGGTTCAAATCCACCTTGGTCATTTTTGCAAGCTTTTTGCAAGTTGAAGCAAAGGATAAAAGAAAGAATTGTTGGATCGCTTGCACCTTGGAAGCAAGGTGAGTTGGATAGATGAACGGGGGTTTGAGCACTAACACAAGAAGGTTCCATGTTGAAACCACATGGGCTTCCTTTTTTTGTCAATGCGATCGCAATGAGCAGTTCGTGTAGCATCACCTACAGAAGCATCAATGAACACATCATTACAACGATCTCTAGCTGATTGGCTATGTTAAGCATGCAAAGGCACTGGTGGACAATTGGTCGTGAGTTTGATTCTCTCCATCTAACAAGGCTTTTAAAAGGCATTTTGTTTTAGCGCTACAATAGTCCTCCATGGCATCTAGTGTTAAATGAAACAAGCACTTCGATGAACACATTGCTGCCTTGGCTAGTGCAAGGCGCTTAGGCCATGTGAGATTCAGGTTTGAACCCCATCCAGTGGATTTTTGGTATATTCTTAAAGCACTGAAACTTCAGCCAACATGGCCTCTTACAACACCACAAATTACATTTTTTTTGTTTATTTAAAAATCTTTCACCAATCAAATGGAGGTAAGTGTCGCAATCACAAACAAGTCAACAATTCGAAGGTGTTGAGGTGGCAAAATATTAATGGAGAACACCAACAAATCAAAGAACGCCAAGTGGCAGCTTGCGATTGGTTACTGCATATCTAAGGCTTGAGGCTTTAGTTTTTGCATTTTTGAGGCCCATAAGGGCAAAACTTTCGAAGGCCATAACTTCTGCATACAAAATCGTTTTGAGCCCATTTTTTTCAAACTGCACGATTTTTCAAGCTCTTCACATTGCTATCATTAGTTCAAGGACCTATTACAATGGTCAGGACCGAATTGTGTAAGATAAATCCTCAAGCCTATGTTACTTGCCTCAATGAGCAAAATTATAGCATATGGTCAACTCAAATAACCGGTTTACTACACAGTAAGAACCTGTGGTGCATCTTTCAAGAGGAGCAAGCAGCAGCCCTTGATGAAAGAACATAAGCAAGAAGAAGCTCTTGGCCTATATTCCTTATTGATTGAACCAGAATTGCTTTCCCATATCAAGGAAGAGAACAAACCTATCAAGGTATGGTCGAAATTGCATGAGTTATTTGGGAAAGTAAATATAACTAAAGTAAGTCACTTGAACTTAGAGCTTTCCTCTCCCAAATTGACCAAGTTTTATAATGTTAACGACTATATCACAAGATTTAAGGCATTAAGAATAAATATTGCATCTTTTGGAGGCAAAAAGAAAAATGATGCAAACTGTGTGAAAATTGTCCTTTACAATCTCTCTCTGTTTTTGATGTTGAACCTCATGGTTCATTTGATTCGTTCTTGGAAACAGAAAAAACTCTCTTGATGAGCTTTTTTCTCTCCTGGTTCATTTTCAGGTAGCAATGAGAAATTTTGGCAAATACTTCACAAGTACAACCTCATGCAAAGGAATTCGAACCTAGAGAGACTAAGACTTAGGGGCCCAAGGGTCAGGCTAAATTTTCTAAGAAGTCAAATCCCATTTGCGGATATTGCAAGAAAGACATCCAACCAAAAATTGCTTGCTGAAATTGCAAAGGATTGAAGTTGAGTTCCTGGAGATGGGTGGTCCTCTTCCATATGATGAGCGGGATTCAGAAGGATCTTCCTCAACTATAGAGGCCCACTAGAGCATCCATTATAGGGGGGGAAGCTATTATTTTCACTAATGTCTTCTCTCCTTATTGTTTCTACTAGGCTTTCTTTGTAAATCGAGGATCCCTCATTTTCTGCAATATGTGAGAGTCAAAAATGCTATTCAAATCATTCTGTCAACACTCGGACTTGTCTTGGACTCAACAAGCCCACTTTTGTGACCCAGACATCGGCATGGGGAAAAACACAGTAATGACTTGAAAAAACAAGAAAAAAATAAATATAGTAGATTTTATAGAAAGAGACTTGAGAAGGGTCAAAATGACTCAACTGGGGTCACTTGGTTCGCCGACTTGCTACTGCTCACAGACTCAAGAAGAGTTTCAACACCGTGATTCAAATGACAGGTCTCAAAGCAAGGATAGCCTGCATATTCAATAATTTAAAGCCACATGAAAGACCAATGGCATTTATCATTTCTGCATGTATGAAGAGGCTTCAACACAAGATACTTGGGAATTTAGACTAATCCAAAGATTGTAAAGTTAATCCCCAAGGGCTGTAATAGAGACAAGAAATGAGAATAGTGCCCTATTATCCTTCTGAATATTGCATAAAGTTATTGTATCTGTTAACCACAAGACCAGAGCGTGTAGTGGTAGGACTACACAGGTTGACAAGGTAGCAAACAGGGCAAAAGAAACTTTGGTTAACAATTCATTTTGAGGCAGTCTATGATAAATTGAGTGAGATTTTAAGCTTAATACATCTGTGGGTGAATCTTTAGGATACATCATGCATGGGGATTTAGGTTTGACTTTTCAAGATATAATTTATGTCCACACATGAGTAAGGTTTGTATATGAAATATACTTTTCAAACCTACTCAGGTGAAGTGACTTGCTAAAAATCGGCCTTTGTCACACTAAGATACTAGATTTAAATTTAAAAACAGGAAACAAAAAAGGAAACAAACACTAAGATACTAGATTTGTATAGAAGGTCCAATTGACGTTTTAGCAACAGTGTAGGGTTTCATCAAATGGCATAAGCTTAACTGGTTAAATACCTCAACTTTCAAGGAGGATACCAAGATTCAAATCTTGCCAAGCAATACATGCATAATAGCCGAGTTGTTGCAATACCATTATATGGTCACAATGTAATACGAGTGGGGCCCATTTCAATACCATGTAACCAATTAAAAAAAACAGCATAAGGTTTCTACATGCAGCAACATTAATCAATGAGCCTCTTTGATGCAATGAATTAAGGTTTCCATGATAAGCTGAACTTATAGTCATTCTCCCTATTGAGATTTAAGGGATGTTTTTCAATCTCCAATACCTCCCTTACCTTTCTCTTAATCCCATAGAGGTACAGCCTGAGTTGCCTAACGGTGGAGATTTTCAAACTCTAATTAGAGGTCCAAGGTTCAAATACTGCAGGGGGTAGGGTTGTAACCATGATTCAGTAACAGGAGTATGGTTGGGGATAACCATATATTGGGTAAACAATAACCATCTCACATGGCCTATGGCCTCGCAGACATTAAAAACTACTTTACCCTTTTACCCTTTTTTAATCTTCTTTTGTTAACAACTTGGCTTCCTCTAGACATATATGGTATCCTGTCTTAAAAGAATGTTCTGCTAATGCTGATTTAGCAAATTTCTTATATTGTATAGCTGCATGGTGCTCCTTCAACCTGCTTTTTGTGGATCTTCCAGTTTCACTAATGTATGGCGCTCTACATGAGTAGAGACTTATATAGAAACCCTTGTAAAACTTAGGATCTGCCCTATCTTTTGCCCTGTTTAGCATTCCTCTCAGGGTTAGGAGCTCTGAATGCCATATCCAAATTGTGTTTCTTTGAAATCTCTGCTAATATTTCAGAAATTCCTTGGATTCCTGGTAAAATAACTGTGATGTTTACTGACTCTTTATATATCTTTTTATTTGCTGTTCCACCCTTCTAACTGCCTTGTGGATTTGATTTTCTGTGTATCCATTAACTCTTCACCGAAGGCATTAGCACAAAGTTCAGATGTCAAATACCTCTCTCAACCAACACCTATCCAAAAGAGGTACTCTTTCCCTCACTCTTTCTTCTTGTTACCAATGCATAGTATCATCTACTATAGGTTCCCTGTGCAGAAACAAATCAAGAAAATCTGTTTAGGGCCGCCAAAGAATTCAATTCACCAATGACTCAGATCTCTTGTAAGTTAACATATCACTGTTTGACAGGCACCTGGGAGAGGCAAGAAGTATTTTGTGGTGCATAAGTGCAAAATGAAACGGTAATGGAGGCAATAATTTTACATGAAGTATGCAGAAGTAGGCTATTGCAGAGATTAGACACAAAATCCAATAGCACTACCACAAGAATATCCCATCCATAGGTAAGCTCATAAGGGTGCCACAAATTTTATCATTTTCTCATATTTACATTTTCAATGGTGATTACGTAGCAACTCTTATTCTTACAAGCGGTGTTACCAAATTCAATGAATTTATAAAATATGTTCAAACTTTGGCAAATTTCTACCTTACATGAAAAAATTTAATATATATATATATGTCCTCATGGCAATTTTTAAACCTCATTTTTTCAATGATGATGTTTTTTTTCCAATTTTTATCCTGGTCAAACTTGGACTCCAGTTTGATAACTTAGCTTACAAGTATGAGAGAATCCTTACAATTACCCAGTCACATCAAGAATATTTACTCCGACTAAAGAAAATAAATGCTATGAGCTGGTTTATTGAAGCAGTCAAGCCTTGGCGTTGAAAAGCTGAAATGTTAGAGCAATTATTGGCAATGCAGTTTGACAAACTTTAATCAATGAACATATTTTGTAAATGGAAGTTGCAAGGCTTCTGCCATAGGTAAATCTGAGATGAATCATATTTGGAGATTCTGAATTAACAATGGCTTTCTTGGATGTTATTAAGGTGAATGGTGGGTTATGTTAGAGACAAAGTATCTGTAAATGGAATGAATTATGGACTCATTCTATAAGCCTGGTCATTATTAAAGATCTAAAAATTTTGCAGTCTATAATTTAATAAGAATCTCTTCAAAATTTCTGCATGAAAGGTATAAGGCCACATATATGGAGCAAGCTAACATAACTAACACTCACAATAAGTTTAACACAGCCCTTCAAAACTTCTATAAGCCTGGTTATTATTAAAGATCTAAAAATTTTGCAGTCTATAATTCAATAAGAATATTTTCAAAAATTCTGCATGAAAGGTATAAGCCCACATATATCAAACACACTAACATAACTAACGCTGACAATGAGTTTAACACAGCCCTTCATAACTTCAAGCATAGGTGAGACAGACTGACTACACAAATAGTAAATGGATCTTTTGCTATGATTGCAATGCAAACTTAAATTTACATAGAGAAGCCAAAATCGAGCTAGGTGGCTATGGATCAGGAATATTGAATGAGAAGGACTCACATTATGTAGACCATAGTTGAAAAAATTGTCGGTCTATAGTGAGAACTTGCAAAAAATCACGAGGTTTCGCCCAACCAAGTTAATCACTGAATTACACTCAAGAGAAAACTCACAAAAGTTCACCAAAACTCAACCAAATTTGTTGAGAAATGTAGCTCGGACAGAAACTTCTTGCACAGGCTTCAATATGAACGTGCTAGAAGTGGTTCGAGACATTTCTAATTCTATTTTGAAATTCACTTAAGTGATTTTCTATTTTTAAGTTCACTTAAGTGATTCTATTTTGAAATTCACTTAAGTGATTTTTTATTTTTAAGTTCACTTAAGTGATTCTATTTTGTAATTCACTTAAGTGATTCTATTTTGAAATTCACTTAAGTGATTTTTTATTTTTAACCTTACATCTCAAGATGAGATGAGATCTAATCTTAGGGTTAGAGAGATTAGGGTTACCTTTTCAAGGATAAAAGGAGAAGATCAAGAGTGTTTTAGATACACAGAAAAAGAAGAGAAGGAGAACAGATTGCAAAAGGAAAACTACAAGCTTAGGAGGAAAAAAACAGTGAAATTGTTGGCTAGAAAATCAGCAAGAGAGGAGAAGTGTTCTGCTGTAGCTGTAGCCTTTTCATTTGTAATATTTCAGGTTCAGAAATATATTTAACTTCTGCTGTTCACGCTGTTTATTTTTCCAGCCATCTGTGTGACTGTTGCATGTTTGAATAAATTATTCTCAGATCTGATTTATTTTAAAATAAAATAGGACATCAGTTATCTAGGGCTCGAAAATTTTGCATGGTATCAAAGCTAGGTTTTGTGATTGAGATCCTCAAGGGTTTACAGCAGTAGATCACTGCTGAATATTTAAAAAAAAAAACAGCAGTAGATCACTGCTGAATATTTAAAAAAAAAAACAGCAGTTAGAGGGTTTCATAATTTTTTTTTTGGCTTAAAGGACTAAGCTTATTTGCAGGACTGTTTTTTTTTTGAGTCATTCATATCAGATCTGAAATTTTGTACAACAGATCTCAGAAATGGCAGCAGCTAGCCTCGGATTTGAGGATAGATTGGAAGGTGCCTCAAATTTCTTGCCCTAGAAAGTTAGGGTAATGTTCTTATTGGAAGAGAATGATCTTTGGGATATTGTCAAGGATGATGTGACTTTGCCTACAGATCCACAACAATTGGCAGCTCACAAAAAGAAGGAAGTGAAGGCCAAGCGGATGATCTTGGATGCAGTGAAAGATCACCTGATTCCTCACATATCCGCGAAGACTAAGGCAAAGGAGATGTTCGATGCCCTGTTTAGCCTCTACCAAAGCGAGAACATAAACAGGAAGATGATATTGCGGAACAAACTCAAATCTATGGAGATGACCAGATCTGACACCGTTACCAGTTACTTGATGAAGATCACGCAGATTCGTGATCAATTGGCAGCAGTTGGGGAGACGGTTGAAGACACAAAGTTGGTGAACGTGGCACTTAATGGTTTCTCAGCTTCATGGGAACCATTTGTCAAAGGCATTTGTGCTCGTGAGAACCTTCCCAAATTTGAGAAACCGTGGGATGATTTCATCCAGGAGGAGACTCGGATGGAGTCAAAGGCCAGCAAGAAAGTTGGTGACGATAACCTAGCTCTTTTTGGGCAAACCAAGAAGGGCAAAGGTAAAGGACCCAACAAGGGTAAGGTAAAAAATGAGGAGTCAACCTCACAGTCAGGGAAGAAGAACTTGAGCAAGATCAAGTGCTTCATTTGTCATAAGCACGGCCATTATGCATCACAGTGTCCAGACAAGAATGGCAAAGGGAAGCAGCAGCAAATGCAGGTAGCAACCTCTGCAAAAACTCAGATGAGTGAGTTTGCTGCCAAATTTGAGAAGGATTTCTCATTGGTCTCTTGCCTTTCTACCAGCACGGTTCCAAGAAATGCTTGGTATGTGGATAGTGGGGCATCTCGGCACATGACATCAGCCCGACAATGTTTTATCAATCTACAAGAGCAAGACTCGAGGGTTCAAGGTTGAGCTTGGTGATGATACCAAATATCCAGTTGTAGGAATTGGTACCATTCTTTTTCGACTCCATTCAAGGAACTCTTTAGACTTTGATGATGTTTTGTTTGTTCCAGGTCTCAGGAAGAACTAGCTTTTAGTTTCGGTTATGGAGGATAAGGGTTATGCAGTGGAGTTCAAGAACCAGCATGTCCTTATTAGACCAAAAGAATCTATCCCGAAAAGAGCACAAGTGATAGGGGTTAGAGAAGGCAGTCTATACAGGTTGCAGGGTGAACCTGCCCTAGTTCATAGCAGTAATAACTTGTGTGAGTTGTGGCACAAGAGGATGGGACACCTGCATCATAGAGCATTGCCTATTCTGAGGGAGATAGTAACAAATCTTCCAGAGTTCAGCATTGAGCAACGGGGAGTATGCAGAGGGTGCACGCTTGGCAAGCATGCCAAGACTGTTTTCCCAAATAGCGAGCATAGGTCTAAGAAGATACTAGATCTAGTACATTTGGATGTTTGTGGACTAATGTCAGTAGCATCAATTTCAGGTAGCATGTACTATGTTTCCATTATTGATGATTTCTCTCGCAAGACATGGATCTACTTCTTAAAGACCAAGGATGAAGTCTTTAGCAAGTTTCAAGAGTTCAAAGCTCTAGTCGAGAACCAGAAAAAGAAGAAGATCAAGGTCTTGAGATCAGACAATGGGGGTGAATATACCTCCAAGGAGTTCGATGGTTTCTGCAAGCAAGCAAGAATCAAGGAGTTGACTGTTCCATACAACCCACAGCAGAATGGGGTTGCAGAGAGAAAGAATCGATCCATCATAGGGGCTGCTAGGGCCATGATTCATGACCAAGGCTTGTCGATGTTGCTTTGGGCAGAAGCATGCAACACAGCAGTCTACATCCAGAACAAGTGTCCTCACAGGATCTTGGAGGACAAGACACCAAAGGAGACATTCACTAGTGTGAAACCAGAGGTAAGTCATTTCCGCATCTTTGGATGTCTAGTTTATATCCATGTTCCAGTAGAGAAGAGGACCAAGTTGGAGCCCTCCAGTAGGAAGAGTTTATTTGTAGGATACAGTGAGACTTCAAAAGCTTACGGAGGTTTATATTCCAAAGAAGAGGAAGACAGTAGTGAGAAGGGATGTAAAGTTTGAGGAGGACGTTGCATCCAGGAAGTCCCATGCGCTATTCCAGTGATAGAGAATGAGGAGCAAGAAGCTCCTAAGGTTGAGCCAGCGTCACCAAAGACACCAGTGGTTTCCAATTCAGAACAACAACCTTCACGTGAGGAGGTGGAGACATTAGCCCCTTCGAGTTCTATCAGGATACCTCAATGGCTTACACAGACATTGAGGGATGCTGAGGAGTATGTTGAGGCTCCTAGCAGCATGATTAGGGAGAGCAAACCTCCAAGGAAGTTTTCAAGCTACTTGGCATTGATGAGTAACATCATAAATTCAAAGCCTAACAGTTTTCAGGAGGCAACAGACCAGCAGGTTTGGCGAGATGCCATGGTGGAGTTGTACACCTCCATCATGAAGAATGATGTTTGGGACATAGTGCCAAGATCGGAGGGGAAGTCAGTTGTGAGTTCCAAGTGGCTCTACAAAATTAAGCATGTTGCAGATGGCAGCATCGAGAAGTTCAAGGCAAGGTTTGTGGCGAGAGGTTTCTCCCAGAAAGAGGAAGTGGACTATGAGGAGACTTTTGTTCCAATTGCCAAATACACTTCCATTAGAGTAGTTATGTCTTTAGCTTCATCTATGGGATGGCGGATTCATCAAATGGATGTGAAGACAACTTTCCTTAATGGGATCATTGAGGAAGAAGTGTACATAGAGCAACCTCAGGGCTTTGAGGTAAATGGGAAGGAGTCCCATGTTTGTAGGCTGAAGAAAGCCTTATATGGACTCAAACAGGCACCGAGAGCATGGTATTCCAGGATAGATGGATACTTGCAAAGTGTGGGCTTCACCAAAAGTGATGCAGATCCTAATCTATATTACAGATTTTTTGGATTGATCTACTTATTTTGGTGCTATATGTAGATGACTTGTTTCTTACAGGTGCAGAGAAGCTCATTGCAGGGTGCAAAGCAGATATGGCAGTTGAGTTTGAGATGAAGGACATTGGCATGATGCATTACTTCTTGGGTTTGGAGGTTTGGCGAGAGACCAAAGGAGATATTCCTTGGGCAGGGTAAGTATGCAGTTGAGATCCTGAAGAGGTTTCGGATGGAGGACTGCAAACCTATGGCCACACCCATGATCACTAATCTGAAGAAGGTGATAGCTTCAGATTCATAATTGGACCCTACGTTGTACAGGCAACTGATAGGATCCTTGATGTATTTGGTCAACACTCGACCAGATGTATGTTTTGCAATGAACACCTTGAGTCAGTTCATGGTGGAGCCAAGGCAAGAGCATTGGGTAGCAGCAAAACATGTGCTCAGATACTTAAGGGGCACGGTGGAGTATGGTCTAAGATATCTTGGAGATGGTGAAGTGAGGTTGCAAGGGTATACAAACTCAGATTGGGCAGGCAATGTAGCAGACAGGAAGAGCACCTCAGGGTGTTGCTTTAGCTTGGGATCGGGCATGATATCCTAGTTCAGCAAGAAGCAGACTTCTGTGGCACTTAGCTCAACAGAGGCCGAATACATGGCAACCATTATTTCTATTTGTGAGGCCATCCGCTTCGCAAGTTGCTTACGTATTGATTGATCAGGAATTGGATCCCACAGTGATATATTGTGATAATCAAAGTTGTATCAAACTCTCTGAGAATCCAATATTTCATGACAAGTCCAAACACATAGAAATCAAATATCACTTCATACGAGACAGAATTCAGAAGGGAGCCATAAATCTCCAGTATATTCCCACAGATCAACGGGTAGTTGATATTTTGACCAAGCCCTTAGTGAAAGGGAAGTTTGAAGCATTCAAAGACAAACTTGGATTAGTGCAAAATTCCTTCCTCGCTAAGAGGGAGTGTTAAGAAATGTAGCTCGGACAGGAACTTCTTGCATAGGCTTCAATATGAATGTGCTAGAAGTGGTTCGAGACATTTCTAATTCTATTTTGAAATTTATTTAAGTGATTTTCTATTTTTAAGTTCACTTTGTTGGAAATATGTTGAATATTTTCCACGTTATTTTGGTGGGGTTAACACTAAAAGATACTAAACGCTGTGTATGATATAGTCATCGGGGTTCGGGGCCGGGCCAAACCCCGAACAAGGGTTCGGGGGCGGTAGCCCTTTGAAAAGCAGGGGTCAGAGGGTGGCAGCCCTCGACCAAATTTTTAGGGTTTTTTAAGTTATATTTAGACCCATATGGGCTTTTAGGGTTACTATATTTGAACCCTTGCTTTTTCGCCCATGATATTGTAAAATCCATGCATGTGCCTTTGTTATATATATCGCACTTGCATTAGGGTTTGGATAGAGACAGAAGGAGAATATTATTGTATTGAAGACAGTCAAGTTAATGCAAGCTTGTTTTCCCGGTTTAAGGTTTCCAGGGTAAAATATTGTGTAATGTGTGAATCTACGATCTTCTTCTTTTGATTTTGTTATTACTGTTTTTCTGTTTTAGTTTATCGGGGTTCTTTATTTCTCTTCATTTGGTATCAAAGCTAGGTTTTAGCTTTGTTCAAGGAGTAAGGGTTTCAACCCTATGATAAATTAATTCTTGAGTGGAAGTCGTACGCGAAAGGATCCAGGCAAAGGAGAAAGATGAGAAGCACACGAATAAAGATTGAAAAATTTAATGGACAGACTTTTGAGTTATGGAAATTTAAGATGGAGGATCTGTTGGTTGATAGAGATCAGTGGATTGCGGTCTCAGGAACAAAACCAACATCGATGACAGATGAGGATTGACTAAAAATCGATAGGAAGGTAAGGAGCTCTATCAAATTGTGCTTATCTGATTCGGTATTGTTGAATGTATCTACAAAGACCACGACAAAGTTGTTATGGGAGAAGTTGGGAACATTGTATCGGACAAAGTCACTGGTAAATAAACTCTTTCTTCGAAAGAAGTTGTATTCGCTTCGGATGAATGATGGTGACTCCGTGGTTGAACATCTGAATGCTTTTAACACTGTGATAAGTCAATTAACCTCTGTAGAAGTAAAAATGGATGAAGAGGAAAAATGTATTACTTTACTTTGTTCATTACCTGATTCATGGGATAACCTTGTTATGGCTATCACCAATACTACATCTACATTGAAAGTAGAGAATATAGTAGGAACTTTGATGTCTAAGATGAGACGAAAATCTTCTGAGGATTATCGTCAAAAGGAAGCCTTGATTGTGAGAGGTTGTTCTCAAGAAAGAAGCAAAAAGAAATCAAGAGAAAAAAAATCAAAATCTAAGGTAAATTTGTTGCCATGGAAAAGAGAAAATGTTGGAACTGTGGTAAAGCAGGGCATTATAAAAGAGACTATATATCTAAAAAGGCTGATAATAATCGATCATTTGATGAAGAAACTTTTATAGAAACTAAGACCACAAATGAAGATTCAGGGGACTTATTCTTAGTTGCAACATGCTCAAGTGAATGTGATGACTCATGGTTGATTGACTCGGGTGCTTCTTTTCATATGACTCCTCATAGGGAGGGGTTTTGTGAATATGAAAAGATAGATGGAGGTAAAGTCTTCTTTAGAGGCAATCTGACATATAAAATAATAGGTCGAGGAAGAGTCAAGTTGATGCTAAAAGATGGAAGAATTAAAACCCTTCCCGGTGTGTTGCATATTTCGGGTTTGGCAAGGAATCTGATATCTGTGAGTATAAGATGAATGATGCAGGTGTGAATGTGGTATTCAATAAGGATAACTACAAGATGGTTTGTGGATCCTTGGTGTTGGCGAGAGGAGTTCGCACAGGAACTTTGTTTAGACTTGAGGCTAGCACTGTAAGTATTAATTGCAATAACTCTTCAGTTGTACAAGAAAATAATACAATTGAAATGGCTCCGAGTATTCCTACAGCAAAGACAATGTTGTGGCATCAACGCATGGGGCATATTGGTGAGAAAGGACTTCGAACATTGAAAATGAAAGGTATGGCTGAAGGACTTTCTAATTGCCCATTAAATTTTGATTTTTGTGAGCACTGTGTTTTCGGGAAACAAACTAGAGTCAAGTTTCCAAGTAGTGCTACAAGATCTGAAGGAATTTTACATCTAGTTCACAGTGATGTGTTTGGACCGGCAAAAGTACCATCATTAGGTAAATCTATCTATTTTGTTACATTTATAGATGACTTCTCAAGAAAGACATGGGTATATTTTCTACGGAACAAATGTGGAGACAATAATATTGTAAATCTACAAGGGTTTGAGGATGCTGACTGGGTTGGAGATCTTGATAAGAGAAGATCCACGAGTTCTTATGTGTTCAAGCTTTTTGGAGGGGCGATAAGTTGGATGAGTAAAAAGCAATCAATTGTTGCTTTATCCACTACAAAAGCAGAGTACATTGCAACAACTCATGCCAGTAAAAAAACAGTGTGGCTACAAAGGTTGTGTTCAACAGTTGGCATTAAACAGAAGACTGTGAGAATTAACAGTGATAGTCAAAGTGCAATATTTCTAGCAAATAATCCTGGTTTTCATGATCGGTCAAAACATATTGATATAAAGTACCATTTTGTGAAAGAGATGGTTGAAGAGAACCGAGTGATATTGGAGAAAGTTGATACAGAGAAGAATACTATTGATTCGTTAACAAAGGTTGTACCTGCTCAAAAAATTTCTTGGTGTAGAAGATCTATGGGCATGGTTGCTCTTGATAGTTGACAATGGCATTTGTTAGCCCCTATGGAAAATATTCAACAAGTATGAGAATGTTGGAAATATGTTGAATATTTTCCATGTTATTCTGGTGGGGTTAACACTAAAAGGTACTGGACGCTATGTACGATATACTCGCCGGGTTAACACTAAAAGGTACTAGAAAATTTTAGGGTTTTTAAAGTTATATTTAGACCCATATGGGCTTTTAGGGTTACTATATTTGAACCCTTGCTTTTTCACCCATGATATTGTAAAATCCGTGCATGTGCCTTTGTTATATATATCGCACTTGCATTAGGGTTTGGATAGAGACAGAAGGAGAATATTATTGTATTGGAGATGGTCAAGTTAATGCAATAATAAGATAATATTGTGTTGGTTTTCCCGGTTGAGGGTTTCCAGGGTAAATATTGTGTAATGTGTGAATCTACGATCTTCTTCTTTTGATTCTGTTATTACTGCTTTTCTGTTTTAGTTTATCAGGGCTCTTTATTTCTCTTCACACTTAAGTGATTCTATTTTGAAATTCACTTAAGTGATTCTATTTTGAAATTCACTTAAGTGATTTTCTATTTTTAAGTTCACTTAAGTGATTCTATTTTGTAATTCACTTAAGTGATTCTATTTTGAAATTCACTTAAATGATTTTTTTATTTTTAACCTTACATCTCAAGATGAGATGAGATCTAATCTTAGGGTTAAAGAGATTAGGGTTACCTTTTTCAAAGATAAAAGGAGCAGATCAAGAGTGTTTTAGATACACAAAAAAAGAAAAGAAGGAGAACAGATTGCAAAAGGAAAACTACAAGCTTAGGAGGAAAAGAACAGTGAAATTGCTGGCTAGAAAATCAGCAAGAGAGCAGAAGTGTTCTGCTGTAGCTGTAGTCTTTTCATTTGTAATATTTCAGGTTCATAAATATATTTAACTTTTGTTGTTCACGCTGTTTATTTTTCCAGCCATCTGTGTGACTGTTGCATGTTTGAATAAATTATTCTCAGATCTGATTTATTTTAAAATAAAATAGGACAGCAGTTATCTAGGGCTGGAAAATTTTGCAAAATTTGAGCCAAAATTGGTTTGGGCAAACTTTTACCAAGTTTTGGTCAAGTTTTGACAGGAACAGTAGGAATAGTTCTTTCAAGTATTTTGTTATAAATTTAAATATATTTTGTTCATGGTCTTTTTGGCTGATATTTTGCCAAGTTTTTGCTATGTCTTTGAGTCTGAATCAAAATTTACCTTACTAAGTAAATGCCAAATCTAAGTTTTCCAACTATGATATAGACTAAGCCTTGTGCACTCAAGCTTTGAGATCTTGGGCAACAGGTGAGGGTCGAGGGAATTCCTAAAAAGCACATAGCTGTATTCAGTTTCTTTAAAGACTTTTACATATTAAAGGTTAAACCAGAGGATTTAAAATGTCTCTCAGACTCATAAGCCCAGAAAGCAATTTTGATTTAGTATCAGTCAAGAGTCCACAATAATTTATATAGGCCAGTTCAATGGAAAGATACCATATTTGACAGTCCCTGTACATAATACACATGGTTCTTATGGTCTTATTGAGTAATTGTCCTTGCTTTTATCTGGAAGGTCACAACTAAATTAACCTTCAGAAAGTTTTTTGGAATGAATTTCCTACTCACATTTGAACTCAGATTCTAATCGTTTATATTTGAGACTTGAATGCTCGCCTTGTTACCCAGCTAGTAAGGGAAATCATTATGATTCCCTGGTCATCTTTACGTACAATGTATTCATCTATAATAAGACATAAAAGGGCAACAGTTGAAACCTAGACAATTCTAGTACAGAGCAAAAGGGGAACTGCTCCCCTTTTTCCATACAAAGGTTTCGGCATCCCCCAAAAAGGGAACTAGATGGAACATATGTTTCAACAAACCCTAACAAGAATCCCCATGGAAATCACATCTGTAGTCAAATATTCCAAAGTCACTAACAATGCAGAACAGGGCAAATTGCATAAAGCAATTCCACGGAATGAATGCACTCACCAACACCATGGCCACAGAAGTTGCAAATATTGTTTGGCTTATACAATGGGGCATTGACCAATAGATGAACTACAATGGTCTTAAACCTGCCGCTGCCTCTGCATATACTGGTAGACTTTGCTGCAACTATGCCAATAGTAAAATGTATACTCCCCTTACAAGTTGGCATATGATTTACTATTAATTATCACCAAATTAGGCTAACACAATATCTCATTATACATCAGCTAGGGAGAAAAGGAATACCCAACTGTCAGAAAAAAGCCCATAATTATCGAATGGGAAAAAACTAAAAAGGAATACCCAACTGTCAGAAAAAGCCCATAATTATGGAATGGTATAGCTCAAGTAGTTAGATATGTGGACTTCTAAGAGGATGATTAAAGGGTTGTTGTTTTGATATTATTATATGGTTATGGTTAGTTGAAATATTAATTAAAGTCATTTCAATCTCGAATAACAAAATAAAATATTATCCATAACAACAATATAACTCTAACTGAAATCATTTCAAGATCCATAATTTATTTTGGGGACAGTATAGCATCTGATTGACTGGAGTCTATATCTATATTTGATATTTTAAAATTGAGCAAACCTTCAGTATCATGTAATACTTTACTTTCTCTGTGAGAGAAAATTAGTCCATATGGGCCTTGGATAAAATGAAGCCAGATTTCAGAGAGCATATAGATAGATAGAGGGAAGCACTTTTAAACAAGCATCTTTATTCACGAATTTTAAGAAACACACAGTTAGTGACTGGAGTCTATATCTATATTTGATGTTTTAAAATTGAGCAAACCTTCAATATCGTGTAATCCTTTACTTTCTCTGTGAGAGAAAATTAGTTCATATGGGCCTTGGATAAAATGAAGCCAGATTTCAGAGAGCATATAGATAGATAGAGGGGAGTACTTTTAAACAATCATCTTTTTTTTTATTGAGTAAATACTTTTTATACATATACATATCTTCTGAGGGGATTGAACCCAGGTCACATCACTCATAATGCAAGTGGCGTTCTTAAACAAGCATTTTAATGTGGGTATTCACGAATTTTAAAAAACACACTTAGTTTTCATAATATAACATCTGCTTGAATGTAGTTTGTATTTGATGTTTAAAGTATATGTTTTCACTTTGATAAGGACAACCTATTATTTAGGTAGGACAATGTAGTAGTTAGGGTATTGATTTTTTTTTCCGAAGGTTTAAAGTTCAAATCATGCTGTATCCAGACAGGGATAAGTTGAATACCAGACAGAGATAGTCTGGATGGTGTATCCAACCCAATAGTGTTACCTATTCCCCTGTATATTTAAAAAAATAAATTATTTGCTTTATCAGAGAATAAACTCATTTGGGCACCATAGTGGTATGATTTGGGTTTAGAAGACCCAAGTTTGAACTTCAAGCTGATTGGTCTCCTTTTCAAAAACACGTGCTTTGCTCTAAAACTTTACTCTGAAAAGGATGGTAGTGGCCAGGTGCTTGCACATGGGCTACCCTAATTCCATTCCAGAAAGATTGGGTTCCATTAAATATTTATCCATTGAGCTAAGAATTATAAAAATTCCTAAGAAAAAAAAACATATAAACCACAATACAAAGTAAAGTAGATTTTAATATTATGTTGTTGTAATTGTTTATCTATATTATTTTAAAGTATAATATACAACTTTATTTTTAAGAATCAAACCGTTAATATTATATATATATATATATATATATATATATATATATATATATATATGATTAAAAGTGGGTGTTGGGTGAGTGTTAGGAGGTTTAAAGTGGGTGTGGAGAGGATTTAAACATCAAATTTAGTTAGATTTTCAAAATACATAATATATTATTCGCATATTCCAGAACCAGCGAAAGTTGGGGACTTCTTTAAGAATCATACAATTTGGATAAAGGTTAACGGTAACGATGCATTTGGCTCTTACTAAATAGGGAAATTCCTAATTCTGAATGACTTATTGCACCGATAATTGACCGGATATGTTACGGGGGTTTCAAGCCGAGTTCATTTGAATTCAAGAAACTTACAAAAGCAGTCAGATCCTCGCTGTTCTGTACTGTCTCCTTCTGCTCCTGACCGTGCCCGTGCCCCTGACGATCCTGCATTGTAAAACATGATATAGCATATGTCAGAATTGCAAGAAAATTAACCCAAAATAAGGAGGAATATATACATTAAGATTACCATGAAAAATGGTTTCCTGGTGTTGGCACAGCACCGAATTGGGTATCTGCCGATTTGGAGAATATCGCAGAATATGGACCTGGTTGGGGTACAGACATTCGGATTTGTGATGTTCTACTCAATGCTATAAATAATATTGGCGATAATAAAATGTGTCAATAGTCATGTCATAAATGCTTTTCCCTCCCCTTACATTTTTAAAATAATAATAATAACGTTAATATTTTATAGGGACCATAACTTTTTAAAAAAACATTGCTTTATATATTTTTTAACTTGTTTATTTATATGTGTATTCGAGTGCATTTTCGTTTTTTGAATATTTTTCTTACAATTCTTAAAACTATATATAAGGTTGAGTAGTCTCTTTTTAGTTATGATTTTTTTGTAAGATCAGAGGTTAGACTTATTAATAGGTGATTAACACATGCAATGGTTTGAACCTTAGATCTCCCTAAAAACCAAACCAAATGGTTTCGCTGTTCCTAAAACTTTTTCAATCAATATTTTACTTGTTTACGGATTTATTTTATTGGTTATGTTGGGTTGAAAGAGACGCCATCAGTATTGTGTAGTAATTACATTATTATGTCCTAAAACTTTTTCAGTCAAAATTTTACTTGTTTACTAATTTAAACTCATTGTATTATTATGGTATTTGAATAATGTGATATTATTTTATGTGATTAAATTTAAAAATGATTTTTATTTTTGAAGCGAAAAATTTTAAATTATTTAAGTTCACGTAATTTGATAAAGTGTTTTAATGTTTAATTTTAAGTACAAATGTTTTGTTAAAAAGATTAGGTTAATATTTAATTTTAAATACAAAAATTTTATTAAGAGAATTAGATAGGATATTATAAATTATATATATAATGTTGTTTGAATATTTATTAGCAATAGTATTAGATTTCACTAAAAAAAAACAACCTTTTATACCCTAATATCTATTTAGAATTTTATTTTATAGCTTGACACCATGTCTAAACTAAGCACCTAAATGAGCTGACATGAATGTCTATATGTTCGTATTAAACGTGATGTTAATGCCTATGACAAAAAAAAAAATATATATATATATATATATATATATACCAAAAGAAAATGTGTATAAATCAAAATATTAATTGACTTTCTTATTTGACATCATAAAAAGACATGTGAAGTATTATGTAACTATTCCTTCAACATTATTTTCTTGTAATTATTTAAAAGAATTAATTTTATTTTTAGATTAAAAAATTTTAAATGTATTGTATATTATTTTATATACTTCAAAGTTTACTTTGGTTTGAAAAAGAAGTTTCGAGTTTGGGTTTTGGTTTTTTTAGCAAAGTTTAAAGTTCAAAGCGGAGAATAGATCTATTCAACTAAATGATTCTGCTTTTGCCCCAGCAAAATAGGGCTAGTGAATAATCAAGGAGGGACGTTTTTCGCAGGACTATCGAAACTGTCGAACTTGTTTTGGCCATATCTCACTCATTCGGACTCAGATTGAGTTGAAATTTTGAGGGTAGATACCTGAAAAACCCTAGAAAGTCTCCACAAATTTTCATATCATTTAGAGCAACATAGATCCTAGCGCATCCCTATGTGTGAACGAGATATTTGGCAAGCGGCTATGCAAGGATTTCATCTCGGTTGAGTGCAAGCAGCTCCAGAGGTTGGTTTTTAGGGCCTTTGGGCCCTAGCGGCCAATATTTTTGTGGTTTATGCTCAATATTTTAGCAGGAAATGTTGCAGGGGATCCAAGATGGGTTAGAAATTTGTCTTTCAACAGATCATACTGTGAACTTGAGTGACAACGGCTTCCAATTTGTTGCACAAAAGAAAAGTGAAAACCATACCTTTCCACGGCATCTAGGGCAAGGACTAAAGAGATCACAAAACAAGTTTCAAGCAGTTGATCAAAAAATAGCTCATATCTCAAGTGAATCTGGTGCTAAGGTGCACCCACAAAATAATTCTACTATGAAAACCCCTGTCAAGGGTAAGAATTTCGAAGACTCGTCCCAAAAATAAATTTTAGGGATGCCCTTAGTGGTGGACAGCCTCAGCCCAATGCTAATATCAATCTTCGGGCTTCCCATAAACCTATAAGAATGCCTAAGATTGTTCTCAGGAAAACAGAGTCAGGATTTCTTAAAGCAGCTGATGGAACTCCTATTGTTAAGCTTGATATGGGTAACATTTAGACTGGCATTGAAGATTTAGAAAAAAGAGGACTAATTTGTCGGTTCGTGGGTTTTCGTCCGAACTGCAAAAATCTGAAAAACTAAAGGTGAGTTACAAATCTTTATTTATCCAAATGGTTATTTTCTTGTTTTATTTTCTAATAATGAAGATAGAGAGAAAAAATTTCAAGGGGGTCCTTGGTTTTTTGGAAGGGCAGGGCTTTTCATGAAGCCCTAGCATACTAAATTTAAAGCCAAAGAAGAGATGCCTTCTATAGCTCCCGTGTGGGTTAGACTCTTTGGCCTCCCTATTGAATTTTGGAATCTTACTATTTTTTCTTCAATTAGAAACTCTTTAGGAACTTTTATGATGATTGTTGATTGTACTCAATATTTTGAACATATTATTTATGCTCGGATTTGTGTTTAAATGGATTTTGACAAACCCCTACCTAAAAAGATCACATTACAATTTGGGGAAGACACTTTGGAGCAAGTAGTGGACTATGAGAACATTCCTTTTTGTTGTAAAATATACCATGAATATGGTCATTTGGCTAGTGTTTGCCCAAATAAAATTCCTGATCAAAAGAAAGAAGATATAAATTCAACAAGTTTCCAAATACCTAAGAAGAAGAACACTAAAAAAAAACCAGTTATGAAGGATCAATCAAAGTCACCTGCTAATATTTTTGAAATCATTTCCACAAATGATGTTCCAAGTGAGGAAGAGGAAATAATGGAAACTAAAATCTTAGAAACACAATTTAAATATGAAGGGAAGAACTCAGAGACAAACCAAAAAATCAAAGGTTTTCAATAGAAAAATAAGGGAGAAAATTTACACAAGAAAAACAATCTTTCAAATGTCAAAACTTCAAATAATGTAGGTCCCAATATAGACTTCGTTGAACCATCTAGTAAAATTTTGGCTGTGTACGAGCATTCTTCAAGGTTAGAAGCCATCTCATATTCAATTGGAATAAGTCAAGAAATAGAGAAAAAAAATTGAAGATGGATTCTAATCAAAAAGCAGGTCGCAAGACCAATCAATATCATATGGTAAAAGAAGGTGAAAATATTGTAGAGGAAGGTAAGATTAATGTCCTTCCCAACTTTTTTAGCCCTGGTATTAATGAATATCATCACTTGGAATATTAGAGGACTCAAAGGGAGTCTTTCAAAACAAAATGAAATTAGAAGAATGATTCAAATAAATCATCCACATCTTGTTTTCCTTCAAGAAACAAAGATGTCAATGGAGGATATGGACTTGATTACCAGTAAAATTTGGCCAACTAGAGAAGTGATTTCCCTCAATTCCCAAGGGACTTCTGGTGGCATTGCTTGTATTTGGGATCCAAAAGAGGTAGTTATTCACCATATGGTTGGCAGTTGGGGTTTGTTGGCTATAGCTATTCAAAGTAGACATTCCAACTAGATTATGCTCTGCATTACTGTTTATGCTTCGACTTCTTTAGAGGAAAAAAGAAGACAATGGAAGGATATTACTCATATTATCTCTCATTTTCCTAAAGCTTGGATCTTGATCGAAGGAGATTTCAATATCATCCTCTCTCTGGATGAGAAAAGGGGGGAAATAGAAATTTGGACAAAAGCACTGACCTCATGAGCGAATATATTGTAAACCTCCATCTTGTGGATATCCAACCAGATAATGGCCTTATGACTTGGTCTAACGGAAGGCAAGGCTTAGCTTGTATAATGGAGAGATTGGATAGGTTTTTGCTCTCTGAAAATTTCTTAATCCATGGTCACATTCCTAAAGTGAAGACTCTTAATAATGTTGGTTCGGATCATTGGCCAGTCATGGTGGAAATGTGGAAAACCAATGTGAGTTTCTCTCCTTTTTTGTTTTCAATTAATGTGGCTTAAAGACATTTCCTTCAGACCTCGTGTGCAACAATGGTGGAAGGAAGGTAAACCTAGGCATGGGACTAAGATGTTTTGTTTTGCCAAAAGATTGCAATACATTCATCAAGACTTGGAACTGAAAAGAGTTTGGGGATGTTCATACTTGGGATGGCATGAACTCTATTGTTGTTGATTACTTTTCCAATCTTTTTGCTTCTACTCCTCTTGACTCAGCTTCACAACAAAATATTCTTCAAGCAATCCCTTCTCTTATCACTTTTGAGGAGAACTCTATTTTGATTGCTCTTGTTACTATCAATGAGCTTCAACAAGTAGTTTTTAAAATGCAAAAAGGGAAACCCTAGGTCCTGATGGTTTTCCCATTGAGTTCTACCAAGAGTTATGGGATATCCTTCATGTTGATTTATTAGAGGTGGTGGAATAAGCCAGGAAAGCTAAAGAAATTTTGAAGGTTATCAATAAAACTTATATTACTCTTGTTCCAAAAGCTCAAGAGGTTGATCATATCTCAGCTTTTAGACCTATTGCTTTATGTAATGTTCTCAAAATCATTACTAAAATCATGGCAGAAAGGTTGAAGCCTCTTTTGCATAATATTATTTCCCCAGATCAAGGGGGTTATGTGGAAGGACGTCAAATAGTAGATGAGATAGTTCTTGCTCGAGAAGCCATCCATTCCATGGATATGCAAAAATCTCCTTCCATGTTCATTCGGTTAGACTTATCCAAAGCTTATGACATAGTGGATTGGCACTTCCTTATCAAAGTTTTGAGGCAATTTGGTTTCTCTAAGGATTGGATGGATTGGATTATGGGATGTATCTCTTCAGTTTCCTACTTAGTTCTTATCAATGGCAGGCCTTCTCAATCATTCCCAGCTTTCAGAGGTATTAGGCAAGGTGACCCGCTATCCCCTTATTTATTCATCATTCTTGTTGAATGCTTAGGTAGGACTATAACCAAAAAGATGTAAAACAAAACCCGTGAGGGAGTTACCATTGCTCATGGAGCTAGACCTATCTCTCATCTTCAATTTGTGGATGACTCTACTCTTTTAGGTAAAGCTACAGTTATGGAAGCTTTTAATATTAAGCAAATCATTAGCTATTTTTTTAAGGCTACTGGGCAGTTGATCAATGAAGACAAATCTAAAGTTATTTTCTTTCAATGCTCTGCTAGACAGAAATCCATGGTCTTGGATAAATTAAGATATAATAAGATCTCCCTTCCAATCACTTATTTAGGTATTCCCATAAATATTCAAAGGCAGAAAAATAAATATTAGAATTGGTTGTTGGACAAAGTCAAAAAGAAAATTGGAAAGTGGACCAACAGGTGGCTTTCTTTTGGGGGTAGAATCACCTTGGTAAAATCAGTCCTTCAAGCTATTTCTATTTATGTTTCTTCCGTTTTGAATATCCCAAAGGTTGTTCTTCGAGAATTGGATCAAATCAGTCATTGTTTCCTTTGGAGTGGTACTAAGGAGAAAAGAAAATGGGCCTTGGTGAAATGGGATACTTGATGTCTTCCTAAGAGTAAAAGGGGGTCAGGATTTCGGTCTTATATTAATAACAACAAAGCTTTAGCTGCTAAATTATATTGGAGGATGTTGCATAACCCCAATGCTCTTTGGGCCAATGATCTTCGTGCTAAATATGCTGAGAACAAAAGTCCTGAAGACCTTGTTCGCTATTAACTTCCTACCAAAGGTTCTCCCATTTTAGCAGTTCTTAAGACTCGGTGAGGATTTGATAAAGAAAAAATTATTTTGGATCATTCATAATGGTCAACGATTAAATTTTTGGACAAATTCTTGGGATGGTCACACGCCTTTGATAACTCGGCTTCTCGATTGGAGGCCTTGGATGGAGGAGCTTCATCGAGCTAATTGGATAAAGGTGGCTAATTACTGTCGGTACCATACTGGTAATTCAAAGGTTGGTAGATATTGGATCCCTATTGAGGATTTACCTATTCAAATCCTAGAAAGGCAAAGATAAGTTATCCAAGGCATCCTTCATATGAGATCCCTCTCTTGGTCCCAAGAAAAAGATTGTTTTGGATGAAACAACACTACTAAGGGTGAGTATTCAGTTGCTCAAGGTTATTTGACCTTATGCCATAATAATCCCAACCATTCTTCTGACATCTTTTCTCGATTGTGGGCTCAAAAGCTATGGCCTAAGGTGAGGTTCTTTAATTGGCTTTTATTGCATCGTAGGGTGCTTACTGGTGAGCAACTTATGAAGCATGGTTTTTATGGCCCTTTTAGATGTGAAATGTGTGAAGAGAATGTGGAAACTCTCAGGCATATTTTTATTGAGTGTACTTTAGCCTCTAAGCTATGGAGGAGAATGGCCACTTTACTTGGCTTACAGTGGTCCAATTTTTTTACTTTTGAACAACTTTGGAGGGATTGGCTTGATCAAGAGGGTGTTGATCATTTTATTAGGCAGTTAGTTTGGATGGGTTCTACCATTCTTCTTTGGAATATTTGGAATGAAAGGAACAATTGAATTTTTAATCAAGATAGGAAGGATATTCACTATATTTGGCAAAAGACCATAGCCAACTTAGTTGAATCAGTCCATCAACTCCTTAATCACCCCCAAAACTCCCACCAAAGATGGGATCAAGTGATGCAAAGATTGAAGATTAAATCTTCTAAAGGCAACCAACTTAAATGGAATGTGAGTATTAGTAAGATGGATAGGACTAGAAATTGGCAACCTCCTCCTAAGGATTTTGGAAAAGTCAATACTGATGGAGCCTCTAGAGGGAACCCTAAAAAAGCCAGTGTGGGAGAAATTGGTAGACTTTCAGATGGCTCCCTAGTTTTTACTTTTGCTGAGAATTTGGGTATTCTTTGCAATAACCTTGTTGAGGGGTATGGTATCCTCAGAGGCCTTCAGGAGGCTACTAAGGTTGGATGGGAAAAGGTGTTAGTTGAGTTTGACTCTCAACTTATGATTAATCTCTTGAAGACTCCTTTTAAGAATCATAAGGTGGATTGGAGAATAAAAAGAATTATTGAGAAGATTCAATTAATCCAGATGGAATTTTTGAAAGTTGATTACAATCATGTGGTCAGAGATCAAAACAAGAGTGTTGATGCTTTAGCTAATTGGGCTTTGGACAAACGTGATCTTACTTGTTATGGCCACCCTCCTATATGGTGGGCATCTCAAATTAGGGAAGCTCTTCTTTCTATCATTTCTTTGGATGGCTCCAGTTCTGAAGGTACCTAGTTTCTTCTTGTTTTTTTTTTGCTTCTCTTTGGTTCATTCACTTTTTTTAGTTCCCTAGCTCATTCTATTCTTTATTTTGTTTCCTTTGTTGATTTTTGCGTTATTAGTCTTCTAGTCTAGATAGGTCATTGTTATGTTCATTTTTTATTTATTTATTTTTTAAGGTCGGTGGGTTCTTTTGTTTTGTTTTGTTTTTGTGTTCTTTGTGTTGTTTTTTGTTGTTCATGTGTTTTTGTTGTTTTGTGTTTTTTTTAATGTTTTTTGTTATTGTTCTTGTTCTTGGGTTTCTCTTTGTTTGTGTTAATTCGTGTTTTTATGTGTGAGTGTTTTCTATGTTTTTTTGTTTTTTTTTATTGTCTGTTGTTGGTTGTTTTTATTTTTTATTTTTTTTATTTTTTAGGTTTTGGTTCTGTTTATTTTTCATGTTTTTTTTGGGTTATGTCTTTGTAGTGTTCTGTTGTTTTTGTCTTGTTTGTGTTTTGTTATGTGGTTCTTGTGTTTTTCTATATGGTTTGTGTTGTGGTTTCTTTTATCTTATTGTGCATGTTTGGTTGTGCTTTTGTTTTTGACACACTCAAGGAACATGTTTTTTATTTTATTTTATTATTTTTGTTGTTATTTACTTATTTTTAAATTGGTTTTGTGTGTTTGTTTGCTCCTTGAGTATGTCAAAGGTGGTAGGCCAAGTCCGAATCCTGGGCATTTTTGGTGGAATGGATACCCCTGCCTCCTTGGGTCTTACCCGAAAGTGGCATCCCTTTTGGGATGTTTTCCAAAAAAAAAAGTTTACCTTGGTTTTTTTTATATATTTTTTATATTTTTAGTTATCTTCGTTGTTTTTGTTTAGATTATATTAAAAGTATGGATTAATATTTCAACGTCTAATATGCATTGTAGCCTAGCACCTACATCATGTAACCAAAGTTTCGAGTCATTGTCAACTCTATTACATAAGTGTTATATGTTCTACATTCATTGTCTCTGAATTGAAACTTTACCTTCTTTACATAGGATTGATTTTTATTGGGCCTTCTTTTGTTCCATTTTTTAGTCAATTGTTTTATTAAAGTATTATTGATAATCCAATTTCTTCTAATTTTATGGTTGAGGTCGTTATTTTTTATTTTATTTATTTTTTAATAAGCTATGTATGGTTTCTATTGGGGTCACTCTTATTAAAAAATAAAACATTACATTGTTCTCATAACATTTCCAGCAAGTTAATTAAAGCATATCTAACTTTGTCTTTGTATTGGGGATAATCTTCATTTACCCTTATATTAAAAATATTATTCATCTTCCTCAAACTGCTAAGTTTCCACAATCACCTCTTTTTATATTAAATGCCTTCAAAAATTTAAATTCTATCAAAATGAAATTAAACACCGTGAATGGCTAAAATATTTGTTGTTCAGCTTTTATATCCAAAAATATCTTGTCTATAACGACATCACATTTTCTTAATACTTTTTGTATGGTTCTTATTCATTCCCCTAATATTCCAAGATATTATTTTCATTGTTTTTTATTTTATTTTATTTGTGGGTTTAGTCCCACTTCTTGTTAACACTTATGATATTTGCTTTTGTTTTCCCATATCAATATCTCTTTGTGTTTCTTTTTCTCTTTGTTTTTGCCTCTTGGGTCTTCCTCTTTTTTTCATTCTCAACAATACTTTCACCTTCATCAATCTCTTCAATCTTCTCACACTGATCATAGTAAGACTTATCTTTAGGATTACCTTGTTTTGAAGGATCTAAAGTGCAAGGAATAACCTCAAAAACACACTTTTATTTATATTTCCCTGGAGACCCTAAAGTACCAGTATGCTCTTCTATAACAATTACCTTCTTATTTTACCCTAAAAATCCTAAATTGTTATTGGTTTCCTCCAACCTCATTTCTATATTATTTTGCTCTTGAAACGTTAAAGTGCAAGGGATAACATCTTCACCACTTTCACTTTTATTACTTAAAAGAGGATTCTATACTTCTTGAGAAAAATAAATATGATTTACCTGGATTAAACTTGACTTTTTTTGTTGTCTTTGTTTTGGTTTTAACTCCACATCTTTTGCACCTTTAATTCCTTCTAAACTTACCAATTTATATTGTCAATAAGATTTATTTGCCTCTTCTTTTGGAGTGGAATATCCTTGATCTGATCTAGCTTCTATTATTGAATGATTTCCTTGCTTCATATTGAAGTTTATCTCATGGCTAGAATTTTTTTTCTCTTTCTTTGTAGTTTTTACTTTGCAAACTCTTGCCATGTGTCAAATCTCAAAATAATTTTGGCAACAAAATGCAATATTTTCATAATCTTCTTGTTGATCCCATTCACTTGATTCAAATTTAATTTTAATGGATTGTGGTAGAGATTTTGAAATATCTATAGCAACACATATTCGAGTATATATAGCATGTTTTTGCTCCTTAGTTATTGACCCTTCCTTGATGAATTCCCCTAGGGTATTTCTAATATTTTTCAAAACGTCCTTATTTATAAGCTGATTTGAAAGTCCAAAAAGCCTAACCCACAGTAGAAGCTTCTTAATAGTTTTTGTCTCAGCTGAAAATTTTTCATTCCATGATCTCAAATAAAGTGCATCTCTTCCCATAAACCAAGGGCCACCAACCATTATTTTATCCCTATTTGAACTTGAAAATATGTTGAAGAAAAAACCTTTAGGAAGAAAAGTCACTGAATAATTTGAATTCAATCCCCACTTCCACTTGATCCAATTTTAAATCTCCAAAAATTGTGGCCATGATCTATGGAACTTACATATTAGCCCTCTACTTTTAAGAACCATTAAATCATGCTCAATCATCTCATCCTTGATACGTACTTTTGGTGTACCATCTTCTACTTAGATCAAACTTGCCATGTATTCGCTCTTTCACTTATCTCCAGCTTGGGCCTTCATACTTCCAACAAGGGCATTTTTATTTCTATCTAGGGCATCCTGAGTTCCCAGTAGGGATTTCAAAAATGACTTTCCTTTCCCAATAGCTAATGGGGCTTGCTCTTAGCTTGCACTCCCTCTTGGTTTTTCTACTTGCACTCGCTCTTGCTCCCAGCTTGCACTCTCTCTTGTCTCACACTTGCTCCTAGCTTGCACTCCTCCTAGTTAAAAATTGAGCTTCTCTCTTCTTTTTCTTGGCATTCCTTCGTTTCTACAATTTTTTGGAAACAATGTTCCACACATTAGTGGTAAGGGTTTGAAGTGTTTATGCACTCTGGATGAACCTGTCACTCTTTCGCCATGAGTGAATCTCAGCTTGCACTCCCTCTTAGTTTACCCTCCCTTTTGGTTTACACTCTCTTGCCTCGCACTCACTCTCAACTTGCACTTTCTCTTGGCTCACAATTGCCCTTATCTCTTATTTTTCTCAGTGTTTCTTTACTTCAACAATTTTTTTGAAACAATATTCCACACATTCATGGTAAGGGTTTGAAGCACTGATGCACTTCGAATGAACCTACCGTTCTTCTACCATGACGCTATCGATGCCAACTAGAATACGTTCAGTTTCTTGTGGTGTGCCTGTTACAAAGATATTTGCGACGTGATCCTCCTCGTCCAAGACAAAGAAAACTTTTGAACCCCAATAAAACATGGCATCCACTCTAGCTACCTCGCTACACACTAACACAAACCCTAGGTATCAAAACTAGATTCAAATTCCTAACATGTCGATCTGTGCCCAAAAACAAAATAGCTTTAGTGAAAAAAACTTTGGCTCGGCCATCACTACACCTGTCACCCCCGCACCTACACCAACCCAATTTCATATAAATTCATATCCAATGTTGCTCATTCTAGGCCTCCCCCGCTGCTGCGGCTGCCAAGCCTAACCTCCTGGATCAATCACCCGTTACTTCTCTCCTTTTGGATATGCTAGTTATTATTTATTTTGATTATAATGAGGTACACGCACCTCCAATTTCTAATGTTGCTTCTATTGATGATTTTTGGCATCTTGAAACTCATCTGCCATATTCCTAAGTGATATAGGACTGTATTCCAAGATATAAATTCTATTCTATAGCAATTAACACATCAAAATATTCCCACATCAGGCTTTGTATGGTAAGATATACGATAGAACTTTGACTAATAACCAACCAAAGAAATATCTTAAGTGTTACACGACTTGACGGGCGTTGTTATTCCTATTCATTTTAAATTGTCAATCCTAGGTGGCATCCTTGGCTATATGCGCTAATTACAATAAGAGGTATTTCGGGAAGCATATTCCTAAGATCCTAAGGGAATTAAAGCAGTATTGAATTGAAAAGAACAACATAACACAATTGAAATCTTGTAGGAAATGCAATAACAGACAATAAAGTTGAACAAAACTAAAATTATACTATACTACATGTATTCAAAATATTTACTCTAATTTTTGGGGCAATGCGACTAGAATTATGACAATTATAGTAGATTTTGAGTCTTTTGGATGCATACAAGAAAATGGTTCACGATATGCTTTAGTCAGTCCCTCTTCCTCATTTTGGATATTAATTTAGCTTGTTCATGAAGATTCAGTCATTCATGGTATCTTCCTTCTATATCTTGTCTAGGTATTCTCATAATCTTGTAATAAATATTTTTTAAAGCAGGTTCATGAAAAGCTTTCTTTTTTGTGATAGAAATAAGGTGGCCAAAGAGCAAGTGAAAGTCTTCAAACAAGGTAATATATGTTGTAAGAGGAAAATATATACCTTCAGGTTATACCTTATGCAACTATGGAAGATTGAATCAACTTATTATTAGAGGTGGTGGTGATCTTGAATTCTCTTCTTCATTTGAAGCCTTTGCTAAATTATTTTTTGGATGTGTGGGAATATCTAATAGTGGTAGTGATGACTATGTTCCAACCTAAGGAGATTCTTATGGAAGAAGCATTTTTATAGCAATAGATTTCAGATGATGGGGGGATTCAGATGAGTCTACCTCAAAATGTGAAGGCCCATTAAAGCATCCATTATGGGAGGAGATATTACTGTCACCAATGTATTCTCTCCTTGGACCCTCAATTTAGACTATAAGGGGGTTTTGAAATTGTAATTTAACTTTTATCTAAGGATGACATTGTATGATGTAATATTGGATAGGCCTAAGGGAATTCATTATACAATGTATTTAATTTATTGTAATATTTTATTATGTAATTCCTATGGGCCACAATTAACCTTATTATGGTTAAACCCACTTTATAAAATTTTAATTAACCTTAAATCTCTCTTGTTATGTCAACTTAGGTAAAGTTCATTTATTTAATTAAGGTTTTTTTATTGATACAAGTATCCCCCCACTCTATCATTTGATTACTAGAATGGTGTGATTTGTATATATGGATAATACAATGACTATTTATAGTGCCTATGGGTGCCCTTTATATCTTTCTCTTTTTTGTCATTTTTTACGCATCATGTATAATATTTGAGTGGATGGATTACTTCTATTAATTTCTACAAAATATTATGAATTACAATATAGTATGAGAGTGGGTATGGAGTATCATTGCTTGGTCACATAGAAATATTATTCAAAGCCTTTGATCCTTCCTCCAAATTTTAGGATAGATTACTTCTCAAAGTTTCTTTAGCATCTATGACATAAAAAGCCAAATAAGATTCTTCCATATTTTCCATCCACTTTGTGCCATCTCCATAAACATCCTTATTATCAAGGTATGCATGCTTATTTTGTTGTTTAGTGTTCCATTTTTTCTTGTAAAAATGTTACAACACTTGGAAAAAGGGCACCAAAATTCAAATGTAAACAATGTGGAATATTCTCTTTCTTCCATCCTATTCCATTTCAATGGATTATGTAGTTGGTATGAAATACATAGTGATTAATTGTATGGAGGGATCATATGTTCTTATGCATCCACAATAGATATTAAAGTGGCTAGGTGAGCATCACTTAAACTTTTTAATTTGTTTGGTTTGGGGTTCAAATATATTTTAAACCTTTTTAGTGGTAGGATGCATAAAAATTGATGAAGAATATTTTGCTTTGTTGGTATTGTATCCTACAAATTTTCCAACTTGTTTGAAGGAAAGTGTGCATGTGCTTTGGTGGACAGAGGTCTCAATTTTGAGATGTCATCCCTTAATTTTAAATTAATGCACAATTCTACTTGGTTGAGGTAACTAGCTATCATCTATGGAAGCAAGTAGGGTACAAACAACAAGGAGCAAATGGGAAATATGGTTATGATATTTGAAAAATATGTTGACTAGTGAAGGATATTGGGTTCAAGTCATTGGGCACAAATACTTTTGCCCTTTGATTTGGGAGCTATGATAGATGGATTCTTATACATGATACTACCCCACATCTCATTTGAAGTTATACCATGTTGATTAGCATAAAAAATTTTGAGCACCAAAGACCTTATCTCAAAACTTGACAGGTTCATAGGCACCAAGTGAATGTTATGTTTGAATTTTTAATGAATGTGGTGGCACATGTGGTACCTTTGAGTGCCATATATACCCTATTTTACTTATGAATCTATCATCATCCAATCACAATGTAAAAAGTGGTATGGTTCCAGTACATTAGAGAGGACTAGGTGATGTAGACTGAATGGTCGTCACTGAAGAGATTTTATAGAAACATATTCTAGAAATAAAGCAGAAAAGTAACTAAGGAAATAATAACACCATTCAATGCACATATGACACACAAGATTTACCCTCATAGCAGATTGTAAAATCAGATGTGCCACGCAAATATCTGAAAACTCTTTTCACAGCAGTCCAATGCTCTTTACCAGGTTTAGACATATATCTACTCAAGACTCCCACTGCATGGGCAATGTCTGCTCTAGTATAAACCATGGCATACATTAAACTACCTACAACATTTGCATAAGGAATATGTGATATTTCCTCTACCTCTTCTTCTGTTTTTGGACATTGTTCAGCAGACAATTTTTCACCTAAAGAAATAGGTACCTTCATCGGTTTGCAACCCTGCATATTGAACCTTTTCAACACTGTCTCAACATACTTTTTATGATCCAGCCACAACTTTCTGTTAGAGCGATCTCTTTTTATTTGCATACCCAATATAAAATTTGCAGGGCCAAGATCCTTCATGTCAAACTCGCGATGCCAACTGAGACTTTACTTCCCTGACCAGTTTCTTGCTATTTCCAATTAGTAACATGTCATCAACATAAAGAACTATAATGACAATTACATTACCAATTTTCTTTGAATACACACAGTGATCAACATTGCTATGAACAAAACCAAATCTTAAAACATAAGTATCAAATTTTTGGTACCACATTCTAGGTGATTGTTTCAATCCATACAATGATTTCTTTAACTTACATACCAGATCCTCCTTTCCCTAGCAAGTGAAACCTTCAGTTCGCCTCATATAGATTTCTTCCTCCAAATCTCCATGAAGGAATGCAGTTTTCACATCCATCTATTCTATTTCAAGATCAAATGTAGCAGCCACATCTAATATAAATCTAATTGATGTTAGCTTTGCAATGGGAGAAAAAACTTCACCATAATCAATTCCTTCAACCTGGGAAAAACCTTTAGCAACCAGGCGAGCTTTATATTTCTCCACGTTACCTTCAAAGATTCTCGCTTCTTCTTAAAGATCCACTTGCAACCTATTGCTTTCCTACCACTTGGTAATTTCACTAAATCCCATGTTCGTTCTTTTTCGGGGACATCATTTCCTCATCCATGGCCTCTTCCCAACGGTTTGCCTCCGTAATTATGACTTCTCTAACTATTCTAGGATCTTCATCGAGAGTGAGATAGTACAAAAGTAGGAAAAGCATATGGACTATACCTTTCATGTTGCTTCCTTTCCCGTGTTGATCTCCTTACCACAGGTGTATGAACCTCTTCTTCATCCTCTTCCAGATCCTCACCTGTATGCTCCTCTTCCATATCCTCATCTGTATGCTCCTCTTCCATATCCTCATCTGTATGCTCCTCTTCCAGATCCTCAACTGTTTGATAGTTTTCCATGAGATCAAATTGGACCGTTCCAGGTTCCTCTTTTGTAACTACCTTCCTGGAATCACTGATTATCTCCCTAAACACCACATCTCTACTATACACTGTACTTTTAGTTTTTGGATTCCAAATATTATATCCTTTAACACCATCTTTATAACCAATAAAGATACATTTAACAATCTTATTATCTAGCTTACTTCTTTTTTCCTTTGGAATATGCATGTATGCATCACGACCAAAAACTCGAGATGTGAAATAGAAGGTTTCTTACCAAATAGAGCTTCAAATGGAGTTTGATTCGGCAATGCTCGATGTAGGTGACAGATTTCGCAAGTAGCATGCTCGCACTCACCGCTTCGCCTGAATTCCTGTGCCAAACCCGCACCACCGAGCATACTTCTAGCCTTCTCCATCAGTGATCTGTTCAATCTCTCTGCAACTCCATTCTGTTGAGGTGTATATGGAGTAGTCTTATGTCTTGCAATACCACAATGCTTACAAAATTTCTTAAATATATTAGAACAATATTCCCCTCCATTATCAGACCTCAACACCTTAATCCTTTTATTAGTTTGATTCTCAACAAGTGCTTTAAATTCCTTAAATTTTTCAAACACTTCATCTTTGCTCTTAAGAAAGTAAATCCATGCATATCTTGAAAAATCATCAACAAAGGAAGCATAATACCGTGATTTTCCAAGAGACAACATAGGAACATGACCAAAAATATCACTGTGGATCAAATATAGTACCCCACTAGATCTTGTGGCACCAGATGGAAAACTAACTCGATTCTGTTTACCATAAATACAATGTTCACAGAACTCGAAATACATTGAGTAATTAGGGATACCATGAACCATACCTTTTGTGTACAGGGTACACAATCCCTTTTCTCCAATATGTCCCATCCTTTGATGCCAAAGTGTTGAGCTTTTATTAGAATCAACCTCAGGAATAGATGAGCTATTGCACTCATTTGTCATAGTGTTTCCCAATAGCTTATACAATGTTCCAATCCAAACTCCCCTTGCCAACACCATTGATCCACAAACCATTTTGCATGAATCCCTACCAAAACTGACATTCACTGCTGAATCGACCATTTTGCTTACCGAAATCAAATTTCTACCAAGTCCCAGAATATGCATCACACTTGGTAGGGTCTTAACCCTACCATCCTGCAGCAAAATTTTCACTCTTCCATGACCCATGATTCTGAGTGGTGAATCATCTCCCAACAGTACCTCCCCTCCATCATATCTTTCATATTCACTTAACCACCCTCTATGATGAGTCATATGAAAAGAGGCACCAGTATCAATCAACCAATCATTTTTATCTGATCGTGTGGAGCACGATGAGCAGGATGCCAGATATACATCCCTTGCTTCATCAATGGATTTATTCATCTCTGTGGAAGTCGATTCATCAGACTTTTTTCTAGACTCAGCTTTCTTTGATCTGCAATCCTTCTTCATATGACCAGGCTTGCCATAATTCCAACATTTTCTCTCAAACTTCCCCCGAGACTTGGATCTACCTTTAGACTTAGACCTATCACCATATCTAGATTTGTCCTTCTCCTTGGCACGCCCTCTCACCGTTAGGGCTTCCTTAGATGTGCCCTCCATGGCTTTTCTCCTCATATCCTTAGATAATAGAGATGCCACTATATCTTCAAACTTCAATGTGGATGAAGTTGTACTACCAATTGCTACTACTAAGTTATCCCATGAATCCGGTAAGGAGCATAACAAAGTAATGCATTTATCTTCCTCACTCAACTTAATTTCTATAGATGTTAGTTGACTTACCACTGTATTGAATGCATTCAGATGATCTGCAACTGAATCCCCATCATGCATTTTAAGATTGTACAGTTTCTTTCTGAGGAATAATTTGTTCACTAGGGACTTCAATTGATACAAAGCCCCTAACCTCTCCCAGAGATCCTTTGTTGTAGCTTCTTCCGAAACATTGATGAGCACCGAATCTGCAAGACACAGTCGAATTAGACTCCTTGCTTTTCGATTCATCTTCTCCCAATCTTCATCGAAAGTACCCGTAGGTTTTGTTGTTTCTGAAATAGCATCCCATTGATCTCTGTCCACGAGCATATCTTCCATCTTTAACTTCCATAGCTCAAAAATTTTGTCGTCAAATTTCTTGATCTCTATCCTTGAATGATTTTCTGAAATTTTTTTTCCTTCAAACTCCTTCTGCGTAACTCCCACTTCAGAATAGGTTTTCTTTCACTCCTAGAAATCCTAGGTCTTCTTCAAACGAATTTAAACCTTAGCAATAAAGGCGTCCCCCTATGGCTAATAACTTGGCTCTGATACCAAATGAAGAGATTTTATAGAAACATATTCTAAAAATAAAGCAGAAAAGTAACTAAGGAAATAATAACACCATTCAATGCACATATGACACACAAGTCACCAGTGAATGAGAGGACCCCAAGTGGAAAATTTTGATTTTTTGTTACTCTTATAAGGTTTGAAGCTTTATTTTTTACATTCTTAGGGGCTATTTAGAAAAATATTATAGAGGTTATAAATTTTGTGTACAAAAGCATTTTAAGCCCCTTTTATCAAATCACATAAATTTTTGAGTTATATGGATTGATAATATTAGTTTACAGTTAATCCCTATTTCCCTATTTTGAAAGGGTGATTATCATATTCTATGCATTCATGATCTTTGGTCTAGTTTTTTAGGAAATGCATCTAGACTTGTGACAATTATAGTAAATGTTTAGTTTTTGGGACATGTACAAGAAAAGGATTCAAGATATGCTTAAGTCAATCCCTCTTCCTCCACTTGGCTATTGGTTCAACTTATTCATGAAGATTCAATCATTCATGGTATCTTCCTTCTATCTCTTGCTCAAGTATTCTTGGAAGCTTACAATAACTCTTTTATTTAAGTAGGTTCATACAAAGTCTTTTTTGGTGATGGAAATAAGATGGACCAGGGGCAAGTGGAAGTCTTCAAGCAAGGAGATGTATGTTGTAAGAGGAAACACTATGCCTTCAAGTTATACCATATGCGACTATGGAAGATTAAAGCAACTTATCATTAGAGGTGGTGGTGATCTTAATTTTTTTGCATTTGAAGCCTTAGCATGATTATTTTTTAGATGTGTGTGGGCACATTTGATAGTGGTAGTGATTACAATGGTTCATACTAAGGAGACTCTTATGTAAAAAGTATTGTAGCAACAAAATTTTGATGATGAGAGGGATTCAAATGAGTCTACCTCAAAATGCAAATGTCCATTAGAACATCCATTATGGAGGAGATATTATTGTCACTAATATATTCTCTCCTTGGTCCAAGTTGAACATTTTATAACGTAATCTTGGATAGGTATATGGGAATTTATTGTATAATTTACTTAATTTATTGTAATATTTTATTATGTAAGCCTTGTAAGCTATGTTTAACCTTATTATAGTTAAAACCATCTTATAAACTTGTAATTTACCTTATATCCCTTTTGCTATGCTGGCTTAGGTTAAGTTTGCATATGTAATTAGGGTTTTGGTATTAGTATAAATACTCGCCACCACTCTATCATTTGATTTTTGGACAGTTATGATTCTTATCTATAGATAGTATAGTTATTATTAATGATACCTAAGGATGCACACTATACCTTTCTCTCTATCATCATTTTTATGTTTTTTGTATAAGATTTGAGTGGATGGATTGCTTTTGTTCATTTTTGGAAAATATTGTGAATTCCAACAACTACTTCATTAAAGAATACATGGGTCACTATAGAAGATGATGAAAGGGATTCAAATGAGTCTACCTCAAAATGCAAAGGCCCATTAGAGGATCCATTATGGAGGATATCTTATTATCACTAATATATTCTCTCCTTGGCCTAAGTCAAACATTTTATGATGTAATCTTGGATAGGTGTATGAGAATTCATTGTATAATGTACTTAATTTATTGTATTATTTTATTATGTAAGCCCTATGATCTATGTTTAACCTTGTTATGGTTAAACCCATCTTATAAACTTGTAATTTACCTTAAATCCCTATTGCCATGTTGGCTTAGGTTAAGTTTGTTTGTGTATTTTGGGTTTTGGTATTAGTATAAATACTCCCCACCACTCCATCATTTGATTATTGGAGAGTTGTGATTCTTATCTATAGATAGTATATTGATTATTTATTATGTCTAAGGTGCCCACTATATCTTTTTCTCTTTCATCATTTTTATGCTTTTTGTATAAGATTTGAGTGGATGGATTGTTTTTCTTCATTTCTGGAAAATATTGTGATTTCCAATAACCACTTCATTAAAGAATACATGGGTCACTATAGAAGATGATGAGAGGGATTCAAATGAGTCTACCTCAAAATGTAAAGGCCCATTAGAGCATCCATTATAGAGGAGATATTATTTTCACTATTTTATTCTCTTCTTGGCCCAAGTCAAACATTTTATGATGTAATCTTGGATAGGTGTATAGGAATTCATTGTATAATGTACTTAATTTATTGTAGTATTTTAGTATGTAAGCCCTATGAGCTATGTTTAAACTTGTTATGGTTAAAATCAACTTACAAACTTGTAATTTACCTTAAATACCTTTTGCTATGTTGGTTTAGGTTAACCCAGGTGTTGTAGGTGAGTTCGAGAGGAGAGGGCAATCCTCCAAGGGAGGTCCCAGGTTCGAATCTCTACCCTACCAAAAAGCTGAATTGGGTACCCAAAATCCAATTGATAATGTTGGTGGGGGCAGGTCCGGGTGCGACTCCCGGGTGACTTTGACGGTGTAGAATCCCCTATTCATGGTCTCTCAGACCAAGGCGGCCCCGTAAGGGGTTTTTCGCTTAAAAAAATAAAAAATGTTGGCTTAGGTTAAGTTTGTTTATGTAATTAGGGTTTTGGTATTAGTATAAATACTTCCCACCACTCCATCATTTGATTATTGGAGAGTTGTGATTCTTATATATAGATAATATAGTGATTATTTATGATGCCTAAGGATGCCCACTATATCTTTCTCTCTTTCATCATTTTTATGCTTTTTGTATAAGATTTGAGTGGATGGATTGCTTTTGTTCAATTTTGAAAAATATTATGATTTACAACTACTTCATTAAAGAATACATGGGTCACTATAGAAGATGAGTATAAGCTCATGGACCATTACAAAAGTATGGCATAAGTTTGTAATCTTGCTCATGGATAAAGTTAATGATTATAATCAAAGTGCATTAACTCAACTAGTTAAATTCCTCAACTTTCAAAGAGACCCAAGTTTGTTATTTGCTAAGTATTACATGCATGATAGTCAAGTTGTTGTAATACCACTATGTGGTCATGATGTAATATGGGTGGGGATCATTCCAATTCCATATAACCAATCAAAAATTATGAGTATGGTTAAAAATTTCAACATGTTAAGCTTCAAATCTCTAAACAATTGAATCATTTTATCTTTTTACCATATACATATAATTCCTTAATATTCCTAAAAAAGTTCATAATATTTTGAGAGGAATGAATGAAGTTATCACATGACCCTAAATACTACATAAATATATTAGACTAACACAAAATAAAGAACAACATGAACAATATCCTCTTAGACTCCAAATATTTTCACTAACAAATGAAATTATTTTTAATCAGCATAAAGTAAGGTATTGGGTGGGAAGGTGATGCAGGAGCATCCAATGGCAGCAGAGCAATATTGCATCAACAAAAAAAAAAAATTCTAAGTGTTTTACCTTAGTGTTTGACAGCCACCAGTTGGGCGGGAAAGTAGAATTTAAAATTTTGTCAGCTGCCAGTTGGGAGGGAAAGTAGAATTTAAAATTTTGTCAATCGCCAGTTGGGCGGGAAAGTCGAATTTAAATTTTTAGCCGCCTGTTGGGCGAGAAAGTAGAATTTAAATTTTCAACCGCCAGTTGGGCGGGAAAGTAGAATTTAAATTTTATCAGTCGCCAGTTGGGCGAGAAAGTAGAATTTAAAATTTTGTCAGCCGCCATTTGGGCGGGAAAGTAGAATTTAAAATTTTGTCAACCGCCAGTTGGGCAAGAAAGTAGATTTTAAAAGGGGATTTTGGATCTGGAAAAAGGATCTTCGGTTTGGGATTGGGATCCAATATTGAACAAGTCTAGCATTGTAATTTTTGCCCCTTTGGGCTGACATGATTAAAATAATTTTGATTTAACTCCTTGGCATTTTTTTTTCATGTTTGTTCATCCTCATCAAGTGGTATCAAAGCGGGAGTTCCTGAGTGTGTAAGCAGATTGCCAAACGTGAGGCAATTTACACCAAGATCTGTGGTTTAGGTTTGGAGAAGCCAGAGCAAGATGCCCCCACGAAGGAACTAAGGTGTTGCCAGTAATGTCATAGTGCCAGTAGAGGATTTTCTAGCTTTGTAGAGGTAAGTCCAGGTATTACAAGAAGAGTTGCGTAGAGGGTTTGACCCAAGAAGAGAGGAAAAGAGCGAATATGAAAGAAAAGGAAGACAAATTTGAGGAAGAAGAAGAGACAGTAGATCCTGCCCAAGCAAGGTTATATAGAGCCATATCCTAGATTGGGAAGAGGTCAAAGATGGAGGTTTCCACATACTCGAGAAATCTTAACCCGGAGGAGTTGATTGACTAGATCAATGATCTGGAATAATATTTTAAATATGAAGAGGTGGAAGATCCTGATCGGGTCAAGTTTTCTAAGACCAAATTGAAGGGTCATGCTAGAATCTGGTGTAAAGGAGTACAACTTGACATAAATAGGAGAAAATAGAGGATCACCAGATGGGAATGATTGGTGGAAAAGCTGAAGAGGTAGTTTATTTCGATAGATTATGACTTGGATCTTCTAAAGAAGATGTAAATTTTGAGACATTCAGGAAATTCTATCAAAGAATACACCAAGGAGTTCTACAATATCTTGATCCGAACTGGCCATTCTAAGGCTAACAAAGAGAAGGTAGCCCGTTACATCAATGGGTTGAGAACCAGTATTCAAGAAGAGTTGAGCCTAGTTAGGATGAGCACCATTGAAGAAGTTTACCAGTTTGATCTAAAAGTTGAAGAGAAGCTAAACAGAAGGTTTGAGGGTAAGTAGAAAGGAGGAGATCGTGGAGAGAGAACTGGTGGAAGAACAGATGGAGGACGAGGTGAGAAGAAAGAAGCAGCTAGCAGTAGTCAAGACCAGAAGGGAGATAATGCTTACAGATCCCGTGGTCATAATAGCAACTACCCAAGAGGAAGAGGTAGATCTAATTGAGGAAATGGAGGAAGAGGGTTTCGTGGAACTTGCTTCAATTGTGGAGAAGAAGGACATCGAGCATATGAGTGTCCACAACACCAAGAGAAGCTAAATAGGATGCCAGCGGGTAGTGCCAGAGCTGCTATTACAGATGGAGCTGAATCAGAGCACTCTGAGGAGGTAGAGAGAGGAGAATTTATGGTCACAAGAAGAACCTTGTTGAATGAGGAGAAGGAACCAAACCAGAGGAAGAGTCTGTTTCGCACAACATGTAAATGTTTAGGTAAGGTCTGTAATGTTATTATAGATAATGGTAGTACTGATAACTTGGTCTCTGAAGAAATGGTTACTAAGTTACAGCTAGAGAGGAGGAGACACTCGCATCCATACTGGATTGCGTGGTTGTAGAAGGACCATAGGGTATTGGTCAATGAACAATGTTTAATCAAGTTTAATATTGGGATATACCAAGATGAGGTCTTGTGTGATATCCTGTCTATGGAGGCTTGCCATATGCTATTAGGAAGACCATGGTAGTTTGAATGTCGTGTAGTCCATGATGGACATGCCAACACTTACTCCCTAATAAAGGAAGGAGTGCACCATAAAATGAAGCCACCAAAGGATATGGATGAAAAGAGTTTGCTGACAGCAATGAGAGTGGAAGTTGTGGGGTTTGAAGAACTTAAGAGTTTGTATCCTGAAGACCCAAATTTTGCTGAAGCTTGGAGAGCTTGTACAACACCAGTTACTCTGGATAGGACTGTCAAAAAGAGTATTGGTAAATCACCATTCTAGATTGTATGTGGGAGTAGTCCAAGAAATGCTTATGAGTTGAGGAAGTTGGATAGGGGAGAAAATAATAGTGCTAAAGCTGAGAACTTTGTAGAGCACCTAAAGGATTTGCATGAAGAAGTAAAACAACACATCAATAAGATGAACACTTAGTACAAGATAAAGGCTGATCAGAAAAGGAGGTTTAAGGAGTTCCAGGTTGGTGATGAAGTCATGGTGCACCTGAGAAAGGAGAGGTTTCTTGCTAAAACATATAATAAGCTAAAAATGAAGAAGTGTGGGCCATGCAGGATCATACAAAAAAGATATTCAGGAAATGCATATGAGGTGGAGTTGCCGAGTGGATTGAACATATCACATGTGTTCAATATTTTTGGTTTGGTAGAGTATCATGAAGGTGATAGTTCTAAGGAACCAGTTGCATAGTTGTGGAGTGTTCCAGCATCGACTATAGTGACAAAAGAGATAGAGGAAATCCTAGATACCCGCATCGGTAGAAGTAAAAGAAATAGACGGTATGAAGAATATTTGATGAAATGGAAGGGAAAGCCTATAGAAGATTCGACTTGGTTGTCCAAGTTCGAGGTTGACCGCCTTGGTTTTCCTCCAACAGCAAAGAAGTGAGGTCACTTATCAAACTTACCCTGGGTGTCTAATGTAGGAGCATCCAGTGGCAACAGAGCAATCTTGTATCAACAAAAAAAAAAAATTGTGTTTTGCCTTGGTGTTTGTCAACCACCAGTTGGGTGGGAAAGTAGAATTTTAATGGTTGGCTTTCTGAAAAATAACTTTGGGGTGAAAAGGACTTAATTAGGTTTCCTTGTTGAGTTGTTGAGCTATATGTGAATATTGTTTGATAAGCATTGTTGTTGAAGCCATTGTTTAAGTGAAGAACTTGAACTAGGGTTTGGAAAGAACATGAGTATCATTGTTATGTGAGATTGGTTGATGAGCATTGTTGAAAATATTTTGAGTGAGCATTCATATGTTTGGACTAGGGTTTATAAGGACTATTTCATTGAGTGATTGGTTGAGTAGAGTTGGTTGAGCCTAGTCAAGTGGATGTGTGTAGTGATTGATCAAGTTCCATAAAATAAATTATTCTATATTTTGAATTGATTTGAGAAAGTGGTTGAGTTGTGATGAATGTGAAGCTTATTGAGTCTCTAACAATTCTCTTTATGTTTCTATGATATTGGACAAGTTCTTGTGATTGACTTGTTTAACAGATCTGATACAAGTCTTAATGAAAACTTGTGGAAAAATTTGAGTGAGCTTTTGTGAAAGCTTACAACACAAATTTGTGCCTGATAAGAGATAAATATTGAGTACATATTTGAAGATAAAATTTGGTACAAAATTGAGGACAAGTTTATGCCAAATCAGAGACAAATTGAGGAGATTTGTGCTAGATCGAAGGACTGTGTTTAGTGCATATTTGAGATAGAGCTTTGGAGGTGACAGAGCATAGAGGACGACAGTCTCCAGTGGATAGAGATCCATTAGCCAGGGCAGTGAGGACATGTGTCTTCAGTGGATAGAGATCCATTAGCCAGAGCAGTGGAGGCAACAATTATTCTAGAAGATCACTAGTCAGACCTAAGGAGAAAGGAGTTCTCCTATGGATAGAGATACACAAACTTAAATAGACGATTGGTTTCTCCTTTGGATAGAGGTCCATAAACATTATAGGGAAAGGACTCCCAAGATATCTTAGTTAAAAAAAAATTATAAGAAATATTTTCTCTGTGAAGTAGCCCACATTGGATAAACCATGTAAAATCATGTCTCTCATGTGTGTGATGCTTTGTGTGATGTTTACTTATTTAACATTGTTGGTGTTATTATTTGGTTTAAAAAGCAAAAAGTTGTATCTTATATTGTTCACCCCCCTCTCAATATAAGTACATGTTCTTCAATTGGTATCAGAGTGGGTCTCTCCATGAAAAGACTAACAGCTTGGAGGAGGATCCATCAGAGACACACATGACTTCATAAAATGAAGAGGAGACTATGTTTGATATAAAAGAGGAATTATTTGTTGCTTTAAAAAATTTGGAAAGAATTAGAGAGAAGAATTCAAGATTGAAAAAACAAATTCAAGAGGATGAAGAAGCAAGGATGGAACTTCTACAAAAACTCACAAAACTCAAGATAATGGTAGAATAAGGAAAGAAAATTGAGTAGGATATGACAAATCTGTTAAGAACAAGAGAAACAAAATATAAAATATTGGAAGCATAAATTGTTTACCTAAGGAATGAAATTGAAAGGACCAAGGCACTACAAGATGTAGAGTATGAGAAACAAAAAAAGGAATCAAGTCTTCAAGAAGTAGAAACTTCAAACAAATATAGGCAAGCTAAGGACATAATAAAGGAAGAAAGAAAAGAAGAACCTTGGATGAGAGTTAATCACAAAAGGAGAAGCACTCCACCACAATCCAAAAGGCATCCAAGCAGGTTACATAATTTCTTCCATGGTCATTGCTTTTCTTGTAATAAATATGGTCATAGAGTTGTACATCTGTATTAGTCATGCAAGAAGCAATGTCAATAGAAATTTCAATTCTTTTGCACCTCTTATGGATGATGATATTATATGTTACAAATGCAATAATTTTGGGTATAAGGCTAGATGGTGTAAGATGATACTTCCCGAGTCTAGAAAAACAATTTTATCAACTAGGAAAGATGAAAAGAAAAATGTTAAGGCTAGATCAGTGTTAGTTCAAACAACCCTTCATGCTCAATATAAGGAAAAACAATGGTATCTTGATAGTGGTTGCTCTAGTCACATGACAAGAGATAAAGATAAATTCATTGTACTAAAATAAACCAATAGAGGATCAGTAAGTTTTGGTGATAATGGATCAACAAGGATTGGTGGAAGAGGAACTCTAAGTTTAGATAATGGGAAAATAAAAATAGAAAATATGTTGTATGTTAAAGGGTTAAAACATAATCTGCTAAGTATAAGTCAACTTTGTGATCAGGGGTATATGGTTACTTTCCACCCAGATAGATGTGAGATAAGAAAATAAAAAAACTGGAAAAGTCATTACCAATGCAAAAAGAACTCCAAATAATCTATACATGCTTAGTGAGATCAAAGGGAAAAGTGTTTTCTATCACAAGAAGATGAGAGTTGGTTGTGGCATAGAAGATTGGGTCACTTGAATTTTGACAACATAGTCAACATAAGCAATAAGCAGGCTGTCAAAGATTTACTCAAAATAAGAAGATCACAAAACACAATTTGTGCACCTTGTCAACATAGAAAGCAAACTAGAACAAGCTTTAAGTCAAAAGGATATATGTCATTTGAGCCATTGAGTCTAATACATACTGATATGTGTGGTCCTACCAGAACATAAAGTATTCAGGGTGAGAGTTATCGTTGACAATATTGTCACATTCCACCAAGGGGCAGAAAAATTGAAACTTTGTATAATATTTGTTTTGTTGAAAGTTTTCTTTTGTTTATAAGTTATAGCAATTTTGGTTTTCCCTATCGCCCCCTGGTGGACAAAATGAAAAGAAAAGAGCTTCGGGCCCGAAGCGTTTCAAATCATCACTTCGGGCGAGAACTTTGCCGAAAAAGGGACGAAGGAAACACTTCGCACCCGAAGCATTCCCAGCGACTACTTCGGGTGAAGAGTTTGCGAAGCGGCATCCAAGCAAGTTCGTCGAAGAAGAAAAGATAGTCCGAATCGGCTAAGGCAAAGAAATTACTTCGGGCCCGAAGTATTTCTAAAATCCACTTCGGCCAGATTTCTCCCGAAGCAGTAGAAGTCAAGAAAGTGCTTCGGCCAAAACTCCCCCGAACCACCATTTCAAAAGAAGATCGGCCCGAAGCGTTTGTCCCAACCCATCAGCGAAGCGTTTTGCCAGCAAAGCAGCGAAGGATAGAGGAGGATCGGCTTCGGCACTCCACGCCCCTGAAGTAGTTTTGCGAAGCGAAAATCAGTGAGGCGCTTCCCAGGAACGCTTCCCAAGTTGGGTATTTTCCCGAGGCAATCAGAAAGCCTCATAAATGCATATTTTCTTGCCCGATAAGCCCGCTGCACATTTTTGGCAATTGGATGCGAAGTATCAGCCCGAGAAGAAGAGCCCGACAAGCATGGCCGCCACTCGAGCACCGCACCTGCAATCCAAGGACACCCAGGTGGCTCATTTAATGCGTCTTTCCTCGGTTGACTCGGTCACCGTTACCAGTTTTGGTAGCCGATTTGAGAGATCATCCGCAGCAGCAGCGAGGAGCCGATTTCTCAGGGCCCGAGGGTGTACTCCATCATTTTTGTAATAATGATTCAGAGGGTCGGGTCCTCTATAAAAACCCAGGCTTTGCAATGTAAAAGGGGGGAACTTTCTGCTAGAAAGTTGCTGTAACTTGATGTCCTGCGTCTAATACTAAAGATTTTTGTACTCCATTTCTCTCTTTTATGCTGCCTTCTGTGCTTAATTCTTTTGTCTGTCTGCACTCGTATACTGAGACTCTGAATCCTGAATCCGATGTGCGATTGGGGACTGTACCCTAAAATTCGCCCTGAAGGATACATAGGAGAGGAAAAACGTCGTATAAGCTTTCTTTTATGCTGCTTGGTGGGTCGTGGTTTCTGTTATTCCCTTGTCTTAATCGCTGCTACTCTGAACCCTGAATTCCAGCGAGAGAGAAAGGAGAACCCTGTGAACTCGTCCAGAGGATACATAGGAAAGCGAGTATCGCGTTTCTTTCATCTATTCTTGGTGTTCTTTGTTGCTATTCGAGTTATTAGTGAGTGATCGTGCTTCCTGTTCTTCCCCACCTTGAATCATCAATCTCTAACCCTTATCCTTTTTATTTCTTTCTCTAACCCGAACTCCTTTTATCTCTTTCCTGCACTCTTATCTCAAACCCCAAAAGTAGATTAGTATAGGAGCCGGCCTTTCTCCGGAGATTGGCACGAGGGGCATCTCTTCCCCTCGGCCTTTCAACGTTGGTCGCAGGTCCAGGGCGCGCAAACCCACCGAAAGTCCTTTCCTGTGCGGATTTGATGACCAACAGTTTCTGGCACGCCCGATGGGACTCAAGGTCCCATATTTGAGAAAATTTCTAGCCCGTCTTCACCGGAGCCAGTAGTTCTAACAAAGTTCCCGGTGAGATCCGGTCAGTCTCATCCCCTGAGTAGTAGTGAGAATCGATGCTCTCATTACTAAGAGACTCTTAGCATCTGGCGACTCTGTTTTACCCGAGAATCTTCAAGTCGTAAAGACCAGTACTAAAGCTTGTGCCTTCATGCAAACAAGATGGAGAGTTAGGAATAGAGGAGAGGAAACCGAGTTCTTTGAGCTTGATATTGATGCCTTTGGGGAACGCTCTAGGTTAGTTACCCCCGAATATCTCTTACGTGGAACATCCTCGCAAGAGGCTGCTGTTGACGAGCAAGGCCTAACTTTCGATAGCACAACAGCTAGTTTTCCTCCAAATCCTCCCAACTCACCGAAGCATCCTAGTGCCTCCGTTCCCGTTGGCCTTTCGACGAGCAACCCAAGAGGGACTTCGGGGACCTCTGTTCCATAGAACCCAGGCACAAATATGGCCCAGCAACAACAACAACAACAACAACAGCAAATGCAGCAGCAACCGCCGCCCAGATTATTTCCAGCATGGAATTCTTCGTCACCATTGAATCTCGCGGGCCAAGGGCAAGTTCCACCTGCTGCAATCAAAAAGCTCCCGACGTTCGACGGAACCGGAAAGACTGCTCTAGAGCATATCCAGGACATCATTTCCCTGGCGGCAATCCATGATATCATAGAAGAGCGAGTGATGGTGAAGCTCCTGGTTCTCTCCCTTAGAGGAAAACTCCTCTATTGGTACAGATCTCTACCACCCGACACTATTACGGGATGGGACCAGTTAGCCGGGCAGTTGATGCAAGGCTTCAACGAGTCCGCCGATCCAACTTCTCTTCTGCAGCAATTCACTTCAATCCAAAGACATCCACAAGAAGAGATTGCGGACTTCAATGTTAGGTTCGCTCGAACCTGGCAAAGAGTCCCAGTTGGACTTCGCCCAACTGACGAAGCCACGGCATACTACTTCCTTCGGGCCTTCAACCCTGATATAGGTCTTATGATAAGGTACTCAAATGTCAATACCTTTCCAGAGTTGTATGGGTTAGCCAAGAAAGCAGAAACGGACCTCATAGCCATGGGTAAACTCCCTCAAAGAATGCCAATGCCCATACTCCCCGAGTTCCTTCAAGCCCAGTACGCGAGCGCAGTCGCTCCATAGATTTCTGCAACCCCTGCATATCCGATCTCATCCTGGAACCCGAATCCCGTTGTGTCGCAGATCACCGCGCCACAGATACATTTCCCCACACTTTCAACTATGCCCCCCACTATCACTCCAACATTTCCGATGTTGCCAGCACCCCTCCAACATCCTGCCCTACCTCCGATACCGACTATGGCTTCTTTACCATCAGTTCCCAAGGCCGATGATATGCAAGCCAAAATACTGCAAGAAATGCAATCGTTAAATGCCACAGTGCAGACCTTGTCCAACGACATGACCGTTGTCAAGAAGAAGCAAGCACAACAAGAGTTTCTACCAAGAAGGTCTTATCCCAGCGCTGCACTTACCAAAGATCAAGCGGTCCATCAAGGAAAAGCTTCGACAAGAAATGCTGCGATAGATGAAGCCCCAAGCACTTTCGATCATGTATATTGGTGCTCTACATGTAATGATCCTCACGAGGAAAATACATGCATGTTGCACCAACACTACGTGCAGACACTAACAAGCAGCGGTCAAGGCGGCCAAGTCAACGTCATCAGACAATTGGATCAGAACTTGTCCATCGGCGAGGAAGAGCCAGTCGCAGTCCTTACCAGGGGAGGTAAAAGGTCGATAGAGGTGGATGCTACTCAGATGGCTCCTTTGAAGGTACACGCTCGATTTGAGAAGGGACAAACATCCTCTTCAGCCCCGAGCGAAGCTCCTCCGCCAGCTCCAGTCAAAGAAAAGGCCCAAAAGGCCACTGCCGAACCACCTCAGGTGGAGACCAAAGAACAGGCTAAGGAGAAGCTCAAGTTTCCCTCGCTCACCAAGCGACAAAGGGTCAAAGCGACAGAGCAATATCGCACCAAGTACGAACCAAGAAAGGAACCCGAGGTGCATAGCTCCCCAGCCTACAACATCGTAGAAGAGTTGAAGAGGATTCCAGCCAAAATCAGTCTGTATGATGCTCTGCAACTTCCTGGACAAGTGGACCTGCTGCAAGAATCATTGAAGAGGATTAATACAAAGAAGGCAGAACCGCTCGCCCTGGTGCAGACCCTGTCCGCGTCCATCACGGGGAAAAATAGACCACCACCATTCTACTTATCCTTACAAATGGAAGGGTATATCGTGCATAACTGTATGATAGATTCTGGAGCTGCGACGACAGTAATGCCGAAGGCAGTATGCGAGGAAATAGGCATGGAATACACACGAAGTAGTCACGGAGTCCTCCAGTTGGACGGTACCCCAGTGAAGACTATAGGTGTCATCAAAGATATTCCTATTCGGCTACATAAGGCACCTCAAATCATAGTCATACAAGAGGTGGTAGTCGTGGACCTTGAGCCCTACTTCAACATGTGCCTGTCGAGGGAATTCATGGCAAAGCTGGGCGGATATCTGTCCATGGACTACACTCATCTGGAGATCCCCTTCAAAGGGAAGAAGGTGAAGATCTATAATGAAAAGCCTTCTACGTTCCTGGTTCAGAAGATGTCCGAAGAAGAGAGCAGTGGCCCTGTGCATACGATCGCGGAGGAGCTAGAGCAAGTGGATCTGGTCCAGGAATCCCTCGCACAGTTATGTTGTGAAGATGAATTTTCATTGGCAGATTTCAATGCCATGATAGAGACTGAGGTGGGGTGTTACACCATCGCCAAGTCCGAGAAACCAGCCAAAATGGAGGGGAAGGTTTCTGCTCAAGAAGGACTGTGGAAATTGTTCTTCGACGGTGCCCGATGCAAAAACGGCGTCGGGGCAGGAATCCTTCTGATTTCGCCGTCCGGTGAGCAAAAGGAATATTGCTACCGATTGACATGGAGCTGCACCAACAATGCAGCAGAGTATGAAGCCTTGTGCTTGGGACTCAAGAAAGCTGACAAGTTAGGCATAAGGCATCTTCAAATCTTCGGAGATTCCGAACTAGTTTGCAACCAGGTCACCAACAGATGCTCTTCAAAGAAGCACTATCTTAAATCATACCGCAATAGGGTATGGGACCTGTTTGACCAGTTTGAATCCCTCAATCTACAGTCTATTCCACGAGAAAAGAATCGACATGCAGATGTCTTAGCATCCATCGCAGCCCGATATTCTCCAGTGGATGATATGGTGCATAAGCCGAAGGTTGTAAGGATGATCTATAGACCCTCTGTCCCCGACAGAGATTTACACTGGCAAGTTTTTGACAACGATGAGCAGATCATCAATTTCATGATCCAAGAAGCCGCTACGATCGAAGACCGAAGCCCGGATGAGGAAGAATATGAAGGATTGGTCCAGTTGAAGAACAACCACGTTCCCAAAGGATTGATCACGCTTGAAAGCCTTTTCGATCAAAATGATCGATCGCTCTCCCATAGGATTCAGATCAGCGCGCAGCAATATCAAGATTTAGAACTGGAACCAGGGAAAGTAATAAAGGTCGGGACCGATTGTACTTCGAAAGAAATAGAGCGAATCCGATGTTTGTGTAAAAGGTACCCAGATATCGTGGCTTGGTCTTATCACGACCTCAAGGGATATGATCGGCAACTGATCCAACATACAATCGAATTACAAGAAGGGGCCAAACCTTTTCGATAGAAGCAAAGGCCGGTTAATCCAAAGATCGAGGTCCTGATGAAGGCCGAACTGCTAAAAATGCTCGAAGCAAAGATCATTTATCCCATCAAGCATTCTTCCTGGGTAGCGAACTTGGTCCCTGTCAGAAAAAAGAACGGAGACATCCGGTTATGCGTGGACTTTCGCAACCTGAATCATGCTTCCCTCAAGGACCACTATCCTCTCCCGCAGATCGATCAGATCTTGCATTCGATGGCTGGAGCTCAACGATTCTCCCTGCTTGATGGTTTCTCTGGATATAATCAAATCTGGGTCAGGGACGAAGACCAGCATAAGACCGCATTCACAACCAAGTGGGGCACATTCGCCTACCAACGAATGCCTTTTGGCCTCTCAAATGCGGGAGCTACTTTCCAGAGGGCGATGGATCTAGCTTTTGGCGAGCTTCTGAACAAGGTTATTGTTATCTATTTGGATGACATGACCGTCTTCTCCCGAAGGAGAGAAAACCACCCAGAACATCTTCAACAAATTTTTGAAAAATGCCGAGAGTTTGGCATCTCAATCAATCCAAAAAAGTCTATCTTCGCAGTCAGTGAAGGAAAGCTGTTGGGACATGCAATTTCAGAAAAGGGTCTCGTCGTGGATCCTGACAGAGCCGAAGCTCTGATGAAACTCCCAATCCCAGCGGATAAAAAGGGCCTTCAATCTTTCTTCGGTCAGATTAACTTCGTAAGGAAGTTTGTCCCAGACTTCGCCCAGGTCATTAAGCCGATGTCTGAGCTTTTAAAGAAGGGCGCAAAATTTGTCTGGACAGAAGAGAGGAGAAAAGCATTCAAAGAAATCAAGGCCCGAATTGTTCAAGCACCGGTCTTGATCAACCCCGACTACGATCGAGATTTTATCCTGTATGCAATAGGAGAACTTGAAAGCTACGTCGCGGTCTTGACGCAAAAGGGGGAAGATGGAGAGGAACGTCCCATTGCGTTCCTCAGCCAGATAATCAATCCCCATGAAGAAAAGTACAATTTCATCGAGCGTCAAGTGCATGCAGTAATGAAGTCTCTCAAGAAATTCAAACAGTTCATTTCTCGGAGTCGAACCACAGTCTTCGTCATTCACCCCGATGTGCGTAGTTTCATTATTCAAGGGGAACTGGGAAGCAAGAGAGCTGGTTGGGTAAGCAAAATCCAAGAGTTCGATATTGAGATCAAGCCCACCAAACTAGTTCATGGTCGTGCACTATGTCAAGAGCTGGCGAAGAATGCAACGGCCGAAATAACAGACTGTCAGTCGGAGGACTTGCCAACAGGAGAATGCCTCGCTAATCAGGAAGAGGCCGAGAAAGATTGGGTCGACGAAATAGTGGAATATTTCAGCACCGACAGATGCCCCTCGCATCTGAATGCTTCGCAGCGAAGGCATTTCAGGATGCGGTCCGCCCGATACGCTATGCGCCCAGAAGGCCTATTTTTCAGGAACATCGACGACGTCCTCCTCAGATGCATAAAAGATGATGATAAGAGGAGAATCCTGGGTGAATTTCATTCAAGACTATCTGGAGGACACTTTGCTTGGAAGAGCGACGATGCTAAAGATAATCAAGGCGGGTTACTATTGGCCCACACTCTTTGTCGATGCCTTCTCCGTTTGTCGAAGGTGCGAGCAATGCCAGAGATTCGCCGGCCGAAGCAGAAATGCTTCGATGCCACTCCGACCGATACAAGTGGAAGCCCCCTTTCAGCAATGGGGACTGGATTTCGTAGGGGCCATATCGCCAAACTCCTCCACTGGACACAAATTCATTCTGACTGTGACTGATTACTTCACCAGGTGGGCCGAGGCAGTCCCCACAAAACATGTCGATCAAGATACTGTTGTCACCTTCCTGGAAGGATTGATTACCCGCTTCGGTATCCCCGAAGCAATTATTACAGATAACGGTCCTGGTTTCACGGGTGCAAAGATCAATGAGTTCCTATACAAGTATGGGATATATCACAAGGTGTCTTCCAACTATTACCCCCAGGGCAATGGATTGGCAGAATCCACCAACAAAACCCTGTTGAGGATATTGAGAAAGCTGATCGATCAAAACAAAAGAACTTGGCACCTCCTTCTGGATCGGGCCTTGTGGGCCGATCGGGTTTCTATCAAAAGGTCAATCAAGACTTCGCCTTATGCTCTGGTCTACGGCAAGGAGGCCATCCTGCCCACTCACATCGAGATCCCTGCATTACAGTTGCTAGAAGAAGATGAAGCCAACCCGATGGAGGAACGCCTGGTCCAGCTACTACAACTAGAAGAGGAACGTGAAAAGGCCTACCAGAACTTCGCATGGCATGCTGAGGTCACCCGAGAATGGTTCAAAAGGAAATCATCCGATCGCACATTCAAAGCAGGAGACCTGGTATGGAGGTGGGATTCATGGAAGGCCAAGCCTGGGAATCATGACAAAATGGATGCATTCTGGGACGGACCGTTTGAAATAGTAAAAGTGAATTCGGCCAATTCCTTCATCCTCAAAGATGCGAATGGCCAAGTTTTACCAATCTCCGTCAATGGTCTTCACCTGAAGACCTTCAATCGCTGAGTTATGTGCTCAAAAAAAAAAAAAAAAACTTTTGTATATATCTTTGTATATAGGGTTTTCAGTTCTTTGTCCGTACTCTGTTCAAAATATCACGAGGAGCAAGCGCCACTTCAACCGCAAAAGCTAGATTCCTGGCTTCGGCTTCACAAAGCACGATCGAAATCGCCTTCGGGGGGTTTCGGTCCGAAGTAGCCGACGAAGGGAAGTTCACCGCGAAGCAGTTCATCCTCGTAGAACCAAACCACATGCAAATCAAGGACGTGGAAAATGCTTCGCTAAAGAAATGTGCCGAAGGCGTTGTCCGAAGTAATTCTTGGCGAGGCCCTCCTCGATGAAATGGGTTTCGGTCGGCGGTGTTCGTGATCCGAAGCAACAGCATGGCAAAGGGGAACTTCGGGCCCGAAATGAAGAAAATCAGCCCGAAGAAGAACTTCGCGGTGAAGTATTTTCTTTGCCAACCCTATATCGCCGAACCACGCATGCGAGGCGGACACATTTAGGATGTGCCTCGGGGAACGTGTCGATAACAGCCTCAAAAGGGGGCCGAAGTAGATGAACTCAATACGAAAGAAGCGGCACTCATCCCAAGGCAGTTCGTTAACCGAAAAGCCATGCCAGGGTACCCGGTGGTAGCGATTCGCGTTCCCAATACAAAATCCAATCGCCGAATTGCATGGCCCCGCGTACGACGCCGCCATATGGCCAATCAGATGCCACAACGATACTTTCGGGCCAGGCCCACGAAGTAATTACGGTGGTTGCCATAAATGCCGAAAGTTGCCCTCCGAAGCTATAAAATGCAGATGCCCGTTAAGAACAAACCATTTGCAAGTGTGAGAGTCGAGTCTGCATTCTGTCACCTCGGAGAGCTTCTGCATCAAAGGTTCCGTTGTTCGCCATGATTATCCCATCCCTTGTTTTGAGGTGCTGAACTCTTCTACATCACAAGTTATTCTGCTGCGATCGTTCACAATGGGAAGGAAGAACCCCACTCAGAAAGGGAAAGAACCAGAGACGACGGTTCCAGAGAAGGCGAGAGCCGCGAAAGAAAAGAGACAGAGACCTAGGAGGGTCAATCCTCCCCCACGCCCAGGAAAACAAGTGATGGAAGAAAGGGAAGAGTCCGATGACGAGCCCAACATAGAACCACCTGTCGATAAGTGGGCAAAAATCAGAGACCCAGAGCTCTCAAGAACCGTGGCCGAGCTTCGGTATACCATCGACTTCATGAGAAGTAGGCTCTCAACGGAGAACAAGAGGGCCGCGGCGTATTATTCCCACATATACTGGTATCTAGTCCCTCCTACACATCACTGCCCCGAGCTCATATACGCCATTGCTCAGAACTATCAACCACAAACCAAGCAGGTGTTGGACGCCTCGGGTAAAAAATTGTTTTCCATTCTGAAGGAGGATGTGCAGGCAGCGTTCGCACCACAGCAAAGGCCACCAAAAGGCTATACCATTCGCAATGTTAGCCTGAGCGAACAAACGGATAAGTTCACTTCTAATCCCTTCATCCTGAACTTTTTGCGTGAAAACCTCAAAAGCGGACTTTCTTCCGGCAAGCGACCCCAGATGCCCCTGCCCTTGGAGGCCTTCAAGAACACAGATATATTCTCTATCATTGCATGGGTGGGAGGCTTGTCAAGCGATACTTTGGTATACCCATGGCAGGTGTCGCTAGCCGAATGCATTTCCAGAGGAGAGTTCTATGCCCCCGACGCTTCGCGGCCGAACACCAACCCAGTTTTCTTCGATTGGGCAGAATGGGTGGCCCAAAATCTGCATACGCGGTTGACATCCATGAAGGATGCTAGCAAGGAGCCGCACTTCCAGCCTTGTTCCTTCTTGGTTTGGCTTTTCTTCTTTCATGTACATAAAGCCCTTCACCATTGTGATGTTTCACCAGTCGACAAGGATGGGATCCCTTTGCCTGTATATCAGTGGACCCGTCTCTTGCTGAGGTCGGAGTCCTATTACCCTTTCAATCAGCAGTTTTTGGGACCTGCGATGCACATTCTGACAGGGTCTAGCCCTCGGGTGCCTCTCTGCCTTAGAGATAAAGTGGTACTGGAGAGAAGAGGGGACGTGTTTCAATTGACACAAGGGCTTGTGATCCGCCTTTTCGGCTTCACAGGGAAGCCCTTCTTGCTGCCCTTTTTCCCTTCGGAGTACCAATTTGCCCTGGAAGTTGCTCGGCAAAGTGACGCGACCGACGAAACCTACGGCCACGGACGAAAGTGGGCACACACCTGCGACTTCCCCTTCAAGATGGGAGTGATCGAAGTCTTCGCCCTGAAGCAGAACATATACCTGGAGGAGAAGCTCGCCGATTTTGGTCTGCTTCAAATACCACAGAGGTGGCTCTACGACCCGTTGGGGGTGATGAGAGACCATTTGAAAAGCAAAAACTTCCATGTCTGTCCTCGCCCCAAAATTCTAGAGCAGAGGAATAACCCCAATGGTACGGACCTGGAGTGGCACTTAGAGGAGATGAGGACGTTGCCTCCTTGGCATGACTTCTATCCTATGGAGGTCGAATTCGACCCAGACCAGTACCCATTCCCAACTCCCGACTCCACTTTTTGGAAAAAAGCAAGGGACGATTTAAAAGAGGAGTTAAAAGACTGGGACGAGGAGCAGTTAAGAGAATGGTGGATTATGAGAGTCCATCGTCGAAAGATGAATTCTTACGGGCTTCTAACAATGGACAGGGAATTCGCAATTGTGTATCAGACCAATATTGGGTCTTGGAAACCCTTGTCCTTCATCGATTTCGTTCCACCGGCCACCCCAAGTTCAGACGAAGTCCCCGGGAGGACTGATAATGTCCCCAAGGAAAAAGCAGCCAGGGCTGCGCCAAAAGCTGTACTACAAAGTCCATCCGAAGATCTTGAGACAGCAATAGAGGAATCAGAGCAACCCCTCAAGAGGAAGAAAAGAAAGGAGCGGGAACCTACACAGGCACCCCCGAACTTCCCAAAGCGACCGCGTACAGGCACTCCGAGCGCTCCTGTCGAAAGATCAGTATCGGGCTCGATCGAAGCAAACAACGGAGAAACTCCACCAAGTGTCGAAACGATCCCAAACGTAGATGTCATTGACGTGGAGGAACTCGTGGAAGTCATTGAAGCCGAGAGTACCGAGGCCCAGGAGGAACAAAGGCCAATCACCCAGGAGATCACCATGGCCGCTCTATCGAGAGGGCATGCAGGTACATTTTCTTCACCTTATGCTCTGGTTGCTCGTAAGTCCACCCCGACCCTGGCCGAAAGCTCTCACCTGTCCACCCTACCTCCACAAGGTCAGTCACCTTCTTACGTCGTGTCCCTAACTACTCCCCCGAGTCTTCCGTCCAGGACAAACCTGTCGGAGTTACTTCGCCCAACCACACCGCCAACCCTTCAGTCATCAACCAGGGCGAAGCTAATAGTCCAATGCCGAACCCCGAGGCTCATTCCTCCATTGTACATAACGTGCTCCCCCTCGTCGAAGCCCCCGTCACCCCTGCTGTCGAACCTTCGGGTGAGGCTACCCCCTTCAACTCCTTATATTTGTTCAATCCCTCGGTTGTAGACCCAGCCGCATTCGACTCCGAGCTGTCCTCAATACGGGAATCCCCCTTGGCCAAAAAACTCCTCCAAGCCCGACAGAACACAGAGAGAATGTTAAAAGAGGCAAGAAAGAAGAAAGGGCGCTCGCTCGCTCAAGTTGAGAAATGTGCCGTCTTCGATTTCGAGGCGGGAAAGTTGCATAAAGTAAAGAAGATACCCAAAGTCCAGAAGCCCCTGGATGAAATGACTCCAATGGACTATGAATATCAGGATAAAGAGAAGGACTTGGAACATCTGAACGTGGACAAGGAGTCCGCCTCTATGCACATTGGAATCGAGACCTTCAAGGCACATGCCAACATTGCCAACAAGCGCAGGTTCGAAGCCGAGAGCGCTAACATCAAGCTGGAGGAGGAGCTAGCAAGGGCTCGCTCCAAATTGGCAGAGGCCGAGGAGCAGTGCAAGCTGATGCAGAAAGAAGCACATGCCCTAAAGCTGCGGATAGCACAGTTGGAGTGCATAGCTGAGAATCAAGCACAAAGGCAGGCCAAAAATGATTTGAGGGCCAAGGAACTTGAAAGTAAGATCTTGCAAGCTCAGATACAGCTGCACGAGAAGGAAGGCCTAGGGCTATTTGACAGGAGCAAAATCAAGGAGATTCGCTCATATCTGCTCAAGAATTTTAGGTCTCGGGCTGTCAGTGCCCTTTCAGTTTTAGTTTACACCATAGAAGCCCAGGTTGCCGCCGCCGAAGGAGGGCCAATCATCGAAGAAGTCATTCAGAATGTTAGAGCCCGACTCAAGCTGGCCCTCAAGGTCCAGGGTGCAAGGTATCAAGATTTGAAGCTCGCAGCGATGAGTCGGACAGCAAGGGATTGGTCAACGGCCCAGGCCACAGTTCACGCCTTTTTCTCCATAGCCAAGAAAGCTCAAAAGGCAAAAATCCTACTGGACGCATTTGAAAGCGAGAGGCGCGCATCAATGGGCTACTTCGAGGACCTCTTCTCCTTAGGCTTCCCGAGCTTCATGGATAATGATGGGAAGCCCTTAGCCAAGGAAGAAATCATGCCGAAGTGGCAGCAGTTTGAAGGCGACGTTTCGGAGATAGACGAGTGGGCCGAACCAATAACAGAGAAGCAGGTTGCTGATTACATATTGAAATACTATAGAATCATCGCTTCCCTAAATGATCTACAGACCAGGTCCCAGCATGCAAAAATCAGGCAGATCGATAGATTCCATGCTTTGGTCAAATCCCTGGAGGATCAGGAGCTATTCACGAAAAGCGTCTGGTCTCAGGTTCGTCGAACCTTAAGAGACATCCGCGTCCGCCTGGCCCCACTGCCAACAGCTGAGGACGTAGCAGAAGCAATGGCGGCAGGAGAAGAAGAAGCAGTAGCGGAAGAAGAGGAGAAAGAAGAGGAAGAGGAAGGACAAGTTGTGGAAGCGCCCCTAGAAAAAGAACAAGGAGAAGGGTCTGGAGGTAACTCTGGCCCAATGGATAAAAGTTGAGGGTTCTACCATCGAGACGAGCTCGTTGCCCCGTGAGCCGCCAAGAATGTTGACAATATTGTCACATTCCACCAAGGGGCAGAAAAATTGAAACTTTGTATAATATTTGTTTTGTTGAAAGTTTTCTTTTGTTTATAAGTTATAGCAATTTTGGTTTTCCCTATCGCCCCTGGTGGACAAAATGAAAAGAAAAGAGCTTCGGGCCCGAAGCGTTTCAAATCATCACTTCGGGGGAGAACTTTGCCAAAAAGGGACGAAGGAAACACTTCGCACCCGAAGCATTCCCAATGACTACTTCGGGTGAAGAGTTTGCGAAGCGGCATCCAAGCAAGTTCACCGAAGAAGAAAAGATAGTCCGAATCGGCTAAGGCAAAGAAATTACTTCGGGCCCGAAGTATTTCTAAAATCCACTTCGGCCAGATTTCTCCCGAAGCAGTAGAAGTCGAGAAAGTGCTTCGGCCAAAACTCCCCCGAACCACCGTTTCAAAAGAAGATCGGCCCGAAGCGTTTGTCCCAACCCATCAGTGAAGCAATTTTGTCAGCGAAGCAGCGAAGGATAGAGGAGGATCGGCTTCGGCACTCCACGCCCCCGAAGTAGTTTTGCGAAGTGAAAATCAGTGAGGCGCTTCCCAAGTTGGGTATTTTCTCGAGGCAATCAGAAAGCCTCATAAATGCATATTTTCTTGCCCGATAAGCCCGTTGCTCATTTTTGGCAATTGGATGCGAAGTATCAACCCGAGAAGAAGAGCCCGGCAAGCATGGCCGCCACTCGAGCACCGCACCTGCAATCCAAGGACACCCAGGTGGCTCATTTAATGCGTCTTTCCCCGGCTGACTCGGTCACCATTACCAATTTTGGTAGGCGAGAGATCATCCACAGGAGAGAGAGCCGATTTCTCAGGGCCCGAGGGTGTACTCCGTCATTTTTGTAATAATGATTCAGAGGGTCGGGTCCTCTATAAAAACCCAGGCTTTGCAATGTAAAAGGGGGGGAACTTTCTGCTAGAAAGTCTGTTGTAACTTGATGTCCTGCGTCTAATACTAAAGATTTTTGTACTCCATTTCTCTCTTTTATGCTCGCCTTCTGTGCTTAATTCTTTTGTCTGTCTGCACTCGTATATTGAGACTCTGAATCCTGAATCCGGTGTGCGATTGGGGACTGTACCCTAAAATTCGCCCTGAAGGATACATAGGAGAGGAAAAACGTCGTATAAGCTTTCTTTTATGCTGCCTGGTGGGTCGTGGTTTCTGTTATTCCCTTGCCTTAATCGCTGCTACTCTGAACCCTAAATTCTAGCGAGAGAGAAAGGAGAACCCTGTGAACTCGTCCGGAGGATACATAGGAAAGCGAGTATCGCGTTTCTTTCATCTATTCTTGGTGTTCTTTGCTGCTATTCGAGTTATTAGTGAGTGATCGTGCTTCCTGTTCTTCCCCACCTTGAATCATCAATCTCTAACCCTTATCCTTTTTATTTCTTTCTCTAACCCGAACTCCTTTTATCTCTTTCCTGCACTCTTATCTCAAACCCCAAAAGTAGATTAGTATAGGAGCCGGCCTTTCTCCGGAGATTGGCACGAGGGGCATCTCTTCCCCTCGGCCTTTCAACGTTGGTCGCAGGTCCAGGGCGCGCAAACCCACCGAAAGTCCTTTCCTGTGCGGATTTGATGACCAACAATTACTTCATATTGTTCATAGATGATTACTCCATAATGGTTTGGGTAGCTTTCCTGAAAGAGAAGTCAGCGGCCTTTGAAAAATTCAAAGCATTTAAGGAATTGGTTGAAAATAAAACTGGCAAAAGGATTAAGTGTCTGAGATTTGACAGAGGAGGACAATTTACCTCAAATAAATTTGTAGAGTTTTGTAAATAGCATGGAATCAAAAGAGAATACTCAACAACAAGAACTCCTCAACAAAATGGAGTAGTTGAAAGAAAAAATAGGACTGTTGATAATATGGCTAGAGCTATGCTAAATGAGTATAAGCTCTTAGATGGATTTTGGAGATAAGTAGTTAACATAATAGTATATATAATCACTAGGGCTCAAATGAGGGTAAACCATCACAAGACTCCATATGAGCTTTGGAAAGAAAGATCGACCATTGTAAAACACTTCAGGATTTTTGGAAGCAAGTGTTACATAAGACGAGAAGATCAAAACTTAGGCAAGTTTGACCCAAGATGTGATGAGGGAAATTTTCTTGGTTATTCCTCAAGGAGTAAAGCCTATAGATGCTTTAACAAGAGAACACATACTATTGTAGAAAGTATAAATGTAACAATTGATGAGAAGATAGATTCAAGAGAACTAGTTCAACAAATTGTGTATCAGGAAGATGGAAGTTGTCAAGAAGAGTTTCATGAGAAATCAGATGATGAAGAAGAAGAAACACAAAGACTTCTTCCTAAAACTCCCCAGGTATGTACATAAGCATCATCCAAGAGATTTAATCATTGGGAATCTAGATGAAATATAGACAAGAAGAAGAATAATAACACCATCTCAACAAGCAAATTTCTCTTTACTATCTAAGATTGAGCCAGAAGACTTCACTCAGGCAAGTGAGGATAAGTTTTGGATTAAGGAAATGAATGAGGAATTAGATATAATAGAGAAAAGCAAGACTTGGGAACTTGCTCCACGACCAAAGGATAAAAAGTGATCGGCACAAAATGGGTGTTTAGAAATAAATTAAATGAAGATGGACAGGTGGTCAGGAATAAAGCAAGGTTAATATGCAAAGGTTATGCACAGGTAGAGGGAATTGACTAACTTTGATGAGACATTTGCTCAAGTTGCATGGCTTGAAGCCATAAGAATATTTGTAGCCTTCTCAAATTTCAAAAAATTCAAGGTATATCAGATGGATGTTAAGTCAACATTTCTAAATGGTGCTCTAGAAGAAGAAGCTTTAATTGAACATCCAGAGGGATTTATATTAGAAAATAAACCAGATCATGTATGTAGATTGAAAAAGGTACTGTATGGTCTAAAGCAGGCTTTGAGAACATGGTACTCAAGATTGGATAAGTATCTTCAAGAACAAGGATTCAAAAAAGGAATAGCAGACAACAAATTATACATAAAAATGAAGGGAATAATCTACTAATTGTGGTTGTTTATGTTGATGACATCATTTTTGGGGGAAACAATGATAAGATGTGTAAAGAATTTGCTAAGAACATGCAGAATGAATTTGAGATGTCTATTCTTGGTGAGTTATCTTTATTTCTTGGACTTAAGATCTCACAATAAAAGAAAGGATTATTTCTCTCACAAACCAAGTATATAAAAGAAATGCTAAAGAAATTCAGGTTAGAATATTGCAAACCGGTAAGTACCCCCATGGTCACAGGATGCAATTTAAGTAAGGATGATGAATCTCCAAAGGCAAACTAGAGATTATATAGATCTATGATTGACAACTTGTTGTATGTTACAGCTACAAGACTAGACATAGTGTAGTCAGTGGGATTAGTGGTAAGGTTTTAGGTAGCACCTAAGGAAATACATGTGGCAATAGTAAAGAGAATTCTTAGGTATCTAAAAGGAACTATGGATTTTGGGCTCTGGTATCCCAAAAGTGATAGTTTCACACTCACAACATATACAGATTCAGATTGGGTTGGCAATATTGATGACAGAAAAAACACAAGTGGAGGAGCATTCTTTCTTAGATACTATTTAGTTTCTTGACTAAATAAGAAGCAGGTTTCAATATCCTTATCTATAGTATAAGCAGAATATATTGCAGCAGTAGCCAGTTGTACACAGGTATTATAGATGAAGCAAACTCTAGAAGAATTCAAGATAAAACATGATCACCCTATTCCCATATTATGTGATAATACAAGTGCTATAAGTATCTCAAAGAATCCAGTGATGCATTCTAGGACAAAGCATATTTCGATCAAGTATCATTTTATGAGAGAATAAGTGATAAATAAATAGGTCAGGTTGGAGTATGTTACTACAAAGGAACATATAGCAAATATTTTTACTAAACCACTTTCAAAAGAGACATTTGAGTATCTTTGAAGAAAACTGGGAGTAATACTCCCACCCCAGAATTAACCACCTCAAGAGGAGGTGGGGGAGGGGCTAAGCTAAGAGACTCATTCTTAGCCCCGAGCCCCAAAGGTGACCCTTTGTCATTGATGTCAAAGGGGGAGAGATTTGAGTAAGGGGGAGAAAGTTGGTATTTGAGTAAGGGGGAGAGATTTGGTTTAAGGAGAGAGCAATTTCCCAGGGGGAGCAAAATAAAAAGATCAAGGAAATGGTAAAAATTTATTGGGGGATATTGTTGGACATTTTGAGTCCATAAAGTTGTCATTGATGTCAAGGCATGAGGTTGTCATTAATACCAAGAAGTGAACCACCATTGATGCCAAGAGGTCAAAAGAAGCAATGCAAAGGTTGATGGCAAAAGAGCTTCATAATATTCATTTTTATTATAAGAAGCATAAATAAAAGGTTTTATTAAAAACCATGGATTGGCAAAATAAAATGTTTTCATAAAAACCCAAGGAGGCTTTTTATTCCACATTAAAAAGTCTAGAGGAAGGTTAAATATTTAAATTCAAATTGAATTTAAATTTTATAAATAAATATTTATTTATTCGAAATAGCAAAACACTAAAGCTATTCCGCCGACGTGCAAGTTGAAGTTACCTCCGTCGACGTGTTGAAAAAAATAAGGTAATATAAATATTGCATTTGCTAAGGCAAAATATATGCTTTCAAATTTGGAAAACATGCTAAGGAAATTCGTGTGCTGCAAAATTTGAATTTCGTGGAGTTTAAGAAAATGTGGTGTATTTCTTCTAGCACCATTCGGTGGCTAGCTCGAGTGGCATTTGGCTTGGCTCTTGTGGAAGGAAGGTTATGGGTTAAAACCTGGTGGCAACAAAGTGTTGAAGCCCTTTTGGTTTTCATTTTTAGCGGTAACGGAAAGGAGAATAGAGTGCTTGGGTACTCTAGCTCACGCGGCAGCCAAGGCCGCAGCTAGAGCGCTTGGGAGGCAACATCATGGGTTCAAAACCCACTAAGGGCAAAGGTACAATTTTGGTTTAATTTTTGTTTGCCCTAAGGTTGTGTGAGAATATTAGGAGGGATAAGGTGATGATTAAAAGTGGATTATTTACTTATAAGCTAAAGTGATTTTTGGGCATGATAAAAGGTTATTTTTGATAAAGTAAAACTAAGGTAATTAATTTTTATCTTAGAAGAATAAATTACATTATTTTATAAAGTATTTTATTTGATAAGTGCAATTTGAGAAAGGAGTTATAAGTAGAAAGTGAGTTATATTTTAAGAGTTTTTTATGAAAATTATGATGTTGAAATTTATTATTGAGATGGAGTAATAAGGTGTATTTGGGATTTAAGTTATCATTGTGTTTTGTGAAAAGTGTTAGGGTGATAATTCTTGTCATCTAACCCTTTGTACTTGGCAAAGAAAGTTGTGATATTTGATCTAGGTTTTGAAGGTCATCCTACATCAAAGAAAAAGTATGGGCATATTCTTCCTTGGTTGAGTTGATTGGTTGGTTTTCTGAAAAATAACTTTGGAGTGAAATGGACTTAATTAGGTTTCCTTGTTGAGTTGTTGAGCTATATGTGAAGATTGTTTGATAAGCATTGTTGTTGAAGCCATTTTTTAAGTGAAGAACTTGAACTAGGGTTTGGAAAGAACATGAGTATCATTATTATGTGAGATTGGTTTATGAGCATTGTTGGAAACATTTTGAGTGAGCATTCATATGTTTGGACTAGGGTTTATAAGCAAGGACTATTTCATTGAGTGATTGGTTGAGTAGAGTTGGTTGAGCCTAGTCAAGTGGATGTGTGTAGTGATTGATCAAGTTCCATAAAATAAATTATTCTATATTTTGAATTGATTTGAGAAAGTGGTTGAGTTGTGATGAATGTGAAGCTTATTGAGTCTCTAGCAATTCTCTTTATGTTTCTATCAGATTGGACAAGTTCTTGTGATTGAATTGTTGAAAAGATTTGATACAAGTCTTAATGAAGACTTGTGGACAGATTTGAATGAGCTTTTGTGAAAGCTTGCAACACAGATTTGAGGACAGATTTGTGCCTAATCAGAGACAAAGATTGAGTAAAGATTTAAAGATAAAATTTGGTATAAATTTGAGGACAGGTTTATGCCAAATTAGAGACAGAGATTGAGGATATTTATGCTAGATCAAAGGACTGTGTTTAGTACATATTTGAGACAGAGCTTTGGAGGTGACAAATCATAGAGGACGATAGTCTCCAGTGGATAGAGATCCATTAGCCAGGGCAGTGAGGATAGGTCTCTTCAGTGGATAGAGATCCATTAGCCAGAGTAGTGGAGGCAGCAGTTCTTCTAGAAGATCACCAGTTAGAGCTAAGGAGAAAGGAGTTCTCTTGTGGATAGATATCCATAAACTTGATTAGGGGATTGGTGTCTCCTTTGGATAGAGATCCATAAACATGTAGGGAAAGAATTCCCAAGAGAATTTATTTGAGAAAAAATTATAAGAAATATTTTCTTCGTGGAGTAACCCACATTGGGTGAACCACATAGAATCATATCTCTCATGTGTGTGATGCTTTGTGTGATATTTACTGCTTTAACATTTTTGATGTTATTAATTGGTTTAAAAAGCAAAAAGTTTTATCTTATATTGTTCACCCTTCCTCTCAGTATAAGCACATTTTATTCACAAGTACCTAATATATAAACCCTTAGTGGTTCATAGGAGATCAAAGTTCTTAATAATGTTCCTTAAGTTATAACAAATGAATTTAATAGGAAACTGATGGAGCCTATTACTCTAGAAAAAGTTTATTTAGCTATTTTTTCTTTTAATAAGGATAAATCCCCTGGTTTAGATGGGCTCTCTACAACTTTTTACCAACATAATTGGGATATAGTGAAGGATTATTTATTGGTGGTAGTGGAACAGTCTAGGGTAAAACAATACATTCCTTATAAAATAAATGCAACTTATATTACCCTAATTCCAAAAAAGAAGGATGCTAAATTGTTTGATTATTTTAGACCCATAAGCCTATGTAATATGGCTTATAAGATTATTTCCAAAGTGATGGTGAATAGATTAAGGCCATTTTTAGACAAAATAATTTTAGAAGAGAAAGGAGGTTTTGTGAAAGGGAGACAAATTTTGGATGGGATCATAGTAGCTCATGAAGTTATACATTCAGCAGCTTCAAGAAAAGAGAAAGCTATGATCTTAAAACTTGATATGAGTAAAGCCTATGATAGGGTTAAATAAAATTTTATTTTTGCAGTTTTAGATAAGTTTGGTTTTGGGAAGAAATGGGTTAGATTGATTAAATCTTATGTCTCTACAATTTCTTATTTAGTGTTGGTCAATGGGTTAATGATAGAATCTTTTAAAGCTAGGAGAGGCCTTAGACAAAGAGATCCTCTATCTCCTTATTTGTTCATTATTATGGTAGAAGTTTTGAGTATGAACTAAAATAAGGCTTACAAATATGGGTTTATAAGTGGACTTAAGGTTAGTAATAACATCGATAACATCATTCATCAATAGTTTGTAGATGATACAACCCTTTTTGGAAGGGCAAGGATAAATGAGGCCAGAGCTTTGAATAACATTTTAAAAGAGTACGAGAGTGCTTTAGGGTAAAAAATTAATAGGACTAACTCCAAAATTTACTTTCTTAATACTCTTGCTAATATCAAAGCAAGAATTTGTAGGTTTCTTCAAATGGAGGGGGCAAATTTACCAACAACTTATTTAGGGATGTCTTTATTTGAGGGGAGAATGAGGATAGATTTATGGAATCCAGTTATTAGTAAAGTTCAAAATAAACTTCCTTATTAGAAAGGTATATGGTTATCATTAGCAGGAAGAGTGTAGTTAATTAAGTCAGTCTTACAAGCCATTCCAACATTTTATATGTCTTTGTATTCTATACCAAAATCAGTTGAAAAAAGTTTAATCTTTATTGTGCGATCCTTTTTATGGTCAAGTTTACATGATATAAGGAAATGTTTTTGGTGAAATGGAGCAAGTTGTGTGATGACAAAACTAGGGGAGGTCTTGGTCTAAGAGCTCTTATAGATGCAAAATTAGCTCTTAGGGAAAAAGTTATCTGGAAATTGTACAAAGAGAGTCAAAGACAATGGGCAAAAATTCTTCTAAGTATGTTGATCCCAATGACCCAAGTTTAATATTTACTGCATTATCTCTTCCAAATTGTTATGCCCTTTAGAATGGTTTAAAAATATCTATTGATATTATGCTTAAAGGTTTAAGATGGGTGGTGGGAACTGGAGAAAAAAATTCCATTTGGATGGATACTTGGTGTGATAAAAAACCACTCAATTTAGATCCAATTTTGAAACCTTGGATGAGATTGCTTCAAGAAAAATACGGTGATAGGGTTTCAAACATTTTGTACAAGGATCAACAAGGAAGACACAAATGGAATTTTTTTTTTACAAGTATGCAAGACATTGATGCTAGGAGGCAATTGACTAGAAAGATAACAATTGTAATTATTTTGAGGGGTGCCAAGAATAAATTGATTTGGGAGTTGAATAGCTCAAGAGAATACACAACAAGAAGTGGATATAATATTCAATACCAACATAATAATAATATCACTAGAATTTGGAGAGATATTTGGGATAGCCCAAACATTCCTAAAGTCAATGAAGAACACAAGCTTATACTGAGAGGGGGGTGAACAATATAGCGCCCACTTTTTACTTTCTTTCCAAACCAATATCAATTAATGTCCTTAATTGCAATAACCAAATATAGCAGTGTGCATTAATAACTTAGATAGCAATAGTAAGCAAGAGCACAAGTCACCACACACAATTGAGACACAAGATTTAACGTGGTTCCCCCAATGTGGGGTACTCCACAAGATAATCTCCTTATAATATTTCACATAGAAATAAGGATCCTTATCCAATACAATGATTACTTTGATCTGCTCAAAGCTAGGCAATACACTGATCTGCTCAGGTAGGCAATCCACTGATCTACTCAGCTAGGCAACACACTGATCTGCTTAGGTAGGCAACACACTGATCTACTCAGGTAGGCAATCCATTGATCTACTCAGCTAGGCAACACACTGATCTGCTCAGGTAGGCAATACACTGATCTACTCAGGTAGGCAATCCACTAATCTGCTCAGCTAGGCAACACACTAATCTGCTCAGGTAGGCAACCCATTGATCTACTTCAGCAAGCTCACCAAGAACTTGCCCAAATCTACTCTAGCAAGCTCACTAAGAACTTGCTCAAATCTCAAAGCTCACAGAACCTCAAAATCTGCTCAACAAGCTCACCAAGAACTTCAAACCACAACCACAAAACTCAAACCTCAACAAGCTCACCTAAGAACTTGCTCAAAATCTCAATAAGCTCACTAAGAACTTGCTCAAAATCTGCTCAACAAGCTCACCAAGAACTTGCTCAAAACTGCTCAACAAGCTCACTAAGAACTTGCTCAAAATCTGCTCAACAAGCTCACTAAGAACTTGCTCAAAATCTATCCCAAAACTATCCACAAAGCTGTCCAGAAATCTATCCCAAAAGCCTTCTCAAAGGCTCAACCAATCATGCTCAAATAGCACTCAAATCTCATCCACAAATCAAAGGCAAGGCTTAAATATGAACTCAACAATGAATGGTAATACACTCTTCAAAGGATGACAACTATGATCCACAATGATCTCAACTCAAATCAATCTCATAGAAGCATAAAGAGAATTGTTAGAGACTCAATATGTTCTATACTCAAATCCAATATCTTTCTCAACTCAAAGCAATATCATAGAAGCATAAGGAGAATTGTTAGAGACTCAATATGTTCTAATCTCAATTTTTCTCAACTTCAACTCAACTCAAATCAGAATATAGAATAGTTTCTTTTATGGAACTTGAACAATCACTTCTCACAATCACTTGACTAGGCACAATCAACTCAACTCAACCATTCATCTCAAGGGACAACTCTTTCTCACAAAACCCTAGTCCATGCATGTATCAACAAACTCAAATGTTTCCAACAATGCTCAACCATAAATCTCACATAACAATGATACTCATGTTCTTTTCAAGTTCTTTGCATAACCAATGGGCTTCAACAACTATGCTTATAAAACAAGGTTTAAACACAACTCTCAAACCAGAAAACCTTGAAGCATTTCAACCAACCACTTTCGAAAAGGAAACCACAATCAATCCTTTTCTCTCCAATGATATTTCAGAAATCAACCACCATAAACAAAGTCAATGGAGAATATTGCTCATACCTTTTTGATGCCTTATTGGTTGTCCACTAAATCTGCCACACTCAACAAACTTTGAAAAAGAACAAAACACCTTCACTTTTGAAACCCTTTACAAAAATAAAAATATCTCTTTATATACACCTTATTTCTCCCTCTAAATAAGTTAATCAAATAGCCCTCGAAATAAGCTTTCCAACGATATATAATATGATATATTTCTAAAAAGAAAAACACCAAAAATTTCTCTTTTTCCAAAAGTGGATCACAACCCTTATTCCTCCTAGAAATAACAACAAGCTTACAAAACCTTATAACTCCCTATCTCTAAAAATTATTTTTCATACACCCAAAGCATTCACAATATCAACTATGCAAGGCGCTTCTCATAAATACCTTTAATTTCGAAATCGTGGCCTTAACCTTTGAAAACGTTTCGCAAAAATTGATGAGCGCCTTCACACCTATGGGAGTCAAACTATGTTCCTCCTTGCTAGCATTGTGAGATGCTAACCACGTGGGTGCAAGCCCACATTGGGAATAAATCCCAACCTTGTTGTATAAACTGTGCTAGATTGTTCTTAAAACGAAAAATGTTTTCCACCAAAACTTTTGCCCCTACGGGATTCAAAACGCAGACCTCCCTTGTGCCAAAGTTATCTCTTGCCAACTGCGTTGTGTTGTCCAACGTGACGTCAGGTCTAGACGTCCTCAATTTTCTTTAACCCTAAAAAATCACTTCTTTATTTTTTCACCTTCCGCTTCCTCCATGCACGAATTACTCTTCGATTTTCTCAACCTTGGCATACTCAATAGGCAAAGTTTTTAACCATTATATATACACATTATAATGCTTCGAAAGACGTCGGTGGATTATAATCAAACCTTCATTATTTTGGACGTCGGCGATAATAAAATATTAAATTTAATTTTAATTTTAAATTTAAATTTTAAATAATTTAAAATTTAAACTTAAATATTTAAAATTAAATATCTCCTTCATCGGGGCACCTTTTTCGATGAAACGAAAAGCCAACCTGGGTTTTAAGAAAAACCCATTTCAAATCTGCCATCCATGGTTTTAAATAAAACCTTTTATTTTGCCTGCCTTGGTTTTCACAAAAACCCTGTATATATCCATGCTCTCCAAAATATCATAAATGCTTATTTATGAAATGCCTTGGCCATCAAAACTCAATGTGATCCATGTGACATCAATGATCCATGTGACATCAATGACAACATAAAATAACTCAAATTTCCAACAATCTCCCCCTTTGTCATTGATGGCAACACCTCTAATGCAAATCACCACAATCACTGCAAAAACCATCTCTGAGAAACAAAGTTGCTCCCCTGACTCAATACTCTCTATGGAGGCTGCTCCCCCTAACTCAATGCTCTCTTTGGAGGCTGCTTCCCCTAACTCAATGCTCTCCCCCTTACTCAAATCTCTCCCCCTTTGACATCAATGGCAAAAGGGACACCTATGGGGCTAAAAGATATGACTCTTAAGCTTAGCCCCCTCACCACCTTCTCTCTTGAGGTGATTAATTTTGGGGTGGGAGTACTTTTACTCCCATATTACATTGTTTCTTTCCTCTATCAACTTCCTTCCATGTTTTTCTGATATCCTTCTCTTGATGAATTACTTGATCTTCTTGTCTTGAACCTGTTTGACCTTCTTGCCTTGAACTTGTTTGGAATTGAGTCCTACACCATTTTGCAATATGTCCAAAGTTATTGCAATTAAAACACTTGATATTGTAGCCTTTGGATGGTGCCCAAATCCTGAATTCTTTCTTGAAATGATTTCCATATCCATTCCTTTCTTGAACCCTGTATTGTGAAGCTCTATTTTCATGACCATTATGACCATGACCTCTGAATTGTGTAGCTCTAAAACCAAAACCATGTTGCTCATTATCTTTGCACTGAGAAGCTCTATGACCAATCCTGTTGCATAAGAAGCAATGTCCCTGAAAACCATACCTTCTTCCTTTGAAGTTTCTTCTAGCAAAATCAAACTTCTTTGATCCATAGACCCTACAATGTATAGCCCTATGTCCAAATCCATTACAAGAAAAACAATGTCCTTGAAAAGCCCTTTGTTCATGCCTTGGTTCCTCATACCTTTCTTGACCATTATCCTTATGATCATTTTCAACTTGTGCATTGCATCCTTGAACCTTCTTTGTAGTATCCAAATCTTCTTCCTTAACTTCTTCCTTGCTTTCCTCTTCAAGTATTTCTTTTCCTTTTGAACTTGATTCACCTATCTCAAAACAAGATCCAAATTGGATATTTGGAGCCATAGGAGCTTTGGAACTTTCTTCATGAATCTTAGGTGCTTCCTTGCTTTCATATTTTAGAACTTCCTTTCCTTTTGAGTGTGACTTTTCTTGGAAATGAGATACAACCTTAAAATATGTTTCCACTCCTTTTTAAACCTTTTCATCTAATGTGTCATGTCTTGTCATCATTACCCTCAGTTCTTCATTCATTCTTTCCTCTAACCTTTTTGCATCTTGAAGCTCATCTCTTAGATCACTGATTGTCTGAAGTAGTTCTTCTATAATTTTGACATCTGTTTGAATCTTGTTTTCAAGATTCTTGAATTCTTCTTTTAGCCTTTTGACTTCTAATTTTTGTTTTCTTGGCTCATCCTCTTCTTTTTCTATTACCAAAAGTGAGACTTCTTCATCTTCACTATCACTAATATTATTATAATCTTCTATAGCAAACAAACTCTCATGATTTCTTTGACCATGCCTATTTTCTTGATGTGTCATCTCATCTTCACTATCACTGAAACCATTGCAATATCCTGATCTATGATCTCTTTGACCACACACAAAGCACTATTCTCTTTCACCTTCTATTCCAAGGAATAGATGTTCTTCCTTTTCATCATCTGACTTGTCTCTATCATTATGATCTGAGCTATCACTTGCTTCTACAATGTAGTAAGATTTCTTTGCCTTACAAAAATTTTCTTCTTCTCATACCTGTTTTGCTTGTATCTATCATCTTTGTCATGCTTATGCTTTCCATCTTCTTTTCTTCTGTGACCCTATTTTTCATCATCACTATTTTCTTCATGTGGACACTTGTGTGCATAGTGACCAAAATCACCACACTTGTAGCATTTGACTTTCCTCATATCTCTGTAATTCCTTGAGTCCTTATTCCTTTTGATGAAGTTAGCTTCCTCATCATTATCTGGATCTCTATCTATCTCTGGAACTTTTCCTTTCTTATTCTATGAAGCCTTGAATGCAATCTCTTTTATTGGAACTTGATGCTTACTCACCCTCATCTCATAAGCTGTGAGAGTTCCTTGTAATTCTTCCATTGTTAGCTTGTTGATATCCATTATTTCTTCTATTGCTGAAACCTTTGCATCATACTTCATGGGAAGTGATCTCAAAACCTTTTGAGTAACTTTTGATTCTTTCATCTCAAATCCTAGGCCTCTCATGGTGTTAGTAATCTCATCAACTCGAAGTAAAAACTTTGCAATATCTTCAGAATCTTCCATTTTCAATTCCTCAAATATTTTTCTATGAGTTTGTAGTTTTTCCAACTTTACCTTGGAATCTCCTTCATAAGTATTCCACAACTTGGTCCACATTTCATTAGCTGAATTACATACCATGACCTTTGCAAAATCTGTCTCACGTAGCCCACTCAAAATACAATTCATTGCTCTTGCATTGATCTCAACCAATTTCCTGATAGTCTTATCTGCCTCGAGATCACCTTCAACCTTATACTCTTTTTCAACCATCTGCCATACCTCATAACCTTGTGATATCAAGTAGTTCTTCATTCTCATGCTCTAGAAAGCATAATTGTTACCATCAAACAGTGGAGCCTTATTTGTAGATGATCCATTCTATGAAGCCATCTATGTTCTTGTAGAATCTGCCCTCAAGTTGTTAGCCTTTCTGAAGGAACCCGCTCTGATACCAATTGAAGAACACAAGCTTATACTAAGAGGGGGGTGAACAATATAACACCCACTTTTTACTTTCTTTCCAAACCAATATCAATTAATGTCCTTAATTGCAATAACCAAATATAGCAGTGTGCATTAATAACTTAGATAGCAATAGTAAGCAAGAGCACAAGTCACCACACATAATTGAGACACAAGATTTAACATGGTTCCCCCAATGTGGGGTACTCCACAAGATAATCTCCTTATAATATTTCACACAAAAATAAGGATCCTTATCCAATACAATGATTACTTTGATCTGCTCAAAGCTAGGCAATACACTGATCTACTCAGGTAGGCAATCCACTGATCTACTCAGCTAGGCAACACACTGATCTGCTCAGGTAGGCAACACACTAATCTGCTCAGGTAGGCAATCCACTGATCTCTCAGCTAGGCAACACACTGATCTGCTCAGGTAGGCAATCCACTAATCTACTAGCAAGCTCACCAAGAACTTACCCAAATATGCTCTAACAAGCTCACTAAGAACTTGCTCAAATATGCTCAATAGCTCACCAAACTCTTCAAATATACTCAACAAGCTCACAAAATTCAAATACTCTACAAGCTCACTAAGAACTTCCAAATCTGCTCAACAAGCTCACCTAAGAACTTGCTCAAATCTGCTCAACAAGCTCACTAAGAACTTGCTCAAAATATGCTCAACAAGCTCACTAAGAACTTGCTCAAAATATGCTCAACAAGCTCACCTAAGAACTTGCTCAAAATATGCTCAACAAGCTCACTAAGAACTTGCTCAAATTCCCCATCTACTCAAAACTATCCCAAAACTTGTCCAAAAATCTATCCCAAAAGCCTTCTCAAAGGCTCAACCAATCATGCTCAAATAGCACTCAAATCTCATCCACAAATCAAAGGCAAGGCTTAAATATGAACTCAACAATGAATGGTAATACACTCTTCAAAGGATGACAACTATGATCCACAATGATCTCAACTCAAATCAATCTCATAAGATCTCAATATTTCTTAATCTTTTATTTCTCAACTTCAATCTCAACTCAAATCAGAATATAGAATAGTTTCTTTTATGGAACTTGAACAATCACTTCTCACAATCACTTGACTAGGCACAATCAACTCAACTCAACCATTCATCTCAAGGGACAACTCTTTCTCACAAAACCCTAGTCCAAGCATGTATCAACAAACTCAAATATTTCCAACAATGCTCAACCATAAATCTCACATAACAATGATACTCATGTTCTTTTCAAGTTCTTTGCATAACCAATGGGCTTCAACAACTATGCTTATAAAACAAGGTTTAAACACAACTCTCAAACTAGAAAACCTTGAAGCATTTCAACCAACCACTTTCGAAAAGGAAACCACAATCAATCCTTTTCTCTCCAATGATATTTCAGAAATCAACCACCATAAACAAAGTCAATGGAGAATATTGCTCATACCTTTTTGATGCCTTATTGGTTGTCCACTAAATCTGCCACACTCAACAAACTTTGAAAAAGAACAAAACACCTTCACTTTTGAAACCCTTTACAAAAATAGAAATATCTCTTTATATACACCTTATTTCTCCCTCTAAATAAGTTAATCAAATAGCCCTCGAAATAAGCTTTCCAACGATATATAATATGATATATTTCTAAAAAGAAAAACACCAAAAATTTCTCTTTTTCCAAAAGTGGATCACAACCCTTATTCCTCCTAGAAATAACAGCAAGCTTACAAAACCTTATAACTCCCTATCTCTAAAAAATTATTTTTCATACACCCAAAGCATTCACAATATCAACTATGCAAGGCGCTTCTCATAAATACCTTTAATTTCGAAATCGTGGCCTTAACCTTTGAAAACGTTTCGCAAAAATTGATGAGCGCCTTCACACCTGTGGGAGTCAAACTTTGTTCCTCCTTGCTAGCACTGTGAGATGCTAACCACGTGGGTGCAAGCCCACATTGGGAATAAATCCCAACCTTGCTGTATAAACTGTGCTAGATTGTTCTTAAAACGAAAAAATGTTTTCCACCAAAACTTTTGCCCCTGCGGGATTCGAAACGCAGACCTCCCTTGTGCCAAAGTTATCTCTTGCCAATTGTACCGTGCTGTCCAACGTGACGTCAGGTCTAGACGTCCTCGATTTTCTTTAACCCTCAAAAATGACTTCTTTATTTTTTTGCCTTTCGCTTCCTCCACGCACGAATTACTCTTCGATTTTCTCAACCTTGGCATACTCAATAGGCAAAGTTTTTAACCATTATATATACACATTATAATGCTTCGAAAGACGTCGACGGATTATAATCAAACCTTCATTATTTTGGACGTCGATGATAATAAAATATTAAATTTAATTTTAATTTTAAATTTTAATTTTAAATAATTTAAAATTTAAACTTAAATATTTAAAATTAAATATCTCCTTCACCGGGGCACCTTTTTCGATGAAACGAAAAGCCAACCTGGGTTTTAAGAAAAACCCATTTCAAATATGCCATCCATGGTTTTAAATAAAACCTTTTATTTTTCCTGCCTTGGTTTTCACAAAAACCCTGTATATATCCATGCTCTCCAAAATATCATAAATGCTTATTTATGAAATGCCTTGGCCATCAAAACTCAATGTGATCCATGTGACATCAATGATCCATGTGACATCAATGACAACATAAAATAACTCAAATTGCCAACATTCAAAACGTTTTTTTGGATAGTAGGTCATAAAAGAATTTTATCTTGGGATAACCTTATGAAAAGGGGTTTTCATGGCCCTTCTAAATTTATTTTCTGTAATAAGGAGGAGAGTATTGACCATCTCTTGGGACATTGCTCAATAGTATGGAATCTATGGCAATGGATTATTAATATGTTTTTTAAATGCATGGTGATGAATAGCATAATTGAAGATTGGTTGAAGCAATAGCAGAGCACTTATAAAAGTGATACTTTACAGGCAATATAGGATATATCAAAAGATACAATACTTTGGACTATATGGCTAGAAAGGAATAGAAGAATATTTAAAGAAAAAGAAAGCAGTTTAGAGGTAATTAAAAAGAAGATATGTTTATCCATAGAGTAGTCTATATCTACCCTATTAACTCACCCAATCCCTAATTTGGAAGCAGAGAGTCTTGATAGATGGATTCAAGTCATTAAATAGAATTATGATGCTAGGTACAAGAGAAGCAAAAATAAGGTAAATAATATAAAGTGGAAACCACCAGATGTGAAGTGGGTTAAATTGAATTTTGATGGAGCATTTAAAGAAAACTTAGGACCAACAGGAGGAGGAGGAATAATTAGAAATAATGGAGGAGAGATTTTATCTCATTATGCTTTCAATTGTGGATTTAAGATAAATAATGAAGCTGAAGCTTGGGCGGCTTTAGAAGGGTTAAAAATATGTAAAAAAATGAAATGGAATAGAGTTTAAATAGAAGGTGATTATCTCATAGTAATAAATGCAATTTATAGGAAAGCAAAGGCTCCATGGAACATACAAGAGATAATTGTGGAAATTCAATATCTTGCTAAAGAGTTTAAAGAAATCAATTTTACACATATATTGAGGGAAGGAAACATATGTGCAGATAAGCTATCCAATAGAGGGGTTTTTATTGAGGATCGTGAAGTTAACATCTCCTTTCCATGGTTAGAGGAAGTAGAAAATTTAGTTGAAGTTGACAAAAATTGTTGATTGCCTAAATCAATTAATGTTTAAGATTTACTTTAATGTTTTCCATTGGTAATATATATTTTATTTTGTAACAATAATGTGTATTCATTTAGACTATTTATTATAATTTTTGTGGTTACACTTGTGTTTCAAGAAGGAAACTAGCAATCCAGATTTGGTAAATCAGACTATGTTAGTGCGATGTTTTGGAAATATTACTCTACTAAGATGCAAGGCATTTATAGTAGAGGTGAATTTTTGGTATTGTGAAGGTTTCTATAGGAAAATGTCAAGAAAGATGCTAAATTCTGGATTAATTGTATTCATACAGAGATTTGAAAATATCCAAAAAATGAAAATCAAGAATTCAGACATTTTATGTAAAATGATGTAGGTTTCTAACTATACCATCTCAATTGAGATGAGAAGTGTATCTATTTGTAAACTCTCGAGCTCTAAAGAAGAGAGATGTAATTTGTTAAGGGTATGGGACCCGAGTACAACCCCTTTTTATCAAGCAAAAAAATATATAAACCCTTAGTTTTTGAATTAGGGAGTTGTTGTCGAGTAGATGAAGCACTTTATGGTTGCCAAAAAATTGAAGAAAAAAATTTGCCCTAGGAGAGCCGAATGGATTCGCCTCTAGATCCTCTCTCAAATAGATAGAGTTCATTTGCAAAAAAAATGAAGGAGAATTCTCAAATAGAGACCAAAGAAGCACAAAAAGTTGTGCTAAAAATGCTCTTTGTGGTTGTTGGAAAAAGATCAACACCTCAAAGAATCAATGGATGCTTATCACAAACTAAATCAAGATAAAATATCATCATTGAGTAGAGTATAATAGAATAAATGGTCTTATATAGAGCCAATCATGACCTGGTTTGTAAATTCATGGGTATTTGCCCTACCTTGATTGTTTTGCATTTATGGATTCAACAAAATTGGGAGCCTCTTGGTGGGTATTATTTATGGTTTATTAGTAATGGATATTTTATTTTTAGTTTTTCCTCACTAGCTAACAAAAATAGAGCATTCAAATAAGAAAATATGAATAAAGGTTCAACAAGATTATTTGTTTAGCCCTAGAGAGTGGGATTTGATCCCTAAATTGAACTCACTGTTGTCTCAATTTTGGTTTGATTGTATGCACTCCAATAGAGTTTTGAAGTGAGCATATATTGGAAATCATCGATAAGTTTCTTGGAAGATATTTGGGTGTCTTTAAATATGCAATGGAAGGAAACACAACCGCTTATGCTAGATTATACATGGAAATGGATCTCAGCCAACCTCCTCCAACAGAGGTGGAACTCAAACTTGTAGGACTATCTTGGATTTAGCAACATGATTATGAGGCGCTACCATTCAAGTATAGAGTTTACCACAAATATAGTCATTTGCTCTAGTCTTGCCCAAACAATATTATCATAGAAATGGTGGCTCCTATGGGAATGCCAAATATTCTTAAGGAGGGTAAGTCTACAGTCACTAACGGAGCAACCAAAACTTCTCGGGGAGGAGAAGCAAAGGGAGATGTTGTTGAAAAACATTAAAGAAGGAGGAAGCAAAATAAAAAATATGGCAAGGAGCAAATCTAGTTCAAGCCATCAAATAGGTATGTGATCTTCATGACACTAGTGGAGAAAAAAGAAGAAAAACTCATGAAAGGAGTGGATGATAATAATGAAAACAATAACAATCATGTTCAATACCCTCTTTCAGCTCTTCTTATCCTAGAGTAGGTAATAGTGTGTAGTGAGTTACCACAATCATAGATGGAAACAATATTTATAGTGCATAACTAAGAGCAATTGATAGTAGAGGATGTCATCATGGGTGTGGTAGAAAATAACAAAGAGAAGCCAACTATGGGGATTAACCAAGTGGAGAAGAGATCAAATAATATCAACTCTAAAGGAGTGGGTAGAAAATCAAATAAGGAATTGATAAAATCTTAAGGAGACAAACTGGTCATTGGGGGATTGGTAAGGATAATAAACTCTTATTGTTATCAAGGTAACCAATGATTACACAATCATGGAATATTAGCGGTTTAAACAATAGAACCCATTAATCTACTATTTGAATACTCTTAGATAAAATTCAAACAATATTTTTACTTATCTAGGAGAACAAAATGTTGTTGGATCTTATGTATAAAACAATAAATAAACTTTGGAGGGGTTTTGGTCATATGGAAGTGCCCATCCAATGGGTCTAAGGGAGAATAATTACCTTTTGGAACTCTCTTGAATGGAAAATAATTAAACATATAACTTGGAGGGGTGTCCTCACATCCCATTTTAGGAACAATGTGACAGTTGAGAAAGTTTGAATCACAAATGGGTCTCAAAACCTAGATGTTCAGATTCATCAATGGAATGATATGCATAATATGAGAGTCTCAAGGGAGGAGTTATACCATATTGTTGTCGGGTATTTTAATGCTAAATTATCATCCAAAAAATAGGAAGAGGGGATTTCAATCTTGGATTTAGGGGATCAACTTATGATTACCCAGGTCCATGCATTAAACTTGGTGGAAATTAAATATCCTATAACCAACTAGACTTGGACTAATAAGAGGGATCCATATAACAAGAAGGTGAAGTTAGATCATTTTTTGGTTTTAGAAGAGGAATTTATGAAATGAAATCTGAAATTTTAAATTTTGGAGGGTCCAATCTTGGATCACTTTTCTATTTTGTTGGAGGAGGGATCAAAACAGGGTAGCATTGAAAATCGTTTAGGTTTAAAAAATTTTGGTTACAAAAGGAAGAACTTAAAAATAAAATCTCATAATTGTGGGAAGAGGGGCACTTGAAATAAGGGATAATAATGTTTAGAATCCACAAGGAGATTCATTATGTCAAGGATCAACTAAAATGATGGAGGTGATTTAAGAAGTTGAACTTTCAGGCCCAAAGAGCTCCATTGGTGGTCAGATGGAATGAGGTGTAGAAACTCTTAAAGGAAGGAACATTTATGGAGCAACTCAAAGAATAAGATGACGAGTTGCATAAAGCGATTGAGGACATTGACGACCAAGAGAAGATCTACTGGAAACAAAGAGCAAGAACCGCTTGGTTATTGGAAGGTGATAGAAACACCAAAATTTTCCATCAAGTTGCTTACTCTAGGAGATAGATGAACAAGATGGAAGCTCTTCAAGATAATAATAAGATCTCCTTTGATGCAATCCTAAGTATGCATTTCCATTCAATGAATTATTTTTCTAAATTTTTTAAGGTATGTTGCAAGACGAAGAGGATTAGAAATAAGTTCTTGCCATCACACCCTATATCATCTCTTAAGAAAAAAACTAGACCTTGCTTTTACCCATTGATATAGAGGAGCATAATATGGTAGTCTTTGGAATGAGTATAGGAAAAAATCCAGATCCAAATGGCTTCCCAATTGAGTTTTTCTAGACTTTCTGGGATAGCTTGGAGGAGGATGTAATGGTTGTTATAGAGGATTCCAAGGGTATTAAAAGAATGCTTAAAGCATTAATCATACATTCATTGCCCTAATTTTGAAAGTGGAGGAGGGGGTGCATATTTTAGATTAGAGACCTACTGTCTCATGCAATATCATATACCAAATAATCACGAAGGTAATGGTCGAGTGACTAAAACCAGTCCTAAACAATATTATATCTACAACACAAGGGGGTTTTGTAGAGGGTAAGCAAATCTTGGATGGTATGGTTCTAGCTCAGGAAGCAATCCACTCAATGTAAAAATCTAGCAATAGAGGAATGCTCATAAAATTGGATAAGTCAAAGGCTTATGATAGGATGGAGTAGAGCTTCTTGTCAAGGATGATGGTAACCTTTGTCTTCTCTCAGGATTAGATAGAGTGGTTCATGAGCTACATCTCTACTTTGACATACACAATGTTAATCAAAGGTCTTTCCTCGTAACTATTTGGAGCTACTAGAAGCATTTATTAGGGATATCCTTGTTCCCCTTATCTTTTTATCATATTGGCTTAAGGCTTAGGTAAACTTATTTTGAGGAAAATACGACAGGGTTTGTTCACATGTATCAAGCTAGGTGAGGAGGTTTTGACTCACCTACAGTTTGTGGATGACACATGATTTATGGAAGTGACCAACCATAGGAAAGCAAAAATGATCAAATATATTCTTAATATTTATCTTGGGGCCACAAACCAAGTCATCAATGATAAGAAATCCAAAGTGGTCTTCTTAAATCTTGATCAAAGGTTTTAGGATGAAATTTTAGAGATATTGATATTCACGAGGACTTCTCTCCCAGTAGTCTATTTGGTGGTCCCTTTGCATTTTTAAAAACTAAAGATTACTGTTTGGAGGAATATTATGGATTGTATTAAAGAAATAATAGGATGAAATTTTAGAGATATTGATATTCACGAGGACTTCTCTCCCAATAGTCTATTTGGTGGTCCCTTTGCATTTTTAAAAACTAAAGATTACTGTTTGGAGGAATATTGTGGATTGTATTAAAGAAATAATAAATCATTGGTCTCATAAATGGTTAACCTTTGGGGGTAGATTAATTTTTTTACAATCACTCATTCATGCCATACCAATCTATAATTTTTTTTATCATTGTTGCCTACATACCATATGGAAATATTTGGACAAGATGACCAAGATATTTTAAGTGAGAGGAGAAAAGCAAGAGGGAAAATAGACATTAGTAGGCTAGGAGAAAGTAAGCCATCCCAAGGTGAAGGGAGGTTTGGGCCTGAGGAGATTGGAGCTAAACAATAAATTTTTAGATGGAAAGCTTTATTAGAGGTGGATCTCCCAGCCAACTTCTTTATTCAATGGATTTTTAACTAGAAAATATTTGGGATAGGTGAATCCAGATGAGGTGAGTCATTTCTCTTGGATGGTAGTGGATCCCTAGTGTGACAAACACTAAAGGTAGTGAACGATGGATTATTTAGGAAAGTGGGGAGGGGAGAAGGCACTAATTTGGATAGATTCATGGGATTAATACCCACCTATATCATTGTTGAATTCCTAGAACTGCAACCAGTAAAAACAACCATGGAAAGCAAAGATTGGATCAAAATTATAAGTTATTTCAATACTAGCCATCTGGAGGATTATACATTTAAGTAACTTAAGAAGTTGGACTAGTGGCTAAGCCTAATCCCTTTGGAATTAGCACTCGTCATGACTAAAATCTTGGTAGAAAGATTTCTCATAGGTAGGGATGAGGAGGATGAATTAGCTTGGGGATATGGGAGCCTTGGAGTCTACATTGTGAAGGATGAATATGAAAGGATCCTTCCAAAACCTTCTTCTCATGCATATAAGGTTGAGGATTGGAGAAAGATTTTGTAGTCCAAGGGTTGGTAGAAAGTAAACTTCTTTGCTTGGAAATTCATGCACAATAGAATTCTTACTTTTGATAATATGAGGCATAAGGGAATCATTGGTTTATCCTAGTGTGTTTTATGCTACAAAAGTGAGGAAAAATATGACAAATTGATATTTGAGTGCTTGTTCACATGCCAAATATGAGAGAGATGGTTTTTAGCTTATAAAATTTGAGTCAATGATGATTTGAAGCAAATTAATATTTGAGAAAGATGGAAGAAACACTAATTTAAATCTGAAGCTCTTCGTATTGGGTGGAAGCTTGGATTAAACTTTATTTTGTGGCAATTATGGTTGGAGAGAAATGACAATTTGTTTTAGAACCTTTTCATCCTTAGATGACGTCTAACAGGTCATTTGGAGCACAATCATAGAAACTATGGCAATGTATGCTAAAGAGGAAACTCAAGCTGATATAAGGATGATGAAGAAGAAAACTGAAGTGCCAGAGGGACAAGACAAAGCTAGTTGGAAAACACCCCCAAAAGGATGGATTAAAATTAATATGGATGAAGTTGCAAAATACAATCCAAGTAGATCTAGAATTAGAGTGGTCTATAGAAATAATGTTGGGACAATTCTCTATTAGGAACTCTAGAGCCTAGACAAGGCCATGAACAATGAAGTAAACCCTAGCTATCAAATCTACTTCTATTTGGGTTGTAAGACAAAATTATAGGAGGATAATCATAGAATCAAATTCTCAAATCTTGGTAGGAGCTCTAGATTACATGAGGAACTTTGCCTTGGAAATGTGGAGGTTGAGGATTCTTATTACCCAATTAAGGAGTTGTGAAGGGAATTGGATGATGTGATCCCAATTTATGAGGGTAGAGCTCTAAATACAATGGTAGACTTCTTAGATAAGACAGGTACTAAGAAGGAGGTAGGGGTTCAATGACACAGTGGCATGACTATTGAGGATGAGAGGATTGGACAGGTTGATAAGCAAATCCAACATTTGGCTAATTTGGATAGTCGTTGCAAATATATGGTTTAGAAAATTTAGCTCCAATGCAGATATCCTTTTAGTATTGTAACCAAAAGTGGTTAGTTCTTAAGATCTTGGACTTTAAAGTTATGGAAGTTTTTTTTTTAGTATACACAGTGGAATTAAAAAAAAAATCTCTTGTTAGCTAAGATTGGAAGGAGTCTTATCCCAACTTATAAATAATCTTTATTTTAATATAATTTTTTCAAATTCTTTAAAAAGTATATATAAACCCTTGTAAAAAAAATTACATAATAATCAAGTAACATTAGCTCAATTGGTTAGATTCCTCATCATTTAAGGTGGAAACCAAGGTTCAAATCTTACCAAGCTATCCATGGATAATATCTAAGTTTTTTTGTAATACCATTGTATAGTGATGATGTAATGCATGTAAGACCCGTTTCAATATCATATAACTAATGTAATCCATAAATAAATTTATTTCAGTCCATTATTAAGGCAGAGATATTGAAACAAAGTTATTTTAATATGAACGCAATCCATCCTACTTAGCATCTCAAAAAATAATAAAATAATTTTAATGTCCATGAGTTTATAGATTATATGAGATAACTTTTACGAAGGATGTCGTTCATTATGATTATTTAACTATATTTTACTTATAAAAGTATTATAAATACTTTTTCCTTTATGATGAATGATAAAAAATAATAATAATAAAATAAAAAAGAATCATCCACATGGACACCCTATCTTGACTATCCAAGTTTAAATCAGGAGGAGACTCATTATACCTACAGAAAGTGTAACTCCATTTATATCACTCATTATACTTTGCCTTAAAAAAAATCAAGTTTATTAATGTTGAACTTTTTAAAGCCTATTTCTTGACCACCTAGGCTTTACATCTCAAAATGACATTATAAGTAGAGACATTACCTGCATCAAATCAACACTTCAAACCAAAAAAAATAGTTGCTCAACAGAAAACAATGTCAAGAAGGAAGATTAAAGGTGGTATACTGGTCATAAAAAATAGATTAAATAAAATTGTTTGTTTATTTTTATATAAGGGATCTCACTAAACATTAAGGTAGATCTCATTTAAAATATATAGGTTAAAATTATTAAATTTTATAATTTAATAGATTTTTTTTTTGGTTAGGTTATTGTGAGAAATATTTATGACCAATGTACATGGTTGGGCAGTCTCCTCCCAACCATGATCCCTCGTAGAGTCGAGAGCTATAATTTGATGAGGGGCTATTCCACCAAACACTCGCACAATACTCAGAATCATAGATAAATTTATCAAAAATCCCACATCTAATATTAAATCATAGACAAAACTCAATAGAAACCCCACATCAAATATTTCTTCAATAAAACAGTATTAGAAATTACAATGTACGACCATAAGACCGATTTTATTACAAAGACTAGAGATCTGCAAATTAGAGCCACGATTATTGTAAAAGATTTAGTAAAATATTATCTTTTATAAAATATAGTATAATAAATATATTTGTGAGGTAATTTTCATGTTGCATTTGTTTGAACTTTAAGTATATATGAATTTTTTTTAATATATTTTATTAGAGAGTGTATTATATATTTATATATATATATATATATATATATATATATATATATAATCAATCGAAATATTACATCTTCATTATTTTTCGAAAGATTTGATTTCAACTAAGTTCTCTAACACTTATTTTTTTATATTTAATTTTACTAGTTTTACTTTAACCTTTTATTTTTTTGAAATAAATAAATAATAAATGTATATTATTATCCACTATCCTTTATATTTGATTTTAATATTTAATGTTACGGGTTTTACTTTAACCTTTATAATAAATATATATTATTATCCACTATCCCTTATATTCCTAAAAGATCACTACCCTTATATTCCTAAAAAGATCTGATTTCAACTTAGTTCTTTAACACTTCTTTTCCTATATTTAATCTTACTAGCTTTACTTCTTCTTTTTTTTGATAATTATGTGTTTGTATTTATAGTGGGTTTTAACAAGGATCCCAAAACCTGATTACATAAGCAATGGGCCTAGGGCATCAATCCCTTGAAACTGAACACCAAAACAGAAATTCCGCCCAACGGTAACAGTAAGCATGAAACAATCCCTCTCGGCGGGAAACAAACAAATAAGAAAAAAAGTAGTTTTGGAGATCCCGCTCAGCGGGGAGTAAAAACCACCATCGAGAAGATCCCGCCTAGCAGGAAGCAAAGAAAAACCGTTACAATAAAATCCCGCCTCGAGGGAAGCAGTCAAAACCACCACAAACAGTCCCGCCTAGCGGGAAGCAACAAGGAAATCCCGCCATCCGGGAAACCAGCAAAAAAGAAAGGATCCCGCCTCGCGGAAAACCGATGGATTTGGCGGATCCTGCCCTATGGAGAAACCATCCCGCCCACCGGGAAAACATTCGATTCAGCGAGAGCCATCCCGTAGGAAGCCGACGACCAGACACGGAGAGGATCCAGTCCATAAGGAAGTGACCAGAGAGTTGCACCACAAGGAACCCACCCCGGGAAAACAGAAGAGGATCCCAGCAGCAGGGACCAAGAATCCCGTCCAAGCATAGAGCCTATCGAGGATTCACAAGAAAAAGGGGGAAGTTGTCCAAACCCTAAACCGTCACCTCCACCGCACTGAGAAACGCAGGGGACCAGATCCACGCGAATCACTCGCAAAAACCCCGGGGGAAGCCTCGAGGGGAAAAAGAGAAGGGATCCCCAACCAAACGAGGATCCCCGGGAAGCACCGATCACAAAAAAAAAACCAAGGAAACCCTAGCCGACCGGGAGGGGCGCGAGATAGTGGAGAAGGATCTCCCCCAGGAGATCATCTGCAAACAACCACTCCCCGGGAGGGATGACCTGGGTTGAGCCAGGGACTGGGTAGAAACCAAGAGCCATGGGAGGAGGAGCAGGAGAGGGACCAGAGCCCTCCCCTCTCAACCCTATCAGGGTGAGGTCTATTGGAAGTATGCTTACTAGCTTTACTTTAACCTTTAATAAATATATATTATTATCCACCATCCCCTATGCTCCTAAAAAGATCTGATTTCAACTAAGTTCTTTAATTTCTAAAAATATATGATTTCAACTAAGTTCTTTAAAAGCTGCAAATTTATTGGAATGGTAAGAGCTTTGACATCTCTTTGAGAGGTCCAAGGTTCAAACCCCACTTAGTATGAAGGGACCATGACCCTCGTAAAAACATGTATAAACTCATTAAAAAAAACCAAGTTCTTTAAGACTTCTTTTGTTATATTTAGTTTTACTAGCTTTACTTTAATCCTTTTTTAAAAAATTAACTTTTTTATTATTATTATTTTTACATAAGCTCACTCACACATCACACCCAACTATGGTTTGAACCTCACTCTCCCAAAAGAGAGATAAAAAACTTAACCATTACAATCCTATTCTTTTGATTTTTAATTTGTTTTTGCTTATATAAGGTTTAAGAAATTATTTTTTATTCTTCAATTACATAAGGTTAATGTGATGATGCAAGTCTAGTGGCATATTCCATTATTGGAATTTCCTTCAACGTTCATACCAATCTATCAATTAGTTATATGGAATTGAAATGGGCCCTACCAATATTACATTATTTTTGTTTAAAAACACCTATTTCAAGGTGCCACTTTCGGGTAAGTCCCAAGGACGTGCGGGTATTTATTCCGCCAAAAGTTGTCCAGGGCTCGCACCTAGCTTGCCTTCTTTGACATACTAAAGAGCATGCCTAAAAACACAAACAAAAACAAAATAAAAATAAACTAGAAACATCAATAAACACACCAAAAAAAATCACACGAAAAAACAAATGAGACAAAGCCAAAAAATAAAAATAAAAACATCACAAGAGAAAATAAATAGACGAGACAAAATCCAAACAAACACAAGAGAAAATAAATAGACAAGACAAAAAAACAAAACAAAAATAAACCATTGGAAAAAATAAACAGACAAGACAAAACAAATCCCAAGACTAATGCAACAAGCAACAATCATAATTAGAACTCCCAAGCTATATATGATTGTTGCTTGTTGCATTAGTTGCTCATATTCCAGTTAAAATTCAAGGATCTTTTATCATTCATAGCATATGGCAGTCATGGGAGAAAATTAAGCTCTGGTTGTGTTGGCTAGGGGATGGGCATCAAAAAGGTGCTTCTATTTCCACTTATAATGTTTGGTGGTCACCTCTTATTACTTTTCAAGGTTATCCTCTTACTTATGTGCAATGGATTCATGTTCAACGGTTCTTTAGGAAAGGGATTTCAAGAGTGGCAAACTTTTTTTTGAGATATTCCAAGAATTGGATCCCATGGGATGATTTCAAGAGATTGTTTGGTCTGCGGTCAAATGATAAGAATACTTATGATACTATTTTGGATTGTATTCCTTTTTCCCTTTAGCCCATGATCTATAGACATTCTCAAAATCCTTGGTGGTTTGACTGGGGATGGTTTAAAAAAACCCCACTTATTAATTACAAACCTAAGTTAGGTTATGCTTGGATTACTCCCAATGTCCCTATGGTTCAAAGACTCAATGAGCGGTGGGATCTTCTTTCCACTCAGACTCGTTGGAGTCTAAGATTTAAAATGACTTGGGCAGGGTATATTGAACCCAAACATGCTTTCTTTACCTGGAGCTTATTATCCTATGGTCTTCCTCTTGTACACATATTAAAATACCTTGGAATAGAGAATTCTACATGCCATTTTTGCAGTGCTCCAGAGGACCCCATTCATATTTTTTGGTAGTGTAGGAAAGCTCAAATGACTTGGGATTGACTTGAGCTCTTATTTTGACCTCATATGGACAGTTCATTCACCTGACATCATGCTTTGCTTGGCGACCCATAAAAATTTTCCTTGCCCTTGTTGTAAGTGTGAAACATTCTTCACATTAGTGTGCTCTTTCATATTTGAAAAACTCATAACATAATTTTTTTTCTCAGCAACATAGTTCAATTGAATTTTCAATTGTTGATAAGTGCACGATTTATTCTGATTTTTGGCTCCAAATTTTAGTTCAAGTGGAGAAAGTTCATATGGAGGTGGAGCATCTTCACGCTCTTATGCAGCATTGGGGTAATACCCCATGTATAGTCAATTGAGTGCCTTCTACAGGACCTTCTTGATCTCGTGAAGTTTCCAGATCGTGCTCTCACCGACGGCTTCCCTCCCAATCTAAAAAAATACATTGGTCTTAGTTGTCTCCTATTTGACGACTCCAAGGCAACATTGGTGTCAGTACATATTATCATGGTAGTGGATGGGAGGTTCGCCAGGTGGAGCTAGACCCAGTTTTTGGTTGGGGATATCCTTTTCCCACGTGCCTAGTCGCTTCAGATAATATGGTGGACTGGGGTGTATCTGATGGTATTGATGGCTTTAGTACAAGTGATAATGTTCACACACCTAGGGAGGATGGGTGGCCCATTTCCATTCCTTCTAATACCGGTTGGTAGCATATGGAGGGTGATGGACTTTCACCTTGTGAGCATACCCCCCATGATTGACATGATTTAATGCATATTTTTTGGTGTTGTGGTTGGTGACGGGTTTAACCTTATTTTTGTTGTTTTGAATAATCGCTTCCTAAATCAACCTAAGTTAGTGTGACTACCTATTGGGGTGTGCCTATCCATCCATTTTTTTGTTGTTGTAAGAACTTGTAATTTTAACTTAATTAAAATTTAGGCCTTTACATCCAAAAAATAGGTAACAATCATAAGGCTTTCTCCATCCTGCTTTCACCATGACTAGTGCCACCAACACCCTCCTTATCTTTACTGATCAAAGAAATAATTCTATGCTTGATGTCCTCGGGAGCATTTATGTCATCAGACTGGTTGATCCAGGTGGTCTCTCTCAGACCTCTATCCACTCCCCAATTAGCAATAGCATCAACAACCTTGTTTGCAGATCTTCGCACATGACAAAATTCCAAGGACTGAAATGAGTGACAAAATTCTTTAATAGTCTGAATAATATCCGCTAACCTCCAATTAGAGGGAGAGGAGGACCGTTTCTGGTCTTGTAATTGGTTGATGATCATCTGGGAATCCCCTTCAACACAAATATTCTGCCAATTTTGTTTAAGGGCCCACAACAATCCTTCCAAGAGGGCTTGAGCCTCAACATGATTATTAGTGGTATCTTCAAGGTTGAAGAAAAAATAGCCTCTCACATTCCCTTGGTCATCACGAAAAATGCCACCCCCACCAGCTTTTTCGGGGTTCCCCCTGGATGCACCATCAAAGTTGAGCTTAACAAACCCTTTATGGGGAGGTTGTCATATGATATTAGTATGATTCCTAATATTTTTATTATTCTTGATTGGGCACCAAATACTTTTATCATATAAATGTTGGCCCAACCATTGATTCTTGATATCTCTAAGATTGCTATCCAAGGGTTTATCCCAATCCTCCCATTTCTTGACCAAAATAGATTTGGCTACCGCCCTCTGAATAGAAAGCCAGGTTTAGGATTTGGAAATTCTTTCTTCATTAAAAATAATTTTATTTCTTCGAAGCCAGATCATCCATATAATGTAAGTGGGGGTCCACTCCCAAATGGCTCTCATATAATCAGGATCATATTTTTGTCCAACCCACTCCACTATCTGATCCCTAATAGATTGAAAATTATGGAGGGGTTTTCTCTAGGAGTTTGCAAAGTCTTTCCAGAGAGACTGAGCAAAGGGGCACGAGATGAAGATATGGTTGGTGGTTTCAGAATCAGCTTCACAATTAGGGCATCTAAAGGGGCCAGAATAACCTCTCTTCATCAAGTTATGACCAGTTAGGATTTTGTCTTGCACCACCAACCAAACAAAAATAGAGATCTTGGGCCACACTCCTTTCCTCCAATTTTTTTTCCAAATTCTATTCCAATCCCCATTGAAGTTAGCCTCCATAAGGAAATTATAAGCTTTCTTGGTAGTAAAGTTTCCATCTCCACTACTCCCCCAACACAACACGTTTGGGCCCTTACATAAGGAAAGCTTCCTTCCAAGAGATGATTCCCTAGAGATTACATTTATCAACATCCCTGATTTGATCAGGCCAGGACCGAGGATCTTTCCAAACATGCAACGCGACCCTACCGATCTCATGGGGAATGGGATGGTCCTAAAAATAGTCCTTGACTCGGCTCCAACCCTCCTCTTCAAAGGCCTCCTTCAAACTAGACAAGGAGTTATCTTCTCTTAAAGGAGCATACTGGTTCCACGCATCCTCCCAAAAGAGAGCTTGGCTGCCATCCCTGATCTTCCAGAAGGCAGCAGAAGGCACCCACGCACTATGGGACGTCAAGCTAGACCAAAGAGAAGACCCCGAAGGAAAATTTTCAAGCCTGATCACCTCTTTCCAGTCCACCTCAGGGATATATTTTTGTCTAAGAATTCTAGCCCAAAAAAGGTTCTCTCCATTGCAAAATCTCCAAAACAGTTTTCCATTAAGGGCTTTGTTGAATATTTGAAGATCTTTGATACCAAGGCCCCCCTCCTGGAGAGGTTTACAAATTTATTTCCAAGCAACAAGAGGCCATTTCCTTTCAAGAGAGGGACCACCCCAAAAAAAGTCCTTTTGAAGTTTTTTGAGTTGGTTTAAAACCTTTGCAGGTGCTAATAAAGCAGAGAAGAAGTAGACCGAGAGCGCTTGAAGAACAAACTTGAGAAGGGTTAATCTACCTGCCGAGGAAAGCCATTTGAAAGTCCATCCCTGCAACCTCTTTCTAAATTTGGAGATAATTTCATTCCAATCCAGTCTTTTAGGATTAGAGTCAGATAAAGGAAAGCCCTAGGTACTTAAATGGAAGAGAGGACCTCTCATAGTTGAAAAACCTGGAAATATTTTCTTGGACACGAATAGGGGTATTGAAGAAAAACACTTTCATCTTCTGCACATTGATGGCTCCTCCAGAGGCATCTAGATAATCCTCTAAAATTTCCTTAAATCTATGAGCCTCCCTAAGAGTGGCTTCCCCCATAAGCAAAGTATCATCCACGAACTAGAGGTGGGAAATTGACTGCTCATCCCTTGCCACAAAAACACCCTTCAAGAGACCAAGGCTCTTATATTTTTGGATCAGTCTCCCAAGACCTTTCACCAAAATAATAAAGAGGTAAGGAGAGAGAGGATCTCCCTATCTTAGGCCTCTAGATGGAGCAAAGAAACCAGTAGGAGAACCATTAACCAAAACTGCAACTGTGACCGAGGAGATACAAGCTTTCACCCACTCAATCCAATCATGACAGAAACCAAAGCTTTCCAAAATATTTAAAAGGAAGGTTCGATTAACTCGATCATAAGCTTTAGCCATGTCTAGCTTAATAAGCATCCCCCTATCTATGTTGTACTTCATGGAGTGGATAGTTTCTTGAGCAATGAGGATGCTATCCAGGATTTGTCTGCCTTGCACAAATCCACCCTACTCCCAAGAAATGATAGAGTCGAGGATCTTCTTGAGTCTATTAGCCATTACTTTAGCAATAATTTTATAAGCAATATTACACAAGGATATGGGTCTAAAGTTCTCCATACGAGTAGCATGATGGGTCTTAGGGATAAGAGTTAGGAAAGTGGAGTTAAGGGTTCTCAACATCTGCTTAGAGTGACGAGCCTCCTCCACCACCTGATGGATGTCATTCTTAATGATGTCCCAATAGCACTAGTAGAAATCAATGGGAAAGCCATCAGGCCAGGATATTTCCCTTTCTTAAAGCTAAAGACAACATCTTCCACTTCTTCCAAACTAACAGTCTTAGTAAGACTTTCATTTTGCTCACGAGAAACCTTCAGGGGAATGGCAGACAAGACTCTTTCTCTAGCTTGAACTCTATCAATCAGAGGTTCAGTTAGGAGGCTTTTGAAATAGTTTTCTGCCAACAGGCCAATCTCTTGAGGATCCTCAATAATATCTCCCTTAGAGTTAGTCAATCTAGAAATTCTATTCAAATTCCTGTGATGGATAGTGGTTCTATGGAAAAAGGCAAAGTTCCTATCTCCTTCCTTCAACCAGTTAATCCTTGAATTTTATTTCCAAAATAGTTCTTCCTTCAACTCCTGTTCATCCACTCATCTACTGAGATCCTTATCATGGCTAAGAAGGGCCTCTGTAAGCCCTTGGGACTCCACCTGATATTGAAGAAGAATGACATCCTTGTCCAGGACTTCTCTTTGTTTGAAGATATCCCCAAAGACTTGCTTGTTCCAGATCCTAATTTTCATCTTGATAAAATTGAGTCTTTTTGCTAGCAGATACATGTGAGTTCCCCACTTTGGCTTCCCTTCCCTCCACCAGAACCTAACTTTCTCTTCTAGGTCAGGGTGAAGAAACCACATGCTCTCAAATTTAAAGGGAGACTGTCTAGGGTGAGTAGAAATATGTAAACTTATGGAAATGGGCCAATGGTCTGAGAGAGAGCCTGGTAAGATAAAGGACTCAGTGACAAAGGATACCTCAAGGCAACTCTCCGTAACAAGGAATCTATCCAATCTCTTAGCCACAAAGGCCTTCCCAACTCTTCTATTATTCTAGGTGAACTACCCCTCTTTTGGGATCACATCAGTTAAGTTGAGGCTGGAAATGAAAGAGTCAAAGTCTTTGCTACTTCTATCCAGTTTTCTAATACCCCCTTCTTCTCACTGAGGTTACGAATAGCATTGAAATCCCCTCCAATGATCCATTTATCATTTCTAGACTGATCATGAGAAGAGATAATATTATTCCAACATTCAACTTTACTTTGGGAAACAGTAGGACCATAAATGTTTGTGACCCAAACTTGGAGAGGGGATGAAACTAATCTAAACTTAATAGAGATCCACCACTTGCCTGCAAGGGAATCCATCACCAAGCATTTTCTAGGATTCCACAGAATCGCCAAACCCCCTGCCTGACCCTTAGCTGCAATTGCCAAACATTCTGCACCCTTCCAAATTTTATTAGTTTTGAGAGCCATCTCTGCTAGATTCAGCTTGGTTTCTTGAAGAAAAATAATGTTAGGGCTCTCCAGGCCAATCCTTCTCTTAAGGATTCTACATTTACTTAGAGAGTGTAACCCATGGATATTCCAAGAGAGGATCTTCATTGTAAACCACTTGTGAAGGGTTTCCCTACCAAAAAATCTGTAGTCAAGGGTACCACCAGTCCAGAATCCATGAGGGTCTTCCCTGTGTCTTCCAAGAGCTTGATGAAAGGTTTCCTTCCTTTCCTGAGCTGATTAAATTTATGAGTCTTACTTTTGGTATAAGAGGTAGTCTTTAGTCCCATACGACAAGTCTTAGGGGAAAAGTTCCCTAAGTATTTTGATTTTTTCCTCCTCTTAACTTTTTCCTTTACCTCTGCTTTATTTCCTTCAAGATTCAAGGACTTTGAGAGACTATAGTTGAAGGGGATAGAAGAAAGGTCATTAACATTAAGAGTTAAAGAGGGATTGGTGGAAGAGGATACTACAATTTCATGACTAGGTCGTTGTTGCAGGATGGTTTGACCACTCTCCTCCCTCTCTGGTTGGCAAGGCCCCTTCAAGGGAGGGTCTCGGGGTCTTTCTTCCAAAATATTCTTGTGTTGAATAGGCTCACTAGCATCCATGGGGGTATCTTCAAGGCTCAAAATTTGTTGGGGATTCCTCTGGATTAAATCCCCTTCATCTAGGTTTTTTAGACCTTTCATAGATTGCTCAACAAGAATTTCCACTACATTTTTCCTCTTACTCCCTTCCTTGTTAGTTTGTTCATGTTCCTCTACGGGGATATCCACGGTTTTCTCCATCTCTTGGTTTATCTCTTGCAGAACCACAAATGTATTAGTTTGTATATTTTTTTGTTCCCCTTTCTTCTTCCACTCTTGTTTATCCTTTTTTTTAGATAGTTTGGGATGTTGCCACTCTTCCTTATTTCCTGTTGTATCCTTCTTCTTATCTATCTCCTCCACTTCTTGCTTAAGGGTAGGGTAATTTCTAAGGATATGACCATGAGCATGGCAAAATATGCAATGAAAGGGCACATTCTCATAATCTAGGTCTTGGGTCCATTCATAATCCCCTACGCTAAGAATAATTGCCTCCGGAAGAGGGCACGATAGGTCAACATGGATACAGATACGGGCAAAGGTTGTAACATGAGCCTCTTTAGTTATTTGGGACATTCCTACATATTCTCCTATCGTATTTCCAATTCCTTTTAGGGTTTCCTTATTCTAGAATTCCAGAGGGAGAGCATATAGTCGGACCCAAACCGGGGCTTTGGTTGGATTTTCTTTGTTGGGATCAAAGCCTATGGTCCAGTTTCACATAAAGAGACCTACCCTTGCCATGAAATAAGGGCCCCCATATTGAATCCTCTCTTTATCCTCCATGCAACTAAAAATGGCTATGAAGAAGCCTTTAGGACAGAGTTTAAGTTCTACTTCTCCCTTTGGATTCCAGAATTCCCTTATCCAATTTAACAGAACCTGCTCCCTCGACCAGAAACCAGTGAAGCGATAAATTAATGCCTACTCAAAAAAATAGGAAATTTCTTGTTTAAAGGAATCAGGTTTGACACAGAAGCGCGGTAACTCTAAAGTTTTATCCAAGCATTTGTTGAAGGCTAGGGGTCGGGAAACCTCTTGATTTTTTCCCTCTTTAGAAGCTTCATACTTAAAACCTCTCGATGAACTCCCACTTTTGTTTGAAGAACCTTTGTTCAACACCACATCTCGAAAAGAGATTGATGGTAAGCCTCCCGAAGAGGTTGCCATTTTTTTTGTGTGGAAAACATCCCAAAAGGGATGCCACTTTTGGGTAAGACCCAAGGAGGTAGGGGTATCTCTTCTACCAAAATCATCCAAGGCTCGCACTTTGGCCTACCACCTTTGACATACTCAAGGAGTAAACCTGAAACAACAAAAAACAAGAACACACAAACACAAACACACAATAAGATTAAAAATAAATAAAAAATAAACATGCTCCTTGAGTGTGCCGAAAAGAGAAAGCACAATCAAACACACACATAATAATATTAAAAAAACACAACACGAACCACACATAAAAAACATAAGAACGACATAACAAAACACAAACATAACAAAAACAATAGAACGCTACAAAACAAGACCAACAAAAACATGAAAAACAAAAACAACCAAAATCAAAAAATAAAAAAAAAACAAAAAAAACAACCAACAACAGACAACAAACAAAAATAAAAACATAGAAAACACTCACACCAAAATACAAAAATACCAATTAACACAAACATACAGAAACACAAGAACAAGAACAACAAAAACGCACGAACAATAACAAAAAATACAAAACAACAAAAACACAAGAACAACAAAAAACAACACAAAAAACAAAAACACACACACACCTCAAAAAACTAAACGAAACAAGAAAAAAGAAAAAAATAAACACAACAATGACCTTTCTAGACCAAAAGACTTTTAAGGCATGAATCAACAGAGGAAACAAAAGAAATATTAGTTTGAGCTAGGGAACTAAAATACCCTGACGAAACCAAAGAGAAGCAAAAATAAAGCAAGAGGAAACTAGGTACCTCCAAAACTAGAGCCATCTAGAGAAATGATAGAAAGAAGAGCTTCCTTTATTTGCGAAGCCCACCATCTAGGAGGGTGGTCATAGCAAGTAAGATCACCTTTATCCAAAGCCCAATTAGCTAAATCATCAACACTCTTGTTTTGATCTCTGACCACATGATTATAATCAACTTTCAAAAATCACATATGGATTAACTAAATCTTCTCAATACTTATTTTTATTCTCCAATCAACCTTTCTTAGAAGGAGTCTTCAAAAGATTAATCATGAGTTGAGAGTCAGACTCAACTAGCACATTTTCCCATCCAACCTTAGTAGCCTCTTGAAGGCATTTGAGGATACCATACCCCTCAACAAGGTTATTGGATAGAATACCCAAAATCTCAGCAAAAGTAAAAACCAGGGAGCCATTTGAAAGTTTACCAATTCCTCTCGCACTAGCTTTTCCAAGGTTCCCTCTAGAGGCTCCATCAATATTGAATTTTTCAAAATCCTTAAGAGGAGGTTGTCATTCCTTATTCTATTCATTTTGCAATTACTCACATTCCCTTTAAGCTGGTTCTTGTTGACAATATTGTCACATTCCACCAAGGGGCAGAAAAATTGAAACTTTGTATAATATTTGTTTTGTTGAAAGTTTTCTTTTGTTTATAAGTTATAGCAATTTTGGTTTTCCCTATCGCCCCCTGGTGGACAAAATGAAAAGAAAAGAGCTTCGGGCCCGAAGCGTTTCAAATCATCACTTCGGGCGAAAACTTTGCCGAAAAGGGGACGAAGGAAACACTTCACACCCGAAGCATTCCCAACGACTACTTCGGGTGAAGAGTTTGCGAAGCGGCATCCAAGCAAGTTCGCCGAAGAATAAAAGATAGCCCGAATCGACTAAGGTAAAGAAATTACTTCGGGCCCGAAGTATTTCTAAAGTCCACTTCGGCCAGATTTTACCCGAAGCAATAGAAGTCGAGAAAGTGCTTCGACCAAAACTCCCCCGAACCACCGTTTCAAAAGAAGATCGGCCCGAAGCATTTGTCTCGACCCATCAGCGAAGTAGTTTTGCCAGCGAAGCAGCGAAGGATAGAGGGAGATCGGCTTCGGCACTCCACGCCCTCGAAGTAGTTTTACGAAGCGAAAATCAGTGAGGCGCTTCCCAGGAACACTTCTCGAGTTGGGTATTTTCCCGAGGCAATCAAAGAGCCTCATAAATGCATATTTTCTTGCCCGGTAAGCCCGCTGCTCATTTTTGGCAATTGGATGTGAAGTATCAGCCCGAGAAGAAGAGCCCAACAAGCATGGTCGCCACTCGAGCACCGCACCAGCAATCCAAGGACACCCAGGTGGCTCATTTAATGCGTCTTGCCCCGGCTAACTCGGTCACCGTTACCAGTTTTGGTAGCCGATTTGAGAGATAATCCGCAGCAGCAGCGAGGAGCCGATTTCTCAGGGCTCGAGGGTGTACTCCGCCATTTTTGTAATAATGATTCAGAGGGCCGGGTCCTCTATAAAAACCCAGGATTTGCAATGTAAAAGGGGGGGAACTTTTTGCTAGAAAGTTGTAACTTGATGTCCTGCATCTAATACTAAAGATTTTTGTACTCCATTTCTCTCTTTTATGTTGTCTTCTGTGCTTAATTCTTTTGTCTGTCTGCACTCGTATACTGAGACTCTGAATCCTGAATTCGGTGTGCGATTGGGGACTGTACCCTAAAATTCGCCCTGAAGGATACATAGGAGAGGAAAAACGTTGTATAAGCTTTCTTTTATGCTGCTTGGTGGGTCGTGGTTTCGTTATTCCCTTGCCTTAATCGTTGCTACTCCGAACCCCGAATTCCGGTGAGAGAGAAAGGAGAACCCTGTGAACTCGTCCGGAGGATACATAGGAAAGCAAGTATCGCGTTTCTTTCGTCTATTCTTGGTGTTCTTTGTTGCTATTCGAGTTATTAGTGAGTGATCGTGCTTCCTGTTCTTCCCCACCTTGAATCATCAATCTCTAACCCTTATCCTCTTTATTTCTTTCTCTAACCCGAACTCCTTTTATCTCTTTCTTGCACTCTTATCTCAAACCCCAAAAGTAGATTAGTATAGGAGCCGACATTTCTCCGAAGATTGGCACGAGGGGCATCTCTTCCCCTTGGCCTTTCAACATTGGTCGTAGGTCTAGGGCGTGCAAACCCACCTTTAGTCCTTTCCTGTGCGGATTTGATGACCAACAGTTTTTGGCATGCCTAGTGGGACTAAAGGTCCCATATTTGAGAAAATTTCTAGCCCGTCTTCACCGGAGCCAGTAGTTCTAACAAAGTTCCCGATGAGATCCGGTCAGTCTCATCCCCTGATTAGTAGTGAGAATCGATGCTCTCATTACTAAGAGACTCCTAGCATCTGGCGACTCTGTTTTACCCGAGAATCTTCAAGTCGTAAAGACCAGTACTAAAGCCTATGCCTTCATGCAAACAAGATGGAGAGTTAGGAATAGAGGAGAGGAAACCGAGTTCTTTGAGCTTGATATTGACGCCTTTGGGGAACGCTCTAGGTTAGTTACCCCCAAATATCTCTTACGCGGGACATCCTCGCAAGAGGCTACTGCTGACGAATAAGGCCTAACTTTCGATAGCACAGCAGCTAGTTTTCCTCCAAATCCTCCCAACTCATCGAAGCATCCTAGTGCCTCCGTTCCCATTGGCCTTTCGACGAGCAACCCAAGAGGGACTTCGGGGACCTCTGTTCCACAGAACCTAAGCACAAATATGGCCCAGCAACAGCAACAACAACAACAACAGCAGCAAATGCAGTAGCAACTGCCGCCCAGATTATTTCTAGCATGGAATTCTTTGTCATCGTTGAATCTCGTGGGCCAAGGGCAAGTCCCACCTGCTGTAATCAAAAAGCTCCTGACGTTCGATGGAACCGAAAAGACTGCTCTAGAGCATATACAGGACATCATTTCCCTGGCGACAATCCACGATATCATAGAAGAGCGAGTGATTGTGAAGCTCCTGGTTCTCTCCCTTAGAGGAAAACTCCTCTATTAGTACAGATCTCTGCCATCCGACACTATTACGGGATGGGACCAGTTAGTCGGGCAGTTGATGCAAGGCTTCAACGAGTCCACCGATCCGACTTCTCTTTTGCAGTAATTCACTTCAATCCAAAGACATCCACAAGAAGATATTGCGGACTTCAATGTTAGGTTTGCTCTAACCTGGCAAAGAGTCCTAGTTGGACTTCGCCCAACTGACGAAGCCGCGACGTACTACTTCCTTCGGGCCTTCAACCCTGATATCGGTCTTATGATAAGGTACTCAAATGTCAATACTTTTCCAGAGTTGTATGGGTTAGCCAAGAAAGCAGAAACGAACCTCATAGTCATGGGTAAACTCCCTCAAAGAATGCCAATGCCCATACTCCTCGAGTTCCTTCAAGCCTAGTACGCGAGCGCAGTCGCTCCACAGATTTTTGCAACCCCTGCATATTTGATCTCATCCTAGAACCCGAATCTCGTTGTGTCGCAGATCACTGCGCCACAGATACATTTCCCCACACTTTCAACTACGCCCCCCACTATCACTCCAATATTTTTGATGTTGCCAACACCCCTCCAACATCATGCCTTGACTCTGATACCGACTATGGCTTCTTTACCATCAGTTCCCAAGGTCGATGATATGCAAGCCAAGATACTGCAAGAAATGCAATCGTTAAATGCCACAGTGTAGACCTTGTCCAACGACATGACCATTGTCAAGAATAAGCAAGCGCAACAAGAGTTTCTACCAAGAAGGTCTTATCCCACGCCTGCACTTACCAAAGATCAAGCGATCCATCAAGGAAAAGCTTCGACGAGAAATGTTGCGATAGATGAAGTCCCAAGCACTTTCGATCAGGTATATTGGTGCTCTACATGTAATGATCCTCACGAGAAAATATATGCAAGTTGCATCAACACTACGTGTAGACACTAACAAGCAGCGGTCAAGGCGGCCAAGTCAATGTCATCAGACAATTGGATCAAAACTTGTCCATCGGCGAGGAAGAGCCAGTCGCAGTCCTTACCAAGGGAGGTAAAAGGTCGATAGAGGTGGATGCTACTCAGATGGCTCCTTTGAAGGTACACGCTCAATTTGAGAAGGGACAAACATCCTCTTCAGCCTCGAGCAAAGCTCCTCCGCTAGCTCCAATCAAAGAAAAGGCCCAAAAGGCCACTGTCGAACCACCTCAGGTGGAGACCAAAGAACAGGCTAAGGAGAAGCTCAAGTTTCCCTCGCTCACCAAGAGACAAAGGGTCGAAGCAACAGAGCAATATCGCACCAAGTACGAACCGATAAAGGAGCCTGAGGTGCATAGCTCCCCAGCCTACAACATTGTAGAAGAGTTGAAGAGGATTCTAGCCAAAATTAGTTTGTATGATGCTCTGCAACTTCATGGACAAGTGGACCTGTTGCAAGAATCATTGAAGAGGATTAATACCAAGAAGGCAGAACCTCCCACCCTGGTGCAGACCCTGTTCGCGTCCATCACGGGGAAAAATAGACAACCACCGTTCTACTTATCCTTACAAATGAAAGGGTATATCGTGCATAACTGTATGATAGATTCTGGAGCTGCGACAACAGTAATGCCGAAGGCGATATGCGAGGAAATAGGCATGGAATACACACGAAGCGATCACGGAGTCCTCCAGTTGGATGGTACCCCAGTGAAGACTATAGGTGTCATCAAAGACATTCCTATTCGGCTACATAAGACACCTCAAATCATAGTCATACAAGAGGTGGTAGTCGTGGACCTTGAGCCCTACTTCAACATGTGCCTGTCGAGGGAATTCATGGCAAAGCTGGGCGGATATCTGTCCATGGACTACACTCATCTGGAGATCCCCTTCAAAGGGAAGAAGGTGAAGATCTATAATGAAAAGCCTTCTACGTTCCTGGTTCAGAAGATGTCCGAAGAAGAGAGCGGTGGCCCTGTGCATACGATCGCGGAGGAACTAGAGCAAGTGGATCGCGGTCCAGGAATCCCTCGCACAGTTATGTTGTGAAGATGAATTTTTATTGGCAGATTTCAATGCCATGATAGAGACTGAGGTGGGGTGTTACACCATCGCCAAGTCTGAGAAACCAACCAAAATGGAGGGGAAGGTTTCTACTCAAGAAGGACTATGGAAATTGTTCTTCGATGGTGCCCGATGCAAAAACGACGTCGGGGCAGGAATCCTTCTGATTTCGTTATCCGGTGAGCAAAAGGAATATTGCTACCGATTGACATGGAGTTGCACCAACAATGCAGTAGAGTATGAAGCCTTGTGCTTGGAACTCAAGAAAGCTGACAAGTTAGGCATAAGGCATATTCAAATCTTCGAAGATTTCGAACTAGTTTGCAACCAGGTCACCAACAGATGCTCTTCAAAGAAGCACTATCTTAAATCATACCGTAATAGGGTATGGGACCTGTTTGACCAGTTTGAATCCCTCAATCTATAGTCTGTTCCACGAGAAAAGAATCGACATGCAAATGTATTAGCATGCATCGCAGCCCGATATTCTCCGAGTGGATGATATGGTGCATAAGACGAAGGCTGTAAGGATGATCTATAGACCCTCTGTCCGGACAGAGATTTACACCGGCAAGTTTTTGACAACGACGAGCGGATCATCAATTTCATGATCCAAGAAGCCGCTACGATCGAGGACCGAAGCCCCGATGAGGAAGAATATGAAGGATTGGTCCAGTTGAAGAACAACCACGTTCCCAAGGGATTGATCACGCTTGAGAGCCTTTTTGATCAAAATGATCGATCGCTCTCTCACAGGATTCAGATCAGCGTGCAGCAATATCAAGATTTAGAACTGGAACCAGGGAAAGTAATAAAGGTCGGGACTGATTGTACTTCGAAAGAAATAAAGCGAATTCGATGTTTGTGTAAAAGGTACCCAGATATCATGGCTTGGTCTTATCACGACCTCAAGGGATATGATCGGCAGCTGATCCAACATACAATCGAATTACAAGAAGGGGCCAAACCTTTCTGACAGAAGCAAAGGCCGGTTAATCCAAAGATCGAAGTCCTGATGAAGGCCGAATTGCTAAAAATGCTCGAAGCAAAGATCATTTATCCCATCAAGCATTCTTCCTGGGTAGCGAACTTGGTCCTTATCAGAAAAAGAACAAAGATATACGGTTATGCATGGACTTCCGCAACCTGAATCATGCTTCCCTCAAGGACCACTATCCTCTCTCGCAAATCGATCAGATCTTGCATTCGATGGCTGGAGCTCAACGATTCTCCCTGCTTGATGGTTTCTTTGGATATAATCAAATCTGGGTCAGGGATGAAGACCAGCATAAGACCGCGTTCACAACCAAGTGGGGCACCTTCGCCTACCAGCGAATGCCTTTTGGCCTCTCGAATGCGGGAGCTACTTTCCAGAGGGCGATGGACCTAGCTTTTGGCGAGCTTCTAAACAAGGTTATTGTTATCTATTTGGATGACATGACAGACTTCTCCCGAAGGAGAGAGAACCACCCAGAACATCTTCAACAAATTTTCGAAAAATGCCGAGAATTTGGTATTTCAATCAATCCAAAAAAGTCTATCTTCGCAGTCAACGAAGGAAAGCTGCTGGGACACGCAATTTCGGAAAAGGGTCTCACCGTGGATCCTAACAGAGCTGAAGCTCTGATGAAGCTCCCAATCCCAGCGGATAAAAAGGGCCTTCAATATTTCTTCGGTCAAATTAACTTCGTAAGGAAGTTTGTCCCAGACTTCGCCCAGGTCATTAAGCCAATGTCTGAGCTTTTAAAGAAGGGCGCAGAATTCGTCTAGATAGAAGAGAGGAGAAAAGCATTCAAAGAAATCAAGGCCCGAATTGTTCAGGCACCGGTCTTGATCAACCCTGACTACAGTCGAGATTTTATCCTGTATGTAATAGGAGAACCTGGAAGCTACGCCGTGGTCTTGACACAAAAGGGGGAAGATGGAGAGGAACGTCCCATCGCGTTCCTCAGCCAGATAATCAATCCCCATGAAGAAAAGTACAATTTCATCGAGCGTCAAGTGCATGCAGTAATGAAGTCTCTCAGGAAATTCAAATAGTTACATTATTTGAATAGAGTCTTCTTCATTGTATTGATGTATTTATTTGATAAAAATAGAGTTAAAGGGCATTTTGCCCACTCTGCACGTAATATTTTATGAAATCAATACAATTATAAGTTTCACTCCAAAAAAAAAAAAAACTTGTGTATATATCTTTCTATATAGGGTTTTCAGTTCTTTGTCTGTACTCTGTTCAAAAGATCGCGGGGAGCAAGCGCCACTTCAACCGTAAAAGCTAGGTTCCTGGCTTCGGCTTCACAAAGCACGATCGAAATCGCCTTCGGGGGGTTTCGGTTCGAAGTAGCCGACGAAGGGAAGTTCGTCATGAAGTAGTTCATCCTCGTAGAACCAAACCACATGCAAATCAAGGATGTGGAAAATGCTTCACTAAAGAAATGTGCCGAAGGCGTTGTTCGAAGAAATTCTTGGCGAGGCCCTCCTCAATGAAACGGGTTTCGGTCGACGGTATTCGTGAATCGGAGCAACAGTGTGGCGAAGGAGAACTTCGGGCCCGAAATGAAGAAAATCAGCCTGAAGAAGAACTTCGCGGTGAAGTATTTTCTTCACCAACCCCATATCGCCGAACCCCGCATACGAGGTGGACACATTTGAAATGTGCCTCGAGGAACGTGTCAACAACAGCCTCAAAAGGGGGCCAAAGCAGATGAACTCAATATGAAAGAAGCGACACTCATCCCAAGGCAGTTCGTTAACTGAAAAGCCGTGCTAGGGTACCTGGTGGCAGTGATTCGCGTTCCCAATACAAAATCCAATCGCCAAATTGCATGGCCTCGCGTACGACGCTACCATATGGCCAATCAGATGCCACAACGATACTTTCGGGCCAGGCCCGCGAAGTAATTACGGTGGTTGCCATAAATGCCGAAAGTTGCCCTCCGAAGCTATAAAATGCAGATGCCCGTTAAGAACAAACCATTTGCAAGTGTGAGAGTCGAGTCTACATTCTGTCACCTCGGAGAGCTTCTGCATCAAAGGTTTTGATGTTCACCATGATTATCCCGTCTCTTGCTTTGAGGTGCTGAACCCTTCTACATCACAAGTTATTTTGCTGCGATCGTTCACAATGGGAAATAAGAACCCCACTCAGAAGGGGAAAGAGCCAGAGACGGCAGTTCCAGAGAAGGCGAGAGCCGCGGGAGAAAAGAGACAGAGACCTAGGAGGGTTAATCCTCCCCCATGCCCAGGAAAACAAGTGATGGAAGGAGGGGAAGAGTCCGATGACGAGCCCAGCATAGAACCACCTGTCGATAAGTGGGCAAAAATCAGAGACCCAGAGCTCTCAAGAACCATGGTCGAGCTTCGGTATACCGTCAACTTCATGCGAAGCAGGCTCTCAACGGAGAACAAGAGGGTCGTGGCGTATTATTCCCACATATACTGGTATCTAGTCCCTCCTACACATCACTGCCCCGAGCTCATATACGCCATTGCTCAGAACTATCAACTGCAAACTAGGCAGGTGTTGGACGCCTCGGGTAAAAAATTGTTTTCCATTCTGAAGGAGGATGTGCACAGCGTTCGCACCACAACAAAGGCTACCAAAAGGTTATACCGTTCGCAATGTTAGCCTAAGCGAACAAACGGATAAGTTCACTTCTAACCCCTTCATCTTGAGCTTTTTGCGTGAAAACCTCAAAAGCGGACTTTCTTCCGGCAAGCGACCCCAGATGCCCCTGCCCTTGGAGGCCTTCAAGAACACAAATATATTCTCTATCATTGCGTGGGTGGGAGGCTTGTCAAGCGATACTTTGGTATACCCATGGCAGGTGTCGCTAGTCGAATGCATTTGTAGAGGAGAGTTCTATGCCCCCGACGCTTCGCGGTCGAACACCAATCCAGTTTTCTTCGATTGGGCAGAATGGGTGGCTCGAAATCTGCATACGTGGTTGACATCCATGAAGGATGCTAGCAAGGAGCCGCACTTCCAGCCTTGTTCCTTCTTGGTTTGGCTTTTCTTCTTTCATGTACATAAAGCCCTTCACCATTGTGATGTTTCACCAGTCGACAAGGATGGGATCCCTTTGCCTGTATATCAATGGACCCGTCTCTTGCTGAGGTCGGAGTCCTGTTACCCTTTCAATCAGTAGTTTTTGGGACCTGCGATGCACATTCTGACAAATTCTAGCCCTCGGGTGCCTCTCTGCCTTAGAGATAAAGTGGTACTGGAGAAAAGAGGAGATGTGTTTCAATTGACACAAGGGCTTGTGATCCGCCTGTTCGGTTTCACTGGGAAACCCTTCCTGCTGCCTTTTTTCCCTTCGAAGTACCAATTTTCCCTGGAAGTTGCTCGGCAAAGCAATGCGACCGACGAAACCTATGACCGCGGATGAAAGTGGGCACACACCTGCGACTTCCCCTTCAAGATGGGAGTGATCGAAGTCTTTGCCCTGAAGCAGAACATATACCTGGAGGAGAAGCTCGCCGATTTTGGTCTGCTTCAAATACCACAGAGGTGGCTCTACGACCCGTTGGGGGTGATGAGAGACCATTTGAAAAGCAAAAACTTCCATGTCTATCCTCGCCCCAAAATTTTGGAGCAGAGGAATAACCCCAATGGTACGGACTTGGAGTGGCACTTAGAGGATATGAGGACGTTGTCTCCTTGGCATGACTTCTATCCTATGGAGATCGAATTTGACCCAGACCAGTACCCATTCCCAACTCCCGACTCCACTTTCTGGAGAAAGGCAAAGGACAATTTAAAAGAGGAGTTGAAGGACTGGGACGAGGAGAAGTTAAGAGAATGATGGATTATGAGAGTCCATCATCGAAAGATGAATTCTTACGGGCTTCTAACAATGGACAGGAAATTCGTAATTATGTATCAGACCAATATTGGGTCTTGGAAACCCTTGTCCTTCGCCGATTTCGTTCCACCGGCCACCCCAAGTTTAGACGAAGTCCCCGAAAGGATTGATAATGTCCCCAAGGAAATACCAGCCAGGGCCGCGCCAAAAGCTGTACTACAAAGTCCATCCGAAGATCTTGAGACAACAATAGAGGAATCAGAGCAACCCCTCAAGAGGAGGAAAATAAAGGAGCGAGAACCTACACAGGCACCCTTGAACTTCCCAAAGCGACCGCATACGGGCACTCTGAGCGCCCCTATCGAAAGATCAGTATCGGGCTCGGTCGAAGCAAACGACGGAGGAACTCCACCAAGTGCCGAAACGATCCCAAACGTAGATGTCATTAACATGGAGGAACTCGTGGAAGTCATTGAAGTTGAGAGTACCGAGGCCCAGGAGGAACAAGGGCCAATCACCCAGGAGATCACCATGGCCGCTTTGCCAGGAGGGCACGCAGGTACGTTTTCTTCATCTTATGCTCTGGTTGCTCGTAAGTCTACCCCAACCCTGGCCGAAAGCTCTCACCTGTGCACCCTACCCCCACAAGGTCAGTCACCTTCTTACACCGTGTCCCTAACTACTCCCCTCGAGTCTTTCATCTAGGACAAACTTGTCGAAGTTACTTCGCCCAGCCACACCGCCAATCCTTCAGTCATCAACCAGGGCGAAGCTAATAGTCCAATGTCGAACCCCGAGGCTCATTCCTTCGTTGTACATAATGTGCTCCCCCTCGTCGAAGCCCCCGTCACCCCTGTTGCCGAACCTTCGGGTGAGGCTATCCCCTTCAACTCCTTATATTTGTTCAATCCCTCGACTGTAGACCTAGCCACATTCGACTTCGAGTTGTCCTCGATACGGGAATACCCCTTGGCCAAAAAACTCCTCCAAGCCCAACAGAACATAGAGCGAATGTTAAAAGAGGCAAGAAAGAGGAAAGGGCGCTCACTCGCTCAAGTTGAGAAATGTGTCGTCTTCGATTTCGAGGTGGGAAAGTTGCATAAAGTAAAGAAGATACCCAAAGTCCAGAAGCCCCTGGATGAAATGACTCCAATGGACTATGAATATTAGGATAAAGAGAAGGACTTGGAACATCTGAACGTGGACAAGGAGTCCACCTCTATGCACATTGGAATCGAGACCTTCAAGGCACATGCCAACATCGCCAACAAGCGCAAGATCGAAGCCGAGAATGCTAACATCAAGCTGGAGGAGGAGCTAGCAAGGGCTTGCTCCAAATTGGCAGAGGCCGAAGAGCAGTGCAAGCTGATGAAAAAGGAAACACACGCCCTAAAGTTGCGGATAGCACAGTTGGAGTGCACAACTGAGGACGTAGCAGAAGCATTGGCGACAGGAGAAGAAGAAGCAGTAGCGGAAGAAGAAGAAGCAATAGCGAAAGAAAAGGAGAAAGAAGAGGAAGAGGAAGGACAAGCTGTGGAAGCGCCCCTAGAAAAGGAACAAGGAGAAGGGTCTGGAGGTAACTCTGGCCCAATGGATAAAAGCTGAGGGTTCTACCATCGAGACGAGCTCGTTGCCTCGCGAGTCGCCAAGAATGTTGACAATATTGTCACATTCCACCAAGGGGCAGAACAATTGAAACTTTGTATAATATTTGTTTTGTTGAAAGTTTTCTTTTGTTTATAAGTTATAGCAATTTTGGTTTTCCCTATCGCCCCCTGGTGGACAAAATGAAAATAAAAGAGCTTCGGGCCCGAAGCGTTTCAAATCATCACTTCGGGCAAAAACTTTGTCGAAAAGGGGACGAAGGAAACACTTCGCACCCGAAGCATTCCCAACGACTACTTCGGGTGAAGAGTTTGCGAAGCAACATCCAAGAAAGTTCGTCGAAGAAGAAAAGATAGCCCGAATTGGCTAAGGCAAAGAAATTACTTCGGGCCCGAAGTATTTCTAAAGTCCACTTCGGCCAGATTTTACTTGAAGCAATAGAATTCGAGAAAGTGCTTCGGCCAAAACTCCCTCGAACCACCATTTCAAAAGAAGGTCGGCCCGAAGCGTTTGTCCCGACCCATCAGCGAAGCAGTTTTGCCAGCGAAGCAGCGAAGGATAGAGGGAGATCGCCTTCGGCACTCCACACCCTCGAAGTAGTTTTGCGAAGCGAAAACCAGCGAGGCGCTTCCCAAGAACGCTTCTTGAGTTGGGTATTTTCTCGAGGCGATCAGAGAGCCTCATAAATGCATATTTTCTTGCCTGGTAAGCCCGCTGCTCATTTTTGGCAATTGGATGCGAAGTATCAACCCAAGAAGAAGAGCCCGACAAGCATGGCCGCCACTCGAGCACCGCACCTGCAATCCAAGGACACCCAGGTGGCTCATTTAATGCGTCTTGCCCCGGCACCGTTACTAGTTTTGGTAGCCGATTTGAGAGATCATCCGTAGCAGCAGCGAGGAGCCGATTTCTCAGGTCCCGAGGGTGTACTCCACCGTTTTTGTAATAATGATTCAGAGGGCCGGGTCCTCTATAAAAACCCAGGCTTTGCAATGTAAAAGGGGGGGAACTTTTTGCTAGAAAGTTGTTGTAACTTGATGTCCTGCGTCTAATACTAAAGATTTTTGTACTCCATTTCTCTCTTTTATGCTGCCTTCGTGCTTAATTCTTTTGTCTGTCTACACTCGTATACTGAGACTCTGAATCCTGAATCCGGTGTGCGATTGGGGACTGTACCCAAAAATTCGCCCTGAAGGATACATAGGAGAGGAAAAACGTCGTATAAGCTTTCTTTTATGCTGCCTGGTGGGTCGTGGTTTCTGTTATGCCCTTGCCTTAATCACTGCTACTCTGAACCCTGAATTCCAGCGAGAGAGAAGGAGAACCCTGTGAACTCGTCCAGAGGATACATAGGAAAGCGAGTATTGCGTTTATTTCATCTGTTCTTGGTGTTCTTTGTTGCTATTTGAGTTATTAGTGAGTGATCATGCTTCCTGTTCTTCCCCACCTTGAATCATCAATCTCTAACCCTTATCCTTTTTATTTCTTTCTCTAACCCGAACTCCTTTTATCTCTTTCTTGCACTCTTATCTCAAACCCCAAAAGTAGATTAGTATAGGAGTCGGCCTTTCTCCGAAGATTGGCACGAGGGGCATCTCTTCCCTCGACATTTCAACATTGGTCGCAGGTCCAGGGCACGCAAACCCACCTTCAGTCCTTTCCTGTGCGGATTTGATGACCAACAGTTACCCTTAGAAGAGTTAATCTTCAATATTTGCATCATTTGATCCCATCTTTGGTGGGAGTTTTGGGGGTGATTAAGGAGATGTTGGACTGATTCAACTAAGTTGGCAATGGTCTTTTTCTAGATATAGTGAATATCCTTCCTATCTTGATTAAAAATTTGGTTGTTCCTTTCATTCCAGATATTCCAAAGAATAATGGTAGAACCCATCCAAACTAATTGCCTAATAAAATGATCAACACCCTCTTGTTTAGGCCAATCCCTCCAAAGTTGTTCAAAAGTAAAAAAATGGACCACTGTAAGCCAAGTGGTCATTCTCCTCCATAGCTCATAGGCTAAAGTACACTCAATAAAAATATGCCTGAGAGTTTCCACATTCTCTCCACACATTTCACATCTAAAAGGGCCATGAAAACCATGCTTCATAAGTTGATCACTAGTAAGCACCCTGTGATGCAATAAAAGCCAAGTAAAGAACCTCACCTTAGGCCAAAGCTTTTGAACCCACAATTGAGAAAATATGTCAGATGATTGGTTGGGATTTTTATGGCATAAGGCCAAATAACCTTGAGCAATTGAATACTCACCCTTAGTAGTGTTGTTCCATCCAAAATATTTTTCATGGGACCAAGAGAGAGATCTCATATGAAGGATGCATTGCATATCTTGTCTTTACCTTTATGGGATTTGAATAGGCCAATCCTCAATAGGGATCCAATATCTACCAACCTCTGAATTACCAGTATGGTATCGACAGTAATTAGCCACGTTTAAAGCTCCTCCATCCAAGGCCTCCAATTAGGAAACAGAGTTATCAAAGGCTTGTGACCATCCCAATAAACTATCCAAAAATTTACATGTTGACCATTATGAATGATCCAAAATAAATTTTACTTTATTAAATCCTCACCAGTATTAATAACTACTAAAATGGGAGAACCTTTGGTATGCAATTGACAGTGAACAAGGTCTTAAGGACTTTTTTTCTCAGCATATTTAGCATGGAGAATATTGGCCCAAAGAGCATTGGGGTTATGCAAAATCCTCCAATATAATTTAGTAGCTAAAGCTTTGTTGTTATTAATAGTAGACCAAAATCCTAATCACCCCACCCAGGTGTTGTAGGTGAGTTGGAGAGGAGAGGGCAATCCTCCAAGGGAGGTCCCGAGTTCAAATCTCCACCCTACCAAAAAGCTGAATTGGGTACCCAAAATCCAATTGATAATGTTGGTGCGGGCAGGGTCGGGTGCGACCCCGGGTGACTTTGACGGTGTAGAACCCCCTGTTCATGGTCTCTTAGACCAAGGCGGCCCCGCAAGGGGTTTTTCGCTTAAAAAAAAAAAAAAAATCCTAATCACCCTTAATTCTTAGGAAGACATAAAGTGTCCCATTTCACCAAGGACCATTTTCTTGTCTCCTTAGTACCACTCCAGAGGAACCGATGACTGATTTGATCCAGTTCTTGAAGAACAACCTTTGGGATATTCAACACTGTAGAAACATAAATAGGAATAGCTTAAAGGACTGATTTTACCAAGGTGATTCTACCTCCAGAAGAAAGCCACCTATTGGTCTACTTTCCAATTTTCTTTTTGACTTTCTCCAACAACCAATTTCAAGCTTTTTTTTTTGTCTTTAAATATTGATGGGAATACCTAAATAAGTGATCGAAAGGGAGGTCTTCTTATATCTTAATTTATCCCTGACCATGGATTCCTGACTGGTAGAGTAGTGAAAGAAAATGACTTTAGGTTTATCTTCATTGATCAATTGCTTAGTAGCCTTAGAAAAACAACTAATGATTTGCTTAATATTAGAAGCTTCCTTAATTATAGCTTTACCTAAAAGAGTAGAGTCATAAAAAAATTGAAGATGAGATATAGGTATAGCTCCATGAGCAATGGTAACTCCCTCAAGGGTTTTGTTTTATCTCTTTTTGATTATAGTCTTCCCCAAGCATTGAACAAGAATGATGAATAAATAAGGGGATAAGGAGTCACCTTGCCTAATACCTCTAGAAGCTGGGAATAACTGAGAAGGTCTGCCATTGATAAAAACTAAGAAGCTGAAGAGATACATCCCATAATCCAATCCATCAAATCCTGAGAAAAATAAAATTGCCTTAAAACTTTGAAAAGGAATTGTCAATCCACTCTTTTATAAGCTTTGGATAAGTCTAACCAAATGAACATGGAAGGACATTTTTGCATATCCATGGAATGGATGGCTTCCCTGAGTAAGAACTATCTCATCCACTATTTTATGCCCTTCCACATAACCCCCTTGTTCAGGGAAAATAATCTTATGCAAAAGAGGCTTCAAACTTTCTGCCATGATCTTAGTAATGATTTTGAGAAGAACATTACATGAAGCAATAGGTCTAAAAGCTGAGATATGATTAGCCTCTTGAGCTTTTGGAATAAGAGTAATATAAGTTTTATTGATAACCTTAAAAATTTCTTTGGCTTTCCTGGCTTCTTTCACCACCTTTAATAAATCAGCATGAAGGATATCCCATAACTCTTGGTAGAAATCAATGGGAAAACCATCAAGACCTGGGGTTTTCCATTTTTACAATTTAAAAACTACCTGTTGAAGCTCATTGATAGTAATAGGAGTCAAAATAGAGTTATCCTCATAAGTGATAGGAGAAGGGATTGCTTGAAGAACATTTTGTTGAGAAGCCGAGTCAAGAGGAGTAGCAACAAAATGATTGGAAAAGTAATTGACAATAATAGAGTTCATGCCATCCCAAGTGTAGACAACTTCTCCATAATATGAATTCAAGGAAGAAATAAAGTTGTGAGATATTCAATCTAGAAGAGATTTGTAGAAGAAATTAGTGTTTCAATCTCCTTCTTTGAGCCATTAAATTCTAGATTTTTGCTTCCATAAGAGTTCTCTTTTTTCCCATTCCTCTAACTGAGCTATGAGATTAATGTCATCTGCACTTCTACTCTCTATGAGACCATCTAAACGGATTTTATTATTTAAATTTTCAAGTTGAGAAATAACTTCATGTTTTTTTATGAACATCCCCAAACTCCTTCTAGTTCCAAGTCTTGATTTTGGATTTTATATATTGCAATATTTTGGCTTAATAGTACATCTTAGTTCCATACCTAGGTTTACCTTCCTTCCACCATTGTTGCACTCGAGGTCTAAAGGAATTGTCTCTAAGCCACATTAACTAAAATCGAAAAGGAGAGAAACTCACATTGGTTTTCCACATTTCCACCATGACTGACCAATGATCCGAACCAACATTGTTAAGAGTCTTCACTTTAGGAATGTGACCATGGATTAAGAAATTGTCAAAGAGCAAGAACCTATCCAATCTCTCCATTATACAAGCTAAGCCTTGCCTTATGTTAGACCAAGTCATAAGGCCATTATCTGGTTGGATGTCCACAAGATGGAGGTTTGCAATATATTCGCTCATGAGGTCAGTGCTCCTATCCAAATTTCTATTTTCCCTCATTTTCTCATCCAAAGAGAGGATGGTATTGAAATCTCCTCCGATCAAGATCCAAGATTCAGGAAAATGAGAGATAATATAAGTTATATCCTTCCACTGTCTTCTTTTTTCCTCCAAAGTAGTCGGAGCATAAACAATAATGCAAAGCATAATTTGGTTGGAATGTCTACTTTGAATAGCTATAGCAAAAAGACCCCAACTGCAAACCATATGGTGAATAACTACCTCTTTTGGGTCCCAAAGGTAAGCAATGCCACTAGAAGTCCCTTGAGAACTAAGGGAAACCACTTTTCCAGTTGGCCAAATTTTACTAGCAATTGATTCCATTTCCTCTATTGACATCTTCGTTTCTTGAAGGAAAACAAGATGTGGATGATTTATCTGAATCATTCTTCTAATTTCATTTTATTTTGAAAGACTCCCTTTGAGTCCTATAATATTCCAATTGATGATCTTTATCAATACTAGGACTAAAAATTTGGGAAGGGTATTAATATTGCCTTCCTCTACAAGCTTTTCACCTTCTTTTGTCCTATAATGTTGATTGGTTTTGCGACCTGCCTTTTGATTAGAATCCATCTTCAGTTTTTTTTCCCTGTTTCTTGACTTACTCCAATTGAATCTGAGATGGCTTCTAACCTTGAAGAATGCATGTATACAACCAAAGTGTTACGAGAAGGTTCAACAAAGTCTATATTCAAACCTGTATTATTTGAAGTTTTAACATTTAAAAGATTGTTTTTCTTATGTATATATATATATATATATTATTTTTTTTGTTGAAAACCTTTGATTTGTTGGGTTATCTCCGAGTTCTTCCCTTCATCTTTAAATTGTGTTTCTAAGATTTTTGTTTCCATTATTTCCTCTTCCTCACTTGGGACATCATTTGTGGAAAGAATTTCAAACATATTAGCAGATAACTTAGATTGATCCTTCATAACTGTTTTTTTTTAGTGTTCATATTTTTAGGCATTTGGAAACCTGCTGAGTTTATATCTTCTTTATTTTGATTTGGAATTTTATTTGGGCAAACACTAGCCAAATGACCATATTCATGGTAAATTCTACAACGAAAAGGAATCTTCTCATAGTCTACTACTTGCTCCAAAGTGTCCTCCCCAAATTGTAATGTGATATTTTTAGGTAGGCGTTTGTCAAAATCCATTAAAACACAAATCCAAGCATAAATAATATGTTCAAATTTTTGAGTACAATCAACAGTCATCATAAAAGTTCCTAAAGAGTTTCCAATTGAAGAAAAAATAGTCGAATTCCAGAATTCAATTGGGAGGCCAAATAGTCTAACCCACACGAGACCTGTAGAAGGCATCTCTTATTCGACTTTAAATTTAGTATGCCAGGGCTTCATGAAAAGCCCTGCCCTTCCAAAGAACCAGGGACCCCCTTGAAATGTTTTCTCTCTATCTTCATTATTAGCAAATAAAACAAGAAAATAACCATTTGGATAAATAAAGATTTGTAACCAACCTTTAGTTTTCCAGCTTTTTGCAATCCAAAGTTTGAAAGCAGATAGGCTCGGACAAAAACCCACGAAATGACAAATTAGTCCTCTTTTTTCCAGATCTTCAATGCCAGTCTGAATGTTATCCATATCAAGCTTAACAATAGGAGTTCCATCAAATGCTTTAAGACATATTGACTTCGTTTTCCTAGGATCCATCTTAGGCATTATTAGAGGTTTACGAGAAGCCCTAAGATTAATATTAGCTTTAGATTGAGGTTGTCCACCATGAAGGGCATCTCTAAAATTCATTTTTGGGGTTGAGTCTTGGAAATTATTACCCTTAACAGGGGTTTTCACAGTGGATTTATTTTGTGGGTGCACCTTAGCACCAGATTCACTTGAGATCTGAGCCATTTTTTGATCAGTTGCTTGAAACTTGTTTCGTGATCTCTTTAATCCATGCCCTAGACGTCGTGGAAAGGTATGATTTTCACATTTCTTTTGTCCAACAAATTGGAAGTTGTTGCCAATCAAGTTCACAACATGAAGATCTATTGAAAGACAAATTTCTAATCCATATTGGATCCCTTGCAACATATCTTGCTAAAATCTTGAGTAGAAACCACAAAAATATTGGTCGCTAGGGCCCGAAGGTCCCGAAAACCAACCTTTGGAGTTGCTTGCACTCAACCCAGATGAAACCCTTGCACAATCGCTTGTCAAAAATCTTGTTCACACATAGGGATGCATTAAGATCTATGTTGCTCCAAATGATCTAAAAATTGTTGGAGACGTTCTAGGGTTTGTCAGGCATCTACTCTCAAAATTTTAGCTCAATCCGAGTCGATGAGTGAAATATGGCCAAAACAAGTTCGGTAGTTTGGGCACTCCTACGAAAAACGTCCTCCTTTTCTTGAACAATTTAGAAATTGTAGTATGCGAAGAGGCTGCCATCGAAAGGAGAGAAAGCACACACAAAAAAAAATCGAAGCAAATAAATACTAAAAGTATCAAAAGAGAAAGAAAAATGCAAGATCAAAGTATGAGACCCTTACCTCACTCGCCCATGGGAGAATTTTTTTTGGGTAGATAGGGATGCTTTCAAAGGCAAATGGATACAACTAGGGTTTCAACAAGCCCGTAATTTACTTCCTTTTGCAATTTTTTTGATGCTGCACTGATCACGCATTGTTTTCAATTCTCCTTCTTAAATAAAACTGTAAATCAATATATTTCCTCCGCTGATGTTAAGTTTTGTAATGCTACATACTTCTGACATTCCTCCTCTGAAACCCTAGTTATCAATATTACATCATCGCCACTATTATCTATTTATTATTTTGACAAGATTTGAACCTAGGTCTCCTCCATAAACATTAAGGAATCTAACCCATTGAGCTAATACCACTTGATTGGATTTAAACAATTGATTGAGAAAAAATACTTCTACAATTTAAATAAAAGTTAAAATTTATAAATTTATAATTTTTTTGTATTGTGAAAGATTTCTTGGTAAAGACAGTTAGCACGACCCTACCCTCTAGAAAATCAACCCACAGTCAAACACTCAATCCCTATCAACCTAATAAGTTTTTTATTATTACTAAAAAAAAACATCGAAAAAGAGTGGTTGGTAGTAGAGAGGTATTAAAGTGGAAGGAATACCAACATAAAAATATGCCACTGGAAATAAACAAAAGAACAACATTACATGAATCAATTAGAAAGCAAGAAAAAAAAATATTAATGTAAGACGCAAAAAAAGAAAGAAAGTAATAACTGAGTTAAAAACAAAAAAAAAAATAATACTGGCGTTACCTTTAAGCCTCACCAGCTTTTTAATTTTTCTTGTATTACTTCAGGCTTTTCTTTTCTATGAATACTAATAACTGAGTTAAAAACACGCATATAAAAAATAAAAAAATAATACTTGCGTTACCTTTAAGCCTCACCACTTTTTTTAATTTTTCTTGTATTATTAATATATTTAAAAACTATCGGTAGATTTCACGTGGACCGGATCGGACTTTTAGAGGCACTATGAACCAGAGCGTCAAATATAATGCCACCATGTCAAAAATTCATTAGAGGACACATGTTGCAGAGTTTGACTATTTTCAAACAATTGGCCTTTACAACACAGCTGATTTGCAATTTCCTTTTTCAATTCTGATTTTTGGTGGTTTACCAAGAAGAGAGAAGCTCAGTTGAAAACATGGGTCGTGGCCGAGATGCCATTGTTGGTGCTTACGCCGACTCCTTGAAGGACACAGATTCAGGTAAGTGTTCATGGCCTGAATTAGTTTAAGCTCATGAATGCTGGTTTCTAACTTTCTACAATGAATGAATTCAATCAATCGTGCTTGGATTCTGGAATGAGTTTTATTTTTGTTTTTTTTTAATGTTTGTGAGCAATGTGATCAAGAAAAAAAAAAGGAATTCTGATCTTAGGCTCTGTATAGTTTGGGTTATTGATTGGGGTTGAATTCCCTACTTATGAAATTGATTGCCTGTTATATTGAAGGAAAATCGTGGTCTATCTGCAATGAAAGTGTGGTTGAGCAAACAATGTCGGATTCTGAATTTGTGGATGCTTCAAAACTCTTTGGGCAAGTGAGGGGAGAAATGGAACCACAGAAGGCAATTATAACAGGAGAAGGATGTAAAGAAGCCACAGAAACCCTCTTAATGAGGGAAGATGGTACCCAATTGAGTCCACTTGGTAGTGGAGTTGATTCGAGGACAGTGAAAGCCAAGGACGAAGAACTTGACCCTGAATTTAGATTTGGAGACAATAATTCAAAGAGGTAACGTTTCAGAAGCATCTATATTAGGTTGTTAATGGAAAAGTTGAAACCCTTCTTCTCTATGTGATTCTAATGCAGCAAGTGTGTAGAAAGTTTGTAGATGTGTGTAAAGTGAAGGTGGATTTTTAGGTCTTGGCCTAGCCACCATGCCTAATTGGATATATAAGATGCCCCTGTGGCTTATAATTGAAGTTTTCATTTATGTGTATATGACAAGACTTTAATCTTCCACAGTTCATATTCTCATAGAAATTTGCCTTTGGAGACACTTGTCTGAAATAAAAGGAAATACCGATGTTTTAGGGCAAGATTTCTTGATCCACCGCCAGGACGATTGATGAAAATTGCACATTTTTTAGCTTCTGATAGAGCTAACTCGTTATGTACCGGTGGCTTTGTTCAGGAGGAACTGATCCTTCCATTTTCACACTTTTTTCAGAAACAAATTTCTCCCACTTTTATACCTTTTTGGGTTTTGAGCCTTTGACCAAGCCCATGATAATACATCCCACAGTGAGTATTTTAGGGGATTTTAGCTTGTTTTGAGACAGCATTCTGTCCGTTTATCAGGAATCACTAACTACTTTAGAGTTTGGCTTGAAACTTTGAATGTATAAATAAATTTTTAAACCTACTCAGATATAGGGATTGACTTACTAATAATTGGCCTTCATTATATTAATACATTTATAAATGCTCTAATTAGGGTTTTAGTATACTATTTGTAAGTAGTAATAATAACTATAAAAGAAATACATCAAATTTATATTTATACAAGATCATTAAAAACCTTACTCAGATCAAGAGTTTCTCATTCTTTTAGAAACGAGCTCAAATCCCTTATGCACCATGTATCCCAAAGACACACACAAATACATTACCTTGTAAAAATGTAAGAACACAAATTGGGTCTCATTAATTGTACCTTGTGGAAAATCCCAGTTTTGTCTTTTGTTTTAAGGATCCCTATCCACAAGTACAAAGTTCTGAGTCGTACTATTATTTTTGTGGTTCATGTGACAGAACACCTTTGTCTGCATCCTCTTAGGTAAGTTGCTTTCTACAATCAAGAGTTATGAGATCTATTAATGGGTGTTGTTAATGTTATAGAGGATTCTTGTTTACATCCTCTTAGGTCAAGGAAGTTGCTTTTTAACAATGCAGTTTCTAGGAGTTATTCAGCTTTTAGTTTGCAAGGAAGTTGTAAGAAATGAAAACTGAATTGATCTGGATTTCTTATGCAGTGCTGATGGGGAAAGCCAGGATTCAAATGCATCAGTGAATCAACAATGCAAGAATTGTGTGGAGAAGGCATTTGGAGATTGCGCCTTGAAGGAACTAGAGTTTCCATGGAGGTTGGAAGGCAACTCAATAGAAAAGCGACGAAGAGCAGAGATGTATCGTAAGATCATTCAGAAGCGTACCATGTGGAAAATGCGATCTGGAAAAATTGAAGATGAAAAGGAAAGGCTGTTAAGGTAATTCCCAGCTCTGGACTTATTGATCAGATTGGTCAGTGTGAAATTTTTGACTTCATTGCCCATTTTTTTCTTTGCTTTTGTTTCATGGAAATCACCAAGTTTGTTCAGAAAATCCAGAAACATGGAGCAAATGTTGTGTAAGCTGAAGAAGCCAAGTTGCTTCTTATTTTTTGATCTTTTTCATTACAAACATCCTCAAAAAATGTTCTTTTTGGATGTCTGATTAATTGGCAGATACACACCTGGGGTTTGGCTTGTTGAGAGTGGTGGCATGAACAAATGTGATTACCAGATTCCAACTATTACAACACTTCTGCTCGTTGGGCCTAAAGGAGCAGGAAAAAGCACTTTAATAAATAATATTCTACGGGTTCTTGGTTCTGGAAATGAAATACTAGGCAATGCTCAAGTTTCTTGTAAATTCTGGTTCTTTACACATTTATCTTTTCATATGGTCAGACTAAGAGTTCACATGAATTTTTGTTTAGTTCCAAAATTTTAATCTTTTCTGTTAGTGCAATTGCTGGCATTTAGGCACTCTTTTTGCATTGGAAATATTTGGCTTATACTGAATTTAATGTACGTATTTTCTTTCAGACAAGTTATCTGGTGAAAGTGGGACCTACTTTCTTCAGGAATACACAGCTCCTCGAGCTTCTAAAGCATTTTGTATTTTCGATAGTAGAGGTTTGTCACAGAGAGTTGCTAAGGATTTTCCAGTCCTAAAGAGTTGGATGGTAAATGGTATACGGCATGGAGAATTGGTTCTAAGGTTAGATTTATTGTTTTACTATATTTTCTCTATGTTTTAAAAAAGTCATTGTTGGTATATTAAATATTACTCCCATGTTGTTTTCTAGGCCATCTGATGACCCCTCTATGTCAATGAAGCACAAGGCACGTGATGGGCATTACAACCTCAGCAAAATAAGAAAAGTCAATTATGTGATATTTGTCGTGAGTGCACTTTCTATCCTCCAAATTATGGACAATGGAGATAGACGAGCTTCTGATACACTTGTGAAACTTTTCAACTGTCCATATATTTCATTCAAAGGTCTAACTAAATCTTCACAAATTCTTTAATTTTTATTTTTGTAAATGCCAATGAATGTCATTATTCCTTTTAGTTTGATTGTCATTTCTCTCAATTTGTTTACTTTTTTTTTCATTTGATTATATGGGATTGAAATGGGCCCCATCCGTGTTACATCATCACCATGTAGTGGTATTACAACAGCTTGGATATTATCCATGTATTGCTTGGCAAGATTCGAACCTGGGTCTCCTTAAATGTTGAGGAATCTAACTGGTTGAGCTAATGCCATTTGATACTCAATTTGTTTACTTTGTTAATGAATAAATTTCTTTTACTATGGCTGTATTGTGAAAGAACCCAGAATCTTTTTTTATTATAAATTTACCAAATGGATATACTTCTCACATTTGATTCTCCAACCTTTCCTCCTTTTGACTTCACAACGTTAAGTAGTTGAACTGATATTTTGATTTTGACAGGTTTCTGAGTTTTTTTAAATTTTTATATTATTTTTGGGATTGAGCAATTATATATTCCCATTATTCTTTATCTATATATCTTCCCTTGACACTATTTAAGATCCTTAAAGAATTATTTCTTCTAATTCTAATGTGGCTGTATTCATTAGTATGTTTCTTAGGGGTTGCTCGTTTTTACTTTAACATGGTTTTCCTTGAAAGAAGGTGGATGTCTGTATATGCAAAGCGGCTTATATATTCCTTGCAAGAAGATGGATGTATGTATATGTAAAGGGGCTTATATATTTAAAACTACTTGTGGGGTTTCACACTACTAAGATTTAGTTCATTCTTCCACTTCAAACAGATACTGTTCAACAAACATACATGTCAAAACCAGACACTCATACTGATTGCCTTTATCTCATGTTCACTCCTGCCAAGGCTGGAACCTTTTCACCATGGGATTGAGCCTCTGATTAAGGCATGTTTTTGAAGACAATTATGCACCTTTTTATTACACCTGATCCTTGTACATACCACACTTATCATGTACTCACTCTGGCCTGAGTCACCAAACCTCAACCATGAAACTGAGCCTCCTATTTTTTTTTGCAGGTTTTGGCCCTGCTGTGCTGAGATGGATCTCAACACTTACATTTAGGGTTGGAAATTTGTTCTTAAGTTTTCCATTGTCCAATTGCCAACATTGTCCAATAAAATTGAGTTTGATGCAAGCCACATTCAATCCAACAAATGTTCTCTTTCCAAATTCTACCTGATACCCAACGCTTGTGATATACTTTCTCTTATGCCAGATATTGACTTGCCTGCCGCAGAATTTAACCTTTGAATAAGGGTATTTTATGGAGAAATACTGAAACAAGAAGTTGCAATCACATTTATTTAATGCCTTGTAATCCATATAAAAAGGTAAAATAAATGCACAAGTAAATATGATTTTTTAGGTCACAATCAAGCTAGACACCTCTACGGTGTATGAGGCCTCCTTGTAGAAGCAAGGAAATATTTCACTTTTACCTTATATTATTTGAAATTTGTACCTCTATGGGTTTCGACACTTTGACTAAGCTCAGGTTAAGTCAAACCTTGCTAATCCATCTAAGATGGGTATAAGGAAATTCGATGTAAGAGTATTTAGGATTACTTTCCTAAATTCCCTTAAAGCCAGTTCTTAAATGAATGACTGTGGCTATAGGTTTACTGATACTGACCCTTGCCATAAATAATGGAAAATAGTTCAATGTGACTAGAGTTATTTCCATGGTCAAATGGGATAATGTTATGAACCTATGAAGATCTGAAACTGAAACTTGCTTAACTGATTCTGAAATCTGAATTCTGGACCGAATCATATAAATTATAACGTAGAATTTTCTTATAGATGCTGAGATCAAAATACGATGGAAACAGATCTGAGAAGAAACTCCTTTTAGAAAAGCAAAACAAATCTATTCTGTTTACAACCAATAAACAAAATAGTCTAATCTCTCACTGAGCCACTCCAGATTTGCAAAGACAACCAATCTTCTTTCCTCGATTCTACTTACAACCAACAAACAGAATAGTCCAAGCTCGCAGGTGAGCCACTTCAGATTCGAGAAGACAACCAATCTCCTTTCCTCTCCTATGCAAATCACAATTTTCTGTCTGCAAAAAGACCCCTTGTTCATTAAGTGCTTCATACTTATAGATGAGGGAAAGCTTTATTCTTTTCTTGCTTGATTCCTCCAGCTGTACTTGATTTATCCTTCCAACAATACTTTCTATATTTTCCAGCTGCAGTTTCTATCTTTTTTCCCAACTGCACTTTCTATATTTTTAACTGAACTTGCTATATTTTCCAACTGTACTTGCTTTATTCTCCAACTTTACTTGCTTCTTGCTTACCTTATCCTGTCTTAGCTGTACTTTCTTTATTCTTTTCCTAAATACTAGTTCTTATTTCCTTATGCAGTATTTGAGCTCATTACAATTCTTTTCCTCTGAATTTGATTGGTCCCCAATCATGCATTGTAGTGAATACATATGTAACCATGGGTCCCTTCTCTAATCTCTTTTTGTATTTTTTGCACTGAAATTAGCTTACTTTTTGGAGGTTTAAACCTTTGAATTTGGTGTCCTTTTGAATCCTGTACAAACTTCATGGACAATGAAAATTCATGTTAATATCACCAAGTAGTTTCAGCCACTGGATTCCTACAATTACATCAGCACCCCCCATGGCACAATATAAAAATCAGATTTCACAAAATAAGTTTCCATGCAAAGGATGAGTTCTTTAATGTATGCATTATATTGTTGTTGGGACACACCAACAATACTAATGTCAAAGGAAGGACATTCTATACATGATAAACCCAAGGCTAGATATAATTTTGAATCTAGGAAGTTATGACTACTTCTAGACTCAATCAAAACCATCCCTTCTTCCTTTGATAGAACCTTCTACACACAAGGTAGAACAAACAAATGTACCTCTCATAGCTGCTAATGATGCAATGGGCCACTTGGTATTGTTCTTTATATCAGGATCCACTAATTCTTCCTTACCTTCAAAGTGTGGAGAATTATTAACAACCTCAAGTAGTTGAATCTTGCCTTTATTAGTACATTTATGGTTTCAATACCATGACTTCTTCCATGAGAAGCAACGCCCTTGCTTACGGAGCTCTTCTCAAGATGCCCTATTTAGATTAAGGCTGCTCTCTAAGGATTTGTTCACCTCATTTGAGATAGCTTCCTTGGAATGATTGTTCTGCACTTTTATAGCACCAAAGGCAATTTTCCCTTTGCTCCCTCTCTTGATCATTCGATGATGCTCTACCTTGGGCATAAAAAACCCAACTTAAAATTCATTCAAATAGATACATTTAATAGTTTAGCAAGACTTGCAAGGAGATCACATTCTAAAGGATTACTAAGAAGTAATTACAAGTGCAATGTCCAATAGGGACAACAAAAATGTAGTTACAAAAGTTTTATTACCAAAATGGAACATTTTGTAGTTACGCTTTTAGCATGGCAAGATTCAAACCTGGAACTATTTGAAGTTCCACATTCTATTACATTATATTATAGAGTCAACCGCTATGACAAAGTCTTCTATAATTCTCTTATGCATACGAAAAACCAAACTCATAGAGTCAACCGCTATGACAAAGTCTTCTATAATTCTCTTATGCATACGAAAAACCAAACTCATAATGTATCTTAGACATCTATGTGGTAGATTGTTTGGATGAGGCTATAGTTATCTTATGAAAAGGTTCGTTGGCTCGAGACTTATGGAAAAGTCTGTTTTGGTGCTAACCCAACCCCAAAACTTGGGTACTAAAATTAACCAAAACAGCTAAAGTTTGAAGCTGAACTTATTTATGAGAAACTCGTTCGGTCTACGCTGAACTTATTTAAGACAAAGTTCGTTTAGATGAAGTTGAACTTGTCTAAGGCAAGGTTCGTTTGGACAAAGCCGAACTTGTGTAAGCAAAATCTCATTTGGTCAAAGTCGAAATTACTTAAATGGAAGTTTGTTTGGTGGTTGCTGATTGAATTCAACTTTGTGCAAGCTAACTTCTTGGTTTACCTAAAGACGTTAGATTCAACTTTTGGATGAAGTAATGTTGTTTAAAATAGTTAAACTTCTAAAACTTATTTTCAGATTTACTTTGCTATAGGTATTGCTAAAGGGTGAACATGTGTTAGATGTGGATGTTACTCAAGTTCCGAACTTGGGCACACAAATACAACCCAAACTACTAAACATTACTATGGGTCTAAAGTCCAAAGGCTCAAAGTCAAAAAATCTGAAATTTCGAAGTTAGAATCCCAAAGTTCTGAAGTTCAAAGTTTGGAGACCGAAGTGGCAAGTTTGTTCGGACGATATCTAAGTTCAAGACTTGGGTATAAAATCCATTTGAAACCTCTAAATCTCATCTTTATTATTTTGAAGGTTTTAAATTCCGAAGGTGGAAGGGAGTCCGAACTTCACCTTAGCCAAGTTTTGTTCCTTAACGATTTGATAGGAATAGCTTCAGACTCTCACAAAGAAGATAAATTCGCCAAAAGAGATAACAATGGCCGTGTATAAATTTTTCTAAAGATTATGTTTTATGCACCTAGACTGTGAAATTGGCAAGGAGTCCTTAATGGGTTCCAAGAAGATAAATAGGGCTAGTATATGCATTTTGTAAACGAGAGTGCACAACTTTGGTTATGAATCAGAAATACAGAATGCATTATGCTTACTGCATTAATATTGACATCTCCTATTCCTTCATTACTTTATGATCCATCTCACACTTCACTACTGTCTATGTTATAGCAATAGTCATCCATAGGTTTCTAGTTTATTGAGGGGTCAAAAAGGTGGGCATTACACATTCTTTTATAAGCCTGTGCTTGTGATATGGCTTTGTGAAGGTTCGTTGGTTGAAGAGCTTCTACATAACCTTTCAATTCCTCTTGCAGTCATCAACACATAGGTAGGCTTGATGAGAGCTGGACATACCTTGAATTCACATGCATAGTCTTTTGAACTATCTTTCTACCATGAGCACTTCTTACAGATACAGGAGGGCAGAATAGTTCCTCCACAATACCTTCAGCAACACACAATGCATAGTCTTCGGATCACTATTGGGCAACTTAGGGTGTGTTCTCACCAATTCCGGATTGAGTCAAATCACCATCTTCCTGTTAGGAGGTGAAGTCAATATCCAGATCTCCAATGTTCTTCAGCAGAGAGGTGCATGGTGGTGCAACTTATAAAGAGGAAACAAACAATATTCTGTAGTCTTCCTTTGGGAGAGGAAACAAACAGTTTTTTGGACTCTTCCTTTGGGAGAGGAAACAAACAGTTTTTGGACTCTTCCGTTGGAAGAGGAAACGAACAGTTTTTGGACTCTTCCTTTGGAAGAGGAAACAAACAGTTTTTGGCTTTTCTATAAAAGGGGAATGACCCCTTGCATGTCAACGATGATTGAATGTAATTCTGCCGAAATCAATAAAAGATCAAGCTGCCATTGCCCCGTGGTTTTTCCTGCACATTGCAGGTTTTCCACGTAAAATCTGTGTTACTGTTTTTTCCTGTGTTATTGTGTTTTTCTGCTTGCACATAATTTTGCTATATTTTCTAACATCTGGTATCAAAGCCTAGGGTTTTGTGCGAGTGGGAGCTACAACAATGATCGGAAATGTAACCAAGTTTGAGATTGAAAAGTTTGATGGCAGGAACTTCGCCCTATGGAAGATGAAGGTGGAGGATTTGTTGGTTCAAAATGACCAAGCCCTAGCCTTGAAAGGGGTCGCGAGTAAACCAAGCAGCATGAAAGATGAGGAGTGGGCAACGCTGGATAGGAAGGCGGTTTCTACAATCCGTCTATGCCTAGCGGACTCCGTCTTGTTCAATGTTGTTGAAGAAAAGACCGCGAAAGCCCTTTGGAAGAAGCTTGAAAAGTTGTATGAGACGAAATCTGCAACAAATAAGGTTTTTCTGAAAAACAGCTTTACAGCCTAAGGATGAAGGAGGGTTCATCTGTGGCAGATCATCTGAATGAGTTTAATACCCTAATCGATGAACTGGTTTCAATTAATGTGAAGATGGAGGATGAGGACAAAGCTATCACCCTACTTTGTTCCCTCCCAGAGACTTGGGATCATTTGGTGATGACCATCAGCAATTCATCATCAGGAGCTCTAACTTTTGATGATGTGGTAGCCGCTTTGTTGTCAGAAGAGTTGAGGTGGAAAACGTCTTTGGAACCCTCAACCAATGAAGCCCTAGCTGTGAGAGGTTGATCCTTCGAGAAGAGTCAACAAAGTAGATCACAGTCCAGATCTAAGTCTAAAGGATGCAAGCTGAAAGGGAAGTGTTGGCATTGTGGGAAGCTAGGGCACTCAAAGAAGGACTGTTGGCAGTTAAAAAGGAAAAAAATGGTGAAAAGCAATTTCAGCCTTCAGCTGAGGCCAATACGATAGAATTCTGGAGAGGCGGCAACATGTGAGGCTTTCTGTATCAGCAACAACATATCTGTTTTATATACCTGGGTTTTGGACTCGGTTGCTTCTTTCCACATGTCTCCTCACAGAGACTGGTTTATCAGCCATATAGTGGTGGGAAGGTCTACTTGGGTGATGATCACCCTTTAAAAATTGTGGGAAGAGGGGGCATAAGGATCAGGATGGACGATGGTAGAGAAAGGATGTTATGTGATGTGCGACATGTGCCAGATTTAAGAATTTGCTCTCAATCAAGATGATGGATAAGCTAGGGTATTCTGTCACTTTCGGTAACAACTATTGCAAAATTACCAGAGGTGCTATTGTAGTAGCAAAGGGAGAATCTTATGGGACCCTATATCGTTTATGCGGTGATACGGTGACAAACCATGCAGCGAGAACAAATTCGAGTTCAGGATGCAGTAATGCTATGGCATCAACGCCTAGGCCATATGAGTGAAAAAGGTCTGAAAATTCTGCATGACAGAGGTATGCTTTCTGGGATTAAGTCTTGCAATTTAGACTTGTGTGAGCACTGTATTTTTGGTAAACAAGAGGGTTCGGTTTACTACAAGCCCTGGTAAGAGTTTTGATTTTCTGCAACTTATACATTCTGATATATTTGGACCAGTCCCCACTCAGTCCTTAAATGGTGCCATCTATTTTTTGACTTTTATAGATGATTATTCTAGGAGAGTGTGGGTTTATTTTTTGAAGAAGAAGTCGGAAGCTTTGCAGAAATTTAAAGAGTTCAAAACTCGAGTAGAGAAAAGTTTGGGCAAGCCTGTTTTATGTCTTAAGTCATATAATGGGGTGAATATTGCTCCAAGGAGTTTGATAAATTTTGTACACAGGAAGGAATTAAGCACCAAAAGACTGTACCATATACTCCACAACAAAATGGTGTGGCTGAGCGGATGAATCGCACAATCATGGAACGTGCAAGAAGCATGCTCAGCGCATCCATGTTGGATAAAAGCAAGGTTCCACGAGCCTGGGGGACGGGTTTCCGGGGACGGGGGGGGACGACAGGACGATTTTAGGGGACGGCTGGTATAATACTATAAAAATTGAAATTTTTTAGAAATTTAGAATAATCTACACATTCAGAATTCTACACCCAACAAAAATGATATTTCATATTACTAATCAATTGAATCCATTTCCGAAAGAAGAAATAGACTTGCATTCAATACTCATCCCTCTATTACCTATATATTTTTCAGTCTGATAAATTTGCCTAGTTGGTTGCTTAGAGTTAGGTGCCAAACATGATAAATGCTAGATTAATGTCAACTTAAAAAGTAACACATGCTGTCCTTTGGATGGGCCCATACAATAATGGGATTTATTCGTCATATGCAATAATCCAAATTCAACAAGAGAGAAATTGATCTGTAATTGAACAAGTTGTAGCTGATCCAATTCATTAAAAACATGTTTTTTATTCCAATTGCTGATTTACATTTATAAACATCATCTAAATGACTGATATCTGTGAGATTTATCAAATGTACTTTTCCACTTTAGCAAATTAAAAAAATTCAAAACAGAAAAATGAACAAGAGGAGATACACATGTAGAACACCAAAATTTAACATGAACAAACACTCTTCAGGTAGAAAACTCCCTAAGCCAAGGGAAAAAGAAGCTTTATTCTCACAAATGTATTCCTTTACAGATGAAATCAGATATCCATCTAATCATTTAGCGTGAAATATTGAATATACTTTCATTCAAAACAGTTACAGCACCTTTAACCTGCTGCTATATCTGTCAATTCCTCTAGAACTGCTGAAAAATAAACCTTGCAATTGTTTCGTCCTAGTTTTAAAGAAACAGTTGAAATCTAGATCCAAACGTCTAAGGAGTTCAACCTTTGCAGCAATGCCATTCCCTCCTTGACAATCCAACACCGCACTCATCCCATAACCCTTCATTGTGACAATCTCATCAGCTATGCAGGCAGCATATTTGTCATTTGATGGTATTGCCGCCTTTAGGCAGTAAATTTGTTTGTTGAGATTTTCTTAATGCCATCCTCCCATCTTAATGTTGACATTATGCCAGTTCCAATGTTATATTTGGCATCTAAGGGTCCAAATTTGTTTCAAGTTCATATTCCCAACGAGATTTCTGCCTAAGTAACACCTGGTAGTAATTCATATTCAGTGATTTCCCCTTGGGTGAGGATGCCCAGCCGTGGGGGACGGCTGGGCCCCATGGGGGACGCTCAGACCGTCCCTAGGGACGGCTGGGCGTCCCCAGGGATGCCCCAAAAAAGGGGACGTCTCGGGGACGGGAGGCCACAGGCCTCAGCCGTCCCCCAAAAGGGGGACAGGGGGAAACGTCCCCCTTGCCGTCCCCCTGTGTTGGGGGATGCGTCCCCCAGGGGGGACGCGTCCCCATGGAACACTGGATAAAAGGTTATGGGCAGAGGCTGTTAATACAGCTGTTTACCTCATTAATAGGTCACCTACAGCTGCGTTGGATGGACAAATTCCAGAGGAGGTTTGGTGTGGTAAGCCATTTGATTACTCTCATTTGTGTACCTTTGGCTGTGATGCATTTGCCCATGTGCCTAAAGAAAAAAGGTCCAAACTTGACCCGAAGTCAAGCAAATGTGTTTTTCTCGGCTATGGAGATGCAATAAAGGGGTATAGACTGTGGGATCCTACTGCCCACAAGGTAATTATTAGCCGAGATGTTATTTTTGATGAAAAATCCATGCAAAGGAAGGAGGTACAACAAACACCTAATGTTGTACCGGTTGAAGTAGACATGAACGAAGATGAAAATGAAAATCAGCATGCTGAAATTTTTGACCAGCATGCTGAATTTTTTGACTAGCATGCAAAATAGCATGCAGAACAACAAGTAGAGCAGCAACAACAATCACAACACCAAGAGCCACAATCAACAGATCATTGGGTTAGAAGATCTACACGTCCACAAACGTGACCGAAAAGGTACTCTCATGTTTATCAGTCCTCTTTTGCTTTGTTAACTGATGATGGTGAGCCTAGTTCATTTCAAGAAGCTAGAGAGTCTGAGAATGCAAAAAAGTGGAGGAAATCCATGGAGGAGGAAATCGAGGCACTTCGCAAGAATAAAACGTGGGAACTTGTGGATCTCCCACCTGGAAGAAAGGCTGTTGGAAACAAGTGGGTGTACAAAGTGAAGAAGAACAACGATGGGCTATTGGAACGCTATAAAGCTCGCTTGGTGGCAAAAGGCTATGTGCAGAAGTCAGGTATTGACTTTAATGAAATTTTCTCTCCAGTTGTGAAGATGACAGCTATTAGAGTTCTACTTGCACTTGTAGCTGCACAGGATTTAGAACTGGAGCAGCTCGATGTAAAGACTGCTTTCTTGCATGGTGATCTTGGTGATCAGCCTGAGGGCTATGAGGAAAGAAGCAAAGAGCATCCGGTTTGCAGACTGAAGAAATATCTGTACGGGTTGAAATAGGCGCCAAGGATGTGGTACAGGAAATTTGACACCTTCATGAAGATCCAAGGTTTCAGCAAGAGTGAAGCTGACCATTGTGGATACTATAAGAGGTTTGATGATGGCAGTTTTATTATTTTGTTGTTGTATGTTGATGATATGCTGGTTGCAGGTCCCAACATGAATAAAATTATTGATCTTAAGGCTCAGTTGGCTAGGAAATTTGAAATGAAGGATTTAGGAGCAGCAAACCAAATTTTAGGGATGAAGATACACAGGGACAGAAAAGGAAGAAAGATCTGGTTAAGTCAAAAGTCATATATAGAAAAGATTCTGCAACGCTTCAATATGCAGAATGCAAAACCAATTAGTACCCCACTTTCACACTTAAAGTTGTCTTCCAACCAAGTGTCCTAGAACAGAAGCAGAGAAGACAAGCATGTCTCGTGTACTGTATTCGTCAGCAGTAGGAAGCCTCATGTATGCCATGGTGAGCACCAGACCGGATATTCCCCAAGCAGTGGGAGCATTGGAATGCGGTGAAGTGGATATTTAGATATTTAAGAGGCACTTCAGATGTTGCTATTTACTACGGATCGGATAGTTTGCAAGTTAAAGGTTTTGTGGATTCTGATTATGGTGGAGATAGAGATGGGAGAAAGTCCACTACAGGATATACTTTCACTCTTGTTGGTGGAGCTATGAGTTGGGCTTCTAAGTTGCAGTCTGTGGTGGCTTTATCAACCACTGAAGTAGAATATATTGCAGCGACTCATGCCAGCAAAGAGGCAATTTGGCTAGAGCGACTGTTGGGTGACTTCAAGGTAATGCAAGGGAAAATTACGTTGCATTGTGATAGCCAAAGTGCTATTAAGCTAGTGAAGAACCAAACATTCCATGATCGCACGAAACACATTGATGTCAAGTACCACTTTATAAGAAATGTGGTGGAAGAAGGTAGGATCTTGTTGCAGAAAATCGACACTGAAGTGAATCTTGCAGATATGCTTACTAAGCCGGTCAAGACAGACAAGTTTGAGTGGTGCAAAACTTCTCTGGGCTTGCTGAAAATGTGATAAGGGCAGCATTGGGCAATTGACACTTGGATTGAATAACATAGGCAAAGAATTCCTGTATATCGACTTCAAGTGGGAGAATGTTAGGAGGTGAAGTCAATATCCGGATCTCCAATGTTCTTCAGCAGAGAGGTGCATGGTGGTGCAACTTATAAAGAGGAAAAAAACAGTATTCTGTAGTCTTCCTTTGGGAGAGGAAACAAACAGTTTTTTGGACTCTTCCTTTGGGAGAGGAAACGAACAGTTTTTTGGACTCTTCCGTTGGAAGAGGAAACGAACAGTTTTTGGACTCTTCCTTTGGAAGAGGAAACAAACAGTTTTTGTTTTTTCTATAAAAGGGGAATGACCCCTTGCATGTAAACGATGATTGAATGTAATTCTGCCGAAATCAATAAAAGATCAAGCTGCCATTGCCCCGTGGTTTTTCCTGCACGTTGCAGGTTTTCCACGTAAAATTTGTGTTACTGTTTTTTCCTGTGTTATTGTGTTTTTCTGCTTGCACATAATTTTGTTTTATTTTCTAACACTTCCGACGAAGGAGCGGATTTGCTTGTTTTGCCCCTTGGGTGAAGTTGAAATCCTTCATCACTTTATTTTTTGTTGTCCCATTGTATTATGAGATCCGAGGTAGATTCCATTGCATTTTCAGGGACAACTCTCGATCTGTTTCTACCTTCAACGGTGTCTCGCACTCTTTCTTAGGGAGATAACTCATCTTCGACGACATAAAAGTTCTTCTCCAGGTGGATCTCATCCTCCTCAACATTGGCTCATCACAACATACTTCACTAGCTTCAACGGACCAGGTGAATCCATTTTGGAAACGCCCCACATTATCCAGTTCAGACGGAAGCAGGGTCACTAGACAGTGCACCCTCAGTTTGTCAGGGTTCCGAACTAACGCTGGTCAGAGACATATCATGGACTTCTTCAGCTCCAGTACTTCAGCCTCGACTGTTAGGAGAGAATAGTTTCTGGGGGGTTCTTGGAGCTTGCCCTCCTGGGCTGCTCCCTCCTACCTCCTCTCTCTCCATTCTTATTGGCATGCACTCCTCTCTTTTGGACTGCAGCCCTCCCCTCCTCTGCTCTCCCTTTTCTTTTCCCTTTCTCTTTGGCCCGGTTGTTGGGTTTCGTCTTGTATTTATCTTAGTTCTTTTCTTTGTTGGGATTTTTAGCCTGCTAGCTAGCAATCATTATTGTCCTTCTTAGAGTCCCTTGGGTCTTATGTTGGCCCACCACGGACATTAATAATATTTCTATAGACTCTTGTTGTCTCTCTTGTAGATTACAAAGTTCCAAAAACTTCTTATTGGCTGTATTTTTCCTGAAAACAATATTAATCAGGTCAATAAATTCCTACCAGGTAGATATCTCATCACGTTGACCATCATGCACATCCGTGGCATAATGGTGCCACCATTCATAGGCATTTCCCTCAAGATGAAGCAAAGCAAACTCAATTTTGTCTTCACCATTCATGGGATGCATGTAGAAATATACCTCCAATTTAAGCAAGCATACAACATACCATCATATTTTGGAGCCATTACCTTTGGCATGCAAGGTTGTGGTCTCATCCTAGTATGGTCTTGTACACCAGCATCACCCCTCATTGCCCCTATAAGCGTTGAAATCATAACTGCATGAAAATCTGCATCGTTAGCCATGTAAGCCCTACAAAGCCATCTAATGGGATTATAAATAAAATTTCATGCTTCTTGTCGAGGATTCCAAAGTGGAGGAGAAGATGCATCATAAGCTGGCCTGCGTAGGTTTAGATGGGGAGATGGAGGCAGTGAGGGTCAGACCCTATGATTTGATTCAGCCCCATGGGAAGAATGATTGCACCTTGCAATTAGTTCTTGGATCACTTGGGACATCTCCCTTACACTTTCCATCATTGGTTGTATGCCCACAACTACACTTCAATTTAACACTTGCCATGCATTAGCTCCCTCTTCATCATTCCTAGTGGTTATGTTGGCAGAATCAGTGGCTCTGATACCATTGTTATGAATGTATGAAGATATGAAACTGAAACTTGCTTAAACTGATTGAGAAAAACTGAAATAGTTGAAATCTGAATTCTGGACCGAATCATATAAATTATAACACAATTTTGAATTTTCTTATAGATGCTGAGATCAATCATACAATGCAAACAGATTTGAAAATAAACTCTTCTTAGAAAAACAAAAGAAATCCATTCTGCTTACAACCAATAAACAAAATAGCCCATGCTCTCAGGTGAGTCACTCCAGATTCGGGAAGATAACCAATCTTCTTTCCTCTATTCTGCTTAAAACCTGTAAACAAAATAATCCAAGCTTGCAAGAGAGCCACTCCAGATTCGAAAAGACAACCAATCTTCTTTCCTTACATGTGCGAATAATAATTTTCTATTCACAAAAAGACTCCTTATTTATCAAATGCTTCATACTTATAGATGAGGGATTGCTTTATTCTATTCTTGCTTGATTCCTCTAGCTGTACTTGATTTATCCTTCCAACAATACTTTCTATATTTTCCAGCTGCAGTTTCTATTTTTCTTTTTCAATATTTATTTTTTTAATTGGTTATATGGGATTGAAATGGGCTCCACCCGTATTACAATTGCATGGCCATTATGCCTGTATTGCTTGGCAAGATTCGAACTTGGGTCTTCTCGAAAGTTGAGGAATTTCACTGGTTGAGCTAATGCCAGTTGATGCAGTTTCTATCTTTTTTCCAACTGCACTTATATATTTTTAATTAAACTTGCTATATTTTCCTACCGCACTTGCTTTATTCTCCAACTTTTCTTTGTTGGAAAACATCAAATTACGTGCAAATAGAAAACACAATAACACAGAAAAACAGTAACACATATTTTACGTGGAAAACCTGCAATGTGCAGAAAAAACTGTTGGAAATAGTGTATATTCCATCGTTTGGGTTATGTAAATGTATCCTCCAAGATACATATCTAGATTACTTCCTGTGCAAGTTATCTAGTTACTTCATGCAATGTAATAAGTGGACAAGTGTCAATGTGCAAGTTGTCCTATGCACAGCTAGATAGAGTGTTGGCCAAGCATCCTATTTTGCTTATATAAGGATGGCCTCTTAGATAGATTGACAAGACAGTCGGGGGACATAGTCAGATAGCGTAGGTTAGTGGATAGTGTAGTTCTGTGTTCCACACCATTTATTGGTGATGGATATGATGTAGATCTGTAGCTTTGTTAATGGAGTGCTCACTTCCTCTATAGCTACATTGTAATCTTTTATATGATTTATATTTCAGCATACTTCAGTCATCTAGCAAATTTACTTTCTTTCATGTTATTCTGCATCTTGTGATTGTTATCTCTCATGGCTCATTCATCAAAAGCTAACAATGGTATCAGATCCACGGTAGATCTAATCTATGCAGGTCAATAGGGAAACCACCATTGTTGGTTTGCCTGAGAGTTTTATCAAACTGACGCGCCATTGGACCAGCCACTGGCAAAAGATCTCAGGAGTATCTAGGTGGTAGATTTTTGGGAGAGTCACAAAGATAGGATTGAAAGGAATCTCAGTTTCATAAAATACTGAGATCATTTTCGTCTAGAGTCTTTTCCACAAAGTTGTTATGAAAACTCGTGAAGACTAGGACTCAACATTTCAATCCACTAGATTGACAAATCATCTAGTGAAGATCATCCAGGTTATCTGGAATTTGCTAACTGGTGCCTAAAGTTTCTTTTGTTGCAGGAAATTAATTCTCAGAGGATTGGGACTCCTCCTACGATAGAAAGCTAGGAGACTCCAACTTCATTGCCCGACGGTCGGCGTGCCCTCATAGTGTAGAGGTTAGTTCATCGTGCGAGAGAAGAATACTGTGGAAGAAGATTTCTAGTGAAGGATCGTGGTGAAGATAGGAGACTGAAGATCTCCATTGCTGGATTGCAAAATTCCACAGTTGAAGAACAGGCCAGAAGAGCCTTGATACAAAAAGGCCATAGAAGCCTTGAAAGAAGAAGCCATAGAAGCCTTGATATTGAAAAGGCCATAGAAGCCTTGATATTGAAAATGGCCACAGGAGCCTTGGTACCGAAAAATACCACAGAAGCCTTGACATTGAAATAGGCCACAGAAGCCTTGATTCTGAAGAAGAATATTTGATTCAGAAGTACACTAAAGATTCCAGTACTAATATCTCTGTTGCAGGAACAAAAGATTAAGTGAGTTGGGAGACTTCCTACAAGAAAGTTAGGAAAAGTATCTTCTTCAGAATCATCTTAATCCTGAAGCAAAAGAGAAGAGATCAGGAGAAGATCTCATTGAAGAACTTCCAGTATTGGAAGAAGAAGAAGAAGGACTAGGAGAGTCCTGCTCGAATCCAGGAGCAACAGAATTAGAAGATCTAGGAGAAGATCTCACCACCAACACTTCCAAGAGTAGAAGGTTGAAGAAAAGGTCTCAAGGAAGACCATCAGAAGCTGCCAGATCAAAGACCTTGTGAAGGTCTCATCGAGCATCCAGGAAAGGCTAGGAGAGCCTTGCTAAAGATCAAGAGAGTTCTTTGAGAACTCATTGGAGAAATCCACTATCTAGGTGAAGTCCCTGATAGTGAAGGACTTGGGACAATTGTCGCCATCCAACAAAAAGCCCAAGAGGAGAATTTGGCAAGGAGTGCCAAATATGTGAAGGAGAATTTGGCAAGGAGAGCCAAACCCTAGAAGAAGATCTTGCTTGAAGTCAGAATTCAACAAGAAGACTTGAAGGCAGAAGAAGCTCACCAAATCTTGGAGATTTGAAGATTACCTCTCATAGCAAGAAGGCACCGCTCTAGAGACACAAACATCTCCAAATCTATAGTAGAAGGAGGAGAACGCAAGAGGAGAACAAGCCACCAAATCCTAGGCTCGTGAAAGAAAGTTCGAGACCATCATTTGGTGAAGGAGTTGTTTAGGACATCCTACTTGAAGTAGCAACTTGGTGTTTTTAGACACCAAGGTCTACATCCTCTACAAAGGTGGGAGAAGAGCTACAAAAAAAGGTATGCAACTTATGGTGCAAAAAGATTCATTAATTGGATTATTTATTAGATTTATTAGAGCACCTGAATTTGGATTAAAGTTGCAAAAAGGAAATTAGATTGCAGCCTTCTGAAGTGCAAAAGAAAATAGATTCTTTTTAAGGATTCAATTGCACATTTATTAGGAGTTGATTATATTTCAAATTAGTTTCTATCAACTGCCTATTATCTATTTTTGAAAAAGAAGACTTAAGTCCTAGAAACATTGATTGTAGTGAAATTGCAAAATAACTCCTAAAGATTCATTTTAGGTTATTCTTGATTAGTTGCAGTAGATTATTAGTGCATGACTTTGAGAGTTGATTGGAGTGATAAGGTGTAATATTAGTGCTTTAAAAGTAAAGAACTTGTACTATTATACCACTCTCAAAAAGAAAAATTAGTTTTGTGTTTCTTGAAAGGCACAAAGTCTGATTTGTATCAAGTGTCTAAAGACACTATTGAAGCACAAAAATCTGCAACTTGAAGTGGCCAATAGAAGCCACCAAAAAGGGTTAGAATCCTCCAGAATTTGGAGAAGAACTTAACTAACCAAAAACAGAAATAGAAGCTTATGAAAGTGAGACTTGGTGAGTCTCAAAATAAAAAGCATTACAAGTTGAATGCAGAAAAAATAATGCAGAAAATTCGCATCAATTAAAAAGCTTCTATATACTGTTATTGAAACTTGGACTTATTATCAAAAGTGTCCAAGCAAAAAGGGAAAGGTGTGTCTACTCTTTAAAGACAACCTCAAACCCTTGTATTGCAAGAAATATGCCACAAAACCAGAATTTAAAATCTGGAAATAGAGTGCAAAAGAAGGTATATTAAAAAGCCTTATTTTACAAAATTATAACACATTATCTTGCACTACTCTAATCTGGTTTTTGACAGCATAATAGCAGATTTGGAAGTGCCACATTAGGGCACGTATTCTACAGGGAAAGAACAGCCATCAAAGGCCGGGCGTCAGCACTCTTCCTCCCAAGCTAGAAGGAGCCATTCAAGGGCTCATCTTGGATGTACGTACCTGCAGAATCAAAGCTCATTTCAGATCATTCATGAGCCACATTTGCGTAGATAGGCGAGTGCATATCAATCTCAAAAAAGAGACGTCAAATATCTACAAGGAAAGCAATACGTTCGGAGGCATAAAAGAAAGAGAGAAGAAGGTGTTACATTCGTGGTCTCTAACTTGGAGAAGACCACTCACCAAGGGAAGCCTCAAATCGTCGTCCAAGCTCCATAGCGCATTGCCCATCCACCTACGGAGAAAAAGCTTGCTTGCTGCCCAAGCAACGTTGCAAAGAAGAAGGGTCATGGAGTTATAATATCCATCTTCGAAGGCGTTACAAGAACGGTCTCCATGCAGAAATAAGTAATAACACTTGGCATTCTGGTCATCATTCCTCTCAACGTTCTAGAAACTTCCATGAAGGAGTTACAAGCAAAGACGTGACACTTGGTATTCTCCATCAGCTTCACACAAGTGCTCATACGTTTGCTAGTTTCTCCAACAGCGTTGAGCAAAGGTTTTGGAGCGTTACGTAAATAAGGGAGCGCTCACGTGTAACGGACGTGACACTTGTCACAATGCCTATGATCAACAGTGCTTAAAAGGCATCTTAAGTCCAAGATCAGCATGCATGAGTGAAGCGCAGTCAAAGACGTCCAAAGGAGGAATGTAGCACAGTCAAGGCTTGAGAGAAGCGCAGCAGAAACGTTCAAAGTGCAGCATGGAAGACAAGGGAAGGAGCATTAAAAGCTCCCCATTTCTGAACGTTCAACATTCAGCGCCATACGTACAACATTCAAGTCTTGCCATTCCAAGGAATCTCCATTAAATCGAGCATCCAAGGTACCTCATATACGCTGTTATACTCAGCCATAGAAAGCACCGAATATTGAGGAGATATTGCATCCATAAGGTAAGGTCTAAATCTCATTTATTATTGCTTTCATAAGTTGGAGTTATAAGGGTTATAAACTAAGGTTAAAACTTAGATTTTTGAAAGCTAAAGAGGTGACTTATCTTATGAATTTAATATTTGCAATCTTACTTAGGAGGAATAAGGAATTCAACTTAGATTAAACTATCATTTCTCTAATTTTCCAAACTAGGGAGTCACAAGGATTACTCCATCAAATTTATTTAATTTGGAAATTAGAAATAATCCAAGGGATATAAAATAGGTTATTAAGGGTTTTTCTTTTTTTTTGGGGGAGGGGGGGATTTTTTTTAATTCAGAATCTAAAACAATACATTCCACAAGGATTTCCAAGTGATCCAAGCCAACATATCATACGAAATACAATAAATCCACTAAGGAAATCCATGGATCATTTTGACAACAACTTCGACAGGCTACAACAACCCATGACAATCGGGTTCCTCCACCTTGAAATTATCTTTCCCGGTCCTCATGAATTAACTGATTAAGGAGTCTGGATTTCTCCTGATCAAGATCATTCCAACTATCAACTTTCCAATAAGGGAATCCTCCGAAGCCCACTTCGCCAAACAATCAGCCACTCTATTCCATTCTCTTGGGATATGAACAAAATAAATTTCAACAAAATTCCCAACCAAGCTCAAAATCTGTTTCACTATTCTAGCCATAAACCAGGAAGCATCCTGAAAATGCTTGTTGTTAAGAAGAGACACCACTATCATGGAATCGGACTCACAAATAACCCTGCTCCATCCCAAATAAAAAGCTGTTTCCAATGCATGGAGAATTGCCAACGCTTCCATATGATTATTCGAATGAATTCCCTTGAACACAGAGAAAAAGAGGTGGGCCACACCCTCACTATCACGGCCAATTCCTCCTATACACCTGGGTTGCCCCTGGAAGAACCATCCGTGTTTATTTTGATAACACCCCTAGGGGGGCACTCCAATTTCCATATCTATTGACCTTCAACGAACCAAGAACCCTAACAGGGCCTCTGTTTGCAACTGGTGATGATAAAGAAGTCTCCAATCTATTGATAATCTGCCAGTCGGAGGAAGTAAGAGAACTCAGAACACACTTGGCCTCAATAGTCTCCTTAACCATCCTTTTGACTTGGAGCCATACCTGTAAGGCTCCAAGTTGACATCCCTGAAAAATTCTTCGGTTGCGTTCCAACCAAATCTGCCAAAATATGAAGGACGGACCAATATCCCAGGAAGTTTGAAGACATGAAGTAGAGGTAGGGGTTCTACCCAAGCTTTCCCAAAAGAAAAACAAAAGTAGCATGGATGATGGGCCTTTTCCAGATTTGCCACCACAAGTTCCAGACCTCTAGGGAATATGAGCATTGGAAGAAAAGATGGGGAATGGTTTCCTCATTCTTTCCACAAAGAAAACATAGTGAAGGACCCTGAAAACCTCTTTCTGAATATTATCCCAAGTTGAACATTTCTTCTGACACAGAAGCCACAGAAAAAAATTACTTTTGGGCCAGCCAAACTTATTCCAAATCTTCTTCCACCAGGGGATCTGTTGCCACATTTTGCTAAGGGGTAAAATTTTTGAAAATTTGAAAAAACTGCTGCATTTTTTAGACCAGATCCTCTCCTTTCTTCCTTTCCGAGCTGTCAGTCCAGGCGATCTTCAGGATTGCATTTTTCAGGTGTTGGTAGGTTCAGTTTGTGTTTCAAGATCAAGTTCTCAGTTTTCAGCAAGCTCCGGCGAAGTCTGGGAAAGGCCCAAAAAATTCTAAGGCAGGAGCACTCCCGGGTCGCACTCTTTTTGAGCGATTCCGGGAGTCGCTCCACTCTCTGGCGATTCCCAGCTTCGCCCCGTTCCCAGGCGACTTCCGTCAGCATCCAGTAGCGACAAGCGGTGGCAGAGAAAGGTCAAAAATCCTCTAAGGCATGGCTTTCCCGCGAGTCGCTCCATTCTGGAGCGACTCCCGTCCTCGCCGCTCCTCCAGCGACCGCCGGCAAGATTGAAAACAGAAAAATGGCTAAGGCAGGGTCGCCCGAAGTTCGCTCCTCTTTTGAGCGATTCCGGGAGTCGCCCCTCACCTTTGGCGATTCCCGGCGTCGTTCTCTCCCCGGGCGACCCTCGACACCACCGGCGACCGGCAACAAGCAGTGCAAAAATGAAAATTCTCTAAGGCATGAACCCCGGAAAAAGATCGCTCCCCTGACGAGCGAACCCCAGAATCACCCTGTTTGTCAGCGACACCCGTCATCGCTGCAATTTCCGGCGAACCGCGGCAAGAGGTTTGAAAGCGCCTAAGTGTTAGGGCCCATGAGTCGCTCCCTTCTGGAGCGACTCCCGTCGTCGCCGCAAAGTCCAGCGACTCTCGGGTTCGCCGTGGTCTCCCGCGATCGCTCGTCGGCCAATGCAAAATTGAAAATGTCTAAGTCGGGGAGCCTGCGCCGGAGTTCGCTCCACTCAGCAACGACTCCCGGGATCGCTCCTCTTTTGGTGCGACTCCCGGGTTCGCTCCATCCAGGGGCGACTCTCGTCGTCGCTCGTCCCACCCGGCGAACCGCGACATGTTTCCCAAGGCTTCCCCCCATCTTTCCTTCTCCGAGTTCGCTCCAATCCGGAGCGACTCTCCGCCTCGCTTCTGTGCATCTGCGACTTTCAGCTCCAGTGTAGGGTTTTGCAACCCTTAGCAGTTTTTCAAGCAGACTCAGAGGACGGAGGTAGGTGGCCTGTCAGGCTGCATTAATGGAGCGTCAACTCAGTTTTTACCCCCAGGACAGCTTGTCAGAGCCCTCAGAAATCCCAAAGGGCAGATTGTACCCGCAGCATTGAAGAGACGTCTCTTCTCAACTACCAGACCTGTCCGGAACTGTACCAAACTCAGGAGAATCATGTGGCAGGTACGCTCACGGCCAGTAAGGGTCAAATCTCAGCAGCTGTCACAGTTTTGGGATTTTGTGCTTCAATGTAATTTGGGGGGAAAATTCTGCTATAAATAGCAGTCGACTTTCATTGTAAAAGGGGGGGAACATATTGCTAAGAAAGCTGTTGTAATCAAACATTTGCTTCAATACAAGGCATCCTTGGCTCTGACTCTTGTCTCTTTCTTTTATGCTGCCTTCTGCAAGTATTTCTGCTTCATGTTCATTTATTTTTCTGATTGTTGTAATTCTGAACTCTGGATTAGGGCATTGGCAATTAAGTGAATCTGGAATTCTTGTTGAAGGATACATAGGGAGGAATCGCAGTGTTGGTTTCTGTTACATGTTTTGTTTTGATTGTTGTTGGTTTGGGTATTAGTTAGTGATTGTGCTGCTTGTTCTTCCCCACCACTATTGCTATGCCATTTACATTTCTTTCTGCATTTTACAATCTCTTTCCAGTTCCCTTATCTCAAACCCCAGTTAGTGTAGTATAGGAGCCGGCCTTCTCCGGAGATTGGCACGGAAGGCATCTCTTCCTTCCGGCCTTTCAATCTGTTGGGCGGGTCTAGGGCGCAAAAGACCAAATCCTTTCCTAGTGGCAGATTCGTAACCAACAGTTTCTCTGGCACGCCCGGTGGGACCCGAAGTGTTCCACCTCATAAGCGGTATTGAAGTAATGGTGTTCGCTTCAGTGCTGTCGAATCTGAACACCTGGCGACTCTGTTGAACTCGGATACTCTCCAAATCTCGAAGACCAGTCCAAGAAAATCCTGTCTTCATGCGTACGAGATGGAGAGTTAGAAACGCTGAAGAAGATCCCGAGTACTACGAGCTTGACATCAGTGCCTTCGGAGAGCGTCCTAGGCTGATCAGGCCGAATATTCCTCTGGACGAAGCGCCATCGCAGGAGGCCGTAGTTGACGAACAAGACCCAACGTCCAATAGTACCGCAACCAGCTACCCTCCTAATCCTCCGAACTCTCCGAACTATCAAGGGGCTCCTGTACACCCAGCCCAGCTGCTGCTGCCGCCATTGCCGCCTCCCAATCAGTCGAATCCGAGCGCGAATATGGCAAACCCACCACCAAATCAGAATCAACAGCAGAATCAACAACAAAATCAACCGCCCGAGCTATTTCCAGCCTGGAATTCTACAGGACCTCTCAATCTAGCCGGGCAAGCTCAGGTTCCAGTTGCCGCCTTGAAAGCCATACCCACGTACGATGGTACTGGGAAGACGGCCTATGAGCACATCCAAGACATTGTTGCCCTGGCCGCGCTTCACAGCATCACCGATGAAAGTGTCATGGTCCGGTTGTTGGCCCTGTCTCTGCGCGGAAAGCTCCTATATTGGTATAGATCCTTGCCGCCTGGCACTATCACCGGGTGGGGTCAGTTGGCGGGGCAACTAGCGAAAGGATTCAATGAGTCCGCAGATCCGTCATCTTTGCTGCATCAGTTTACGACCATCCAACGACACCCGCAAGAGGAGATAGCGGATTTTAATGTAAGGTTCGCAAGGTCCTGGCAAAGGGTGCCCGCCGAACTACGGCCGACCGCCGGGCAAGCTGCCTACTATTACCTCAGATCCTTCAACTCGGACATCAGTATGATCATTAAGTTCTCCAACGTCAACACTTTCCCCGAGTTGTACGAGTTGGCCCAAAAAGCAGAGCTGGATTTGATTGCCATTGGTAGACTTCCACCTAGGATGCCGGCGCCGATTTTCCCCGATTTCCCTCAATCACAGTATCCTAGTGCCTCGGCCCAACCGCTTTCTACATCTTCCACATACCAGAATCCATCATGGAATCCCGCACCGGTGGTCTCTCAATTCTCCGCTCCCCAAGTACATTTTCCCACTCCACAGGCGCCACAGCTTCCACCTCCTCCGCAGTATCCAGCACTCCCTGCTCCTCCACAATATCCGGCATTACCCCCGGCCCCACCGTTGGCGCCATTGCCTCCACCAGCCCAATCGGCGCCTCCAGCCGTTGATGTGCAGGCTAAGATACTGCAAGAAGTACAGTCTCTTGCTTCTGTCTACCGAACGTTGTCCAATGACATGGCTGTTATGAAGAAGAAGCAGGCCCAGCAGGAGTTCATACCTAGGAGACCCTATCCTCCTCCGGCGCTTACAAGAGACCAAGCGGCTCAAGCCAATAGACCTCCCGCGAGGAATGCTGCTATCAATGAAGAGCCGAGCACTTCAGACTACGTGCATTGGTGTTCCACATGCAACGACCCTCACGGGAAAGACAGTTGTATGCTTCATCAGCACTATGCCCAAACGTTGGCAAGCAGCAGCCCGGGTGATCAGATTAACATGATTAGGGAGGCAGATCGCAATTTCGCGGTCTCAGAGGAGGAGCAAGTGTCAATTCTGACCAAAGATGGTAAAAAACCGATGGAGGTGGATGCGGCTCACATGCAACCTTTGAAGGTGTACACCCGACGAGAAAAGGAGCAACCTCCGGCGAAAGCCCCTGACAAAGGCCCTTCGCTCCCGCCGGAAAAAGAGAAGACATTCCCGGCAAAAGCTCCAGCGGCGCAACCTCAGGGTGAAACCAAGGAGCAGGCAAGAGAGAAGCTCAAGTACCCATCGTTGACGAAGCGGCAAAGGGTTGAGGCCACGCAGCAGTACCGCACCAAGTACGAAGCCGCGAAGGAGACAGAAGTATCCACTTCTTCGGCCTACAATATTGTTGATGAACTCAAGAAGACCCCGGCCAAGATAAGCATGTACGATGCCCTGCAACTCCCCGGGCAGGTAGATCTGCTGCAGGAGTCTCTAAAATCTGTCAAAGGAGGAAAGTCACCGCAACCTGTGTTAGCTCAGCCCTTGACTACTTCAATCACGGGAAAAAACAGGCCACCGCCGTTCTACTTGTCTCTACGGATGGAGGGGTGTGTGGTGCACAACTGCATGATTGATTCCGGCGCATCAACCACCGTCATGCCAAGGGCAGTCTGCGAGGAGATCGGCATGGAATACACGCGAAGCAGCCAAGGTGTCCTTCAACTAGATGGCACTCCTGTGAAAACGGTGGGCGTCATTAAAGATATCCCTATCCAGCTGCACAAGGCGCCTCAAATTGTCGTGATTCAAGAGGTTGTGGTCGTTGACCTGGAACCCTACTTCGGCATGTGCCTCTCGAGGGAGTTCACCGCCAAGCTGGGTGGATATCTTTCCCTTGACTATTCACATATGGAGGTCCCCTTCAAGGGGAGGAAAGTAAAGATTTACAATGAAAAACCCTCCACCTTCCTTGTTGAGAGAATACCAGAAGAGGGACAGCAGGATGAATCAGTGCACCTGATGACGGAGCAGTTGGAAGAAGTGGACATAGTGGAGGAAACCATAGAAGCACTGCGGGCGGAAGATGAGTTCTCCTTGCTTGATTTCAACGCCATGATTGAATCAGACATAGGCTGCTATTCTATCACCCAGCCTGAGAAGCCAGAGGAGACAGTGAAAGAAAACAAAGGCCCTGCCCCGAATGAGTTGTGGAAGCTGTACTTTGACGGCGCCCGATGCAAAAACGGCGTCGGGGCGGGGGTTCTTCTAGTTTCACCCTCGGGAGAGCAGAAAGATTATTGCTACAGGCTGGCCTGGAGTTGCACCAACAACGCGGCAGAGTACGAAGCCCTGTGCTTAGGGTTGAAAAAGGCTGAGAAATTGGGGATCAAGCAGTTGCAAATCTTTGGGGATTCGGAGCTAGTCTGCAAACAGATCACCAACAAGTGCACCTCAAAGAAGCACTATCTCAAGGCGTACCGCAATAGGGTCTGGGACTTGTTGGAATCATTCGAGGCCCTTAATGTACAATCCATCTCCCGAGAGAAAAACAAACACGCCGACGTCTTAGCGTCTATCGGAGCCAGATACTCCCCGGCTGATGACATGATGCAGAAGCCTAAGGCGGTAAGAACCATTTACAGGCCTTCTGTGCCTGATAAGGACACCCACTGGCAGGTGTTCGATTGTGACGAGCAAATCGTCAATTTTTTAATTCATGAAGCTAGCACTATTGAAGGTAGAGACCCTGATGACGAGGAGTATGAGGGGTTGATACAGTTGAAGAATAATCACGTCCCGAAAGGACTGATTACTTTGGAAAGTCTATTTGATCAGAACGACAGAGCAATATCACACCGGATCAAAGTGGACGCCAAGCAGTACAAAGACCTGGAGCTCGAGCCCGACAAAGTGATAAAAGTTGGGACAGACTGTACTCCAGAGGAATTGGACCAGATTCGGGCCTTGTGCAAAAGGTACCCTGACATTGTGGCCTGGTGTTATCAAGATTTGAAGGGGTACGACAGAGAAATCATCCAGCATACCATAGAGCTGGAGGAAGGAGTCAGACCCTACAGGCAGAAACAGAGGCCAGTCAACCCGAAAATAGAGGTTCTCATGAGAGCCGAACTCTTGAAGATGCTAGAGGCAAAAATCATCTATCCCATCAAGCATTCTTCTTGGGTCGCAAATCTGGTTCCTGTCAGGAAGAAGAACGGGGATATCCGCCTCTGTGTTGATTTCCGCAACCTGAATCAGGCCTCACTAAAGGACCATTACCCGCTCCCACAAATCGATCAGATTCTCCATGTGGTCGCAGGAGCTCAGCGATTCTCTCTCCTAGATGGCTTCTCTGGCTACAATCAGATCTGGGTGAAGAGACGAGGATCAACACAAGACGACGTTCACCACCAAATGGGGGACGTTTGCCTACCAGCGCATGCCCTTCGGCCTATCCAATGCGGGGGCCACATTCCAGAGAGCCATGGATATTGCATTCCGTGAGCTGTTGAACAAAATTATTGTCATCTATTTGGATGACATGACTGTGTTTTCACACAAGAGAGAAGAACATGCCTCTCACTTGCAGCAAGTGTTTGAAAGATGCCGGGATTTCGGCATATCCATTAATCCGAAGAAGTCTGTCTTTGCGGTGAAGGAAGGGAAACTGCTGGGCCATGTCATTTCTGAGAAAGGGCTGGCAGTTGACCCTGACAGAGCAGAGGCTCTTCTTAAACTCCCGATCCCAGTCAACAAGAAAGGGCTGCAATCTTTCTTCGGCCAGATTAACTTTGTGAGAAAGTTCGTGCCGGATTTCGCTCAAGTCATTAAGCCAATGGCCGAACTTCTGAAGAAAGATGCCGAGTTCGTCTGGACTGAGGAGAGAAGGAAGGCATTTGAGGAGATCAAGGCTAGGATTGCCCAGGCGCCTGTGCTGGTTAACCCAGATTATTCTAAGGATTTCATCCTATACGCAGTTGGAGAGCCTGAAAGCTACGCAGCGGTCCTAACGCAGAAAGGAGATGATGGCGAAGAGCGGCCGATAGCCTTCTTGAGCCAAGTGATCCAGCCACACGAGGAAAGATACAACTTCATTGAGCGCCAAGTACACGCAGTCATGAGGTCCTTGAAGAAGTTTAGGCACTTTGTCTCCCAGAGCAAGACGACAGTGTTTGTTGTCCACCCAGATGTCAGAAGTTTTATCATCCAGGGAGAACTGGGTAACAAAAGGGCTGGCTGGATCGCCAAAATTCAGGAGTTTGATATAGAGGTTCGACCCACCAAGCTAATCCGAGGTCGGGCACTGTGCCAAGAGCTAGCAAGGAGTGCTGCCGCGGAAGTAGCCGCCTGTCAGTGGGAGGACCCGTTACTAGAAGGCAACTTCGCCAATTCCTCAGCAGAAGACAACGACTGGGCCGATGAGATAATTTGGTATTTCAACACTGGGAGATGTCCAGATCGTCTTAATGCCTCACAGAGGAGGAGATTCAGGCTCCAAGCCCTGAAGTATGTGCTGCGCCCCGAGGGGCTATTTTTCAAAAATATTGATAGCGTTCTCTTGCGATGCGTCAAGGGAACAGAGAAACAGAAGGTCCTTGATGAATTCCATTCCGGAATGTCGGGAGGACATCTTTCAGGAAGGCCTACGGCCTTGAAGATGATAAGGGCAGGCTACTATTGGCCTACTATTTTTGCCGATGCCTTTGCAGTCTGCCAAAAGTGTGAGAAATGCCAGAGGTTCGCCGGCCGAAATAAGAATGCACCAATGCCCCTCCAGCCGATCCAGGTTGAGGCTCCCTTCCAGCAATGGGGCTTAGACTTTATCGGGGTGATATCGCCAAATTCCTCGGCGGGGCATAAGTATATCTTAACTGCCACCGATTACTTCACCAGGTGGGCCGAAGCAGTGCCTACAAAGCATGCCGACCAGGAGACGGTCATCGCCTTCCTGGAAAGCTTGATAACCCGCTTCGGGATCCCAGAAGCAATCGTGACAGACAATGGTCCGGGGTTCGTGGGAGCCAAACTCACTGAGTTCGCCTACAAGTATGGAATCTATCTTAAGGCGTCCTCCAATTACTACCCGCAGGGAAACGGCCTAGCCGAATCCACAAATAAGAATCTGATAAAGATCATAAAGAGGACCCTGGAGAGGAACAAGCGATCCTGGCACTTGCACCTGGACCAAGCACTGTGGGCAGACCGTATCTCAGTTAAAAAATCTATCAGAACATCGCCGTACGCGCTGGTTTACGGGAAGGAGGTTGTCTTGCCCACCCATGTCGAGATGCCCGCACTTTGGCTGTTAGATGATGAAAAGGGCAACCTGGATCCCATTGATGCTAGGCTAGCTCAGTTGTTGCAGCTAGAAGAAGAACGAGAAAAAGCTTATGAAGCTTTTATGAAGCACACGGAGACCACCCGAAATTGGTTTGCAAAAGGGACTACAACCAGGGTCTTCAAGGTCGGGGATCTAGTGCTGAAATGGGATGCATGGAAGGCGAAACCAGGGAACCACGACAAGTTTGATGCCTTCTGGGAAGGCCCCTTTCAGGTTGCTCGGGTTAACCAGTTCAACTCATTCGTGTTGAGAGACATGGAGGGCCAGATCCTCCCCATACCAGTCAATGGCCTTCATCTGAAGGCCTATCACCACTAAGAGATATCAGGAGGTTCCCCTGTGTACATAGTTTTATTTCTGCAGTTTTAATTTGTTTTTTTGAATGTAAATATGCTTTTCAGTAGATGTAATTTCCTGCTTTAAGCCCAGGCGTTCGGCTTTCAAGTCGAACAATTTTTGTTCTAAGAAAGTTCAGAGCCAAGTTCCTATGCAGAAGATGGCCCCTGTTAGCAGAACAACAAAGCAAGGTTCGCAGGTTCCTAAGGCGGAAGCGATCAGGAGGATCAGAGAAAGTTGAAAATTTCACTAAGTACCTGCGCAGCAAAATCTGCCAAGGTTCGCCCAAATATGGCGGCGATGACAGGGTTCGCAGCGGGTTTGAGCGAACTCCAGATGTGTTCAGGAGGCCAGGGTTTCCAATCGGCTAGGGTTCACTCATCCGAAAGCAAGCATGAGTTGAAAAATCAGGAAGAGGGTCGCTCAATTTTTGAGCGACTCGAATTCCAGAGCGAAAAAGGGCTTTGCAAGGCGCGGTAGCGAGGAAGGGGCAAAAGGATGAAAAATCGTCTAACTCCCATAGGAACCGAAGGTCGCTCAGACTTTCAGCGATTTCGGGAATCGCCCTAAGTTTTGAGCGATCCTGGGAATCGCCCAGCCCATGAGCGAAATACGGCCGAACTTCAAAAGCGAAGAAATTTACTAAGTCCAGAAAGCGTGCCATGAGTCGCTCCTCACCAAGGTGATTCTGGGAATCGCTCGTAAAATTCAGCGAACCCTAGAGGGATGCCAAATTGGAGCTGAGGTTGAAGAAGTCAAAGGTTCGCTCAGGTCCTTCGCGAAGATGAGAATCTCTCATGCCCTCAAGCGATCTCGGGAATCGCACAGGTGCAGTGCGAACTACGGAGAACTCCTAGCGCCAGAGACAAATAAGGGAAAAGTTTGAGCAATGCCGAGGGTCGCTCAGATTTTGAGCGAACCCGAGACTCACTCATACTTCCCAGCGATGACAGGTATCGCTCAACTTTCGAGCGAACCCTAGGCAGGGCCAGATGGAAACTAGTCTCCGGACAACGGTCGCTCGCACCAAAGATCGCTAAGTTTTCGCGCGAAGCTGGAAGTCGCGTAAGATATTGAGCGATACCGAGGATCGTTAAGCAGGACGACGACTTCAGGGGCGAGAAGTTTAAGGTTTTTCTAAGTGTTTAAGACGACGGTCGCTCGCCCAAGGTACTCGCGCCAAAAGTCGCTCAGTTCCAGAGCGATTCCGAGAATCGCCCTCAGCCTTCGGCGAACCTCGTCCCACGCAGTCTCCAGCCGCAGCGAACCTTGGGATGCGCGTAAAAAGGTGGCGGCAAGTTAGAATTTCGAGGTGCACGTTATAAAGGAGGATATTTGCACGCATTTCTAAGCAGATCTTCAAAAGAAAAGGACGGGCCTTGGGATCGGCAATCGAGGAGATATGCCTCCAAAGGAGATCCTGCGCACGCCCACCAAAGGATAACGGCTGCGCCCACCAACTCCGTGCGCCCTGCATTAAACTCAGGCATTCGCCATTAATGGCCAACCTCATGCCCGCTCCCATAAAAGGCTCAGTTGCCCAGTTCGCTCTACCAGCTAAACCTGAATTCACTCCGACGAGCTGCGCCAGAAGCAAAATTCAGAGCTTTTTATCAGCAAACAACATACCCAAATTCTTTCATCGCCATGGGTAAGAAAAGCACTGAGGAGAAGGCTAAAGCACCCAGACAAGCAGCTTCAGGCACACCAGAAAGTGGAAAAAAGAAGGTCGAAGCTGCGAAAGAAAGGAAGGATAAGGGAAAAGAGAAGGCCCCAGCAGCAGCGACAGGGCAGAAAGCTGGACCAGGGCCCGCAAAGGTGGTCGTTCAGCCGCCAGTGGATAATTGGATAAAGTACAGGGATGGCACCCACTCTCAGAGTATCGAGCAGCTGCGACGCACTATAAATGACTAGCGGGGGAAAGTTCCTGCCTCACATCCCTACGCTGCAGCTTATCACTCGCACCTGTACTGGTTTTTATGCCCACCGGTGCACAACTGTCCGGAGCTGATAGCAGCAATTGCCCAATACTACAAGCCGAGCACCAGGCAAGTCCGGGACCATGAGGGAAAAGTCCTGTTCTCGCTTTTCTCCGACACTGTCCAGATGGCCTTCGCGCCTAATCAATTGCCGGAAAAGGACTATACCATCAGATACATTAATCTTAACGAGCAGGCTGACAGGTATACGGATAATCCGAAGATGCGGTCCTTCATGGAGTCTCAACTGCACGACCCGCTACCGCCCAAGCATTTGCCAACGCTGCCTATGCCCCTAAGGAACTTCAAGAGCACGGGCATTTATACTATGTTGGCCTGGGTCTTGGGCTGTGGCACAGACGCTGTAGTCTTCCCTTACCAGGTCGCCATTGCGGAATGTATTTTGCACGGGGAATTCTACGACCCCAGCACCATGGGACCAAAAACTAAACCGGTGTTCTTCGACTGGGCAGATTGTATAGCGCGTGGGATACATTCGCGCCTGCAGGACCTGGTAGAGGGAAAATCCCAATCCTTCAGGCAGTGTTCATTCCTGGCCTGGCTCTTCCTGTTCCATATGCACAACAAGTTGAAGGCAGTTCCTGTTCAGCGCACTGATGAGAAGATGGCACGCGACTCCCAGTATACCAGTGGACCCAGATGCTGTTGAAAAAGGAGTCGTACTACAAGTTCAATCAGGTGTTCCTAGGCCCTGCCCTAGCACTCCTTCATGGCTCATGCCCGCGTGTCCCCCGCCAGATGAGAGAGGATAATACGACATAATCAGGGCGACACTTTCCGATTAACACAGGGGTTCGTCATCAGAATTTTTGGGTTCACAGGCAAACCCTTCCTCCTGCCATATTATACCACGGAGTACTTGTTCGCCCTGGAGGCATCACGGCAGATGGACTACACCGACCAGAACTACGGCCAGGGGAGGAAATGGGGGCACATTTTCGAGTTCCCGATCACATGGGGAGAAATTGAGGTTAACTCAACCGGGCAGAATGAATTCCTAGCGGCCACGCTCTTAAGCTTCGGCTTGGTTGAGCTTCCCCAGCGATGGATGTATGATCCCCTCGACATAGTAAAAAATTTCACAGAGATGAAAAGTTTCCACGCCTGTCCCCGTCTGGAGATCATGGGAGAGCGAAACAACCCGTCGGGGGGAGATCTTGAATGGAACATAGAGGAGATGCGGTCTTTTCCACCGTGGCACGACTTCTATCATGTGGAGGCAGAATATGACCCGGTCAATAACAAAGCCCACTCTCTGGAATCCAAAACCTACAAAAGGATGGTGCCTAAATTGCAGAATATGGGTTGGAAACCAGAGAAGATTGCAGAATGGTGGGTCATGAGGGCCCACACCAAGAAGGAGACGTCCGAAAAGGTCCTCGCTGGCGACCATCAGTTCTCCGCGCTTTACGATGATCACCATGCCACGTGGCGGCCCATCATATTCAGGGATCTCGTGCCTCTAGGCACCCAGGGCCTACAAAAGGCGCAGGCCCCACCCAAACAACCACTCACATTAGGCGGAGGAGCCAGCAGTGGGGTGAAGAAGAGTCAAACGACCGAGCCCAAGGCGCAACAACCCTCCGAAAAGCAGCAAGAAGCATCAAAACGGCCGATTGAGGCAGCGCAGGCGACTCAGACGCCTCCGAAGAAAAAGGTGAAGGTCACGATTAAAAAGCCCAAGGCTCCTTCGGAGTAGAGCATCGGCCTAACTAGTACATCCACCCTAGCCGCTGCCCAGGAAAAGGAGGCCACGCCTCAGAAGAAGAAGAGGGCCAAAAAGCCTAAGGAGCAGAAGGCCGCACCTACGAAAGAGGTTGTGCAGTAGGCAGGAGTTGCGCCACAAAGGAAGAAGGTTGCCCCCACGGTCCCCCTCAAGGAGGTCATTACTATAAAAGAAGACACCCCACCGGAGGAGGATACGTGGGTGACCCAGATATTCAACACGCCAGCTCGAGCCGAGCACGCAGGTACGCATCCCCTTTTCCTCTCTCAATCTTCTGAACCATTGGCCGCGACACCGTCTTCCACCACTGTTGAACCCATCCTCGCTGCCGTTCCTTTAGGCAGCGAATCAGCATCCACCATTCCCCTTGCAGTATCTCACCCCATCCTCGAGGAAGCCCAACCTTCCGCCACCACTCAGCACGACCAGCAGGCGTTCAACCTATTTTCCTCAGACCCCAACGCATTCGAAGCCCTCGCCCATACCCAGCCAGGTGCCGTTGTCGCAGATCCACCACATTCATCCCATCTCACATCTTCAGCTGGTACATTGATTGAAAATCCGCCCTTGAGTCCCGAGAACCCTCCCGCCTCTGCTCAAATCGAAACATCCCCAAAGGCGACTGAGTTCCCGAGCTCCGCTTCCCCCCATTTGTTTGCAGAAGAGCATATGCCTCAACAGGATCTGTCTCTAATCAAGCCCTTGTTCGGAGGAATGGAGCTCATTGAGCAAGACCTAGAGATAATGGAGGATCACCCTGTAGCAGCCCAAGCAGAACAGAGCTCCTTCCGATGGATCCAAAGCGTTAGAAAAAGAAAATCCGAGGAGCCTGCTGGAGTGGAGAAGCGCGCCAGGTTTGACCTGGATAACATGGTGTTGCACAAAGAGAAGAGGGTTCCCAAGGTTAAGAAGCCCCTGAAGGACATGACCCCCGATGACTATACCTACCACCGTGTGGCCAAGGATCTGAACAATATCAGTGTGGAAAACGAGGTGGGGGCCATTCATCTAAGAGCGGACACGTTCTATGTGCACCATCACCAACTGAAGGAGCGCTACTACAAGGTGGAGAATGAAAAACTGAAGCTGCAGGAGGATATGGCGAAGATGCAGGCCCAACTAGACGACTCCATGAGCAAAGCTAAGCAGCTGAGGCAGCCCTGGAGAAGGAGGTGACCGATCAAAAGGGGGCTGCAAAGCGTCGGACCAGTGAAGGTGAGGAGGCACAAGCCAAGATTGTCGAGTTAGAGGGCCAACTTCAGGTAGCCCAGCAACAGCTAGAGGAAAGGGCTGCACAGGTTGAGGTCTTCTCAAGAGACCGAGTCAAAGAAATCCGCGCTGGCCTGCTAAAAAATTTCAGAACCCGAACCTCCAGATCCCTTTCGGTTCTTATGTTTGTGTGCGAAGTTAAGGAAGTATCTGCCCAGGGTAAGCCTGTGGTAGAGGAGGCCGAACGCCAAGCAGAGCGTTGGCTCGTCTTGGCTACAAAAGTTGAAAGCTATGAGCGCAAAGACCTCCAAATTCCCCCTATGACTCAGATTGCCCTTGATTGGGCCACTGGAAGGGTAACCTTGCATTCTTATTTTGAAAATTTGGAAAAAATTCGGAGAGCCAGGAGATTGTTGGACACACTGGAGAAGGAGAGAAGCATCTGCCTGGCACCTTTTCAGACTCTTACGTCGCTGGGATTTCCCAGCTTCACAGACGACAACAAAAACTGCCTGCCCAGGGAGGAGCTGAAGCTGGCCTGGGATGCCTTCAAAGAGGACACTACGGAGATTGACAACTGGGCAGACCCAATTCTAGAGGCGCAGGTAACACAGTTGATATCCAGGTTCTGCCAGATTAGCGCCTGCCTCGCTGATTTGAGTGAGAGGGTTAGCCAGGTTGATATGCTTCAAGTTGAAACCTTCAGGCGCATGATAAAAGACATCCGCGATCTCGAGCCCTTCCAGGAGGAGGCCTGGACTCAGGTTCAGGCTACCTATGAGCGCATTCGCGACCGCCTTGCCTCCCCAGATACCAACCCAGAGCAAGAAGGAGAGGAAGAAGGCGAGGAGCAATCGGAGGAAGGAGAAACAGAGGAGGAATCTGCTGACGACAGTGGTGAAGAAGAAGAGCAGCAGAAAGAAGCAGGGACCGGGGGTGACTCTGGGCCCAAAGGATGAAGGCATGGGTCCTTGCATCGAGGCGAGCTCGATACCCCGCGAGCCGCCAGGAATGTTGCCACATTTTGCTAAGGGGTAAAAATTTTGAAAATTTGAAAAAACTGCTGCATTTTTAGAGATCAGATCCTCTCCTTTCCTCCTTTCCAAGCTGTCAGTCCAGGCGATCTTTAGGATTGCATTTTTCAGGTGTTGGTAGGTTCAGTTTTGTTTCAAGATCAAGTTCTTTGTTTTCAGCAAGCTCCGGCGAAGTCTGGGAAAGGCCCGAAAAATTCTAAGACAGGAGCACTCTCGGGTCGCACTCTTTTTGAGCAATTCCGGGAGTCGCTCCACTTCTGCGGCTATTCCCAGCTTCACCCCGTTCCCAGGCGACTTCTGTCAGCATCCAGTAGCGACAAGCGGTGGCAGAGAAAGGTCAAAAATCCTCTAAGGCATGGCTTTCCCGCGAGTCGCTCCATTCTGGAGCGACTCCCGTCCTCGCCACGCTCCTCCAACGACCTCCGGCGAGATTGGGAAACAGAAAAAATGACTAAGGCAAGGACATGCCCGAAGTTCGCTCTCTTTTTGAGCGATTTCGGGAGTCGCTTCACTCCTTTGGCGATTCCCGGCGTTGTTCTCTCCCCGGGCGACTCTCGACACCACTGGAGACCAACAACAAATGGTGCAAAATTGAAAATTCTCCAAGGCATGAACCCCGAACAAAGATCGCTCCCCTGGCGAGCGAACCCCGTAGTCGCCTTGTTTGTCTAGCGACTCCCGCCATCGCTGCAATTTCCGGCGAACCACGGCAGAAGGAGGTTTAAAAATGTCTAAGGTTGGGGCCCATGAGTCGCTCCCTTCTGGAGCGACTCCCGTCGTCGCCGCAACAGTCCAGCGACTCACGGGTTCGCCATGGTCTCCTGCGATCGCTCGCAGCCAATGCAAAAATGAAAAATGTCAAGTCGGGGAGCCCGCGACGGAGTTCGCTCCACCCAGCAGCGACTCCCGGGATCGCTCCTCTTTTGGTGCGACTCCCGGGTTCGCTCCATCCAGGAGCGACTCTCGTCGTCGCTCGTCGCGCCCAGCGAACCGCGACCTGCTTTCAAGGGCGTCCCCCCATCTTTCCTTCCTCGAGTTCGCTCAAACCCTGAGCGACTCTCCGAGCCTCGCTTCTGAGCATCTGCGACTTTCAGCTCCAGTGTAGGGTTTTGCGACCCTTAGCAGTTTTCAAGCAGACTCAGAGGACGGAGGTAGGTGGCCTGTCAGGCTGCATTAATGGAGCGTCAACTCAGCTTTTACCCCCAGGACAGCTTGTCAGAGCCCTCAAAAATCCCAAAGGGCAGATCGTACCCGCAGCATTGAAGAGGCGTCCCTTCTCAACTACCAGACCTGTCCGAGCCGTACCAAACTCAGGAGAATCGTGTTGCAGGTACGCTCACGGCCAGCAAGGGTCAAATCTCAGCAGCTTTGTCAGTTTTGGGATTTTGTGCTTCAATGTAATTTGGGGGGAAAATTCTGCTATAAATAGCAGTCGACTTTCATTGTAAAAGGGGGGGGAACATATTGCTAAAAGAGCTGTTGTAATCAAACATTTGCTTCAATACAAAGCATCCTTGGCTCTAACTCTTGTCTCTTTCTTTTATGCTGCCTTTTGCAAGTATTTCTGCTTCATGTTCATTTATTTTTCTGATTGCTGTAATTCTGAACTCTGGATTAGGGCATTGGACATTAAGTGAATCTGGAATTCTGGTTGAAGGATACATAGGAAGGAATCGCAGTGTTAGTTTCTGTTACATGTTTTGTTTTGATTGCTGTTGGTTTGGGTATTAGTTAGTGATTGTGCTGCTTGTTCTTCCCCACCACTATTGCAATGCCATTTACATTTCTTTCTGCATTTTTCAATCTCTTTCCAGTCCTCTTATCTCAAACCCCAGTAGAGTAGTATAGGAGCCGGCCTTCTCCGGAGATTGGCACGGAAGGCATCCCTTCCTTCCGGCCTTTCAATCTGTTGGGCGGGTCTAGGGCACAAAAGACCAAATCCTTTCCTAAGTGGCAGATTCGTAATCAACAGGGACACAATCTCCTCTCTTCTCTACATAATAAGGGTTTGATAACCCAGAGCAACAGTGTATTTCCCTTTCGAATTATGGCCCCAAGCAAGAATATCAGTCTTCAACAGAACAACACGGTCTCTCAGCCAAAATAGAAGCCAGAGTGTCACGATCCTCAGGACAACCACCCTTTGGCCAGCCCTGCGAATCCCACCAACAGTGAGTAAAAGAACTGCCAAGAGGACTTTGTCGCTTGAAGTCAACCACCTTAGACCAGCCCGCATCAGAAAAAATATCCCAAAGAAGACGAAGGTGGGGGAAAGAAGAAAGGATAGGAGGATGATTATCCCAAGAATATTCCCAAAATAAGGCATTGTTTCCCTTATTAACAATCCAAAAGAGACCCTGCTTAATAAGCATGGCACCTTTTTTGAGAGTGTCCCAAACAATGGAACCTTTCCCCCTCAACTCCAATCTCGGAATCTCATCAGCTGGAGCACCACCAAAATATTTGAGGCTAAGAATTTTAGCCCAAAGCTGATCAGGATTACTGCACCACCTCCAATAAAGTTTAGCAGCCAAAGCAAGACTATTCAAATCGGATTGCCTCAAACCAAGACCCCCCATCTCTTTAGGGCAACACACAGTATCCCAACTGACCAGGCTCCATTTATTACAGTCCAGGTTTCCTGCCCATAAAAATTTTCTAGAAAGAGAATCAAATTCTTTGAGAAAGCACTTAGGAGCAGCCAAGATAGAAAACCTGTAAATAGGCAAAGCATGAAGGACAGACTTCAAAAGCGTTAATCTACCAGCAAAGGATAGCCACCGAAAAGTCCAATGATTAACCCTTGATCGAAATCTATCCAAAATACTTTTCCAGTAAGCCCTTCCAAGATTTTTAGAAGAAATAGGAATCCCCAGATACTCCACTGGCAAACAACCCACCTGAAAACGTAGAATATTAGCAATCCTACGTTGAATCCGACCATCCGTATTGAAGAAGAAGATCTTTGATTTCTCTTCATTAATCATTTGACCAGAGGCAGATAAGTAAATATCTAAAGCCTTCCTAAAATTCACTGCTTCCTCAAATTTTGCCCTCCCCATCAGAGCAGTATCATCGACAAACTGAAGATGAGACTGGGATAAAGAATTCTCCGCCCAAGACCATCCCTGGATAGCACCACGATTCTGAAAACTCTTGAGAAGTCTGCCCAAACCTTCAGCCATAAGGATGAAAAGATAGGGGGACAAGGGATCTCCTTGATGAATCCCCCTAGAGGCCGAGAAGAAAGTGGACGGTAAACCATTGATTAAAACTGCAAAGGAGGCCGAAGTCACACAACTCATGACCCATTCAATCCAATTATACGAGAACCCAAAAGCTTGAAGGATGTTCTACAAAAAAGGCCAACTAACCCTGTCATAAGCCTTGGACATATCAAGCTTAATGAACATAGCCTTTTCCTTAGAGATATCCATAGAGTGAATAGCTTCAACAACAACCACCACACCATCTAAAATCTGATGACCCTTAACAAACCCACCTTGCTCAGGAGAAATAAGAAAACCAAGAACTTTCTTCAGTCGATCCGCAATAATCTTGGTAATAATTTTGTAAGTAACATTGCATAGGAAAATAGGACGGAAAGACCCCAACGAGCTAGCATTTTCAGATTTGGGAATAAGAGCAAGGAAGGTTGAATTAATAGCTTTAAGCATTTGCTTATTAACTTGGGATTCCTGAACAACTTTTAGCAGATCAAAAGATAACACTTCCCAAAATTCTTGGAAAAATTCTATAGGGAAACCATCAAGTCCAGGTGTTTTACCTTTTTTCATTTGAAAAACCACCGCTTTAAGTTCCTCCATCGAGATGGGGTCCATTAGCATCTTATTCATATCATTAGAGACCAGCCTAGGAATACAATCCAAAATAAGCCTCATATTAACAACATCATGAGGACCCTGCTCGAAGAAAAGAGAGGAGAAGAACCTGATTGCTTCATTAGAGATATCCTCAAAGGATGAGAGAGTTTCCCCCTGATCAGAAGTAAGTGAGACTATAGCATTACCATTCCTGCGGTCTTTAACCGAATTGTGAAAAAAAGAGGTGTTTCCATCCCCTTCCAACAACCAATCAATCCGAGATTTCTGCTTCCAAAAAATCTCCTCACGAAGCTCCCATTCAGCAAGCTGACTAGAAAGGGAAGCTTCCATTTCCAACAGATCCTTTGTCAATCCTTCATCTTTAATTTGAAAAGTGATCTCCTCCAGGCTATCCTGTAGTTGCTTTTTCTTCTGAAAAATATTTCCAAAAGAAAATCTGTTCCATTGCCTGAGTTTGAATTTGACAAACTGGAGGCTTTTGAAAAAAGTAAACATAGCAGTGCCAAATTTGGGTTTCCCTTCGACCCACCACCTCTCCACACATTCATACAAATCCTTATCCCTGAGCCACATAAGTTGAAATTTGAAAGGTGGATTTCTTGGCAATGAGAATCTCGAGGACTGAAAGAGAATGGGCCAGTGATCAGAGCCCCTCCAACCTAGAATCTCTGAGAACGAAGTCCAGCTATCATCAAACCAACTATCTGAAGTAAGGAACCGATCCAATCTTTCAGAAATAAAATCCGTTCCACATCTTCTATTAGTCCAAGTAAAGAGCCCATTTCGAGGCTTCACATCAACAAGATTAAGGAAAGAAATATTGTCCCGCATCAAAGTAGAAGAAGGGCCCAAACACTCCACACCACCATTCTTCTCCTTCAAGGACCTCCAGGGACATGATAGAATTAAAATCCCCAACCACAATCCAAGGATAATTGGGAGCAAGAGATCGAATGAATCTAAGATGATTCCATAAGAGGATTTTACCTGATAAATCACTGGGGGCATACACATTAGATAGAAGAATAGAAGATCCAGATGAAAAGCAGGTAGCAACCACAGAGAGATAGTTCCTGCTACCCACCCACCAAGAGGGAGTTAAGCTTCGTGGATCCCACAAACATGCAACACCACCCGCCGAACCCTAGGCTCCAATAGCAAGACAGTGACCACCTTTCCATATCTTAGAAGCAATTCTAACCATATCTTCACAAGATAATTTTATTTCCTGGATGAAAACAATATCAGGTCTATGATCTCTGATCAAATTTTGAGTAGCTTTTTGTCTAGGGCTGCTACCCAAACCCCTAACATTCCAAGATATCACTTTCATTTTGGGGGAATAGAGAAGTGAGAATCTAATGTCTTAACAACACCAGACTCAACTAAGGATTCCCCTATCAATTTCACTTTTTCTTGATCCTTCTTTCTTCCTGCTTTTACCACCTTCTCCACCCCACCTTTTTTGATAGTTTTTGGGTGAATACCTAACACAGAAGAAACTTTCTTTTTCCCTTCCTCTCTGACAATCCTGTCCTGGGAGGGTTCAAACCTAGTCTCATCCTCATTTCCCTCAATCAAGTTTTCAGCCAAAGGGGAATGATCAAGAACTTTATCAAGACAATCTGACACCTCTTTGGACTTATCTTCATTTCCTACAAGAGGGTTATTAGGCACCACCCCTTCCTTATCAGAAGTTTGCATTTCAAAAGAAGGATTTAGGAAAGAACAAGTACCTGGCTCTTGAATACAAGCATCCATATCACCTCCATTCCAGACTTGCTCCTCAACATGCGGCTCCTCAAAAGTCTCAAGCACATCAAATCTGTTACCAGAACCTCCCTTCCCAACACCTTTATTCTGATGAACAAAAGGCCTAGATCTTGAACGAGACTTAACAGGAATAAATCCATCAGAACCGGGCATCTCATTAACCATAGGAGCTTTTCCTTTTGCCTTTGTAGATGCATCTTGAAAGTCAGATGAAGAGGATGAAGGCTGAGAATTCACTTTCTTACAGTTTCTCGAAGATGCCCATATTCATGGCATATGCGGCATCGAAATGGGAGAGCTTCATAATCTAACTGTTGGACCCAAGACATGTTTCCCAGTTTAATCTCCAATGATTCAGGCAATGGATTATTCAGATCTACTTCAACACAGAGCCATGCAAAAGAAGCAAATTTCCTATCCAAAGTTTGGCGAGACGGACCAACCGGTTTCCCAATAATCTCTGCAATAGAATGAAGAATATCCGGCCTCCAATATTCCATAGGGAGTCATGGCAAACGGACCCACACAGGAATCCTAGAAGGCCTCTCCTCCACCGGATCAAATCCTAAATGCCAGGGTTTGATAAATAATCCATACTGATTGTGAAAGTAAGGACCCCCCTCGAACACTTTACTACGATCTGCCATACGGGAGAACACCACAATAAAATACCCATTAGCTGCAAGAATAATCTCCAGATCACCTTCAGGGCTCCAATTTCTCCTAACCCAATTTTCTAAAAAAGGCATAGAAATTCTGAGACCCATGAATTTGCAGATGAGCGCATGCTCAGACAAATATAAAACATCATCCGCAACAGAATCAGGACTGATAACCAAGACAGGACGATCTTTGCTTTTCTCCAAACATCCATTATTCTTCGGCTTCGAAGTCGAAGAGGAATTAGAAACAGGATCAAGGGTTGCATGCAGCAAAAAATTCATGGCATTTGCATGATCAGAAGAAGAGGCATCCTTATTCAAAACAACATCCTTAAAAGACAAAGATCGGGGGTCACCAGGACCCCCCGAAGCTGCCATATCTAAAGCCAAACTACAACACACCTTTCACCAGCCAACACGCTGGTTTTCACAGAATTTTTCAGCACCGACCTGAAACCCTAGCTCATCGCCTAAAATAAGGCATTTCTTAAGGGTTTTTTATTAAGGTTGGATAAACATATTTTTTTACTTGTCTCAAATTTCTAAAAGAGGCAAAAGAATTCCAACATCAAAACCTCTTCAAAATTGAAAAAGTGCTTAGTTCAATTAGGAGTAATAAGGTGTGAAAAGTTGATTTTTGATTCTTGCAAAACTTGTACAAAATCAACCAAAAATTGAACTACATTTTTACAAAAAGCACTATATCATTAGGGAGCCATAAGATAAGACTATTAAGGTCCTATCAAATTTCAATTCCAAAGAAACATTATGGAAGAGATTTTGAGAAAAGCTTTCAATAATGAAGAACGATTCCATGAAGTGGAATACTACTCCCAAAACCTAGTAGATACTTTAGAAGGATACAAGTATCTATCTTCAATGACAAGATTCTCCTTATTTCTTAAGGAAGCCAAAGAAGGCAGCTTTACGGCCTTGATTAACTATCTTCATGAAATTCTCTTCACAGCATGGTGGAACTCACAAAGATTGGTTATTTTTTCTCCAGAAGAATATCTGATGATTTATCTATCATTAATTGTGTTTGTACTTACTCAACACAAGAAACAAGCTGATGTTAAAGAACAATACTTTTGTGATGATAGACTAACTTGTTTTAAAGTCGAGGTTTCACCTTCATCAAAGCAGAATCACAAGAAGAGAAGGAAAAAGAAGAAGAGACATACAAGAGGGAATCAAGACATGAAGATTAAAGCAACAGTGGAAAAACCAGCACACCAAAAAGGTAAGCACAGAAGAAAGAAAGGACAATTGCATCATGCCCTACTTACTCATCAGCGATCAGAATCAAATGAAGATACTTGCAAGGAGGACTACAAAGGTGGCTGGATAGAAGATGAACCAGAACATGTCAAAGATTATCCAATGAGAATAGAAGGCTTACCTGCAACCTACTTTGCATCATATGAAGACACAAACTACCTGCTGAACCTGAATACAAAGAATGCAGAGGAAGAAGACTACGAATATCAATTAGAAGAAGATGAAGAAAATCCATATTGAAGACTAAAGCCTTCAATACCCAAATAATGTAATACAAGGGGGTTTTGGAAATAGTGTCTATTCCATCATTTGGGTTATGTAAATGTATCCTCCAAGATACATATCTAGATTACTTCCTGTGCAAGTTATCTAGTTACTTCATGCAATGTAATAAGTGGACAAGTGTCAATGTGCAAGTTGTCCTATGCACAACTAGATAGAGTGTTGGCCAAGCATCCTATTTTGCTTATATAAGGATGGCCTCTTAGATAGAGTGAGGACAGTCGAGGGAAATAGTCAAATAGCGTAGGTTAGTGGATAGTGTAGTTCTGTTCTCCACACCATTTATTGGTGATGGATATGATGTAGATCTGTAGCTTTGTTAATGAAGTGCTCACTTCCTCCATAGCTACATTGTAATCTTTTATATGATTTATATTTCAGCATACTTCAGTCATCTAGCAAATTTACTTTCTTTCATGTTATTCTGCATCTTGTGATTGTTATCTCTCATGGCTCATTCATCAAAAGCTAACAAAAACCACGGGGCAATGACAACTTCATTCTTTTATTTATTTCGGCAAACTTTTACATTCACTAAACTGTTACATGCAAGGGGTCATTCCCCTTTTATAGAAAAATGAAGGAAGACTCCAAAAACCGTTCGTTTCCTCTCCCAAAGGAAGACTCCAAAAATTGTTCGTTTCCTCTCCCAAAGGAAGACTCCAAAAACTGTTCGTTTCCTCTCCCAAAGGAAGACTCCAAAAAACTGTTTGTTTCCTCTCCCAAAGTGGGGAAGGATCACTATAAGCTGCACCACCATGCACCTCTTTGCTGAAGAACATTGGAGATCTAGATATTGGCTTCACCTCCTAACATTCTCCCACTTGAAGTCGATATACAGGAATTCTTTTCGTATGTTTTCCATCCAAGTGCCAATTGCCCAATGCTGCTCTTATTACATTTTCAGCAAGCCTAGAGAAGTTTTGCACTGCTCAAAATTCTCTGTCTTGACCAGCTTTGTAAACATATCTGCAGGATTCACTTCACTCTATGTTACCGGTTCGACACCCTAGGATCCTTGGATTCTGGTACGGGATGTACCCGGTTGGAATCGGTTTCGGTACGCATGTGGGTCCGTCCAGGGTTCTGCCTTGGGGACACGGATACGTTCGGGTCCGTCCTTGCCAAAACAGAACCCTGGACCCCTCCTCTGCCTGGACGGACCCACACCCTGGAGGGTGATACATGTGCACACTCTTATCAGACCACAACACTGGAAATTTTTGATTCGATGGAGATAAACAAAGATCTCGTCTAGATGTGCCTTCCTTTTTGTCGTAAAGTTAGTATATTTACTAACGCCACACGCCACTTTGTATAGTCGGAGAACAAGAGGAACATGGCACCGTGTCGTGCAAATGTTTTCACCTGTACAATTTTTTAATTTCCTGTTTTCATTTTCTTCAGATTGAGTCGTGAACGTCGTTGTATTTAAAGGAAAGAAAAAAAAAAGGAGAGACGAGAGTTGTTGCTGCATGCGATTCAATCTTCAATCCATATAACCCCTGTCTCTTTGCTTGTCTCTACGTTGCCTGCTTGGCTTTCCCTTTCTTCTGGACCAGACAAAGTTGCTCTTTACCCAGAAAGAAAGAGCTCCAAATGAAGGAAAGCCCTCCAACCAAATTACACAACTGCCTATCTGCCCTCTTTAATATATTTTGTATGTACATTTGTTAAGGTATCCAGCTTAATAATTATGCGTTCCACTTAGCGCTTCGGAAACGCCTTGAAGCACATTGCTCATTACCTACCCATGTGGAACATTGGAACCCAACCCTCCAGTCTCTTCCTTCCACGTGCGCAAGGGTTTGGTGACTCGCCTTTCCGTACAGTTACACCGCCTCGCCGTGTAGTTACAGGGGAAAGAATCGATTCTTTTCTTTCTTTTAATGTATTTGAATAAGATATCATAATATTTGTTTACCTCTGGTATTTTCGTAAAAATTACTATTTTAATCTTATAAAGGTAAAACACCGTATCTAAAAAATTAAATTCAATAATTACCATACATGACTTAGTAAAGTTTAATCGTTTTATTTCGAGAAAGTCAAATGAGGTGTAAGCTTTCTTGGCAGACCGCTATTAGTGGGTGGGCGGCACTCTTATACCAATTATAAATTTATATATATATTATATATTATTATAAATCATATTTTATTTACTATATATATATATTATTATTATTTTATTTTTATTTATTTATTTATTTTTATATAAAACAGAAGGACGCTTCTTTCAAGTGCAATCCTGGTCCCTTTTATTATATTATATATATTATTATAAATCATATTGTATTTATTATATATATTATATATTATTATTATTTTATTTTTATTTATTTATTTATTTTTATATAAAATAGAAGGACGCTTCTTTAAGTGCAGTCCCTGACCCTTTTATTAAATGATACCACGTTGTCTGGCCATCTTAGAAGTCATGACACATCTAATAATTAAGATTTAAATAAGTTATCCTTCTATGATAAACAAGACATAAAATTTTATATGATTATTGAATATAAAGATTAGTAAATGTTGATTTAGTAAATTAATATATGTTTTTTATTAATTTTTGTACGGCCGAACCCAAAACGAACCCAAGACAAAAAAAAAAATTTGCCGTATCGGCGAACCGGATTCTTCGAACCCGAATTGAAACCCAAAACGTACCGGTAACTTTAGTATTAATTTTCTCCAACAGGATCCTACCTTCATCCACCACATTTCTTATAAAATGGTACTTAACATCAATGTGTTTCGTGCGATCATGGAATGTTGGGTTCTTCACTAACTGAATAGCACTTTGGCTATCACAATGCAACGTAATCTTCTCTTGCATTATCTTGAAGTCTCCCAACAGTCGTTCTAGCCAAATTGCCTCTTTGCTGGCTTCAGTGGCTGCAATATATTCTGCTTCAGTGGTTGATAAAGCCACTACTGACTGCAACTTAGAAGTCCAACTCACAGCTCCACCAGCAAGAGTGAAAGTATATCCTGTAGTGGACTTTCTCCCATCTCTATCTCCACCATAATCAGAATCCACAAAACCTTTAACTTGCAAATTTGCCGATCCGTAGTAAATAGCAGCATCTGAAGTGCCTCTTAAATATCTAAATATCCACTTCACTGCATTCCAATGCTCCTTACCAGGATTTGCCATGTACCGGATGACAACTCCCACTGCTTGGGCAATATCCGGTCTGGTGCTTACCATGGCATACATGAGGCTTCCTACTGCTGATGAATACGGTACACGAGACATGCTTGTCTTCTCTGCTTCTGTTCTAGGACACTGTTCGGAAGACAATTTGAAGTGTGAAAGAAGTGGGGTACTAACTGGTTTTGCATTCTGCATATTGAAGCGCTGCAAAATCTTTTCTATATATGACTGTTGACATAACCAGATCTTCCTTCCTATTCTGTCCCTGTGTATCTTCATCCCTAAAATTTGGTTTGCTGCTCCTAAATCCTTCATTTCAAATGTCCTAGCCAACTGAGCCTTTAGATCAATGATTTTCTTCATGCTAGGGCCTGCAACTAGCATATCATCTACATACAACAACAAAATAATAAAACTGCCATCATCAAACCTCTTATAGTATGCACAATGGTCAGCTTCACTCCTGCTGAAACCTTGGCTCTTCATGAAGGTGTCAAATTTTCTGTACCACATCCTTGGCGCCTGTTTCAATCCATACAGAGATTTCTTGAGTCTGCAAACCAAATGTTCTTTGCCTCTTTCTTCATAGCCCTCAGGCTGATCCATATAAATCTCCTCCTCGAGATCACCATGCAAGAAAGCAGTTTTTACATCAAGCTGCTCCAGTTCTAAATCCTGTGCTGCTACAAGTGCAAGTAAAACTCTAACAGTAGTCAGCTTCACAACTGGAGAGAAAATTTCATTAAAGTCTATACCTGACTTTTGCACATAACCTTTTGCCACCAAGCGAGCTTTATAGCGTTCCAACAACCCATCACTGTTCTTCTTTACTTTGTACACCCACTTGTTGCCAACAACCTTTCTTCCAGGTGGGAGATCCACAAGTTCCCACGTTTTATTCTTGCGAAGTGCTTCCATTTCCTCCTCCATGGCTTTCCTCCACTTTTCTGCATTTTCAGATTCTCTAGCTTCCTGAAATGAACTAGGCTCACCATCATCAGTTAACAAAGCAAAAGAGGACTGAAAAACAGGAGAATACCTTTCCGGACACTTTTGAGGACGTGTAGATCTTCTAACCCAATGATCTGTTGGTTGTGGCTCTTGGTCTTGTGACTGTTGTGGCTGCTCTACTTGCTGTTCTGCATGCTGATCAGAAGCTTCAGCATGCTGATTTTCATTTTCATCTTCGTTCATATCTACTTCAACTGGTACAACATTAGGTGTTTGCTGTACCTCCTTCCTTTGCATGGATTTTTCATTAAAAATGACATCCCGACTAATAATTACCTTGTGGGCAGTAGGATCCCACAGTCTATACCCCTTCACTGTATCTCCATAGCCGAGAAAAACACATTTGCTTGATTTGGGGTCAAGTTTGGACCTTTTTTCTTTAGGCACATGGGCAAATGCATCACAACCAAAGGTACGCAAATGAGAGTAATCAACTGGCTTACCACACCAAACCTCCTCCGGAATCTGTCCATCCAACGCAGCTGTAGGTGACCTGTTAATGAGGTAAGCAATTGTATTAACAGCCTCTGCCCAGAACCTTTTATCCAACCTAGATGCGCTGAGCATGCTTCTTGCACGTTCCATGATTGTGCGATTCATCCGCTCAGCCACACCATTTTGTTGTGGAGTATATGGTACAGTCTTCTGGTGCTTAATTCCTTCCTGCGTACAAAATTTATCAAATTCCTTGGAGCAATATTCACCCCCATTATCTGACCTGAGACATAAAATAGGCTTGCCCAAACTTTTCTCTATTCGTGCTTTGAACTCTTTAAACTTCTCCAAAGCTTCCGACTTCTTTTTCAGAAAATAAACCCACACTCTTCTAGAATAATCATCTATAAATGTCAAAAAATATATAGCACCATTTAAGGACTGAGTGGGGACTGGTCCAAATATATCAGAATGTATAAGTTGCAGAAAATCAGAACTCTTACCAGAGCTTGCAGTAAACCGAACCCTCTTTTGTTTACCAAAAATACAGTGCTCACACAAGTCTAAATTACAAGACTTAATCCCAGAAAGCATACCTCGGTCATGCAGAATTTTCAGACCTTTTTCACTCATATGTCCTAGGCGTTGATGCCATAGCATTACTGCATCTTGAGTATTTCTTGAAGTTGTTGTTGTTGCATGGTTTGTCACCGTATCACCGCACAAACGATATAGGGTCCCATAAGATTCTCCTTTTGCTACTACAAGGGCTCCTCTGGTAATTTTGCAATAATTGTTACCGAAAGTGATAGAATACCCTAGCTTATCCATCATCTTGATTGAGAGCAAATTCTTCCGCAAATCAGGCACATGTCGTACATCACATAACATCCTTTCTCTACCATCGTCCAGCCTAATCCTGATGTCCCCTCTTCCCACAACTTCTAAAGGATGATCATCACCCAAGTAGACCATCCCACCACTATGTGGCTGATATTTGACAAACCAGTCTCTGTGAGGAGACATGTGGAAAGATGCACCCGAGTCCAAAACCCAGGTATATAGAACAGATCTGTTGTTGCTGATACAGAAAGCCTCACATGTTGTCGTCTCTCCTGAATCTACCGTAATGGCCTCAGCTGATGGCTGAAACTGCTTTTCACCATTCTTTTCCTTTTTAGATGCCAACAGTCCTTCTTTGAGTGCCCTGGCTTCCCACAATGCCAACACTTCCCTTTCAACTTGCGTCCTCTAGACTTAGATTTGGACTGTGATCTACCTTGTTGACTCCTCTCGAAAGATCGACCTCTCACAGCTAGGGCTTCATTGGTTGAGGGTTCCAAAGACGTTTTCCGCCTCAACTCTTCTGCCAACAAAGCGGCTACCACATCATCAAAAGTTAGAGCTCCTGATGATGAATTGTTGATGGTCATCACCAAATGATCCCAAGTGTCCGGGAGGGAACAAAGTAGGGTGATAGCTCTGTCCTCATCCTCCATCTTCACATTAATTGAGACCAGTTTACTGATTAGGGTATTAAACTCATTCAGATGATCTGCCACAGATGAACCCTCCTTCATCCTCAGGCTATAAAGTTGTTTTTTCAGAAAAACCTTATTTGTTGCTGATTTCGTCTCATACAACTTTTCAAGCTTCTTCCAGAGGGCTTCCGTGGTCTTTTCTTCAACAACATTGAACAAGACAGTTTGCTAGGCAGAGACGGATTGTAGAAACCGCCTTCCTGTCCAGCGTTGCCCACTCCTCATCTTTCATGCTGCTAGGTTTATTCGCGACCCCTTTCAAGGCTAGGGCTTGGTCGTTTTGAACCAGCAAATCCTCCACCTTCATCTTCCATAGGGCGAAGTTCCTGCCATCAAACTTCTCAATCTCGAACTTGGTTACACCTCCTGTCATTGTTGCAGCTCCCACTCGCACAAAACCCTAGGCTCTGATACCAGATGTTAGAAAACAAATATTACGAGCAAGCAAAAACAATAACACAAAAAAAACAGTAACACAGATTTTTACGTGGAAACCCTGCAGTGTGCAGGTAAAACCACGGGGCAATGGCAACTTCGTTATTTTATTGATTTCGGCAAACTTTTACATTCACTAAACTGTTACATGCAAGGGGTCATTCCCCTTTTATAGAAAAACAAAGGAAGACTCCAAAAACTGTTTGTTTCCTCTCCCAAAGATGGGGAAGGATCACTATAAACTGCACCACCATGCACCTCTCTGCTGAAGAACATTGGAGATCTGGATATTCACTTCACCTCCTAACATTCTTGCTTCTTGCTTACCTTATCCTGTCTTAGTTGTGCTTTCTTTATTCTCTTCCTAAAAACTAATTCTTATTTCCCTATGCAGTATTTGAGCTCATTGCAGATAATTGTAGTCACATGGACTATTTCTTATCAAAAATGGGTGAGACAGTTCATGTTTTTTATAACATTGTTAATTGTCAAATGCCTACTATAATGCTCATGAGGTGCTACAAGTATATAAGACCTAAGCTACTTCACCTCATTGTTATATAAGAGTATAATACAATGTATAATACAATATAACTATTCTTAATAATATTACATCATCTTAAGAGTGTTATAGTAGCTATTTAATAACAATATAAAAGTACTTAACTGTCTCACTAGATATTTCTGTATAATATATGAAATAGGATGTTCATGGAGTTGTATTCAGGATGTTCATAAGCCCTAAGTATTGAATGCAATTGTGGGTGTCCATTTCGCCCCACAAGTTGTGTCTCGGTGCAAGCACACTTTTTCTTATCTCCACCATATTAGGGATTGATGCATGAGCAGCCGCATAGGAAGCGGGAAGACCAACTGTCAGACCACGTGGGAAGCAGGAAGAGCAACCGTCAGACCACGTGGGAAGCTGGAAGACCAACTGTCAGATGATTGTTAGGAAACTGTCTGGTGAAACAGTTTAATACCTGTTTCTGAAGCCTTTAAAAAGGGGGTTGGAAAGGAAAAGAAGAGAGAGTAGATGAGAAGAGAAGAGAAGAGAAGAGAAGAGGAAGAGGAGACAACGGTGTAGAGGCATCTAGAAGAAGAAAAAAAAGGGATGTAAATATATTGATATACGACCATTTTGGCATTTAGGTAGTAACAGTGGTTCCCTCGAATTCTCTCTTGTGTGCATGTTTAAATGATTTCTGCTTGGTGCTGTTTTAGTTGTGTGTTGCAGATTGCTTGGATTAGTGTGTGTATGGTTGCAGGTGAAGGGAATCTTTGTCTAGGTCTCGCCACCACATGGTTCGGCTATTGTCGATAAGTTGAGAACCGTTTGAGGGAAAGTGTTGTTTTATGTTTTGATTGGTTTTTGTTTTAACCCTTGCTATTGGAGTCGTCGTCTAGTGAAATGGCAAGTCGTAGCAGTGTGTCATCCTTGGAGAGAAAAACGATTGTATAAGAAATTACCCCTTACCCCATGTCGTCTTGCCAACAAAAGATATTTGTCGTCACGGGAAAGTGTCGTTTGAGAAGTGTGTGCCGTCACGGGAAACTGCCATTTGAGAAGTGCATGCTGTCATGGGAAATTGCCTTTTGAGAAGTGCATGCTGTCACGGGAAATCGCCATTTGAGAAGTGCATGCTGTCACGGGAAATTGCCATTTGAGAAGTGCATGTCGTCAGGGGAAGTGCAGTCGGGGAAGTGCATGCCATTAGGGGAAGTGCAGTCGGGGAAGTGCATGCCATTAGGGGAACTACAGTTGAAGTATTGCTATCATATTCTAGGAGATTGCCGATGAAGACTTGTCGTCTAAGAACTTGTTGACTAGGACGACGTCGTCTTGGAGTGCGTCGTCACGGAACTACTGTTGAACTATTGCTATCATATTCTAGGAGATTGCCGATGAAGACTTGCCGTCTAAGAACTTGTTGACTAGGACGACGTCGTCTTGGAGTGTGTCGTCAGAGCTGAGGAAGTGAGATGCCGTCTAAAGTTGCCATCAAGAGACTGCTGTTTAGCGGAAATAAAATTGCCATCTAAAACTTGTTGCCGTCATCATCGAAGGGATTGCCATCAAAATTCAATCGTCTTGAGATTTTACCGGCTGATTGGAGAACTTGCCGTTTGGAGGAAACTTTGTTGACTAAGGATGACTGTCTCGGAGTATGCCATCTGCAGTGTCGTCTTGAGTGTTTTAATTTCAGACTAAACGAAAGCTTTCCATCACAAGGAAGTTGCTGATTGAAAATCCACTGCTGTCTACCTTGTACTGATTGAAAACAAATTACCCCCCCTTTCCGCTGCACCAAGGATGCTAGTAATCCCTACGATCCAATCCAATGAAGCATGTTGGGTGATGTTAGTCGCCTACAACTAGCAAGGAATTCATAAATTTGGCAAGACTATGTGCTAATCAATGTGGAATTCAGATTTAACAAAAAAAAAACAGTAGTGAATGGTATTTGAGGGCATTACAACCTGTTATGGCCAACTCTTGTACTCATCATACATCTTGTACTTACTCCCAAGTTCCCAGCCATGTACCAAGCCTCAAGTAAAGCTATATACCACAAACACCTATTTTAAAACCCATAGTTAAGAGGTTCAGTTCAAATTGGAAGAAATCAGGATTTTAAAGTCACTAGATTGAAAACAAAATGGATTTGAATGACCATTATTGACGTAGTAACATCTCAAGAGACTTGGGTTGTGATTTGATCCCGCTCACAATAGAATATATGAAGATATTGTATACTTTGATTATGGCCAAATATTGAAGAGCAAAAATCTGTTCAATCTTTCTACAACATGACATCTCCCAGTACTCCTCTTATCCCGTGTATACTGACAGGTCTAAGGGATAGCATCCCAAAGGCCATTTAAATTGACAAAAAAGGCAAAATCCTTCATTGATATAAACCAGCTAGGATTATCATCCTTCTACTCCAAAGGAGTTAAAACTGTGTTGAAGTCTCTTTGAAGAATCCATAACTCACAATTGGGCATCATCATTGAATGACATAAACTAAGGTCCTTCCAGTATATATCTTGAAGAATAACTATATTTGGAGCATATACATTTTTTACTCCAATTTTCATATTTCCCCCTTCCTTACAAAAAAGAACATCAACCCAATAACTTCTTGCTTCTAGCAACTCTCCATCCCATTTGCTACTGTCCCACACATTTTTAATACCTCTTGAAGCTTCCAATTGCAAAACTGCCTAACAATCCCCTGTTTCTAGATCTTTTCGGATGTATCCTTACATTCGTCGCTACCTTTTTTTTAATTGGTTATAATTTATATGGAATTGAAATACCCCAACTCGTATTACATCATGACCACATTTTCACGATATTTTAACCAGCCACATAGTGATACTAACACAATGACACTTTGGCACTTATGCATATATAGCCTGGCAGGATTTGAATGTTGGTGTCTACCTTGAAGCCCACATTGTTAATTACTTGATATTATGCCATTTGAATTTTTTTAATTGGTTATATGGGATTGAAGCAGGTCCCATCTCTATTACATCATTATTGTGTTACCATAGTATTTCAAACCACATAGTGATATTACAAAAAACCTTATTATTATGACATCACATATTGCCTAAAGAGATTTGAACTTACGCCTTTCCATTGCAAGCCCACTTTTTTAAGCACTTGAGCTCATGTCATTTGATCCTCGCTACTTTTTTTGTTTCTTGTATTCAAACAGATTTTGGACCATAACAACTGATTAATTCTTTGATAACTCTATTGACAACTCTTTTTTTGGGGGACAAATATTAATACCCCAAATATTCTTATTTACCATCATCATAATTTTTTATTCTCATTTGTGGGTTTAGCCCGAAGCTCTTGTAAATATTTGTGATATTTGTTTTTGGCTTCCCAAATCAATCTCCTTTTGGGTTTCTTTTTTCTTTTAGATCCTGTTTTGGGGGTCTTCCTCTTTTTCTCCACTACCACCAATGTTTTTATCTTCCTTAATCTCTTCCATTTTTCCAGTCCCAATTTGATTTATCATCTAAAGGTTTATGTTGCCCTAGAGAACCTAAAGTGCAAGGGATAACCTTCAAACTACTTTCTTTTTTATGCTGCTCTAGAAGGGACAATCTATTTACCATCTTTTTTGTGCTACCTTAAAAAGCCTAGTGCAAGGGACAACCTCCATACTACTGTCTTTCTTATGTTGCCATGGAAACCTAAGTTGCAAGGGACAACATCCAAACTACTTTGTTTTTTATTGCAAGTACATGATTTTCTACTATTTGAAGAAAGTAGAGATGATCTACCTAGCTCATGCTCAACATCTTCCACCTTTTTGCTTTGATATTAACTCTGAATCTTCGTTTGCAGCTTTGATTCCATTTGAATTTAAACTCGCACATTGCAATTGCTCATATGGGGCAAGCTTTTGGGTTTTTTCTAATATTTGCTTTGAATGAACCATGATAGCGTTTGCCATCCGATGAAGCAGGGGGTATATTTTTGCCATTTTCTTAGGGGTAAAAAAAATCCATGATCTGGTCCATCTATTTAAATCTGATCCCCTTTGCTTCAACTGTGGGCTTGTCTCATGATGAGAGCGTTTCACCTCATTCTTGAATGTTTTCACTTTGCAATATCTTTCCATATGTCAAGTCTTATGGCGTATGTGGCATCAACTTGCGATGTTTTCATCTTCCACTTGTAGAATCTATTGACTTGAGTTATATTTAATCAAGATGGATTTTGAAAAAGGTTTTGAAATATTCAGGGCATCACATGTCCATGTTTACATAGCTAGATTTTGCTCCTTAGAAGTTGGTGCCACTTGGATGAACGCCCCTAGGTTGATAGGGAAGTTCAAAGCCTAACCTGCACTAGAATCCTTTCAAGAGTTTTTGTCTTTACAGATTTGTTCTTTTGCTTCGTGGTCTAAATACAAGCCAGCCCTTATTATAAACCATTGGTTTGGCACCCATTACTTTGTTCCTGACTTTTGAACTGGATGAGATTAAGAGAAAAATTCTTTGAAATAATGTCATTGAATATTGTAAATTCAATCCCCACTTCCTTTCAATCCACTGTCGAATATCTAGAAAACCTGGTGGCCACTATCTATTGAACTTCTATATTAACCTTTACTTTTAAGAACCATTGTATTGTGCTAGATCATGTCATCCATGATAGTCACTTCTAAGGAATCATTTTCTGCCTTGATGGGGATTCCCATAGATTTATTCTTCCTTTTGTCCTTACCCGGCCCAAAAAATTACTTCCTTCCATTGGGGCATCCTTACTTCGAAGTTGTTCGAACTAAGGCTTTTTTTAAATGATTTTTTTCTTAAAAGTTTTAAAATTGGTACCCAGCATTTCCTTATGAGAATGCTTCATTCTTTGAATTTCTTCAAAGATGTGGAGCAAGAATTTTGAAGGCAATGCCTCTTACCCACTGGCACTCGCAATTGTTAACATTGGGTAATGCTTGAAGAGAACATAATGGTGAGATTGGATTTGTAATGTGGTTACACTCGATCTGAGGTTTGTGTTCACTTGACTTTAGGTCCACGCATTGCCACAAGTTCAACCCTACCTCTAGGTGTCCTCATGGCTCTACAAGGAGGTCCTCAATGAGATTGGGATCTTGGTTTATGGTAAGAGACTCCTTATTCCCCAATGCTTGTGTAAGGTCTGTTGGACATGTGCTGACTGCTACAATTGATGCGCATATCAATATTAATAAGTACTTCGGGACTTGTTCAGTAAAGCTATCTAAAATGTTCCTCCAAACTAACAATTAATCCAACAATTCTCCTTTTTTTGCTGGAATTGTTTGACTTCTATTGTTAATTTTCAAGTTTGTTTTTTGACATAAGTGCAGCATGCTACATGTGACCAAGTTACTGAATAGTGCTTAGCACATTTAGGCAGAATTACTTTTCTTTGGTATGGCAGAACTACTTTTCAAAGAGAACAATTGTTCAACTTTATGCATCATAGTTGCCAAATCAGTGATTTCAAGTTGTCAACAATTTGACTCAGTTCTAAGTCTTGAAGAGATATGTAGTAGGATTAATGTATAATTGCCAGATGCTTTTCTTGAAAAGTTTAACATTTTAAAGGCATTTTGTGATATGATAAATGGTTGATAAAATTGCCAATAATGGAATACATTACTAATAATAAGTTGCTTGTATAGAGCAAAGCAACTGTACTGTTGGTTGATAAATCCCAAGAGAAAAAACAATGTTTTGTCTTACATATACAGAGTGCATGTTTATCTTCAAATTTACAGTTACAGATATGATAAAGGGTTTGTTGTAAACTGCAGATGATAAACCTGTAGTTGTCATGACACATGGAGATGAACTTGATAATGCTGATCGTATTAGAGCCCATCTCTTTGTAGGAGAATTACTGGGTGTTTCAGCTGCTGACCAAGTATATGACATCTCAGGTAAGCTCCTACCGCGTACGATTGAATCATTTATCGAGGAAAGATATTAGTTTATATATATATATATATATATATATATATCATTTTAATGCATTTGAAGAAGTATTCCAAGGAAAATGGCTTTACTTTGGTTAATGATTTAACTGATCGTAGAATGTCACTGAAGTTACTTTATTGAATGCAGAAGATCATGATCCGGTGGTGGACATGGCACTACTGGATATGCTAGAATTTTCCTTGCAGCGAGCAGACAGAAATCTTCCTTACAAGGAAAGTGATGTGTTACAACTATTTGCATCGATGGTAAAGGTAGGGTTTGTGGATTGGATTTGACATTCTATAAAAAAGTTTTGCAGTAATGTTTTCTTAGGAATTAACTTTGAGTACAAATTGTTTTTCATGACAGCTACTCAAAACAGGTGCACAGTGGTTTCTGAATATTATAAATAGAGGCGACGCTAGATTGATTGTGCTTTTGTTGGCATTTGCCATACTTCTGTGCCTTGAAGAATCAAAACATCTAAAACAACACAAAAGTGAGTGGCATCGAATCCGCCATTTATGGTATGGTTGATTTGTGCATGCCATGTTTCATGTTTTTGATTGCATGCTAAATCTGTCCCTTACAAACTGGCAACCAGAGATCTGTTTCTTGCTTCAAATAAGAATAAAATTTGCAAGATAGATAATTGTACAGGGGTTATAGTGTTGTTGGAGCTTTGAATATGAGAGGTTATACAAAAATCAATCTAAGTAGAACAGTCGACAGTTGTACTTCTGGAAGAAAACAGTTACAATATTGCAACTGCATGCTTTTTATTTGTTAACTTGTATAATGCAAATCAGGGAACATACACACGTGTGTGTATATATATATATATATGTATGAGAAGATATACTGTTTTAGTATGTCATGTAAAATGGTAGGAGTGTACATAAATATATGTTATTGCTTACTCAAATTGTTAAATAATTTGCAGACACTTGTTTTAAGGATCTTTTACGTGTTTTCACTCAACCAAGAAGATGGTTTAGGAATGTGATCGTTCAATTTGTTACAGCTCTCTCTGAAATTGTTATTCTTCCTTTCATGAAAACTGGAGTCAGGAATTCTAAATAAGTGCCTGAAACTTGTAGTGGCAAAAGCAAGCACCCTAGGTGAAATGACTTTAGATGGATTTTAGATATTAGTCAAATGAGAACTACGGTGGAATTTTTGTACTGGGAATATGTTCCTGGTTTTAGAACTGAAGAAATAGATGGTACTATTTTGTTGGTTGATGCTGTTTTGGGATGAATGTACCTTGCCTTACTTTCGAGGTGGAACAATTGAGGCTATGGGGTATGTAAATCCACAAGTATCACCAATTTTCAAATTTCTGAAGATACCAGGCGCCAACTGTTGCTAGCTTAAAATGACACACACAATTTGAGGGTACTGTTCTCAACAGCAAGATGAGTTGTATTAATATATGTGTGTAGAGGTGCGTGTGAATGTGTGCGCCAGTGCACATGTATCCATCATTAGCTCACATAAAACTAATTTTTCATCAATTTTATTTTTATTTTCTCCCCAGTTGACTTATGTGGCCATAGACTGAAAAGTTGTAACAAACAGAGGAACTACCAAAACATGCTTAATAAAAACATTAGCAAAAGCCCATTACAATTTTTTTTTTTTTGTTTTTTTTTTAAAAGCTATGTGTGGCTTCTATTGGGGCCACTCCCATTACAAAAACAAAATGTTACCTTGCTCTCATTACATTTCCAACAAGATAATTAAGCCATATCTAATTTGCCTTTCTATCAAAGATATTCTTTATCTTCCTTATGCTGTTTCCACGATCAACTCCTTTTGTAAATTTTGTCAATATGAAATTCAACACTGGCTAAAATATTTATTGCCCAGTTTCCATATCTATAAATATTTTGTCTATAACAACATCACAACTTTTTAATATTAACACTTTTTAAATATTAACCACTTTTTAATATTAACACTTTTCAATATTAATATTTTAATAATAACTACTTTTTAATTATTAACATGACAATTTATTAGTCCCGGGGGACAGCCCAACGGTTCGGGCTTTGGCTCTTCTTCGGGAGATCCAAGGTTCAAATCGCGGCGTGAGCGAGTGTGTGAGGGGGTGGGTGTGTGGTGGTTGTGTTAAATTCTCTATTGATAAGTATAGCTCTTGGATTTACGAGGGGTCATGGTTGGGAGGAGACTGCTCAACCCTATGCGTTGGTCATAGGGATTTCTCACACTAACCAAACCCAAAAAAAAAAAAAAAAAACATGATAATTTCTTAATACTTTTTTAGAGTTCTTATTCATGCCTCTAATATTCCAAGATATTATTTTCATTGTTATTTTTTGTGGGTTTAACCCCACTTCTTGTTAACACTTGTAATATTTACTTTTGTTTTTCCATATCAATTTCCCTCTAGGGTTCTTTTTCTCTTTGTATTTTGCTTCTTAAGTATTTTTTCATTCCCAACAATAATTTCATCTTCATCAATTTCTTCAATCGTCTCACACTTCTTATAGTAAGACTTATCAACTTTATGTTTGTCTTGCTTTGAAGGATCCGAAGTGCAAAGAATAACCTCAAAAACACATTCTTCTTTATGTTGCCCTAAAAATCCTAAAGTGCAAGGATGCTCTTCCATAGCAATTACCTTTTTATTATGTCCAAAAAACCCTAAATTGTTATAGGTTTCCTTCATCCTCATTTCCTTATTATGCTGCTCTTGAAACCACAAAGTGCAAGGGATAAAATCTTTAGCAGTTTTACTTTTATTACCAGGAGAGGATTCTATACTCCTTGAGGAAAATGAAGACGATTTACTTAGAATAAACTTGACCTATTTGACCTCTTCTGCCGTCTTTGTCTTAGGATTTTCCTCCGCATCTTCCTTTGCACCTTTAATTCCTTTTAAACTTGCCAAATGATGCTGTAGATAGGAAGATCATTGCCTCTTCTTTTGGAGTGGAATATCCTTGATCTAATCTAGCTTCTAATTTTCTGTCTCTTTCTTCATAGTTTTCACTTTGCAAACTCTTGCCATGTGTCCAATCTCATAACAATTGTGGCATCTCAATGTCATATTTTCACAATCCACTTGTTGATCCCATTCTCTTGATTTAGATATTAACTTAATGGATTGTGGCAAAGGTTTTGAAATATCCATAGCAACACATATTTAGGTATATATAGCATGCTTTCACTCCTTAGTAGTTAGTCATTCCTTGATGAATTCCTCTAGGGTATTTCCAATATTTTTCAAAACATCCTTATTGATAAGCTAATATAGAAGTCCAAAAAGCCTAACCCATATTGGAAGCTTCTTAACATTTTTTGTCTTAGCAGAAAAATTATCATTCCATGATCTCAAATTAAGTGCATCTCTTCCCCTAAACCATGGGCTACCACCCATTATTTTATCCCTAATTATTGATTTGAAAAAGATGATGAGGAAAAGACTTTAGGAAGAAAAGTCTTCGGAGTAATTTGAATGCAATCCTCACTTCCACTTGATCCAATTTTGAATCTCCAACAACCCTAGCCATGATCTATGAAACTTGCATGTTAGCATTAGACTTTTAAGAACCATTATATCATGCTCAATCATCTCATCCTTAATACTCACTTCTGGTTTAATGTCTGCTACCTGGATTGAACTTACCATGTATTCGCTCTTCCACTTATCTCCAATCTGGGCCTCCATACTTCTAGCTAGGGCATCTTGACTTCCCATCAGGGCTTTCAAATATGACTTTTCTTCCATTATAGCTAGTGGGACTTGTCCTTGGCTTGCACCCGCTCTTGGCTCGCACTCCCTTCTTGCTCCCGTGTCTTCCTTTTCTTAGCGTTTCTTTGTTTTCATAATTTTTCGAAAACAATGTTCCATGCATTCGTGGTAAGGGGGTAAGGGTTTTAAGCATTAATGCACTTTAGATGAACTTGTTGCTCTTTTATCACGATTGAATCTCAGCTCGCATTCTTTCTTGATTTGACTTATCGCCATTACTACTAATTCAAACGTTTATTAAATTGTACTTAAGTTTCTCCCTTAATCTTATATATAAAATATGTTGCACTTAGGTTTCTCCCTTAATCTTATATATAAAATATGTAATACCATATAAAGATATATGACTTTTTAACAGCACTCTAATCAATATACCCCTAATCTTAAACATTAACCTTTGGACCTTTAAATTTTATTAAACATGATTTATTGAAAAAATTATAAATTTCAAATCTTAAATAGGAAGCTAAATTAAAAAATTAAAAAATTCAAATCTTAAAACTTAAAGTTAAATTAAAATACAGTAAATGCATGATATAAAAAGAAAAATAGAGCTTAACACGTAAAACTTTGGATTATTATAATTTAGATAACAAACAATTCTTACATATTTTTAAATCGTATAATTATTAAATAATGATATTTTAGCTACACTTTAATCAATAAATCTTTAATCTTAAACATTAACCTTTGTACCTTCAATTTCATTGAATATGATTTTGTTAAGTCGAAATTATAAAACTTTGGATTATTATAATTTAGACAGCAAACAATTCTTACATATTTTTAAATCTTATAATTATTAAATAATAGCAACACTTTAATCAATAAATTCTTAATCTTAAACATTAACCTTTGAACCTTCAATTTTCATTGAATATGACTTTATTAAGTCGAAATTATGAAACTTTGGATTATTATAATTTAAACAAGTAATTCTTGCAGATTTTTAAATCTTATATTATTAAATAATGACATTTTAGGAACACTTTAATCAATAAATCCTTAATCTTAAACATTAACTTTTGAACCTTCAATTTTCATTGAATATGATTTTATTAAGTCGAAATTGTGAAACTTTGGATTATTATATATATATTTTTTTTGATAAAAAGAAGGGTAAATTTTTTATTGAAATCAGAAAAACATACAAGAGTCAAAAATCAGATTACAACAAAACTGCCTCATCTAGGCATATCAACTTTCAATAAACTAGTAAGAGTTTGAGAGCACGTTGAAGGAAGCTGATGCCACTCCCTAACACTCAAACCTTCTTGAAATTCAGAGGTCCATTTAGTCAAACAGTCAGCAACACCATTCCACTTCCTTGGAATATGAGTAAAAGCACTGAACTCCACATGACAACGAAAACGAAAAATTTGCCTAACCACCCTTGCCAACCTCCAATTAACATTGATAAGATTACAAGTATTCAACAAATTAATGATAATTTGAGAATTTGATTCACAAATTATCCTGCGCCAACCCAAAGCATATCCTTGCTCCAATGCATAAAGAACAACAAGGGCTTCCATATAATTATTGGTATGCCTTCCTTTAAAACATGAGAAAAAGAAACATACCACACCACTGCAATCACGTCCCACTCCACCAATACTAGCATTTCCAGGATTACCTCTTGAAGACCCATCAGTATTAATCTTAAGAACCCCCCTAGGAGGGGCCTACCATCTGCCATCTCTCTGCACTCTGTTATTGAATCCCCTTATGTTAAAAGAAATAGTAGCAAAGAAATAGTAGCACATGGACCAGACACTGTCAAACCCAAACCATGCATAATTTGGACCTCCACTATGTTCATAGGAATATTAATCTGACATTTAGTAGACATAGTTTCCTGGATCATTCTCAAAATTCTTTGCCAGACTTGAAAAACAAAGAGCTTTCTCCCTGGATTATTATAATTTAAATAGCAAATAATTTTTACATATTCTTAAATCTTATAATCATTGAATAATGACATTTTAGCAACACTCTAATCAATAAACTTCTAATCTTAAACATTAACCTTTGAACCTTCAATTTTCAAGTAATATGTGTTAAACATTATTAAATTCAAATCTTAAGGAAACTAAATTAGAAAACAGTAAATGCATGATATAAAAATTAGAGCTTCATAGGTAAATCAGAATTATGATGCTTTGAATTATTATAATTTAGATAGCAAATAGAAGTCCTGCAATTTTTTATTTTATTAAATAAAACTTAATTCTATTTATTTACATTAAATTGAATTGAATCTTATGAAAATATGAATTATTAATCTGTTTGATGTGGTCTACCGGCAAGGACGCCACTTGCATTGATGTGACCCGGGTTCAATCCCCACGACGGATATGTATATGTATAAGAAGTATTTACTCAATAAAAAAAAATGAATTATTTCATTTCCAAGTATTTTTTCACTACCATTTAAAACATAATATATTTTACTCCCGGTTTTCTTGAATAATTATGATTTGTTTACTTGTTATTGTTTTATTTATTATGAATATGACATTTCAATTTATTTTTAAACAATAGGAGTTGGAGGGCAAGCGGGTAGTTAAAAATCTCTAGTTGAAATCGAAAGGCCCCAGGTTCAAATCTCTCCCCTCACATGTTGCGGATATGCTATGTACATAGGGGGTTATAAATTAAAAAAAATAAAAATTCTTTGGAAATTTGGATTTGTACAAATATTCTAAAAGATTGTAAGCAAACTTTAATAACCCAAGTTCAAATCCGTGTTGCCCACCATCTAGGGGGATAGCCGTAACAAGTGAGGTTGCCTTTGTCTAGAGCCCAGTTGGCCATCGCATCTGCAACTCTGTTTTGTTCTCTAGGGATGTGATTGTATTCCACAGACAGAAAGCTTGCCTGTACCATCTGAATCTTCTCTACAATTCTCCTTAGTCTCCAGTCAAGCTTCCTATTCTCCCTTGGATTCTTCAGATGGTTGATCATGACTTGTGAGTCGGATTCTATCTGGACCTTCTTCCAGCCTACCTTTACTGCCTCCTGGAGCCCTCTAAGGATGCCACAACCCTCTGCTAGGTTGTTGGAAAGAATGCCAAGATTCTCTGCAAAGGTGAAAACCGAGGTCCCATTCGACTGTCTTCCTATCCCTCCCACACTAGCTCTTCCTGGATTCCCTCGTGATGCTCCATCCGTGTTAACTTTTCCCCAATCCTCTGGGGGAGGCTGCCACTTTCCCTTTCTGACTACTTTTGGGTGCCTTATGGTCGCCATTTGTTGATTATCATCCTTAGGAATAATTTTTAGTCTGGTCATGATCTATTCCAATTATTGGTGGGGTTCTTGGGGATACTTCAGCATATGTTGGACTATCTCTGCTATGTTGGTTGTGGTATTTTGCCAAATATAGTGGATGTCCATAGACTCTTGTTTGAAGATGTGGTTGTTCCTTTCCTTCCATATGTTCCAAAGTAGGAGAGTAGTTCCTACCCATACTATCTGCCTAACATACTGGTCTACTCCATCCTGTGTAGTCCATTCCCTCCACATATGCTCTAGGGTGGTAAAGCTAGACCAATTAATACCAAGTAAGGTAGCCATCATCTTCCACAACTTTGAGGCTACAAGACATTCAATAAATAAGTGGTAGAGTGTTTCGAGGTTCTCCCCACACATCTCACACCTGAAAGGACCATGGTAGCCTCTTTTCATAAGTTGTTCCCTTGTTAGTACCCTTTTATGTAGAAGAAGCCAAATGAAGAATCTCACCTTAGGCCATAACTTCTGTGCCCATATTTGTTTGAATAAGTCTCGAAGTGGGTTAGGAGTACTTTGGCATAGAATTGCATATCCACGTGCTACTATATACTCCCCTGACTCATGTTGCCCCATCCAAGGGAATCCTCCGCTTGAGACCAAGAAAGTGATCTCATTTGTAGAGTTTGTTGGATATCCATCTTCTACCTCTCTAGGATTTGAATTGGCCATTCGGCTATGGGGACCTAGTTTCTCCCAACTTCTAAATTTCTAGTCTAGTACCTATAATATTTTGCTACCTTTATCCAATTTGCTCTATGTAGCTGCTCCATGAAAGGTCTCCACTCTAGAAATTGAACCACCAAAGGTTGGTGCCCATCCCAAGAGTCTATCCAAAAGTTTACATGTTGACCATTATGAATTATCCAAAAGAGCTCCTTCTTTATCAACTCCTCTCCTATCCTCAAAACTACTAAGATGGGGGATCCTCTACTAGGGAGTTGGTGGTGAATAATGTCTACTAAAATTTTATTTTCTGCATATTTAGCTCTCAGATTTTGGGCCCATAGTGCATTGGGGTTGTTCAACATCCTCCAATACAACTTAGTTGCTAGTGCCTTGTTGTTCTTGACTATTGATCTGAATCCTAGTCCCCCTTCATGTTTGTGAAGGCATAAAGTTTCCCAATGCACCAATGCCCATTTCCTTTCCTCCTTAGTGCCCCTCCAAAGGAATTGATGATTTATTTGATCCAACTCTCTCAACACTACCTTGGGAATGTCCAAAACTATGGAGACATAAATAGGTATAGATTGAAGGATTGATTTAACCAGGGTTATTCTTCCCCTTGATGATAGCCATCGATTAGTCCATTTTTCTATTTTCCTTTTTACTCTATCCACTAGCCAGGCCCAATCCTCCTTTTATCTCCCTATTTTAAGAGGAATGCCTAAGTAGGTGATGGGGAGGGAGGTCTTCTGGTATCGTAGTTTGTCAAGAACCATGATCTCCTATCTGGGTGAGCAGTGGAAGAAAATGACTTTGGACTTTTCCTCATTGATCTATTGCCCTATGGCTCTTGAGAAACAACTTATAATATGTTTAATTCTTGAGGCTTCCTTCACTATTGCTTTCCCTAACAGAGTAAAGTCATCAACAAACTAGAGGTGAGTGATTGGTCTGGCTCCATTTGCAATAGTGATTCCTATTAATGTTTAGTTTTCCTTATATTTGGCCATTGTCCTTCCTAAGCATTCAACTAGAATGATGAATAAATATGGGGAGAGGGGATCTCCTTACCTAATACCTCTGGATGCAATGAACAATTGTGAAGGGCAGTCATTGATCAAAATTGAATAGGACATCAATGAAATACATCCCTTGATCCAATCTATCCATTCCTATGAGAAGCCAAATTGACCCATTACTTTGAGGAGGAAATGCTAGTCCACCCTATCATATGCTTTGGATAAGTCTAATCAGATGAACATGGATGGGGATTTCTATGCTTCCATGGAGTGAATAGCCTCTTGAGCCAAAACTATCTCATCCACTATTTGTCTGCCTTCCACAAAACCACCTTGTTCTAGTGAGATAATCTTATGCAGAAGTGGTTTGAGCCTCTCTACCATTACCTTGGTGATTATTTTGAGCAAGACATTACATAAAGCTATTGGTCTAAACTTAATAATGTGCTCTACATCTTGTGCCTTTGGGATCAATGCTATATATATTTTGTTGATTTCCTTCAACACATATTTAGCTTTCCTAGCTTCCTCAACCACATCCAGAAGGTCCTCATGTAGGATATCCCAAAATTCTTGGTAGAATTCAATGGGGAATCCATCTAGCCTAAGAGTCTTGCCTTTCTACATTTTGAAAACCACCTATTGTAACTCTTTGGTAGTTACTAGTGTAGTCAAAACTAAATTGTCCTCCTCTATTATTAGTGTAGGTATCTCCTATAACACTTCTTATTGGGCTTCAATATCCAGAGGTTCTACTATGAATAGACTTACAAAATAGTTTACTACAATAGACCTCATACCTTCCCATGTGTGGATAATATCTCCTACTTATATTCTCAAGGAGGGTATGAAGTTGTGTGATCTATGGGCTAGAAGAGATTTGTGGAAGAATCCTATGTTTTGATCCCCCTCCTAGAGCCATTGGATTCTAGATTTTTGCTTCCATAATAACTCTTCCCTTTTTCCCATTCCTCTAGCTGGGATGTAAGTCTGATCTCTACCATACTCAGACCCTCCATGAGGCCATCCATGTGGATCTGTTCATTCAAATCTTTGAGTTGGGCTATCACTTCCAACTTTTTCTTCTTGACATCTCCAAACTCTTCCTAGTTCTAGGTCCTTATCTTGGATCTGATGTACTGAAGCCTCCTCACAAAGTAGTACATCTTGGTTCCATGTTGAGGTTTGCCTTCCTTCCACCATTGTTGCACTCTAGGCCTAAAAGAGTTATCTCTGAACCACATCAGTTGGAATCTGAATGGTGAGTGTCTAGCCTTGGATTTCCATAGTTCTATCATGATTGACCAATGATCTGAGCCTGCATTATTTAGGATCTTCACCCTAGGAATGTGTCCATGAATTAGAAAATTGTCTGATAGTAGGAACCTATCTAATCTTTCCAGAATGTAGGCAGAGCCTTACCTCCTATTAGACTAGGTCATCAGGCCATTGTCTGGCATGACATCCACAAGGTGGAGGTTTTTGATGTATTCCTTCATGAGGTCTGTGCTCCCATCTAAGCTACTATTTCCCCCAACTTCTCTTCCAAGGACAGGATGGTATTGAAATCTCCTCCTATCAAGGCCCATGCTTGAGGGAATTGGGTAATAATATAGTTTATGTTCTTCCACTATCTATATTTCTCCTCTAGGATAGTAGGTGCATAAACATTCATGTAGAGCATAACTTGGTCTGATTGCCTACTCTAAGTTGCTACCGCCAAGAGACCCCAACTACCCACCACTTGGTGGATAACTACCTCTTTAGGGTCCCAAAGGCATGCAATGCCTCCTAATGCCCCTTGGGAGCTGAGGGATTCCACTCTTCCAATAGGCCACACTTTCCTTGCAATTGTCTCCATCTCTTCCACCAACACCTTTGTCTCTTGAAGGAAGACAAGTTGTGGTCGATTTGTTTATATCATTCTTCTAATTTCATTTTATTTTGAGGGACTCCCCTTGAGTCCTCTAATGTTCTAGGAGATGATCTTCATCAGTATTGGGGGCTAAATATGTGAGTAAGGGCATTGACCTTACCTTATACTATTAGCTTTTCTCCTTCTTTTACCACATGGTGCTGATTAGTTTTGCATCCTACCTTTTGATTAGTGTCCATTTTCATCTTCTTACTTGTCTCCTAGCTCACCCCTCCTAATTCTAGAATAACATCCAACCCTGGCGTATGTGTGTACAACACTAGGGTATTGTTGGTAGATCCAATGAGGTCTTCCCTAGGCTCTAGGTTTTTTGTAGTTCCTACCTTTAATAGACTATTACTCTTATTCTTATTTTCCCCTTGTTTTTCTATTGGTAGTCTATTGTTGGTTGGTTTACTACTTCCTGTTTGTTGCTCTACACAACTAGGGTGGTGTCAAGGGTGCTATTTACCTCTTCTAGCATAGATTCCTTCCTCCCACCATGGAACTATGTCTCCAGGACTTCTGTCTCCATTGTATCCTCCTCATCATCCAAAAGGTCATCAATGGGGAGATTGCCAAACATATTGTTTGACACCACTACCTGATTCCTCACTACCAATTTCTTTTGGATATTCTTTTTTTGGGCACTTGGAACCCTTCAGGATCTATTTCCTCTCTTCCATGATCTAGGATCTTATGTGTGCAGTCTCTTGCTAAATGACCATATTCATGGCATATTCTATAACGAAAAGGTATGTTCTCATAATCCACCTCTTGCTCCCATGTTTCCTCCCCAAACTATAGAGTGATATTTTTTGGGAGAGGTTTGTTAAAATCTATTAGGACACATATCTGAGCATAAATAATTTGCTCAAATTTATATGTACTATCAACAACCATCATGAGTGTTCCTAGGGTATTCCCAATTGTCATAAATACTATCAGATTCCAAAATTCTATTAGTAGGCCAAAAAGTCTCACCCAAACTAGTGTTGTGGATGGCATCTCTTCCTCCACTTTGAATTTAGTATGCCAAGGTTTCATAAAGAGGCCTACCCTTCCAAAAAACCATGGCCCCCCTTGGAATATTTGTTCCCTATCTTCTTTAGAAGCAAAAATAACAAGGAAATAACCATTGGGGTATGCAGAGATTTGGAATTCACCTTTTGTTCGCCATTGTTTAGCAGCCCATAGTTTAAATGTTGAAAGGATCGGTCTGAACCCCATAAATCGACATATCAACCCTCTCCTCTCCATGTCTTCTATTCCATTCTGAATGTCCTCCATATTCACCTTCACTATCGGGGAACCATCTACCACCTTTAAACACCCCATCATAGTTTTCCTGGGATCTATCTTAGGCATCCTCAAAGGTCTTCATGGTGCCCTCAAGTTATTGATCACATTTGGTTGGGGTTGTTCCCCATGAAGGGCATCCCTAAAATTCATTTTTGGGGTAGCTCCCTGACTCCTTCCCCATATTGGGTATTGGTACAGTCGACCCCTTTTGGTAGTTTACCCTCGAAATAATCTTGCTCAAGTTCTGGACCATATCAATTTTCCCTACTTCAACTTCTTTGATCTGGTCTGCATCATGAAATTTATTTCTGGTTCTCTTCAACCCTTGTCCTCATTTTCATGGTAGATTGTGATCTCCCATCTCTTTTTGTACTGTAAACTGAAAGTGCTTGTTGCTTTTTCCTTCACTCTGTGTGGCTTGTAAAAATTGGTTGTCTACTGTATTTTGAATCCACTGCATTTCCTCCAACTGTGCCTTTTCCTTACTGTAATCATCCTCGTCAAAAATTCTTGTTGGCCACTAGGGCCAATAGGCCCTGTCCTCTGTATTTTCTCTGCAATTTTGTCTAAAACCCTTCAAAACCCCTCGTCCCAGCTCTCTCCTCCAACCCCCTTATTTTTTATTTCTTTTCATTTATTGAGATGGTTGAACACTTTAAAAAGTCTAATATTTGGACGAGTTTTAATTGTATTCCTACAAAGCCCTTTCGATTCCAAATATGGTTGTAGTGGCCACTATTTTTTAGTCTTAGTAAATTTGCTTTTATTATTTATATTTTAGTTAAAATCATATTTTATTTTCATTACATATACATTTCAAGACAATCATGCTCTTTTTAATAATTGTTGTACACTTGGGTTTATTGGTTCAATGTAGGTGAATATTTAGTTGTAATATACTTTTTCAAGGGTAGTAGTAACATGTCATCTTATGTGTTTAATTTATTATGGGATTTTGGTGCATCCTCTATAGTATTCCTAGAGTGATTTTTATTAATTTACTTCCTATAATAAAGGGATGCTTAAATCGAGAAGATTGCTAGGTCTATCTATTGAATTGTAAAAAGGTATGATTTTAGTTGTGACTGCAATTCCATTTCAACAATTGGAAGGAGAGAAAACGTGTCCTCTCCAACCTTTGAATTTAGGTTGGCTTCCCAATCCTAATAAACTAATATAATATAAATGCAAAAAAGTAACTTTTAAAAGGTAAGGTGTAAAAGATTAAAATAAAATACAAGAAAGTAAAATCCAATCATAATTGTAGTGAGATTAGTGTGTGATCATTCAACACATGAAGAAAATCGAATAATATCAATATGCTTCGATATATGAAACTCAAAATAATAGAAAGAATGACTAGCAAAAAGTGAAAGGATATTGCCACAATCCCTATGTCCATGGATGAAAAGGGCAGTGATATAGTCAATGAGCATACATCATTCATAATATTTATATTATTCCAAAATTGGTTTGGGAATACAATGTGGAGTTCACAAAGTGTAGCTTTAATTTCTTCAAATAATTAAAATATGCTTATAATGGATCCCCTAGCTCTTATTCATAGGAAATTATTAACCTATGGAGATACTAAAGGTAAATAGTATTTACTCTTAATAATTTCATTAATTTAGGGGTATCTTTAGCAAATTGATGCACCACTAAATATTATATTCCTCCAAAATACCTCTAAAAAAACTTAATAGGCTTATAACTCCTCTTGGATGGCATAGTGACAAAATAATACTTTTTTGAAATATTCTATTAGGAATCTTCCATCGCAATAAATAACAAAAAAATAGGAACTAAAATAACAATATTTCAATATAGAATATAAATGCAACAAATTTATTATTCAAGAATAGAATTCACAATACAAAATTGTAGGCCTCTTTGAGGGGGGCAACCTCAAAAGTAGAGCTCTATTTCAATATTAAAAAATGACTTGATACATTCCATATATGCCCTTGCCTTTATAAAGACTCCTATCAACCCTAACCCTAATGCTCAAGGGTCAAATTCACATGCAAGTGGGGACCTGAGCTAGTAACTCCTAATAAAGAAATAATTACATCTTTATTAACTCTTCTTACAATTAGTAATGCTTGCATCATATGAGCCCATATGTCTAGGTACCTAAGGTGCCACATACATGTTACACAACAATTACATAATAATATTAGTATAGGATCCTAACATGTGCTTCCCCTTCACAAAAAATTATCCTCAAAGCTTGAGATGAGGAAACTATTGTTGTCATTGATGAAGTAACTCCCATGTGGCATCTACCGACTATAGTACTTGCCATTGCATTAGAACATTAGCAATGTTTCGATTGTGAAGAGTACATGTCCATTGATCCATAATACATTCGAGCTCTAAAATTATGGATCCTTCTTCATCCAACTTGGGTAGCATCGATTAAACTTGTACTTTGCTACCAATGAATTTCAAGGAGGAGATATGAAAGACTGAATGTATCATGGAAGAGGGGTTGAGCTTGTAGGCCACCAAACCAATCTATTGTACTACTTGATAGGGTCCATAACATTTTGTTGTAAATTTTTGATGACCATGAAGTTGCATTGATGATTTCTTGTATGGTTGTAGATGGAGGAATACCATGTCCCCTACATTTAAACTATGCTCTGAATGATGTTAATCAACTTGCTGACGTATATGGTTATGAGCTATCACCAAAATTTCCTTGAGATATTGGAATACTAAACATTTGCAAAGAGTGGAATATATTGTTTGGACCTTGGAACTACTTGGGATATATGAATAAAGTGATAGAGGATGTGCCTTCAAATGATGTTACCTTGGTAGTGATATGATAAGTGTTATACCACTGTTCTACTAAGAGAAGCCATTTGGTCCATTAAGTAGGATTTTTTGATGCAAAGCAATGGAGGTATATCTCCTAGCACTTGTTAACAATATCTGTTTGGTTGTCTATTTGAGGATGGTATGTTGAGCTCATTTTTAGTTGTGTACCTTGCATTTTGAATAGTTCTTGCCAAAAATGACTAGTAAATATGGGGTTTCATCAAGAAACAATGGATTGGGGTATGTCGTGTAGGCAAAAAATATAATCCAAGAAGGTTTGGACAACTATGGAGGTCTTATAGGGAAGGGTTAAGGAACATAAATGAGCATACTTAGAGAGATGATCCACTTCCACAAATTTTACCTCCAAACTTCAGAAGCTCTTAAATAAAATCCATGGAGATATCTACTCAAACATTTACTAGAGTCAGAGGAAGCTGGAGGATGCCTAGAGTGCATAGAGTTTCTCTCTTCATCCATTGGAAAATATCACATATAGCCACAAAAGTTTGAATATCCTTCTTCATTCTAGCCCAAAAAAATGTGTGTTTAGTCCTCTGATAAGTTTTAAGGAACCTATAATGACTCCTAGTTGAGGATGCATGTATTTCTTGTAATATGGTTTCACAGACACAACCCAAATAGGGATTTAACGGTGCTTATAAACCATCCTTAAATACCTTTAAAGGTGGTTATTCAACCACCATCTATGAGGGCATCATAAAAAGGACTAAGAGGGTGGTTATTAAACACCCTCTTAGGGTTAAGCCTCTTAGGCCTAAGCGGGCGGTTTATAGCCGCCCTCTTAGGTCACCCTAATATGACGGTTTATAATCACCGTCTTATGGTGACCTATGGTCTTGGCTTGCAAAACACCACCCACAGTGCCTACGACATCAATGTATTGATATGAACTCATCCTCCTGATCAAAGCTCAAAAGCTACCAAGCAGACACTGTAACATTATTATCGATGATATCTTGCATGTACTGTCAACACCTTATCTTCCTTATCCAATGGAATTTTACTATCACAATCAATCAAATAAGATGGACTGAGAGTAAATCATAATGACAATGATGAACGTTGTTATTTATATTAAACCAAAAGGAGGTGTTTCAGGTGACTCATCCATTTTGTTCAGTTTGTTTATCGACATCAAAGAGCAACTACTTGTGGTCTCAAGTTACAAATACCACCCATATAGTGTAAGGATATATTTTCTACAAATATTTATCAACTTTTTAAATTAAATGTCACTCCTTTTATCTTTTAAAAAAATGTATATTGAAAAAATTCAAACTTTACAGATCTTATGCCCTAAAGAACACCCCCATGAGTTAGTAGTCTATTAACCACATATCGTCAGAACCACTTACCATTCATTTCTATGTTAATCACCTCAATCACTTGTCCTAAGATTTTAAGTATATATCTTTTCTTAGCAGTATGAAACAACTTAGTGTTCATGCTGCTCCAAATTCAAGAAATTTTCATTGAAAAAAATTGCAATAGGATTATTGAATTGAGGTCCATCATGATGTGGTGTTGCAGGAAGGTGAGACACTTACCATAACAATCATCGATGTTCAAAACATGACAAGCATCCCCCCATGTTCAACTGGTTGTCCAAATAATATAGTCAGGTATATGTGGTAAAAAAGTTGACATTTACATGATTCAAATATCCTATGGATGTTTAAAGAGATGGTTGATTTCTTAACTAAGAGTAATAATGCAAAGATAGAGTAGCTCGCCTCCATAGCATTAACTTTTAAAATTAAGGAACTAAATGAAAAAATATCATTCAATAAAAATATTCATAAAGTTTGTATATATGTATATAAAGAAAATATTGGGGAAGGCCATTATGGAAATAAAAAATATGAATAACTTACCTATAAGAAGTATTCTAATCCAAAGATGGAACTATATATCATGTTGAGCCCTTTCTTCCTCCCTATTGCTCTCCACATGCTTTCCTCTTCTCTTATAGACATAATTGTATTCCATTGGTACAACTCTTCCTAGAGTTTCATCAGCTGGACAATTCTACTGTGAGAGCTTTTTGATGGTTTTGTCGGTGTGTCCTGCATCCTGGGTTCTTTATATAGTGTTCTTAGTAGCATGGTGTGGAGCATCCTCTAGGTGTTGACCTGAGATCTTCCTCAGTTGAAGAGAAAATTTGAGGTTTTTAAAACCAAATTGTTGAATTCTCCTTCTTCAACCACTTATCCTTTTTAGGTTTGTAAACTCATATATGAAGTACAAACTGGAGTGTGAGGTGAAAGTCCATTACACATATAATGAGTGCTACCTCAACAATTTCAATATTGTAACCATAAGTTTGCAAGACCTGCTTATGGACATATACTTGTAAAACCTAAAAATATAAAGACTATTATGAAGGAAATGTGAACTAGTCATGTGGAACAAGAACCTACATTGAAAAAACATAATTTTACATGATGTAAGGACTTTGTAGTCCAGTTTGACTACATCAAAATGGGACCCAAAAAAAGAGTGGAGAAGATTACTGTATCCAAAAGTTGCTAAGAATTGAAACTGATGCTAGTGTTGTCATGATTTTGTATTTGTGGCTTGTGCTGGAAAACAAAATGATTGTCTATTGCAAAGTTGAATATAGAGTCATAGGTTCTATTCCTACCACCTTCATCTGGTTGTATTCAAACTTCAAACTTCAATATTTTACCTGCAAAAAAATTATAATGTAGAAGAATTTAATAGTTTATTCTCTTTTTCAATTAATAGAATAAATTCCCACATAATCGGCTAATAACCAAAGACAAGCAATTAACAAAATCATGACAATTTTAGGCAATGTTCAATAACTCAGGATATTTTTATAATGTACCTTGGATTGTTGTTTGAATCCTCTACATTAATTAGCATTATCATAAAATCCCTCGATGCAAAAGGCAGAGCCCCAATAGTGTATAAACTCTTTCGACCATCATAAGTAGGTAGTCTCTTAATCAAAAGGGTCTCTTTGTAAATGGAATATAGATATTAGTTCTTCAAAAATTCAAAAAACAACACATGCAACATACTATCCTGTTCACAGAGATCCAAGGTTCAAATATCGGACCTCATTAGACTGAACGCTTGTCCCTTTCCTGGTGCTTTCAATGACATAAAAGATTTAAAATTATTGTGGCATGGTGCTTATAGGGGTGGACTGCACGAAGATTTGTGTGATGGCTTTTGGGGTGGACAACACAAAATACTGTGGCGACCATAAAAGTCGAACAACCTACCCAGATTCGTGGTGGCTAGCAATTCCACCATGTAAATTAAAAAAACATACTATCCTGTTCCAAGACAGAAGTAGCTTGATGAACATCAGTTTCTCAAGCCTTTGATTCCCATGAGCCACAATAGTAGTACTAGATCCTAACATATTATCTGTAAGCAGTCCTAAATAAGCAGTAAGTAATCGCTATTCATATTGCCTCAAAATATATTGACCAACAGATAGCAAAACAACACATGCCTACAATTGGAAAAAATATAAAGGAGATGATCCATGTTGGAGGGACTAGAAGTTAGGTCAAACAGTAATGTAATTTACAATTATACTATAAACGAGAACATAATAACAAGTTCACAGGCAATTTTATCAAAAATATAAAAGATAAAAAAGACACAATTATAGGGTTTGTTCAATCCATCTAACATAGAACATGATAATTTATTCTTATGCAAATGCAAAAACATGTCAAAGTTCTTCAAGCCTAAAAACAAATATCTTAAAATTTTTAAATTCTTTGTAAAATTAAATTCTTCTTGCTTCTCATCATTCCATCACCTTGTATGTAGCAGTAAATAAATTTCCATGCCACAAGGCATCCCTATAAGAAATGAACGAAGAAATAATAGTTTTTTGAGATATGGATTTTGAAACAAAGTTCCATCATCTTCAAGCAACATAAGAGAACACAAGGGCTATGAACGAGTCACTCATAAAGATAGATGTCAACAACTAAAAGAGGTAACATCAAATATAGAGTAGAAGTAATTTTATCAATAAATAGAATATAAACCCTTTTGAAAAGGGAATAACAAAACACTAATAAACAACTATATAAACCAAAATCAACTACAAAAATACTTAGTTCAATGCAAGCTTAAATGGACAACCTAAGCCCTCCATATAACGAGCATATGTCTAAACACCCCTACCCACCCCAACCATTAAATATGAGGCGAGAGGGTATCCTAAGACTTTCGTTAGGTACATAAATATCCATCTATAAATCAAGTACTACTTCTAATTAAGGACTAGGACTAAGAGTCAAACACAAAATATCAATTTCATAACTAACACACACTCAATACAATAAACCTTTATTTCAACACATTACAACATGCATGCATGATTAGAATCTTAATCCTATCCCCTAGTAGAACTTGTATTCTCTCTCTTTCTATTTTTTAATAAATTACCTCTTTGTATCTGATTGGCCAACCTCATGCTCCGGATACCTAATCACCTCACTCCTAGCTTGGCTGTCCATTAATTATCTACTAACATTTTCTAAAAATAGAACAAAAAATGTCTAACAACACTCATTAATTATTTCTATTAATTATAACTACTTTTGAAGTACAATAATTAGGCTTCCAACCATGTACCCTCACATTATTCATGGATATATTGAATTTTGTCATCATTTGCATTTTCATTTTGTGCAGTTTTAGGTCCAACAAAATCTGTTTCTCCAACAACACTGACATATTCTACCTCGTATGCTTCAATGTCTTTAATTCTTCTTGGAGGTGATGTAAGAGCCACATACCATCTGGTATCAAGTGGATCATTTACATAAAAGACTTGTCTGGCTTACAATTCTAAGATAAACGGGTCATCTTGTAGTCTATCCTGACCAAGTAATTTGTTCATGTTGACCAATGTGAAGCCCATTTCGTCCTTTCTACATCTATTCCTCATATCAAGAAAATTTACCCAATCACATTTAAACAGGGGTATTAAAACCGATAGTAATCCAACAAGATTATTTCCCTAATAACACCATAATATGTGACTGTTTGAAGCACTGGGTTTATGTATTTTGTGCTTGCTCTACACCAAGTAGTAGCATCAACACACACCACTATTTTGAGGTGTTCTTTGGTCTTTATATTTAATATGAAATCTATAATCGTTGATCAAATAGCTTGAATGTTTGGTTTCAACTTTCCTCAAACCACGTGCCAAGTATTTTATTATGTTGGAGTTTCCATTATGTTGCATTTCATCTCCATGAAACTGAAACAAAGAAGAATAGTTTAAATATGATTGCAGAACATTACATGATGTTCAGTACATGAAAGTTAGTATTAATATCGAAGATCATATTCAAGAGAGCATACAATAACCTGATCTCGTAGCCAAGTGATGAATGTCTTATTATAGATTTTTGTAACACCTCTTCATATCTCACTGCACGGGGGTTGGATTCCTTGATACTCTTCAGGTTCTTCTTAATTTGGCCCAAAGTTTGTCAAGATTAGTTGGATCTAATTAATATTCTGCCATATATAACAACAACAAATAAACATCTACTTACTCTACCCAAGGCTGAACTTTGTCTATGTTAAAGAGAACCCATCGATAGGCTTGCTCGTAAGAAGTTTCATCTAAATAAAAGTCTTCGCCACTGGACAAATGTATCCCATCGATTATAGTTTCTTTGTCCTCATCACTCCATACCTTGTTGCAATCAAGGTGATCACCAATTGCTTTTGCACCTCTCATGTAGTCTGTATAGAATGAAACAAATTCCTCGACAAGATAATATTCGACAATACAACCTTCGGGCCTAGCTCGGTTCTTTACATACCCCTTACAAATATTCATAGTTATAATAAAGGAAACAAACAATTTGGATTATATGAGACACTACCAAAAATAGAAAAATGGTGGTTTATGAAACTGATGAATGCATACAAACCTCTTGAAAGGGTACATCCATCAATATTGTACAGGTCCACATAGACATACCTCCCACACCAAGTGAATAGTTAGGTTCACCATAATATCAAAAAACAAAGGGAGAAAGTACTTTGCAAGTAAACATAATGTCTTTATGACCTCTATCGATAATTTCTCTATTTTTATGAGATCCACCACTTTAGCACATATATCCCTGTAGAACATGCACAATCAACAAATGGTTTGTCGTACTGGCTTATTAAGCAAATTTCATAGCACTATCGAAAGAAGTTATTGCATGAGAATATGACAGTCGTGTGATTTTAGGCCCTAGATATTAAGTTCATTTATAAAGACAAATTTTCTAATATTTGAACTATATCCATCTGGTACTTTGATAGATTGTAGGTTGTTGGTGGAAGATATGTCTTGTTTCCATCCATTACTGGCCAAAATGTGTTCTTGATGCCCATGTACGATCCTAAAAAGCATACACCTGAGCTATTTGCATCATTATATCAAGCATAAAACCATGAAAGCATGAAAGACAATGAATTAACAAAATATAAGATCTCTTTTCATTAATTCATATTGAAATACGGTTACAGATAGGTCCCTCTTAGGGATACCAAATGCTTGATACAATGATTACAAATGGAATAGCCCCTAAACGGGGATGGTGTACTCCATAGGCTTCTTAGATTCGACATGAATTTTCTCAAGGGCTTATAGATGCCTTCTTCTCACTTGCTTGGAGGGATCTGATGCCAAAGATGCTTTGAATTAGTCCCAAGACCTATGATCTGCATTCAAGAAACAACATAGAATTATTAGTAGCATATGAGGCCTCTCATGATGAGGCTCTTTTGAAGATCTTCATGAAATGACATAGAAGCATGATAAAAGCATAAAGGTGCAAAGATAAGCATAAGTGCATAAATAACTAGGAAATCACCATACAAATGCAATGGAAAATATAGATCTACGCTAATCTAAGTTGATAAAGTAGAAGAAATAGGAAATCTATGCTAAAAACTCAAGAAATAGTGACTCAAACCCTAACCACTATTGCCCAGGGTGAACGTGCCTAGTAGGCATGAACTATGATGTTTTGCCTCCCAAACTAGGGGTTGCGACACTCAATCCTTCATTTGAATTGATGTTCAAGGGTTGCCTTCATGTCCAGAGATGGATTGGTGGTGAAAATCATGGGGATTCAAGTTAGATGGGTGTATATTTGTGAAAGATGCTTCTCAATCCTTTGAAAGCTCCATGTATGGTTGTAGGCTCAATAATATGTAATCGAGAAGCACTTCAGATCTCCTCAAGGGCTGTCAACTCGTTGCTCACTCGAACAGGGCTTCGCTGCATAAGAAATCAGATTCTAGGATCCATACTTGTTCCTGGGAGGGTGCATATGTAGGCCTCCCAAATTTTGAATCTTGGCTTCTTGGAGAAGCCAAGATCTAGATTTGCATGAAACTGGTCATTGGGGGGAAAGGCCCAGTTCCATACTTGCATGGGAGTGGTAGTTAGGAGGAACTCTGGGAGATTCACACCCAAAACCACTCAAAATCAATGCAAGTTCAGTTATTATGTGTGATTTGGGCCCACATTTTAGTCTCAGTGCTAGCCATTATCCATGACAGTGGCTAGCTATGGCCACTCTTAGCTATAGTGACCAGTGCTAGCAACCACTCTAGTCGATAGCGATCATGCCTGAACAGGTCAGAACTACCCCTAGTGAGTGGTTAGAACCATTTCTAGCTCTTGGAAAGGTCCAAGATCAGTCATATGGTCTGTAGAGGTGCCCATATGAGTAGTATCCTAAACATGACATGTTTTAGGTGTCTACAGATACCCTTTTTGGGATGCATTATGGGAAAACACAATGTTAAGCAAAAATAGATAACCTAACATCATATTATAGGTTGATTGATGTTCATTGATCTGGTCAACTTTAGATACCCCAATCATGGAAAGAGCATACATCATTGAATCATTACCTTCGATGAGTTGAAGAACTTGATTTTGGTAAGCTTAAGTCAAAATCCTAGCCTTGGCGGCAATTAGGAGATAAGCTTAAGTCAAATCCTAGCCTTGGTGGCAATTAGGAGATAAGCTTAAGTCAAATCCTAGCCTTGGCAAAAATTAGGAGATAAGCTTAAGTCAAATCCTAGCCTTGGTGGCAATTAGGAGATAATATTAAGTCTAATCCTAGCCTTGGTGGTAATTAGGAGATAAGCTTACTGGTTTGCTTGAATTTGCTTTTGATATTTTGCTTATTTGCCCCAAGAAAGGAGGGTGTATGATTGTCTTTGACAATGATTCTTGAGCGAATGCACTTAGCAATAATTGATCGTTTAATTGTTAATTTCAATTATGAATTTTTTGATTATGACTACCCCCTCAAGCGACGAGTCGATGAGGAAAGGACAAGTGATTAAAGCGATGAGTCACTTGACCAAGATGAATAATTTGGACAATTCAAGATGATTGCACTTGTTATTAGGCATGTCCTATTACAACTGTGAATTCAACCATTAATAGCAATTGTACATCTCTATCCCATGGAGCGGTCCAGCCACAATGGCCTTCTTAGGGAATCAAGATGATAGCAATTCAAATTAAGCTTGTGTTGAATCACTATGTTCGATGATCTGATGAAATATCATAGAGGAAAGGAAATGAATACCTCATTCCCGTGGAGCAGTCCGATCGCAATGGCCTTCTTGGGGAGTGAAGTGAAGACATTTCAATTCAATGATGAATAATTTACCCCAAATGGCCTTATGGTAATTTACTCATCTTGTCAGATTGCATGGAGTGCAAGTCGTTGCAACCACCAAGTGTATAGGGTAAATAACTGGATACGAGATGCATTTGAGATTTTATTGTTATTTGATTTTTTTTGTGAATTTTGTGATTTATGATGATTATGGACCGGTAGATATGCTTTGATGTCCAATATGAAACTCCTTATGATGAGAAAATATGTGCATTTATGGGATTGACCAAAGAACTAGGGCATCTTTGGAGCCTTTTGGGGTTTGAATATAGCGAGTCAAAGGGTGCAACCTTTTGGAAACCTAGAAATTGATTAATGATGGGATTGCATTATACTATTGATTAGGAAGGTGCGCTACCTTTATTTACCCCATGTTGCTTGACTGTTTGATCATTGATTATGGGGACGTATGAAACGGATCATGCCCCAGTTAATGCTTGCAAATGTTTTTGTTTTGATTTTATGTTATGGATGCAATGATGAATGCAATGCCTAGATGATGATCTGGATTATGCTTATATGTATGCAATGTACTAATGACATGCACTAGCTAGATGATAGATGTATTATTAGATGTCGTGATCTATATGTATAGATGGACTATTATGTATGCATATATGGATGCAATGCTTTGTGTTAAATGCATGTTTAATTTGTTTCAATTGTTGATGCATTTAATCTATGTGATATGATATGATAGATGATGTATGTAATGCATTAATTACATGAAGAAGATCTAATGCAAATGAATATGTATGTGTGTTTTACAAACTAATGGATGACACCACAAAATGTATAAAAATCATGAATAAAAATGGTAACTCTTATCATAAGAATTAATCATTTAAGCATCCATATGTGAGATGAGATGATATGATGAGATGATTTGTTGCTATAAGGGATTTTTGAGGTTTTCCATGAGACTCAAACACCCTAGTTGATTAATCAAAAGTTGTATAATGACTATACAAGACTCTTGAAAGATAAAAGCTTTTGTTATGAAGACCAAGATATTCATTATCCTTGTGTGTGCAAATGAATATATTAGATGAGACATAAGACTACCTCATTGCCAGGTGGGATTCATTCAGCCCATTGTTGTAATGAGGATCACCAAATGTTCACCATGATCCTAAGTTTGGATGCAGTTGGACTAGACTACTAGGTAATACAGGCCACCTAAAGCTAGCTCATTTGTAAATTGCTTAGAACTACCCCAATGCCAGGCAGGATTCATTCAGCCCATTGTTGTATTGGGGATCACTCAATGGCTTTGAGTATTGACCATTCCAGGGATTCAAGCTCTTCACCCCCTTATTTTCTTCACATTTTTTGGGATACTTGCTCATGCTTAGTGATGAAAATCACTATTTATTTTGAATTTTTGTTTTATTTTGAGCAAGGGATTTGTGTAGTGATGATAATCATTATTTATTTTACCTTTGAATTTTGCTTTATTTCAATATTTTTCTCATTTTGATGAAAGCAAGGGATTTATTTGGGTAGGGGGAGCTTGTCCTTTTGCCAATGATCAACACTCTAGACCATGCGCATCACAAGATGAGCAAGTAAAAACCTTTCACTTAAGGTGACTAGGACCACTTTGTAGTGTTCATCTTTCCTTGTCCTAGTTAGGATTTGTTAATGTGTTTGATTAGTGATAGGATTTTGAAATATGCAAAGTACTATCAAAACTAGACCTCATCTTCAAAAGCAAAGATAGCTTTCTACAAAATCTGAGAAGATCACTAGGTATGGTTGAATGATCGAAAAACCCTAGTATATTCCTTATAGCAACAAGAAGGGGTTGTGTTGAGAAACACAATTACTCACAAGGGTGAATGGATGAATGAAGATTTGAAGATGCATGATTGGCATACAAACGTGGTGCCATTTGCAAGATTGAAAACATAGTCTATCCTAATGCGAATGCAATGGATGCATCATGCCTAATGCAATGCAATTACATAAATGCAAATGCCAAATGTAAGATGCAAATGTTTTTGTATTTTAATGTTTTCAATTGTTTTTGTATTTTGTTTTTGACCAAAGGGCTTATAATACCTTTGGAGTTTTTTGTGAGTTGACCAAAGGGCTTAAGATGCCTTTGGGGCTTTTTGTGAGTTGACCAAAGGGCTTATGATGCCTTTGGAGCCTTTTTGTGTTGACCAAAGGGTTTATGATGCCTTTGGAGCCTTTTATGAGTTGACCAAAGGGCTTATGATGCCTTTGGAGCTTTTGTGAGTTGACCAAAGGGCTTATGATGCCTTTGGGACTTTTTGAGTTGACCAAAGGGCTTATGATACCTTTGGAGCCTTTTGTGAGTTGACCAAAGGGCTTATGATGCCTTTGGAGCTTTTGTGAGTTGACCAAAGGGCTTATGATGCCTTTGGAGCATTTTGTGAGTTGACCAAAGGGCTTATGATGCCTTTGGGGCTTTTTATGAGTTGACAAAAGGGCTTAAGATGCCTTTGGGGCTTTTTGATTTTGATGTTTTATGATTTGTTTGGAATTTTATGATTTTTTTAATTGTTTTTGAAATTTTTGATTTTTCAATTATTTTTGAAATTTTGATTATTTTATGATTTTTGTTTATTTTTATGTTTTTAAAGGGGAAGGTATGCTACCTTAAGTACCCCTAATGTGTGTGCCACTCAATGAAAATGAGGAAGGTGTGATACCTTTAGAAGTCTCACTTTGCTTCATTGATCATGATGTGGATGATGGGGAAGGTGTGACACCTTGAAGACCCCCAATGTGCATTGTGTTTGATGCACTATGATTGGCTTGGCTAGGAGTAGTAGAAACTGACCCCCCTACTATGATGTGTAATTTTATGCAATGCCAATATCCCGATGAGATGAGATGAGTGAAGGTGAGATATTGGATGAAGCCACAGGTTGCATAGATTGATTTAGATATCCCTACTTCTCTATTACAACATTGATCATTCCCACAAATTCTTGGGGAGGTTGATTAATGTGCACCTGATTAGGTTGCTCAAATTGATTGGTAAGTGTTGTGTTTGCTTCATGTGTGGGCAAGGGGTCATGTAAGACTCCTATCTGAAGTTCTTACCTCTCGATCATATCTTGTACTAAATATCTAAAGGGATGACATGTCTGGATGTCATGACCCCTTTGTCGATGGTAAACACAATATAGATTTTCTCTGTGTGCCTTTGATCTACGCTTATTAGGTTTCAATGGATGGATCTCTGAAAGATTGATTCTTTGTGCTTCACATAATCGATCAAATATCGATGCTAATGTCTCTAGAAAATCAGTATATTATCATTGTGGCCAACGTTGTTGGCCTTGTCTTTGATTCTATTGCATATGATTTTGGGCTAGAGGAAGTTGAGCTTGGTAATTATGTTACACTAGTAGAGGTGGTGTGACCTGGTTTGAGGATTTGTGGATACTCAAAACAACTTGATTGATTGGGGCCACATTTTGTTGCATGTTGCCACCTTTAATATTCTTGTTTGGCCATTCCTTTTTGTGGAGTTGAATATCACCCTCATGGATCTTGATGTCCTCAATGACCTTGGCCTATGCTAAGGCCTCCTCGAATGTTTGATACTATTGTAATTGTAAGAGAAGGGAGATTTGTTTCGAATAACTTCTTGTAAACATCTGAATGAGCTCTATTATGGGTAAGGTGAAAGGTAATTTTGACATCACCTTCCTCCATTTATTGCCATACTCAATGACTAGCTCATCATCAAGTTGATGAAGGCTAACCAAGTCAGTCAAGTTTATCATTTCCTTAGCACTAGAGGCAAAATGTTGCAGGAATAGCTCAACCAATTGCTCAAAGGTGTTTATGCTATGATGTGGTAGATGATTATACCATTCCAAAGCATCCCCAACTAATATTGTAAGAAATATTCTTAACATCAAGGGGTCATTTTCTTGAAAATGGAAGCACATATTGATGAAGATTGTCACGTGCTCTTGTGCATCTTCATCATCTTTGAACTTTTCAAGTGTAGGCATCTTGAAATTTGGTGGGTATGTCGGTGATGACACTGATGGATGCAAAGGCTGATTGTTGAGCTGCTTTAGCATAGGTTTTTGATAAACCAATCTTTGATTTTGTTTTTTGAATGCATTTATCCGATCAGCTAGTGCTTTAAATGGCCCTAACGAAATGATATGATCTTCCTCTCGTTGCCCTTGGTTAGGTAGAGGAGATCACTTTTGATGTTGACGTGGACGATAAGTATAATCATTAGGTACCTCATCATAAATGGATTCAAGGTAAGCATCTACTTCTTCCTGATGTTCCCATTGGGACTCTGCATATGATTCCTCATCGTATTGATCTTGGTACTATTGAGGAGTATGAGGTTCTTGATGATAACCAGATAATGACCTTTGATGTTGAACATGATTTTGGCATGGCCGAGGGGAAATATTTTGAGATTTCACTGGATGCCTTATGTGTTGTTGCATCCTTTGGGTGCTAGGCGTAAGCACCACTTTATGTAATGCATTTTGTACTTGCTCTTGTTGTATCTTTTGTTGTTCTTGTATCTTTCATTGATACAACCTTTGTAGGTGTGCTCGTTGTGAGTCCACCCATTGTTGATTTAATTATTGTTGATCCAACTGGAGTTGATCCATATATTGTTGTTGGTTAAGTTGTGGCCTTAGTGCCTAATGTGTATGATCTCATTGTTCAATTGTATGGGGGCTATGTACCCTCATATTGGAAATACGAATGGGTTTATCATGTCTTTTCCCCTAGTAGGATCTATTACTTGTTTTCCACACTCCCTAAAGGTTGCATTGACCTGATACTCTAGTTTATGAATCGGCTCTGTATAGTCTGATGATGTAGAGCCATCATGTGGTTGCACCAAGTACTCTTCACGAGGAGTAGGAGGATGACTTGGGTCTTCTTCCTCATCTATGAGGAATGACACATATTCAGTCTTAGATGTAAGCTTTGTATATTTAGACTGCACAGAAGCACAATGTGTATATGCAGAATGCTCTCTATGAGGAGTATGGGGGTGACTTGCTCGATCAAATGGGGTGGTTTGGTCATCCAAGCTAGGCCATGGTGTGTGCTCATGTTCATATTCTGATTGATGTATAGAGCAAGTTGGGATGTGAACCTATGATATTGACCTACTAGGCCCCTCAATGGGTGGATTATTCCTTATATAGAATTCCATCAAGGTGTTCCAAGTCAGGAAGGTTTCCTAGAGGACCTATGGGTGCTTCCCTAATAGGGATATCTCGAAGGTTTACCCCCCTGGGGATGGTATTGTTGTTATGATAAAACCTGGGATGCCATTCAGGGATGGGCATGTCCTCTAGACTTATTTGGAGATATTCATTGGTTATGGAGCTTGAATCTCTCTCTAAATTGGAGGTCTTGTTTTCAACCAATGAAAGAGAGGTCTATCAACCATTTTTAGAAAAATTTGACTTTTCAAAAAAAATTGTAAGTGTTATATACCAAAATGATCAGTGCAAAGAGTTGATCACAATGGGCTAGGACTCCAAAATTTGACTTCTAGGTCAAAATTTTGTATTTTTGAAATAATTGGCCAACCGAGGCTCGTGGGGAAATGCCCACTTTTAGGAATTTTTGGGAAATTTTGAAGCATGAAGAGTTAGGACTCAAAATTTTTGTGAGAGGTGCACAAGGGGCTAACTAAGACAACAAAATAAATTTGGCAATTTTTGGAGTTGTCTAGACCATTCTATGACCATTTTAGTGCAATTTTTCCCTATTTTCGGCTTCAAAAATAGAGTAATCATAAAACCAACATAACTTTTTTGTTATAGCTCTGATTTGCATGATTCTCGATCCATTGGATGCAGAATCAAAAAGTAGATTTTTTTTTGAAAAAATTAGGGTTAGGGTTTGGTCCCCGATCAAGGATCTTATGTTGATTACCCAAACAATAAAGAAACACACAAAGTAGACAATATGATTATCTCTTTTAAGGATTAGATTTGTGTTCCTAAAACTTGTCTTGTGTGTTTCAGATTTGTTGAAAACTTTAACTATCTCTCATCGTGTTTTGAAATTTTTTGATGAAATACTTGTATAGTTTAATGGTTTTCACCTGTATGCTCGTAGCTCGACAACCAATAATGAAAGTCACGGTCACGTAAACCCACCAAAGTGTGGAGATGAATCCCACACCGGTCAGAGGGCACAGGTCCTACTAGATCCTCACCCAGTACTCACTTGGTCAGTGTCATACCCTTCAAAGAGAAGTATATGCAAATTTTCTAGGCTACATCAGTTCTTGGATCCGATATTGGCCAATATAAAGGGTTCATGGGATTTGAGCCAATGGGTGGAGATGAAAGCCACCATCATTGTACTCTACTAGTGGTTGGGTGTGAATTCCAACTCACTAACATTTATATGAGACATGGTGTGTGATTATTACTTTTATCCCCGATTTGCATAAAGAAATACACGCATCATCAAGCACCCCCGCCCCCCCCTATATCCCAAAAAATAAAATTTTTATTTTCAAAAAAAACAACTCCAAAACAACAATATTTTTTATAAAAAAATATATTTTTATTTATAAGAAAAGCCCCCCCGCGACCCGCCCCCAACCACCCACTAAACAAAAAACCACCCAGGCCGGGGGGGATTGAAATCAGAAGTCCACTGTTCCTAGCAATGACTAGTAGAAAATCTAAGAGAATTATGCATTTTTCCTTTAATTTTCTCTATGTTTTCTAATTAAAATAAATTTCCCTACTACATTCTAGAAATTAAACACAGACAAAGAGATAAAAAATTATAGAGAATCCCACCAACCTAGAATCCAAGTATGTTACTCAATAGGTCATCCTCTGTTGCAATTTTTCTATCGACCATTGTCGCTTAGAGTGGCCGTGACTGGCCACTGTTGTCAAAAGTGGCTAAGATCTGCTGGCCTCTATCAACCAGAGCGATTGTGGCTACACATAAAAAACATAAAACAACTCATCAAAAAATTATTTTTGGGTGGTCCCATCATGATCACCATTTGTACGATCCTAAAAAGCATACACCTGAGCTATTTGCATCATTATATCAAGCATAAAACCATGAAAGCATGAGAGACAATGAATTAACAAAACATAAGATCTCTTTTCATTAATTCATATTGAAATCTAGTTACAGATAGGTCCCTCTTAGGGATACCAAATGCTTGATACAATGATTACAAATGTGAATAGCCCCTAAGTGGGGATGGTGTACTCCACAGGCTTCTTATATTTGACATGAATTTGCTCAAGGGCTTATAGATGCCTTCTTCTCACTTTCTTGGAGGGATCTGATGCCAAATATACTTTGAATTAGTCCAAGGACCTATGATCTACATTCAAGAAACAACATAGAATGATTAGTAGCATATGAGGCCTCTCATGATGAGGCTCTTTTGAAGATCTGCTTGAAATGACATAGAAGCATGATAAAAGCATAAAGGTGCAAAGATAAGCAGAAGTGCATAAATAACTAGGAAATCATCATACAAATGCAATGGAAAAGATAGATCTATTCTAATCTAAGTTGATAAAGTAGAAGCAATAGGAAATCTATGCTAAAAACTCAAGAAATAGTGACTCAAACCCTAGTCGCTATCGCTTAGGACGGCCATGCCTATAGGCCACTATCGATGATAGCGACCACAAACTATGATGTTTTACCTCTCAAACCAGGGGTTGCGACACTCAATCCTTCATCCAAATTGATGTTCAAGGGTCACCTTCATGTCTAGAGATGGATTGGTGATGAAAATCATGGGGATTCACGTCATATGGGTGTAGATTTGTGAAATATGCTTCTCAGTCCTTTTGAAGCTCCATGGATGGTTGCAGGCTCAATAATCTATAATCGGGTAGCACTTTGACTCTCCTCAAGGGCTATCAACTCACTGCTCACTTGGATAGGGCTTCACTACATAAGAAATTAGACTCCAGGATCCATACTTGTTCTTGGGAGGGTGCATATGTAGGCCTCCCAAATTCTAAATCTTGGCTTCTTGGAGAAGCCAAGATCCAGATTTGCATGAAACTAGTCATTGGAGGGAAAGGCCCAGTTCCAGATTTACATGGGAGTGGTAGTTAGGAGGAACTCTGGGAGATTCACACCCAAAACCACTTAAAATCAATGCAAGTTCAGTTATTATGCATGATTTGGGCCCACATTTTAGTCTTAGTGCTAGTCGCTATCCATGAAAGTGGCTAGCTATGGCCGCTCTTAGCTATAGTGGCCGGTGTTGGTAATCACTCTGGTTGATAGCGACCATGCCTGAATAGGTCAGAACTACCCCTAGTGAGTGGTTAGAACCACTACTAGCTCTTGGAAAGGTCCAAGATCAGTCATATGGTCTGTAGAGGTGCCCATATGAGTAGTCTCCTAAACATGATATATTTTAGGTGTCTACAACCCATATTTTTTAAATCCTCATGATATGTTTTGCCATCCTTTGAATTTTTATCGATACTTAGAAGTGTTTCGAATAGGCTTTCACAAACATTTTCCTCCACATGCATCACATCAAAGTTGTGATGAACTAGAATATGATGTTCATAGATAGAAACATCAAATAAAAATTACTCGACATTGAGAGAAATAACAAAAAATATAGAAAGGAAGTTGCATGTCATACCTCCCAATACGACAGATTGAAAAATATAGATTTCTTCTTTCATCCTGCTACAAGAACAAACACACTATCCTCATATGTGTTGTGCTTACTAATATTTGAGTTGCTCTTTCCCCAATTTGGTGGGATTCCCTATACTATTTTTAGTATTTTCATCCCATTTAAAGGTTTGGATGGTTTATCGAGCTCTTTTTTGCCATTGAAATATGCCCTATGATGATGAAATAAATGATATGGATGAAGGAATATCCTATGGCCCATGTAAACCATATTTCTATTGCATTTAATATATTCTACACATGTATTCTCCCCGCATATTGGACATGCTACCTTTTTCTTTGTCATACATCCTGACAGGTTTCCATAAGCAAGAAATTCTTGATGGACCACATCATTATTTATCTCATATTGAACATAGTATTAGAAAATGCATCATACGTTTCTTCTCATTTAGTCCATAGTTCATGTAAGTCATCAACCAACAACTGTAGATAAACATCAATATCGTCGCCTAGTTGCCTGGGACCAGGTATTAACAAGATGAGCATTGAATATTTCCTCTTCATCCACATCCATGGTGGGAGGTTGTACGTGACCAACACAACGGACCAACAACTATAAGCAGTACTAAAGTCAACAAAAGGGTTGAACCCATTGGTTGCCATTGCAAGCCATACACTACATGGATCCTTGATAAAATATTTCCACCTAAAGTCTATAGTTTTCCATATTGGGGAGTTAACTGGATGTCACATATTACCATATAAACTCTTGTGCTGGGAATGCCACCTCATATTCTTTGCAACCTTTATAGAGCTATAGGAAGAAAGCAACTCACTTTAGTCGTGTCTAACAATATTGAAATTCAAAAAAAACACAACAAAGCTAATGATATAATAAAATACATTACCTATACATTCTCTTCAACCTCGATATAATGGGAAAATACCTCAACACCTTCGTAGAAATATTAATGCATATGTTTTGTGAATGAGGGTTAACTTTTCATTGATATGCACCACATGTTGGATAAGCATACTTCTTTTTATGATCTTTCTAATATAGAATATAGTCATTGATGCATGCATGTATCATTACATAATCTTATCCCAATGGCCTCATTATTTTCTTCACTGCATATGTGGACTCTAGAATTGTATTGTCAATTGGGAGTATATCTTTCAACAACTCCAGTAAGTCACCAAATATTTTGTTTGACCAACCATGTTTTTCTTTGAGATTATACAATTTAGCGATCACCAATAGCTTTGTGTACTTTGTACAACTTGGGTATAATAGTCGTTTGACATCTTCAACCAAGCTATGATATTCATAAATAGGAACTGCTCCATAAGATGATTGGAACTCAACATCATTATCTAGTAGTTATGATCCACTCTCTGGGCAATTGACATTGAACAATCCATATGAATTATTGATCATTCCAACAATATCATCTTGTACATATTTGATAATTGGACCCTTATTAGTGGTAGATCTAGAGGACGATACATTTTTGTCAAAACTAGAGGGTTCTTCTCTAAGCAAGACAAACTCGGTATATGTATTGTCAATCCCATGATAAATCAGGTGGTCATGAACCTTCGAAAAACCAAGAGTTTCCATATCTAAGCACTTTCGACATGGAAATTTAGTTCTTTTAGGATCTATTAAATTCTTTCTTGTGAAATTTAGGAATTAGTGAACCCCATGATAATAGTACTCACTATTTCTACAAACAACCCCACCAAAAAATAAGAAAGTATAGTTATATAGGTAGATCACATTGTAAACACAACTTTTCTTTGTTAATGGAGATAACATAGTTGACATACATGGCTGATCCTAGCCAATCTTTGTCCATGATACTCGATGGAATAAAAAATATTGATCCAATTAACCTAACTAGAGTTGGTGCTCTTAGTCTTGAGGATGATCTAGCTCTTAAAAGTAAAGACAATAATCCTGTTGCCCAAGCACAACCTGCATAAGATAAGTGGAGTTTCTTGTGCAACTTATTACTACATAGTACACTCTAGGGAAATATTTCCACCTTTACTAAAGTTACTGATGTAATAGAAATATTTAATATGATTTAAATGAGCAAGATTCAAATAAATTTGCAATCACTTTATGCATGTGATCCAAACAAGAGGTTAACCATGGTGTTGGGCACTAAATTGCACCAAGTTTTCACTCGATACTGTGGTTGTCTATCTTCCTATTTTCTATTCAAGCTTGCACCCGATAGCTACAGCTCAACACTCAACATTGGATGGACCAAAATAGGAGTTTTCGATCCAACCTCCAGAGTAGGCTGGTTCCTTGTCAACTTAAGCAGGGTGTTGACACAATTATGCTCACTTAGGGTTTGAAGGTTAGGGTAAGAAAAGGTTAGGGTTAGAGAAATGTGAACAATGATGGACGGATAGGCTAACAACATTGCACCACAATAGAAAGCTCCCAAAAACCAAACCAAAGATACATAACTCAGACCAACATTATCTCAAATTAGATTATTCCTCATTCATTAATGCACAACAGAGAAATATTGCAGTGAGTAATTTCAATATCCAGATAATGATAATCCAAATAACAGAATTCACCAATACCTAGATTTCATAGAAATGCACTCTCTAACAATACAGAACAAACTCAGAAGCAGATTTCAATTACTTTAACAACTAGTAATCCATTAATTAGGCACAAACTAACCATTTAAGCATTCACAGAAATACAACTAAAGAATTCGAACCTCTGATATCAAGCATGAGAACATAGATTTGAGGTGAAGATCAATGTAATGCTCCTTCCATTAGCTTTTGGGAATATTTACAGTAGCACAGGCAAACACACTAGAGCCGACCCTTAAAAATGAGGGTTCGACCTCTATTTATAGTTTTTGCAAAAATTAAAATTACAAGGAACATTACAAAGATTTCATTTTGACAACACAACAGAGAGATCTAGCTGGCATTTGCTTACTAGTTCATCCTCTGAGAAATCCGCTGAAAATGGTCCGCCATGGCAGCTCGGGGCCTCTGCAACTTGTTGGTCACTCGGAAAAACTGGAGTTCAAGCCATTGGAAATCATGCATTACCATCGATTTTTCTTGGAGGCTATCTGCCATCGTCGATCTGTAACCGCCTCTGGTTTGATCTTCTGGAAAACCCTCGATGCTTCATCTTCCTCTTCCAACTGACTATTCCAATCTCGGTGAAGAAATGTTCTTAAATACCTAAGATTTGTCAACACAACCTCCACCGTTGATCTCCCTCATTGTATGGTTCAGATTCAATCTGATACAAGCTTATTAAAATGGCGGGGAGAACACAGTGCCATTCCACTTTAAAATATTGGTGACATCATCCTTCTATATCAAAAACTATGGAATCACCAATCCAGACCCCTAAAAGCTAAGCAAGATCGAATCCGCTCTTCATTCTTTAGAATACTTCATATTCCATAGGGTATCCTTCAATCCACACTAAAATATCGATGATATCATCCTTTCCTTATAACTTTTATGGATTCCATTCCAGGAAGAACAAGTGCATTAGCATGTGATCATCAATCCGGGCCCACCATGGTGTGAAGTAACTCTTTCTCTATTCTAGACAACCTTTAGAATAAAACATTCCACTTTGTCACCATTTCAGAAAGGAGAAGTCAAAGTCATCCTTAGTCATGAATCCGCATCCGCCTTGGCCATAGCTTTCCGCTTTATCACCGTTTTAGGCGCAAATACTCTATGGGTTTTCTAGAATCGGGCCTTCTAAAACTTAGCCATTGTCAAGTTGCCAATCTACACTTTTTTATCACTGACATCATCTCTTCTCAAAACTTTTATGGATTTGAGATGCGTCGCCAGTCCAGAGCCGGAGACAAATCTCCCGAAATCGCTTCATTCATAAAAATTGACTAAGTGTCGGGTGGGCTCATATCTTCTATTGTGGATCCACTCCAAAATACACTGCAAGGGGTGCGGAATGAAGATTTTTCCACTTAGACAAAATTTGCAAAAATTTTCCTAAGTATGTGGCCATTTTGGGCCTACATTCTGGCGCCTCCTGGGTGGATTTTCTTGCAAAGCCAATCGAACTCAGAGTCTTATCCATTGGGCTTTAGGAGTCAAACATACTCATCTTCAAAAAATATACTTTATAGAATAACTTCCATACAAACACTACTCTCTGATAATTTCATCAGTATGCTGAGAGAGTAGAGGTTCATATCGAAGTGATGCCAAAAATATATAGAACTCATCCTCTCATACAGAGACTGCATCTGAAATACAAATCTTGCCACTGTCTTCAAAAACTAGACACAACTCTACTCCTTTTATAAAGCCTTATTTCAAAAATGCCTTCACACATAGTCCGCTACTCTTCTGCCTCTGTAGGCTTCATGCCTTTATTGTTTACTTCTGACAATTGTTAGAGTCAAAACAAAACAAATACAAAACTTATGTATATGTACAAAACAAAAATGAACTAAGTGTGAGCCCCTCCTGGGCTTGTAACTGATCTATCCAGTTCTTCTTCTTCATGGGCCTCTTCCTCGGCCTCCTCATCTTCTTCTTCTTCTTCTTTTAGAATAGGTGTTTTCAGACTTTTTCCTCCAGAAGTATCACCAAACAATTGGATCATTAATTCCAAAGATTGTAGAGCCTATTTCCAATCTGCTTCAGAGGGATTTGATGTTTCTTTGAGCTGCTTATAAACATATTGTAGCTCACCAATGTCTTCATAGTTAGCAGCATCCCCTCTATTCACCAGATCTTCCATGAGATCTTTCAACCGGGTAAAACCAACAATCATTTGGACAACTTGTTCTTTGGGTAGTGGCTCTTCCAGAGAATCTATCCTGGATTCATCCTGCAAATTCTCATTGATGCTTTTCTGGATTTCTTCCATGGATAACAAGTTGTGGTCCTCCATCCATAGGCCTTTAAAGCCAACTTGAATCATTTCCTTATTCAATTCAACAACATCCTTAATCATACCCTCAATCCTATCGAACAATAGCCAGGCTCTTTGAAGTGCCCTATGCTTTTTAACCACTATCCTGGTAGCAACACTGGAAAAATTCCATTCTTTATTAGGTATAGGTTTAGCAGAATCACTGAGTCTACTACCAACCAACCTGTACATTTGTTCTACCGGAATCACCATAGGCTGCAACTCTCCAGTGATCTGACCTAGCTCTTTCTGAATATTGGAGAGTAGACGACTGGCATCATTAAGATAGTCAATAATAAGTTGAAGCCCTAAACATTTCTCCTAGACCTCAGAAAGCAACTCTTTTCTAACCTTTTTCAAATCACTCTTAGAAAATCCTGAAGATTTAGCTTTTTCTATCTGAAGCTGATTCTTTAAATTCTGAATTTCTTTCACCTGATCTTCATTCAACTTCTTTTGCTCTTCTAATTGGTCCTTTAGTTTACTGGCCTCTTGAAACTTCTCCTGCCAAGCCTTAGCATCTTTTCTCAGGGCCTTTTCTATTTATTTTTTATCATTGAGACTCTTCTTAAGCTTTTCAACCTTCTTCTCCAACTTGTCCACCTTCTCTCTGACCAAATCATTTTTCACATAGAAGGTATCCAAGTGAGCCTTGGCTATGATCAACTCATCTTCCTCAAGGAGCTTGTCAATATCTTCTGTGACCTCCTCCACTCGGTAATCTTGAATAGTCATCTCAGTCTTAGGTTTGCTTACCAGTGGAGTCATAGATCTTGATATTCTCTATCTAGAAACAGGATCAACATACACACTCCTTCTCTTGACCGCCATCCTACTGGAAGGCCTAGCAAGCCTTTCTGCCCAATAATCATTTATACTCTGAGTGGTTGCCTGCTCCTTTGGTACAGTAATAGGTCCTGAAAGACCAAAAACCAGGGGAGATGATGATACTAGAAATGAAAGGGTGGACTAAACTATTGTTGATGGGGGTGAAGATATAGTTACAATAGCCTCTATGACAATAGTGGACTCTATAACTACTATTGTTGTTGTTACTGGTAGAATCATAGAAATTGATGCAAGACTAACAATTGGATGGGTGGATATACTTGGAATGTAGTGTCCCATTGATGGTGATGATGAAAAATATGGAAGTGAAATGGTGGTAGATGGGGGAGTAGGAACCTCAGATGTTGGAGATGGGATTTGAGGTGGTTGTGAGGAAATAGGAGTAACTTGTACCTCAGTGGCTACTGATGACTCATGAGGTGGACTGCGAGAGGGAGGAGGTGCACTTGTCATGTTTTCTTGATTAGAAAGGGAGGGATATTTCTTTGGGGAATCAGGAGGATGAAGAGGAGAAGAGGGATTAGAAGCCATACCTTCACCTACTGATGTAGGGTGCTCTTGTTCTATCTCTGTATCTTGTTGTTGCTCTTGATCAATCAATTTTCTTATAGCAAAATCAACTACTTCTTTAGCAATCTCCTCCATATCCAATTTTTGTTTCTTTGAAATTTCTTTTTCCTCTCTTTCTGGAACCCTCTTAGTCCTTCTATGAACCAATTGAAAAGCAGTCATCTCATTCTCAGAATCCTCTTCCAACTCATCTTCTTGCACTACTCCAGAAAGTAATGTTTGCTCAAAAATAGGTCGTAATTCAACTGATACTATAGGGGTAAAAGAAAGGGGTTTGTACTTAAATATTTCATCCTTTTCTTTCTAGTTGATATCTATATCTGGAGGTCATGCTCCCAAAGCTAAACATTTAGGCCTAGATGTTGTTTCGATAACTGGAGTACTGACAACTTTTTCCTTAGAATATTGCATCTTGCTCATCAACTTAGCTCCCTTAGGAAATGTTTCCACCTGCTCAGTAGTAGGATGAAAGGTCTTCAGTACTTCAGCCATTGTCAAGGGAGTTCCTGGTTCTTCTAGATGAGCCTCATGATCTGTAGGTGGAGGGAGGGATTCAGAACCAGATTGAGGCTTCTCAATAGTTAATACTATGTTTCTGACATCCTTTTGTTTCTAGGTTCCAATGTTTTTATTATATCTTATTGAAAACTCCTTATCTATCTTCATTCCAAATTTAGACTTAGGCTTTCCAATTTCAATCCTCATCCTCCACCAATCTATTATTTTGGCTACATTCCATGGTCCCTTTTCCTCCTCTTCTTCTTCTGCAATTTCATCTTCAGGTGGAGGATCCTTCTTCTTTGCAGACTTGGCCTTGGGTGGAGGGTCTTTTTTCTTTGTAGACTTAGCCTCAGGTGGAGGATCTTTTTTCTTTGTTGATTCAGCCTCAATTTTTTCAATTGTAGCCTCTGTAATCCGATGACTTGGCTTATGGTCAGGGTCAAAATCAATAATCTGCTCATAAAAATCCAACCATGGGGGTAACTGACCCATATTTGAGACATTCCACTCTAAAAGAGCAGTCTCATCATTATTCCTACCTTCTTCAAAATGAGCCCTGGGCCTCTTTTCAAACTTATAGGCCTTATCTCCATTTAGGGTTTTATTTCTAGTAGTAAAAATGCCATCAGGGTCATAGCTCCATCTTTGGGGAATATAAAATAGACCTAACCTATCGAGGTATTGGTCGATTTGTTGGCTCTGCCCCTTCTTGGTGATGGTGATGTCATCCAAAGTGTGGTGGGTAAGTAAAGACTTCCTCTTCCTTCTAGAGCCATAGTTTGCATCAATGTACTCTACCTGCCTCAGATATTCTAGGGCAAAAAGCCTCTCTATGATGAAATGGGGTAGGAGGAAGGGTTTACCCATGAAACCATACAATCTGATCATAGTGCCCTCAGTCAAAAAATACCAGTCTCCCTCTTCTGCACTCTTTGTTCTCAGAATCTGCTTAGTTAAAGGTGGCAACCTAGGGCACTTACCATACATTATTTTTAAAGTAGGTCCCAGAAATTCCAAATTGAATCTATAATAGGACTCATTGCTCCTCAAATGGCTTATCCAATAATAAACCGGTAAGGGTTCTCCATCATTGGTTTTATCCCTGACCGGAATCCATGACATTCTATCTTTGGTGGTGGCATAGAACATCCACACTAAACTTGAGCAATGCCTAAAACTAGGAGCACCGACGCCCCTTTTCATGCTTACTAGTTGTTCATGTATTCTCTGAGCGAGAAAAGTTGGCCAGTCAAAATAAATCACTCTAGTCCCTTTCTTTCCCGCATCCTTCTCATACATTCTCTCATTAGAAATATAGTATGCTACGGCAATTTTCTAGCCATGTACCATTCTATCAGAATCTAAACCCTCCATGCAAGCCAACATAGAAAATAGTTCGAGGTTTGCAAACTCATCAATATGAATAGGGACTTCAGGCATTTCATCTTCATTCCTTATTCTTCTAAAATTAAAATGCAACCATTGCTCTATAGCCCTTTTCTTTACTTCTGAAGCCATCATTGCATCATAAGCCCTAGCTAATTCTGCTATGTCAAATGGTCTAGGTTTTGAGGGTGGCCCTACTCCAGTTGTGAACAATTCATGGCAGAATTCTTTTGTAATTGTGAATAGGGGAGCGCCCTCGGGGGTTTTAACTATTCTATTTTTAGAATCATAAAATTGAATCATAGCAGAGACTAATTCGGGGTAATGATGTATAGAATCATAGACATAGGTGAACAAGAAATATTTTATAGCTATAGTACCTTGTCGATGCATTGGCTTTCCTCCAAAATATGGGAATTCAAAATCTATCCTTAGGGGGTCCTCGGTACTCTCATCATCATGGTATCTATGACTCATCTGGTCTAACGTACATGAGCCTATAACCTTGCTCCCATATCTGGTACCTCAGTGAGTGATTTTTTAGGGGCCATTTCGATAATAGCAAGACTTCATTCTCCCTATGGTTTGTGGTAAGTTCTTTAGAAATTTGCTCTGCCCTTCACCACTCTAAGGATGCAAATCGATGCCAAATGAGCATCGTGTATGTTTTTCATCACTTTTTATTCTTCTAGAACATGCGTACCTTCCACCATTAATGCAGCTACTATGTGACCTCACTATTGGCACACTTTCCAATTTTTAATCATTCCCTTCGATGGCTCAATGGTGGCACTCTATCTTTTCATTGGTTGAAATTTCAAATTGTGTTGCCACCTCACTGCACCCCTTTGGCTACTCTCGGGTTATGGCATGAGTTCATTAGCATTGATTGTGGGATCATGCTCTGGTCTCCATGTGTCATGGTCAGAATCACTGCTTGGTTCCGCTTCATCTTTGAAATCGGTGGCTTAAGAAGCTTTTGGGTCCATAGACACTTAGTACTTTTTAGGTGCAACTTTCCATCCTAATTCCGCTCTGGTAGCATTGAATTCAAAAGGTTCCCAGATTGAGAACTCCCTTCACTTTCTTTTGACCAATGGCTCACCATTCTAGAAGAATCTTAGCGGATTTACAATGTGGATTTGAGAGCGCACGTCATTCCAGAGAGGTTCTCATAGTGCGGAATGAAACCATGATGTGCACTTAGTTCATTTTTTGTTAACTTTTTTTCTTTTTTCCTTTTCAAGATTTTTTCAAGAGAACTGATTACAAAGTGCAGAAATAAATTAAAGAATTTAAAGTGTAGAAAGGAGGAAAATAATTATACAATGTATATACATATGTTACAGCAAAATCACTCCTTACACATAGTAGAGCTTGAGATGAAAACCATTCACCGGAATTGGTTGTATGTTTCCCTCTGGATCTTTCAGCTGGAATACATTGGACTCCTTAGCATCTACTATTCTGAAAGGACCATCCCAAAAAGAATCAAACTTTTCATGCTTTCTTGGCTTTGCTTTATCAACATTCCACCTGAGAACTGAGTCTCCAACCTGGAATTTCCTGAATCTGGCCTTCTTATCAAACCATGTTTTAATGTCTGATGAATGCTTTTGAAAACTGTTATATGCCTGAGTTCTACTCTCTTCTAATTTCAGCAAATGTGTCAATCTGGTTTTCACAGGATCTTCTTCTGACTCTTCTTCTGAATTGACAAGCTTGAGTGTTGGGATCTCCAAATGGATTGGTAACACTGCCTCCTTGCCATACACTAGTGCATAAGGGGAAGTATTGATGGAATTTTTAATAGTAATCATGTCTGCCCATAGAGCTTGGTCCAATAATAGGTGCCAACTTCTTTTATTACCTTCCAGTGATTTCCTCAAAATCCTTAATAGGTTTTTGTTGGTAGATTCTGCAAGTCCATTACCTTGTGGATAATAATTGGAAGTATTTTTAAGAGTAATGCCATACTTACTGGAAAACTCGATATACTTGGCTCCTATGAAATCTGGGCCATTGTCACTCACCAAAGCTTCTGGAACTCCAAACCTTGAAATCAAATTTTCCATAAAATTGATCACAACATCTTGATCTGATTTCTTGGTAGGAATAGCTTCTACCCATCTGGTAAGATAATATATGGTAGTTAAGATAAAATTATGCTCTACTAAAGAATTAGGGTTGATAACCCCTATGAAATCTAGCCCCCATTGTTGAAAAGGCTCTTCCACTTGAATGGGCTTGAGGGGGATGAAGCATTCCTTGTCCTTCCCACATATCTCTGACATTTGTCACAAGCCCGGGTGACTTTAAAAGCATCAATGAATACAGTGGGCCAATAATAGCCAGCTCTTATGATTTTTAAAGTTGTAACCCTACCTGAACTATGCCCACCAACTGATCCTCCATGGAATTCCTCCATGACCCTTTTTTTTGGTCATCCTTTAAGCATTTTAGAAGAATTCCATCCAAGTTTCTTTTGTATAAGCCCTCTGGTAGTAATACATATTTCAAAGCATGAAGCATATATCTTCTCCTTTGGGAAGCACTTAGATTAAGGGGGCATACTCCACTCTGGAAGTACCTAACCATCTGGTCAATCCAATCAGAGTCTTCAACTTGTATTATTTCAACCTGATCTTCATCTTCTACTGCCTGACAAGTTATTACTTCTATTAATGTTGCAACTTCTGTTAACCCTTGGCACAAAGCTCTACCTCTTACTAGCTTGGTGGGATGTATTTCTACATCATATTCTTGGATTTTAGTAATCCAACCAGCTCTTTTATCTCCTAAATCACCTTGCAGGATAAAACTTCTTACATCTGGATGAACCACATATACCAGGGTCTTGCTTTGTACCAAATACTGCCTAAACTTCTTTAGTGACTTCATCACAACAAATACTTGCCTTTCAATAAAATTGTATTTGAATTGATAATCATGGAGTGTCTAGCTCCAAAAGAACACAAGATGTTCCTCCCCTTGATCATCTTTATGAGTGAGCATTGAGACATAACTTTCTTCAGCTCCATATGCATAAAGAATAAAATATTTGCTAAAATCTGGGTTTATCAGTACTAGGGCTATTGCAATGGATTGCTTAATGATCTCAAAAGCTTATTTTCTGACTTCAGTCCACTTGAATTCGGCATTTTTCTTAAGTAACTCAGATATAGGCCTTACTTTCTATGCAAAATCAGAAATGAATTTCTTGATAAAATTGATTTGGCCTAGGAAATACTGCAATGTCTTCTTATTTGTAGGCAAAGGAAGAGCGAGAATTGATGTGATTCTATCTGGATCTATGGCCATGCCTTCTTTTGAGACCACATGACCTAGTAGCTTTCCTTCATGGACTGCAAAGAATGACTTCTTAGGATTGAGTGAAATACCAAATTCTCTGCATTTTTGAAAAACTTGCTCCAAGTGTGAGAGATGATCCTTTTTATCATGGGAGAATACAGTCATATCATCTAGATAAATCAGAATAGCTTTGTTGATCAGTGCTCCAAAGGCATAGTCCATAGCTCTCTGAAATGTGGCTCCTGCATTGGACAACCCAAAAGGCATTCTCTGGTAGGCAAATGTACCCCATTTTGTGGTGAATGTTGTTTTATATTGATCTTCATATTTCACCCAAATTTGGTTATATCCAGAGTAACCATCCAATAATGAGAATATTTCTGCTCCTGCCACTACTTGCAAGATCTGATCAATCTGAGGGAGAGGGTAGTGATCTTTGAGGGATGCTTGGTTCAGATTTCTGAAGTCCACACACAAGCGTATATCCCCATTCTTTTTCCTCATGGGTACCAAATTGGCTACCCAAGTAGAATGTTTTATTGGGTATATGATCTTAGCCTTTAATAACTTTAAGAGCTCCTCTCTCATAATGGCTTCGATCCTTGGATTGACTGGCCTCTGCTTCTGCCTAAATGGTTTTGCATCAGGCTCTAGCTCAATAGTGTGTTGGATAACCTTTTTATCATACACCTTGAGATCTTCATATGACCAAGCCACAATGTCTTGGTATCTTAAGCATAGAGCTTTGATATCTTCTGCTTCCTCAGGAGAACATCGGATTCCAACATTGAGATTTTTCTCTATACCAACTTCAATTTCTTTATAGATTTTTTCGTTGACCTTCATGGCTTTGGTCTTCTTTCTATCCTCATTATCAAACAAACTTTCAAGGGTGACCAACCCTCTTGGGATATGATTGTTCCTTAGTTGGATAATGTCCTGCTGATCAATTTCCTCTGAATTCTCCTCTTGGATAGTAGAGAGACATGCCTCTCTCACCAGAAAATCAACTATTTGTTCATCACTTTCAAAAACCTGCCAAAAAATCTGCTTGTCTGGTACTGCAGGTCTGAAAATCATTTTAATTCCCTTGGCCTTCTTGATTCCAAAGTCTACAGAAGGGTTGAAGTTAGCTCCCTTTGTTGCTAATGCATCAGCCAGAGTATTCTTTTCTCTAGGAATAAAATTTAAATTTAGGGCATCAAAATATTCCATTAAATCCCATACCCTATTTCTATAAGCTTTTAAGTAATGGTGCTTACTACTGCACCTATTTCTTACTTGATGGACTATTAGCTCAGAATCACCATATATATTCAAAATATTAATGCCCATACTTTCTGCTTGTATCAATCCTAGACATAAGGCCTCATATTCTACAGCATTGTTAGTACATGACCATGTTAGTCTGTAAGCAAAATTTTTTGTACCTTCTAATTGGGATTGAAGGACCACACCAGCTCCTGCACCATTTTAGAATTTAGCACCATCAAAGTGCATGATCCAAGTTTCTTTCTCTCTTAGAGACTGGTTGGATATAGCAGGGATTTTCTTCTCTGATTCTGTTGAGATGTTGTATGTTCCCATACCGGTTCCGAACTGACTGTAGTCTTCTCTGAAAGGCAACTCATCTTCTATGTCCAAATCTTCAATATTTTCCACTATCTCAAATTCTTCCAAAGGATTAAGATTGCACATGTCTTCTTCAATATTTTCAATATGATAAGCTACTAGTTTTTCAAGAGTTATCCTTATCCTTTTTCCTTTGAAAGGGATTATCATGCTAGAATAATCCATATACATACATCCCCCTAGCTTTGCAATAAACTCTCTCGAAAGACATAATCCAAAATAGGGTTCTAAGTCAACCACAACTATTTCTTGCACTATTGTCACCTCAAGGGCTCTGTGCAACCTCATCAGTACATCTTTAATGACTCCAACTATCTTGACAGGTGTTCCATCTAGTTGTAATACTCCAAGACAAGATCGGGTATACTCCATACCCATCTCTTCATAGACTGCTTTAGGCATAACTGTAGTTGATGCTCCTGAGTCAATCATACAATTTTTGACTACCCAACCTTCCATTCTTAGAGATATATAGAAAGGGGGAGGTTTATTATTTAAAACAATAGGTGTCATTTCTTTCTTTTTTGATGGCATACTAAGGATTGTTGTGGCCAATCTACTCTAAGGATTTTTGTTGAGAGAAGCTTTAAGCAGGTCAATATGACTAGGGATGAACAGAGTGTCATACAGGCTAGCTTTTGAGGGGATCCTTTTCATTTCTTCAACAATGTTGTATTCAGATTTAGTCAAGGAGAGTCTTTCCAGTCCTCTTTCTTGCTCACCGTATCTTCTTTTATATTGTTGGGTGGCCTCTAATATTTATCTTTTTGTAATAGAGGGGAACCTCAGTCTTTCTTGATCTTCATCCTTGGATCTCATTCGGTCTCCTTCTATTTCCTTTTTTGGTCTCTTAGGGAGACTATCTATCTTCTCTTTGCCCTTTTCTTGAGGGATAGGGAAGGTGTTACTACTCTGAGGAAGGGGATCAACTTTCTTCTGAGAAGGGACTTGGAATTGTCCCATTTTTTGAGGGTCTACTTGTAAGGCTTTCTTCCCAGATCTTGTCATAACAACAATTGGGCTCTCCTCAGCTGATTCTTTCCCAACCATGATTTGATCAGGGTGCCATAACATATTGACTCTTCCCTTTTGATTCCTTTCAGCTTGATCCATAGCTTGTTGAACATGGTGTTGGTACATCACACAAGACTATGAATCATGGGGGTCATTACATACTAAACACCAAACATTTGCAAGGGTGGTATCTGAAGAACATTCTGGCTCCTCATATATTGCATTCACCCTAACCCTAATACTATTACTTGGACCAGGTCTCTGATATTTGTTTACATATGGGAATATCCTCTATTGTGATATTTCTTGGTCTCTCTTTTCCATTGAATTCATTCTATTACTCAGAGTTTTTAGAGTATTTTGTATATCCAGGATAGCAGAAAACTCCTGAGATGGTTGAGAAGGAAGGGGAGGAAAAGGAGTTGTAGAGGTCATAGGCTTTGGTTGAGGGATTGCATTCATTTATGGAGATGGGGATGATAAAGAAAGTGGGTCTATGAAAGATGGGTTGGATGCTAGACTTTGACTATTAGTGGTTTCTATGTTGTAAGGTAACACAATTTTGGGGGGAAGTCTTCCTACATTGATTAGGATATTTTCAGCATGAACTACTGCATTATAAACTTGGGGGAAGGTTTCTACTCCTGATTGTTGTGTCTGCAACCCAAGATCTGATCCAAGAGCTCAGATATAATACATATAGGCTAAACATGTAGCTGGTCTAGCTGTGGGGGAATTCTCTTCCATGTTCTACTAAATCTCAAATTAAAATCTGAGACAATTTCTTGCTGAGTTTTCTGCATAGATGTAAACTGATTAAGCAGAGAAAAGGGATCAACAGATTCATTGAATTCTTCCACAAAAGGCTCTGCTAAAGCTTGCCAAGAAGTGATGGTATTATCCTCTAGAGTTCTAAACCAATGTAATATCTTTCCTCTGAAGGACAGGGCTAGAATTCTGACAATAATATCTTCTTCCTTTATGTTGTGGATTGCTGCCAGATTCAAGATATCCTGACAGTGCTCATAAGCTATTTTCCTAGATCCATCATAAGTGGGGATAGCTTTAGATACAACTTGGGGAATGGCATTCATTTGGGCTAATCTAAGGGGACCGATTGTGTTCCAGCTAGGATACTTTTGTAATGGTTGATTAGGAGCCACATTTTATGCCATATTTCCTACTATAGGTCTTATTGGGGGAACTATTGGATTTTCTTCCAGAAGCTCTTCCTCTTCGAGGAAATCTTGATCTAAACTTCTAGCAACAACAACCCCTCTATAAGGTAACTCATAGTAAAAGTAGGAATTAGGGTTATTCCTTTTGAAAGACCTAGTATACATGAAAGGGCACTGGTCTACAGGAATAATTCCTTTTCTGGGTTGAATTACCAGGGAGTCACCAGGTGAACTTGCTCTTCTCTCCACTTATAAGGTCAAGACAATTCACCAAATCTTGATTCCTTTGGGTTGAGATAACAATAACTCATTTGATGGGTTTCGTGTTCCTTGTGAACTGGTCCCACCGAGCATGCCAAAAACTATTGGGCACTGAATTGCACCAAGTTTTCACTCGATACTACGATTGTCTATCTTCCTATTTTCTATTCAAGCTTGCACCCGATAGCTATAGCTCAACACTCAACATTGGATGGACCAAAATAGGGTTTTCGATCCAACCTCCAGAGTAGGTTGGTTCCTTGTCAACTTAAGCAGGGTGTTGACACAATTATGCTCACTTAGGGTTTGAAGGTTAGGGTAAGAAAAGGTTAGGGTTAGAGAAATGTGAACAATGATGGATGGATAGGCTAACAACATTGCACCACAATAGAAAGCTCCCAAAAACCAAACCAAAGATACATAACTCAGACCAACATTATCTCAAATTAGATTATTCCTCATTCATTAATGCACAATAGAGAAATATTACAATGAGTAATTTCAATATCCAGATAATGATAATCCAAATAACAAAATTCACCAATACCTAGATTTCATAGAAATGCACTCTCTAACAATACAGAACAAACTCAGAAGTAGATTTCAATTACTTTAACAACTAGTAATCCATTAATTAGGCACAAACTAACCATTTAAGCATTCACAGAAATATAACTAAAGAATTCGAACCTCTGATATCAAGCATGAGAACATAGATTTGAGGTGAAGATCAATGTAATGCTCCTTCCATTAGCTTTCGAGAATATTTATAGTAGCACAGGCAAACACACTAGAGCCGACCCTTAAAAATGAGGGTTCAACCTCTATTTATAGTTTTTGCAGAAATTAAAATTACAAGGAACATTACAAAGATTTCATTTTGATAGCACAACAGAGAGATCTAGCTGGCATTTTCTTACTGGTTCATCCTCTGGGAAATCCACTGAAAATGGTCCGCCATGGCAGCTCGGGGCCTCTGCAACTTGCTGGTCACTCGACAAAACTAGAGTTCAGGCCATTGGAAATCATGCATTACCATCGATTTTTCTTGGAGGCTATCTGCCATCATCGATCTATAACCACCTCTGGTTTGATCTTCTAGAAAACCCTCGATGCTTCATCTTCCTCTTCCAACTGACTATTCCAATCTCGGTGAAGAAATGTTCTTAAATACCTAATATTTGTCAACACAACCTCCACCATTGATCTCCCTCATTGTATGGTTCAGATTCAATCTGATACAAGCTTATTAAAATGGTGGGGAGAACACAATGCCATTCCACTTTAAAATATTGGTGACGTCATCCTTCTATATCAAAAACTATGGAATCGCCAATCCGGACCCCTGAAAGCTGAGCAGGATCGAATCCGCTCTTCGTTCTTTAGAATACTTCATATTCCATAGGGTATCCTTCAATCCACACTAAAATGTTGATGATGTCATCCTTTCCTTATAACTTTTGTGGATTCCATTCAGGCAGAACAAGTGCATTAGCATGTGATCATCAATCCGGGCTCGCCATGGTGTGAAGTAACTCTTTCTCTATTCTAGACAACCTTCAGAATAAAACATTTCACTTTGTCACCGTTTCAGAAAGGAGAAGTCAAAGTCATCCTTAGTCATGAATCCGCATCCGCTTTGGCCATAGCTTTTCGCTTTGTCACCGTTTTGGGCGTAAATACTCTATGGGTTTTCTAGAATCGGGCCTTCTAAAACTTAGTCATTGTCAAGTTGCCAATCCACACTTTTTTATCGCTGACGTCATCTCTTCTCAAAACTTTTGTGGATTTGAGATGCGTCGCCAGTCCGGAGCCGGAGACAAATCTCCCGGAATCACTTCATTCATGAAAATTGACTAAGTGTCGGGCGGGCTCATATCTTCTATTGTGGATCCACTCCAAAATACACTGCAAGGGGTGCGAAATGAAGATTTTTCCACTTAGACAAAATTTGCAAAAAATTTCCTAAGTATGTGGCCATTTTGGGCCTATACATAGGTGAAGTACTCCAGCATCCAATGAGTCTCAAAACACATGTAATTATAAGATTAAAGAAAATAATGTTATAATTGTGTTGAAGTTGGTGTACATGTTACTATGCTAATGCTGAATAGCAAATGCAAGAAAATGATATATTACTTAAAGAGATATTATTTATAGCTTATTGTCATAAATATTTTTTTTTTTGTAGTTGATATATTAATTGTATAAATTGTATATATTACTTGTATATCCAAAGAAGATTACCAAATATAAATAAGCCTCAAAAACATAAATTGGAACCTTATTATTTAAAAGTCATTTTCAAAAATGTTGTATACCCAACCTTGATCATATTCAAATATTAGGTGTCAATATAAATGCTAGTAGGCTGCCTCCTACCGAGATTCTAGTCCTATCAATGTTTAAGAATTATACTCCCAAAATTCTAGATCCTATTTTATATATTAAGAACTTGGCAAAATATGTAAAGATGACTTACACTTTGTATTTGGGTCCCTTTTTGAAAGAGTGGAGGAAGCCAAATCTAGACTTGGCATAAAGTTAATGCAGGAGAGCCAGATGAGGTACCAAGCATTTGTAACTTTTCCATCTATAAAAATTGTAGATCATGCATTGAAAATGGCACATCGGTATGTGTTAAAAGGAAAGCCAATGATAATCCAGTTTGGGAGAAATCCTTCAGTTGGCAAAGTGAATTGAGAAGTGGGAAATATAAGGACAACACAAACACTCCAAGAGCTTTTTGATCTAAAAAAACTTCAACCAATAGATGGTGAATGGAGATATTTTCTTGTAGCACTAGAGTCACATTAGCTAGGATTAGGTATACAATGCAGCTATGTTATTACAATTGTATTTATCAATAGTCAATCTTTTGGAAGGGCAATTTATTTAAGCAAGCAATAATTTTAGAGGCCTTATAAAGGTCAAATATGCTACATAGGCCCTACACAAAAATATTGTTATTTTTAGTGTCACACATTACTTAGTCTTGTGTCATTTACCACAGTAGACCAGGAGACTATAATCCCAAATCTATAATGATATGCGAAAATTTCTTGTATGGAGATAGTAAGTAGGTGATTTCTATTTACACTTAAACTACAAAGAAAAATGTGTATTTTTTTGCCTTACAATTAGTTTATTTATGAGTTTGTTTTGTAAAGAAATAAGATTTCATATTGCAATTTCATGAACAAGATGAAATTAAACTTAAAAATGGTGACTTAGTTGTGCATATTATTGATGTCCTCAAGTTTTGAAAATATGTCTTTGTTATACATGGTTGCTTAATGGTATAATTCTAAGCTGAAAGAATTGTTATCTCTAAAATTTCTTAAGGTCATCTTATCCCATTCAGTAAAATTCTAAAGGCTCTTTACCATGTCATAGCCTTGAACCCCTTAATATTTTGAATGTAAATCTAAACAATTTGATGGTAAAATTTTAATATTCTTAACCTGCTAATATTTTGAAATGAATTCATTGCTCAGTTGGCAATATATGGTTCTTCATTTACTGAATTTATCAAGGATATGCTGACAACTACTCCGAAAGCACAACTAGATATCTTACAAGGAAGAACTCATTGAAACTTGGTTAGTGCTAGATGGTTGTACCTTTGCAAGTAGCTCTTAATGATAATGTCTATGTTGGATTGAAATGGATACAATATTTGATACTGGTACAAAATCAAATATGGATATGATATCTGATATTGGTACATAATCGGATATGGATATGACAAATCTTCTAGATATAATATGGATACAACATTAGAAAAAGCATATATGTTTAATATATGAAAAGCAAAAATATATGACACCAAAATATTTACAAATGTATACACTTTTAACAGGATATTTTCATTAACTAGGTAACCTTCAAAAATTCACCAGGCACCATCATATACATAAGCCCCATCTAGGGTAAAGAATGCTCTGAAAAAATAAATGACAAATCAAATATGTGGAAATAATTTAGTTCTCAAGAGATGAAAATGATTCTATTGGAAAGTAATTTTGCAAGGCATCTTGATCCATGGACTTCCATATGATAGCTAGATGTAAGGTTGTGTAAAATATCTTGTAATTGTTCTAAATCTACATAAATTGTAGACCTAGAACTTTAACTAACAAAATAAATTTTACAGACAATTAAGATATAAGTGTTATAATGGTAGACCTAGAACTTAAACTAACATGTTGTTGCCCCTTCATTGCAACTCATCAAAATTGATAATAAATCATTTAAACATCCTAAAAACATATCACAATGTACAAAATCATGTAAAGTCTTATAATTTGTTTTTCAAGACTCCATAACATGTTATACTTAAAGAAATATTATTTATAGCTTATTGTCATAAATAAGATTTCTTTTTTGTAGTTGATATATTACTTGTATATCCAAAGAGGATTACCAAACATGCATAAGCCTCAAAAAAATAAATTGGTACCTTATTATTAAAAAATCATTTCCAAAAATGGTGTATATCCAACCCTGATCATATTCAAATATCAGGTGTTTATATAGAAGCTAGCAAGCTTCATCCTACTGAGATTTTAGCCCTTTCAATGTTTAAGAATTATACTCCTGGAATTCTAGCTCCTTTTATATATTAAGAACATGGCAAAATATGTAATTATGGATGACTTACACTTTGTATTTGGGTCCCTTTTTGAAAGCGTGGAGGAAGACAAATATGAACTTGGTATAAAGTTGATGCAGGAGGGTCAGATAATGGGCCAAGCATTTGCAACTTTCCCATCTACAGAACTTGTAGACCATGCATTTAAAATGGCACATCAAAATGTGTTAAAATAAAATCCAATGATAATCCAATTTGGGAGAAATCCTTCAACTGGAAAAGTGTATTGAGTAGTGGGAAATTTGAGGACAACACAAGCACTCCAAGAGCTTGCTGATATGAAAAAACAACTTCAACCAATAGATGGTGAATGGAGATATTTTCTCGTAGCTTTGGAGTCATATTGGTTGAGGATTAGGTATACAATGCGATTATATTATTACAATTGTATTTGTCAATCTACTAAAAGTGCAATTGATTTAATGAATAATTTTAGAGGCCTTTTGAAGGTCAAATATGCTACATAGGCCCTATACAAAAATATTGATGTTTTGAGTGTCACACATCATTGTCACAAATATGTATTGTAAATATGTAGAGCATCTGGAGACAATAGTATGACTGATAAATGTCAACTATTATTTCTATGAATTTTCCTCTATGGATACCTATGAATATTTTCTCTTTTTTATTACAAAAATCCTCTTTTATTTAGAAACCTAATAATGGCACTTATCTTGATCTTATTCACTTGTTTTGAGGTTAACCTTTTAGCATGAGATTATAATATAAAAGAACTATGGATTCTTTCTCAAAAACTAAAGTTTACAATGTTTTAAAGGTCCTTGTTAAAGAATAATTTTGATAACATAACCCTTTTAGCAGTAAAATATATTGTTATTGTTTGAATTTGTGTATATAGCACCCTTCTTATTTATCATCAAACAAATAGAACATAGAAAATTGGTGCTTACCATCTAAAAAAATGGAAAAATAGCAAAAGAACTTGCTAATTACTTAGTCTTGTGTCATTGACCACAGTACAACCCATCTCAACCACTCAAGCTCAGTTCAATGGACAATGAATATAATATTAAGGTTCACCATGGGATTGGAACCTTAGCTTATGATGAAACTCCTTGCTCCCCACCACTTGAACCTTAGTTTATGATATGAAACTCCTTGCTTCCCACCGCTTGCCACAAGCCCAATAGGTAAGTAAAATCTCTATCTTGTTTCAGTTAGTTTAGTAGGGTCTACATTTAGTGTTTGAGAAAAGGTGAAAATGTAAGGGTTGTGTCTAGCACATATTACTACTTTTTTGGAAGTTCTCTAGTGAAATCCATGAGTGCTAATAATTCCCCTCTTGTCATTTTGTTGATGAAGGCACCTGAGAGTATGTTAGGATGGTTTGAGTTCAGTGAGGATTTTAGCATGGAAAGAGAAATGTGAGCCTAAACGCCACAAAAAATATCCATCAAAAGATGAGGGGAAGTGTCAATGCAGGGAGAGGAATTTGTTGGTCTGGAATTTGATAGATTTAGTCACACCAAAATGCAATTTGATCATAGAACCATTGATGGGTGTTGGATGAACTTTGAAGTGGATTTGGCTGAGAAACTCCTAAATGAAATGATTAGGATGCTGAGTAAATGCCATTGCTTAGGTGAAGCATGGGAGATGGAGAAATTGAAAGTAGAAAAGATTAATGCCAAAGCCTGGCAAGACTTTGGTGTATCCCACACTAGACATGATGTTCAGAATGCCACTATGGGCATTCGACACTAAATACTTTGGTCTCAACACTTTTTGTGCTGCATAACAAGATGAACTAAGTAAGAGATAAAGGTATCTTTTAGGTCATGGCCAAGCCAACATACCTCTTGGATGTGTGAAACCCCCTTGTGTGAGCAAGGGATAGCTTTTATTTTACCTTGTATTAATAGTTCAATTGTGTACTTCAATGGGTTTCAACCCTTTCACCAAGCTCATGGTAAATTGAGACTTGCCAACATGTCTAAGCCCAAGGTAGAGTTACCTGGATTATGGTAAGAACTTCAGAGAATGAAGAAATTGGAGGCCAACAATCATCATCAACAGATTAAAATTGCTTAGCTTATCTTGGAAATAGCTTAGAAGTATTGGATACCAATTCCTGTTGGGTTGTTCATCACAAAGAATGAGGATTCTATGATAGAGGCCTCTCTAGATGATCGATTAGATATGGTTTCTCTTGCATGATACAATTATTTCCTCTGCAAATGATAAAACATAGTAAGGTCCTATTTTATTATCACTTATGTCTCACTCTTTATTTTCTCTATCAATATGTTAGAAGTTTCTTCAAGTCTTTCTCATATCACAAGTCCTAGGAGGGTTGGATGCAGTGACAAGAGTAGTGGTTCTGAAAATAGTATGTGGATCCTGCATGTAAAATGTTAGTGTGTTTACTATATATTACAATATGTATAATCTAATGGAAGGTTATCCCCATATGCTAAGGATGTATAATTGTAGGCTTTTGATCAAGGGTATTGTAAATCTGCAAATAATAGTATAATGAGCAAGATATATACCTTCATAGTAGTATGCCATCATGGCAAATTTTGGAAAAAATATGAATGTAATATCCTTTGAATTTATTAGGGGTACACCCCAGTGGATAGCTCCATGTTTTATCAATCCCAAAAAAAACATCGAGTGACGAACTTTCAAAGAGACCATATGTCCCTAATGAAAGATTATTGGTATCAATGCCTTGCATCAAAGCAAGACCAGGAGACTATAATCCCAAATCTATAATGATATGTAAGGATTTCTTGTATGGAGACAATAAGTAGGTGATTTCTATTTACACTTAAACCACAAAGAAGAATGTGTGTGTTTTTGCCCTACAATAATTAGTTTATTTCTGAGTTTATTTTGTAAAGAAACAAGATTTCATATTGCAATATCATGAACAAGATGAAATCAAACTTAAAAATGGTGACTTAATTTTAATATAAATATCCTCATGTATAAACACAACATTAGGGTTTAAATTTTTAAATTTGGTTTAAGCTAGGATTTAAATTTTATAAATCTCATGTGTAAACACAACATTACAAACTAAAAAATTCCAAACCCTAATCGTAAAAATACCTGATATAATGCAAAAATCATTGAACCTAACTAACCTCATCTTCATCTTCATGCCCCATTCTGTACGACCCTCATCTCTCATCATTTTGGGTGAACTAGTAAATATTTTAGAGAAATTTTAGGGAAAACCCCAACCAAAAAATGAACAGCATGAGTCGAATCCTGGGAGCCCTAGAAGTTATAGAGAAATTTTAGGACAAACCCCAGCCAAAAAATGAACATGAATCAAATCTTGGGAGCCCTAGGTTGTGCGCGCGATGTAGAGGTTGTGTAGACACCTAAAACATGTTATGTTTAGGAGACTACTCATATGGGCATCCTTGCAGACCATATGAATGACCTTGGACCCTCCCAAGGCTAAGTAGTGGTTCTAGCCACTCATTTTAGGCATCCTAGGCCTATTCAACCTTAGTCGTTGGTGACATCTGTAGCTAAGATCTCAGTTGCGGGTGACAAATGTAGCTGGGATCCTAGTCACGCTGAGCAGTTGTGATTAGCCCTGTAACTATCAACACTTACTTAGCCGAACCAAATTAATTGTTACAACATCATTTGCAACCAATTTAGGCAATTTTGAGCAAGAATCTTCTGGGTATTTCTTCCCAACTAACCTAGCCTAGAATTTCTTTATATTGGCTTCCTTGAGAAGCCAATATTGGGATGGGGGAGTCTACTTATAGACACCTCAAAGAGGCCAATGAAAAATACCCGATTGCATTGTAGCGAAGCCATGCCGAACTAGAGAGTAAATTGCAACTTGTGAAGAGTAAAGAGATGCTACCAAATTCCAATTTGACACTAAGCTTTGCAAAAATGGAGCTTCCCATGGATTGATAAGCAAACCTTATCATTACACACCTATCCTACATGAATTCAAGAAATTTCAGCCACTAATATATGTCTGGACACCAAGGCAACCCTTGATCATAAATTCCTTGGAGGATTTAAGCATTTCCAACCCTAGTTTTAAGAGAAATAAGAGTTTTCCCGTGGCCATAGCTATCAGCCATGGCTAACAGAGCCGACTACTCTAAGCACTTGTAGCTAGGGTTTGATGCTCTCTTTCCTCCATTTTAGCCATAGATTTACTTTTTATTATGCAATTATGTTAATCTAGCATAGATTAGTCTTGTAGCAGACATTTCCATGATTAATTAGCAATATTATAGGTAGATTTACCTTAATTAGTCTCATATATGCTTTCTTTCACAAGTTTCCATAGATTAGCTTCTTTCATGCTTTATCCTTCAAAGTTCATGTAATATTAGCTAGATTTACATGTTTCAAGTCATGCTTTGCACTGATTTAACAATTTCATAAGCATATTTATACATCTTTGCACATTTGATGTTTCTTTCAAGTATTTACTTCATCTTTGGTAATTCTTGGATAATAGCCTCATCATGAGAGGTTTCATATGCATTTGATGTGTTTTGTTATTTCTTGTACGCAGGTGACAAATCCTTCAAGGCTTTAGAGCACTCTTTAACATCAATTCCTCTTGAAAATGGAGAAGGAGACATCCTAGTAAGCCCTCAAGAAAATTTTGTGGAGATCTAAGGAGAAATTAGAATATATCACCCCATTTAGGGGTTTTAACATCATTGTAAACGTGTATCATTTGGTATCCCTAAGAGGGGTGTATATGTAACCTATATTTCAAGTGATTAATACAAAGGAGGCTCACTTTCTTTTACATTTGGTTTCATATATATTGTTTCCTTCAAATTTGCTTTTCATGTTGCAATAGTGGTAGATATATGCTCTTTAGACCATTCTACAGTGGCAATCACGATGGAAACCCCACAAATTTTGTTGTTATTTTTTGATTTTATTTGTTTTTTATGTTTAGGTCTTGGTCACATTTGACAGTCGCAGTGCATAGTCTCACCCAGGGTTAACAACAGTGGCTAGCATTTCAATCACGGTTAACAACAACTAACAGTCAATAGAGAAAATACAGTAATCAACCTGTCTCTTCATCAGATGAGGGATTCTAGGTAAATATCCTCTTATGTATTCTTATTCTTTCTATGTTTTCCTCTTCAGTAGGCTTTAATTAGCTCACCTAGCCAAAATGTAGAGGGAAATACATGAAATTTTCTTATATGTTGCTAGCCACGACTGACAACAACAACTATCTCTGTTAGCTACGGTTGTCAACAATGACTAGAATTTTAGCTGCAATTATGTCCAGTGGCTAAGTCTGTTGCTTGTTGTATAGAATAGCGACTAGAATTTAAACTGTGTGGTAGGGTTTTGCATGCTTGGGACCTATCCAAAGGCCATTTTCATGTAATTTTGCATTGCATTCTCTTAATTGAAAAAGCATTTAGCATTGCATTTTCTAAAATCAAAACATTCTTTCCTAGGCATGTAGGAAACAATCATGAGTGCTTTGTGATGCATGTTTATTTTATGCAAAATTAAAAAGAACCACCACACATCACGTTTCACTTAAATATCAGTAGCATTGGGCTCTCACATCCAACTCGTTGATTGAGACCAACAGTGGATGTCATTACCACTTGGTTGGCTCGATTGAAATTGTACTATCAGGACCCGATCATGGCCAAGGTTGATTCAAGAACTGTCCTATCGATGAAAAATAGCACACACTCATCTTTAAAGGGGTGTATCACTGTGCACGGTGTTCTGGGTGAGAATCGATAGTACTTGTGCTCCTTAACCAAGTATGGGCTTTATCTCCATACTTTGAGGGATTTATGTGATCGAAATTTCATTGTCGATTGTTGAGCTGTGAGTATACAAGTGAAAAACCTTAAACTGTCTAAGTGTATCATCAACAAAAATACAAACACAATGATATTTAGATTATGTACTCAAAAAACCAAAACACACTAAATAGTTTTAGGACTCGTAAAGAATATTTAAAAGAAATAAACATCCTTATATACTTTGTATTTTCTAAAATTTACATAAGAGATAAATCCACATCATGGTCAACACACGGAGAGGTCAAAATTGACACACAATCGACATGGAGGCTAAAGCTCCAAAATACACATAAAATAACGTATTGGAACCTCTCCCACAGGCTGCTCCCAAAGGACATTCAACTAGTATCAGAGGTGACAACTCAACACATAGGGGTTCTATTCAGAATACCCTAGTTAGAGGACATAACACACACTCCTCGCATGATAGAGCTAAGGGTGGCTCAAGGCTCCCATCGTCACATAATAGACATAGAGAAGATCAGCCTAATCAGAGATAAGAAGATAGGGCTGCATCAGAATGTAGACCCCTAAGAACTCTAAATCCTAATGAATTTGGAAGGTTCACAATAGATCTTGCTACAATTGGAGTCAATGATACACCTCCAAATGAACCTTAGAGAACTAGTTAGCTCAATGGACTAGACCAAGTTCTAGAGAGACTAGGCTATAAGACATCTTCTATGCATTCTCGTTCTGTGAGCTTGTGCAGTGAGGATATACAGAGGTATACCAGCCAGAAGAGTGCTCAAAGCATTCCTGTAGTGCACGTGTTCCATATATGCATGTGGGTATGGAGCATGAATTGCAACACAACACAAATACCATCTACATGGATAAAGGAAAGAGTGTGGTAGCTAAGCCTGTTGGGGCTCCTATTAATAAGGCCCCTCGTACAGAGCTAAAAATTCAAAGGTCTCACACTATCGATATTGTAGATCACTCACGTATTTTGGCTTCAGAATAAAGACAATGCATATTCCAAGACCAATTAGAAGGTATGCGTGCAGAGCACGATCACCTCGAGCATGAGGATTCTCAATATCAAAGGTTGCTTAGGTAACGTTTGTATGAGCAACGCATACGAGAACAATACATCCTTGATCAAAAGGAGTGTGAAGAGAGATAGGATAGACTAAATTGAGCTAACCTACCCCCTCGAAGTGAATATAGGGAGCGCAACCAAAGACATGTTGCATCATAGCCAGAATTGTGCCCTAAACAAGTTGAAAATCATACTCGTCGTATTAACCAGAACACGCAACAACACCAAGTGCTAGAACAACATGGGTATACCTAGTATGAAGAATCAAAAGAAAATTATTAATATTAATAGTATCCTAAGATCTTCTTAGTAGATGTAGATGATGAGCCTAATCCTCCACCTTAGCCTAAAAAGAATCTACCTCCGATAGCTCCATAGAGACCCCTTAGGAAAGAGGAAATTTTATCTTCGCAAGAATACAAAGCCTTGGTTGAAAAGGTAAGAGTTATTGATAAATAAGGAATGACTTATCAAAAGCCTACCTTGAATAAAATTCACAATGAGCCTCTATGTCCTTCAGTGCCTAGCCTAGCGTATCCTGATCACTTTGAGATACCTAAGATGGATAAATTCCAGGGTGATGAATATGCACAAGTGCATGTGATGAGATTCATGAACATGTTCTTACATATCCAAAGCAATGATACCTTGTTACTGAGAACTTTTGTAATGACCCTTTCAGGCCCAACCTTGGAATGGTTTTATCAATTGAAAAGGCATAGCATTACCAACTTCGAACAACTGGAAAATGCATTCTTGAATGATTTTATTTTGGCATAAAGAAAAAAAACTAATTTGTCTGACTTGGATACTTTAAAGCAATATGATGATGAGCTAGTCATGGAATTTGGTAATATATGGAGGAAGCTAATGGCTAAGATGCCATTATCCATACCTACTACTAAATTGATGTGAATGTTTACCAAGAGCTACACAAAAAACACCTTGTTGTTATTGCAACTACATCAATACCAGACATTCGAGGAGGCTTTGCTGCAAGCCAAGGTCATAGAGGATATCAAGTTACAAGAAGGTAACTTGAAACTCGGATGAAGGAGTGGAACACCAAGAACACAAAGAACTAGAATCACCAGGCCAAGCCTGCGCATATGAATCAGGTTGTGTTAAATATTTAGAAAGGGATAAGGGCCAACAATCATAAAACTATCAAGCTCAACCTCCCCTTCCATAGTATAATCAATGCAACAACAAAAAGCAGGGCAAGAACAAATAACAACACCCTCATCACCAATTTATGCCACTATCTGAGACTATGACATCGATATTCAATCAATTGTGTAAGGCCAAGGCCATAACATTACCCAAAGTTTAATTACTCGATCCTAATCATCCTAAATCGAAAGGATATAGGGAAGATCAATACTACCCATACCACAAATAAAAGGGGTATGATATCGAGGTGTGCTACAACTTCAAGCATTTGGTACAAAACATGATCGATAAGAACAAGTTGATCATCAACAATCCTCTGGCTTCGGATAACCATAATATGGGAATACTCAAAAATCCCTTACCAAATCATGAGCCATAGAGGAATAACACTGATTAAGTCAATAAAGTGTGGATCAAATTGCCCATGCAAGGATTTATTGATATGGTGAATGTTGTCACAAAAAATAGGAGGTACAATCAGCTAGATCCTCCTCCTACACCAGTTTGAATTCAAGCTGCACCCCCGCAAAGGCTAGTGTAAAATCCCCTTACAAACCCACCAACTAGAGCGATGGTGACAATAAGGAATATACTTATTCATAGTCTACACATGGCCTTGGTAAAGCCATCAATTTATGAGATAATACAACAGTCTCCTAGGTACAGGGAGATGCTCATGGAGATCTTAAGGTCCATATAAGGACAATCTCAAGATCTAGAAGCTTTCACCAATTTTGTGGGACATGTGCAACAATGCCAAGATCTTGTGATACAATTCTATGATCATGAAATCAGGATAGTATCAACTGCTATAGCAAACCCATAGCTTCATATCATTGTATGTGTAAACCACACACCCTTCAAGCGGGTGTTGATCGATACAGGATCTTCAATCAACATAATTACCATGAAGGCCTTGGGACATCTAAAATTACCTAAATTGCATATCATGCCCTAAAATTTTACATTGTGAGCGTTCAACGATGTGTTGTGCTCGACAATGGGCACTATAATCTTGCCTATCCAAGTTGGATTGAAGACCATCCCTATGATGTGTCACATGCTTGAAGGTGTGATGCAATATAATATTCTCTTAGGCAGGCCGTATATAAAAGAAATATAATGTGTCCCTTTGATCTTGCATCAATGTTTCAAATATGTTTATGAGGGACAAGTGCATGTGGTTCTATCAGATGATGAGTTATTTAAGTATGTCAATCAAGTGGATTTGCTAGGAGATTTCATCCTCCCATCTACGCAACTGGATATTAGACCTACATCATCTATAAAGCATTCAATAGGCAAATCGAAGGAAGTGTGCGTCAGTCCTTCAACATCGGTGCCACGACCAACTTCACATACAACAACTACTTCTATAAAGCCTATGTCATCAACAATGATTAGGAACTATCAGAAGATAAATGTAGTAGTGGATGGAAAAGAGTCTAAATAAATCTTCAATATTACAACTATCGAGGTCCCGAATCCTATGGAGGAGGGAAACTCACAAAATATTATCAAGGTACCTCTGCCTGCCTCTCTTGTGTCTTCAAAAACATCATCTACATCGTAGGTGACAATCCATTTAGTCAATCCTGGGTTAGTATAATACTTGGTGCATAATGTGACCTTTATGTCAATCATAGAATTTGCATAGGATATGGGTAGGCCTCAAGCCCATCGCTGTCCTATTGGGATGGTGGTACCATTGGGGGTGCCACCTAATCAGACTAACTTTATCTATGGAGTTTTATATCAACTTGTATATCGGTCACCCATAGAAGAAGATGATGATGAACCGTTTATAGCAAACATTCATTATCTATCTAACCTAGAGTTTGTCCTTTGTTATTTTGATCTTCACCATTGGTATGGTTATGGTCTGGGTCTATTTGAACAAGGGTGATGAACACTGTATGAACCACACTATTAGTTTTCAACTGATAGGTTTGTATTGGGTTATAAGAGGTTAGGATGAGCTTCTAGCTATATCTCTAGATCGCCTGAACCTAAGCATGGGGGTGGATGCTTATTGGAACCCCTACCACCCTAACCCTTCATATTATCGAAGGGATAATTGGTTGGTGACCATGATTACCATAGAACCACCCTTGGTCTATCATGATAACATTTCACTAGAGGCTAATTCAGATGAAATTCCAAGAACTGATGGGGTGGTATCCAATCTCTTAGAGGCTTCATCGTCATAATACAAAAAACAAGTACTTTGACAACACATGGCTTAGAATAAGAGGTACACTCATTCTTCTCATAAAACCCAATATCTTAGATTATATACAACTTCTTAGTGTCAAGATCCATGATACAATATCCCTTCAACTCATTGTTGTATCCATTGAAGATATATCACTTGGATTTCTCCTCTAGATTCATTTGTTTCTACTTTGAAATATGCATGAATACAATGTATCAAACACGTGAATATGTGATATGGTATTTTTATTACCCATCCATGCATATTTAGGTATAACACCATTCAATGGAAGCATGGTTGCAAAGTTCAACAAGTAGACTACAATAGAAACTTCTACCCAAAATTCTATCTCTAAATTATCATTACTTAGCATACATCACACCATCTCCTAAATAGTATTATTTTACCTCTTTGTAACTCTATTTTTTTGTGGTGTGTAGGCAATAATCACCTATTTTTTAATGCCAAATTAATTTAGGAAATAAAAAATTGATTACTGGTGTACTTCTCCCATCAACCTGAGTAAATGATACTAATGGGACAACCAACAATCTTCTCCATATGAGATTTAAACTCTTGGAAATAGTGGATGACTTTATCCTTTATCTTCAGGAAATACATCCACACTCATTGTGTAAGGTCATAAATGAACAATTGAAAATATCTATACCAATTGGGACTTGGATCCATGTGTTTGCACACATCAATATTCACCAAATCTATTGGACCAACCACTCTATGACTACTTGAGTCAAATGGGACTTGATGTTATTTTTTTTTCCAACTAACTTATAAAATATTATGAGTATTTATAAAATATGGAATTCAATGCACCATTTCATGATATAGGACTGACTTTAAATGGTCGAAGTTGAGATATACAAGTTGCCTATGCCATCATGAGGTAGCTTCATCCACTTTGGCTACTACGATTTGATTGTCTCACATTACTGTCATAAGTTGAAACATCTTCCCTATGCTAGTATCATAATAAATTGTTATCAAACCCTTGTATATTTCTTAAATTAGATAGATTTTCTTTGCACTTATTTTCAAAAATTAAATTTGTAAATTTCTGATCGAGCAACTAATTCACAAAAAGTAAATTCTTCATGAGGCTAGGCATGGAAATAACTTGAGTCAGGTGATAAGTATGCACTTCATGATGCAAAAAAAATCATTGGTACCATCACTTATGTATATCAAATTGTGGCTAATATTATCTTTCCCATGGTAAGATGGATGGTCAAGGATCATGAATCGTTCCTTTTGACTTGTCATGTGTCTAATAGCTTTTAAATCAATGTACCAAATTGGGCTATCTTTTGAAATAGCATCAAGATATTAAATGAAATAAAAATAATATTATCTTGTGTCAAAATTAGCATCCTCAACTACGTTTTCATGTTTTCAATGTGGTGCATTCCTCTTTTTCCAATGAGAACTCTTCTACTTGCCTTCTAATGAATTCTTCAATTGGTTCTTGGAATAACCTTGTAAGAATAAGTTTTACTTGCACTCTTAAAGTAGGTGCTCTAGTTTTCCATGAATGAAATATTTGATATTGTAACATAAATAGTTATCATGCCCTTTGAATTTCTTATTGATTTTTCATAATAGTCTTCCACCTTTCTTTGACTACATTGACTTTTTTTCTTTTTGATGTATGAGCAAAACATGCTCATATTTAATATTCATATCTTGAATTGCTTCCTCCTATTAAAGCAAATTTATAAGAATATCAAAAGTGGGATTGGCTACTCACGTTCAATTCTTTTACCAAAACATTAAACATAGGTGGCATTGCTCATAAAATTATTGGAACAAGCACATCATCATTGAGGATTATTTCTAACACTTGTAGCAAGGCTTGCAATTTAGCAATCCACTATAAATCCCTCTAGTTTCTCATCACTCTTCATCTTCAAGCAATGCAATTCACTTTGTAGGTGTAGATTTTGGTTCCAATTCTTGAATTTAAAAAAAAAATGTACTAATTTTTATAGTTATTGCATCATGAATGTACGGTTGGACCTCATCGGTCGTGCCAAAAATTTATCAAACTTCTTTTTTCATCAAGGTCAATAATATGTTTGCATAATAATAGAAACCATTTCCTATAATTCTTCAAATTCTAAGTGAATATTTTATCTTCCAAGAGGAAGATTTGTCACATTTTACCAACTGAGAATCGAGCAACAACATATTTGGGGTATTGATATCCATAGCAAATCTTCACAAAATTGTAAAATATCACCTTCCTATAAATCTTCAAAGTCTAGGTGAATATTTAACTTTATCCTCCAAGAGGAAGAGTTTTCACCTCTTACCAACCAAGAATTGGGCAACAACATCTTTGGGGCATTAATATCCATGGAAAATCTTCACAAAATTGTAAAACATCACTTCTCTCATAAATATTGGAGCACTCATGAGAAAAAAATAGGATCTTGGAGAGGGTATATTCTCTTATTATTCCAATCAATGTTCAAATGTAGGGATTACTCTCAAAATATTCCAAGCAAATCCTGGGGTATTAAGAGAAAACAATAAGATCTTGGAGAGGGTATATTCTCTTAATAGTCCAAGAAATGTTCAAATATAGGGAATATTATCAAAATATTTCAATTAATGTTTAAATCTATTGAAAAAGTTGAGGCGGGTCTCCTCCCCATATGTAATCAATAAATAGAGTGGATTAAAACAATTTTAATTATTTCAATAATTCTCCCACTAGATTATGTGGAATAATGAAGTTTTGATTTTAAACAACTAAAATAAAATAATTTTAAGGATTTCAATAACCCTCCTAGTAGTGAATATGGGATAATGAAATTTTAATTTTAAACAATAGAACATATGTTGCTCCCTATAAAATCAGCAATCAATGGTAATATTTAAAATATTATGTGCAGGAGTGAGCTCTCCTCATCACTCTTCATCGCCTCCATTGATATCAAAGAATTTTACACAACATAATATTGTTCTCACTAGAATGTGGATTAAAACATTTAGTTTTTCTCCAACGCAAATACGTCATAGTAGATAACAAATGCACATGAAATTTGATCACCTTTAGTTAAAAACATGATCTCTATCAATGATATTCAATATAATGGATTGGATGGTAGTGAACATTTTAGGTTTGGTTTATTTTTGAACTCTCCTTACAATAAGAAATAGTGCTCATTTAGAACCTCCATAATATGCAACACCTTTGGATGACACCCTCCATAATACATAGCATTTTGGTGCTTTCTTTTAAATATAATATCACAGTAAAATAAATGGTTCAACACCTCCTTTATTAAGTTGGATGGTGCTCCAACCTTAATACCATGTCTCCACCACAACTTTTGAATAAAGTTATTATCTTTAGACACTAGACAATGCCACACTTGTTTTAAATCTCACATAGTCACTTTAAGATGGCCCAACAAGCACGTTCAAGAAGTCTTTCACCTTACTGCATTAGATGACCTCCATGCAAGGCTTCAATTGGCCTATAAGGCACATCAAGTGGTTTATGTCAAATAAAATATGTGCTTTCACTCTGGCAATGTTAATGTATTATAATGTAGCTTTCTTTAATAGGATGATTTTGTTAGAAATCCACTTAAATAATAAAATGGGTAATTAAGTAGTCCTTCCAATCCTTTAGACAACAAAATATTTCACATATGCATGATAACTATGTTTGTGAAGATTCATCCCATGTTAGGACTTTAGATAATCCATGCAATTCAAGAAAATTTCTTAACGATAACTTCTTGGGATGGCTTGGTCAATGGACGGCCTAGTCAACACAACAATCTAGTCAAACCAATCAACATGAATATCTCCAAAGAACCCTATATTTAGAAAAACCAATTATGTGATGACACTATCTTGAGATGTCCCTTACATAGATGGCCCAAAATAAATCATGTTTATATGGCTTGTTCAAGATAATAGAAGGTTCTATTCAAATGAACTTCAATAATTATATGACCACGAATCTTTCAACATGAACAAAATGCATAAGATAACCCAATGATATGTCAAACAACTTAGCAACCTCTTGGATTACTTTGAGATTAAAGATGATTGATTGTAAAGTTGAAAACAAAAATATGAACAAATAAGAAAAACACTTCCCTAATTGATTGTGCAAGGTTTTCTCTTTGTACAAATTCAAAAACACTTGCATCGATAACTTCTAGATTTTCCAATGCAACATGCATGCACAAAATTTAAGATATGTTTCCCACTTTACAACAATTGGATCACCTTTGCAATTTCTAAGCTTTGATAGCAAATATTAGAAATCTAGATCGGTTGCAATCAAACTTTGCATTAATGTGATACAAGAATAAGTACATGCATAAGAAATAACATAAGATATCAAGAGTTACAACCAACTTCTCAACTTCTCATAACTCATAATTATTACATAATATGTCATCATGACATAATATTCATAAAACAACTTAGGCTCTACCAACTACCGCTTCTCAGGAATAGAGATTGAAACCTAAAAAAATATAATAATGGATGGCAAACAAACCTATAAATATAATTCATAAAGAGAAGTTGAGAACTGCCTAAAATATCCCTCCTTGATAAGTGAATATCAAGCTATTACAATATAATACAAGAAGTTTACCTCACATAGTAAAAGTGGTACAACTAAATTTATAGTCAATATTGTAGAAGAATTTAGAAAAATACCAAATAAGGTTATCATGTTGGAAGCATTGGCCTTACCTGGCTAGAGGGATCTACTTTAGGAAGCTCTTAAAGAATAGGAAAGGTGTTATGCCAAAGCTAAAGCAATCAAACAATTGTAAGTACAACCTAGTCCAAACGAGAAACAAAATTTGATAGCTCAAGATCCCTCCAATATGCAAGTAATTGTGACAAACATATTAAATACCCCTAAACTTTAAACAATGAAATCATAATTATTTTGTGTCATTTTGAAGATCAAGAATTATTTGTTGTTAAAATATATTGTAGACTTAGGGGTCATTGTGACTATGTTGCCCAAAGCAATATGCAAGGAAATAATATTTCTTACACAAAGAGTACAAGGAACCCCGTTTAGATGAATGGGACCAAGGTAAATATCATGGAAGTACTAAAATATTTAATAATAACTATGGATAAACATTTAGAGTTGGTCATTTTCTAAGAGGTGATTAAGATTGGTATTCCCCCTAATTTTGGAATGCTATTTTTAAAGTAATAGACAAACAAAGTTATTGGATGATGGGCATGGACTATACACATATGAAAGTTCCTTGAGATGGAAGGATTATTAGAATTAAAAAATGAATCCCCATGCAACTATGTATTTTAAAACCTGGACAATGATAGAGTAGACAATTGAAATAATATTTCAGAATTCATTGAAAAAGAACCAAATGAAGGCTAATATCATAATTATATATGATCATTGGGGTATTGCAAGAAGGATCAGGTGGAATCTATAAGGAGAATAAGATTTGTAATTATCGAATATCTAAAGAACTTATCATAATTCTAGCTTTGAGTACTAGGTAGGCCCAAGGTTTAGAGGATACTTGGATATTCCACTTTTATAGGGCATGAACAAGAAGTAGAGCAATGCATAGTCATTCAATTGTCTGACTCACAAGGTACATAGGTACATCATGCATATAGATTTTTATTGAGTTGTACAAACAACATTGTTTAATATGATGGATTATGCATTGAGTTAAGGAAAGCTAAAAAGATGGGGATCAAGGATTCAAAAACCTTTGATGATTCTAAATTGATAATAAATCAAGTTCATTCAACATGTGCTACCAAGAACAAAACATCTAAAAGTCTATAAGCATGGATTGTGGGATTTATCAAAAAATTTTAGTACCCATGATCTTAAGATAATACCTAGAGAAATGAATATGAAGGTAGTTGAATTAGCCTCCTTAGCTACTAGGTTTCATCTAACTATAGACATGTGGGACAAACCAAAAAACTAGAAGTGGATTTTATGCCTCACCCCTAATAATATTGATCATTAGTAAGTCTTTAACAATGATGAAAATATCATCGAATTCCTGGTCAAAGAAGCCCAACACGTAGAAAAAAGAGTGAACATGGGGATAGTACCAAAGATGAAATAATTCAATTGAAAATAAATTAGTTTTCTATACTCTAATGAAATTAGAAACTTTTTTTAACCCTAATGATGGTGCTAATAAGGAAAGCATCAAAGTAAAAACATCATCCTATCACCCCATTAAGATTGAAAAGGGAAAGAATCTACTCATGGTAAAGGAGTGTACTAAGGAAAAAATCATTTATTCAAGAAATTATGTGAAAGATATAGAGATGGCATTGCCTAAATGTATAAGGACTTAACAGTCTATGACAACATCATTAAACATATTATTGAGTTTGAACCTAGATCTAAACCATTCAATTAGAAATAGAAGTATGTCAATTAATAAATCAAAGTGATGATCAAGAAGGAGCTACAAGAACAAATTATTTTTAAAATCAATCATTCTACATGGGTAGCGAATTTCGTCCCTGTGTGCAAAAATAATGGCGACATCTAATTTTGTGTTGATTTTAGGAACTTGAATAGGTCATCTCTAAAAGTCCATTATCCACTTCTATCAATTGATAAAATGTTGTAGAAGTGACAAGGTCTTATATGTTGTTGTTACTCATTGGTTTCTTAAAGTACAATCAGATTCAAATATGATGATCAACATATAATGGTGTTCATCATAAGATGGGGAACCTTTGCTTATCAAATAATACTTTTAATTTGTCTAATGCAAGGTCCCCTTTCTAAAGAAAAATGTATATTGCCTTTGTTGATTTAATTGAGGTGATTATACTCATATATCTTTTTGACCTAATAATATTTTCAAAAGAAAAAAGAAAACACATTGAACATCTAGAGTTAGTTTTTTAGAGATACAAGGAATATGAGGTCTCATTAAATCCTAATAAATCAATATTTCTTGTGCAAGAATGGAAATGTTTAGAACATGTTGCATATAAATACGAGCTTACAATAGACTTTGATTCCATCAAGGTAATTCAAGAACTATCATTATCTTCATCAATCAATAGTATCAGATATTTTCTAGGATAAATTTATATCATGGCTAAATTCATAACCAATTTTGTGTATTTGGTTAGACCCATCACCAAAAATTTGAAGAAGGGTTTCAAATTAACTTGGAACAAATAAGGGAAACAATCCTTCCAAGGCATTAAATATGCAACCACAAAAGCATTAGTGCTGATCAACCTAGATTTTTCCAAAGATTTTAAGTTATATATTTTTAGTATAGATGAAAGTGGTGTACCTATGCAAACTCAGAAATATGATAAGCAATATGAACACTTGATTTCTTTCATGAGCTAAAAAATTTCATAATTATGAAGAATTGTATACATTCATAGAAAAACAAGTACTTCCTATGATGAAATCCCTAATAAGTTTAGGTATTATATGTCTCAAAGTAGAACTATCACCTTTACAATTAATTCTAATGCGAGTTCCATAATACTTCATGGGGAACTTGGATAAAAGAGATAAAATTGAATAAACAAAATTCAAGAGTTCAATTGGTAAGGGAACAAGCCCTTTGTGAAAACCTTGACATACCTCCTTCAAAGGAACAAGTAGTACTCATGTAAGAGGATAATACAAAGAAGCAAACAATATGGATGGGTAATATAAGGAGATATATGCCAATAGGATAGGTATTAGGAGACTTAACACCTGAATAAAAACCTAGGTTTTAAAAAAAGACCACTCATTAGACCTATTTGAATAACATCCTTTTTTGCAAAGGATATAATGGAGCATTGTTAAGCTATGTGGAAGAAAGGATAAAAAAAAAATTTCTAAACAAATACCATGATGAAGAAAGTCATTATTTTGCATAAACATGACCCATTAAATCCTAAGAGAAGGTTATCATTGCCCCACCATATTCTTTGATGTTTTCAATGGGTGAAAATTTGCAAGGCCTATTGCATGCTCATATGAAAAAGGAGAAAAGTCCACATGCCTCTAAAACCTCTCATTGTCATGAAACCTTTCCAATAAGAGGGATTGCATTTCAATGGGAAAATCATCCTCTTCTTAAGTGCAAGGCATAGGTGGATTTTGATTATAACATATTACTTAATGTCTTAGCAATATTTTAAAAATGAAGAATCAAACATAATGAACACCTGGAGTTACTTTTCTAAAGATGCAGGGAATATGGGATCTCATTAAAACCTAAGAAATTAATATTCCATGTGTAAGAAGGGAAACATCTAGGATATTTTGCATCTAAATATTGTTGGACTTGTGTTGAATATTTTCCATGTTATTCAAGTGGTACTAAATTTGAAAGGACTTTACACTCTATTCCTATCCTTATTGAGGTTTGGGGTCAGATCGGGCTTTAAGTAGGGCTATGTGGATGACAACCCTTGTTTGGGGGTCCGGGGGAGTTAGCCCTTGAGGAAATTGTTTTGGGGTTTTAAACTATTTTTAGACCCATATGGGTATTTTTGTGTTAATATATTGTTAGCCCATGGTTTTACACCCAAGGTATTGTAAAACCCTTTCTTGTGTTGTTGGTATATAAAATAACACTTACATGAGGGTTTGGAAATGAATTTGCAAGAAATGTAATCTCAAGTGAAAAGCGAGCGAAAGAATATTACTGTATTGGAGATGGTCAAGTTTATACAATAATGAGATATACTTGGTGGGTTTTTCCTAAAAGAGTTTCCTAGGATAAATTATTATATAATGTGTTCTTCTATGTTTTTCCTTTTGATTCTACACTTACCGCTTTTCTATATTTTGTTTATCAGGGTATTATTTCTCTTCAAATATGGGCTTGCAATAGACCATGATTGCATCAAGACCACCCATGAACTATCATTGCCTTCATTAATCAAAAGTATTTGATCTTTTCTAGGATAAATTCATATTGTTGCTAAATTATTAACCAATTTTGTGCAACCGGTTAGACCCATCACCAAAATATTGAAGAAAGTTGTTAGTTTCACTTGGATTGAAGAAGCGAAATAATCCTTCCAAGGCATTAAATATGCAATCACAAAGGCATAAGTATTGATCATGCTAAACTTCTCCAAAGATTTCAATTTGTATGTTTTTGGTATAGATGAAAGTGTTACACTTGTTATAACTCAGAAAGATGATAAGGAAGATGAACACTTGATTTCCTTCATGAGCCAAACACTTTAAAATAATGAGGAATGGTACACCTTCATAGAAAAAGTATTTTCTATGATGAAATCCCTTGAGAGATTTAGATATTATGTCTCAAAGCAAAACTATCATCTTCAAAGTTTATTTTGATATGAGGTCTATAGTACTTCATGGAAACTTTAATAAAAGAGTGCAATTTGGATAAATAATATTCAAGAGTTCGACATAGAAATCATTAGAACTAAATTGGTAAAAGGGCAAGTCTTTTATGAAAACCTTTCCATATTTTCCAAAGGAAAAATTAGCATTAACATGGAAGAGGATGAGATAAAGGAGGGGCAAAAAATATGAATGGGTGACATAAGGACATATATGTCAAGAGGATAGGTCCCAAAAACATAACAACTAAAGAAATAAATGGAGTGGAGTTTAGACAAAAATCCACTCCTTACACCTGGTTGGACAACATCTTTTTTTGTGAAGGATATAATGAAATGTTGTTAAGTTGTGTGGGAGAAAGGAGAATTAAAGTTCTATCAAACAAATACCACAAATAAGGTGGCCATTATTTTTCACAAACCATGACCCATGAAATCCTAAGAGTATGTTATTATTGGCCTACCATATTCTCTTATTCTTTCAATGGATAGAAAAGTACAAAGGCCTATTGCATATTCATATGAAAAGTAGGAAAGCCCCCATGCCTCTAAAACCTATAATAATAACAAAACCCTTCCAAAAATGAGACTTGGATTTCATTGGGAAAATTATCCACTTGTAAGTATAGGACATAGGTAGATTTTTATTGCAATTAACTACTTAATAGCCTAACAATATTTTTAAAAGAAATAAGCAAATAAATTAAAATCATGGAGTTACTTTTCTATAGATGTAGGGAATTTGAGATCTCTTTAAACCCTAAGAAACCACTATTCCTTGTGCAAAAGGGAAACATCTACGATATATTGTGTCTAATGATAGACTTACAATACACCTGATTGCATCAAATCAATCCAAGATCTGTTACTTCCTTTATCAATCAAAAGTATGAAATCTTTTTTGGGGTACATTTAGATTATGGCTAAATTCATAACCAATTTTGTGCAACTAGATAGACCCATAACCAATATATTGAAGAAAGGTGTCACTTTCATTTGGACTGAATAATAAAAACAAGTCTTCTAAGGCATTAAAGATGCAATAAAAAATACACTAGTACTAATCAACCTACACTTCTCAAAATATTTCAAGTTTGACATATTTGGTACAAATGAAAGTGAGGTACCTATGCTAACTCAAAAAGATGATAAGAAATATGAACACTTGATTTCCTTCATGATCCCAACACTTTATAATTATGAGGAATGACACACTTTCATAGAAAAAGCATGTATTTGTTATGACGAAATCCCTTAGGTAGTTTAGGTATTATTTTTCTCAAAGTAGAACTATCATATTTATAGTTCATTTTAATGTGAGGTATGCAGTACTTCATGGGAACTTGGAGAAAAGAGATTAAAATGGATAAACAAAATTCAAGAGTTTGACATAGAGATCAAGCCCACTATATTGGTAAGAGGACAAACACTTTACGAAAATCGTGTCATGTCTCTTTCAAAGGAACAAGTAGCATTCATAGATGATGATGATGTATATGAGAAAACAATATGGATGGGTGATACAAGTAGATATATGCCAAAATGATAGGTCCCAAGAAACTTAACACCTAGAGAAAGGCATAGGTTTAGACAAAAGGCCACTCATTACACTTTGTTGAATAACATCCTTTTTCGCAAAAAATATGATGGAAAATTGTTAAAGGAGAAAAAAATCTCTACTAAATGAATACTATAATGAATATGATAATTATTTTGCACAACCATAACCCATAAAATCTAAAGAGAAGGTTATTTTTGGCCCATAACATTCTCTGATTTTTTTCAGTGGATGAAAAATTGCAAGGCCTATTACATGCTGATATAAAAAAGGAGAAAATACCCCATGACTCTAATACCTATACTTGTCATGAAACCTTTCCAAAAATGGGGTTTGGATTTCAATGGAAAAATCATACTCTTGTAAATTGTAGGCATAGGTGGATTTTTATTGCAACAAACTACTTAATGACCTAACAATATTTTCAAAAGAAAGAAGCAAACATAATGAACACCTGGAGTTACTTTTCTAGATATGCAGGTAATGTGGGATCTTATTAAACACTAAGAAATTGATAGTACTTATGTAAGGGAAATTTCTAGGACATGTGTCTAAAGATGAGATTCTAATAGAACTTAATTGCATCAAGACCACCCAATCACTACCTTCATAAAAATATTTTATGGGATAAATTTAGATTGTGGCTAAATTCATAACTAATTTTGTGCAATTGGTTAGACCCATCACCAAAATGTTGAAGAAAGGTGCCACTTTCACTTGATCAAAGAAGGGAAACACGCCTTCCAAGGTATTAAAGATGTAACCACAAAGACACCAATACTAATCAACATAGACTTCTCCAAATATTTCAAGTTGTATAATTTTGGTTCAGATGAAAGTCTTGCACCTATGCTAACTTAGAAATATGATAAGGATGATGAACAATTAATTTTGCTCATGATTATGAGGAATGATACACCTTCATTGAAAATAAGGTATTTGCTACGATGAAAGCCCTTAGGAAGTTCAAGTATTATTTATCTCAAAGTAAAACCATCATCTTCATAGAGGTAACCAAAATATCAAAAGAAACTTCAAGGGGTAGAGGAACGCTACCTCTTACAACACTAGGAAATCTATTATGATAATTACTTCAAATATAAGGGGTTGTCACTTTTTCATAAGTGATAAATTAAAGAACTTGGGAATGACATTGTTGCAAGACTATTGTTCCTATGATCCTAAATCACTTTTTGAAAATGAACTCTTGACATGTGGCATCAACACCTATGCATGTGAAAGGAGACATAAGGTATAAAAGAGGTAAACTTAGATGAAGATACAACAATGGCCAAGTTGGTGGCTCTACACAAGTATGAGTACAGGTTACAATAGTGGTATGTTTAGCCTAATTTTATGCTAGCATGAAGAAGAAAATAAAATTTAATGTTGATATTAAGATAGACCATCAAATAAGGAAGGTCCTAAAAAATCAAGATTACTCAACTAAGAAAATTTTGGCCTAGCAGAAGATGAGATATGAGACAGGTAACATAGGAGATCTCTTGCACCAAGGATGCTTTGACACAAAATTATCTAGTGCATTTGATGTTGGCAATTTTGGGTACTTTGGGTACATTGCATTTGCTCAAGTGTATAAGTTGTCATTGATGTCAAGAAGCTTTTGAAGGAATTTGTTTTGATGAAGGTTTCGGCATGACAGGTTCGAAAAAAAGCAAGTTAGAAAAGTGTCGCGATATCGCGACATGTCGCAGTTTCGCGACTCAAAGAGGAGAGAGAATGTTCGGAGTCAAAAATGTCGCGATTTCACGACATAATGCAGGAGAGAGAGTCCGAGAGAAAAAGTGTCGCAATATCACGACATGTCAGGTTTTCGCGACCCGAAGGAAAGAAAAGAGCTAAGGAGGAAAAGTGTCGCGATATCGCGACATGTCGCATTTTCGCGACTTAAGCAGGAAAGTGAAAGCAAGGTAAAGTGTCGCGATTTCACGACATGCTGAAGAAGAGCTAGAGTCCAGTGTGAACTGTCGCGATTTCGTGACAAGTTCGAAGAGAGAGAAAGTAACACGAAAAGTGTCGCGATTTCGTGACATGCAGCAAAGGAAAGTGTTCCAAGTGGGAACTGTAGCGATTTCGCGACATGTAGTAAAGGAAAGTGTTCCTAGTGAGAACTGTCACGATTTCGTGACAGGTTGAAGAAAAAGCTTACGGTTGTAGAATGTGTCGCGATTTCGTGACAGGAACAGAAAGCAGGTCTTCAACAGGAGAAGAGTCGCGATTTCGTGACAGAAGAAAAATGAAAGAGCATGGAAGAAGAAGCGTCATGATTTCACGACAAATTCAAGAAGGAAGAGCTCAAAGGTGAAAGCGTCATGATTTCGCGACATGTTTCGGTTTCGCGGGCATAAGGCAGAGAAAAGCACAAGGCAGCGAAAGTGTCACGATTTTGTGACATGTTTCGTTTTTGCTAGTGCAAGCAGAAAAGAGTGCAAGGAATCATAAGTGTCGTGATTTCGTGATAGAAACTGAAAGCAGGTCTTCTATAGGAGAAGTGTCGTGATTTCGCGACAAAAGCAGAAAAGGGGTCGACGAAGGGAAAAGAGTCACGATATCACGACAAAAGCAAAGTTGATGCTGACAAAGACAAAAGTGTCGTGATATCACGACAAGAGCTTTGTTGAAGTCGAAAAAGGCTGAAGTGTCGCGATATCGCGACAAAAGCCAAAAGGAAGTGTGCGGTTGCAAAAGTGTCGCGATATCACGACATGTTGTAGTTTCACGACAGAAGCTACAGAAGAGTTACAAAGGCAGTGAAGCAACAAAGTTAAATGTGAGTCGACGATGTTTAGGATTTGTAGCCGACGATGTTTAGGGTTTGTAGTCGACGTAGTTTAGGGTTTGCAGCCGACGTAGTTTAGGGTTGTGCAGTCGACTAAGATCAAAGTTTTTGATCTTGAAAGTGTTAGTATAAAAGGAGGGCTATTTGGAGAGTTGAGGGGTGAATCGAATGCATCGTTGAAGTGCAAAGTTCATAGAGCAAGAAATTCGATCGTCGAGAGCAGAGTGTAAAATTCGATCGGTGAGTGCAGAGTGCATTTCATCGAATCACTCTAAGTGTGAAAGATTGCAAAGGTAGAAGAGTGTGCATAGACAGTGCAAGGGTTGAAGTTCGACCAAGTGCGGGTGTGTTTGCGCAGAGAGAGCAGAGGGCATAGATAGCAAACAGGCAAAAGACGAATGAGGACATTTGTGCTAGACCGAAGTACCGTGTTTAGTGCAAATTTGAGGACCAGCTTTGGAGGTGATAGAGTTGAGGACAGAGGTCTCCAACCAAAGCAGGGAGGACAGTGTATTCTGTGGATAGAGTTTCATTTGCTAAGGGCAGCAGAGGCAGAGGTCTTCTAGAGGATCACCAGCCAGAGTAGAGCTAGGGGATTGGTGTCTCCTTTGGGTTGGTGCCCATAAACATTGTAATCGGGAAAGGTATTCCCAGAATTTGGATTGATAAAATTTAGTGAAATATTTTATCCGTGAAGGTAGCTCACTTTGAGCAAACCACGTAAATTGGTGTCTCATGTGCGTGTGATGATTTGTACATTGCTTTGATTTTTGCTATTGATATTGCCATTGATATATTGTATAATATTGTTTGGGATAAAAAGAAAAAAGCGGTCTTATACTGTTCACCCCCCCTCTTAGTATAAGCTTGTGTTCTTCATTTGACAAGTCACATTGAAAAAGGGGCTATGAAGTTATAGATCAAAGTTTAATCACGCAAAAGACCCAAATTTACCATTATGGTTGCTACTTCATTAAAGTTTGCATTCACTAGCAGCGTCATGAAAGGATCAACATAAAAGGAAATTGACCGAAGGGGTTTAAGTTTGGAGAAAGTAGTTGGGAAATAATTGGTCATAATTGAAGATGTAGAGGCTTTGGAAGTAGAAGAGATACTAAGAAATGATATTGCATAGTTGGTCATCCCATCAACCAAGGATGGAGCCATAGTCATGGAGTGACCCATGGGATTCAAGTTTAGAGAAGGTAGAAGCGGGGAGAGAATTATTCACAATTAAATATGTGGAAGAATTGGAAGTAGAAGAGATACCAAGAAATGACATTGCATAATTGGTCATCTTGTCAACCAATGTTGGAACCATAGTCATTGTGGTTGTGACTTTGGAGGCTATCACATCTCCCTCTCATCCACCTCCTTCTCCTCTATATTTTTCCTCGCATTTATGTTTCTTTCACTTCCTCTTCTCAAGTCCTCTTTATTTATTTCGTTGTGCCCACTTCAGCCCATAGAATCACCAACATAGATTTACCTAGAGGTGCACCCTTTTAGTATCAAGCTAACCATAATCATCCCCTACATTACCCATCACTTCTTTCCATTCACCAATGCCTTCCATATAGATCACTACAAACCAACCTCTTGTCTTGTATTTTAGTAGTCCTTCCACTTCTCTTGTATCACTTGTCTACACCATGTTACCATGGCTATTGAACTGTCAATACCCACACCACCACCTTAATCAACATCAATCACTACCTAGTTTACCCCTTCCATCATCTCATCCCATCCCCCTCCAAACCCATGCATCTCAGCTAAACAATTTCTCAAATTAACAATGATATTATCTATGCAATTTTCACCATATATGACTGAGTTTGTTCAAACCACCCACATGTAGCAACCTACTATAGGATCCAACCACACATTCATCTAGAAATAAATGGATACCTTGGGCAAAAAGTAAATAAATGAGGTTATCATATCAATGAAGGATGCAAAAATAAAAATAAGAGATAACATAGTTAATCTCAAGGTATTGACTTCCAAGGCACCCATGGTCCTATAGTCATAACTCATCGAAAATGATAAGAAATTGGTAATTATAGAAGCTCTCCATCTAGATACAACTAAGCCCACTATAGCATTGATATCTTATGTTACAAGAATTTCAAAACTTGACCATAATATATCTTTTTCAAATGATGTAGCTGGTAGGTCAATAAGAACAAGCAATGACCATGAGACACACTCAAATGAACATCAATATTGATATATACAAGAAATAGGTGTTGGACCATTCCCAAATAGTAATCCAACTAATTATAGAGAAGCAACAACTCAAGCAAAAATTTGAAACACTAAAGAAAGATATTATCAAGAAGGGTTAACTAAATAAATAGTTGGAAGAATCAAAGGATCAACTTACAAAAAATTATGAGTGAAAGAAGTAACTTGAAGATCTATTAGTACAACTAGCGTAGGGATAAAACCACCTTAGGTAGCAATTAGAAAAGGAAAAGCAAACTTAAAGTTGCAATTCAACCAAATACATGTAGCCACCCAAAGCAAGGACAAGAAGATCATCCAATTGAAGAAGGAGAAAGGAGAATTTTGAAAAGAGACAAAGAAGGTAAAAGAGAATACTTTAGTAATTGAATGGTCAAGTCCTTATGAGATGATATAAATACTGAAGTAATGAAATCCAAAGTCTTCTTTGACTTTATTGTTCGATTAAAAGTTATTCTTGATCAAACTTCTAGTATGATTTAGCAAGCAAAGAAGGAAGTTGGTTGCTAAGGAAAAATTCTTGCTACAACTATTATCTAATATGTTGATAGGACAACTAGCTAGGGGTGTCAAATAGAAAAACTATAGTCAAGAAATTGAAAGTTATCCTAGATAGACAAATAATACTACACACCCATAACACTCTAAATGCACCAATACAAGAGATGATGAAAGAGGTCCAACAATTAGAATGCACTAGGATACCTAATATCTTTGATATTCAAGGGAAACTCCTTGCAAATGAACAAATCGAAAAGGTCTTAAGAAAGGAGAAAAGTAAAATAAAAAGTGACACTTTGCTTGATAAAGTCACTAAATTGAGGTCTATGTTAAAGAAACTAGAAGAAATAATAGGTTAGAAAGAAGGGCTCTCTAAAATCAAATACGAGGATATAGCTATAGAAGAAAATATGTTGACAGGCCTAGAATTGTTGAGTGACATGAATTGCCAAGTGCCTTTAAACCTTTTGCCATGAGAGCCAGGAAGATCCACTAATTTTGCAATTTGATGAGAGATTTTAATTTTGGAGACTCCACATCCAAAGATGAAGGTAGGATCTAGGATCTCTCGCTAATCAAGCTTAGCACCTTGAGAAGTTGCCAAAAATATAGTAGCTCTGTTGGATGTGTGCCAAAAATACTAGATTTGTGTTACACCCCTTAGGCCTATACACCCAAGAAAAAAATTGGTTCCACTTTTTTCGAAAGATGATTTTTTAGCTAATAAAATACCTTTACAGGCACACGGTTTTGGAAATTTCCTCACGGTTGGGAGTTGCTAGACACGTGTTGAGATGTTATTAGTTGGTTGCCTAAACATGGGTGGGAAAACCCTAAACATGGTACCTCCATGTGTGTATTTATTTTCATAGATGCAACTCTATAATATGTATGTGTGTGAAGAACCATGAGAGAAGAACATCTCTCAGATGTAATGTTGAATGTATTGTGAATGAAGTTCTTCCATTTTTTTATCTATGCTCTATGGCATGTCATGTATAAATGTTTACTGGTAAATCATTCTTTTGTTTCCTGTTAGTTGCTTATCAGCTGCACATTATTTTCTTCATTATATGAGTTTATTTCATCCTTTATTTGTTGTTGAGTTGTTTGGCTACACATTCCATTGTGCCAACAACTGGTATCAGAGCAGCTTGAGGAAACTCATTTTCCTAGTTGTGCACAAAGCTTGTAAATACTTTTTTTTGTGTTATTTTTTGTGGATTTGTAGATAAATCCATTTCCATAGCACATGGTGCAGTGGGAGCTTTGTGAAGATTTACAATAGTAAATATGGAAGGTAAATCTAGTATAGAGAATTTCAATGGGTAAAACTTCAATCTCTGGAAGTTGAAGATGGAGTTTTTGCTTGTGGAAAGAGATCTGAAGATGGTTGTCATTGCAACAATGATGCCTACAAGAATGGCACAAGTTGAATGGGACAAATAGAATGAGAAATCCATTGCCTTGATTGGGTTGAACTTGGCTGATTCTATTTTGATGAATGTCCAGGGTGCTAAGACTGCTAAGGAGTTGTGGGATAACCTAGGAAATATGTATGAGTCCAAATATCTGATGAACTTGATATTCTTGAGGAAGAAGTTGTATTCTTTGAAGATGAAGAATGGAGACAGTGTAGTTGACCACCTGAATATTTTCAATACACTGATGAACCAACTAAGGTCTATTGGTGATGAGGTTAAAGAGATTGAATAATGCATCTACTTGTTGTGTAGTTTTCCTGACTCTTGGGATAATCTCATTGTTGCAATCAATGGGAGTTCTAAGCTAGAAAATCTCAAGAAATATGAGATTGTTGCCCAGCTATTGTAAGAGGAAACAAGGAGAAGGAACATGGAGCATTCTAAGCACTCAGAAGCTTTGATAACTAGAGGATATGCCAAAGATAGAGATGGTGATAAATATTCTAGTGCAAGAAGATCTAAATCAAGAAGATCTTCCAGTAGAGGAAGGAAGTCTCAGCTGGTGTGTTGGAGGTGCAAGCAGAAAGGTCATAAGAAACATGATTGTAAAGTAGATTTATCCAAAAATAAATCTGATTCAGCTACCAATGATGAGAATATTTTGCATATTGCTAATACATATCTTGTTGTATGCATATAGTCTGATGTGTGGTTGATAGATTCTAGAGCATCCTTCCATATGACTCCCCACAAGGAGTGGTTTGTAGAATATGAAGAAGCAAACTATGGTAGAGTTTTCTTGGGTGATAGTTTTAGCCATGAAATTGTTGGTAGAGGTAAGGTTAAAATCAGACTCAGAGATGGGAGTGTTAAGTGTATCCTAGATATTAGACACATTTTGGGATTAACAAGAAGTTTGCTATCAGTGAGCCAGCTAGCTGAAGCAGGAATGGAGATTACATTCAATAAGGATGGTTGTAGTTTGATGCATGGAGTCATTACTTAGGCAAGTGGAGTAAGACTTGGAATATTGTATAAGTTGGATGCAACATGTTTGAATGTTGCATGCACACATGCAACCACTATGGAAACAAGTAAACCCTTAGATTCAAAGATGTCAAGTATGATGTTGTGGCATAGGAGGTTAGGACATCTTGGTGAAAGGAGCCTGAAAGAGATGTGTTCAAAGTAGATAGTCCATGGATTGGAGAAAGAGAAGTTTGGTTCTATGGGTTTCTATGAAGCATGCATTTTAGGAAAGCAGAAAAGAGTCACTTTTGCCTCTAGTGACTATAGAACCAAGGAAATATTAGAATTGGTACATTTTGATATTTGTGGGCCTTTTGAAGTTGCTTCATTAGGTGGCTCTAAGTATTTTATTACTTTCATTGATGATTTCTCTAGGAAATCATGGGTTTACTTTCTTAAACAAAATTCAAGGGCTCTTGTTACCTTCAAAGAGTTTGTTGTTGTAGTTGAAAGATAAATTGAGAAGAAAGTGAAGGCTTTGAGGAGTGATAATGGTGGAGAATATTGCTCCTAAGAATTCAATATTTTTTGCAAGTTGCATGGTATTGCAAGGCAAAAAACAACTCCATATATACCACAATAGAATGGAGTTGCAGAAAGGCTCAACAGGACATTGTTGGAGAAGGCAAGAAGCATGAGAGAGGATGTAGGTTTGAATAAAAATTTTTGGGCAGAGGTTGTTAATACAACTAACTATGTGAACAATATGTCACCTAGTTCTATTCTCAGTGGGAGAACACCAGAGGAAGCTTGGAGTGGAGTCAAACCCTCGGTTGCTCATTTGAGAGTGTTTGGGTGTGAAGTATTTGTTCTTGTGCCCAAGGAAAATAGGAAAAAGTTGGACAATAAATTTGTTAAAGGAGTACTCATTGGATATGGTGATGGAATCAAAGGTTACAAAGTATGGATACCTTCACAACATCACCATGTGTTCAGCCATGATGTAGTATTCAAAGAAGACATCCACAACAAAGAAGAGTCCATGGAAACAACCCTAGACAACCAAGAACAATTTGATGCAACTACTGGTTTGAGAAATCAGCAAGCTAAAAATCAGCCACAAATTGTTCCACCATTAAGTGTAGATCCCATTTCTACTCCTTTGTTAGAGTTGCCACATGATACTAATGAATTTTCATGCAATTGGCAGCATCAAAAGGATAATGAGATTGTTGTGGAAGAGTCCAATCAGCCTCAAGTTGTTGAAGAGTAACTTGCACATGAGGAGCAACTCCAAAATTTTGATATTATTCAAGAAGTGCAAACTTTGAGAAGTCAATGACAAAGGAGTGCACCAATCAGATTTGGTTATGATGAATACAATAACTTTGCATTATCTTCCATGAGTGATGAGCCTGTAGGTGTTAAATATGCTCTCACTAGTGATGAAGCAATTCATTGGAAGAAAGCTATGGAAGAGGAAATGTAATCATTGGAGAAAAATAAGACTTGGGACTTGCAAGTGTTGCCTAAGGGTAGAAAGGCAATTGGTTGTAAATGGGTGTTTAAAAGGAAATACAAGGTTGATGGTTCAATTGAGAGATATCGAGCTAGGTTAGTAGCAAAAGGATACTCTCAGGTTGAAGGGCTTGACTTTGAAGAAATATTTTCTCCCATGGCAAATATTGCATCTATTAGATTGCTCTTTGCATTGGCTATTGCAAATGATTGGGAAATTGAGTAGATGGATATGAAGATAACTTTTCTTCATGGAGATCTCAATGAAGATATTTACATGGAGCAACCGGTTGGGTTTGAAGTAAGTGGGAGAAATATTGTATGCAAGTTGAGAAAGTCATTGTATGGGTTGAAGCAATCCCCAAGGTAGTGGTATAAAAGGTTTGATACCTTTGTGATTGGACATGGTTTTGTGAGAAGTGATGTTGATCATTGTATCTATCTCAAGCATGAAGGCAATCACTTTCTAATTCTGGTGTTATATGTAGATGACATTCTTCTTTTCAACAATTCGAAGGATCTTGTGAAGAAGACCAAGTCTGAGTTGTCAAGAGAATTTGACATGAAAGACCTTGGCCCATTACACTATTTCTTGGGTATTGAAGTGAAGAGAAACCATGGTGAGAAGAAGATGTGGATTAGCTAGAAGAGATACATTGCAGACTTGCTTACTCTTTTCAGAATGGACCAATGCACTCTTGTATCTACACCTTTTCAGGTTGGAGTTGCATTGTCAAAAGATATGTGTCCAAAGGATGATGATGAGAAGAGTGTCATGGATAAAGTTCCCTATGCAAGTGCAGTTGGTAAATTGATGTATGCAATGGTGTGTACGAGACCAGATCTTGCTCATGCAGTTGGAGTTGTGAGCAGATTTATGTCTAATCCTGGTAAGCAACATTGGGTTGTAGTGAAGAGAATTCTTAGATATTTGAAAGGCACCAATGATTTTGCAATTTGTTATGATGGCAAAGAAAATAATCAACTACAAGGTTTTGTAGATTCTGATTATGGTGGAGATGTAGATACTTCTAAATCTACTAGTGCATATGTGTTCACACTATTTGGAGGAGTTGTGAGTTGGAGAAGTAAAAAGTAGCAAGTGGTGGCTCAATCAACTACTGAAGTTGAATACATTGTTGTTGCAGAAGCATCCAAGGAGGTAGCCTGGTTACATGTAGTGTGTAGAGGCATTGGTTTTCAACAAAGTTCCATTACTTTGTGGTGTGACAATCAAAGTGCAATTGACTTGATCGTGAATCCTAAATTTCACTCTCATACTAAGCACATTCGAGTGAAATTTCATTATATCAAAGAGATGGTGGAATCTGGAGAAGTTGAGTTGTAGAAGATTGGTACACAGGACAATGTAACAGATGCACTGACAAAGCCATTGGATAGTAGGAAGTTCATTTGGTGTAGAGATTTGATGGGAGTTCTCTCATTTTGATTAGTAACCCTAAAGAATAAGGAAGAAGATATTTTCTGTTCATTTACTTAGTCTTTTTGGCAAGTGGGAGATTGTTGGATGTGTGCCAAAAATACTGGATTTGTGTTACACCCCTTAGGCCTATACACCCGAAAAATTTGGTTCCACTTTTTTTGAAAGATTTTTTAGCTAATAAAATACCTTTACACATAGTTTTGGAAATTTCCTCATGGTTGGGAGTTGCTAGACACGTGTTGAGATGTTATTAGTTGGTTGCCTAAACATGGGCAGGAAAACCCTAAACATGGTACCTCCGTGTGTGTATTTATTTTGATAGATGCAACTCTGTAATATGTATGTGTGTGAAGAACCGTGAGAGAAGAACATCTCTCAGATGTAATGTTGAATGTATTGTGAATGAAGTTCTTCTTCCATTTTTCTGTCTGTGCTCTATGGCATGTCATGTATAAATGTTTACTTGTAAATCATTCTTTTGTTTCCTATTAGTTGCTTATCAGCTGCACATTATTTTCTTCATTATATGAGTTTATTTCATCCTTTATTTGTTGTTGAGTTGTTTGGCTACACATTCTACTATGCCAACAAGCTCAACTACTACCTTCAAATTCTCGCCAATTAGGGGTCATGACAAACAACAAATCAAAATTTTGTAGCTTTGGAAAACATCATTTAAGGCCCCCAAAATTTGAAGGATGAATTGGCTAAGTGCAAAAAGATTGAACCGCTTAAAATGCCAAATTGATCAAAATGTTTCATTGATTTGAGCAATTTGTCTTAAATCAGCGAAGCACAACTCTATAGACTAGCAATTGCTACTTTCGAGTTCAATGATTCATCATTTTTCTAGCCAAGCAAGATAAAAGCAACATGGAATTTGAGGAAACTTCCAAGAAAGTGACATTTTGTCACTATATGGCATCCAAGAGGAGTTAGAAACCTACTAAGTAGTTTTAGAGGCATTTTGGAGGAATTTAACATCTAGTGGTGCACCATTGTGCTAAATATGCCCCTAAATTAGTGATTTTATTAAAAATAAATACTATTTACCTTCAATAACTCCTTCGGTTAATAATTTTCTATAAATAAGAGCTAAGGGCTCGATTATAAACATATTTTGTCATTTGAAGAAATTAAAGCTACACTTTATGAACTCCACATTGTATTCCCAAACCAATTTTGGAATAATAGAAAGATTATGAATGGCATTTGCTCATTAATTTTGTCATTGTCCTTTTCATTTGTGGAATGAATAGTGACTGTGGCAATGCCCTTTCATTGTCTGTTAGTCATTCCTCTTATTATTTCTAGTTTCATGTGTATCGAAACACACTAATGTTAAAATTTGCTTGTTGTGGTGCAGTGGTAAATGCCCTGGGTGCTGGTAGAGGCCGACCCTCCATTCCCCTTGTCTCCATCCTGCAGATATATGGTATAGTTAGGAATGCCCTATGTGCTGGTAGAGGCCGACAAGGATCCATTCCTCCGATGCCCAACATGTTGAAAGTGGCACCTCGAAAGGGGTGTTTCCCACTATAAATTAGTTTACCCAGGTGTTGTAGGTGAGTTGGAGAGGAGAGAGCAATCCTCCAAGGGAGGTCCCAGGTTCAAATCTCCACCCTACCAAAAAGTTGAATTGTGTATCAAAGTCGAATCGATAATGTTGGTGTGGACAGGGTCGGGTGCGACTCCCCGGTGACTTTGACGGTGTAGAACCCCCTGTTCGTGGTCCCTTAGACCAAGGCGGCCCCACAAGGGGTTTTTTGCTTAAAAAAAAAACACACACTAATATTAATTGATTTTTTTCATGTGTTAAATGATCACACACTAATTTGCTACAATTATGACTGAATTTTACTTTCTTGCATTTGATTTTAATCTCTTGCACATTATCTTTTATATTTTACTTTTTTGCATTTAGATTATATTAGTATGGCACGATTTGTGAGAAGCCTACCTAAATCAAGAGGTTGGAGTGGACATGTTTTCTCTCATTTTAATTTTTGAAATGGTTTTGCGAGCACAACTAAAATTAGACCCTTTCTCAATTTAATAAATAGATCTAACAATTTTCTCAATATAAACATCCCTTTATTATAGGAAGCAAATTAATGAAAAGCACTCTTAAGATGTACCAAAACCCCTTACCAAATTAACCACACATGAAGACATATTATTAGTACCCTTAAAAAAGTATATTACAACTAAATATTCACCTCGGTCGAACCAATAAACCCAAGTGTACAATTGTTAATATTATATTTTTATTAAAAAAACATGATTGTTTTAAAATATATATTTAATAACAACAAAGTATAATTTTAACTAAAAGATAAATAATAAAAACCAATTTAGTAACCTTAAAAAATGGCGGCCACTACAACAAGAGTTGGAGCCGAAAGGGCTTCACAAACATACAATTAAAACTCAAACCAAATACTAGACTTTCTAAAGTTTTCAACCATCTCCTAGTAAGTTCTCTGTACATGCTTAAATAAGCTTAAGCATAGATATGAATATGAATAAATAAACTTAAGCATAGATATGAATATTTCTTTAGTAAAGTAAATAAAATCATAAGATAAGATCCTTAAACTAATGGTCAATGGACTATAGATTTGCATGTGAGCCTTACTTGACTAAAACATAACAAATATACCAAGTCTAACAAACATACCAAGACAAGCACAAGATAATGCAGAACAAAACACATTAAGAGGGGAGGAAACGAGTAGGTAAATTAAATAGTTAAAAGAAAAACATGAAACAAACAGATAATAAATAAACTAATATACTCTCAAAAAGTTAAAGAGAAAAAAATGTGCATTAGATAATTTGTTCTTAATCCAATCAAATATAACAAAAACCTATTGAATAGCGCAGAAATTCCAAAGTTCTGAAACAAAATACTCTAACTTTAGTTGTTAGGCTCATTCCACTTTTTGTTCCATTAAATCTTAACTCAAATGTTGTAATAAATGAATTGAAATAAATAATCATATTTAATAATAAAATGCTTATAATCGACTTTCATAAAACGTGCCTTTGTTAGAAGTACAATTCTTGTACATATGTCTTCCATTTCTCATAAAAATTTCTATAATTTGCTGACAGTTAAATTATGTCCAACAAATCATTTGGAGCAATAAATAACTGTGATTTTAATTTTAATTTTTCACTCGTTTTTTGTTTTCTCTCCTTTGCCACCATACATCCATATGTTTTAAACTCAAACTTCATATATTTTGAACTCAAACTTCAATGAATTACTAAAAAAAAATATGTATTGGAATAAAGCATGACTTAAACAATGCTATTAAAGTTTGCTTGCAACCTCTTAAAAGGTTTTGCACATAGACAAATTCACAAGGAAACATTGCTTAAAAATAAATTGAAATTTCACATTCATAATTTTGCAGATAGCCAAATTCACAAGGAAACATTGCTTCTGTGGTTTACCGGCAGGGACGCCACTTGCATTATCCCTGATGTGACCGGGTTCAATCCCCACGGCAGATATGTATATGTATAAGAAGTATTTACTCAATGAAAAAATAAAAAATAAAAATAAATTGAAACTTCACATTCATAATAATTAAAACAATGCCAAGCGAAAAACTCAATTATTCAAGAAAACGGAAAGTAGAATACATGTTGTTCGAAATGGTAGTGAAAAAGTACTTGGAAGCAAAATAGTCCATCTTTTATATTAAATTATGTTTAATTTAATGACTAGAAAATAAAAACCTGAAAGAATAATGTTTACTATCTAAATTATAATAATTCAAAGTTTCATAATTCCAATTCACCTGTGAAGCTCTAATTTTTATATCATGCAATTACTGTTTTCTAATTTAGTTTCCTACTTACATAAATAAGTTTTAATTTTATAATTTTTAACATAAATCATGTTCAATGAAAGTTAAAGATCCAAAGGTTAATGTTTAAGATGAAGGTTTTTTTTTATTAGAGTGCTGCTAGAATGTCATATGGCATTTTATATATATATATATAAGGTTAAGGAAGAAACCTAAATACAAATTAATTAAAGTTTGAATTAGTAGTAATGGGCTTTTGCTAACGTTTTTATTAAGCCTGTTTTGGTAGTTCCTCTGAATATTAACTTCATAGTTGTATTAGAGTTGCAAAGTTTTGTTAAAGGCTAATTTGAAAGATTTGTTACAACTTTTCATGTCTATAGCCACACAGGTCAACTGGGGAGAAAATAAAAATAAAATTGATGAAATTTAGTTGTATGTTAGCTAATGATGGATACACGTGCATGCACATGTGCACTGGCACACACATTCACACGTACCCCTACACATGCATATATTACTACAACTCATCTTGCTGTTAAGAAGTGTACCCACAAATTGTGAGTGTCATTTGAGTTAGCAACAGTTGGCGCCTGGTATCTTCAAAAAAAATAGAAAACTGGTAATACTTGTGGATTGACATACCCGGTAGCCTCAATTGGTCCACCTCGGAAGTAAGGCAAGGTACATTCACTCCAAAACAGCATCAACCAACAAAATGGCACTATCTTTTTCTTCAGTCATAAAACCATGAACATAATCTCAGTACAAAAATTCCATCATAGTTCTCATTTGACTAGTATCTAAAATCAATCTAAGGTCATTTCACCTAGGGTGCTTCTTTTGCCACTACAAGTTTCAGGCACCTATTTAGAATTCCTGACTCCATTTTTCATGAAATGAAAAATAACAATTTCACAGAGAACTGTAACAAATTGAATAATCACATCTCTGAAACATTTTCTTGGTTGAGTAAAAACACGTAAAAGATCCTTAAACCAAGTGTCTGCAAGTTATTTAACAACTTGAGTAAGCAATAATATATATTTATGTACACTTCTACCATTTTACATGACATACTAAAACAGTATATCTTCCTATACACACACACACGTGTGTGCGTATGTTCCCTGATTTGCATTATATAAGTTAAAAAATAAAAAGCATGCAGTTGCAATATTGTATCTTCTTGCTTCCAGAAGTACAGCCGTTAACTGTTATCCTTAGATTGATTTTGTACATTAACCTCACTCATATTCAAAGCTGCAACAACACTATAACCCCTGTACAATTATCTATCTTGCAAATTTTATTGTTATTTGAAGCAAGAAACAAATCTCTTGGTGCCAGTTTGCAAGGAACAGATTTAGCATGCAATCAAAAACATGAAACATGGCATGCATACTTCAACCATACCATAAATGGCGGATTTTATGCCACTCAATTTTATGTTCCTTTTTATGTTTTGATTCTTCAAGGCACACAAGTATCGCAAATGCCAAAAAGACCACAATCAATCTAACGCCATCTCTATTTATAGTATTCAGAAACCACTGTGCACCTGTGTTGAGTACCTGTCATGAAAAACAATTTGTACTCAAAGTTAATTCCCAAGAAAAGATTTTGCAAATTTTATTTTATAGAATATCAAATCCAATCCACAAACCCTACCTTTACCATCAATGCAAATAGTTGTGACACATCACTTTCCTTGTAAGGAAGATTTCTGTCTGCTCGCTGCAAAGAAAATTCTAGCATATCCAGTAGTGCCAGATCTACTACCGGATTATGATCCTCTGCATTCAATAAAGCAACTTCAGTGACATTCTACAATCAGTTAAATCATTGACCAAGTAAAGCCATTTTCCATGGAGTACTTCTTCAAATGCATTAAAATAAACTACATATAGATAGATAGATAGATAGATAGATAGAGTCAAATATCTTTCCTCTATGAATGATTCAGTCCTACGTGGGAGGATCTTACCTGAGATGTCATAAACTTGGTCAGCAGCTGAAACACCCAGTAATTCTCCTAAAAAGATATGGGCTTTAATACGGTCAGCATTATCAAGTTCATCTCCATGCGTCATGACAACTACAGGTTTATCATCTGCAGTTTACAACAAACCCTTTACCATATCTGTAACTGTGAATTTGAAGATAGACATGCGTTCTGTATATGTAAGACAAAACATTGTTTTTTCTCTTGGGATTTATAGACCAACAGTATACTTGCTTTGCATTTACTCTCTTCAAGCAACTTATTATTAGTAATGTATTCCACTGTTGGCAGTTTTATCATCAATTTATCATATCACAAAATGCCTTTAAAATGTGAATTCTTTAAGAAAAGCATCTGTCAATTATACATAAATCCTGCTGCATATCTCTTCAACACTTGGAACAGAGTCAAATTGTTGACAACTTGAAATCACTGATTTGGCAACTATGATGCATAAAGTTGAACAATTGTTCTCTTTGAAAAGTAGTTCTGCCTAAATGTGCTAAGCACTATTCAGTAACTTGGTCACATGTAGCATGCTGCACATATGTCAAGAAACAAACATGAAAATTAACAATAGAAGTCAAACAATTCTAGCAAAATAGGAGAATTGTGTTGGAATTTATTACATCATGTGATGTGATAAATCATATTAAGGTAAAAACATAGTTAGAACAATAGTTGAGAAAATTGGAATTGGATTGGTATCGGCATGGAAAAAGAATCAGAAAAAATCGAGAATCAGGAAAAAATCGGCCATAAAAAACTTGAAGAAAATGCAATTTTCATTGAAAAAAGTTTTTTTTCATGCATATCACAACGAATTAACATTATGCAAATCAAATATTAATATTTTAAGTGATACAAGCTTCAACTAAACATAAAAGTGGCAAGTGATAGAAGCTTAAAGCCTTAAACTAGACATGAAAGTGAAAAAACACATCTTAAATAAAAAAAATTTAATGCATCCAAAATTCAAATATTCTTGTATTGCTTATAATATTAAAAAGGTACAAATTACTAGCAGCGAGTGCGAGTGCGAGTGCGAGCGCGAGCCGGGAGTAAGTGTAGCAGCGAGTGAGAACGCGAGTGCGAGCCGGGAGTAAGTGTAGCAGTGAGTGAGAACGCGAGTTGGGAGTAAGTGCAGCAACAAGTGCAAGCACAATGCGGGAGAAAGTGTAGCAGCAAAGTACAAGCATGAGTCGGGAGTGAGTGCAACCAGAAGCAAGTGTGAGTAAGTGTAGCCAAAAGCGAGTACGAGTGAGTGCAACCAAAAGCGAGTACGAGTGAGTGCAACCAAAAGCGAGTACGAGCGTGAGCCGGAGTAAGTGCAGTAGCAAGTGCGAGTGCAAGCTGGGAGTGAGTGTGCAAGCTGGGAGCGAATGAGATCAGAGAGAGTGTGAACCAAGAGGTAGTGCAAGCCGAGATTCAATCATGACAGAAGAGCGGCGGGTTCATCCATCTAGAGTGCATCAATGCTTCACACCCTTACCATGAATGCATGGAACATTGTTTCCAAAAAATTGTTGAAGCCAAGGAATGTCGACAAAAAGAAGAGACAAGGGCAATTGTGAGCCAAGTAGGAGTGCAAGCTGGGAGTGAGTGCGAGGCAAGAGAGAGTGCAAACCAAGAGTGAGTGCGAGCCAAAATAAAGTGCAAACTAAGAGGGAGTGCGAGTCCGGATTCAGTCATGGCAAAAGAGCGACAGGTTCATTTTGAGTGCATCAATGCTTCAAACCCTTACCACGAATGCGTGGAACATTGTTTCAAGAAAATTGCTGAAGCGAAGGACCGAGAAAAATAAGATATGCGGGCAATTGTGAGCCAAGAGGGAGTGTAATCTAGGAGCAAGTGTGAGGCAAGAGAGTGTGCAAGCCAGGAGCAACAACGAGTGAGAGCAGAGAGGGAGTGCGAACCAAGAGGGAGTGCAAGCCAAGAACGAGCCCCATTAGCTATTGTGGAACGAAAGTCATATTTGAAAGTTCTAATGGGAAGTCAGGATGCCCTAGCTAGAAATCAAAATGCCCTAGTTGGAAGTATGGAGGCCCAAGTTGGAGATAAGCGGAAGAGCGAATACATGGCAAGTTCGATCCAAGTAACAAATGTTACACCAGAAGTAAGTATCAAGGATGAGATGATTGAGCATGATATAATGGTTCTTAAATGTAGAGGGTTAATATGTAAGTTCCATAGATCATGGCCAGGGTTTTTGGAGATTCAAAATTGGATCAAGTGGAAGTGGGGATTGAATTCAAATTATTCTGTGACTTTTCTTCCTAAAGGTTTTTTCCTCATCATCTTTTCTAGTTTAGAAATTAGGGATAAAATAATGGTTGGTGGTCCATGGTTTAGGGGAAGAGATGCACTTTATTTGAGACCATGGAATGAAAATTTTTCTATTGAGATAGAAACTTTTAAGAAGCTTCCAGTGTGGGTTAGGCTTTTTGGACTTCCATATCTGCTTATAGATAAGGATGTTTTGAAGAATATTGGAAATACCCTAAGGGAATTCATCAAGGACCAACAACTAAGGAGCGAAAGCATCCTATATATACTCGAACATGTGTTGCTATGGATATTTCAAAACCTTTGCCACAATCCATTAAGATTAAATCTGAATCAAGAGAATGGGATCAACAAGTAGATTATGAAAATATTGCATTTCGTTGCCACAATTGTTTTGAGATTGGACATATGGTAAGAGTTTGCAAAGTAAAAACTATGAAGAAAGAGACAAAAAAATTCTAGCCATGAGATAAACTTCAAGACAAAGCAAGGAAATCATATAATAATAGAAGCTAGATAGATCAAGGGTATTCCACTCCAAAAGAAGAGGCAAATAAAGCCTATCTACAATATCATTTGACAAGTTCAGAAGGAATTTAAGATGCAAAAGAAGACGTGGAGATAAAACCCAAAACAAAGACAGCAAAAGAGGTCAAGTTTATTCCAGGTAAATCATCTTCATTTTCCTCTAGTAGTATAGAATCCTCTTTAGGTAATAAAAGTGAAAGTGGTGAAGATGTTATCCCTTGCACTTTAAGGTTTCAAGAGAAAAATAATATATAAATGAGGTTGGAGAAAACCCAGGTGTTCTAGGTGAGTTGGAGAGGAGAGGGCAATCCTCCAAGGGAGGTCCCAGGTTCAAATCTCCACCCTACCAAAAAGCTGAATTGGGTATCTAAAATCCAATTGATAATGTTGGTGCGGGCAGGGGTCGGGTGCGACCCCCGAGTGACTTTGACAGTGTAGTACCCCCCTGTTCGTGGTCTCTCAGACCAAGGCGGCTCCGCAAGGGGTTTTTCGCTATAAAAACAAAAACAAAAAAAAAAAAGTGGTGAAGATGTTATCCCTTGCACTTTAAGGTTTCAAGAGAAAAATAATATATAAATGAGGTTGGAGAAAACCCATAACAATTTAGGGTTTTTAGGGCAGAATAAGAAGGTAATTTCTACAAAAGAGCATCTTTGCACTTCAGGGTTTCTAGGGCAACATAAAGAAGATTGTGCTTTTGAGGTTATTCCTTGAACTTTAGATCCTTCAAAACAAGGCAAACATAAAGATGATAAGTCTTACTATGAGCACTGTGAGAAGATTGAAGAGATTGATGAAGAGGAAAGTATTGTTGGGAATGAAAAAAAGAGGAAGACCCAAGAAGCAAAAACAAAGAAAAAAGGAAACACAAAGGGATATTGATATGGGAAAACAAAAGCAAATATCACAAGTGTTAACAAGAAGTGGGGCTAAACCCACAAATAAAATAAAAAAATAACAATGAAAATAATATCTTGGAATATTAGGGGAATGAATAAGAACCCTAAAAAAGGTATTAAGAAATTGTGAGGTTGTTATAGACAAAATATTTTTTAATATAGAAGTTGGGCAGCAAATATTTTAGCCATTTGCAGTGTTGAATTCCATCTTGACAGAATTTAAATTTTTGAAGGCATTTGGTATAAAAGGAGTTTGATTGTGGAAACTTAGCAGTTTGAGGAAGATGAAGAATATCTTTGATAGAAAAGTAAATGAAGAATATCTCTAATAGAAAGACAAAGTTGTATATGCTTTAATTAACTTATTAGAAATGTAATGAGAGCGATGTAATGTTTTGTTTTCATAATGGGAGTTGCCCCCAATAGAAGCCATGCATAGCTTATTAAATAAAAATAAAATAAAAAATAAAAAGATACAAATTACTAAATGTGTCATGAGTCATGACAGATACAATGCCTAAAGATCTTTGTATGCCTTTGCCCTTTGCCCTAGCAAAATCTCTAGTCTCTCTTTGTCACTATGCCCGTGCCTCTTCTTGTGCCTTGGCTGCTAACGCTTGTCGTCACCTATGTCGGGGGTCAAGGGGCAATGCCCCTTGTGGGGTCAAGGGGCAGCACCCTTCGTGTGTACCTTGTCACGATACAAGGCAAAGTCAAAGGGAAACATTCTCGCAAGGTTTGGGGCAGTGCCCAAAAACCTCAACGGCAAAACCACTAATACCTTCACTGTCTAAACTGAATTTTTCTTCTTGTTTGCATTTTGGTGCAGAAAGGATGCTGCAATTGCTAATGTGGGACTTCAACAACTCATAGGCTGAATAATGTAGCACGGTGGTGATATTCCCGACACTAGGGAAGTAGAATGACGGACTTATGAGTTAATCAGGACTGCAGTCATAAGACTATCTTCACAATCATACAAAGTCATCATCATGAGACGACGCGGTCTCACTTGTACGGTTCAGTCTTGTACAAGACAGTTTACTACATGAGACACTACAGTACTTAACATTTCAGTCCTTGTAATTATACGACAGAAATTATACGGTAATCACACGTACAATGCCCAAGCATTCACCGAGCAATACTTGGAGAATAGGATAACGATATCCCGAGATTGTGATACAAGCGTCATATGGCAATGCCCTCGTACAGTTCTGCAACAATCCAACTTACAAGTCTATTTCCATGGCAGTTATTCCCTGCAACTTGCAACCATAATAAACATATATTGCAACACAAGAGACAATCCCACCAACATACACAATGCAAATAGAATACAAATAGACTACAAATAGAATCAATGTATTGGCATTCAAGTGGTAATTGCGTTACATAGTCGTGGCAGACGACAATGTCTGCAAATAACTTATACTCGTACACAGGGATTTCTCTCCTCAGTGCTCTCCACAATAGGCGTGCATATCTCACAGCATAGATCAATTGGCCTGGAATGTCCCAAATGGAGGGGGGTACCATTTATCAACCTCCCTGGCCATTGCATTCGACAGTTTCCAAGACAGCACATTCCAATGGCCACCCCATTCGGACGTACCTTAAGTATGACTTCGGACACTTAATAATTTTTTACAATTAATCAAACTTGGTCCCAAATTATTTTACATTATCATTTTGCCTACATTTGTATTTGCATTTCATCACATTTCATTTGCATTTCCAAAAATGTCTATCACAAAATTATACTTTTTCATAATACATTTTCTATTTCTTCTTTTTCTTCTGGGAAGCTACTGCTTTGCTTCCTACATCTATCCTCCCCTTTAAACCACTCAGCATCCTCGCCGATGCTTGCTGCTACTCTTAAGGACTCGGTTGCCTTTGCTAAGAGTCATGAACAAAGGCTCAACCTATTTCTATGATCTTGTTCGTCTTTCAGCTTTTGTGCATAATTGCAATAATGAACATACTCCAACCCTAAGTGATTGGCTTTCTTCTCCATTTTTTCCATAGGAGTCATTTGTGCTTTTTGTTTCAATTCAGCTTCGATTTTGGCTGCAATAGCCAACTGTTCATCCCTTTCTGCAATTAGCTAATCTTTATGTTCCAACTCCTTTTCATGAGCTTCATATACCTGTTCCCTTACTACCAATTTGGCTCTCAACTGTGTAATTATCTCATTACACTTCACCATATCCCTTTTTGTTGCAGCAAGTTTGTCCTCCTTTGCTTTCATTTGTTCAAAACTTTGTCTTAGGCTAGCAATTTCTTTCTCTGCTTCCCCTTTCATCTTTTGCAGCTCTTCTTGGTATTGATTAACCTGCTCCTCCTTGGATTGGTAAGTCTTTTCCAACCCTATTGTTAACCATTCTATCCAATGTGCCAAGAAGTTGACGTTTGCATATAATGGTGCTAGTTTTGGTGGTATGTGCCAATAAGTTGACGTTTGCATATAATGGTACTAGTTTTGGTGGTATTTTCCTGTATTCCACTTCTACTCTATCTTTCGGACAAGGGTTCAACATGCCTGCATCTATATACACTCTCCTTGGTGATCTATAAATAGTCTGAGTGCCATCCGGTAGCTCTTTGACTTTTGTCATCTTTGGCACTCCTCCAACTATCATCTCCCATGGCTTTTTTCGGCAGATTTCAGCGAGCTTCTTTGTCCTTTCACTATCTTGAGCCCACTGTACAACCTTCTCCATCTCCTCATAGACCATGGATCGCCATTGTCTTAGCTATCCCACACAACCCATTCTAAACTGCAATCGCACAGAGTCAAATACTTGCATCATCTTTTCGAAGAACTCATCAACCTGATCATCTATATGAGCACCTTCTTCAAATGACAAACCAAAACTAGGCACTTCAATTATGAAATGTTTGCTTAATGTTGGGTGTGTCTTCCCTTCCTGTTTTGTGCTTGGTTGTCCTTCTCTATTTGTCCTCAGGTTGATTGGCTTCCTTATTATCATCTCTTGTGACTCTGGATGTCCCTCAAAACTGGTTGGCATTTGACTACCACTGCCTTTCTTAAACACTACGTATTTTGATTGGCACGTCTTTCCCCTGTTCTTCCACAATTTCCTTGCCTTTTTCTGGTTCTTCTGGCACTTCAGGCACCTCTATATTTCCCAACAATTCTTGAGTTGTCATTGAAAATTCAAACTGCCTCACATCTAGCATAGGTAGTTCTTCTACGTTGCCTGTTGGCATTATATCCATTAATTCTTCTTCCTCCTCAACCACCTCAGTTGTTTCTTACGTTGGCTGTGCCAATCCCTCTTCTTGCTGCACAGTCTCGACTAAGGGTTGTTCTTGCAACATTGTCCTTTCCTGTTCTCTCTGTCTCCTTGTTCTTGCAGGAATACTTTGCTGCCCTTCTTTCTTCCATCTGTTGTTCCTATGATAATTCTTCAATCTGCTGCTGCCTGCTGCTGCAATTCAAACTCTAGTCTTCTTTGCCTCCTCTTTCTTTGTGGTGCCAGCTCTTCCTCCAACTCCTCACTATCCTCCTCTTCAACTAAGTCCATTCTTTGCACGATTTTCTTGGTCCTTGATTTTACGGGGTGGACTTAGTCACTAGTACTACATGTATCCACCTGAGTACCATGGGTTCTTCTCATTATTTTTTGGAAGCAGTCAGTCTTGGAATTTCCATCTTGGCAAATGATATTGTGTTCAACATTATTCCAATGGCATGAAAAGCCATCAAAAAATTCTTAGTTTGTCACCTCAAAAAATTCTTGATTATGATATGACAAATAGGATGCCCAATCATACTATACTCCTTTTACAATGCCCTACACATGTTGGATCAGCCAAATATGCATTTTAGATGATCTATTTTCATGGCAAACCAGAATTGTTTGTTCTTCAACTAACTCTGCTTGATTCCCGGCTTCCATGACCAAAAGTCTAAATTACTTTTGCAGAAGTGATATTAGTGACTTTGTGGATTTTCTTATTCCACTCATCTGCAACCATTGGTTCCTTCCTTACTACTATCCCTTGCTTTGGTAATTCAAATGTTCACCAGAAATTATTTGCGGAAAACTTAACTCTTACTTCTTGTTGGCCACGGATCCGCCACTTGGGAAGGACTTGGTGTGTCAATGCGCCCTAGACCCACAGACCAACATTGAAAGGCCGGGAGGAAGGGATGCCCCCCGTGCCGATCTCCGGAGAAGGCCGGCTCCTTTCCTAACCTACTTGGGGGGTTTTAGATAAGGGTGCAGGAAAGAGATTAAAAAGGTGAAGGGAACTGGAAAGAGATTGAAAAAGATAAGGGAACAGGAAAGAGATGTAAATATCATGCGTTTCGGGTGGGGGGAGAACAAGCAGCACAATCACAAATTTGCATCCGAACCAACAACAATTAAAACAAAGCATGTAACAGAAATTGCAACTGCGATTCTATCCTATGTATCCTTCTGTTTTGTATTCCAGATCCAAATAATCACCAATGCTCAAATCCAGGATTCAGAATTTAAACAGACAAAAATATAAATGGACATGAAGCAGAAATACTAGCAGAAGGCAGCATAAAAGACAGAGACAAGAAGCAGAGCCAAGGATGCTTTGAATTAATTAGAAGGTGATCCGTCATAGCAGAGTCCTCTAGCAATATGTCCCCCCTCCACCCTTGTACAATGAAATGAGGCTGCTATTTATAGCGCAATTTCCCCCCCCGATTACATTTTGGGCACAGAATCCCAGACCTGACAAAAGCTGCAAAAGCTGACAAAAGCGGCTGATGTTGACCTCTACGGGTAAAGAATGTACTTGCAGCAAGGTCCTCCTGAAAACGTGGCAGCTTCGTGGAAATCCGGTAGGTGGGAAGTTGAGTCAGTTTGAATGGGGGCAGATGCGGTACAATCTGTCAGTTCACGCTCATCTGTCCGGTACCCTGGCGGCACACGTTCTGTCACATCTTTGACTCGAATCTCAAGGCTGGACACCTGTCAGCATCTGATGAGGGGAAAAAATCGTCTTTAAGCTCAGCCTTTGTATGAGCGCAGTCGGGCGGATGAGCGCAGTTGGGAAGGCCTCCGTGCCTTAGAAAATTTCTGGGCAGGTTTCAACGTTCTTTGCCCGAGTGCGCACAGGTCAGTGAGCGAAGCCCGACTTTGCTGCGAAGTCGGGCAGCTCAACACTTAGTCGTTTTTCTGGAGATACCATGATGGGCTGCCCAACTGCGCTCTTCTTCCAGGGCGCAGCCCGACTTCGCTGCGAAGTCGGGCAGTCCCAGCACTTAGCCGTTTTCTTCAAGTGAGCTGCCCAACTGCGCACGAATTTGAGGGCGCAACCCGACTTCGCTGCGAAGTCGGGTTGCGCACCCAACACTTAGAAAATTTAGGGCTCCACTGATGCCCAGGTGCGCACAAAACTGAGAGCGCAACCCGACTTCGCTGCGAAGTCGGGGTTCGCTCAATACTTAGTCAAATTTTGGGCTCAGCTCTCGCATGTCAGCTCCTCAAGTGCGCACAAAACTGAGAGCGCAACCCGACTTCGCTGCAAAGTCGGGTTGCGGCAACACTAACACTTAGAAAATTTTGGGCCTTTGTATGAGCGCAGTTGGGACGATGAGCGCAGTCGGGCGGGGTCCGACACAGTCAATTTTCTGGCCTCGAAATTGAGCTTCCTGGTCCTGCTTCCCGAGGCCATAAATTTTGATCCGCTGACCCGATCGCCTATTATAATATATCGTCGGAAAGCTAGCGAAACGATCTGCAATGATAAAATATCCAAAGCTTATTTCATCCATTTTATCGCCCCCGTTTATGGCCCGCGGAAACCCGAACACCTCTGCATGCTCTTTGCCGCTTTAAAGCTCCGTACTTTGGCCAAAGTTTATCAAAAAATTTAATGTGGCAAAATTGCCAACACTTCCTAATCACCAATTCTCACTATGCTCACATTTTGCTTTGAGTCATAGGTTTCTAAAATTTGCAGCAAATAATCTTTGAAAAAGTCTTTATCAAACTTTCGGACTTGTGCTATGCAGCTTACTCCTGTTTTTGTCAATGTAGCTTTCAATGGATGGTCTAGTGGGTTTTCTTACCACCATTTTCTACAGAATTCCCCAGCTAGTTGAATCCAAGTTATTTCACTTAAAGGTATTTTCTTTTCCCTTCCTCTCTTAGGTGAATCATCTCTTCTCGGATTCTCACACCTTCTCTGAGAATGGCTTTCCTCTTCCATTTTGTGACCATGTCTTCTTCCTCTAGTACATTTTGCCTGTCCTTGTCTCCCACCAAGTCTTGTCTCCTCTTCTCTTTCTTGTTGTTCTCTTCTATGTAACAGACCAGGCAAGCATCTACTCCTCTCCATTTCTATCCTTGCTAGTCGTTCTCAAAAGTTTATTCTCCCCCTCATACTCCGCCAATCATGCTTCCTCATCCTCTGTCATACAATGACTGTATCTGTATGGAAACTTTGTCATCATTTGTACGACAACTTCCTGTGTTTGTACAACGACTTCCTATGTTTGTACAATGGCTTGCACAACAACCGATTTGGCTTGAACGGCAATTTCTCTTCACTAGTTGCAAACGTTTTTCCCCGAAGTCCTCCTTTCTGCGCACTTATACGAAGATGGGTCTTCACAGGGTCATCATCCAACTCGGCTTCCTTGTCCATATAACAACTTTCTCTACCCCTCTATGCACAAACCCTATAAACTCCTAGACTGTACTTCGTTCGAAGCTTCTTTGAACAACAGTTACCTTTCTGTGCTTGACTTGATACAGGGGATTGAAAATTTTAGCCGTCTTTTCTAGACTTTGTATGCTGGTCCCTTCTTCCGTCTAGGTCATTAATATTCCACTCACTACACAGGCACCTCTATGCTAGCTTCAGTTTCTGTGGCTTTCTCTCTGTTTTTGTATGGTTGTACAATCGTCCGTACACTTGCAACTCCCTTTCTTGTTAACAGTTAGGGCACATTCTGATACCTTTTCTTTGTCTAGATACTGTAATCTTTCCTCCCTTCGTCTTTCCTCCAATAGCGCCTACTTTTTTTGCTCGCATTGCTTCAAATAGCTCCTATCTAATTTATCTTTGCATTACCTCTATGCCCCTATTTATAAATTTGAACTTTAGGAGGGAACGGTTATAACTTTCCCTTCACTAGCCACGTTGCCCTTTTTTTCACTTCATATATATATATATATATATATATATATATATACATATTTAAAATACTTTTTCGTCGGTCGTCTAAGGTCGTTGTACAACTCGTATGGCCATGCAGACTTGCACTTCTAAGACGTTTCCTGCCAACATGTCATTCTCCCTTTCTTCCTATTGTCATGTTGTTTCTTTTGTTGTACAATATGCTTGGTTAGTACGATCAACATTTGTTTGCTCATTTGTACGATTCCCTTTCGTACAGCCTAGGTGAACTTCATTTGTACGGCATCCTTCCATACCTTCCCCTTGTGCTTGACTTGTATGGTACCCTCTCATACAATCTTCTTGTGTTTGACTTGTACAACACCTTTTCGTACAATCCTATTGTTTTTTACTTGTACGACACCTTGATATACAATCCTCTTGCACTTGAATTGTATGGCATCCTGTTAAACAATCCTCTTGTGCTTCGTTTGTACAACCATCCTCCGTACGGCCTCCTGCCATACCATCCTCATAGCGGTCCTCCGTATGATGGTTTTTCGTACATTCTTCTTCATTTGTACAGTTTGCTTGATTAAGACTTGTACGGTCATCATTTATACTACCCATACTTAAATTTCTTTGAACTAAGCCCCATTTCAGACTTGATGATCAATCTCGCCTTTTTACGTTTTCTCAAATTTGTCGTACTCTCTTGTCTTGTGTGGGTTTTCTCTTCAACATTTCTATTTTGATGTCTCCCTCTACCATGAAACAATCCCATGGCTCTCCCTCTTGTTATCGGGCGAATATCCATATCTTGGGACTGCCTTCTCCCAACTCCTGGCTGTCCAAGATCTGTCTAGTTCCTGGGTCATCCATGATGGCTTCTTCCGTTCTAACGTGGCCCCCGAGGTGGTCTTCATGGCCCAACCTGATGGTCACATATTAGTTGGTTGTTTTGTGCCAAATCAAAAAATGGTCCTTGCGGCCCACCTCGTTGATCCTACAGCCTAAGAGTAGCAAGAGGAAAATTTCTTCCCCTCGAACCACCGAGAGAAAGGCCAACCAAAATCCTCCCTTGGCTAGGTAATCTTAGGCCACCGAGAAGACTTGATAGTCTCCCCAAGCTGCCTAAGTTACCTCTATCTTCTACTAGTGGTCGTTGTGATCTACTAGATTCTCCTTGCTCTTGAATCCTTACCGACGCTTCCTCCAAGCATCTCCATAGTCATCTCTCTTCTTCCAATCGTCTCCTTAGTAATCTATCTTCCTCCATACAATTTTGTACAGCAGGATGAATTGGCGTATTTCTTCTAAATCGTCTTGTGAGGGAAGATTCAAAACTTGAACTATCCATGTCAATGTTGATTGGATGAGGACTCATATCGCTACTTGTATTCGTCACCCAATTTCTTCCTTCTCCTAGGGATGTTGGTGCTTCCATCACATCTCTCCATAATATCTCAGCTACTTCTTCCCTACTTAGTCGATATTGCTCCAAATCATTGGATTCCTCCTGTTGGCTTCCATCTTGGTTTTTCTTTATTCTTTCTTCAGTTGTTCCTTGTTGTTCACATTCATTTTCTTCCTCCTGTCTTCTTCTCTTTCATTCAGTCTTTGCACTGTATTATCCAACTCATGGATGATTTGCGCTCTCATCCTTACATTATACATGTGTAAAGTTTCGTATTCTTCATGCAACCTTTGCACCTCATCACGCATTCTTTGTCATAAGAACCCAATTTGAGCTAAAGGATTTAATTCCTCAAACTCATTATCCCCAAGTCCTCTTCTAATTTCAGGAATCGACAATTGCTGCTTCTGCTCTTCAACTCCTTCTGGGAATCGTACATGCACTTATTCTCTTCATCGTTTATCAGGGTGTGGTACTATATCTTGTTGTTCTATTACCGATTGCACTTCTCCCTCATCTTCAAATAACCTTCTTAGTCCCATATCGTCTTCCTCTGCTTGAAGTTCCTGATTAGTTTGGCTTGATTCCCCTTGTTCGCGGAACACTCTTTGCATCTATCTTGCTCGTCTAATGCCTCATCTATATGAATAGAAAAACATTGTGCTTTCGCTTTGTAAGGTTTCAATCTAAGATCCATTCACTATTTCGGGAATTACTATTTCCTCCAGATTCTACAATTTGAACGCGCCATTATCCATCATTTCTATCACTTGGAAGGGTCCAAGCCATAATGTTTTCAACTTCCCAAGCTTAATCTCCTGTTTGCCATTATATCTTAAGACTACTATGTCACCTGGTTTCAATTCCATCTTTTGCAGGTGCTTATCATGCCACAACTTCCTTTTTTGTTGGGCCACTTTCGTTGCCCATTGCACCATTACCTGCTTTTCTTCCAATTGGACTAGTTTCGCTAGCCTCTCCTCTAGGCTCTCCCGGTCTCCTAGATGGTTTTGTACCACAACCCTCAAATTGGGTAACAGGAATTCCATTGGCACTGTTGCCTCCTACCCATACATCACCTGAAATGGTATATGGTTCATTGTTGGCTTGAAGGTCGTCCTATATGCCCACAGGACTAAAGGTAATTTTTGCTCCCAATGTACACCTTCTCCATAGGTTTTGTACATAATCAATACCAAGATTTTGTTTGTTGCCTCCGCCTGCCCATTTGCTTTGGGGTAATACGAAATAGAAAACAAATGCAAAATCTTGAATTCCATAGTCTGCTTCTTAATTACTTCGTTTACAAAGTGACCTCCATCACTTGTTAATTGTAAAGGGATCCTGAACCTGGTTATCACTTATTTGTACAGGAACTGGGTTGTACTCTTCGCCAAATTATCTGGCAATGCCCTTGCCTCCACCCATTTTGTTAGGTATTCAGTTGCCACCACTATATAACGACACTTCCTCCTCTAACTTGTCCTTAGGGATCCTACAAAATCCAAGCCCCATATTTCAAATAGTTCCTATGCTTGGGATGGATGTAATGGCATGAAGTCTCTTTGTAACGACTTCCCAGCTCTCTAGCATGTATCACACGCTTTGAAAAATTCCTTTAGGTCATGATAGAGGGTGGGCCACCATGGCCCTACGAGAAGCACCTTCCTCGCAGTTGCATCTGGTCCCATTTGCCCTCCTGCCAGACCTTCATGAGTTTCCTTCAACGTTACATTGACTTCCTTCTCCATTAAACATTTTAAAATTCCATTTGTTCCCATTTTGTATAGCAATCCCACTATCAATTGAAAAGGTGTTGACTTTATGATTATCTTCCTTTTATTGACTGTTGATATATCCTTTGGCAGCTCCCTTGTGGATAGGTACTCTCCAATCAACTTATACCGTGATGGAATAGTGCTTATTGTGAATAATTGAGCATCAAGGAACTCGTCTAACACTCCTCTTGCAAGTTCCCCTGAGCAAATCCTTGACAGTTGATTTGCTATTACGTGCTTCTTTTCCGGTCTGACCACTACCCGGAATTTAAATTCCTGTAACGTGACAAGCCACCTGCTTACTCGTTCGTGAATGGTTGGTTTGTTGATTAAGTACAACAATGCCTGATTATCTACATAGAAGGCAAAGGGAGTGGCATACACCATCCCTAGTGATTCCCTTTCTGTTGTACTGTAATTCTTCTCGACTCTTGACAACAACCGACTAGCAAAATAGATAGGCTGGTCTAGTCTATATTGTCCCTCTTGAGCGAATGCACATCCAATTGCATAATTGGATGCATTCACATGGATATGAAACTCTTTGTCCCAATATGGGAATACTAGAATGGGCGTGCATACTAACTTTGCCTTCAATCCTTCGAAGGCTGCCTAATGTTACTCCATCCATCAAAAAGAAACATTCTTCCTTGTTAATGCATCCAAGGGGTGGGACACTTAGGAAAAATTCCTGATAAATCTCCTATAGTACCCTATAGAACCCAAAAAGGTCTTTTGTAGGCTCATGTCATGTGGCTCCTCCATATTCAACACCACGCAAATCTTATCAAGATCTGTTTTTTAACTCCTCTTTACATACTATATGTCCTAATAGTTTGCCATACGACACTAGCAACTTGCATTTCCCCGGATTAAGTGTCAAGTGAGCATTCGTGCACAATTTCATACATTCCTCCAATGCCTTTAAATGCTCATCCTTCCCGTATAATGACCAGTTGTCCAAAAATGCTTTGAACTTCCCTATTGGATCAAATATATACAGAATAATTCTTTGAAATGTGGTTGAGGCACTACACAGCCCAAATGGAATTTTATTATAGGCATTGATGCCATTCTCCACAATGAATGTTGTCTTCAATTTATCCTCTTTTGCAATGCTTATCTAGTTGTAGCCGGAAAACCCATCCAAAAATGAGTAGATTTCATGTCCAACTACCTCTTCCAAGACTTAGTCAATGAATGGTATCGGAAAAGGATCTTTTATTGTTACAACATTTTGACTCCTAAAGTCTACACATATGCGGATTCTATTCACTTCCTTCTTTAAAGGAATGACAATTGGTGACACCCATTCTCTCACCGTAATTTTAAAGATTATTTTGGCGTCCAACGTCTTTTAAATTTCCGCACTCACCAAAGCTACGTACTTAGGGTTCATTCTATATGGCCTTCTTACTAGTAAGGCTCTTGGGATCAATTGGATCCAATGTATGCACAACTCTGGGGGTATCCCTTTCAAATCTTTATACATCCATGCAAAGACTTCTTTATATTGTTGGCAAATTCTGAAATTTGTTGCTTTCAGTACCGGCTCCCACTCATCTCTGCAATGGATTATCTTTTGTTCGCCTTCATTTCCCAAATTCACCTCGACCATCCTTGGTCCTTCATAATTGATAGTTTCTGGTTCATTCATTGCTTTTGCCACATCCACCGAGTGTGCTAGCTTCTCATCAATTATAGCATCACCAATTGTATATTCTACAAAATTCTTTGGAAATGTCCACTTCTCTTCCTCTTCTTCCACCAATGTGATTTTCTTACTACTTTCACCAATATTATCATGGATTTCCTTGCTCTCCTCTGCTTGTAGGCAAAGATAGGTGGGCGAAAATATTTGACATTCCTCCATCTGCCAATGGAGTAATCCACTAGTGGATTGAACTTCCTCCTCACTACATTCATTTAGGTGTATCACTCTTTCCTCATTTGGTTCATATGTGTTGTCTTCATCCAAAGAACTGCCCGACTCATCAGTCGTTGAAATATCTTCACTAATTGCTTGATTCTTCAAATTGATCATATATTTGTGTTGCCCTTTCTTGAACTTAATTCCATCATTTTCCCAATTGTGATTAACTTTTGCCATTCTTAACCATCCTCTTCCCAACAATGCACCATATTTTGGTTTCTACATTGTTATCACAACAAAATCCATGATGAATTCTTGGTCTACGATTTTCACCTTTTGAGTCGTTAAGACGCCTTTCATTTCAATTCCATACCAATCTACACCATATAACTTTAAGTTTGGAGACTATAACAATGGTGTTCCAATTTCCTTCCATGTCTTTTCTGGTAGTACAATTACACTTGATCCTCTGTCCACGATTACTTGTTTCAATTCGTGGTTTAACAACTCAATATGAATTAAAGCTGGTTTCTTGCCAACATCAATCATTATACAATAGGATCAATAAACTTGTCTTTCTTCATCATTGTTTCTTCTGACTGGCTTTGCAGCTCCATTACTCTTCTTGGCTGCAATTCTTCTCCTATTGTTGCATACAATGTCGATATGGCATTGAATAAATTTGCAACTTTAGCTTCTACTGTCATATTCAACACTGGGGCTGCCAGCTCCTGGGTTGATGACTTTTCCTCTAAGCCGAATGGCTTCTTCAATTTCTTTTGTCCGTTTAATCTGTCCTGCTTGGTTTTACTTACTTCTTCAATCGCTTCCTATGCTTCCTACCATCTTTCTTTTTCCACGACAAGATTAGGGTACTGATCCACTTTCTTCGATTGTCCCCTAGTCACAACAAGCACATTATCTTGTTTTTGTTGTTGGGTTCTTGGAGGCTCCTCAATGTCAAGGAAATTGACACATTGAGAATTGCTTGTACTAGCCTTCTTCGGACAGTTCACCTCCTTGTGATTGCCCAGTCTGCACCATCTACACATATGTGTTACATTGTTTCCTACTGCTCCTCAGTTTGAGGAGCGGGGCAATTTTTCGCATAGTGCCCCCATTCCTAACAATTTTGACATTGGTTGTGTGTATCCCCAGTCACAATTATTGTGAAAAGTAATGTATGTCCCTCTTTGCAAATTTGATGTTAGATAGTGTGTGTGTCCCTATCCAATTGTGTTGTATGACCTCGGTTAGTTGAGTTTGTCCCTATCCTTAGTTTTGTGATTGGTTGTGTGTCCCCAATCATAATTATTGTGAACAAAAGTTTGTATCTTTGTTTGCAACTTTGATGTTGGATAGCATGTGTTTGTATCCAGTCGTGTTGAAGGATCCTAGATAGTTGAGTTTGTCCCTATCCTTGGTTAAGAGTCCAATGCGGCCATTCACACTAAAGAAGCATAGTGAGGCCAATTCCACTATTGCTTGTTGCGAATAGTTGAGTAAGTCCCTATTCAAACTCTAAGTGTACTTGATGAACTATTGAGTATGTCCTAGTTCATCATATGGTTATTTGTACTATTGCTAGTATCCCTACCCATGTTTGGATCATGATGTAATAAGGGGGGAATGTTGGGATTTATTACATCATGTGATGTGATAAATCATATTACGCTAAAACGGAGTAGTTAGAACCATTCACGCAATCATAATTATTGTGAACAAAAGTGTGTATCTTTGTTTGCAACTTTGATGTTGGATAGCATGTGTTTGTATTCAGTCGTGTTGAAGGATCCTAGATAGTTGAGTTTGTCCCTATCCTTGGTTAAGAGTCCAATGCGGCCATTCACACTAAAGAAGCATAGTGAGGCCAATTCCACTATTGCCTGTTGCGAATAGTTGAGTAAGTCCCTATTCAAACTCTTAAGTGTACTTGATGAACTATTGAGTATGTCCTAGTTCATCATATGGTTATTTGTACTATTGTTAGTATCCCTACCCATGTTTGGATCATGATGTAATAAGGGGGGAATGTTGGGATTTATTACATCATGTGATGTGATAAATCATATTATGCTAAAACGGAGTAGTTAGAACCATTCACGCAGGAATCATGTGTGAGTTGTTAGTTGTGATTTCCCTCAATTACGGAAATCACATTGTTTGTGGAGTTGCTCTATATGGGGCAACGTAATTTGTATTTAAATAAGCTCTTGATCAATAAAAATCTCGAACCATTTTCTATAAATTGTTGGATTAATTGTTAGTTTGGAGGAACATTTTCAAGAGCTTTACTACTTAAATCCCCAAATACTTATTAATATTGATATGCGCATCAAATTTAACAATCAACACATGTCCAATAGACCTTACACAAGTACTGGGAGCAAGGAGTCTCATACCATAAACCAAGGCCCCAATCCCACAGGGGACCACCTTGTAGAGCCACGCGGGCACCTGGAGGTAGGGTTGAACTCGTGGCAATGTGTGGACCTAAGGTCAAGTGGCTGCAAACCTCGGATCGAGTGTAACCACATTACAAATCCAACCTCACTGTAAAGTTCTCTTCAAGCATTACCCAATGTTAACATTTGCAAGTGCCACTGGGCAAAAAGCCTTGCCTTTAAAATTCTTGCTCCACATCTTTAAAGAAATTCAAAGAATGAAGCATTCTCATAAGGAAATGTTGGGTACCAATTTTAGACTTTTTAAGAAAAAATCATTTAAAGAAAAACCTTAGTTCAAAGTAAGGATGCCCCAATGGGAGTTGGCTAGTTAAGGACAAAAGGAAGAACAAATCAATGACAATCCCCATCAAGGCAGCAAATGATTCCTTGGAAGTAATTATCACAGATGAGATGATCTAGCACAATACAATGGTTTGTAAAAGTAAAGACTAATAAAGAAGTTCAACAGATAGTGGCCATGTTTTCTATCTATTTGACAGTGGATTGAAAGGAAGTGGGGATTCAATTTACAATATTCAATGACTTTTATTTCAAAGAATTTTTTCTCTTAATCTCATCCAGTTCAAAAGTCAAGAACAAAGTAATGGGTGGCAGACCATGGTTTATAAGAAGGGCTGCTTTTATTTAGACCACCAAGCAAAGAAATTAAAAAATATATATGAAGACAAAATCTTGAAAGGATTCTAGTGCAGGTTAGGCTTTGAACTTCCCTATCAAACTAGGGACATTCATCAAATGGCACCAACTTCTAAAGAGCAAAATCTAGCTATGTATACGTGGACATGTGATGCCCTAAATATTTCAAAACCTTTTCCAAAATCCACTTGATTAAATATAACTAACGAAAGATTCAACAAGTGGATGATGAAAACATTGCAAGTTGATGCCACATATGTAAAATCCCCTAACCAAAATACAACCTCACATACAAATTCCAAAACAAAACACCAATATTCCTAACACATAGAATCCTTGAACAGCAGGATTTTTATTTTATATATATTACGAAAAAATACCTAGAAATTCACACAAATATAAATAGAACACTAAACTGAGAGGAATGCACCTAGAAATCGCATTCACTAAATGATGAAGAGAGATTACAATGGAAGAGCTGGCCGCTCACTAATAACACTTAAGAACCCAAAAAGAAGACATAAATGGAGAAAGATGAACAATTGAAAAAGTGAGGGTCAACACCAATCTGCTCATAAACTCTCCCAAGCTAAACCCAAACCAATAAGCCACAAACTCCAACTGAATCTGCGCTGGCCACAATCTCTAAGCCAGATAACAGCCGCCCTCTGCCGAATAATCAATACTCAAACAAAGTGCAGTGAATGATCTGCCAAATAGATGCTCAAAGTCATCCTGAAAGAAGAGCCAACTGCTCTAAAGCTGTCTGAATTCTCTAATCCTGAAATTCGAGGGTTTCCGTCCTCAAATTTCTCAAGCTTGCTGCTATAACACAGCCGCCACCAAGTAAATGTAGAATAGGGCTTTTCTGAAATGCCAAGCCATGTGTTTCTTCCAAAATTCCCCTTTTATACAGCCGGCTCACCTGTTTTTTTCTTTTCTTCTTTCTCTTTTATTTACTTAGCCGCCAACCCTAGGCTAGAATAATAAGTGCTTTGAAAGCTCCACACATTAGAAATAATTCTACTATATTAAAAGTGACACCCCTTAACATTAAATGTCATAACATTAGTCATTAGAGCCTTTCTTTGAGTCTTAAGTCAATATTCTAAAGCATCCAAAATGACATGAAATAAAATTAAATCCACAAAGTCTAGAAACACTAGACCTTTGCCCATAGACCACATCATAACTTGAGATTGGCATCTCAAATACCTAAAGCGTCAAAGATCCAATTCAGAAGACTCAAAGCCAAATCCAATGACTATATGCATGCCACCATCCAAAGGGTCCATCCTCCTCAAATGTAGCCTAGAAAGTTAGACAAGACCTCTCAGTGCTATAATTTAACCATAATCATCCATTAAAAACTTCGTTACAACTCTGAATTACACCAAACAAAAGACAAGGTGGAGTAGAACACATATAGAAAAATCATGAGGGCCACTCAAAACTCGGTACTACCTCCTAAAAATTAGGAACATCCCTAAAATATAAGAATTTCCCTTTCATTCACCAAGAAAAAAATACAAAACAAACGCATATAATCACTCATACTTATACCTCCTACACACGAACATCCACTCACCACAACTACTCTACAAAAATAGGTAAGTGGAGCCCATAGCTTGCTATCATCTAGAAAGGGGCATTACAAGTCCTCCCCTCCCGAATTTGCTTGCCCTCAAGCAAGATAAAGGGGGATGATCCAAGATAGCAGTTGTCTCCCAAGTAGCATCCTCACAAGGCAGGCCCCTCCATTGTATTAGATATTTCGTCAACACACGGTTCCTCAATTACTTCTCTCTAGTCTCGAGGATCTACTCCGGCACTAGAACTAATCTTCCCTCATCATCGAAGGGTGGTGGCTCGGTTGAAGGTATCACATGCTGACCCACTACCTTCTTCAAACATGACACACGAAAGACATTGTGGATCCAACTGCTAGAAGGGAGCTCCAACTCATATGTTGACTCACCAATACATCGTACCACTATAGAGGCCATACAAACGAGACTTAAGCTTCTCTGCTCCACTCTTCTTCAAAGAAGACTATATGTAGGGTTGCAGCCTAAGGAAAACCATATCACCCACCTCAAAGTATCTCTCAATGCGATGCCTATCAGCATAGATCTTCTATTGGTTCTGAGCAAGTCGCAAATGGTCTCATAAACTTATTGATCTGCCTATTAGCTGCAGGTATCCGTGTCTTTGGAAGAGTCAACCCAGCAAAGGTAGGTGCATCATACCCATATAGTGCCATGAATGGAGACATCCCAATCAACATGTGATGGGTAGTATTGTAACAATACTCCCCTGAATAGAGCCATCTCACCCAAGTTGTGTGATGATCGGTAGAAAAACTCCGTAACTATCCCTCAACCCTATCTCGGTCTGGCTATCTGTCTGGGGATGATAACTAGTATTCGGAGTCAACTTTATCCCTGTCAACCTAAATAGCTCTTTGCCAAAAAGCACTCATAAAGTGTGCATCCCAATCACTAAAAATGGTCCGGGATAACCCATGTAGAAAAAAGACCTCTCCGAAGAAAACATCTGCTACTTGTGGCACCTGAAATCACTGGATATGGAGAAAAAGTGTGCATATTTTGTCAACCAGTCTTTAACCACAAAAATACAACTCTTCCCTCCAACCCAACGTAAACCTGTGATGAAGTCCATGGACACAACTTCCCATTTTTCCTGAGGAATAGGAAGGGGCTGAAGCAAATTTGTTGGGCGTGTAGCCTCATGTTTCATCTTTTGGAAAACATAACACTCCCGTATATATTGCAATACATCATCCTTCAAGCCCTTCCAAGCAAACTTGCTCCTTGCCTGTCTGTAGCTTTTGAAAAACCTAGTATGCCCTACAAACGAAGAATCATGGAAAGCTACAATGATCTTCTTCTTAAGCTTTGACCCTAGAACCAAGAAGATTCTTCCCTTATACAAGATAATGCCATGCCTAACTTAATACCTCTCGTCTTTAACTTTGGCAGTAATAGTACCCTCTATCAATCCTGTAGCAAAAGTGTCTTTAGCATACTCATCCATAAAGTCCTCTCTCCAATCAACCTATATTGAAGAAATAGTCAATAATTCGGGTTTTCTAGATAGGGCGTTTGCAACCAGGTTGTTCTTCCCTTCAACATACTCAATGTCAAAGTCATAGGCTTGCAGTTTACTGACACATTTCTGTTGTCGATCATTAAGATTGCGTTGTAATAGAAAGAACGTGAGGCTATTGTAATCTATACGCACCACAAAATGCCCACAAACCAAATATTGTCTGAACTTGGCTAGTGCATGCATCACTACCAACATCTCCTTATCATAAATAGAAAATTGTCGCACAACTACACTTAACTTTCAACTCTCAAAAGAGATAGGTTGTCCTTTTGCATAAGGCTAGCACCAATGCCTCCTTTGAAAGCATCACATTCAACCACAAGAGGTAGTGAAAAATCAGGTATAGCACCAATAGGTCCAATGCACATTTCATTTTTCAGTCAATCAAATGCCTGTGGACCAAGAGAAAGCAATCTTCTTGGTCAATTTAGTCAAAGGGGCTGCTAGCTGAGAAAATCTCCTAATAAATCTCCTATAAAAGCTACATTTGCATAGGAGACCTCGTAGTTGTGTCAATATCCTAGGAGTGGGCCACTCTTTAATAGATAATACCTTGATCTGGTCCACCTATACACCTAAAACACTAATGATATGTCCAAGGTAAAGGATTTTCTGCATCCCAAACTCACACTCGGTCTTCTTTGGAAAGGTCTGCTGCTACAAAACGGCTAACATTGGATCCAAATGTACCAAATGCTCCCCCCAAGTCCTGTTGTAGACGAGAATGTCATCAAAGAAAACTAACATAAATCTTCGCAATTGATGGCTGAAGATCTCATTCATCGTCGACTGGAAGATAGTCGATGCATTAGTTAGACCAAAGGCGTCATTAGGAACTCAAAGTGCCCACAATGACACTAGAAAGCAGTCTTATGTGCATCTTCATGTTTAACCCAAATATGATGGTATCCAGAGCGCAGATCAATCTTTGTGAAGTAAACTGACCCATGTAGTTCATCTAACAACTCATCAATGCCAGTATCGGATACCACTTCTTGATAGTTTTCCAATGCAATTCTCATGGTCCCATTTTTCTTCTTCACCAACACTACTGAAGAAGTAAATGGGCTTGTGCTAGGTCTAATATGCAACAAGTCCAGCAACTCTTGTATAGTATGCTCTATCTCATCCTTAAAAGAACGAGGATAACAATAGAGGGTAGCAATGACGAGTCTAGTTCCCGGCACCAACTCAATAGTATGATGGAAACCCTTGTCTAGTGGAAGACTTGGAGGCATGTCTCCGAACACTAATGCATACTTATCCAAAAGGACTCGAATATTTGCATGGTACTCAACCTCCTTGAAAGTAGTAGTGTCATGGAATATACCCTTAATGGTATAATACTCAACAACCCAACTCACTTGGTCTTGTCTCAAAAGCTTCTCCAAACAGTGTGTAGATATCTACTATGCTAATCCACCTATCATGCCTTTGATGATTTTCTCTTTCCCCTGGTCAACAAAACGCAATGTCATCGTCTGGGAGTTCAAAGTGAACTCACCATGGCAATATAACCACCGAATCCCTAATACCATATGAGCTCCTCCTAAAGGAATAACATAAAAATCATGTGTAATAGGATGCCCATCCAATACCACCTATAACTGGAAAATGACCTACTTATAGGTCAAGGAATATCCATTTCCCACTACTATGTCAAAACCTACAAACTCTTCTGTCTTCAACCTAAATTATGCTACCACACCTTGATCAATAAAATTATGGGTGGCTCCCCCATCAATAAGAGCTACAATATGTTGCCCTCCAATATTTCCCTTGACTCGAAAAGAATGGAACCTTGATGCTCCTAACAAAGATGCTATAGTGGGTAGTTGATCTTCCCCTTTTGATGAAGGTCCCTCTGTAATCTGCCCCACATGTGCTGTCTCATTTCCAACATCATCATCATACGCCTCTACAAACTATTATGGCTCACCCTCATCATCTAAATAGACCTCAATCAAGTGCACCTGCTTTCCCCAAACACCAATGCGATGGATCCCATGGCTCTCTGCAGTTGAAGTATAACCGCTTCCTCCTCATCTCATTGCGAGTCATGTCACCATGTTGCTACCTAGATGTTTGCCTTGTACCCTATTGACCAAGGGATCTAGATGAAGCAGCTACCAATCTTTGTGGGAAAGGTCTATAAGGGGTTAGACATTTGCCATTGCTCTAATGCTCTTGTACCAATACTTCTGGTAGATGTACCCTAGAAAAACCTGCCTAGTGTAGTAGTCTCCAAAGTTAAAGCCCTTAAGGATTCTGGATCAAATGCCTTAACCAGGACTCTAGTGGCTCTCTCAAACCCTACAGAACAGATAAGTCAATCACCTCTATGATGCATCATAAACCATCACTGTAATCCTCTGAAAATCAGCCACATAAGCGTTTATTGTACCGTTGTACCTCAACTATGCCAACTTTCAAAAATGAGCCTCAAGATCCTGCCTCTCGAATCTATCAATCAATCTCCTATAGAACTCCTCGTAAGTGGTGATAAGGTTGTCCTTGGGTAATTAGACTGTGATACCACCACTCGTGAGCAACTCCTTCTAAGTGAAGGGTAGCAAATTTAATTGCCTCCTCCTCATACATCGGAGTCAAGGAAAAATAGATGTTTAGCTTCTGAATCCAAGCACGAGCTGAAGATTTCTTGGACCCATTAAATGAAGGAACTATGAGTTTTCCCAATCTATTATGCAAATCCTTATGAGTATGGTTCTTATTTGATCCTCTTACTCTTAAGTTTAGTTTTTGTCTTCAAGGTACAAAAATTTAAGAAAGAGATGTCAACCCGAAACTCCTCACTTCGTGCTCTATACTCTGCATGAAGAGATGCCAAATCATCATCCTGTTGCTCTGCCACCTCCTCCTTTGGCTGTGTTGCCCCTCTCTGTAAGAAAGTAACTCTAGGTAGCCCGAGACCATTAACTGTCCTAGATGCCTACTTAGTTTTCCGATTTTGCTCCCGAAGCAATGGGGATAGAACCCAAACTTTGAAATGCTTGGGTGACAAGGTTAATAAGCTACTATTGTCCATCCTTCAAGGACTAAATAACTTCAAGGAATTCCTTTCTTTATCCTCACCCGACATCTTCACAAGGCTATTTGTGTCCTGTGGTAGAATAAGGGTTTGCAGAAGTTTCCTTAGTTCTCTTTGTTGATATCTTATTTCCCTTTCACTAAGTGACATTCAAGAATAAACACTCTTATAACCCCTCAGGCTGGCAGGAACTTAGCTCTGATACCATTTAAAATCCCCTAACCAAAATACAAACTCACATACAAATTCCAAAACAAAACACCAATATTCCTAGCACATAGAATCCCTGAACAGTAGTAGTTTCTTTTTAATATATTAGGAAACAATATTTAGAAATTCACACAAATTTAAATAGAATGATAAAATGAGAAGAATACTAGAAATTGCATTCCCTGAATGATAAAGAGAAATTACAATGGAAGAGCTGGCCATTCACTAATACCACTTAAGAACCCAAAAATAAGTGGAGAAAGATGAACAATCGAAGAAGTGAGGGTCAAGACCAATTTGCTCATAAACTCTCCCAAGCTAAACCCAAAAAATCTGCCACAAACTCCAACTGAATCTACGCTAGTCACACTCTCTAAGCCAAATAACAACCGCCCTCTGCCATATAATCAATAGCCAAACAAAGTCCAATGAAGATCTACCAAATAGATGCTCAAAGTCATCTTGGAAGAAGAGTTAACTGCTCTAAATCTCTACTTGAATGCTCTAATCCTAAAATCGAGGGTTTTCGTCCTCAAATTTAGCAAGCTTGCTACTAGAACATAGCTGCCACCAAGAAAATATAGAATAGGGTTTTCCTGAAATGCTAAGCCGTGAATGTTTCTTCTAAAACTCCCCTTTCATACAACCACCCCCTCTTTGTTTTTCTTTTTTTACTTAGCCACCAACCCTAGGCTAGAATAATAAGTGCTTTGGAAGCTCCACACATTAGAAATAATTCTAATGTATTAAAAGTGACACCCCTTAACATTAAATGTCATAACATTAGTCATTAGAGCCTTTCTTTGGGTCTTAAATCAAAATTCTAATGCATCCAAAATGACATAAATTTAGATTAAATCCACAAAGTCTAGAAATACTAGACCTTTGCCCAAAGATCACATCATAACTTGAGATTGGCATCTCAAATACCTAAAGCGTTGAAGACCCAATTCAAAAGACTTGAATCCGAATCCAATGACTATATTCATGCCACCATCCAAAGTGTCCATCCTCCTCAAATGTAGCCTAGAATGTCGGACTAGACATCTCGGGGCCATAATTTAACCATAATCATCCATTAAAATCTTTGTTATGACTCCGAATTATACCAAACAAAAGCCAGGTAGAATAGAGCACATCCTGGGGGATCACTAGGGCCACTCAACTAGATACTACCTCCTAAAAATTAGGAAGATCCCTAAAGTATAGGAATTTTCCTTTCATTCACCAGGAAATCATTCAAAACAAATGCATATAATCACTGATACTCATGCCTCCTACACACGAACATCCACTCACCACAACTGCTCCACAAAAATAGGTGAGTGGGGCCCACAACCTACTATCATCCAAAAAAGGACATTACAACATACACCATAAGACTTGACATATGGAAAGATATTGCAAAGTGAAAACATTCAAGAAAGAGGTGAAACGCTCTCATGAGACAAGCCCAAAGTTGAAGAAGGGGATCAGATTGAAATAGAAGATGGACCAAATCATGGATTTTTCAACCCCTAAGAAAGTGCCAAACAAAGACCCCCTGCTTTGTTGGATTGCAAAGGCTATCATCAAAGCAAATGTTAGAAAAAACCCAAAAGGGTGCATCAGATGAGCAATTGCAATGTGCGAATTTAAATTCAAATGGAATCAAAGCTGCAAAGGAAGATTTAGAGTCAATTTTCAAAGCAAAGAAGGTGGAATATGTTGAGCATGAGCTACATAGATCATATCTACTTTCTTCAAATAGTAGAAAATCATTAGTTTGCAATAAAAAACAAAGTAGTTTGGAGGTTGTCCCTTGCACTTAAGGCTTTTTAAGGTAGCACAAAAAAGATAGTACAGAGATTGTCCCTTCTAGGGCAGCATAAAAAGGAAGTAGTTTGAAGGTTATCCCTTGCACTTTAGGTTCTCTAGGGCAACATAAACCTTTATATGATAAACCAAATTGGGCCTGGAAAATGGAAGAGATTAAGGAAGATAAAAACATTGGTGGTAATGGATAAAAAGAGGAAGACCCCCAAAACAAGATCTAAAAGAAAAAATAAACCCAAACAGAGATTGATAAGAATTAAAAATAATGATGATGGTATATTAGAATATTTGGGGTATGAATATGGTCCCCCCGAAAAAGAGTTGTCAATAGAGCTATCAAAGAATTAATCAGTTGTTATAGTCTGAAATTTGTTTGAATACAAGAAACAAAAAAGGTAGTGAGGATCAAATGATGTTAGCTCAAGTGCTTAAAAAAGTGGGCTTCCAATGGGAAGGCAAAAGTTCAAATCTCTTTAAGCAATATGTGATGTCGTAATAATAACGGTTTTTTGTAATATTCACTATTTGGTTTGTTGAAATACCGTGGTAACACAATAATGATGTAATAGAGGTAAGGCCTGCTTCAATCCCATATAACCAATTAAATAAAAATCAAACAGCATAAGCTCAAGTAATTAAAAATGTGAACTTCAAAAGTAGAGACCAAGGTTCAAATCTTGCCAGGCTATATATGTGTAAGTGCCACAGTGTTATTGTGTTAGTATCACTATGTGGATATTTAAAATATTGTGAAAACGTGGTCACGATGTAATATGAGTTGGGCCCATTTCAATCCCATATAAATTATAACCAATTAAAAAAAGGTAGCGAGGAATGTAAGGATACATTCAAAAAGATCTAGAAAACAGGGGATTATTAGGCAGTTTTGCAATGGGAGCTTCAAGAGGCATTACAAATGTGTGGGACAATTGCAAATGGGATGAAGAGTTGCTAGAAGAAAGAAGTTATTGGGTTGATGTTCTTTTTTGTAAGGGGGAAATATGAAAATTGGATTTATAAATGTATATGCTCCAAATATAGTTATTCTAAAAGATAGATATTGGAAGGACTTTAGTTTATGTCAATTCAATGATGATGCCCAATTGTGAGCTATGGATTCTTCGGAAAGACTTCAACACATCTTTATTTCCTTTGGAACAGAAGGGTGATAATCCTAGCTGGTTTATATCAATGAAGGATTCTGTTTTTTTTTAATTTTAATTTAAATGGCCTTGGGATGCTATCCCTTCGGCGTTTCAGTATACATGGGATAAGAGGAGTACTGGGAGATGTCATCTCGTAGAAAGATGGAATAGATTTTTGTTCTCCAATTTTTGGCCACAATCAGAGTATACAGTATCTTCACATATTCTATTGTGGGCAGGATCAAATCACAAACCAAGTTGCTTGAGATGTGACCACGTCAATAATGGTCATTCAAATCCATTTTGTTTTCAATCTAGTGACTTCAAAATCCTGATTTCTTCCAGTTGAAAAAACTGAACCTCTTAACTATGGGTTTTCGAATAGGTGTTTGTAATATGTAGCTTTACTTGAGGCTTGGTGCATGGCTGGGAACTTGGGAGTAAGTACAAGATGTATGGTGAGTACAAGAGTTGGCCATAACAAATTGTAATGCCCTCAAATACCATTCACTACTGGCTTCTTCTTTTTTTCTTTTCTTTTTTTTTGGGTTGTTAAATCTGAATTCCAAATTGATTAGCACATAGTCTTGCTGAATTTATGATTTCCTTGCTACTTGTAGGTGACTAACATCGTCCAACATGCTTCACTGGACTGGATTGTAGAGAGTACTAGCATCCCTAATATGGTGGATATGAGAAGAAGTGTGCTTGCACAAAGACACAGCTTGTGGGGTGAAAAGGACACCCGCAGTTGCATTCAGGACTTAGGGTTTATGAACATCCTGAATACAACTCCATGAACATACTATTTCATATATCATAGAGAAATATCTGGTGAGACAGTTAAGTTCTTTTATAATGTTATTAAATAGCTATCATAACACTCTTAAGATGATGTAATATTATTAAAAATAACTATATTGTGTTATGCTATTATATAACAGTATGACGTGAGCATTATAACAGTTTAGGTCTTATATACTTCTACCACCTCGTGAGCGTTATAGTAGGCATTTAACAATTAACAATGTTAAAAAATACGTAAAATGTCTCACCCATATTTGATAAGAAATAGTCCATGTGACTACAATTATCTGCAATGAGCTTAAATACTGCATAGGGAAATAAGAAATAGTATTTAGGAAGAGAATAAAGAAAGCATAGCTAAGACAGGATAAGGTAAGCAAGAAGCAAGAAAAGTTGGAGAATGAAGCAAGTGCATTTGAAAATACAGCAAGTTCAATTAAAAAATAGAAAGTGCAGTTGGGAAAAAAAGATAGAAACTGCCTCAAGTGGCATTAGCCCAAGCAGTTAAATTCCTCAACTTTCAAGGAGGAGGAGCCAGTTAGAATCTTGCCAAGCAATACATGCATAATAGTCATGCAGTTGTAATACAGGTGGGGCCTGTTTCAATCTCATATAACCAGTTAAAAAAATTAATTTTGATTAAAAAAAAAAAAAAGATAGAAACTATAGCTGGAAAACATAGAAAGTATTGTTGGAAGGATAAATCATGTGTATGGCTAGAGGAATCTAGCAAGAATAAAATAAAGCATTCACTCATCTATAAGTATGAAGCATTGTTATTTGAACATTTAAGGAAAGAAGATTGGTTGTCTTTTCGAATCTGGAGTGGCTCACCTGCGAGCTTCGATTATTTTGTTTATAGGTTTTAAGCAGAATAGAGGGAAGAAGATTGGTTGTCTTCTCAAATATGGAGAGACTCACCTAAGAGCTTGGGCTATTTTGTTTATTGGTTGTAAGCAGAATGGATTTCTTTTGTTTTTCTACTAGGAGTTTATTTTCAAATCTTTTTGCATTGTATGTTTGATCTCAGCAATTTATAAGAAAATTGTGTGTTATAATTTATATGATTCGGTCCAGATTCCAGATTTCAATTTTTCCACTTTTTCTTAATCAGTTTAAGCGAGTTTCAGTTTCAGATCTTCATAGGTTCATAACAATGGTATCAGAGCCATTGATTCTGCCAACATTCCCACTAGGAATGATGAAGAGGAAGCTAATGCATGGCAAGTGTTTACTTAGAGTGTACGTGTGGGCATACAACCAATGATGGAAAGTGTAAGGGAGATGTCTCAAGTTATCCAAGAACTAATTGCAAGGCACAATCATTCTTCCGATGGGGCAGAACCAAATCATAGGGTTCGACCCTCACTGCTTCCATCTCCCCATCTAAACCTACGTAGGCCAGTTTATGATGCATCTTCTCCTCCACTTTGGAATCCTCGACAAGAAGCCCGAGATTTTATTGATAATCCCATTAGATGGCTTTGTAGGGCTTACATGGCTAACAATGCATATTTTCGTGCAGTTATGAATTTCAAAGCCTATATGGGCAATGAGAGGTGATGGTGGTGTACAAGACCATACTAGGATGAGACCACAACCTTGCATGCCAAAGGTAGAGGCTCCACAATATGATGGTATGTTATATGGTTGCATAAACTGGAGGTATATTTTTATATGTATCCCATGAATGATGAAGAAAAATTTGAGTTTGCTTTGCTTCATCTTGAGGGAAATGCCTATGAATGGTGGCACCATTATGCTTTGGATGTGCATGATGGTCAGTGTGATGAGATATCTACTTGGTAGCAATTTACTGACCTAATTAATATTGTTTTCAGGAAAAAGACAGCCGATAAGAAGTTTTTGGAACTTTGTAATCTACAAGAGAGACAACAAGAGTCTATAGAGGAATATTGTAAAAAGTTTAGAAGAATATGCATGTGAATTCAAGGTATGTCCAGCTCTCATCAAGCCTACCTATTTGTTGATGGACTGCAAGAGGAATTGAAAGGCCATATGGAAGCTCTTCAACCAACAGATCTTGACAAAGCCATCTCATAAGCACAGCCTGATGAAAGAATGTGTAATGTCCACCTTTTTGACCCCGCAATAAACTAAAAACCGATGGATGACTATTGCTATAACATAGACAGTAGTGAAGTCTGATATGGATCATAAAGTAATGAAGGAATAGGGGATGTTAATGCTAATGCCGTAAGTAGAACGCTTTCTGTGTTTCTGATTCAGAACTGAAGTTGTGCACCCTCGTTTAGAAAACGCATATACTAGGCCTATATATCTTCTTGGAACCGTCCGGGGACTCCTTGCCAATTTCAAACTCCAAATGCAGAAAGCATAATATTTAGAAAATATATACACAGCTATTGTTATCTCTCTTGCCAAATTTTTCTTCTTTGTGAGAGTCTGAAGCTACTCCTATCAAAACATTAAGGAACAAAACTTGGCTAAGGTGAAGTTCGGACTCCCTTCCACCTTTGGACTTTGGAACCTTCAGAATATTAGATATGAGATTTAGAGGTTCCAGATGGATTTTATACCCAAGCCTTAAACTTAGATATTGTCCGAACGAACTTGCCACTTCAATCTCCGAACTTTGAACTTCGAACTTAAGAACCTCGGGATTCTAACCTTGAAATGTTGGATTTTTTGACTTTGAACCTTTAGACTTTAGACCTGTAATAATGTTAAGAACGATATGAGTAGTTTGGGTTGTATTTGTATGCCCAAGTTCGGAACTTGGGTAACATCCGCATCTAACACATGTTCACCCTTTAGCAATACCTATAGCAAAGTAAACCCAAAAATAAGCTTTAAAAGTTTAACTATTTTAAACAACATTACTTCATCCAAAGTTGAAACTAGCAATGTCTTTAGGTAAAACCGAGAAGTTAGCTTGCACAAAGATGAATTCACTTTTGGTTTAAGTGGATTTAATTTCAATCAGCAACCACCAAACAAACTTCCAATTATGTAATTTTGACTTTGTCTGAATGAAACTTTCCTTCCACAAGTTCGGCTTTGTCCAAATGAACCTTGCCTTGGACAAGTTCAACTTCATCCAAACAAATTGTCTTAAATAAGTTCAGCTTCGACCAAATGAGTTTCTCATAAATAAGTTCGACTTCGAACTTTAGCTATTTTGGTTAATTTCCTTACCCAAGTTTTGGGCCTGGGTTAGCACCAAAACGGTCTTTTCCATAAGTAAACTTCGGTCTTGAGCAAACGAACCTTTCCATAAGGGAATTGTAGCCTCGTCCAAACAGTCTACCACATAGATGTCTAAGATACGTTATGAGTTTGGTTCTTCAGATGCGTAGGAGAATTACAAAAGACTTTGTCATAGCAGTTGACTTTATAATATAATTAAATGTGGAACTTCAAGTAGTTTCAAGTTCGAAGCTTGCCATGTTAAAAGGGTAATTACCAAATGTTCTATTTTGGTAATAAAACTTTTGTAACTACATTTTTGTTGTCCCTATTGGACATTGCACTTGTAATTACTTCTTAGTAATCCTTAAGAATGTGATCTCCTTGCAAGTCTTGCTAAACTATTAAATGTATCTATTAGAATGAAATTTTTAAGTTGGGTTTTTGATGCCCAAGGTAGACCATCATAGAACACTCAAGAGACAGAGCAAAGGGAAAATCGTCTTTGGTGCTATAAAAATGCAGAACAATCATTCCAAGGCTATCTCAAATGAGGTGAACAATTCCTTAGAGAACAGACTTAATCCAAATAAGGCAGCTTGAGAAGAGCTCCATAAGCAAGAGCATTGCTTGTCATGGAAGAAGCCATGGTACCGAGACCATAAATGTGGTAATAAAGGCAAGATTCAATTAATTGAGGTTGTTGATGATTCTCCACATTTTGAAGGTGAGGAAGAATCAGTGGATTCCAATATAAAGAACAATACCAAGCAGCCCATTGCATCATTAGCAGCTATGAGAGGTATATTTGTTTGTTCTACCTTGTGTGTAGAAGGTTCTATCAAAGGAAAAAGGGATGGTTTTGATTGATTCTAGAAGTAGTCCTAACTTCCTAGATTCAAAATTATATCTAGCCGTGGGTTTATCATATATAGAATGTCCTCCCTTTGACATTAGTATTGTTGATGGGTCCCAACAACAATATAATACATACATTAAAGGACTCACCCCTGGCATGGAAACTTATTTTGTGAAATCCGATTTTTATATTGTGCCACTAGGGAATGCTGATGTAATTCTAGGAATCCAGTGGCTGAAACTACTTGGCGATATTAACATGAATTTTCAAAAGTTGTCGATGAAGTTTGTACAGGATTCAAAAGGACACCAAATTCAAGGGTTTCAACCTCCAAAAAGAAAGCTAATTTCAGTGCAAAAAATGCAAAAAGAGATCAGAAAAGGGGCCCATTGTTACATATGTATTCATTACAATGCATGATTGGGGACTAATCAAATTTAGATGGACAGAATTGTAATGAGCTCAAATACTGCATAAGTAAATAAGAACTAGTATTTAGGAAGAGAATAAACAAAGTAAAGCTAAGACAAGATAAGGTAAGCAAGATGCAAGTAAAGTTGGAGAATAAAGCAAGCACAACTGGAAAATATACCAAGTTCTGTTAAAAATATGGAAAGTGCAGTTGGAAAAAAAGATAGAAACTGCAGCTGGAAAATTAGAAAGTATTGATGGAAGCATAGTTGAGAAAATTGGAATAGCCAAAAAATCGACCAAAAAAAACCGAAGAAAATACAAATTTTCATTGACAATTTTTTTTTTTTCATGCATATCACAATGAATTAACATTATGCAAATCAAATATTAATAATGTAAGTGATACAAGCTTAAACTACACATGAAAGTGGCAAAAAATGAGGCAAAATGAAAAAAACAAGCTATTTATGCCGTTTCCTCTACCCATGCTGCCGCACCAGATTTTTTCGGCAAAAAATAAAAAAATTGGGATTTTATCGCCAAGGGAAGGAATCGGAAAAAATCAAAATTGTTTGCAGATTTTCTCAACTATGGTAGGAAGGATAAAGCAAGTACAGCTGGAGTAATCAAGCAAGAATAGAATAAAGCAATAACTCATCCATAAATATGAAGCATTAAATGAACAAGGGGTATTTTGCAGACAGAAAATTGTGATTCGCATAGGAGAGGAAGAAAGATTGGTTGTCTTCGCGAATATGAAGTGGCTCACCTGCGAGCTTGGGCTATTCTGTTTATTGGTTGTAAGCAGAATAGAGGAAAGAAGATTGATTGTCTTCTCAAATCTGGAGTGGCTCACCTGAGAGCTTGGGCTATTCTGTTTATTGGTTGTAAGCAGAATATATTTCTTTTGCTTTTCTAATAGGAGTTTATTTTCAGATCTGTTTCATTGTATGTTTGATCTCAGCATCTATAAGAAAATTCTGTGTTATAATTTATATGATTCAGTCCAGAATTCAGATTTCAGCTTTTTTAGGTTTTCTTAATCAGTTAAGCAAGTTTTAGTTTCACATCTTCATAGGTTCATAAAATTATCCCATTTGACCATGGAAATAACTCTAGTCACATTGACCTATTCCATTATTTATGGCAATGGTCAGTATCAGTAAACCTATAGCCACAGTAACTCAGTTAAGAACTGAATTTAAGAGAATTTAGGAAAGTAATCCTAAATACTCTTACATCAAATTTCCTTATATCCATCTTAGATGAATTGGCAAGGTTTGATTTAACCTGAGCTTAGTCAAAATGTGGAAACCCATAGAGGTACAAATTTCAAATAATATAAAGTAATAGTGAAATATTTCCTTGCTTCTACAAAGAGGCCTCATACACCTTGGAGGTGTCTAGCTTGATTGTGACCTAAAAAATCATATTACTTTTGACTTTATTTTACCTTTTTATATGGATTACAGGGCATTAAACAAATGTGATTGCAACTTGTCATTTCGGTATTTCTTCATAAAATACCCTTATTCAGAGATTCAATTCTGCGGCACGCAAGTCAATATCTGGCATAAGAGAAAGTATATCACAAGCGTTGGGCGTGAGGTCCAATTTGGAAAGAGCACATTTGTTGTATTGAATGTGGCTTACATCATTTTAATAAACTCGATTTTTATTAAGGCTATTGGACAATGCTGCCAATTGGAAAATGGAAAACTTAAGAACAAATTTCCAACCCTAAATGTAAGTGTTGAGATTCATCTCAGCACAGCAGGGCCAAAACCTGCAAAAAAAATAGGAGGCTCAGTTTCATGGTTGAGGTTTGGAGACTCAGGCCAGAGTGTACATGATAAGTGTGGTATGCACAAGGATCGCGTGTAATAAAAAGCTGCATAATTGTCTTCAAAAACATACCTTAATCAAAGGCTCAATCCCATGGTGAAAAATTTCCAGCCTTGGCAGGAGTGAACATGAGATAAGGGCAATCAGAATGAGTGTCTGGTTTTGACCCATATGTTTGTTGAACAGTATCTGTTTGAAATGGAAGAATGAACTAAATCTTAATACAGTGAGACCCCACCAGTAGTTTAGCTATATATGCCTCCTTACATATACATACATGCATCTTCTTGCAAGGAATAAATAAGCCACTTTACATATACATACATCCACCTTCTTGCAAGGAAAACCATGTTAAAGAAAAAACAAACAACCCCCTAAGAAACATACTAACGAATACAGCCAAATTAGAATTAGAAGACATATTTCTTAAAGGATCTTAAATAGTGCCAAGGGAAGATATATAGATAAAGAATGATGGGAACATAAAATTGCTCAATCCCAAAAATAATATAGAAATTAAAAATAACTGAGAAACCTGTCAAAATCAAAATATCAGTTCAACTACTTAAAGTTGAGAAGTCAAAATGAAGAAAGGTTCGAGAATCAAATCTGAGAAGTGAGAAGTATATCCATTTGGTAAATTTATTATAAAATTCAAATTCTGGGTTCTTTCACAATACAGCCATAGCAAAAGAAATTTATTCATTAACTAAGTGAACAAATTGAGCATCAAATGGCATTAGCTCAACCGGTTAGATTCCTCAACATTGAAAAAGGAGATCCAAGTTCAAATCTTGCCAAGCAATACATAGATAATATCCAGGGTGTTGCAATACCACTACATAATGATGTAATACAGTGGGCCCTGTTTCAATCCCATATAATCAATTGCAACAGAGTAAACAAATTGAGAGAAATGACAGTCAAATTAAAAGGACTAATGACATTCATTGGCATTTACAAAAACAAAAAACAAAGGATTTGTGAGGATTTAGTTAGACCTTTGAATGAAATATATGGACAGTTGAAAAGTTTCACAAGTGTATCAGAAGCTTGTATATCTCCGTTGTCCATAATTTGGAAGATAGAAAGTGCACTCACGACAAATATCACATAATTGACTTTCCTTATTTTGCTGACCTTGCAATGCCCATCACGTGCCTTGTGCTTCATGGACATTCTCAAAGAGTGGTCATCAGATGGCCTAGAAAACAATATGGAAATAATATTTATTACACCAACAATGACTTGTTTAAAACATAGAGAAAATACACTGAAACAATAAAGCCAACCTTAGAACCAATTCTCCATGCCGTATACCATTTAACATCCAACTCTTTAGGACTGGAAAATCCTTAGCAACACTCTGTGACAAACCTCTACTATCAAAAATACAAAATGCTTTTGAAGCTCCAGGAGGTGTGTATTCGTGAAGAAAGTAGGTCCCACTTTCACCAGATGACTTGTCTGAAAGGAAAATGTGTACATTAAATTCAGTATAATTCATATATTTCCAATGCAAAAAGAGTGCCTAAATGCCAGCAATTGCACTAACAGAAAAGATTAAAATTTTAGAATTAAAGAAAAATTGATGTGAACTCTTAGTCTGACCATATGAAAAGATAAATATGGAAAGAACCAGAATTTACAAGAAACTTGAGCACTGCCTAGTATTTCATTTCCAGAACCAAGAACCCGTAGAATATTATTTATTAAAGTGCTTTTTCCTGCTCCTTTAGGCCCAACGAGCAGAAGTGTTGTAACAGTCGGAATCTCGTAATTGCATTTGTTCATGCCACCACTTTCAACAAGCCAAACCCCAGGTGTGTATCTGCCAATTAATCAGACATCCAAAAGGAAAAAAAATAGATGATGATTGTAATGAAAAAGATCAAAAATAAGAAGCAACTTAGTTTCTTCAGCTTACATGATATTCGCTCCTTGTTTCTCAATTTTCAGAACAATTTTGGTAATTTTGATAAAACAAAAGCAAAGAAAAAAATGGGGAATGAAGTCAAAAGTTTCACACTGACCAATCTGATCAAGAAGTCCATAGCTGAGGATTACCTTAACAGCCTTTCCTTTTCATCTTCAATTTTGCCAGATCGCATTCTCCACATGGAACGCTTCTGAATGATCTTACGATGCATCTCTGCTCTTCGACGTTTTTCTATTGCGTTGCCTTCCAACCTCCATGGAAACTCTAGTCCCTTCAAGGCACAATCTCCAAATTCATTCTCTACACAATTATTGCAATGGTGATTCACTGATGCATTTGAAACCTGGCTTTCTCCATCAGCACTGCATAAGAAAGCCAGATCAATTCAGTTTTCATTTCTTACAACTTCCTTGCAAACTAAAATCTGAATACCTCCTAGAAACTACATTGTTAAAAAGCGACTTCCTTGACCTAAGAGGATGTAAACAATTATCTTCTATAACATTAGCAACACACATTAATAGATCTCACAACTATTGATTGTTAGAAAGCAACTTACCTAAGAGGATGCAGACAAGGGTGTTCTGTCACATGAACCACAAAAATAATAGTACAACTCAGAACTTTGTACTTGTGGATAGGGATCCTTAAACAGAAGACAAAACTGGGATTTTCAGCAAGGTACCATTGACGATACCCAATTTGTGTTCTTAGCTTTTTACAAGGTCTTGTATTTGTGTGTGCCTTTGGGGTACATGGTGCATAAGGGATTTGAGTTCATTTCTAAAGGAATGAGAAACTCTTGGTTTAAGTAAGGTTTTTAATGATCTTGTATAAATATAATTTTGATGTATTTCTTTTATATTTATTATTATTACTTACAATAGTATATTAAAACCGTAATTAGAGCATTTATAAATCTATTAATACAATGAAGGCCAATTATTAGTTAGTCATTCCCTATATCTGAGTAGGTTTGAAAAGTATATTTATACAAGGGCATTAAGAAACCTTTATTCAAACCAAACTCTAGAGGAGTTTCTGATTCCTGATAACGGGAAAGAATGTTGTCTCGAGACAAGCTAAAATCCCCTAAAATCCTCAATGCAGGATGTATTATCATGAGCTTGGTCAAAGGCCAAAAACCCGAAGAGGTAAAAAAGTGGGAGAAATTTGTTTCTGAAAAATGTGTGAAAATGGAAAGATCAGTACCTCCTTAACAAAGCCACCAGTACATAATGAGTTATCTCTATCAGAAGCTCAAAAAAGTTCAATTTTTATATATCATCCTGACGGTGGATCAAGAAGTCTTGACCTAAAACATCGGTATTTCCTTTTATTTCAGACAATTGTCTCCAAAAGCAAATTTCTATGAGAATATGACCCGTGGAAGATTTAAGTCTTGTAATATACACATAAATGAAAACTTTAATTTTAACCCACAGGAGCATCTTATTTTTATCCAATTAGGTATGGTGGCTAGGCCAAGACCTAAAAATCCACCTTCACCTTACACACACCCACAAACTTTCTATACACTTGCTGCATTAGAACCACAAAACGAAGAAGGGTTTCAACTTTTCCATTAACAACTTAATATAGATGCTTCTGAAACGTTACCTCTTTGAATTATTTCCTCCAAACCTAAATTCAGGGTCAGGTTCTTCGTCCTTGGCTTTCACTGTCCTCGAATCAACTCCACCACCAAGTGCACTCAATTGGGTACCATCTTCCTTCATCAAGAGGATTTCTGTGGCTTTTTTACATCCTTCTCCTGTTATAATTGTCTTCTGGGGTTCCATTTCTCCCCTCACTTGCCCATAGTGTTCTGAAGCATGCACAAATTCAGAATCCGAGATTGATCGCTCAACCACACTTTCATTGCAGATAGACCAAGATTTTCCTTCAATATAACAGGCAATCAATTTCATAAGTAGAAAATTCAACCCCAATCAATAACCCAAATTAGACAGAGCCTAAGATCAGAATTCCTTCTGTTTTTTTCTTGGATACAGCCAATCAAATTGCTCACAAACAATAAAAAAAAAAAAAAAAACTCATTCCGGAAACCAAGCACGATTGATTGAGTTCATTCGTTGCAGAAAATTAGAAACCATCATTCATGGTCTTAAACTAATTCAGGCCATGAACACTTACCTGAATCTGTGTCCTCCATGGAGTCGGAGTCAGCACCAACAATGGCATCTCGGCCACCACCCATGTTTTCAATTGAGCTTCTCTCCTCTCGCTGAACCGCCAAAGATCAGAATTGAAAAAGGAAATTGCAGATCAGCTGTGTTGTGAATGCCAACTGTTTGACAAAAGTCAAACTCTAAAACAAGCGTCCCTATGGAGTTTTGACATGGTGGCGTAATATTTGAAGCTCTGGTTCACTGTGCGTGTAAAAGTCGGATATGGTCCATGCAAAGGCAACAGACATTTTCTATAAATATACATAGAAAAGCCTGAAGTCAAACAAGAATAATTAAAAAGGTGGTAACTTAGTCTCTAAGGCATAAAGGTAATGCGAGTATTTTACTTTTCTTTCCCGGCCAGCCACTATTTTTTCGGTGGTGCCTGTAGACTTTTTGTGGGGGTTTGCTAAAGGTGTTTTTGAGTTTTTTTTTATATTTGTTTTAAAATTAGTATATATATTTTTAATTGAATTTGGTTTTTTAATTAAATAAATTAAGATAGGTTCGAGGTGTAAATTAATTGATTCGACCAAAGTCGAAAAGTGGGTGGAAGTCTATGGGTCTTCTCAGATTGAATGCTTGTTCCTTTACTGTGCTTTCAGCGGTTTAAAAGGTTTAAAATGATTGTAGCATGGTAGTTATAAAGACGGACTATGCGAAGAATTGAGTAGCGGTTTCTAGGATAGATAGTCCAAAATGTTATCCCAGTTTCATGTCGACTAATAATTCCACTATGTAAATAAAAAAAAACTAAATTAAAATAAATTAATTAATTAAAATTATTTAATTTTTTTTAATTTAATTAAGATTGAATTTTTACTCTAAAATGTGAATATCTTTCTTATCAATCAATAGGTTAAAAAAAAATTAAAACTTAAAAATATATATATATATATATATATATATATATATATATATATATATATATATATTTCCGATAAGGTTAAATATAGGGAAACAAGTGTTGGAAAACTTAGTTAGAAGTGGTTTTTTTTTTTTAATATATGGGTAGTGGATTGTAATGCACATGTATTATTTTAATTGGTTTTTAGAGGAATATATTAATTGTATATATATTTTTTAATATTTATATAGTTAAAAGAAATGAAATATTTGAAACATAAGTTTTATATAAATATTTATTATTTTGTATTTCTATAAATTTAATAATTTATAATTATTGATCGCAAGTTGGAAGTGAGTGTAATTACAATCAAAAGTGAGTACGATCGCGAGTTGATAGTGAGTGTAGTCAAAAGCGAATGCAAACCAATAGTGAGTGTAATCAGAAGCGATTACGAGTGCAAGCGTAAACCGAAAGGGAGGGAGTGTAGTTGCAGCCAAAAGCAAGTACAAGCATGAGCTAGAAGTGAGTGCGAGCATGAATGAGGAGTGGAGGAGGAAGTGTGAGCAAGAAGCAAAAAGTAGAAAGCAAAGTGTGATCAAGGCACAAGTGTCGCTTCTTGTTCCAGATCTTAGGAGAATTTAAAAAGTTCATTTGAAGAAAATCTAGGTAATATGGAAAGAAAGTCATTTGTGAAAGTCCTTACTAAAAGTATGAATGGCCAAGTTGGAAGTATGGATGTCCTAGCTAGCAATAAGAGGAAGAGCAAATCTATGGCAAACCCAATCCAGGTAGCAGATTCTACACCAAAAGTGATCAAGGATGAGATGATTGAGCATGATCTAATGGTTCTTAAAACCAAAGGGTTAATATGTAAGTTTCATGGATATTAGCCTAGTTTGGTTTTTCTAAGATTCAAAATTGGATCAAGTAGAAGTGGGGATTGAATTCAAATTACTCAATGACAATTCTTCCAAAAGGATTTTCTCATTATTTCTCCAGTTTAGATATAAGGGATAAAATAATAGATAGAGGCCTGTGATTTAGGGGCAAAGATGCATTATATTTAAGACCTTGGAGTGAGAAATTTTTTTGTGGACACATAAACTATTAAAAGGCTTCCAATATGGATTAGGCTTTTTGGACTTCCTTATCAACTCATTAATAAGGAGGTTTCAAAGAATATTGGCAATATACTCTAGGTGAATTCATCCAAGAGGGACCAACTACTAAAGAGAGAAGGCATGTTGTATACACTCAAATATGTGTTGCCATGGATATTTCTAAACCTTTACCGTAGTTGATTAGGATTAAATTTGAATCAAGAGAATGGGATCAACAAGTGGATTATGAAAACATTGCATTTTGATGTCACAAATGTCATGAAACCGGGCACATGGCAAGAGACTATAAAGTGAAATGGAGGAAGAGATAGAATTTTTTTGGCATGAGGGTAGCTTCAATTTGAAATAAGGAGATCATATCATAGGAGAAGCTAGGTCAAATAAAGGATTTTCCACTCCTAAGAAAGTGGCTAGAAAAATCCCTCTACATCATCAAATGGCAAAGGCCATTACAATTCACTTGAATAAGCCATTAGAAGAAAAATATGATATGGGGGATGAGAATTTACAATGTGCAAGTTCAAATATAGGAGTTAAAGGTACGAAGGAAGAGGGGAAGGCAAATTTTAAAACAAAGGAAGATGGGGAGACAAATTTTAAAGCAAATGAGGTGAAGGAGGTCAAGTTTAATCCAAGTAAATCACCTTTATTATCCTCAAGTAGCATAAAATCTTCTCCTTACAATAAAAATGAAAGTAGTACAAAGTGTATTCCTTGCCCTTTAGGATTTCAAGAGCAAAGTAAAGAAAATATTATGGAGGATATCCAGGGAAATTTAGGGTTTTCATGCCAACATAAGAAAGTGATGACTATGGAGGATCATCTATGGAGTTTAGAGTTTTCAGGGCAACATAAATAAGACAATGCTAATGAGGCTATTCCTTGCACTTTTGACTCTTTAGGGCAACATAAAGAAGAAAATGCTAACGAGGCTATTCCTTGCACTTTTGACTCTTTAGGGCAACATAAATCTTTAGAAGATAACTCTCATTTTGAACAATATTAAAAAATAGAAGAAATTGATGAAGATGAGAGTGTTAGCGGGAATGAAAGAAGGAGAGGAAGGCCATCAAAGCAGGAACAAAGAGAAAAAGAAATTCAAAAGGATATTGATCTGATAAGTTAAGTAAACATATCATAGGTATTAACAAGAAGTGGGGCTAAGCCCACTAATAAAAATAAAAGGTGTTGATGATGAAAATGATATCATGGAATATTAGGGGTATGAATAAAACCCTTAAAAAAAGTTATTAAGGAATTAATAGGTTGTTATAGTCATGAGTTTATTTTAATACAATAAACAAAATTAAGTAGTGAGGAATGTAAGGATGCTTTCAAGAAGATTTGGAAGACAAGTGATTGTTTAGCAATTTCTTCAAGAGAATCTTCAGGTGGTATTGCAATAATATGGGACAAATACAAATAGGATGGACAACTATAAGAAGCAAAAAGTAATTGGTTTGTTGGATTATTTTGTAGAAAAGAGGAAAACATCAAAGTTGGGGTTATAATTGTATATGCTCCAACTATAGTTACTCCTCGTGAAAGATGTTGGAAGGACCTTAGCATATTTTTATCAAATATAATGATGATTCATTGTGATCTATGGATTCTTGAGGGTGATTTTAATATTGTTCTATTTCCTTTGGAAACGAAGGGTGGCATTCCAGGATGGTCTAAATTAATGCAAGAATTTACTTCATTTTTCAATTCAAATGAGCTTTGGGATGTTAGTCCCTCAAGCTTTCAATATACATGGTATAATAGATGCATTGGAAAAAAACATATAACAAAAATATTGGATAGATTATTGTTATCCAATAAATGATTGCAAACAAACTACACAATGTTTTCAAATATTTTGTAAAACCCATTTTTTTGACTTGTGAGTTACCTAATAATGGTCATCCAAAGTCATTTCAAATCCAGTTTATGTGGCTTCAAGATCTTGATTTTTTTTAGATGGTTATGTTATGGTGGAATGAATCAAAATTTGAAGGATTATATATGTACAAGTTTGTTCAAAAGTTGAAATATATAAAGGAGCAAATGAATATATGGAATGGCAGATATTTTTGGTAACATTTTTAAAGAAAAGAAAAATTGAATCCAAGCTCAAAAATTTACAAGAGAGTAAAAATTAATGGAATGGATCAAGATTTTTAAGTGAAAGAAAAACAATTACTTTTGATTATCATAATGCATTGAAAAAGGAGAAGTCGTTGGTTCCAAAAATCTAGAGAGAAATAGCTCAAGGAAAGAGATAAAAATACAAAAAAAAATCATGTTACAACAAAAACAATTTTTTTACTCGTCATATGAAAAATATTATAACTCCATATAGAAGAAATATTGAGGATGAAAAATATATAAGGAATGAAGCAATTAATTATTTAAAAAATATTTTATCAGATTCTAGGTAAGATAAGGAGGCACAAGAAAAAATTCTGCAAAGTATTCCATCAATTATCACTCAGGGACATCTGGGCAGACCTCCGGCCAAGGCCCCCTTCCTTCGGGTGGCTTGGAATTTGGGCCCTTCTTGCATCATCTGGAGAATTTGGCTCGAACGGAATCAACGCATATTTCAGGGCAGTTATTTGGTTGTTCAACAGATCTGGCAAAGGACCCTGTATATGGTTTAGGAAACCATCCATAGCAAATGTGATGTGGACCCTCTTTTGGATTCGAGGGAGGAGAAGGTACAACAAGCCCTTGGTATCTTTGCGGATGGTGTGAACTCTTCTAGCCCTAGTAGGGTTCCTCAGCTCAACAAGAAGGTTAGGAGAGATGATAGGTGGAGGCCACCCCCTAGAGGAGTTTTAAAAATTAATACTGATGGATCGTCCAGGGGTAATCTTGGACATGCTGGCATTGGCAGTGTTGAGAGAGATTCTCATTGGTGGTGTCGGTTTTTCTTTTCCATTTATAAAGGTGTTCACTCCAACAATTTTATGGAAGCTCTTGCAATTCTTGAGGCCTTGCGGAGGGGGTTTTCTCTTGGCTGGCATAGAATTATCTACGAGTCTGACTCTCAAATCGTGGTTAATATTTTAAATAGTAAAAGGATGGAGGAATTTAATTGGCAGTTGGCCTTTGTAGCCATTCAGATTCTTAGAATGAGTGAAGAGTTCGAATTTATATCCTTTGTGCACATTCCAAGGGAATAGAATGTGGTTGCTGATTACCTGGCCAAAAGGGCTTTTGAGCTGCTGGATCCTTAGAGTATCGATAATTGGGAGAGTCTCCCGTTTGGGGACTTTCAACGCCTGTGGGAGTTGATCCACAAGGATGTACAGACTTAATGTGGTTTATTCTTGTTGTCTTCTTCAGGTGTCATTCTAATCTAGTGGTTTTAGCCTGTTTGGCTTTTTATTTGAGTCCTGGTTGGAAGCTCAGTTGTACTCTGTAATCCAGACTTTTTATCAATAAATTTTTACCCCTTTATTTAAAAAAAAAATTATCACTCAGGGACAAAATGAAAGTTTGATGAAGAAGATATCTATGGAGGAGCTCCATGAAGTAGTTTTCTCTTTCCATCCTAATAAGGCACCTAGCCCCAATGGATTTCCTGCAATTTTCTTTCAAAAAATTTAGCATTTATTGAAGAGTGATATGTTAGTTGCGGTCACAGAGGTCCGAAAAATGAAGGTTATAAAAATATATTTTGATATTTTTTGTCTAATAAGCCTTTGTAATGTGATTTATAAGATCATTCTATAAATTATGGCAAATAGGTTGAAGGGCATTCTAAGGTATCTTATCTCATAGGAACAACTTGGTTTTGTTTATGGTAAACAAATTCTTGATGGTATAATTATTGTACAAGAGGCCATACATTCTCTTTATTCCATGAAAAATCTAGGGATGCTTTGGAAATTAGATATGAACAAAGCATATGATAGGGTTTCTTGAAATTTTCTACATGTTATTTTTAGAAAATTTTACTTTTATTATAGTTGGTGTGAGTGGATTAAATGTTGTTATAGCACTACAAAATTTTCTATTTTGATCAATGGTTCTCCTGTTGGGTACTTCAAGTCATCTTGTGGGCTTCATCAAGGTGATCTACTTTCTCCTTATCTATTCATTATTCTGGCGAAAGCATTAGGGAGAGCCTTTTCAAAGGCAAAAATGGAAGAAAAAATCAAGGGTATTCAAGTTGCAAAAAAATGGTCCCTTAGAATTTCATCTTCAATTTGTTGATGATACTTTTCTTTTGGATCATCCCTCAATCAGTGAGGCCATGGAGTTTAAATCAATATTATCATGCTATGAGAAGGCTACTAGACAATTGGTAAATACTACAAAATCTTAGAATTTTTTCATTAATACGGCCCTAGATTTACAACAAAATATTACGAATATTTTAGGGTTCAAAATTGAAAAAAAAATCATAACAAAATCATAAACCTACTTGGGTATTCCTTAATCTGATAAAGGAAATAAAAAGGAGCTTTGGATCTCTTTTTCGGATACAATGAAATCTTGCTTGACAGGTTGGAAAGGTAAGTTCTTAACCATGGCAGGAAGGCTACAACTCAAAAAGACTACATTACAATCCATTTTTATTTATATGATGTCACTTTTAAGACTAAAAACAAGTATTGCATCAAAATTTGATAAAATTCAAAGAGACTTTCTATGGAAAGGTTGTGAGGAAAAATTTAGATTTCCTCTTTGTAAGTGGGATAGGGTTTGCAAAGGAAAGAATATTGGAGGAGCAAGCTTGCGGAATTGCAGACTTATGAATTTGGAATTAGGTGCAAAGCTTGAGTGAAGATTATTCAAAGATCAAGGAAAGAATTGGGTAAATATATTACTTCAAAAATATATAGGTTCTCTTGATGCAATGAAATTGTTTAGGAAAATAACTCTACCCAAAGGATCGTCAACATGGAACTTCATATAAGAGAGTTTTCAATTGATAAATAAACATATTAGATGGTCAGTCAACGAGGGGAGTTATGCAGATTTTTGGTCTGATGCTTGGTTGAAGCCTTATCCTCTTATCTCTGACTCAAAATGGAAATTATTGGCTTAAGCATGCCTAGCATGTAAAGGTTGAAAGGTCAACGATTATATTATTATGAACAAAAACTCCAGATCATAGATTTCTTTTAGTAACTTGGTTGAAGGAGAGGAACTCAAACAAATTGTAGATGAAATTCAAAAAATGCTTTGAGATTTTTATTTGTCAATTTTTACATAGAAGGATGAGTTGGTTTGGAATTTATCAAAGGATGGTGGATACTTGATCAATTTGGGATATGAGGATTTAGAACAATCAAAATTTCCTTCTCCCAAAGATTTTTCTTGGAAGAATGTTTGGTCATTAGAGGCTCTCCCTAAGGCCTCAACATTTCTTTGGTTAGCAGTTCAAAGTAAGATTCTTACAAGAGAAAGTCTACAAAGAATTTGATATTATGGACCCTTCATATGTGCCTTATGTGAGAAGGATTTAGAAACATCACACCATTTACTTCTTCATTGTTCGTTTGCTCACACCATTTGGGGTTATTTTTTTTTAAATATGAAATTATATTAGGTAGCTCCATCAACATTGAGAGATGATAAAATGTTGGATAAATTATTTGCCATTATTTGTTGGAATTTATGGCTTGAAAGGAATAACAAATGTTTTAAAAATAAGTCTCAAAATCATGCCCAAGTTTAGAACCATATTATTGCATCTCTTGCAAAATGTCTACAAATATGGTGCTCATCATGGGAAGTATCAATTGTAGAAAAAGAGATGCTAATAACTTGGCTACAAGATTTGAACATACATGGAAGAGTCATATGCGATAACATAATTAAAACAAAAGATCTACTTCGATCTATAGTAAAATAAAAATGTCTAGAAATTGGGTTTATCAAAATTAATTTTAATGGTGCTTCTAAAGGAAATCCAGGAAAAGCTAGTGAAAGTGGTGTTTTTAGAAACAATGATGGCAAAATGCTTCTTACTTATTCAAAATCATATGGAACTTCAAATAACAACCATGCAAAGGCTAAAGCACTTCTTACAAGGATTAAAATTGCAGCTTCTAAAGGAAATCCAGGAAAAGCTAGTGGAAGTGGTGTTTTTATAAACAGTTATGGCAAAATGCTTCTTACTTATTCAGAATCATATGGAACTTCAAATAACAACCATGCAAAGGAAATTAATTAAAATTGCAGGAGAAAATTGATGGAAATATATTTCAATTGAGGGGGATTCATAAAGGATCATCAATGCTATTAACAAATATGGATGTGGAGATTGAAAAAAATTATTGTTAATCTTCACCATCTATTACTAGAGGCAATCTCCTGACAATGTGAGTATATTTATAAAGAAGGAAATCATATAGAAGATAAATTAACAAATTATGGTGTTATCTTTATCCCAATGAAATTCAAATTTGAAAAGGCAACTGGCCAAGTGAGATTTTGCTTTAATCAAAATGATGTCAAGGAGTTGATTGTGGAAACATAGCACTTTGAGGAAGTTGAAGGATATATTCAAGAGAAAAAAATGAAAAAAATCTGATAAAAAGGTATGTTGCCGCAAATGTAATATTTTGGTATTTTGATGAAAGTGGCCCTAATAGAAATCACATATAACTTATTAAAAGAAATAATAATCTATAATTATTATTTAATTTTTGTTGTTTAATGAAATATGTTTAGTGAGGGGTAAAACGAAATGGGCCTCCCCTAAGGCATGGAGTAGAAGCAAGAACCAGACTTGCTTGGGCTAGCTCAACAATTTTTCCATCAACATTTTACAAGTGTTGAATCCACTCATTTTACCAAACATTTATTTGGAGTCAACTTTGAATCGCTTGGTGGTGAGAAGACTCGAAGCTATGGTTGAGGCAGTGGACATTTTAGCTCATGTTTGTAGGGAGAATCGTTTCCCCTATTAGTGATGTATGTTGTCGAATTGTCAATGTTTTAGGTTTTAAGTGCAAGTGGCCTATTTGTGTTTGGCGTTCCTCGACTGATCTGACTACTGGTATATTGTTTAGAAGTTTGTCTTGTAGTTATTTTTGTTTTTAGCAACTGTTTTGTTCCAATTATCATCTTGATAAGACTGAAATGTAAAATCTTTGGACATCTTTTATAAAAGAGATAGGGTCTTTCAATCCCTTTCTTAACCATCAATTTAAAAATATATATGTTTAATAATATCTACCTCTTTTATATATATATATATATATATATATATATATATATATATATATATATATATATATATATATATATTTTTTTTTTTCTCATAAAGCCCTTATTTTCAAAGAAAGTGTTCTGAGTCCATTGTCCAGTGGTTTGAAATGTATGTTTTCCATAGGTAAACCTAAAGATATACCACCACTGCCGTGTCTTATACCACCACTGCCGTGTCTTATCATGGACAAAACTTTTAAGGTAAAACTCAGTTTTAAAAGAATCTCTCTAATGTAGTTTGAATTTTTTTTTTCCTAATTATTTACAGGAGAGTTGGTTACAACCACTATTTTTAGTAATTGGTTAGCATAGGGTTCAAACCACATGGACTGCTCCCAACAAACTTATTCGTCTCGTTCTTGTTTACCTGACGTGAGATGGGGACCATGGATTGCTCGGAGTTCGTACCGTCGTTGGTGGTTTAACACGCACTCAGAGGATTCGGAGCAGACTACCACCTTTGCAAAAGGTTGGCTTCCCCCAAGGTTTGAACCTAAGTCTCTTCTTGGTAAATGCCCAGACACACCTGCACTTACCAATCCACCTAGCCCTTGGGGGTAAAATTTTAGGTTAGTGTGAGAAACACCTATGACCAACGCACAGGGCTAAGCATTCTCTCCCAACCATGACCCCTCGTAAAGTCGAGAGCTATGCTTATTAATAGGGAATTTAACACACAACCTTTGTGTCCCCCTTTGCATCATAGAGGTTTGAACCGCGGCCTCCTATTCAACAGGGCCAGGCTCGCCTTCTCCACTTGCGTTACAAAGACGGATAAAAAAACTTTAGGTTAAGAAAAACACTTCTCCGTATCCCTTTGGGGCCAAAACTTTCCGTTCCATGAAGCCTGTCCCATCCGAATATACCCCTCAGGCTAGCAACTTTCCGTTCCACGAAGCCTGTCCCATCCGAATATACCCCTCAGGCTAGCCTGAGGGATTTTTGTATCAACGGTCTTGAACCCCGGACCTCTCCTTCTAAAAATTGAGGGAACTTAGTAAGGTACCTAGTTAGTTTGAACTTTGATGAGCCTCCTTCATTACAATCTAAAAATATACCACTACAAAGTCCTCGAAATCCCAACAAAAACTTACTAATTATACTACCTTTAATTTAATCTTCCTTCTTGCTGACGTTGTTTCCTTATGTTGAGCAACCACCTTTAATTTAATCTTCCTTCTTCCTGACGTTGTTTCCTTCTGTTGAGCAACTCTTTTTTATTGGAAGAGTTGATCTGATGTAGGTGTTTTTTTTTTTGTTTGAAAGTGTTGATTTAATTATACAATCCTTAATTTAATCTTCCTTCTTCCTTGACGTTGTTTCCTTCTGTTAAGCAACTCTTTCTTTATTGGAAGTGTTGATATGATGCAGGTATTTTTTGTTTGAAAGTGTTGATCTGATGCAGGTTTGAAATTGTTGATCTGAGGCAGGTATTTTCATCTGGCCATAATTTCATTCTGAGATGTAAAGCCTACGTGGCCAAGAAATAGGCTCTTAAAAGATCAACGGGAATCAGCTTTGCATCTGCATCTACGCTTAAATCTCGTTCAGGTATAAATTCTTCTTATTTTTTATTTTTAATATTCTTCGTCGCCTATTTTTATTTTTCCTATCATTCATCGTCGCCTGTCTTATATTAATATTTGATTTGAGAAATTTAATTAGGTTCTCATCTTCTCTTTTTTAAGTTTAAGTTTTGAAGGTTAGTAGACTGGTAGGTGTTTATTTGGTCAGGTATTTACTAAAAAAACATTCAAGTTTAGTTTGATCTAATCCTTTAAGTGTGTATTGATCATAATGGTACGAAATTCGAGCGATCAATGGACCCATGACACCCATGACAGAGGGATCAATAATATATGTTCGGTGGAAGTAGCGTCTATGATTTGAACTTTAAACTTGTTAGTGTAATAGTTACCAACTCTCCTATAGGGAAACATTCTCTCAACGTCTATGATTTGAACTTTAAACTTGTTAGTGTAATAGTTACCAACTCTCCTATAGGGAAACATTCTCTCAACAGATGAAAATCGGCAGAATTTTAGAGCAGTATTAAAATACAAGTTACAGGAAAGGGAAAAACTACTTTATAATAGTAGCAGAGATTACAGTAAGCGTGAATGGTTAATGCACGTTATTCAAGAAGCTCTAAACAAATGCAAGAGAGCTAAACCTAAAAATAAATAAAGGAATAGCTTCCCAACCAATCCATGGTTCGATGAAGATTGCAAAAAAATGCCAAGATTACTAAAGGAACCAACAGGTAAAACAAGAACAAACAAAAAAACATATGAGAAACTGGTAAAGGCAAAAAAAGAAGAATACACTAGAACAAGGAGAAAATAATTGATTTACCTAGGGAAGCATGAACCAAAGAAATTTTGGAAGGAACTAAGCGTGAAAAGGACGCAAACTGAAATAACATAATAGTTAATCAGTGGTTGGAGTATACAAAACAACTATATCAGCGTAGTAATCAGCAGGAGACACCTCCTATTATCATTGTCAAGAAAAAACTTTTCACAATTGAAGACATTATTCAAGGGATAAAAAAGTTAGCAACTAGTAAAGCTCGTGACATAGACAATCTTCAAGCAGAGCATATAAAATGAGGGGTAGATATCCTGGCACCGTAGATCAAAGAAATTTTCAATGAGGTCATACAAAATGGCTTCCCTACCGAGTGGACAACTAGCTTGACCATTCCTTTATTTAAAAGTGGAGATGTAAATAATCCCTCAAACTATCAAACTATCATGATCAACCCTCTTTGCAAAGTTGTTTGGGAGGATGATAGAGTGTAGGATCAACATATGGGCAGAAGAAAAGGGAAAAATAGCAAAGGGGCAAGCAGGTTTTAGGCCCAAGCACTCAACTATTGATCATTGTATCACGTTTAGACACATAGTGGAAAAAATATGGGACAAAAAAAAAGGAGGCTTTTTGTTGTTTTGTAGACTTCAAAAAGGCATTTGACACAGTGCCAAGGAAAAAATTATTGAGCAGAATGGAAGAGATAAATGTTCCAATTCACTATAGGGCAACAGTTCACAGACTATATGAGCATGTAAAGACTAAAATCAGAACACAGGAAGGGTTATTTGAATGTTTTGGTAGTGACATAGGTGTCAAACAAGGTTGTCCTCTATCTCCGACCTTATTTGGGTTGTACATTGACAAGTTAGAAGAATGGATAAACAAATTTGGGGGAGAGGGTGTGCACTTAGCCAAATATGTGGTAAAACTCCTCATGTATGCGAGATGATGTAATTCTTGTGGCCAAAACAACCAAAGATCTAGAAGATCACCTTCAAGCTCTAGAACTCTTTTGTAAATAAGTTGGGATGCAGGTGAACACGAGCAAAACAAAAATTATGATTTTTTCAGCAAAAAAGAAGAAACAACAACTTGAATTTCAGTTTGCAGGAGAACCGCTTGAGGTAGTAGTAGAATACAAATACCTAGACATAGAATTTCATGAAAAACTTAATTGGAATACATTTAGGATGAAAAGAACTCAAAGTGGTTGGAGAGCACTATATGCACTTCAAAATAGGTGTAGGAATGCCAAGTTGTGGGACTGGAAGACCACCAAGGTCTTATTTGGACTGCTTGTTACACCAGTTTTGTTGTATGGTTGAGAGGTGTGGGCTAGTGGCACAACAAATGCAAAATGGAGGCAAATAGAAAGGATTCAAAAATATCTAATCACAAATTTTCTCAAAATTAAGGCCACAACCCCTTATGAAATTATTCTAGCTGAAACCGGAATGTTCCCTTTAGAAGCAATTGCTATGACCAAGCTGTTATGTTACTTGAAAAAAATAGAAAACATGAAAGATAATAGATGGCCTAGGGTAGCTAGGGACGAAGAGTTGCATAGACGAAAGAATACATGGATGAAACGCTGAGAAATCAACATAAATGAATGCCCAAATGTCAACAAAGACATAAAAAATTATGTGAATGAAAAGTTCAAAAGTGGAATGTGGAAAAATGCAAGCAAGAAAATACAATATTATATTGCAAATTTTAACCCAACGTATGACCACAAGGAAAAAGCGTATATAGGCGCTAAAATCAAGTGGAAGGAAAAAATCCTCATTGCTCAGATAAGGACTAGCTCTCATAGGCTTAGATGTGAAACAGGGAGATGGACAACGCCCAAAGAACAATGGGAAGAAAGGATATGTACTCTATGCAACACAGGGCAGTAGAGACAAAGGAACACTTCATCTATAAATGCCTGAATTTTTCAGATATCCGTGACAAATACAAAGAAACATTTGGGAACGGATTTATGGTAGATTTCTTTGAAGACAGTAAAATAAAAAAAAAGTTGGAGAATTGATAACCTTCTCAAAAATATTAAAAATCATATGATTTAATTTGAGTAATTGTACTTCCATATTTGAGATCCCATAGACCATATATGGGTCTCGCGCACGTAATTAAAATATTTCATTTCTATATAAAAAAAACATGAATGATTTAATTTTAAAAAATTTAAACAACTACCATACATATTGTCTCACTATAACACTAAAATTATTTTAATAATTTATGTAGAATTCAACTATCAATGGATTGTATCCATATTAAAACAACTCTGTTTCGATGCCATAATAATAGATCTACAATAAATTTGTTTATGAATTGTATCAAAGTTTTTTTTATATTTATATATATATATATATATATATATATATATATATATATATATATATATATATATATATAATATGGATGGAAGGTAAGGTTGAATATTTTCATTTCAATTATAATTTTTATAAGGGTAAGAGTTGAACTTATTAATAGAGGTCATTCACACACTCATCCTCTCACACATTGACCTATGTGGTGGTTTGAACCTTGGACCTTTCGAAGAAGAGCCAAAGCCCAAACCATTGCACATTTATTGTATAATATTAACTATGAAGTTTATATATCATGTCCTTGTTCTATTCGAATTATTTTTATGTCATCATTAGTTTCATAGTATCTTGCATGATTTAAAGAGTAAAATATATATTTTTAATTATTTATCATAAATTTGAGGGGATGATATGAGATGAGTGAGCCTAGTAATAAAGACATTAAAATTCTACATGGGAGGTTCAGGGTTCAATTCTCATAAGGTTTAGGATTGCATATTATTGTTTTGGTAATCAAGTTTGGTTGGGTAAATACATAATAGGGTTCAAATACACAGTCATACACACACTCACACCCTCACACACTTGTCTATGCCATGGTTTGAACCTTGGACCTCACACACTTGCCCATGCCACGGTTTGAATCTTAGACCTCTCAAAGAAGAATCAAAGTCCAAACCATTACACATTTATTGTGTAATATTAATTATGGGGTTTATATATTAGATCTTTGTTCTATTCGAATTATTTTCATGTCATCATTAGATTTCATAGTATCTTGCATGATTTAAAGAGTATATATATATATATATAATCATGGTGCTCATATTTAATAGGACCCTATATTAGGTTCATTTTCTTATTCTAAATCAAAATCTTTATTAGTCCAATATTTAACCCTAGTTTCATCACCATGAGGAAGTAGAAAAAATGGTTATAATTTTAAAGAGTAATAGGAGGAATATCCTCTTCTATTTTTATAGTTATTAAAACCAACTTATTCTTAAACCTAGTAGTCATTCCATTCCCTTGGAGGAATTAAGAGCATCTACAAGGGTAAGTAGAAAACCTACTCAAAAGTAACGAATTTTACCATAATGTTTTACCCTTAAGAAAATAAACTACCAAAACCCTTATGACAACAAATACAATTAGATTTTTAGAAAATTCATAAGAGGAGGAAAATTATGGTAATTTTTCTTTAGCACATAGCAAAAAGCGATAGTTAACACAAACCCTACGATAGCTAACCTACCAAACCGTAGGGGTTAAAAATAAAAGAAAATCCTCAAAAGGTAAATTCACATTAGGCTCACCAAAATTTTTGTGGGAAAAAGGGGATATTTAATACAATTATTCAAATTAATACCAAATAAATCAAGATGGTAAAACAAAGATAGCAAAGCGGTGAATTGACAGTAAATGCTAAAAGCTATCATAATTCCAGATTGAATAAATTTAGAGCATTCAATAATAATTACACTAAAATAATCCATAATATGCTAGCAAGCTAGGGCTAATCCTAATGCAATAAAATAATTACTTGATACCTAGGGTATCAAGGACCATAATATTCAAAAAATAAAGAAGCTCATTCCTACACTATCATGCTTGTAGTATCACCACAATAAAGGAGAGATCACACCTAGGATATTTATAGAGGGTTTGACCTACCTTGGTCCTTGAGTAGCAATTAATGATCTTTAGCTATAAATCATGATATAGCATCCCATACTCTTCTATGGAAGTTATAAAACCAATGGTCGATGGCTTGGGTTGTACCTATAAGGATAAGAGAGAGAAAAAGAGTGAAAGATGGTGTATAGCAGAAGCAATAAAGGCAAATAACTTGAAAATAATCATTAACAAATATATTTGTAGTTTTTGAGAGCTGAATGAATGGTGAATGTATGGTAAGAAAATGAGAGGGTAAAAGGGATATGTATAAAAAATAAAATAAAATAGCTTTCCCTTTAGAGTTGATAGTTGATTTTCATCCTTTTTAGGGTCATAAAATTGTAATCGTTGGTCCAAATGACATGTTGTTTGAACCACAGGTGTAAAAATATGCTAGATACACGATCATGCATCAAAATTCTTAAAAATAACTAGACAACCATGGTCGTCACTTAAAATGCGATCATGGCACCATTGATTTTTAGAAAGCATTTTTTGGGGACACGTCATAATATCACCTAATCTTGCATCTATCCTTATTTTTGGGCTTTGAAAATGTTAGAAGGAAAAAATATCAAGAAAGGTGGTCGAAAAGTGGGAACTGGGTGAAGACAGGGAACCAAAACCATTGGCCAACATGGCTCATTGTTGTCTTACCCAAGGACTAATAAATTGAGTCTACTTTTATCCTATAAAAAAGACCACATGCAAAGTCAACTACTAGTACTCTTTTTACAAATACACCTAACATTGAGGAGGGGCTATGTATGTTTGTGATTGTGGTGTATAGTAAACTAATTTCTACGGAAGGACCTCTTGGAGATTTTGCGTAACCATAGGTTTTGGTAAACTTAGATTCTATAAGGATTGAGGATTTAGGTATTGCCTAAGGATTAGGATTTGGTAATTGTGGATTAGGTATATGTTATGGATTTTGTGGGAGCAAACAATTTTGTGGGATCAATTGACTCTATAGATCTAGAGCCCATTACAGATATTATAGAGGTTGGTTAATAGGAGGTAGAAGTTGAACTAGAACAATGTTGTGGGCCATTTGTACTCCTTGTTGGCTAGATAAGACTTACCAATTTTGTACAAAACCTAAGGTTGCTTGAGATTTTAGTGAACAAATTATCCTTGGGTGAAGGAAACATTTTAATATGATGCTTGCCCTATTTTCCAATTTGGATATAGTAATAACATATGTTGGGAAAGTTGATCCTCAAGAGGTGATGTTTGATTCAAGATAGTACCCTATATCATTTTCTTCTTAGGTTGGCCAGGTGGTACTGACATTTTCAAGGAGATCATTTGTTGGTTTATCTAACTAGTGACAATATGAGCACTCATTGATGACCTTGGTAAACTAGATCTAGCCTATGGATTGGATACCTCTTGTGAATTATGAATAATTTACAAAGTGGGTATATTAGTCAGTTGGCTAGTTGAAGTCGCTAATTGACTAGTAGGTTGCGATGTATCAAACCTTGCACATGGATTTTGTAGATTCTTCATATTGAGGAAAGCTTACAACATATAAGGTATAGTATGAAAGGGGTTTATGATCATCATCTATATAATAGGGATAGTAATATCCCAAGTTTGAGTTAGGTTTGGATTGATGAGGTCACCAATATGATCTACTTCTATTGCCCAAAATGGAGGACTAGGTGGTGGAGATATAGAAGTAGGATTTTGAGTTGGGTTAATTTTGGTTGGTCTTGCCAAGGGTCTCTTTCCTTTTTATGGAGTTAGATTTGATTTGTCTAGTTCTTGTATCCACATGAAAATAGTTGGATTTTTTCCTTTTGATCATTTCCTCTAATATAAAATGAGTTCCACTAGTCAATATAAACCTTCATTCAAAACCTTATTTATAACTACATATGCAAGAAATTTGGGTTAGAAATAGAGAATTTGTTAAAATTAGAAAATTACCCAAATCCTAGATGAATCACTACACAAATGATGATCTCACAAAATTTTAACTTAGAAAAAAACGACTTTAGTAAAATTGAGTGAATCACTATTTCCAAAAACAACGAATTGTTGCTTGCAAACTTGGTCGATTTTTAAATCTTTTGGATGAGCAATGAAAATGGTGAATCATTGCCATTTCACTTGGAGACATTTTGTTTTCCAAAATTTAGGAATCGATTTTTGCTAGTAGAAAATTATTGTTTCATCCAAAAGATGGGATTTTATTGGAATTCAATAGTGAAGCACTTCATAAAAAGTGGCAAATTACTAAAGTCTCACTTGGTAATTTTTTTTATACTTCTAGCTTCATAATCAAAATTCCAATGTGGGAACCTAAGTTTAATCTCTAGCTCATGGAAAATTTTATCTAAATTTGTAATAGGGTCATCATTCCATAATATACTTTTAAATCAAAGGTGACAAAATAACATATATAATAGATTGAGTTAGAATTAGGTGTAAATTGATGTAGTAAACAAGCCCTTTAATAGAAGTTGTATAGATTTTATTTCAAAGGGAAGGGACTAGGTCTGATTTTAATGCCCTTGGTCCCACAAGATATGCTAATAAATTGTTGAATTATGGATAGACCCGATTTTAGTTGCATATGCAATTCCATTTCAACAATTTGAAGGAGAGAAAACATGTCCTCCCCAAAATTTGGATTTAGGTTTGTTAGAATTATTCACTATTGAGTTGTCATTGATGTCAAAGATCGACTTGGTTGCTGGAAAACGGTGGCGTGCTTGGGCAAATTATTCAAGACAGATATATTTTTTTCAAATGTGAATTAATTATAGGTTTGCTTATGAGTTTGGGCGATATCCAAGGGTTTACTTGATTTTAAAATATTTAAATATTTAAACCCACCAATGAGGAATCAAAGGGTTTACTTGATTTTAAAACATTTAAATATTTAAACCCACCCATAAAGAATCAAAGGGTTTACTTGATTTTAAAACATTTAAATATTTAAAACCACCCATAAGGAATCAAAGGATTTACTTGATTTAAAAACTTTTAAATATTTAAACCCACCCATAAGGAATCAAAGGGTTTACTTGATTTTAAAACATTTAAATAATTAAACCCACCCATAAGGAATCAAAGGATTTACTTGCTTTTAAAACATTTAAATATTTAAACTCGCCCATGAGGGACGCATAGCCAAAGTTTGACATATTTAAATTAAATATTTAAATATTAATGTCATGTGTGTATGGGTCGACCTCTTGGGCATAAAAAGCAAGGTGAAAGGTTTGCATTTGAAGAGTTGCATCCTCCTCTATAAATAAAAGGCTAGAGTTCATTTCTAAACAAGGAATTTGATTGAAGATCTTCGATATACATGAGGAGAGTAAAAGTAAGGTACAACAGGGATTATAAAATCTTGATGAGTAGAGATTAGAGTGTAGATCCAAGAAGACCTTGTGACAGAATTACATGCAGTCATGTATGCCATTAAAGGCTGAACTTGTGAACAATTCTCTATGTCATTAAAGGCCAAAATTGTAAGCAGAAGTTGATGTCATTAACGATAAAATTTTAGAGCAGACTTGAGCAAAGTTTTTGATAAGATTTGTGAGCAGAAGTTGATGCCATTAATGATCAATTTTTTGTAGCAGACTTGAGCTAGGTTTTTGATCAGCAGACCTGTAAATTTTTTTTATCAAATCTGTGAGTAGTTTTGCAATAGACCTGTGTAATTTTGTTGATTGGTTTTGTATGAAGTTTTTTAGTAGTTTTATACAGGATTTGTGGAGCAGTCTTGTGGAGTATTTCTTTAAGTTTTTGCATATCTTTATTCGAAGGTTGGTGCCTTCAGATCTGAGGTTGGTGCCTCAAGGAGATTGGTGTCTCTCATAGGTTGGTGCCTACATTTTTGTATAAGGGGATTGGTGTCTCCTATGGGTTGGTGCCTACGAACTCTTTTGAAGTGATAAAAGCAATATTTTATCATGGTTTTTTTCCAAAAGGGTTTTTCCACGTAAAATCCTTGTCTCTTGTGTGTGTGGTGTTTTGTGCATTGATTCATTATTGCATTCATATTATTGCAGTTATTGCTGAAAGGAAAAGTTTTATCTTATACTGTTCACCCCCTCTCAGTATAAGCGTGTGTTTCTTCAAGGTTGTCTCCCCACTAATCATGCTAAACTAATACAATCAAAATATAGAAAAGTAAAGTAAACATGTGACAAATTAAATTAAAATGCAAGAAAGTTAAATGCAATTGGTAGTATTAGTGTATGATCATTATATATGAAAATTTGAATAACATTAGTGTGCTAGAATACCTATGAAATTTGAAATAATAAGGACTAACAAAAATAGAAAGGGTAGTGTCACAATCACTATACTTTCCACAAATCAAAAGGGTAGTGCTACAATTGATGAGTAAATGTGATGCACAATCTTTCTATTATTTCAAAATTATTTTGAGAGTACGATGTGTAGTCCATAGAGTGTAGCTTTAATTTCCTCAAATGGCTAAAATATGTCTATGATGGGGTCCTAGCTATTATTTATAGAAAATTATTAACCTATAGAGTTACTAAAGGTTAATACTTTCTACTCCTAGTAAAATCATTAATTTAGGGACATCTTTAGAAAAATTATCTATCACTAGTTATTATATTCCTTCAAAATGCCTTTAAAACTACTTAACAAGATTCTAACTCCTCTTCGGCATCAGATAGTGATAAAATGTTGCTTTCATGGAGGTTTCCTCAAATTTTATGATGTTATTGTCTCACTTGGCCTAAAAAATTACTGTGCTAATCCCAGAAGTAGTGATTTGTTAGTCCATGATTCTAAAAAATAGTACCTTTTGACCAGTCACTATTTTGAGTGGATCAATATTTTTATGTGCTAATTTTTTATCATCCTTCAAAAATTGGGGGCCTAAAATGATGTTTTTAGAGATACATAATTTGATTCATTGTTCTTCATGGTTCTCAAATAGCAAGAAATAGACGGTAATAATTGAGCTATTGCACTATCATAGTTGTTGGTGGAGGTAATAGTGTTTAAGTATGGCCTTCTTGTGAAATTGGCTTAGCCGCTTGTACCCTATGTATTAATTTTTTTTTTCTAATAACCTATGGGTGGTTTCTATTAGGGACCACCCTCTTTTAAAAAGATATTATACTTGTTGTTATACTAATTAGCTTGGCCTTTATTATTAATATCCCTCTATCAAAGTTATTCTTCATCTTTCTCTAATTGCTATGTTTTTGCAATCAATTTCTTGATATCATTTTTATTAAGAAATAAAATCTCATCCCCGTGAGTGTGGTCTACCGACAAGAATGCCACTTGCATTATCGGTGATGTGACTCGGGTTCAATCCCCATGGTGGATGTGTAGAGGAAGTATTTCTCAAAAAAAAAATCTCCCTCGATGGTTTACCTTCTAAAATTTGAATTTCATTAGGACAAAGATCAACACTATAATTGGCTAAATTATCAACTACCCTATTCTCTTCTCTATAAATATGCTAATGTTTCTAGGATACTTGCTTCCAATAAAAGTTAATGAACATAAGATATAATACCATTTTTAATCTAATCTTGACATCCATTTTTCTTGATCTAATTAATAATATTTTGTGAATCCCCCTTGATTAAATTATATTACCATTTTTTTTCAATGACAATTTTAATCCATGTAAGAAGTGGTATAGCCTCTACATAATTTTCAGTTGAAGTTCCATATGATTTTAAGTGTGCCTTTATTATTATGAAAAACACTATCTATGCCAAATTTTCTTGAATTTTCTTTATGAGCAACATCAAAATTAATATTGATGAACCCAAATTTTGGACATTTTCATTTTAACATAGATCGATGTAGATCCTTTTTATTTATTTAATTGCCCTATATGACCCTTTCATATATATTCAAATATTTGAACTAAGAGCCAATCACTTCATGTAATGAACACCATGCCTATAAGCATTCTCCAAGAGAGATAAGAATATAATTGCAATCTTAGGCATGATTTTGATATTTTCTTTTAAGAATTATATTCTTCCTTTCAAGCCATAGATTGTAATAAATAATAGCAATACCAGTCCTCTATGGAATACATAATTCTTTAAAATTAAAACAACTAATTTAATATTGTATTCTTTTCCAATTTCAAAGGAGCTACCCAATATATTCTCATTTTTTGAAAAACCCCCCAAGTGGTATAATCAAAGGTATAAATGAAGAAGTAAATGGTTTAATATTTGTAGATCCTTATTACAATAGGCTCACCTAAAAGGTCCATGATATTGTTTTCTTTGCAAACTCTCACTTGTAAGAGGATTGCTAATGAAGGGAATATTGAGGCCTTAGGGATAGCCTCAACTGACCAAAACATATTTCAAGAGAAATCTTTAAGAGTAAGAAATTCAAATTGCTCTAAAGCCTTAGATCCCAACATAACCAAGTATCCACCATTTTTTTCATAAATTCCAAACAACTCATCATTATCCATAAAAATGAAAAATAGAACCATTGAAGCACAGTTTGAAACTCATTCACTATTTGTTTGAGGTCCTTTCCTTCAAACACATTGCTAATAGAAATCCATGATCTCAAACTATTGATCATATTAGTGTAAATTTTGACCTTTTAAACAGTACAAATTAAGCATACCATATGCTATAGTTTTCATTTTGGATAAAATATAAGAAGATTAGATTTCAACCAAGATCGAAATTTGTAGAATCCCCTTCATTAATTGACCACCTAATATGTTTACTGATTACTTACAAACTCTCTAATATTATGTTCCATGTTGTCGAGCCCTTAGCTAGTGTTGGATTCTGTAACATCCCCTCCATCTTGCTACATCCCCTTAGCTAGTATTTGATTATGTAACAAGTATGCATGTTGTACAAACCATTTGATGCATTTGATTGCTTGGAGAATTTGAGTTACATTATAAATACAATTATTTGTCCAATATTGGTGTTTGACTACTTTATGTTTGTTTACAATGTATAGGTGTAATATATGCACTTGTTTTATATATATAATAAAATAAACAATAATAATAAATAAATAAAAAATAAAATATTCACTCATGTAAATATATCTATATAACATATGCTTAATTTTAAAAAAGCATTCCATATTTCACATATGTGGGTATGATGAATCACCATCAAGAAGATGTCACCCTGCAGTGAATTGAACTGCCCAAAGTGCATAATTAGCATATGTGTCATCATTTCCCCTCATCCCTTTTCTATTAAGGGATGAGCAACCCAGGGAAAATTTGATTTGGTATGATTGGTGGCTGTTTTTCTACTAAGGGATGGTAGTTGAGCAACCCAATGGGAAAAAACGATTTGGTATGATTTTCCGTTAGCCGAACAAGAGTGGCAAGCCTATAAGAATGAAAGCAAGTACACTATGGTATATATATATATACATAAATTTACTTAATTCAAATAACTGAATTTGTGACTGTCAAGTGTTAGATTCTAGAAAAGAGTGGCACTATGTTTTGGTGGTTTGAAAAAAATTGTGTGATTACATAGTAGATGCATACTTTTTAGTAATATTTTTTATATATATTTATTATGGAGATTGAATCCGGATCACATCATACATATATTTTAATGGTTATACTTACTTAAAAACGTTGCTAACCTCAAGACATCTGGCTGGAAAAGACCATATTGGATGTACTTTTCGGCGCAATGCTGTGGTTTAGCTTCGATGTGAATGCATCAGATTTAAACAAATTCTCTTTATTAAAGAAAACCTCACTATTGTGTCAAAAGAAAACAGTAAAGTATTCTGGAAGTATTGTAAATTGTTTCAGTTGAGTTTATGTCATTATATAAAACTTTTTAAAAAACGTTTAATAGGTGAGAGATGGAGGATTCATAATATGAACTTGAATTTAGTGATATCCTAATTGTTTTAATATTATACAGACCTAAAATAGATAAATAGTGCAAGGTTTTTACCAGCAAACCATTGAGTAGATTTCACACTTTGTCAGATTTACTACAGACCTTCTGAAATAGCTAAATAGTGCAAGGTTATAGTTGTTATATTTGAAAAACTTTGTTATGTAAACTTAACACGATATATTATATTACATGTAAGAGTGTTATCTTTTACACAATACTTAAATGAGAAAAATACTTTCTTTGCTCTGATTTATAGTTGTTAAATTTAAAAATAAGTAAATAAATATTATTTTTATGTATTAAGTATTTTTGTTTTTAATTTACTATAAAAATTGAACTTGGGTTACATTATCAATAATGTAAATAGCATTTTTAGAAGTTGGAAGTTCTTTTATTATTATTTTTTTTGTTTTTCAGGAGAACATTTACAAATTACATCAACAACCACTCTCAGGAGGTTTGAACACAAAACCACTTAAGAAACAACCACCATCTTTAGCCACTAGGACAACTGCTTGTCGACGATTATTACTTTGTTATAGTTTTAGATAACTAAATACGTAATAATAAAGTTGAATCTCTTTTATAAGTTTTATGGAGGGCTAAGAATACATTTAGCCAAGCAATAGTCATATAGATTCTGTATATGAAAATGGAAGTAATGTTTACAGTTATGTTTAGGTATGGGTGTGCCTTGCTAGTAAGGTGTTGTAGGGGATTCAACACAAGTTCTAGTAAGAAAGTTTCAAGGATGACTAGGATCTACAATCTCAACAAAAGGTTGAATATTGTAATAGATTTTGGGTTAACCTGCAAAACCCGGTAATTAATGAAGACTTTTATTTACCAAAAAAAAATGGAATAGATTTTTTATTGTTGATGAGTTTTTATAGCCATTGTGGTCTTTAACACCAGGTAAATGTAGAAAAACTTTTTAGAATCATTGTTAAGAACAAATAAAAGCAAGTGTCTTTTTGTGTGCGAAATAAATTTATTAGGGGACGTGGTATTATTTCATTGAAAAAACCTTTATGATTCATGAATATTAAGCTAGATTCAAGATAAAACACTCAAATGTGTTCTATTGATACTTTGTGAATGTTTTTTTTTTTTCAAAATCAAATTACAGTTTATGACTTAGACTTAAATTTATATAAATTAAATCAAAGTACATTTAAAGCATGTTAGGTCAAATAAGAAAAATTAGAGGGAATTTTTTTATTAAAAAATTACTCAAATGATTATCTAAGGATGTGGTATTTGAATTCGAGTTAATAGACGTCCTTGAATATGTTTATATGCTTAGATTATAGCAAAGGTTTTAAATGCGAAAACAATTGACTTCTCGTAAAGTCTTATTCTTTAAGAGATTTATTTATTTATTTAAGCTTTTTTTTTTTAATTTAAGGAGAACGTTTATAAATTACATCAACAATCACTCTCAAGGAATTTGAACACAAGACCATTTAAGAAACAACCATCATCTTAGCCACTTTTATTTAGCATCTTCTATATTAGAAAAATGAGCTTTTATTTATAAGCTTGTTACATAATGGGTATTAATATAGGATGTTTTTTTTTTTTTTTAAAGTTTTAATCATGAAAGGATAAGTTTTTAAAATAACTTTGGTTAATATTTTTTTTGGTCATTAAGATTTATTGATTTATTTAAGAGTTTTAAAATTAAAGTGATTTAAGAGTTTTTACTTTATAAACATTAAAATCTAGATTTTATTTAACTTAGCTTAGATTTTACTTAAAAGCTTTAGACTAGTAGTATTAGTGTTGATATTATGTGATATTGTGTATTAATGCAATGGTAAACCAAAGGCTTTACTATTACAAGTCATAACTAGACTTCATTTATTTTTACAATTCATAACTAGTCTTTTAACTTGATTTATCCATCGAGGAGGAGAATACTAAACATGGATTATGATGAAAACTATAAAGGGAAATGGTTTGCGTAGATCTTGGTGCTTCATCAAGTTTAATGAACTTTCACCCAACATCGATGGTTTGCAAGTGGTAACCATTGTGAATTGATGATAACCGCTTTCTCGCAGAATCATTCAAGATAAGAGGCCATCTGTTATGAACAAGTAATGAATGGCGGTATGGGACGTCATTCCAGACTATCAAACGAGTAGTACTTTGAGGGATCTCATGATAACAATTCAATTGGGAATTGCTAGCAGTAACCTAACTATAAAAGTGCTAGACTTTAGGGCTAGAAGGTTCAACAATGGGATGGTATGAAATATCTCATCATCAGTTGTAATGTGACTTGGGATACCTGGACCCTAGCTAGAGAGTTGGTGGGCCCTAGCTTAACCATAAGTCGATGGACTACAACTAGGCACTAGGTATACTAACGCTATACCCTAGCATGGTCAATAATACAGAAACCAAGCACATATCATAGGTTAGAGAAATCTATGTCCTCCATGCTATGGGGTGGGGAAACTATGCATCCACCCTTCTAGGTGTTATGGGCCCTAGAAGGACAACCCCTTACCATGAACTTAGAACTCTAGCAAGGAGAAGAAAAAGTTCACTATGTAGCATCTTTTGTGGGATCTGGCCAATCTTGACCACTCGAGAGACCGTCTATAGTGGTCACTAGTCTCGAAGCGAGTAAATTATGCCTGCGTACTAATAAAATGTTGGGTGAGATTTGGATTAACTATGAGTATAACATCATATTGAGTCAAAAAAATTCTTTTGTAATTTCTAGGGAGCAAGACTGGGATGGACAACCAAGTGATTGGGCTTGGGTTGTTACAATTTCCTAAAATATTTTATTGTAATAATAGAAATTTCCTAATAGAAATCCATGATCTCAAACTATTGCTCACATTAGTGTAAATTTTGACCTTTTAAACAATACAAATTAAACATGCTTGAGCCTATAGTTGTCATTGATAAGATTTCAACCAATATTGAAATTTGTAGAATCCCCTTCATTTACTGGCCACCAATAATATATTTTTATTAATTATAAAATCTTTGATATTATGTTTCATATTGTTGAGACCTTAGCTAGTGTTTGTTTCCTAAACAATTTTATTGTAATAATAGGACTTATATATTTTTTACATAATGTTTTTGTCCAACTCTTTGCTTGATCTTTGAGTAATGTCCAACCAAGTTTTACACCTAATGGCAAACTCATAAGTATGAAATTTTACAAGCCTATACCTCCAATAATATTTCCTTTGTAAACCCTATCTCACTTAAAAAAAAGAAACCTAAATGTTTTCTCACATCCTTTCCAAAAAATATTTTTTAATTTTATCAAATATGGATGTTATATCTACTAACAATTTTGAAATTGGCATGGTATATAGAGATAGATTGTAATGTAGTCTTTAATATTTGTATCCTTTCATGCATGGTAAGAACTTATCTTTCTAACATGCCAAACAAGATTTTATTTTATCAAAATTTGAGTATTAAAGCTCCTTCTTCTTTCTTTTATTATACAAAGGAGTACTTAAATAAGTTGATGATAATTTTGTAAATTTAAACCATAAAAGCTTTATCATTCATTGTAAATTTATGGCAATGTTAATAAAAAAGATCATACATTTTGTAGTATTAGTTGTACAATAGACTTCTAATATTGACTAAGAGATGATAAAAAAGAAAAGTATCTTCAACAAATTGGATGTGATATTCATAGGGAAGTTTATTGCAACTTAAAACCTTTCCCTAGTGCCTCAACAAGAATAGTAAAGAGAAAATAATAAAGTGAATCACCTTGGCAAAGTCCACAAGATGATTTAAAATATCAAGGAGGGGATCCACCGATCAAAATAGAATATTTGGAATTCTATAAGGAAATATAATCTATTCACACCAATCTTGATCAAAACCAATTCTCTGATAATATTGTGTAGAAATGTCCATCAAACCTTATCATATGCTTTCTTCCTATCCAATTTTATAAGCATACTTTTTTATTTTGTGGAATGAAGAGAACGTATGGTCTCTCGTGAAATGATTATGCCATAAATAAAATAACCTCATTACTCTAAACAATATAATTTATAATGGTTTTCAATCTTTTGAAATAATTTTATAAATCATATTAAAAAGGCTTATTGGGTTAAAGTTGTCAAAATATTTTCTTTCACCTTTCTTTGGAACCAATGCAATAAAAGTGGAATTGAACCCACTATCTCTAGCCTTATTTTTCTTTATAAATTCAACTGCAACCATCATATCATTCTGATTCCACTATCTCTAGCCTTATTTTTCTTTGCAATGACTTAGACATGGTTTTGCACAGGGAGAAAAGAGAAAAGTGAAGTGAAGGGAAGCAAAGGAAAGAAGAAAAATATGATAGAAGAAGAAATTGGCACTTTGTGCAGTGCTTGTAAGAGGTTTACTGTGTATAACCTTAAAAGAAGAAATATGTACTCTATGTAGTGTTTATAGGAGGTTTATTGTGTATAACCTCAGAAGAAGAAATATGCACTTTGTACAATGCTTGCAGGAGATTTACTGTGTATAACCTCAAAAGAAGAAATTAGGACTTTATTTAATGCTTGCAAGAGGTATATTGGGTATAACCTCGAAAGAAGACATTGGTACTCTAATGAGTGCTTGTAGGAGGTATACCATGTATAACCTTAGAAGAAGAAATTGGTACTTTGTAGAGTGCTTGTAGGAGGTATATTGTCTATAACCTTAGAAGAAGAAACCTTAGAAGAAGAAATTATTACTCTATGTAGTGCTTGTAGGAGGTATACAATGTATAACCTTAGAAGAAGAAATTTGTACTCTATGAAGTGTTTTAAGATGTATAATGATATAACCTCAATAGAATGTTGTGAAGGTCTAGAGCTGAAGCTAGAAATTTGGTACTCTGTAGAGTGCTTGTAGGAGGTTTACTAAGTATTGTAACCTCAAAGAAGGAAGTTGAAGAAGTTCATGGCAACTATGGCCACATTGTTATTTGTGTAATTTTTTATGTTGCTTTGTAAAAAATAAAAAAATAGCTATTTGTTTTTTGTTGATTTTGTTATTTTGTTATGTTAGCTATTATTTATTTTTGTGGGTTGTTATGTATTGTGATATAGCAGTATCAGGTTTGTTTGCAAAGTAAAATCCTACCAATGACTTAGGTAAACTACATCACACTCTTCAAAAAATACTAAATTTTTGAAATAAAATTGATGAAAATCATTAGGGTTAGATATCTTATCAGGCTAGAAAATTACCTCTCATAACTTCTACTTAAAGATCTTCATCAAGCTTTCATTTTGTTTGTCTGACAATTGATGGAATATTTTGTAAAATCTTGGCCTCATCCTCCTTATATTGCCCAACTTTCAACATAATATCTTTAAAATAATTAATTGTTTTTTTCTAATATCTTCTTTTTCGTCAACACTTATTTCACCTTGCATTGCAATTCTTTTTATTCAATGAAAAGAAAAATATGTTTTGTCTATAACATAAAAATTTGTATATTGTTGTCCCATCCCTTCAGCCATTTCTCCCTAGATTTTTTAGGTTTAATATAACTCTTTTTTTCATGCCATTATTACAATTTTAAAATAATTACTTTTCTTATATATAAGTATCTTCGTTCATTTTATTGATTTCTACTATCTCTTATAAATTGTTAAGCTTGGATTTAATTTCATATTTTATTTTAAATATGTCACCAAAAGATTTGACATTCCAAATATTTATTTACCCCTTTAAATATTCATCTTTTGAACAATCCTACATATACATGATCTTCTAAACCTTGCTTCATCCCATCATAATATAATAATTTGGAAGAAATTAGGTCTTGAAACCACAAATTAAAATATAAATGACATTGAATGACCATTATTGAGTAGATCATACCTCAAAAGAATATGTTTGTGATATGATCCTACTCACAATAAAATGTATGTAGAGATCACATCCCTTGTGACAACTATATATTAAATAACAAAAATCTATCCAATCTTTTGATATATGATGTCTATTATCCCTTGAATACTAAAATATTGAAAGTTTGAAGGAATAACATCTAAAGGTTATTGGAATTGACAAAGGAAGTAAAATTATCCATTAAGTTAGACAATCTAGGAGTGTTGCCTTTCTTTTCTAAGGGAAATAGAACTTTGCTAAATTCCTCGTCCTCCAACCACTAAAAGTAAAAAAAGGAATTCATAAATCACAATTAGAAATTATTATTGAATTTGACATAAATAAATGCAGGTCCTTGGAAAATCTATCATGAAGAGTAACTATATTTGGAGAATATAATTTATAACTCTAAATTTGACATTTTCTACTTTCCTATAAAAAATACTAGTAACCCATTTACTTTTTGCTTCTAGCAATTTTCCATCTCATTCACATTTATCCCATATTGTTATAATACCTCTTGAATCTCCTATAGTAGAAATTGCTAAATAATCCTCCATATTTAAAATATTTTTAATTCATCCTTACATTCATCACTATTTTATTTTTTGGTTCTTATATTAATATAAACTTAGGACGATACTAATTTATTAATTTCATAATAAATCCTTTTAAGGGATTTTATTCATACCTTTAATATTTCAATATACCATCTTCATCACTATGTTTATACTTACTTTATGGGCTTAGCCCTACTTATTACATTTGTGGTATTTGTTTTTGGTTTCTTAAATCTATATCCCTCTAAGTTTCCTTTTATATCTTGCTTTGAGGACCTTTCTCATTTTTTTCTATTCTCATGAAGACTCTTATCCTCATCAATCTTTGTATTTTAAAATTATTCATAATGAGACTTATTATCTTTAGGTTTATGTTTCCCTCGAGAACTTGAAATGCAAGGATTAGCCTCAAAATAATTTTTCCTTATGTCACCCTAAAAATCCTAAAGTTCAAGGACCATCCTTCATAGTAGTTACTTTCTTGTACTTTCTTAAAAATCCCAAATTTCTATGAATATCCTCCATAATTCATTTTTTTATTCTACCCTTGAAACCTTAGATACAAGGAAAAAAATGAAATCCACTTTCATTTTCATTACAACGAGAGGATTTTCTACCATACTTGAGCAAAATGAAGACAATCTACTTGGAATACACTTGACCTCTTCCACCTTTCTTTTAAAATTTACCTCCACATATTCCTTCACATATTTAAATCCTTCCTAACTTGATCTTGCATACTATAATTCCTCATCTTTTTATCCCTTTTTTGTTTCTTCTAATGGATTATTTAAGTGAACTATGATAGCATTTACCATCTGATAGAAGCTTTTTGTTGGACTGAAATATCCTTGGTCTAATGTAGGTTCTACTACAATATTACTACAATATCCATTTCTTTGCAACCTCTTTCCATGTGTCTAGTCTCATAACATGTGCAACATCGAAGCAATGTTTTCATAATCCACTTGTTGATCTCATTTCCTAGATTCATTTTTTTATTGAGGTTAGTGGGAGAAACCCCTACGATCGATGCTAAGGGTTGGGCATCCCCGTATCAACCATGATCTCTAATAAGGGTGAGAGTTGGGTTTATCAACAGGGTCGAAACACACAACCATACACATCCACCCCCTCACACACTTGCCCACACTATTGTTTGAACCTTGAACCTCCCAAAGAAGAGCCAAAGCCCAAAACGTTGCATTGTCCCCCTCGTATTAGATTCAAATTTAATATTAATGGATTTTGAAAAATATTTTGATATATCCATGGCAACACATATCCAAGTATATATGGTATGCTTTCACTCCATATTAGTTGGCCTCTCTTGTATGAAATCCCTTAGATTATTACCAATATTCTTTAAAACCTTCTTATTAATTAGCTAATATGGAAATCCAAAAATCTTAATCTATACTAAAAGCCTTTTAATAGTTTTTGTCTCTATAGAAATATTATCACTCCATGGTCTTAAATATAGGATATATCTTTCCCTTAACCATGGGCTACCATCCATTATTTTATCTTTGATTTTTGAACTAGAGAAGGTAATGAGGAAAACTCTTTCAAAAGAAAAGTCAAGGAGTGCTTTGAATTTAATCTTCACTTCCATTTGATCCAATTTTGAATCTTCACAAAAAATGACCAATAGAATCATTGTATCATATTCAATCATTTCATTCTTGATGATCACTTTCGGTGTAATATATGCTACTTAGATAAGGATTACCATATATTCTCTCTTCCTCTTATCTCCAACTAAGGAAGCCATATTTCTAGTTAGGACATCCTTCCATTTAGAACTTCCATAAATGAATTTATTTCCATGCTACCTAACATTTTCTTATAAGAATCATTTTATTTTTTAAGTTTTCCCAAAGATCTAGAAAAAAAGCTGAGACTTTCTTTATGCTCAAACTCACTCCCTATATTATCCTATGTATTAAAGTTAACAACACATGTTCACTTATTAAGTATCCTAGGTGTATAGATTCCCAAATATATAGATAAAAAATAACTTTTAACATCCAATGAACAATAAGACTCCTCTAGTTTTGATTATATTTTGAAGAACTATTAAGGATCATAAGCTTTTATGTGCTACCCTCTTGTCTCTTAATATAACTTGAACATTATTTTTATTATGTCTAATTTATTAATTACAAGTATTGACCCCAAATTGGTATATTTGTGGGTTCTCATCAAGGAGACCCAAGTTCAAACTATGGGGCAAGTGTGAGTGACCCCATTATGTTTCCATTTAAAAAATATATAATTGTTGACATTAAAATCCTATCATCTAGATAAGGTGGTGAAGTTTTTGTTGCAATTATCCCTATATGTCTATTAAGGATCATAAATTATTATGTGTCACCCTCCTGTATCTTAATATAACTTGAACATTATTTTTATCATGTTTAATTTATTAATTATAATTATTGACACCAAATTCGTATGTCTTTGGGTTCTCATCAAGGAGACCCAAGTTCAAACTATGGGGTGGGTGTGAGTAACCTCATTATGTTTCTGTTTAAAAAATATATAATTATTGATATTAAGATCCTATCATCTAGATAAGGTGGTGTAGTTTTTGTTGCAATTCTCCCTATATATCTATATGTTTATGTTTGTATTATTTAAATATATATTTCTTCCTATAAATTTATAAGTATGGTAATAAAGGATTTTTTTAATTGAATAATGAGAATGCTAGTTTTGATATGTGATTTTGTAATATTATGCATTTAGTCCTAGTTGATTAATTTTATAATCATTTACCAATTGGTTTTGTTAAAATTTGTTAACATATTTGTTTTGATAACAAGGACATGCACTATCTATTGAATGATTATCACTTTATAAGTTTATTTTATTTTTAAAAATTTATATGTTTTTTTTATATATACATAGAAAAATTAGTAACACCATCCATTAGATGTTACCTCTATAAACATTAGCCCACTAGGTAAAATGAATTCAATGGGACCCTAACCCTCTAGGGCATCAAACTAGGGCAACCAACCAGTAAACACTCAGTCACTGCCATCTAGCCTATCCCCTTCTAAGTACATTGTGATTTGAACCTTGGACCTCCCCAAAGAGAGGCCAAATCCCTAACCACTACACTACCCTTGGACAAAAAAATCAATAGGTTAAAGACATCTAATATATTAAAGGCTTAATTAAGTTTTATTTGCAATTTTTATATGTATATTAAAAATTATAACATAAAATTTTAAAATTGGTTGTAGAGAATTGTAGTAGCCCTCACCCATAATACATCATGATCACTTATATATATGTATCACCTAGCAAGATATAAACTTGGGTTTCTATATGATAATCTATTTCCTTAACCATTTGAACTCATGCCACTGGATACGATATTAAAATTCACCCATGGATACGATATTAAAATTCACCCATAAGATTAGAACCTTGAAATAGTATGTGAATCTTTTTATTTTTTATTATTTGTTCCAAACCCCATGGACTAAAGCATTAAGGTTTTTTATGAGATTAAAAACTTGGTTTATGGTACAAAACTCCTCATTACCCACCATTTGTCCCATTACATCCATGAGTATTGGTTATAATGTTATAGCCACACATATTTTCTTAGAGATCGTTGGCATTGTACTCTATTTTATGAACAAAAAATTCATTTTATTATTTTGTTTATATTTATGTTCTAATTTTTGATACTCTGGATTTTAAATTGCATTTTTTATTGATCTCACTTCATTCAAAATTTTGAGTTTTAGATCACTAAATGGAATAGTCTTACTAAGGAAACCATTACCTCAAAGATATTGGTTTGATTCTCACTTGCTTTTGTTATGTATCATATGTAGCTTATGGAAAATTATTTGGCTAATGTGGTGGTTAACATGGATTCTAACTAGACAAAAAAATATATTTTCCCTTGTATGTAGAAGTGGTTGGCCAATCAAACCAATCCATGTAGCATACTATTATTTTCGCTACTAGTAGTTCATCTACAATTTTATAAGGGTTGGATTTAATTTTTTAATATTTTCTAATTAATAGTGCAAATATATTGCTATAATTTTTAAATATAGAAGCATTTTAAACCTATTTTTCTTTCATTCTCATGATTTTTTGAGCTCTTTGCATTAGTCATTTATTCAAGGACTTGCTATGGGTGGGAGGACATTTCATTGTATGATAGTATTCAAGACCTATATAGCTTTCTAGATTATGATGGAGATTCAAATGATATTGGAACATTAGAGCAACCGTTATAGGTGTGGGGAAGATATTCTTATCATTATTGTTATCTCTTATTGGCTCCTCAGTTCAAATTATAAAGATGTTGAAACTTGTACATTTTAACTTTATTAGGCAATGCCAATATTGTATGATGTAATCATGTATAAGTCAATGGGATATCATTATGAAATATACTTTATTATTATTTTATATAATTATTCCTATGGGACCATGGTAAAATATTATTACGGTTAACCTTTCCTAACCCTTTATACCTAATGTGTTATAAGAAAAGGTATAGTAACTTGTAATTTATTTTTATGCCTTCATGTCATGCCAACATGGGTTAAGTATTTTATAGTTATTATTGTTGAGGATTTGTATAAATATCCCCCAAACATTGAACCATTGTATTAGATATATCTTATCTTGATTATTTATGTTGGTATCGAAGGGCACCCTTCCATACTTGTGTCAATCACTCTTTTTATTTGCTCCTTTAATTTCTCTTGCATAAACTTTGATTTGATGTTTTGATTTTATTTATTTCAACAAAGTATTATAAAAGATGATACATATGCATACAACATTCAATAGGTGAGAATGGTTGTATTCTCAATTTACTTTTATTTTTAGAAATGTGTCTAGTTTTCAATGTAAAACTCCTCAAACCATACCATCTTCCTTTATTAGAGAATGTAGTTGTCATGACCCTCCCAGATGGACCTTTGAATATGAAAAAAAAACAATGTATTAACTGATGATGCTTTAATAATCGATTTTGTGCAATTAAGCAGCTATGCAATATTATTAGATATTGAAGAGTATGATACTGATAAAAAATTACCATGTGTAGGATCAGGTGCACTCGTAAGTGGAATAAGTTGAGTCATCCACCAAATATGAGGGTACTTGAGGTTGGGGAAGTGACGACAAGGCAACTCAAAGGTAACAAGGATAGATACCTTCATATAGGTATGCATTCGGTTAGGGATAATCGTCAATAGCTAGTCATCTTGAGCCCCATATTGATGGTCTAGTAGCTATCATAAGTTATAGAGGCTAAGACAGGTGACTAGATTGATGGAAAGACTCCCTATTTATTTGTTTCACCTACATGATTATTTTTTACTTTAGCACTATTGGCCTTAATAATTGGTAAGCTATGAATGATTAGGTTGTCTTCATAACTCCATGTATGTCCTGGTAAATAGAATAAGCAAAGATATATTAACTAAAATAATAGTTAATTTATTTGAATAGCAAAGATATATCAATTTACTAATAGGGTTGAGAGGGGAGGGCTCTGGTCCCTCTCCTGCTCCCCCTCCCATAGCTCCTGGTTTCTGCCCAGTCCCTGGCTCAACCCAGGTCATCCATCCCGGGGAGTGGTTGTTTGCAGATGATCTCCTGGGGGAGATCCTTCTCCACTATCTGCACCCCTCCCGGCTGGCTAGGGTTTCCTTGGTTGTTTTTTCGGACTGGTGCTTCCCAGGGATCCCTGTTTGGTTAGGGATCCCTTCCCTTTTTCCCTCAGGCTTCCCCCTGGTGTTTTTTGCAGGTGATTTGCGTGGATCTGGTCCCCTGCGTTTCTCAGTGCGGTGGAGGTGACGGTTTAGGGTTTGGATAGCTTCCCCCTTTTCCTTGTGAATCCTCGACAGGCTCTGTGCTTGGACGGGATTCTTGGTCCCTGCTGCTGGGATCCTCTTCTGTTTTCTCGGGGCGGGTTCCTTATGGTGCAACTCTCTGGTCACTTCCTAATGGACTGGATCCTCTCTGTGCTGGCTGTCGGCTTCCTACAGGATGGCTCTCACTGAACTGAATGTTTTCTCGGTGGGCGGGATGGTTTCTCCATAGGGCGGGATCCGCCAAATCCGTCGGTTTTCCCGTGAGGCGGGATCCTTTCTTTTCTGCTGGTTTCCCGGATGGCGGGATTTCCTTGTTGCTTCCCGCTAGGCGGGACTGTTTGTGGTGGTTTTGACTGCTTCCCTTGAGGCAGGATTTTATTGTAACGGTTTTTCTTTGCTTCCTGTTGTGCGGGATCTTCTCGATGGTGGTTTTTGGCTACTCCCCGCTGAGCGGGATCTCCAAAACTACTTTTTTTCTTATTTGTTTGTTTCCCGCCGAGAGGGATTGTTTCATGCTTATTGTTACCGCCGGGCGGGATTTCTGTTTTGGTGTTCAGTTTCAAGGGATTGATGCCCTAGGCCCATTGCTTATGTAATCAGGTTTTGGGATCCTTGTTAAAACCCGCTATAAATACAAACACATAATTATCAAAAAAAAAAGATATATCAATTTAAATAAATAGTTGATTTATTTGAATAGCAAAGATATATCAATTTAAATAAATAGTTGATTTATTTGAATAGCAAAGATATATCAATTTAAATAAATAGTTGATTTATTTGAATAGCAAAGATATATCAATTTAAATAAGTAGTTGATGTATTTGAATAACAAAGGGATATCAATTTAAATAAAAAAAGTTGATTTATTTGAAAAGCAAAGATATATCAGTTTGAATAAATGGTTGATTTATTTGAATAGCAAATATATATCAGTTTGAACAAAAGGTTGATTTATTTGAATAGCAAAGATATATCAATTTGAATAGCAAAGAGACATCACTTTAAATAAATAGTTGACCTACTTGAATAATGAAGAAATAGCGTTGTAAATAAATATATGATTTATTTTAAAAATGCTAAGGGAATTCCATTTGAATAAATGGTTGATTTACGTTATAGGGATAAAGAGTTTTCATTCGAATAAATGTATGATTTATTTTGGATTGATAAAGAAAACCTCTTTTGGAAATTTTTGTTTATAAGAAATAAAAGAATCACATCAATCAAATAACCCTTCTATTTCGAAATAGCAAGCACGTTTCATTGAATGAAGGGGATAGGCATGGACTATCAAATTATGGGGAAATTTATTTAGTCAAGGTGACCAACCACTGTTGGTTTAAGTATGATAAGACCACCTGCAGTGAATGGGATAGGCACCCTTTGGAAATTTGATCGGCCAGCTATGTGAAGCTCCCTCTGACATGAAGGGATGGCCTCTTAATGGCAAGTGTCTTAGGAAGTCAAAGGAGGGAACATTCTCCTTACCATCTGATGAATGTTATTGGGAATTTATGGCAAGTAGTGGTGGGGGAAGGTTGAGGATATGGGATGGTGCAAGAGGTGTACTGGTAAGAGGACGTGAAGGAAGAGATAAGAGGGAGGATATGAGAGAAAAAGAAGGCAAGGAGGAGAAATGAAAGAACGATGCAATGAAGCACTGCAAAGCGAAGGAAGAAGCCAGTGAGAAGGATACAAAGAAAATGAACGTTCGATTGCAACTTGAATAGGCTATTGGTGACCAGTGATACCAGGTTGGGATCATGAAACTTTAAGAAATGTTAATGCTTTCATTTTTTGGTTTAAATTATTACCCGACTTGGGTTCTCCTCTATTTTATCGACCCTTTTTGGCCATGGTAGCCTGCTTCATTTAGAGTGTGGAGTTAGGGTGATGAGGTGGTCCTCTGACCATCCTTTTAATGAATCTATCATAGGCCTATGGTCGTATGTAATTCCTCACCAAGCCTTAAGCATCCTTGATTGGTCAGTTGTTTATGGTAGTGCCTCATTTAGTCTAACATTGTAGTTGTTGTCCGAATAGCCACCTGCTACCGATAGCGTATATGGCACTTAACCTAGATATACCTTATGGTAAACCATCCATGTGATCAATGGAGTCCCCCTTTTTAGATGACTAGTCATGTTGGATAGCATAGTGATATTTAATCCTGCTCGGTAGATCATCGTGGATGTTAGAGTAGCGTTGTTGTTGAGATGGCCAACCATGTTATGACTATTATTTGAAGTCACTGTGGATAGTAGAGTAGCATTGTCATTGATATGGTCGATCCCATCCAGGTTGTCATCTGACATCACCATGAATGACCCAACCTTATCACCCTATATTCGACACTGGGAAGACCCTTGAATAGCCCCGCCTGCACTCTAGTTTACTGTGATCAAATGTCATCTCAGTCGTGTCTACCATTACCTATATCTACTCTATGTTAAGTTGTCCCCCTTTACTAAGAGCTAGTCACGGGTTAGTCACTGCGTATGTGATAGCTTAGAGTATGTTGGGAATGGAAAGAGCCTGAATGTATTTCATTATCTAAAATATTGTATTTTAGGGTAATGAAAGAATGAGTTTTTAAATATGTTTCATTATCTAAAATAGTGTATTTTAGGATAATGAAAGAATGGATTTTAAATATGTTTCATTATCTAAAATAGTGTATTTTAGGGTAATGAAAGAATGGATTTTAAATATGTTTCATTATCTAAAATAGTGTATTTTAGGGTAATGAAAGAATGAGTTTTTAAATGTGTTTCATTATCTAAAATAGTGTATTTTAGGGTAATGAAAAGAATGAATTTTAAAATATGGTTCATTATCTAAAATAGTGTATTTTAGGATAATGAATATGAATGTGGTTTATTTTGTAAATTAAGGGTATGGGACTTTAATTTATGAAATGAAGAAAAAGGTTTATTTGAAGATTAAAGTAGTTGGCTTTAATTGGATAATGAATATGAATGTGGTTTATTTTGTAAATTAAGGGTATGGGACTTTAATTTATGAAATTAAGAAAAAGGTTTATTTGAAGATTAAAGTAGTTGGCTTTAATTGGATAATGAATATGAATGTGGTTTATTTTGTAAATTAAGGGTATGGGACTTTAATTTATGAAATGAAGAAAAAGGTTTATTTGAAGATTAAAGTAGTTGGCTTTAATTGGATAATGAATATGAATGTGGTTTATTTTGTAAATTAAGGGTATGGGACTTTAATTTATGAAATGAAGAAAAAGGTTTATTTGAATATTAAAGTAGTTGGCTTTAATTGGATAATGAATATGAATGTGGTTTATTTTGTAAATTAAGGGTATGGGACTTTAATTTATGAAATGAAGAAAAATGTTTATTTGAAGATTAAAGTAGTTGGGTTTAATTGGATAATTAATATGAATGTGGTTTATTCTGTAAATTAAGGGTATGGGACTTTAATTTATGAAATTAAGAAAAAGCTTTATTTGAATATTAAAGTAGATGGCTTTAATTGAATAATATGTGAGAACCTAGATTATTTAGAAATTAAGGGTATGGGACTTTAATTGTTAAGTAAGGGTTAGACCATTTATTGCAAGTAGAGAATATGGCTTGATGCATGGTTGAATAACTCTCATGAGTATATGAGAGGGGAAATAGAAAGAGTAGTTTCTATGATATCAACTATGCATTGGGAAGTTGAATTGCTTGGGTTATTTGTATAGTTGCAATTTGGCAATAAAATAAACAAATGCATTTAGAAGCATGTCTATCCTGATCCATGAGTGTCTTGATCCCCTACTATCCTCACTTGATCGAACAAAGAGTGGGAGGACCAAAGTCATAAGATGGACCAATGCACAAGTTTGCTCTCTACCTTACATCTTGCTTAATTATGTAATAGATTATATTTGTGGGGAGATTTCCCTGATGAAATTGATGTAAAGTATTGTTTGAAGGTATGGGGTTTACCATACATACTTATGTAATAAATGAACAATGTGACTGATGCACCTTGTATTTCATTATTGAATGTGATTGTAATTATATCTTTTCTATTGCATGTTATCCTTTAATCATTGCTTATTGTTTCAGTTATCTTTTGCTTGTTTAATGATTCATGTTTGTTAGATTTAGTATCTAGACCCATTCTTCATATTCTTGTTTGATTAACTTTCATATAATTTAGTAGTAATTTCTAGGGTGAACTTAGAGGTCAACCTAAGGGCTTGAGACCCCCTTAGGGAGATTGGTAACTAGGTTTAGAAGATCATACCAGAGTTAATATAGCTTTTCAGAGGACAAGATTGATATCTTAACTCACAGTGCACGTAGCATACCCACACATAATGGTTTATGTGGAATATGGAGATGCATGTACACCTTCTAATGATTGAGGGTGGTAAGTCTAGCTCATCAAGAATGATGATATGGATGGACTTATGTGCATGATATTAGATATGCCTACGTAGAAGGGACTTGCGTGAGGGAAATCTTGTGTGGTATAGTTCTTAAGAAACTTAGGGTTTGTTAAACATTAAGTCAATCTAAGGTTGGTTAGGGGTTTATGAATCCCTCTCCTTAGTAAAAAAAAATTATTTCTTTTTCTGTATGTTTTGTTTCTTGATTTTTGGATCATTACAGTAGTAGTATAACATCATACAAATCTAGTTTTCACTTAGTTGGTACCTATTAGATAGACTAGTTGATTTACTTCACCCCAATTATATTCACCAAGGGTTGCACAACCCATTCAAGGCTGCTAAGATTGGTCAATTTGTAGCACAAGCTATATGGGACATACTTGACCAACTCAAACATTTATTTCCTTAGTTAGAATATGACATAAAGGGGATCATCACTTCTTAAGGTGGGATGAATAATCTAAGTAAATCATAGGTTTCTCAAGTCCTCATAGATTATGATATTAAAAACAATACTAGCTCCGAAGCCTTGGCATCCATTAGGGCTTCACATTTTATGGGTTCGTACCATAACAACTTATGGCATCATACCTATTCATATTGTCAATATTGCTTGTGGTTTCAATTTCATCTATGGTGTTAACATTAGCTTTGGTGTCTTACATACTACTATGTTATTTATACCATGATACCAATACTAGTAGCATTAATACCACCACATAGAGGGACATCTAATGCTAATGCCCTATGTCATCAAGAGACATCAAAATTTACATAGATCTTCTCAACATCAAGCATTAAAGATAAACTTATGTTTGTCCTACCTTTCCACCAATTACTTTGCTAACTAGTACCAACCCTAAAGAAGAAAGTAGATGGTTTTATAACTCTCTGCTTGGAACTACTTCTTAATTAATTAGAAGATGAATAATTCTCTTATAATTTTTTATAATTGTTGTTTATCATGTATATGGTTTAGGAATATAGTTTAGAACTTCTTTTTCTTCTAATTATTTGGTCTTTCTTTTTCTCCCCTTCTATGAATCTCAATTTCCTTATAATTATTTGTGTTTTTTTCTTGCTACTATTTTCACCACATAGGAATAATACACAGGGCCCAATGCACACCCACATGTCTTATATTAAACATATAGGCTTTTGCTAATACTATTATTGAACCTTGTATTCAATAGTTCATTGTAAATGAATCTTACTCAACTACTTGGAGAACAAGTATTTGTTGTGTCATTACTTGTTGCACAACTTTGACTAACTCACTTGACGTCATAAGCTAGTTCAAGGAGTTATCCTCCATGTCCATCATGGGCTCTATGACGTTAATCACCATGATTATATAATTATTAATAAAATATTTTTCATATAATGATTATTTTATTGGTTATAACATTTTATTTAGAAATTAATTAGTTACAATTTCACAATCATCTATCTATTCACAATTGGCCTTACTTCAAACAAACCCTACATCCCTCCCTACAAATATGATAGAAAAAATATTTTTATTAAAATTTTAAAAAAGTTTAAAAATAGCATTTGTAGGAACAAAAATGCAGCCTTCCTTATGATCTATTTCACCATCACTTCCCTTCTTGCATGTTGCATCATTCTTGTTTGTCCCTTAATACATCCATGTAACCATAGTAATCAACTTATTTACATAAAGAAAAAATAGACAAAAAACTTTTTTTTTGTATATAAAGATGCATACCAATCACTGTATGCCCCTTTTTGTCAAGCCAAAATTTGAATCCAACATATTTTAAGGGATTTTATCTATTATCATATGTTAATATTCCATAGTAATAAATATTTTTTATTCTATCTCCAACACATATCAAAGTTAAAGTTATATAGTTATATTGTAATAACTCATGTGTGGCTCCTATTGGATCCACTCCCATCAAGATAACAAAATATTACATTGCTTTCATTATAATGTTGTTAGGTTAATTAAACCATATCCAACTTTCATTTTTATCAAATATATCCTTCATTTGTTTTATCTCAAATATTCTTCTTCCTCAAACTACTATATTTTTACAATTGACTCCTTGATATCATTTTCATTAAGAGATAAAAACTTACTCGACTAGTTGCCTTCTAAATTTTAAATTTTGTCAAGACAAATGAAGATCAACACCATGAATAACTAAAATATCTATTGGATTCCTTATTTATAAATATATTGGTTATAACAACCTATTAATTCTCTACTATATCTTTTTTAGGGGTCTTATGGATGCCTTTAGTATTCCAAGATATCATTTTCATCATCACAAATATTTTTATTTGTGGGATTAGCACTTCTTATTAATAATTGTGATGTTTGCTTTTGTTTTCCCATATAAATATTTCTCTAAGTTTCCTTTTCTTTATTTTTCTTTTTATATCTTCCTCTTATTTTTTAATTGCCACCAATACTTTCATCTTCATAAATATTTTTTATTTTTTGTATTGCTCATAGAGAGATTTATCACCTATAGATTTATCTTGCTCTAAAGGATTTGAAGTGCAAGGATGTTCCTTCATAGTAATTATCTTTCTATGCTATATTAAAAATCCTAAATTATTATGGATATTGTCCATTCTCATTTCTTTATTATGATTCTCTTAAAACCCTAAAGTGCAAGGGATAACCTCCACTACTTTTATTTCTATTGCAAGGAGAGCATTTTATACTACTTGAGAAAAATTAAGACGATTTACCTACAATAACTTGACCTCTTTCGCCTTAGTTTTAAAAATTTCCTCCACATATTGCTTTGCATATTTAATTCCTTTTGAATTTGAACTTGCACATTGTACTTCCTCATCACTTGTATTCTTCGTTGTGTCTTCTAACGATCAATTGAGTGAACTATGATGGCCTTTGCCATCTAATATTGTAAATAGGGTTTCTTTATCTCTTTTTAGGAGTGGAATATCCTTGATCTAATCCAACTTCTACTATAGTATGATCTCCTTGCTTCATCTTGAAGTTTATCTCATAACCAAATTTTTCTTTCTCTATCATTTTCACTTTGCAATATTTTACCATGTGTCTAGTCTCATAACAATAATAACATTAGAATACAATATTTTTATAATCCACTTATTGATATCATTCTCTTGATTTAGATTTAACCTTAATGGATTATGGCAAAGGTTTTAAAATATCTATAACAACATATATTTGAGTATATACAACATATTTTTGCTCCTTAGTATTTGATCCCTCGTGGATGAATTTGCCTAGGGTATCGCTAGTATTATTCAAAATATCCTTATTTATAAGCAGGTATGTAAGTTTGAAAAGCCTAACCCACACTTCAAGCTTTTTACAAGTTTTTGTCTCAACAAAAAAAATCTCACTCCATGGTCTTAAATATAGGGTATCTCTTCCCCTAAACCATGGGCCATCACCCATAATTTTATCCTTGATTTTCCAATTGAAAATAGATGATGAGGAAAAAGTATTTAGGAAGAAAATTCATGGAGTAATTTGAATTTAATTCCCACTTCCACTTGATCCAATTTTAATCTTTGAAAACCCTAACCAATATATGTGAAACTTACATATTAACCCTATGTATTTAAGAACCATTATATCATGCTTGATCGTCTCATATTTGATAATCACTAATAGTTTAATATTTTCTCCCCTAATTGAACTTACTATATATTCACTCTTCCTCTTATCTCCACTTTGGGCATCCATACTTCTGGCTAGGGCACTCTTTCTTCCAATTAGGAATTTCACATATGGATTTCCTTCTATTCTACCTATCTTTTCCTCATATAAATCCTTTATTTTTTGAATTTTTTCAAATATTTGAAGCAAGAAAAGGTGACTCACTCCTTACACACACTTGCTTCTTATCCTTGGTCTTACCAAAATTTCTAAAACATGAAAAGGGAGGTTGACTCCCGATGTGCAATGTAAAAGTTATAATTAAATATAATTATATAGATATAATTTTTATTTTAATGAATTTAATGAAGTAAAAATGTCATAGAAATTTTGACACTTACAAACTACACATTGGTCTAACCCAAGCTTATTCTACAAGGTACATTATTTCCTAGTGCATCCATTATTTAATGTATTACTATCTAATTTTTAAAATAGAGATATATTTTTATTTCTTGTGAAATCCAACAATTTTTGTCAAACTGAATTTAATATTTTACCTATATTTTTATAATTCTAAGTACCAGATTATAGCTAGGGTATTGAATGGATTTTTTAAATATTCTACAATCACTAACTTAGAAATGCAAATTAAACTTTGGACCCTAACGTTTATAATTGTTTTTTTATAAAATTTACAAACATGCAATAAAGTTGATATTAATTACAAGATTCCTTTAAAATCTAAGGTTTGAAGATGAATTTTGCAAAAGCCTTGAAAAAATCAAGTTCAAATCCAATCAAAACAAAGAGAGGATGTGAGATTAGGAAATTTAGGATTTGTTGGAAATAAAAAAATGAGGTTTTAGGTTTTTTTTTACAAAATATCTTTAAACATTTTAATTGGATGTGATTAAAATATAAAAATGAAATATTATCAAAACCTAGTTGTTTTATAGAAATTTTATTAGAAAATTAATTTAAATTATTAATCAAATCAAGTAGGGGATGACATTAAAGGACATTAGTTCAAGTGGTTAAAAAAATAGACTCCCAATGGTGAGTTAGGTTAAAATATTGTTAATAAATATAATATCATTATGTGGTTAAAAAAATAGACTCCCAATGATGAGTTAGGTTAAAAGCTTGTTAATAGATATAATATCATTATGTGGTTAAAAAATAGACTCCCAATGGTGATTTAGGTTAAAAGCTTGTTAATAGATATAATATTATTATGTGATTCTGTTGTGGAGTTTCCACAACCACCCCAAGCTTCTTGGGGACCCACTTGTCATGTTTTGGTATTAAAGGTTTTTGGTTTTCTTTGGCTTGTAAGAATAGTGATGTTTGACCATTTATGTTAATGATTTTAATTGCTTTAGTTATTTGATATTTAATGATTAATTAATCTAGGCATTAATGCTTAGATTAATTAAATCCATTTTGATAAATAGAGTTTAATGTTCTTCATACTATCTAAGGTGATGGAATGTGTTTAATAAAGCAAGGCCTGACCAAAACATTACCTAAAACAAGAAGATGATACAAAAGGTACAAAAAAATTGTGATAGAAAATAATATGCTATTATCTACCTAATATAATTACATTAATTATATTATGTATATAATAGTAATATTATTATGATGTTCTAAAATGTTATTATAATAATATTATTATGATTATATCATAATGTTCTAAAATATTATTATTATTATTATATTATTATGATTATTTTATTCTAAAATGTTATTATTATAATAATATTATTATATTGTATATAATAATATTATTATAATATACTTTACAAAGGATGTGATAATAATATGTTTGACCATGTTACGTTTGATTGCAGGAGAAGGCGATGGCAGCTATTCAAAATGATCGAAGGCAAGGGTGGCTATTCCAAAACGTTCGAGGCTATGTAACATTGGCAAAAGAGGAAGTGGTCCAAAGATAGCATTAGGGTTTCAGGAGGACAGCATATAAGGCACAATATTTGACAGTGAAATGGTTGAAACCAAAGGCATGTCGTTAAACAAGCCAACAATGAAAAATTATTAGGGCAACCCGTAACCCTAATCGATAGAGATAAAGGTCTACCTCAAGAGCAAGGAGCTCGAACGCAGCACCATGGCGACGTTTTGACAGTGCCATGGCTACGATCGAACACAGCACCATGGCAACGTTGTTTTGACAACACCATGGTTGTGTCGATCGTAGCACCACGATGTGGTGTTGACAATGCCATGGCTATGTCGATGGCGTTATGGCCTCACTAGATTATATGGAAACCAAAGTGCCCAGGATGGAGGACGTCATCCCAATTCTTGGGCACGTTTGGTATGGCTTCGAAGAGATACCATCGGGCCTTATTTTAATGTGAATGTTGTTTGATTTATTCAATGTTTTAAAGGAGGCCTAAAATCGTAGGGGTTATAAGGTATAGTTAAATGTTTTTTTTATTATTCATTTTGATGGGTGCAAAGGGGTGTTCTTGGGTGAAATGCCTATGTGATAAGAGAAAGGGGAGACATAAGGAGTTATATAAGATTATGTTTTTGGTTTTATTATTGTTTAAAATAATGTTTAGAAGTGTTATTTTATTGTATTAAATCACATAAAATGATGATGGATTATTTTCTTATATGCATTTATTATTTTAATTGTGAAAGAAATTGAAACGAAAGGACTTCTAAGCATTATTTATACCTTGCTATCCTACATGTTTAGAGGGGGCTGGAAAGGATGTAACATTCCGAAAAGCAATAAGAAAGAGCATTTTTCAGATTTTTAGAGGGTAGTAGACTTTTGTGAGCAAAATCAAAAGGAGGGTTTCTAATAATAAAACTAATGTTTTTAGTGTCTTATCATTTCTGCATTTTAGTGACTTCTAGCCATTGTCTTATGCCATGAAATGGGTTGCAATAGGCGAAGGTCAAGATGATGCAGTGTCTCTATTATTTCCTTTAAGTCTTGCACATGATTTAATGGTATTGTGCTTATGTTGCAGGTCCATTAATTCAGGTTGTTTTATGATTACCTCATAACTAGGGATTTTACAAGGAGGAGCTTGCTAAACTAATTCAAAATTTGACTTTTTTAGCTAACCAAATCTGCATTATTTATTCATTTATTTTTGTTAAGTTCATTTTATTTCAAGCATTTAATCATTTCATTCTGGTCCATCCAGAATTTTAGTTTCTTTTATTTCCATTCTGGTCCTTTTCCAGAATTTTTGCTAATTTCCTTTTAGTTATTTCTATTCTGGTCCATTTCCAGAATTGTTAAGCTTTCAAGTTATTTCCATTCTGGTCATTTTCCAAAATTTATGCATCTCCAAAATTCATTAATCTAAGCTTTCAGATAAAACACATGGTTTAGGAGGGATACTAACCTGCTATTTCACATTAAATTAAGATAAGAAATGAAAGCTAATTTTGCTAACATTGCTAACACGCTAACTTCTACTAACTACTATTAGGGTAGTGGCATCAACATAAGGAAGATAAAATGAACCCAACTATCTAAAACTTACTTCATCTTAAAGGCACAGACATTAAAATGAAGTGGACAATTCCACATTTTATCATTTGAAACCTTTTAAGTGAATATAAAATACTTTACTAACAGGGATTCAGGGTAGCATCAATTTAAAAAACCCTAAAAAGAATTGCTTTTATTTTACACTAGATTTTCAGTTAGATCTTTCAATCACTAAGCATTGTTTAGAACTAGCAAAAGCCCCCTTGTTTATGGTCACATGCATTATTGAATTATTTTTGGCACTATTACAATCTTTAGATATTTTACCAGAACCTTGGAGAAGTTGAATGTTTGTCATTTGGTTTCTTTTCAATAGAGAGTTTTCTATTCAATACTCTGCATGTGGTGGTATTTTGCAATTGGGCAAAATATACACTCAACAAGTTTGTTGAGATACCTTTGTAACACAATGATAATATAGTATGCATAGGGTTATTTTAATTCAATATAACTAATTAAAAAAATCAAAGGGTGAAAGCTAATCATAACTTACCTTTAGATCTATCTTCATGGACTTTACAATATCAATCCTTTGACAGGGTCTTTAGATCTATTTTGGTGGCTTTGTTCCTCAACTTGAGTGGGCCTAACTATAAAACTTTGAAACTCTCAAAGGAGGTTCAAGGTTCAAATCCAATGGGGTAAATTTGTACACATACAGTAATAATCAGAATATGGTTGGATAAATATATATTGGGTGAATAACATACTTTATGAGGTTCGTCTCATATGGTCAATGGTTTTGTGGGCATTACCTTTACCTTTTTTTTTTCATGGTCTCTAATCTCTTCAATGGACATGTTTTCTTACCTTTATCCTTTTTTTCTCTTTGATTATAAAAATGATTTTTGAGGTGTCCTTCCCCATGGCCTCATTTATAATCTTTTATGGTTTATGGTGGCATTTAGTGATACTATATAATGTCATCTTAATGTCATATTTTTTTTTTATTTGTGGAAAACATCCCAAAAGGGATGCCACTTTCGGGTAAGACCCAAGGAGGCAGGGGTATCCATTCTGCCAAAAACGCCCAGGACTCGGACCTGGCCTACCACCTTTGACACACTCAAGGAGCAAACAAACACACAAACCCAATTAAAAATAAGCAAATAACAACAAAAATAATAAAATAAAATAAAAAACATGCTCCTTGAGTGTGTCAAAAACAAAAGCACAACCAAACACGCACAATAAGATAAAAGAAACCACAACACAAACCACATAGAAAAACACAAGAAACACATAACAAAACACAAACAAGACAAAAACAACAGAACACTACAAAGACATAACCCAAAAAAAAACAAGAAAAATAAACACAACCAAAACCTAAAAAATTAAAAAATAAAACAAAAATAAAAATAAAAAACAACCAACAACAGACAATAAAAAACAAAAACAAAAAATATAGAAAACACTCACCCATAAAAACACGAAATAACACAAACAAAGAGAAACCCAAGAACAAGAACGAAAAAAACACAAGAACAATAACAAAAAACATAAAAAAAAAAACAAAACAACAAAAACACAAGAACAACAAAAAACAACACAAAGAACACAAAAACAAAACAAAATAAAAAAACCCACCCACCTTAAAAAACTAAACAAAAAAAAAACAAAAAGGAAAAAAGAAATAAAAAATGAACAAAACAAAGACCTATCTAGACCAGAAGACTATTAAGGCAAGAATCAACAGAGGAAACAAAATAAAGAATAGAATGAGCTAGGGAACTAAAAAAAACCGAATGAACCAAAGAGAAGCAAAAAAAAAAAAACAAGAAGAAACTAGGTACCTTCAGAACCGGAGCCATCCAAAGAAATGATAGAAAGAAGAGCTTCCCTAATTTGAGAAGCCCACCATATAGGAGGGTGGCCATAACAAGTAAGATCACCTTTGTCCAAAGCCCAATTAGCTAAAGCATCAACACTCTTGTTTTGATCTCTCGACCACATGATTGTAATCAACTTTCAAAAATCCCATCCGGATTAACCGAATCTTCTCAATAATTCTTTTTATTCTCCAATCCACCTTATGATTCTTAGAAGGATTCTTCAAGAGATTAATCATAAGTTGAGAGTCGACTCAACTAACACCTTTTCCCATCCAACCTTAGTAGCCTCCTCGAAGACCTCTCGAGGATACCATACCCCTCAACAAGGTTATTGGAAAGAATACCCAAATTCTCAGCAAAAGTAAAAACCAGGGAGCCATCCGAAAGTCTACCAATTCCTCCCACACTCGGCTTTTCCAGGGTTCCCTCTAGAGGCTAAGTATTGACTTTTCCAAAATCCTTAGGAGGAGGTTGCCAATTTCTATTCCTATCCAATTTACTAATACTCACATTCCCTTTAAGATGGTTGCCCTTAGAAGGTTTAATATTCAATCTTTGCATCACTTGATCCCATATTTGGTGGGAGTTTTGGGGGTGATTAAGGAGATGATGGACTCGATTCAACTAAGTTGGCTATGGTCTTTTGCCAAATATAGTGAATATCCTTCCTATCTTGATTAAAAATTCGGTTGTTCCTTTCATTCCAAATATTCCAAAGAAGAATGGTAGAACCCATCCAAACTAATCGCCTAATAAAATGATCAACACCCTCTTGATTAGGCCAATCCCTCCAAAGTTGTTCAAAAGTAAAAAAATTGGACCACTGTAAGCCAAGTAAAGTGGCCATTCTCCTCCATAGCTCGGAGGCTAAAGTACACTCAATAAAAATATGGTTGATATTTTCTACATTCTCTTCACACATTTCACATCTAAAAGGGCCATGAAAACCACGCTTCATAAGTTGCTCACCAGTAAGCACCCTACGATGCAATAAAAGCCAATTAAAGAACCTCACCTTAGGCCAGAGCTTTTGAGCCCACAATTGAGAAAATATGTCAGAAGAATGGTTGGGATTATTATGGCATAAGGTCAAATAACCTTGAGCAACTGAATACTCACCCTTAGTAGTGTTGTTCCATCCAAAACAATCTTTTTCATGGGACCAAGAGAGGGATCTCATATGAAGGATGCCTTGGATATCTTGTCTTTGCCTTTCTGGGATTTGAATAGGCCAATCCTCAATAGGGATCCAATATCTACCAACCTTTGAATTACCAAGCATGGTACCGATAATAATTAGCCACCTTTATCCAATTAGCTCGATGAAGCTCCTCCATCCAAGGCCTCCAATCGGGAAACCGAGTTATCAAAGGCTTGTGACCATCCCAAGAATCTGTCCAAAAATTTGCATGTTGACCATTATGAATGATCCAAAATAATTTTTTCTTTATCAAATCCTCACCACTCTTAAGAACTGCTAAAATGGGAGAACCTTTGGTAGGAAGTTGATAGCGAACAAGGTCTTCAGGACTTTTGTTCTCAAGATATTTAGCACGGAGATTATTGGCCCAAAGAGCATTGGGGTTATGCAACATCCTCCAATATAATTTAGCAGCTAAAGCTTTGTTGTTATTAATTGAAGACCGTAAACCTAACCCCCCTTCACTCTTAGGAAGACATAAAGTATCCCATTTCACCAAGGCCCATTTTCTTTTCTCCTTAGTACCACTCCAAAGGAAACGATGACTGATTTGATCCAATTCTCGAAGAACAACCTTTGGAATATTCAAAATGGAAGAAACATAAATAGGAATAGCTTGAAGGACTGATTTTACCAAGGTGATTCTACCCCCATAAGAAAGCCACTTGTTGGTCCACTTTCCAATTTTCTTCTTGACTTTGTCCAACAACCAATTCCAATATTTATTTTTCTGCCTTTGAATATTTATGGGAATACCTAAATAAGTGATTGGAAGAGAGGTCTTCTTATATCTTAGCTTATCCAAGACCATGGATTCCCGTCTAGCAGAGCAGTGAAAGAAAATAACTTTAGATTTGTCTTCATTGATCAACTGCCCAGTAGCCTTAGAAAAACAGCTAATGATTTGCTTAATATTAGAAGCTTCCTTAACTGTAGCTTTACCTAAAATAGTAGAGTCATCCACAAATTGAAGATGAGAGATAGGTCTAGCTCCATGAGCAATGGTAACTCCCTCAAGGGTTTTGTTTTCCCTCTTTTGGTTATAGTCCTACCCAAGCATTCAAGCAAGAATGATGAATAAATAAGGGGATAGCGGGTCACCTTGCCTAATACCTCTAGAAGCTGGGAAAGACCGAGAAGGCCTGCCATTGATAAGAACTAAGTAGGAAACTGAAGAGATACATCCCATAATCCAATCCATCCAATCCTTAGAGAAACCAAATTGCCTCAAAACTTTGATAAGGAAGTGCCAATCCACTCTGTCATAAGCTTTGGATAAGTCTAACCGAATGAACATGGAAGGAGAATTTTGCATATCCATGGAATGGATGGCTTCCTGAGCAAGAACTATCTCATCTACTATTTGACGTCCTTCCACATAACCCCCTTGCTCTGGGGAAATAATCTTATGCAAAAGAGGCTTCAACCTTTCTCGCCATGATTTTAGTAATGATTTTGAGAAGAACATTACATAAAGCAATAGGTCTAAAAGCTGAGATATGATCAACCTCTTGAGCTTTTGGAACAAGAGTAATATAAGTTTTATTGATAACCTTCAAAATTTCTTTGGCTTTCCTGGCTTCTTCCACCACCTCTAATAAATCAACATGAAGGATATCCCATAACTCTTGGTAGAACTCAATAGGAAAACCATCGAGACCTGGGGTTTTCCTTTTTGCATTTTAAAAACTACTTGTTGAAGCTCATTGATAGTAACAGGAGCAGTCAAAATAGAGTTCTCCTCGTAAGTGATAAGAGAAGGGATTGCTTGAAGAACATTATATTGTGAAGCCGAGTCAAGGGGAGTAGCAAGAAAAATATTGGAAAAGTAATCAACAACAATAGAGTTCATGCCATCCCAAGTATAAACAACATCTCCAGTAATCTGATTTTAAGGAAGAAATAAAGTTGTGAGATCTTCGAGCTAGAAGAGATTTGTGGAAAAAATTTGTGTTTCGATCTCCTTCTTTGAGCCATTGAATTCTAGATTTTTGCTTCCATAAGATTTCTTCTCTTTTTTCCCATTCCTCTAACCGAGTTGTGAGTTTAATTTCATCCCGCACTTCTCTTCTCTCGTGAGGCCATCTAAACGGATTTTCTTATTCAAATTTTCAAGATGAGCAATAACTTCATGTTTTTTTTTATGAACATCCCCAAACTCTTTCCAGCTCCAAGTCTTGATTTTGGATTTAATGTATTGCAGTCTTTTGACAAAACAGAACATCTTAGTCCCATGCCTAGGTTTACCTTCCTTCCACCATTGTTGCACATGAGGTCCGAAGGAAATGTCTCTAAGCCACATTAATTGAAAACGAAAAGGAGAGAAACTCACATTGGTTTTCCACATTTCCACCATGACCGGCCAATGATCCGAACCAACATTATTAAGAGTCTTCACTTTAGGAATGTGACCATGGATTAAGAAATTTTTAGAGAGCAAAAACCTATCCAATCTCTCCATTATACAAGCTAAGCCTTGCCTTCTGTTAGACCAAGTCATAAGGCCATTATCTTGTTGGATATCCACAAGATGGAGGTTTGCAATATATTCGCTCATGAGGTCGTTGCTTTTGTCCAAATTTCTATTTCCCCCTTTTCTCATCCAGAGAGAAGATGGTATTGAAATATCCTCTGATCAAGATCCAAGCTTTTGGAAAATGAGAGATAATATGAGTAATATCCTTCCACTGTCTTTTTTTTTCCTCCAAAGAAGTCAAAGCATAAACAGTAGAGCATAATCTGGTTGGAATGTCTACTTTGAATAGCTATAGCCAACAAACCCCAACTGCCAACCATATGGTGAATAACTACCTCTTTTGGATCCCAAAGACAAGCAATGCCACCCGAAGTCCCTTGGGAACCGAGGGAAACCACTTTTCCAACTGGCCAAATTTTACCGACAATTAAGTCCATATCCTCCATTGACATCTTAGTTTCTTGAAGGAAAACAAGATGTGGATGATTTACCCGAATCATTCTTCTAATTTCATTTTGTTTTGAAAGACTCCCTTTGAGTCCTCTAATATTCCAAGTGATGATCTTCATTAATACCAGGGCTAAAAAAGTTGGGAAGGGCATTAATCTTACCTTCCTCTACAAGCTTTTCACCTTCTTTTACCATATGATATTGATTGGTCTTGCGACCTACTTTTTGATTAGAATCCATCTTCAATTTTTTTTCCCTGTTTCTTGACTTATTCCAATTGAATCCGAGATGGCTTCTAACCTTGAAGAATGCTCGTACACAGCCAAAATTTTACTAGATGGTTCAATAGAGTCTATATTGGGACCTGCATTATTTGAAGTTTTGACATTTGAAATATTGTTTTTCTTGTGTAAATTTTCTCCTTTTTTTTCTCGTTGAAAACCTTTGATTTGTTGGTTTGTCTCCGAGTTCTTCCCTTCATATTTAAATTGTGTTTCTAAGATTTCAGTTTCCATTATTTCCTCTTCCTCACTTGGGACATCATTTGTGGAAAGGATTTCAAACATATTAGCAGATGACTTTGATTGATCCTTCATAACCGGTTTTTTCTCGAGTGTTCTTCTTCTTAGGTATTTGGAAACCTCGCTAAGTTTATATCTTCTTTCTTTTGATCAGGAATTTTATTTGGGCAAGCACTGGCCAAATGACCATATTCATGGCAAATTCTACAACGAAAAGGAATGTTCTCATAGTCCACTACTTGCTCCCAAGTGTCTTCCCCAAATTGTAATGTGATCTTTTTAGGTAGGGGTTTGTCAAAATCCATTAAAACACAAATCCGAGCATAAATAATATGTTCAAAATTTTGAGTACAATCAATGAATCATCATAAAAGTTCCTAAAGAGTTTCCAATTGAAGAAAAAATAGTAGGATTCCAAAATTCAATAGGGAGGCCAAAGAGTCTAACCCACACGGGAGCAATAGAAGGCATCTCTTCTTCGGCTTTAAATTTAGTATGCCAGGGCTTCATGAAAAGCCCCGCCCTTCCAAAAAACCAAGGACCCCCTTGAAAAGTTTTCTCTCTATCTTCATTATTAGCAAATAAAACAAGAAAATAACCATTTGGATAAATAGAGATTTGTAACTCACCTTTAGTTTTCCAGCTTTTTGCAGCCCAGACTTTGAAAGCAGATAGACTCGGACGAAAACCCACGAACCGACAAATTAGTCCTCTTTTTTCCAAATCTTCAATGCCAATCTGAATGTTATCCATATCAAGCTTAACAATAGGAGTTCCATCAGCTGCTTTAAGACATCCTGACTCCATTTTCCTGGGATCAATCTTAGGCATTCTTAGAGGTTTATGGGAAGCCCTAATATTGATATTAGCATTGGGCTGAGGTCTGTCCACCATGAAGGGCATCCCTAAAATTCATTTTTGGGACCGAGTCTTCAAAATTCTTACCCTTGATAGGGGTTTTCACAGTAGAATTATTTTGTGGGTGCACCTTAGCACCAGATTCACTTGAGATATGAGCCATTTTTTGATCAACTCGCTTGAAACTTGTTTCGTGATCTCTTTAATCCTTGCCCTAGACGTCGTGGAAAGGTATGGTTTTCACTTTTCTTTTGTGCAGCAAATTGGAAGCCGTTGTCACTCAAGTTCACAGTATGATCTCTTGAAAGACAAATTTCTAACCCATCTTGTATCCCCTGCAACATTTCCTGCTAAAATATTGAGAATAAACCACAAAAATATTGGCCGCTCGGGCCCGAAGGCCCTAAAACCAACCTTTGGAGCTGCTTGCACTCAACCCAGATGAAACCCTCGCATAGCCGCTTGCCAAATATGTCGTTCACACATAGGGATGCGCTAGGATCTGTGTTGCTCCAAATGATATGAAAATTGGTGGAGATGTTCTAGGGTTTTTCAGGCATCTACCCTCAAAATTTTAGCTCAATCCGAGTCCGGATGAGTGAGATATGACCGAAACGAGTTCGGCAGTTTGGGCAGTCCTGCGAAAAATGTCTCCCTTGATCGGTGTCCACTTCCTAAAAGCATCCCATCTTAATGTCATATTAATGTCACCTTAATACCAAGGGATAAGCTAGTGTCACGCTAATGTTATCTTAGTGCCAATCTAGTGCCTATACTAAGAAAATAATATTAGCTTATCATGTTTAAAATTAAAAATTCTTTGCATGTTATAATTTGCATATTATAATATATAAAATGCAAGTTCTTACATGTTTAAAATTAAGCTCTATGTTAGAATAGGGGGAGACTAATTAGTTAGTTCTTACATGTTTAAAATTAAGCTTTATGTTTGAATAGGGGGAGACTAATTAGTTAGTGGATACATTGTTAGAGTGTCATACATTAACAAATGATTGTTAAGGATAGCATTATGTTAATGTTAATATGAAATGGAGGGGTTCATAAATGGGAGGTGTCAAAATAGAACACAATAAACAACATAACTAAAAACTACCATTTTATTCATTCATTATATACTATACTTAAAACATACATATTATATAAAAATATATATATCATTATATTCAAAACAAAATCATCACTCTATGTGACTCGTACAACAAAATATTAATGCATGCCATTGTTTCATCATATTCAATTTAAAATGCTTCATTGTCACCATTTTATATTTCATTTGATTTTCATGTGTTAGATTAGAATTAATATTCAACAATATTTGTTGTTTCAACCTATTTAATTTATATTTGTTTATAGAGATGTTCCATTTATTTTTTGGATGACTAGCTATCCAAACATTCCAATCATCATCATCTGCATTGTTTACAATTTTGAGATTCTAATTTCCAACTTGACATCTTTTGTAGCATCTTTATCTTCTATGTGAACAACTTCATTCATATCATCTTCTATCAAAACATCACCACCAGCATGTTTAATTCCATATATTAAATCGTGTTGAGAATCAATTTGAAGTTCATATTTCAAATCATTATTTGTATTATCTTAAAATATAGTTATCATAAGCATCACAGTTGCCCAACAAACTATACGATATCATTATTTTAATCAAATATGTGTATTTTTTTATAATACATTACAAACTTTCAATCATGCATTTGTATATCTTAATAAAAAACACCTCTACGTGAACCCAAAAAAAAATTAGTCAAACAAAATATATATATAGACAAATAGATGAAAAATAAAATATGTAATGCCTATTTTCAACCTTAAATGAACACATAAGGATATTTTTATTTAATAATGTTCTACTAAAGTTTAAAAACTATAGGTCACTATGTATGTTGAATTTTACAAACCTATTATCAATTGAATGCTACCCTACACAATTAGGAATTAAATTTCAAAAATATGTAGTCTATTTTATTATATTAAACCTTTCCAATGTAATTTAGTTTTGCATGATACTTCAATAGTACATCTTCATCCTCTAGATTTATTTTTTGAATTGGGCTAGCATTTTCAATCCAATTTTTTTTTATGATTTGATGCAAAACATAGTGTCACCATAATGTGAACTTACTTTGGAAAAAAGCATCAATGCTACATTGGCACTACTTTGAATCTAGTTTGGCGCTATAATTAAGACACTACAACAATGCTAGGTTCACCTTATTCTGCATTGGTAAAGCATCATGTACCAATCCTAAATGTAATCAAGTGACCTTTAAGTGAAATTATAGATAACTTGTTCATTGGTGACTAGTTAATTTTATTTTGTTTAAAAAAAACATAAAATAACATTAATAATAAAGTTGTTCATTATGGATGAGTTGCTCAATATTATTTTCCTTCAATTTTACTAAGAAATACAATCGCATTGCTTTATCATGTAACAACCCAAGTCTACTCACTTGGTTGTACTACTCAATCTAGCTCACTCTAAAAGAAAATTTTCCAGTTTAACTGGTTTGATATTCACCCAATGTTTTATTTAGTACAAGGTATATTATTCCACCTTTGGGAATCAGGACCACTTCAGATAATCTCCCAAGTGGTTGCAATTGACCAAATCCTATACATGGTACTATTTTTATGGGTCTATCTTCTCATTATTATCCTCTTATTCTGCCATGAGTGTAGATCCACTGTTGGGGTTATCCTCTAGGGCCCATAACACCTAGAGGGTGGATGCATACTCTCCATGTCCCTTAGCATGATGAAATTCGACCTAGCTGGCTGACTTTTTCTAGGCTTACCATTCAAGGGGTTAGTGTATATATATGCCTAGTAACTAGCTAATTGTTCATTAACCTGGAGTCAGCTAGAACCATGTAATTACCCTAACTTTGGACTTGGTATTATTTGACTATTTGTGACTCACAATAGATTGTCCCATACCAATCATCATGGATTAGACTAGTTACTTGGTCATACTAGTCCCTTCCCAATCAAAAACAGTGCAAGGATCTATCATTGTACTCCTCGAGCAACAACCTAGAGGTAACATCCCATACCATTCCTCTTACCCTTCTTGTATTGACTTATCCCATAAAGAAGCGGTTGTTATCGAGATGCAGAGGTTACCAACTCGTAACCATTGGTATTGGGTGTTTATAGCTAATCACCTCTACAATGTATAATTTTGATCATCTTTCTTGATGAATAAAGGTAGGTGAATTTATCAACAAGTTCTCCAAATGAGAACACGATTTAAATTTAATTTAATCACTTCTTAGATTATAGTGAAATCATTTAAAAGTTTTAGTCCTCCTAAGAAGAGATAAAACATTTGCTAGACTAAGCTAAATGAACTCATTACCTTACTCCATTTTAGGTTTATAAATACCACCCATAGGTTTATGTTTGTTTGGTCTTAAATATCTTTATGCCAATTATGGTAGTATTTAAACAATCCTCTAATTCTAGAATTTATCTGGATGCCCTACATCCTTGTCCTCTAAGGTACAAATTGTATTTCAAGGTTCGAATAAAGCAACTTTATATTTTTCCTTATCCTATTGGTTATTTTGCATATTTACATTTTCAAACTATTCACTCTAGCTTTTATGTGAAAAGTTGCACTATTGGAAATCTATATTTCAAATATAATATCTTTATCCTTTCTATAGTGTCATACGTAATATAGATACATCGACATCCCTGCATAGGGTTGCAAAAGCAGGTTTCATTAGATGGTTGGACTATTTTCCAATAGCTATAGTGCAATGAAAAAATTCTCACTATATTCTTGAACATGTATACTCATATTATAATCTTTAATAGTATCATCTTGGGGCTATATTGTTACTCTTATATTTTTCTAAAACAAAAATTAAAATGGTAAATATAATAACATTAATTTACTTCTCGAAAAGGCGATGGTATGATCTATAATATCCTATCATCACCCCCTTCAACCAATTACACACCCTTTTATCCTTTCATACATATTATACTTAGGTGCATAATTTAAAACATATCATTACTCTCTACTATTTACCTAAATGTCAAGTTTTCTTTAGCTAGCGTATGTTACACATTTTCCATCATTAATTTTGACACAGACAACCTCTTGTGATAAAAGGTAGAGAACTTTACTGGAAATGGAAATATTCCTATATTATATTATTTTTGCTCTAGAAAATATTTTCATCCTTAATAAATAGTGGGTTTAATAAACCTATTTTTAAAATTTCATACGATTGAAACTTTATGTAATTGCTTCAAGAGTCATCGAGAATCTCTTTACCAATTAAATCCTGGTATAGGATGCTCCGTTAATGAACATGTTTGGTTTGATGTCTTTTTTGCCACTACTAGGGACTCACAATACATTCCTAACATCATATTATGTTGAGCCGCATCTGATTATTAAGTATTTTGAGTTATTACAACCATGCCATAACTCAGCAAGTGTAATGTTTAAACCAACATTCGATGAGCTCATAAATACTTTTAATTATTTATTTCTTTAAAAATATTTCACTTTAAATAAAACATGTAATGTGCCATTCATATAAATAGATATATTATCCATATTCTATTCAATACCTTCCGGCAGAATTTTACATTCTATCTTTTTTTTAAGATGAAAATAAACAAAAATAACAATTCAAAAATACAATAACATTTCACAATAAAGAAAAATATCTTTATTGAAGTTTCCCCTACTTAGAACGGTGTCTACATGGTTTTACAATAGATGACATACATTAAATTATCCGTTCTCCAGACTCCATCCTTAAATAAAACATGCACCTTATAAGGAATATATCAAATACCATATTTTGCTAGTTCACACCCTTATGGCGAAGGGATCTTGCTATTGCCTAGCTCAACTCTCATTTCTAGTACCCACTGCATCTCCTCATGATGCCAGCACCAGGAATAGATTATGCAAGGATCAAGATAGCTCCTGTTTGTGCAAGTTAGGATGCCTATTCCCTATAATGCATTTCTTTTATCATTTCCTTATACAGTATGATTAAATACAGTTAGAAGAAAATAATATTAAAATTCTTACTATGACATCAAAATAAATAAAGAAAAACCAACAATATTTTGACAATAGAAGCAAAATAATATAGCAAACATTTTTCTAATCATAGCTATATTATCTTTGACAGTTAATAGGTGTGGGATTCAAGAAAACACTCTAGCACATATATAATACTCCATCCACGAGCAAGACTAGAGTATTCAGCATAATTATAAATCATATAAAACTCCAAAAGCTAAGGCATTGAATTATACAATGAAATAATTACAACAATGATACGGACAATTCCTTCAAACATAGATGTGTAGTCTATAATACTCTTTTAATTAAAAATCCATCAATAGCAAACATGTAGCAGCACAAGTCACATTTCAACTTTAACATGGAAACTCCATTCAAACATTGTTTAGTATTATATTACGGAACTCTAACCTGGAATCTTGAATTGAAATTACAGTGGTTTTCAATCTCTTCTCCAAGCTTTTTTTATTATTTTCCAAGCGTTGTCTGCCAAAATTTGCACACACTTCACCTTCTTGGGTTTTCTTGTTCCCAACTCCCTCCAAAACTTTTTGGAGAAACCTCATACATGGTTTATATACATATTACCAGAGATGGTACAGCTCCAACGACCCACCTCTCTCACGTTGATGGCCATCATGATGAATACATATATCATTTTCCATTTTATTTTTTATTTTACTTTTATCATTTTTAATACATTTATAACAAGTCACCGACATATACATGAAAACATAAAGGTTTATATATATTTTATTTTATTTATGTTCTTTTCCTTCAACAATTAATCAAAAATCACAATCAAACATAAAATGAGATATACCTTTCATTATGCTTCCTTTCTAATAAACCAGATGGCTCCCATGCCTTTAGCACTTTCATTACCATCAAAAGTTACAATACTTATCATTTTCATCAAACAACAAGTAATAATTCAAACAAGGTGTATAGGTAATGCAAATCAAACACTCTAGATGCAACTATACGAATGCAATTGTGTAAGCATATTTGTACTCACGAGCCGTGGTGATATTTCACACCGCCATCATATCCCAACTTACCTTCTTTGATCAACATTTTTTTTACCTGTTGAAGAAGTTTACCTAGCCCTGTAAGCACAATAGTCTTCAACAATACCACATTTTAGGGATAGAAAATAAATATAATTCATCAATTCATCTGTAATCAACGGTTGTGCTAGGAGAGTTGTTACATCCTCCCCCACTAGAAATAAACACAATCTATGTGTTTACATCTCAGAACATGTGTATTCATTCATTAATCCATCAGTACATATGTCCATACATAAATCATATAGTATTCAAACATGTTCATATAACCAACTCCACACAATACTTCATATTTATATTCAACCATAGATTCACACAACAATCAAAACATGTTCGTAAAACAACTCTACACAGTATTCCACATATAAATTCTAACGTATTTACATATACATCCATAGCTACACATAGTAATTAAAAATGTTCATATTCACTTAAACGGGAAAGAAAATTGATTCTTCATATCAGCCATATTATTCCATGTGGTATTTCTATTTAGTTCCATTGGATTCGACATTGATCAATATTTCACTTCCTCAAGCTCTTGGTCCTGAAACCAAGTATCATAACTAGATGAAACTTAATGTGCAGGAGGTTTGACATATGCAAGTTAGAAACATCCCAAATATGAGTAGGGTTAGCAATGTATTTCCTAAGGAGGGACACATGGAAGATATCATGGATTTTTGATAAACTAGGTGGCAGAGCAAGTTTATAGGTAACAAGACTTATTTTTCCTATAATTTCAAATGGTCCCACATATCTAGGGTCAATTTTGAAATATTTAATGGAACTCTGTAGGTTTCACTCTCAAGAAGACTTTGTCTCCCACAAAAAATTTCTCGATGTTCTTTTGAGGTTCGCATAGCTCTTTTGGCGATCAACGATGTCCTTGATATTTTTGGAAAATTCCTTTTAATTGTTCCTCCATATCCTCCATAGTATCTAATATGATCGCTACCTAATACTTCAGATTATCCCAAGATAGAGGATTCATGTAGCTTCTCTTATATAGGGCTTCAAATGGAGCCATACCTAGTGAAACATGATAGCTATTATTGTACGTAAACTCAACTAGGTACAAATAGTCTTCCCATTTGATGTGTTGGTCAATGCAGTATATTAGCAACATATATTCTAAAATATGATTCATCCTTTCAATTTTTCCATCTATTTTAGGGTGATAAGTAGAACTGATATTAAGCTTGGTTCCTAAATCTTGATGTAAAGCTTATCAGAATTCTAAAGTAAAGCAGGAATCCCTGTTTGAGATTATAACTTTTGGAAATCCATGTAGTCACACTGTCCCCTTAGAAAAATTATTTGCAATGGCAGGTGCATCATCCTATACATTCCCAAGTATGAAATGTGCAACCTTAGTCAATTTTTCTACTACAACCAGTATTGCATCATGTCTAAATCTAGTCTTATGTAATCCAACCACAAAGTCCATCAAGACAACCTGCCATTTTTGTATGGGAATGCCATGTGGATATAATCAACCTGCTAGATGTAAATGTTTAGCTTTGACCTTTTGACACTCCAAACACCTAGCCGCAAAATTATTAATATCTTTCTTCATTCCTAGCTAGTAAAAAGTCTTCCTCATATTCTCTCATATTTTTGCCCCACCTGGGTGTGCAAAGTAAGGAGTATTATGTGCCTCCTTTAAGATAGTATATCTTAATCCACCCAAATTTGGAACAATTAATCTATATTTGAAGTATATAAAATAATCCCTAAGTACAAAATTTGTGTTCTTGTCATATTCTTGCTCAATTTGAGCTTGGCTTTTCATACAAAAATCATCCTGCCACTGCAATTATTTAACCTGGTCCACCAAATCATAATGGCACTATGTCATTACAAGGATATGCTCTCTCCTACTCAATGCATCTGCTATCTTGTTTTCTTTACCTTTGATATATTTGAGCTAAAATCATATTTTGTTAGAAACTCCATCCAGCAACATTATCTGGCATTCAACAAGGGTTGAGTAAAAATATACTTTAAACTTTGATGATCAGTTTTGAGTTCAAAAGGTTTCCCAAGTAAATAATACCTCCAAATCTTAAGTGAATGTATTATTACTACCAACTCTAGGTCGTGAGTAGCATAGTCTACCTCATGCCTCTTAAGTTTTCATGATTCAAATGCAATGACCACTTCATCTTGAGTAAGGACTCCTAATTAAATTGCATCGATGCACACTGTGAATTTCTTAGAATAATTAGGTAATTGTAGTATTGGTGTGGTCATTAAGCTCTCCTTTAGAGTTCGAAAAGCTTCTTCACACTGATCGATCCACTTGAAAGTGTTAACTTTTGGTGTAGTATGCAATGGGAGATAGAAATCACAAGATGAAAAATAATATGAAATAAAGTAAATCTGTGAGATGACTGAAATATGCTATAAATAGAAATGAAGAAAATAAATACAATGTAGCTATGGAGAAAATAGATACTCCATGAACAAATATAATGGACTACATTGCACCCATCACCAATATATGGTGATCTATACAACACTATGCTACTACCTACGAATATGCTCTGAGCTTCTATATTCTACTTGTTACAATTAGGCCCTTTTTATATAAGAAGATAGGTTCTTTGCCCAACACTCTACCTAGTTGTGCAAGGGACACCTTGCACATATACAACTTACACATTGACACTTGTGCATTTATTACATTGCATTAAGTAACTAGATAACTTCCCCCTAAAGTAATCTATTTTCCTAAGTATGTACCTAGGAAGGTACATTTACATGACCCAAATGATGTAATATAATCTATTTCTACCACCCCTTGTATTACATTATTTGGGTATTGAAGACTTTAGTCTTCAATGTGGATCTTCTTCCATTAAATAGTGGAATTTGTATTCTCCTTCATTTCTTATTGTGATCAGGTTCAGTAGGTAATCTATGTATTCATATGATGCAGAGTAAGTTGTAGTTGAATGTCCTTATTTCAATTGATTTTGCATTGTATTCCTCCTTTATCTGCTTCATTTTCTTCTTCTCTAGCTTTGCCTTTGAATCTGGTCTTTGTGCTTTCATAGGTGATTGTGTTGCTGCTTGGTTCTTGTAAGGAATATTCTCCTTTCCTATATTCAATCTATATAGAAGCTTCTGAACAACCACTTAAGCCATCATAATAAGATCTTGAATTGGTAGAAATTGAAGTACCAATGTTGCATGAGGATTGAAAAAGTTTTTCTAAACACGATTCATTTAAATATGTCTTCTTTTTTAGTAGTTTTATCAATCCTTTTTGTTCTACATTTTCATCCTTATAATGTTTGTATGTGAGCCATGTATAATATGCTCATAAATTCTAAGGAAAGTGAAATGTCACTTTTTCCATTATCAATAGCTTCATTGAGACGGGCTTGAAGATAACATTCCATAGGACCAAATTTATCTTCCAAGGCTTCACTATGAATTACCTTTGAATTCAGGTCTAACATTCCTTTAGATTTCATGAGTAGATTCATGATCCCAAGTTTTATGGCACTGGCCTTCTCTTTTCTGAAGGAATTATTAGTGTTTGTTGTGTTTTGAGAAGTAGACATCCTTATAGCTCCCTAGTTTTAGATATGGAATAATATAGCTCCCTAATATATAAGATTGATTTGATAAAACCTTTATTAATACTTAGGTTAGTAGGCTTCCTTATGTCTCCCTAGTAATGAGAGTATATACACCTAATGGAATTTTAGATAATGTAGAAAGCTTATATCTTCCCATTCATATAGAACTTGATAATCTTTGGTAGATGTTATTATTATCAAGTTTTGTAGAATACCTTATGACTCCCTAGTGATTTTGGAATATGATATAGTGCTCTTGTAAAATGTAGTTCAATTTTTGGTTGATTTTGTAAAGTTTTGTAAATATCAAAAATCAACTTTTCTAACTAGTCGACCTATTGGTAGCGAGAGGGGAATTTCTTCCTCTCAAGCTATCGGGACGGAGGTCAACCATGCTCCTCCCTTGGTTAGGTACTCTCGGGGTTCCTTGCGGTCTCCCGAAGATACCTAAATTATCTCTGGTATGGGTCTCGTTTAAAGGTTGTGATCTTGGCTCAGGTGTTAATTGTTGCAATATCCTCAATCTCCTATCGGCTCTCATCAGTCTTCGTCTCCATCTGCTTTGCTCAAATTGTCATTGCATGGTACAATGAGCCAAATTCTCTCGATACTCTTCTGAAAATACTGAGTTGGTACTTGAGTCATTTCCATCTCCTATCATATTGAGTGGCCAAACTGAAGTTTTCTTGAACCCTCTGCTGTAATCTTCATACTTCTCTTCTACGTTGTCACAAATCTAGTGCAGCCATCCGATACCTAGCTACCTCTTCCCGTTAAGTTGGGCGTCTCATGGCTCCAGCATAAGGTGTTCTCCATGTACGAGTCGATGGTATTTCGGGTATGCCATCCCCATTAAATCCTCCATTGTATTCATCTTGTGAACTTAGTGAAGTATCGTCTTCAATTATCTGTGCAGTTTCCAGGAATCTGACACCCGCTTGTCGACTGCGATCTTCCTCCCTTTGCCTTTTGTTGTCTGGGTTAGGGCTGGCAACTGGGATATCTGGATCCTATGGTAGATTATCGTTGCTGCTAGAGTCTTCCAACCACCCTCTAGTTCTTGATTTTTTAGGTATCATTTTTATATCCTTCCATATTATTGCTGCCACTTCCCCCCTACTTATGTGATATTTAGCAGTCGAGCTTTGTCTTGCTTACCATCTCCTGGGTCTTTCTAGAGAATCTCTTGTTTCCTAAAAGTTTGCTACTTTTCTACTTGAGGATTCTTATGGATTTAATACAATTTTTAGCGAGGCTGAAGAACTCCTAGAAAGTGCAGCAGTTACTTTTGATTTTTCCTATCTATGTTCCCTTGGACTTGTCACGGCTTCCTATTCTTCTTCCAAGGAGAATAAACTACTTTCCGAAGAGTTCCCTATTGCACTATTTCTTGGTTCCCCTTGATTCAGCTATGCCCACTTTGCTATGCGAGCTTCATGCCTTTCATTTACCCTGTGCATGGTTGTGTCCAACTTCTAGATCACCTGTTCCCGTTGCTGATTGTTGTATTGTCTCAGAGTTTCATATTACTCTTGCAGCCGATGTGTTTCCATTCTCATTCGCTACATCAATCTAACTTTGTCTTCTTCATCTTCTTCCAAAACCTCCTGTTGAGCAACCTCCGTCATGATTTGGAGTTGGTCCCCTTCGCTGTTACTTTAGAGTTCCATTGATTGCTCTTCCTCACTCCCAAACAACCAATCCAGGTTATGTGTTTCCTCCCCTCGAACAGCGCTACCCTGCTCATTATTTCTGGAAGGTTGTGTGCCTGAATCTTCTTCTTATGTTTTGGAAGTTCTCGTTTGTTTCGAGTTAATCATGTTGAATTTCGCACGTGGCTTGTATAATTTCAACTTGGAACCATTGATTACCTCGGGGTATAATATTCCATCCAATTTTCTTAGTCTAACTACCTCATTTTCTAGTATTTCATCCACCTGGAAGGGTCCAAGCCACAAGGTTTTTAATTTCCCTGGCTTGAGTTCTCTCTTACCGTTGTATTTTAGAACTAGTCCACTAGCCTTCAAGTCCATCTTTCGAAGGTGTTTATCATGCTAGAGCTTCCTTCTCTTCTGCACTACCTCAATTGCCCATTGAGTCATCACTCGTTTCTCATCTAATTGTACCAAGGCTGTCAGTCGCTCTTGAACGCTTTCTTCTTCACTCAATCGGTTGTCGACTGCTACTCTCAAACTTGGTATAAGGAATTCAACTGGTACCACTACTTCTTGACCATACATCAGTTGAAAAAGTGTGTTATTTGTGGTTGGCTTAAAATTTGTTCTATATGCCCATAGAACTATTGGTAGTCTTTTCTTCCATTCGGTTCCCTCTACTCCACATGTCTTGTACATGATGGACACCAGGACCTTATTTGTCGCCTCTGCCTGCCCGTTTTCTCTTGGGTAGTACGGACTTGATAGTGAGTGGAAGACCCTGAACTCCTTCGTTAGATTATTTATAATTGCATTCAAAAAATGGCCGCCTCTGTCACTTGTTAGCTGTAGAGGTATCCCAAACCTTGTAATTACTTGTTCGTACAAAAAGTGAGTCGTGCTTCTTGTCGAGTTGTCTGGTAAAGCCCTTGCTTCGACCCATTTTGTGAGGTACTCCATTGCAACTATGATGTATCGATATCTCCTCCTTCGACTTGTCTTTAGAGGAGCTACAAATTCTAGCCCCCATCTTTCGAATAGTTCTTAAGGCTGCGACGGATGTAGTGGCATGAAGTCTCTTTTCAACGGTTTCCTTGTTCTTTGGCACTTATCACATGTTGTCACAAATTGTTTAGCATCGTGAAAGAGGATGGGCCACCACAGACCTACCAACAAAACTTTCCATGTTGTCACATCTGGTCCCATGTGTCCTCTTGCTAGTCCCTCATGTGTCTCCCTCAGGGTCTGTTGTACTTCATCTTCCATTATACATCATCGAAGTATTTGATCCTCCCCCATCTTATATAGCAGTCCTACAATCAAGGTGAAGGGTGCTAACTTTGTAATTACCTTTCATTGTTCCATTGTCGTCAGCTCCTCTGGCAACTTCTCTGTCGACAGATATTCCCTGATATGCTTATACCACCCAAGTATAGCATTAATCATGAATAGTTGTGCATCGAGAAATTCATCTGGTATTCCTCCCTCTGTAGGTTCCCCTGAGCGAATCCTTGACAACTGATCCGCTATTATGTGTTTCTTCTCTGGCCTTACTACCACTCTAAACACGAATTCCTGGAGAGTGACGAGCCATCGACTTACTTGTCCATAGATTGTTGGTTTATTGATCAAGTATAACAGAGCCTGGTGATCTACGTAGAAAGCAAAAGGGTTCGCCAATAAATAGTTTCTAAACTTCTGTACCGAGTACACCATTCCCAATGCTTCTTGCACTGTTGTACTATAATTCTTTTTGGCTCTTGACAATAGCCTACTTGCAAAGTATATGGGCCGATCCAATCCAAATTGGCCTTCCTGTGCTAATGCACATCCAATCACAAAGTTTGATGCATCCACATGGACATGGAATTCTCTCTCCCAGTTAGGGTAAACCAGGATAGGTGCTTTTACCAGGTGTTCCTTCAATCCTTCAAACGCCACCTGGTGTTCCTCTATCCATCTGAATGGGGTATTCTTTCGTGTAAGTGCGTCTAGTGGGTGAGACGTCAATGCATAATTTCGGATAAACCTCCTGTAGTATCCGACGGTTCCCAGAAAAGTTTTAACTAAGCTCACGTCATGTGGCTCCTCCATTAGTAACACTACCCGTATCTTGTCCGGGTCAGGTTTTAATCCTTCTTGGCAGATTATGTGTCCTAACGACTTCTCGTATGGCACCAACATGACACATTTATTTGGGTTAAGTGTGATTCGCGCCTTCCTGCATAAACCCATGCATTCTTCCAGAGCTTTTAGATGTTCTTGTGTCTTCCCATACAACAACCAATCATCTAAAAAAGCTTTAAAATTCCCTGTGGATATTTTATCAAAGATATATAAGATGATCCTTTGAAAAGTAGCGGGTGCATTGCATAGGCCAAATGGCATACGATTGTATGCATATATTCCATTCTCCACCACAAAAGTAGTCTTCAACTTGTCTTCTTTTGCTATGTTGATATGATTGTACCCCGAGATTTCATCCAAAAATGAATAGATCTCGTGGCCAGCTACTTCTTCGAGTATGGAGTTCGTGAATGGGATTGGGAAGGAATCTTTTATAGTTACGGCATTCAAACTTCTAAAATCCACACAGATTCGAATTTTATCTACTTCTCGTTTTAGAGTGATCAGGATTGGTGAAACCCACTCGCTTGTCATAACCTTGAATATAATACCTGCATCCAGCATCTTCTCAATTTTGGCATTCACCTTTGTTGCATATTTAGGATTCATCCTGTAAGGACGCCTTTTGACTGGTTGTGCGCCCTCTATCAGAGAAATATTGTGTACGCAAAGCTCGGGTGGTACTCCCTTCAAGTCTCTATACATCCAAGCAAAAACATCCTTGTAGTCCATAAAAATCTTAAATGGTGCTGCTTTAAGAACTGGATCCCAATCGTCTCCACTTTTTATCATCTTCTCTTCACCTTCCTCTACCAATTTTACTTGAATCATCTTTGGGCCTTCATATTTTATTGATTCAGGCTCATCTGCTGCTTTTAGTGTCACGATGGGGTGGGTTGGTTTCTCCTCGATGACTACTTCCCCCATCGTGAATTCTGCAAAATTCTTGGGAAATGTCCACTTCTCCCGGTCTTTGTCCTTATCCGTTGTTGTCATTCTTTTGTTACTAATTTCATTTCTAGGTTCTTGTGCCTCATCCCTTTTGGTATCTATTTTTGCTTCTATGCACAGACATTGGGGAGGGAATACTTCGTAATCTTCCATCTGCTAGTGTAGTAGACCCTTGTCTTGGTCATAGTTGTCCTCTATGCAGTTATCAAGTTCCAACACTCCTTCCTCGTCAGGTTCATATATTGCCTCACCATATGATGAAGAGGACCCCGAATCATCTGAAGTTGTTATATCCTGACTAACCGTATGATTATTCAGAGTAATAATATACTTGTGTTGCCTGTGTTTGAAAGATAATTTTTCCTTCTCCCAATTATGGTTAACTTTGGTTGCTCTCAGCCATCCTCGTCCTAGAAGTGCATTGTATACGGACTTCTGCATAGCAATAATGACAAAATCTACCACAAAGTCTTGATCTGCTATGCATATCTTCTGGTTCATTAAAATTCCCAATGTCTCGATGCCATACTAATCAGCTCCATATAGCTTAAATGTTGGAGATCGTAAGACAGGTTTCCCAATTATCCACCAAGTCTTTTCTGGCATTACGTTCACAATCGATCCTCCGTCCACAATTACCTGAGTCAGCTTATGGTTCAAAACTTCTATTTGGACAATAGTTGGCTTCTTCCCTGCTTCAATCATCAGGATTGTTGGATCGATGAACTGGTCATGCTTGATATTTTCTACCTGTCGAGGTTCATTCTTCTTCTTGATGACTTCTTTGATTGTAGCATACAACTCTGGTACGATGCTAAACAAGTTGGCGACTTTCATTTCCACCTTCGTGTTTAGTACCTCCATTACCAAGCCTTCCATTGTTGCCTTATGCACGATCTCCGGTCGTTGCAAGACTTTCTCTAGAATTAGTTGATCTCCTTTTTCCTTGGCTAATTCTATATTTATCATCTCTTGGGCTTCCTACCATCGTGCCTTCTCCTTGGAAAGGTTCGGGTATTCCTCCATCTTCCTGTCATGTGCCCTTGTTACAGCCAGGACTTCATTCTTTGGTTCCTCCACCTCTCCTATGCCAATCAGGTTTATATTTTGTGTCCCACTGGTACTAACCTTGTTCGGGAAATCGACTTCCACATGGTTTCCTGGACCGCACCATTTGCACATCTGCGTGGTATTATTTCCACGATTTTTGTTTCCTGCATTCTGCGTCTTGAGGCAATTCTCTGTGAAATGGCCCCATTCTTGACAGTTTTGAATAATTGGTCGGCCCTTAGTGTCATATTGCAATCGGCTCTGGCCTCCTTGTCTTCCTTCTCGTCGGTTATTCATGTATCCTCCGCTTGTTGTATCTTGTCCAGTCCTTCCTTGGTTTGGTTGTTCTTCTTGTTGAATGGCCAAATTTTGATGTCGTTTGTTCTTAATATTGAATGGACACTCGACCACTAGATGACCTACAATTTCACATATGTTACAGTAATATTTCTTTGGACAGTCAATATTGGAATGCCCTTCCTTCTTGCAATATGAGCACCAAATTTCCTTCTGGTCTTTTAGATTTTCATTTTTTGCTTCTTTCAGTATCTTCTCCATTTCTTTCCGAAAGGTGTGGATCGTGCTCTGCACCTTGTCTTCATCATCACTATATGATTCTTCGGTATGTTTTAAGTGACCTCCAATTTCGACGGTTGTCTGCTTCCCTTCACTTTCGAATTTCTTCGCTTTCTCCAGTGCTTCTTCATATATTGAGGATGGTACTGCCTTCATCTTCTTCCTCCATCTTGGAATTAGTCCATCCAGAAACCACCGCTTAATCATATCGTCGGCAGGTGTCATTTCCATTTTGTCCTTCAGTTGTTTTAGTCTTCTATTGAAGCTCTTAACATCTTCATTTGTTCTCTGCTTCGTGTAGCAAATTTATGTGATTATTTCAGTGTCATCCCGCATTGGTCAGAATTCTTCTATGAATGCGTTCTTCAAGTCTTCCTATTATGCAAATTCTTTTCTACTCTGTCTTTTCAAGTACCAGTCTATCGCCATGCCTCGCAATGTTTCTGGAAACAATTGCAACCATTGTGTGTCTTGATTCACCCCATTCGCTCCCCAAATGGTAGTGCAAGTTCCCACATGTCGAGCTGGGTCTTCTTTCCCTTCACCTAAGAAAGGTGGGCATTTTTGTTGTATAGTTCTATTAGTCTTATTTCCTGCCATGGTATTCTGGTATACATGTACTATTGTGTGTTGAGTTCTTTGCAGTTGTTTGTCAACTGTTGGTGGTGCAAAATTTTTCCCAAATAGCCTTGTCTGTGTTCCCCCTTTGTCTCTGCTTCGTGACCTTCTTCGCGAATATACCAAAAGTGGCTCTGGTCTTCCTCCCCATGAACCTCCACGGTGATGCCTTGATACTAGGTTCTCTCCTACAGTATCCTATGGCCACTCCTCTCCCGTCGGTTGGGGTGTTACCGTCCAATCATCAACTATGGGTGCTCTTTCTGCTATTTGTTCTTCCTCGTTTTCTGCAGTCACCAAAAAGGTTTCTATGTGTGCATTTTCATCGTCTTCAGCATTCCATACTTGTTCTATCTCTAGGTGAGACACCTCTAGGGCCTCGTTTGCTCGTAGGTTCGCAAGTCGTACGCTTCGTCTTACCCCTTTGCTTTTTTCCCTAAAATAAGTCATGCACCTAACTCCCTCAATCACTTTGCCTAGACTCTAGGTTTTTTTTATTAGGCAACGGTGCCAAATGTAGATAGGGGTGAGTACATTCTCAATACAGGTGATGACAGTTAGTATCAGGGTTAGGCAAGGTAAAAAATTGTCTAATTGATAGGCTAACTCTGGCTATCAAGGGTCCATACGTTGGATAAACAGGTGCAAATGTTTGGGACTATGTCAGACATCTGGTCTAGACGTTTGGGAGCCAGACGTCAGGTTATGGTTGGACGTCGAGTGAAAGGGCTGATGGCTAGTCGTCTAGTAGTGACCAAACGTTCGGCTAGACGTCAAGCCTCAGCGAACGCTCAACCGCCATAACCGCTTTTGCTCTAGCACCTGTTCGTCAATACGCAAAAACAAACCTGTAATAATAATTTACCAATCGAAAAACCTACAACATAGCCATTAATGCTTCAAAACTGCAACAACTCCATTATTGGTAGCAACCTGTAACTCTACTCAACACTCAATGCATACACAGAAAATGGATCAGAATAACAGTATTTGTATTATACTTCAATCACGATTGCAGCATACAATGGTGATCTCAGATAAAGTTTGTGCTCTCTCTATCTGTCTCTAATTATTTACGAATGTTTGAAAAAGTGGTATTTATAGGGCTGGAAGCTGGTTATCCCAATCAATTTCCCCCAACTTCCCCAACCACTTCTACAACTGAATCTACTAACTAATTGCTAATTAGACGTCTAACTCTGCTAACTAGCCATCAGGACACTATCCCTGACGTCCAGTTGTCAGACTAGACGTCTGGCAGTCAGACCAGACGTCTGACGACCATTCCAAACGTCTGACAGCCAGTCCAGACGTCTGACAAAATTGGACGTCTAGTGACTGGCAACACTGGACGTCTAATGCCAACACTTAAGACAAAATTGCTCAATTACGTTCAAAATTGTTGGAAGATGTGCCAGTCAGTCCTAGGGCTTAGAACTGTTGTCTACAAGTGTCACCTCCACTTTAAAAATATCTTTTTATCCCCTCTTCGTGCACTGTCCAAGGGACGTTTATGCTTCAAAATGTATAAGCTTCTTACTGTAATGCTTCTGACTGTATATAACTCCTCTACCACATGGAGTATGGACACCAAGATAAAGTTGTAACATCTCCTTCATGGGTGTTTTTTAGGGTTCTTTTGAAGAATGACAAGTGGCAACTTCTTCCTTTCGCATGTCCTTGTCTTGTCAACGTCTTCTTGTACACCTTTCAAACGTATTCTTCCACCTTGTTCTTTGTTGTACTTCGTTGGAGCTGAGATGTTTCCAATCAAGCAATGCTCATGGTGGAGCTATGGTGGAGATATGGAGGAGCTTTTGTGGAGATATGGCAGTGTTTTGATGAAGACTCATTGATGCTCCACTTGAGGTAGTGATTGCTCCTTGATCGAACGTATGGTTTCGATCTACTTGCGTTGATTTTCTTTTGCTCATACGCTGCTTGATTTATCCCTGGCTTTGTGCCTTGTCTTTTCCAGGCTCGATCATCCAAGATACGTAGAATATAAAACCTATATGAATGGCTCTTTGCTATTCTTGGGAGGATGCTAGCATTCGGCTGTCGTTGACTATTTTACACTGCTTATTTTACACTGCTTGATTTATTCTTGGGAGGATGCTAGCAATCTGCACTTTTTCCTGCGTAGAATGAGTTTGAGAAGTGTTATACAATGTAACAATATTTTTAAATAAGATACCTTTTGCACCCTTTCTTGCACTTCTTTTTGTAGGTCTAATATTTTGATTTGTATGGCAGGATTTTTGAATGCAATGTAGGGGTTTTGATGTTGTATTTTTGCATAGACACCTTCTCCTTTTTTCTTGGGTATTATAATGACAAATCCAAGCTTATATAGAAGTAGATATAAGCTCCTTATAGATGCAATTTTCTGCACTTTTCTCCTTGCAACTAACCCTGTAATGCTTTGGATTTGAGCCTCACCAAGTCTCAATCTTTAAAGCTTCTATTTATGATTTTGGTTAGTCGTCTTCTTATCCAATTTTTGGAGGATTCTAACCTGTTTTTATGGATTCACTTGGCCACTAAGTATTGCATATTTTTGTGCATTAATAGTGTCTTTAGACACTGACAATTTTTGTGCCCTTCTCAAGAACACAAACAATAATTCTTTTGAGAGTAATAGAATGGTGCAAATAAATCTAATAAAATTTATTTTAATGCACTAAAATTTTTACCTTATCACTTCAATCAACTCTCAAATTGATGCACTTAATCAATTTACTGCAACTAATCAAGAATAATTTGAAATGAATCTTCAAGAGTTATTCTGCAATTTCACTACAATTAATATTGTAGGGCTTAGTCTTCTTTTTATTTTTCCAAAGTAGATAATAGGTAGTTGATAGATGTAATTCTAAAATATAATCAACTCCTAATTAATGTGCAAATGAACCTTAAAAATAACTTTTCTCTTTTTGCAATTTTGAATATTGTAATCCAATTTTTCTTCTTGCAACTTTAATCCAAATTAAGATGCTTTAACAAATCTGATAAGTAATCCAATTAACGAAACTATTTGCATCAAAATTTGCATACCTTTTTAAAAGCTTATGTAGCTCTTTTACCTCTTCTGTAGAGGATGTGGATTTTGGTGTCTAAGATCACCAAGTTGTTGCTTCGAGTAGGATCCTGTAGTTGTTTGTATATTGTCCAAAACAACTCCTTCACCAAAATATGGTCTCGAAATTTCTTTCACAAGCCTAGGATTTGGTGGTTTATTCTCCTCTTCTGGTATCATCCTTCTGCTGTAGATTTGGATAAGTATTTATCTCTGAAGCGGTGCCCTCTTGCTGTGAGAGGTAATCTTCAAATCTCATGGATTTGGTGAGCTTCTTCATCTTCAAGTCTTCTTGTCAAATTCTGACTTCAAATAGGATATTCTTCTCAAGATTCTGAATGTCTTGAGGTCTTCACCGGATTCTTCTTTTGAGATTTGACACTCCTTGCCAAATTCTCCTTCTCTTGGGCTTGTTGTCGTATGGCGACAATTGCTCCAAGTTCTTCACTATCAGGGGCTTCTCCTTGGTAGTGGATTCCTCTAGTGAGTTATCCTTTGATGATTTCTTCAATAAGGCTCTCCTAGGCCTTTTACAGGATGCTCGTTGAGACCTTCCCAAGGTCTTTGATATTGCAGCTTCTACTAGTCTTTCTTGAGACCTTATCTTCAACCTTCTTCTCCTGGAAGTGTTGGTGGTGAGATCTTCTTCTGGATCTCTGATTTTGCTGCTTCTAGATGGGAGCAGGACTCTCCTAGTCCTTATTCTTCTTCCAAGACTGGAAGTTCTTCAATGAGATCTCTGATCTCTTCAATTTTGCTTCAGGTGCTGAATTGATTCTAAAGAGGATACTCTTCCTAACTTTCTTGTAGGAAGTTTCCCAACTCACCGAATCTTCTTTCCCTACAAAAAATATTAGTACTAAAATCTTAATATGCTTCTGAATCGGATATTCTCTTCGAATTCTTCTTCAAGAACAAGGCTTATGTGGAATTTTTCAGTATCAAGGCTTTTATGGTGTTTTTCAGTATCAAGGCTTCTATGGCCTTTTTAGTATCAAGACTTCTATGGCCTTTTCAATATTAAGGCTTCTATGGCCTTTTTAGTATCAAGACTTCTATGGCCTTTTCAATATCAAGGCTTCTATGACCTTTTTTTATATCAAGGCTTCTATGGCTTGTTCTTCAACTGTGAAGTTCTTCAATCCAGCAATGGAGATCTTCAGTCTCTTGACTTCATCACAACTCTTCACCAGAAGTCTTCTTACGCAGTATTCTTCTCTTGCACAAGGAATTAATCTCTACACTATGAAGGCATGCCGACCTTCGGGCAACGAAGTTGGAGTCTCCTAGCTTTCTGATGTAGGAGTCTCAACCCTCTGAGAATTAATTTTCTACAACAAAAAAAACTTTAGGAAATAGTTAACAGAACAAATATCCTGAATGATCTTCACTAGATAATTAGTTAATCTAGTGGATTGAATGCTGAGTCATGGTCTTCACGAGTTTTTCCTGCAACTCTATGGAAAGACTCTAGTCAAATGTAATCTCAATATTTCTAGAACTGAGATTTATTTCAGTCCTCACTTGGGCTCTCCCTAATTCTACCATCTACATTCTTTTGAGATTTTTTGACAGTGGTTGATCCAGCAGCACGTCATGTTGACAAAAAACTCAAGCTCAATGATAATGGTGGTTTACCTATTGATCTATTGTGGCTAGATCTACTGTGGCTCTAATACCACTATTAGCTTTTGATGTAATGTGCAATGGGAGATAGCAATCACAAGATGTAGAATAATATGAAAGAAAGTAAATATGCTAGATGACTGAAATATGTTGTAAATAGAAATGACATAAAAGAATACAATGTAGCTATGGAGGAAATGAACACTCCATTAATAAAGCTATTGAACTACATTTCTCCTATCACCAATGGATGGTGATCTACACATAATTGTTCTACTACCAACGAGTATGGTCTAAGCTACTCTATCTGACTATGTCCCCCGACTCTATATCCATATTACAATGAGGCCCTTCTTAAATAGGTTCCTTGGTCAACACTCTACCTAGTTGTGCAAGGGACAACTTGCACATATACAACTTGCACATTGACACTTGTGCATTTATTACATTGCATGAAGTAACTAGATAACTTCCTCCTAAAGTAATCTAATGCCCTAAGTATGTACCTTGGAAGATACATGTACATGACCCAAATTATGGAATATAATCTTATTTCTAACAAATGTACTGAACATGCCAGTTTAATCCTCTACCCAACCACTTGCTCTATCCTTACAAGTTTCATTGTTATATAAGTATACACACACATGATTCAAGGATCATATTGGGGACATCCTATATCGAGTCTTGGTTACATATATCATCCCAAAATTATATAAATCAAATAATCTGTCATTAATAAGATAAATGCATTTTAGCAATTGATAGAGACTTTTAACATGCACCTCATTGTACCTATACCCTCAACCACAAGTACCCTCGTGCTCACATACCCCAACTTTGGAGGTATACATCAAACACTCCAAACATGCACCCCATATACCCCCACATCAATGCATCTATATGACCTTGCTTATAAATCTCTCAAATCCTCTATCCCAACAAGAATAATTGTTAACTTATAACCCTTACCCTTAAAGTGTATTAACTAATATATAGTGATGTTACACATACACATTGGAACCTAAGATCAGAAGGGACATTGTCAAGTGTCAAGGGGACTTGAATCATTGACCTCTTCACAGCGAGAACCTCCTACTCACCACTTTACTAAAGCTAATATTAGCTCTACTATTACCAAATATTAACTTTAACATTAACTATAGTATTATTTATATAAAACATACATATATATATATATAGAAAAAGCACAAGTATTCTCATTAGTAGCTTATAACTCAAACTAGAAAACACAAATAGAAAATTGTAAGTGTCATAATAGAGTTCTTCGCCCACCACTAAAAGAACAAAAAGGGGTGGACGAGATGAAGGGGCCACTAGCTTATAGTTAATGATAGAGCACAATTATCCAAAATACAATAGAAAAAACTTGTTGCATACAAAACAAGAATATCATTTTTATTTGCCAATATCTTTTTTCTAACAATAAATGTTGCCACAATAGAAGAGGTTTTCTTCTTAATGGTCCCTAGAGCAATCTTGATACCTAAGAATGGTGCCTCCACCACCACTCCCATCATCATATTCATGAGTAGATTGGTTAATATGATAATTGATATTAGTTAATATAGTGACTAAGACTATAATCACTATGTTATCCTCCTCCATTGAATTGTCATTGTCATCATAATTGAATCCAACTTTAACCTAAGTAATCAAGGAGTCTTGTATCATGTTATACAATTGTTTACATTCTTGATGAGCACATGAATCATTGGTATTAATAGATTGTGCAGATTTTGGAATAGTAGTCCCATCAAACGACCTTTCTTTTGGGATCGAAGTGGAGAGACGTTGTTTTCCTTCTCTACTCATGTTGTGAGGATGCATGTCATTATCAAGGTCATATAAACATCATTTGTAATATGATACATGATCACCATAATCATATTAAAGCAATTAATATTTTTAAATATTAAAGAAAATATCAAAAATTAAAAATGATTACTCCTTGTAGCACTTGATGGTGATGATAAAACATGTATCGAAGTGTTAGTCTCACAATGACACTGAGAGGGGGGGGTGAATCAGTGTAGCTCTTTAAATCTTAAATCTTCAACTCTTAAAGCCAAAACAATGAAAACTTAAAACCACATAAAGCAAATATAACAAGAGAGCATCACACAACACAAGATGTACCGAGGTTCACCAATTTTGGCTACTCCTCAAAAATTGACTGTTTGGACTCCCATCCAAATCCAGCCTTTGCAAAGCAACAACTTTACAATCAATTTACCAAGCACACATTGGAAGGAGCACCAACCCCTGATTTACCAGCACCAACAGAAAGGAGCACCAACCCCTGATTTACCTCGCACCAACGAAAGGAGCACCAACCCCCGATTTACCAAAGACCAACTGGAAGGAGCACCAACCCCTGATGCCAAGCACCAACTTGGACTTCAATTTTGAAACTAGAATATTGACATATAAATGCCTTCACTTTTACAAGACCTTGATTGTTCTATTGCTTACTCAACATCACCCACAATTCACATAACACACACCCTTCTCGGTTGTCTGTCGCGCACCTCTCGCTCTCCTCTCGTGCTCTTCGCAAGATAAAATCCGCACTAAAATTCTCCAAGCAGCACTCCTTTTATAACAATCCTTTCTCTTTGTAACTCCAGTCGTAACTCCTTCTTTCATATTCTCATGCGCCACTTGTCAATTGTAACGCCTTCTTTATGTAACTCTTTTTGTATATATAGAGTAGGCATTTCGTCAAACACGTTACATGCAAAGAATCTCCTACCATGATTGTTCGTATTCTCGGTCATGACTTTTCGTCTTCTCCTTGCATGATTGTTTGTTTTCTCTTTTGTGCATGCATGCATTTTGATTTCCGAAAAAGCTTTTCTTTTTTATTTTAACGACTGTTCGTTTTCTCCTTCTTCGACTATTCGTTTTCTATTTTAACGACTGTTCGTTTTCTCCACATGGGCATGCGTCCGTTTCTTTTCACGTGTAACGACCATCTTAAATGATTTAAAATCATTAAAGATTCCTTATGGGTCCACGTCACTATGCAGTCTTCAGTTTTACCATCCTGGTCTTCAGTCATGAAAATGCGACATGTTGCGATATCATGACACTTTTGTTTCACTGCCTGCCTGGCCTTTTCGAGTCACGAAAATGCGACATGTCACGATATCGCGACACTTTTTCTTTCTCTACCTGGCTGCCCTTTTCAAGTCTCGAAAATGCGACATGTCGCGATATCGCGACACTTTTTCTTTCTCTCGCCTGGCTGCCCTTTTGAGTCGCAATAATGCGACATGTCGCGATATCGCGACACTTTCTCTTTCTCTGTCTGCCTGGCCTTTTCGAGTCGCGAAAATGCGACATGTCGCGATATCGCGACACTTTTTCTTTCTCTGCCTAACTGCCCTTTTTGAGTCGCGATAATGCGACATGTCGCGATATCGCGACACTTTTTGTCCTTGTTTTTTCTCTTTTCTTCGGCCCGTGAAAATACATGTCGCAATATCACGACACTTGTTGTCCTTGCTTTTTCTCTTTGCTTCGGCCCGCGAAAATACAACATGTCACGATATCGCGACACTTTTCTCCTTGCATTTTCTTTTTGCTTTGGACCGCGAAAATGCAACATGTCGCGATATCGCGACATGTTTTTCTCCTTGCATTTTCTCTTCTCTTTTGGCCGCAAAAATGCAACATGTCGTGATATCGCGACACTTTTTCTCCTTGCATTTTCTCTTCTCTTCTGGTCGCGAAAATGCAACATGTCGCGATATCGCGACACTTTTTCTCCTTGCATTTTCTTTTCTCTTCGGCCGCGAAAATGCAACATGTCGCGATATCGCGACACTTTTTCTCCTTGCATTTTCTCTTCTCTTTTGGCCGCAAATATGCAACATGTCGCGATATTGCGACACTTTTTTCTCTTTGCTTTTTCGCTTCTCTTTTGCATATGGGCCACTTCGGTCTTCTTGGACAACCTGTAACAACTTCACCCAAACATCAAAAACATTCTCATGAGATTTTAACTTCACTGTACATACTCTGATTAACCTCTCGAACTCCCGTCCACTCGCATCAACCGATCTTTCTGACTGTGTTGACAACAATGACAATACTGTCGCTGCACCTTGCTCAACAATCTCCCCCTTTGGAATTGTTGGCAACACACGTGCAATTTCCTGTAACTCTTGAGAAATTTCTTGTAACTCTTCTCCTCCTTTGACAACAATACCAAAAGGGTTGTTGTAAACTCCCAATGAGTCCATGCACAACATTCTTAGACAAAAATTATTACACTTAGCAATAATCACAAACATGAGCAAAAAGATAAACAAAGACATAAATGCTCCCCCTAAGAATGTGGTCCCGATAGCTAGTCAATACTCGGGAAGCGTGACCACTCCCAATTTATTGCGAAGATACTCAAAGACTTCCTTGGCAACGGTTTTGTGAAGATATCCACTACTTGCTCTATTGTTGGAACAAAATCCAATTTAGCCTCATCTTTCGCAACTTTCTCCTGCGTACAACATGTTGTTGTTGCAATATATTCTGCCTCTACTGTGGATAAGGAGACTGACTCTTGTTTCTTACTGTTCCACACGACCAACCTGTGTCCAAGATAGAATGCACCTCCACTGGTACTCTTTCTGTCATAAAGTCTTCTTGGATAAGAACTCTAATCTCTGCTCATCATATTATAATTCTTGTTGTACCTTGCTTTTACTTATTTAGTATAGAATGATCAACACTCAACTCTCAGCTGCGCAAAAGTTATTCCCAAATCAAAAGTGATCGACTCTCCAGGCAGCCTGCGCATAATTTCTTCAGCCTTTTGACTGCCACCTCCTCCATGACTGACGACTTTGCCTCGCATCCGTTGTGCAGCTCAATGTCTGGTTTCTAACGGCTGCCATGAATTTTTTCATCGCCTACGCAGGTATAGACAGTGGAACATTACATCTAGCGTTGGAGCCTCAATCTGCGCGCAGTCATCAACACTCAATATTTTGCTTCTTGCTAGGGCATATGTCAGGGCTACTCAATGTCTTAGGCGAACGTTCTTCACACGATTCCAAGGAGCATTTCTCCTTGCTACGATCAAGGGATTCCTCGGGCAATATCTCGTATTTCTCAAATAATGCAAGACTTTCTTAGGTGCATAGGCATCTTGTCCTCCTTGCCGCTTCACCACCTGGGCGCTATTCTCTCAACGTCTCTGCATTGCATGTGCCACTTGGAACTCTTGACCAACTGGGTGCTAGTGCCATTGTTTGCTTTGAATTTGACATCTCTTTGATAACGACTACTTTAGAGAAAATTGATGCTCTCTTATACCAAACGATGTGTTGTATTTTTGGTTAAGAACCTCACGCCTTCCACCTACACATTGGCAGTAATTTTCATAACGATCATGAAGAGCTTTACCATAGTCCTCCCTCGATATTGGTAGATGAATTGAGACGTACTCACAACACGAATTCTATTTTATCTGCATATTGGGAATGTTACGAGCTTCAAAACCAAGCACCTGCCAGCTTATGCTTCCATGACACGTCGACCTGTGTTGCATGTTCTATCTTAGATAACGCCTATCAGCTGCTGCATCGAAAACCTAGTTGTTCACCATGTTGTTATGCTGAAGCACATCAGTTTGACACTATCTCCATAAACATCTACATGAACTGAAACACATTTTGACAACTATACGACAACTCCCCCTGACTACTTGCCTTTCATCCTCAGATAACCAAACAACATAGGAGCATTAAAATAAAACTTTAAGATTGCTCCCCCTAAGGATGTGCTACCTGGAGCTGCTTAGTGCAATAGAGGAGTAGTCTCCTTCAATCCAACGAGACACGATTTCCTCTCTTCTTTCTTTCTCCAAGCTTTCTTGAACTTGGGCTTGAGTTTTTCAACTACATCCCTATTTTTAATCTTTTCGTGAACTTGAACATTTCTCTTGGGTGGTTGTCTCTTGTGCATCCTTGATGGATGATTATTTTCCTTTCTTTGATGCACATGCTTTCTTCCCTGTCTGTGTTGCATTCTTTACGTCTGATGAAATCTATTGTCTTGCCTTAGACTCGATATAAAAGTTCTTGGATAAAACCTTGCTATGTGCCCATGACTATTATATTTAAAACATTGTACATGGTGTTCAACCGGAATAACAGATGTATTTCTTCCAGCATAACTCTTTGATCTATTATTCAATCCACAATAAATTGCCTTATGACCATAATGGTTGCATCTAAAACAATAGCCATTAAAAGCATTATTATGAATAAAGTGAGAGTGATAGAACCTCTTTTGTTGTGGTTGCTTTGTTGTAGATCTCCTTTGAGATTTTCTTCCTTTTAGGGATTCAGCTTCAAGATTTTCTTGCTTTGATCCTTCAACAGTGGATTTCTTCTTCTCTGCAGATTTAGAAGATGAAGGTTGTTCAACTTCACATCCAAGACCAAGCTTACACATGGGGCTTCTTTGTTGCCTTATCATTTTATCTAGCAACTTTGTGCTCTTCTCAAATTTGAGATTTGTATTGGCCTCTTCTAGTTGTTTCCTCAATAAAACAATCTCCTCTTCTTGTTTGCAGCAAACAATCTCTTTCTCATTGATCTGTGACTTCAAGGCTTCTTCTATTTTCTTGGCTTTGTGAATTTGTAAGAAGAGATCTTCAATATTATCCCCATATTCTTCCAACTTCTTAGACAGTCTTTTGTTCTTTTTTCTTTCTAAACCCAACTCTTCAAGTGCAAAGATCAACTCACCTTCTAGATCTACTTCAGCCTCAGGGTTTTCACCACATACTTCAGAGTTCACTCCTTCCTTTTCTGATTTTACTTCTTCAAATGCCATAAAAAGAGCTTCACCTGTTTTCTCTTCAGAATCCTCACCGGAGCTGTCTTCTGATGATCTGGCATTCCTAGAGATGAAACTTTTCTTCTTGAAGTTGCCTTTTCTGAAATTCGTTTTCTTCTTCCAGTCACTTCTTTCTTGGTGCGATCCTTCATCATTTTTGTTCTTCTCATTAAGTGGACATTTAGTTGCAAAATGCCCAACGCCTCCATAGTTGAAACATTTAAACAATAGTTTTCCTCTGTATTTCCCTTTTCCCCTTTTTAGTTTTCTAACAAAGTTTGCTTCCATTTCATCTGATGTCTCTTCTTCCTCGGACTCTTGTTTTACATTTTTATTTTTAAGGGCTTTAAAAGCAGCTTCTCTGTCTGTGGGTTTAGATTTTCCTATTCTCATCTCATATGCAGTCAAAGAACCATGCATCTCATCCATACTAAAAGAATTTAGATCTTTAGCTTCTTCTATAGCTGAAACTTTAGAATCAAATCTTTGGGGAAGAGATCTTAATACCTTTTTCACGATGACAAAATCTTTGATTTCCTCGCCGAGTCCTCTAATCGCATTGATTACTTCATTAACTCTCAGCATATATGCCTCAATGTTCTCATCGTCATTCATCTTTAATATTTCGAAATGAGCTCGATGTGTTTGTAACTGTTGGCAATTTTGGGTACCTTGGGTACATTGCATTTGCTTAAGTGAATAAGTTGTCATTGATGTCAAGAAGTTGTTGAAGGAATTTGATTTGATGTAAAATAATTTGTTTTGATGAAGGTTCGGCATGACAGGTTCGAAAGAAAGCTTTTTAGAAAAGTGTCGCGATATCGCAACATGTCGCATTTTCGCGACTTAAGCAGGCAAGAGAAAGCTTTTTAGAAAAGTGTCGCGATATCACGACATGTCACAGTTTCGCGACTCAAAGAGGAGAGAGAATGTTCGGAGTCAGAAATGTCGCGATTTCGCGACATATTGCAAGGAAGGTTGAACAGACGGAAAAGTGTCGCGATTTCGCGACATGTTGCAGGAGAGAGAGTCCGAAAGAAAAAATGTCACGATTTCGCGACATGTTGCAGGAGAGAGAGTCCGGGAGAAAAAGTGTCGCGATATCACGACATGTCGGGTTTTCGCGACCCGAAGAAAAGAAAAGTGCTAAGGAGAAAAAGTGTCGCGATTTCGTGACAGATTGAGATGGCAGCGTTCGGTTGGAGAAAGTGTCGCGATTTCGCAACAGAAACTGAAAGCATGTCTTCCATAGGTGAAGTGTCGCGATTTCGCGACAAAAGCAGAGAGGAAGGCTATGAAGACAAAAGTGTCGCGATTTCACGACATAAGTGAAGACGAATTCTGCAGAGGCAGAAGTGTCACGATTTCGTGACAAAAGCAGAAAGGAGGTCGACGAAGGGAGAAGTGTCGCGATATCGCGACAAAAGTAAAGTTGATGCTGACAAAGACAAAAGTGTCGCGATATCGCGACAAGAACGTAGTTGAAGTCGACAAAGGCTGAAGTGTCGCGATATCGCGACAAAAGCCAAAAGAAGGTATACGGTTGCAAAGGTGTCGCGATATCGCGACATGTTGTAGTTTCGCGACAGAAGCTAAAGAAAAGTTGCAGAGGCAGTGAAGCCGACAAAGTTAAATTTGGGCCGACAAAGATTAGGGTTTGCAACCGACGTAGTTTAGGGTTGTGCAGCCGACTAAGATCAAGGTTTTGATCTTGAAAGTGTTAGTATAAAAGGAGGGTTGTTTGGAGAGTTGAAATGAGATCGAATGCGTTGTTGAAGTGTGCAAGTTAAGTCTGCGGGGCGCAGAGAGCAAGTCGGGCTGAATCGAGCTAAGTGCGAAGCAGAGCACACAGAGAGCAGAAAAGTGCAAAGTTGTTGGGTGCATCGTTTCTGCGACATTCGGAGATAGTGCGCAGGCCTTGATGGTTTTTGGACAAATCATTGAGAGGGATTGTTGGACAGATTTGAGCAAGCTTTTGTTGAGCTTGTGGAGCAGTTTGGGCAGGTTCTAGTGAGAACTTGCAAAGCAGATCCGAGACAAGTCTTGGTGAAGACTTGGGTGAAGATCAAGCAAGCTTTAGTGGAAGCTTGTGAACAACTACTATGAACCAGCTTTGAGGACCAGCTTGAGGACAAAGATTGGTGCGCTTTGAGGACATCTCGTGCCGCATCGAAGGACTGTGTTTGGTGCAGATCAGAGAAAGAGAATAAGGACATTTGTGCCAGATCGAAGGACTGTGTTTGGTGCAGATCAGAGAAAGAGAACGAGGACATTTGTGCTAAACCGAAGGACTGTGTTTAGTGCAAATTCGAGGACCATTTTTGGAGGTGATAGAGTTGAGGACAGAGGTCTCCAGCCAAAGCAGGGAGGACAGGTGTCTTCTGTGGATAGAGTTCCATTTGCTAAGGGCAACAGAGGCAGAGGTCTTCTAGAGGATCACCAGCTAGAGCAGAGCTAGGGGATTAGTGTTTCCTGTGGGTTGGTGCCCACGAATTCGAGTTTAGGGGATTGGTGTCTCCTTTGGGTTGGTGCCCATAAACATTGTAAGCGGGAAAAGTATTCCCAAAATTTTGATTGATAAAATTTAGTGAAAGATTTTATCCGTGGACGTAGCCCAGCCATTCTGGGTGAACCACGTTAAAATTGTTGTCGCTTTGTGGATGTTTTCATGCATTGCTTTGATATTGCTATGGGCATATTGCTTGAATGTTTTGTAATTAAAGGAAAAAGTAAAAAGAGGTCTTATACTGTTCACCCCCCCCTCTCAGTATAAGCTTGTGTTCTTCAGTAACTTGGCCTCCTTGATCTTATCGTCTCCTTCATGAATGCTCCTCAGTTTGTCCCATATTTCTTTTGTCGTTTTACAACTCATATTTTTTACTAGTTCATTGTCCACTAATCCGCACATGATAGCATTCTTTGCTTTTGAGTTATTCTCAAACAGTTTCTTACCGGCAGCATCGGTTGGAGAAGTGGGGATTGTGTATCCACTATCTACTGAATCCCAAATGTCGTATCCCAAAGCACAAAGATATGTCTGCATCCTGAGTTTCCAAAATATGTAATTAGTTTCGTCCAACAATGGTGCTTTGTTTGATGAGAAGCCTTCACCACCTGCCATTGCGTACTAATCCAAGATCAACCCTAGCTGATTTAGCCTAACAAGGGAAACTGGCTCTGATACCAATTGTTAGTCTCACAATGACACTGAGAGGGGGGTGAATCAGTGTAGCTCTTTAAATCTTAAATCTTCAACTCTTAAAGCCAAAACAATGAAAACTTAAAACCACATAAAGCAAATATAATAAGAGAGCATCACACAACACAAGATGTACCGAGGTTCACCAGTTTTGGCTACTCCTCAAAAATTGATTGTTTGGACTCCCATCCAAATCCAGCCTTTGCAAAGCAACAACTTTACAATCAATTTACCAGAGACACACTCGGAAGGAGCACCAACCCCCGATTTATCCGCACCAACAGAAAGGAGCACCAACCCCTGATTTACCAGCACCAACTGGAAGGAGCACCAACCCCTGATGCCAAGCACCAACTTGGACTTCAATTCTAAAACTAGAAGATTGACATATAAATGCCATTCACTTTTACAAGACCCTGACTGGTCTATTGCTTACTCAACATCGCCCACAATTCACATAACACACACCCTTCTCGGTCGCCTGTCGCGCACCTCTCGCTCTCCTCTCGCGCTCTTTGCAAGATTAAAAATTCGCACTGAAATTCTCCAAGCAGCACTCCTTTTATAATAGTCCTTTCTCTTTGTAACTCCAATCGTAACTCCTTTCATATTCTCATGCGCTACTTGTCAATTGTAACGCCTTCTTTATGTAACTCCTTTTGTATATATAGAGTAGGCATTTCGTCAAACACGTTACATGCAAAAAATCTCCTACCATGATTGTTCGTCTTCTCGGTCATGATTGTTCGTCTTCTCCTTGCATGATTGTTCGTTTTCTCTTTTGTGCATGCATGCATTTTGATTTTCGAAAAAGCTTTTCGTTTTTATTTTAACGACTGTTTGTTTTCTCCTTCTTCGACTGTTCGTTTTCTATTTTAACGACTGTTCGTTTTCTCCTTCCACGACTGTTTGTTTTCTCCACATGGGCATGCGTCCGTTTCTTTCCACGTGTAACGACCATCTTAAATGATTTAAAATCATTAAAGATTCCTTATGGGTCCACGTCACTATGCAGTCTTCGTTTTACCATCCTGGTCTTCGTCGCGAAAATGCGACATGTCGCGATATCGCGACACTTTTGTTTCACTGCCTGCCTGGCCTTTTCGAGTCGCGAAAATGCGACATGTCGCGATGTCGCGACACTTTTGTTTCTCTTCCTGCCTGGCCTTTTCGAGTTGTGAAAATGCGACTTTTTCTTTCTCTGCCTGGCTGCCCTTTTTGAGTCGTGATAATGCGACATGTCGCGATATCGCGACACTTTTTCTTTCTTTGCCTGCCTGGCCTTTTCGAGTCGCGAAAATGCGACATGTCGCGATATTGCGACACTTTCTTTCTCTGCCTGGCTGCCTTTTTGAGTCGCGATAATGCGACATGTCGCGATATCGCGACACTTTTTCTTTCTCTCTCTTTCTCTTTGCTTTGGCCCCGAAAATACATGTCGCGATATCGCGACACTTTTTGTCCTTGCTTTTTCTCTTTGCTTCGGCCCGCGAAAATACATGTCGCGATATCGCGACACTTTTTGTCCTTGCTTTTTCTCTTTGCTTCGGCCCGCGAAAATACATGTCGCGATATCGCGACACTTTTTGTCCTTGCTTTTTCTCTTTGCTTCGGCCCGCGAAAATACATGTCGCGATATCGCGACACTTTTTGTCCTTGCTTTTTCTCTTTGCTTCGGCCCGCGAAAATACATGTCGCGATATCGCGACACTTTTTGTCCTTGCTTTTTCTCTTTGCTTCGGCCCGCGAAAATACATGTCGCGATATCGCGACACTTTTTGTCCTTGCTTTTTCTCTTTGCTTCGGCCCGCGAAAATACATGTCGCGATATCGCGACACTTTTTGTCCTTGCTTTTTCTCTTTGCTTCGACCCGCGAAAATACATGTCGTGATATCGCGCCACTTTTTCTCCTTGCTTTTTCTTTTTGCTTCGGACCGCGAAATTGAACATGTCGCGATATCGCGCCACTTTTTCTCCTTGCATTTTCTCTTCTCTTTTGGCCGCGAAAATGCAACATGTCGCGATATCGCAACACTTTTTCTCCTTGCATTTTCTTTTCTCTTCTGGCCGCGAAAATGCAACATGTCGCGATATCGCGACACTTTTTCTCCTTGCATTTTCTCTTCTCTTCTGGCCGCGAAAATGCAACATGTCGCAATATCGCGACACTTTTTCCTCTTTGCTTTTTCTCTTCTCTTTTGCATATGGGCCACTTCGGTCTTCTTGGACAACCTGTAACAACTTCACCCAAACATCAAAAACATTCTCATGAGCTTTTAACTTCACTGTACATACTCTGATTAACCTCTGAACTCCTGTCCACTGCATCAACCGATCTTTCTAACTGTGTTGACAACAATGACAATACTATCGCTGCACCTTGCTCAACACGAAGGTGACAAACAATCACTGTATTATGATGAAAATCTTTCTCAAGTAATGAATAATCTCTTTCAAATATCAACATAGTTATCATATTTGCAAATAACTCAGTAACACATTTAAAAAGTGTTTTTTAAGGATTTTTATGATCTAAGGTTTGGACATGGATTACAGATTTGCTAATATTTATTAAAATTAAGGAGAATTCAAAGCATTTGATGAAGTCTTTTAAGTTTAGAATTATAGTGGAGATCATGTTCTCAATAACAATCTTATCAAGTCACATTATTATTTGGAATATGGTGTAAAATACATTTTTCCCCATATGATAACACTTCAAATGACTCTTTTTACTTTGACCTCCCCAATAAGGTCAATCAAATTCACCTCCTCCTCACTAACATTGGTAGATGGAAAGGTGAAATAAAATTAGGGGCTCTCTTTTTTTATTATTAGGGTTTTACACACAATGTTATAAGTGGAAATGCATTAAACCACTTTGCATCAATTTGTTGATGTTTGTAGTGCCACTTTAACACTAAATTGCATTATTGTAGCACCATCAACCTAGCACCAAAAGTTTCTTACAATGCTAAAATGGTGCTAAAATGTGTTAAATTTACATAGTGAAAAAAAAAAAATAGAACTTGGGATTATAGCACTAAAACAAAACAAATAATGATGTTATAACCTTAAATTTTAGTAGTGGTTGGAAAGTGATATAAGACCTATTTCAAATAGTTTTTTGGTTTCTCTATAATGACCAAACTTCTCTAAACAAGCTATAGCAACAAAATAATTAACACAAAATCATGATGCATTGAAATTTTATAAACTACCTACATGAATCAAGATGCAAATTTGACATTGAAGGGATTCTTGTAAAAATCTTGAAATGCCAATTTGTTAATATTAAAGCCCAAAGAGAGTAAGATCTAGCAAATGATAAAACTCGAATACCTTCAAAAGACACTAGATTAAGGGCTTTTTCATAAGTGTTCAAAGAAGTGTTAAATATGTTAAGAGAGGATTAACCTTTAAAATATCTAGATCTAGAGGCCATGATCACTAGGATCTAGTAGCAAATTATGAGTAATAGATTGTTGGAACAATAAATATTATACATTCATATATGTTTTATGTGTGTGGAAGGATTCCAAGAGATGTATGGAAATAAATAAAGCTTGCACACTATCTATGTACACAGGCTATACATGTGCAAGAGATAAGCAATTAGCTACAATATAAGTTTAATCTATGTGACAAATCATAACTTATTATTGCTTTCATTAGTGCTTCTATACTAAGGAAATGTCCAATGGTGTGTTTAATCTAAACTCTTAAATATTTCAATCTTTTCTTACTTATGACTTTCCAGAAAGGGGTAGGGTAGACAATAAGATAGGGAAATCCTAGGATACCCATTAAGATCCCTAATATTAGCCTCGTGGTATAGTCATTAAGTCATTATACAATAAGTTTGGCCACATGTTTCATCTTATATTTAGATGTCTTGAAAAACTACCTTAAAAAATGACAAGGTCTAGAAACCTCATCCTAATATTTGCCAGATTCAAAATTCTGGTAAGGCCAAAATCCAAATTCTACATTACAAATCAAATGAATTTGAAACTATAATCAAGCATCCCTAAAATTTATATTTATCATATAATTTTGAGTTACTATGTTTATAGATGACAACATTTACTTTATGGTAATAGGGCCCACATACCCCCACACCAAATTAATACTCTTAATGGACCATTTTCTAACTTGACTTTAACTGACCCATTTAGGGTCAAATCCATTTAACATTTGCCTAATTTTGGCTGACATATAGCTACTAGAACTTGATGTTTTAATTCAAGCATTCATACAAACCCCAATCTTCCACCATTCTAAAGGATTCATCATAGCTTGAAAATCAAATGCAATCCAATGAGGTGATCCAAATTTCACGTTTGCCCCTCTTCATCTTTTTTCCTCAAATCATACCCAAAATCTCCCAAACTTGTTATTGACCTATTTCAACCCTAACATCGACCTTTTGAATCACACTTGGAAGGACTCATAAGTTCCATTGGAGGATTTGAAGGTTTCCATAACACTACTCTTCCTTGGCAAACAAGAATTGTTGCAAGGTTGATTATTGGAGAATTATATAATCCCCCATAGTCCCACCTTGTCTCTCCTTCGTCTTTGTAGAACTTTTCAATGGCTCCCATCTTTGCCACAATGTCATTGTTGGAGGTCAATAGCAAGTGCCTTGATATCATCAAGCGCTTTGGCAATGAATTAATGCTATGGACCAATCTCAAATCTCCCTAGTCATAAAGGTATGTTGTCTATTAGCTCAATTTTACCTTATTCCATCTTAATTTACTTGTTTTACCTTAGTATTTTTAGCATTTTTTTTTTGAATTTACATGGTGGAATCGGTAGCCGCCACGAATCCGGGTAGGTTGTCCAACTTTTATGGCCGCCACAGTATTCAGCACTGTCCACCCCGAAAGTCGCCACACAATTCTTCGCACAGTTCGCCCCTATAACCACCATGCGACAATCATTTTAAACCTTTTACGCTGCTGAAAGCACCAGGAAAGGGGCAAGCATTCAGTCCGACAAGGTCCGAGATTTGAACCTTGGACCTCTGTCCCCCTTACAAGATTTGGTCAAACCAATTGGTCTACACCTCGGACCTAAGTATTTTTAGCTTTTTACTTTTGATTGTATTACTAGTTGTCCAACTACTTTAAGCCTCTACTTTTTAGCTATACCTTAGATCATACCCTCCCTTGATTCCAACCTGGCCATCCTGCTTTTATCTATTTTAAGTTGTATTCACTTGGCTTGCCTTGTTCTCGTGGAGATTGATTTCAATTTTGGACATATTATCTTCATAAGTTTGTCCAAATTCTTGTGCTACAGTACTACATTGTGGCACTTGCCATGAAAAAAAATCATTTTTGTCATAAATTAAAAAGCTGAGAGCTTAACATTTTTGCTGCTTAGAACGTGATCCATCCTATTATCTCCACTTGCAATTACTGTGCTTTGATGTTAAATTTGCATCGTTAATAAAAATGTACGAAATGTAGGCATCGAAAAGAGGAGATTAGAATACATTGATATCAAAATGCAGCTTTGCTCATATGATTTACAACAATTTTGATATTTTCCCAAAGATGAAGTTCAGCAACCTCGTCACCTTGGTAAACTTTCAAAAAGACAAAACTGTCCTGCTGTTCTATGTTATATGGTTTAGCCTCTCCATGTGTAAGGAAACAAGTGCTCTTAAGCGGCAGTCACCTCAAGACTCTGACCTTGTATGTTACACACTTCTTAGTCTCCTCTTAAGCTGCAAGTCATTAGACTTAGGATTGAATATTTAAATCCCTCGGTTGAACAGCTTATTACTTTTTTCTTATTCCCCAACATCTAAGTCATTCTGAAGAAATGTTTACTGCTTGTTCATATTATTGCATCTTCTGAGATGCACATCCAATCCTTGGCTTTACTGTACAAATATTAAGGTGGTCATATTTACTGCAGTCACCTGCATTATTTGCTGCACTAAAATGAATTACAATAACATTGGGCTGCTCTGGAAGCATTGCCCTCCACACTACACAAGTTCCCTGAATTATGGAGAACCATCCAAGTGAGGACAGACAATATTTCAAATAAATGTGAATACAAGTGATAGGAATCCTATAGAGGATTTAAATTTGAAGCAAATCCAAATGCATTGGGAACAGAGTTCATATTTGGAGAGTCACAGTCAAAAACCACCTTGTTCTTCTGTTTCTGATACCGATTGTTCCTTGCTGCAACAAGCAAACCAAAATATTTAGGAGGCATAAACCTTGAAACCATGCGAAGGATAAGAATACAATGTGACAATAAAATCTAATGTTTTATTAACTAACATTTAAAATGCTCAAGAACCTTGCAAATTAGAAGTAAACAAATTTTGCCATTGACCTTTATAGTAAAATGGAGATAATGAACTTTAATGTTGTAAAGACCATTGACTATAGTTTAAGTGGAGAGATACGAGAAAGTGGAATATTGGACATAAAAAATTTGCAAATCTAATTTGGTGCCTATATGAGTCGCTTTGTATATTCTATTTAACATTGGATGTTATTCTCAAGGCAACAGAAGTCATCAGAAAGGACAACTCTGATGTACTTCTATGCAGTGGCAAAAAGGAATCCAAAAGCTATTATTGCAAAAAAATCTCCTTTGCATGGAAATCTATGTCCAAAATTTTAGCTTTTAAAAAAATCTTCAATTAAGTCTCTGAAATGTTATGATCTCCAAGCTAGGCCTTATGCATGGCTCTTGTTTCAAGTTGATGGTTGCAAAAAGCACTTTAAATTTCAATTATCAGATTCTGTCCCCTGTGAGTTCATATTACTGCCACGACATTGCATAGTTCAAAGTGCATTGGTCTTGTATGTTGCTGGAACCTGTAAGTCCAGTCTTTTCAGCTAGAATTTCCTCAATTGAACTATGATCCTATTTGTCCTTCAACAGCAGATGTTAGTAGCCTATAAATCCCATGAGTGGTTCTAAAAGCTTTGGACTGTGTTTCATATATCAGAAAATGCCTAGGAAACTGATCCAAAAACTCAAGGAACATTAGGCAGATGGATTTTGGTGTTTTCCACCATGCTGTATTTGTTTAGAGTTTGTCCTCATTTTACTTTTTCTCCCCAGTAAACAAATCCTAACCTACCTTACTAATATGATTCACTGTTCTAACATAACCTAAAGCTATGTACTCACTAACAAGCTATCATTTAAATGACTGAAATATGAAATCCCACCATGCTTTTGATGAAAAAGGAGTAGGTAAGAAGAGCATTCACCTGCAAGGAGTGAACCAAAAGAGACTATGAAAAGAAAGCACTTTGGAGCATTGGGCAATATAGAAGATGATTGATTGTAATCATTGTGATTTGATATTTCTGATCTGAGAATAGTCACAATTTGACAAAAGACAGGACTCTAGCATCAATTTTTTGCTTGCTTCATTTTTCTACTGGTAGACTGCTAATTAATATTATCATTTTAAAATTTTGAATCTATGACATTATGCACCTTATCATTCTCAAAACTATGATTATATTTACTCACAAAATATAAAGTGAGGATTTAAAAGTGATTTCTCGATTGTTGAGGGTTTGGGTAAATTTGCAGACTTGTTGGATTGAGAACTGCCATGGTGGTTTCTCCATAGGAAGCAAGGCCCGTTTCTCCCCAAGAGCTTCATAAGAGCATGTACTGAAATCAGGTCCACAGAAAAAAAAAGAAAGAACTGATTTCTCACCACTTAGAATAGCTTGAAATCAAGGTTTGGCTTACTGGTTGTAGCTGTTGACGTGTGACAACTTGACTAGTGAAGAATTCTACCTGGAATCTGACAGAGCATGCCTGCTAAAACTTTGAGAGGTTGGGTTTAAAAGAAACTTGAAGGTTGCATGTAACACTGATATTATGATCTAGACCATTGTTACTTTACACTTCTTTTTTGCAGATAAGTCTGATAGAAGGAAGGCTTTTCAAGGAGACTCATGTTGTTTTTGATTGGAGTCAAGTTTTGCAACTTCAAGTCCTAATCCCACAAGAAATTTTATTAGTTTTGCCTCTTTGGTTGGCAATTGTGTTGTGCCTTTAAAATTTTTAAAAGAATGATATGGTATACACTTGATAAACTTCCTATGGCTTGTGCTTTTTTAATCTATGTTTGTATAGTGCCTAAGTTTAGCAGACTATGGTTTTATGCCTCTTGTATGTCATTAGACACATAATCATATTTATATTAAAAACTCCATTAATGTTGATTATTGAAAGATTATAAGCCCATTCCAGCAAGCTATGGTTTTGTGATATAAGAGGAGCAACTGCCATGAAGATGACCCTGGTTCAATCCTTGCTGGGCTTCTTTACCCAAATAGTTACCCCAGCAATAAAACAGGCTAACATTGGATCAGGTAGCCTCCAAGTCGTGGGTTAAATTTGACAGAAGTGATACACCCTTGGACATGGATTCTTACATGTAGTATGTACCTACTAGAAAGTAAAGGTGCACATGTCAAAGCCTGTGTGCAAATGCCAAAGCCCTGATAAAGCCTACATCATAATATCATCACGTGTCATGCTAACATTTATGATACTGTCATTGTTTTTGACCCAAATACCAATAAATGCAAAAAGTATCAGAGATTTTAATAATTTTCTTCTGGACAGCCCCAACCTATTAGCCTTGATATACCTAATTCAGTAAATATGAAACATACAAGTGCATGAGCCAATGCTTCAATTTTCAAAGAAATCAATCAGTATCTCCTAGCCAGCAAGGAGTGGCCGTACAGAAAGAGGATTTACAGGTGGGTCCTGGAGATGGAGATGGCTTAAGTCCTTAGTTACTAATGCCCTTTGGCAATTAAGGTATCAGGACACCTGACATGACATGGTTTGGTCATCATCCTCATTTATCCCAGAACAATCTTGTTTTGCTTCCTGAGTTGTTTGGACTGTATGCAACCCATCTCATTGTTTGTTTCTAAAACTTTAAGTTGCAAGGATCAGACAGCTTGAGAAAAGTAGATGACTGAGAATGAAAAGGACAATTCAGGGGATTTCCCCAAACCACCATATGACGTGTCCTTTTCAAGGAAACATACAAAGAATTTTATATAATCAGAAAAGATAGGATTTCGTACTAATTTTTGCAGCTAGGGAAAGCCTAAAAACCCAATGTTCCTGTAGGGTCTACCTAGTCAATTATTTCTACTAGGTAAAATAGATAAGGATGCAGATCTGTCTTACAGATGTTTAATATGATTGAAACTAAGAAACCCTCCTTAGGACGTGTGTGTGTGTGTGTGAAGATAATTACTAAAATGATCTTAAAATCTTAAGTCTTGAAAATTTGCATTGTCAATTGAGTGAAATTGATAGAGCAAAAGCATTTCAGACACCTATACATGTGAACCACATTCTACATCTACGGTAGCATTATTCTAATTCAAAATAGGTAAGGTAACTTGTAGTTTATAACATCTAAAGACTGTTTTCTCATAATATTAAGAAACAAGCTTTGTTGAAGGATCAACTTTCTATGTAAAATTGAACACAAAGATGACTTGCATTCAACAAGAGCAATGCCATAAGCAAGGTTCCTAAGCTGAATGGCCAAAAATTATGGTCATGACTCATGACATTCCCTAAGCCAATACTGCCAGTGACCATGTAAAGAGTATTGCAACTTGTATGGCATTTTACACTAAAGGATGTTAGGAAACCCTGGATGGAGAAATTGTATGGATAGGAACAAAATACATTGTTAGGAGCCTTCCACATAAGTCACAACTACTATTGATTCCCCATTTTTTTCTAATACCGACGCTATATTTAAATTGTGGTTTGAGCTCATATTTGAGGATCAAGACTACTAAACACAATAAATAATCCCTAGACAATAGCAGAAAATTTGCTACAACTTTCCCAGTTATCTTGAGATTTTCAGTTGTCAATGAAGAGAGCTGTTATTAGTTGTCTTATGTCTGAAATGTATATTGTATATAGGGCATATTCTTGTAGACTATCCATTCAATTAGTAATCCCTCTTCATCTTTAATCTTGTCTTTATTATGTAGTACACATGATCAATTTTCCCAATAAGTTTTGTACCATTCTATCTGCCCATCTCCTCACAGTATGGATTGAAGAAGTCAGTTCACATTTCACTAATATTGAACTTGCTCTTCCAATCAATTCTTCTAAAAAGGTGTGATTAGTTACACCAAAAGTACGGATTTGTTTGATTCATCCCCCCCTCTTATATTTTCAAAGGATTTGACCAGTGTTAGAATGTTCCATGTTCGATTGTATTTCTTTTTTAATTAATTTATTTTTTTAAAAGGTTATGTGGGGTTGAGGCAAACCCCACCCATATTGCATCCTGGCCACATTATCGTCATATTTTAACAAATCACATTACCATGGTATTGCAACAAACTGTATTATAATGGGCCACCTTATCACAGGAGTGTCCATCAAATGTGGGGATTTGAACTTGTATTGCACACATACAATTTCTTCCCATTTACTGTTGCTCCTCAATGCCTTGGACTATACCACAGACTAATGTTAACAGAAGTGAATATTCTTTAAGAAATATCACATAGGTGAAAGTGATGAATGGGCTTGCACCTATACGCTTGCTACTCTATTAACTAGTATGCCAATAATCATAATTTATGGGGTTCCACAAAGCACACAGAATGTTAAACAATGTTAATAACCAAGAGAAACAAGATGCTAACACATCAACTAAGGACTCTCACCCCAATGCCTACTTTCTGGTTGCAACACTCGCATTGCAATTCTTGTGACAGCAGGTCTAATCATTTTTCTCTCACTAAGACTTCTTCACCTTGTTAAGTCCACATAATCATGAATATTCAGCAGGTAGTGAAAACGGATATACTAGTAAGTTCTATATTAAATGCAGACAAAGATTGAACTTCAAATGACTTGGTTATATTGAAAAAAAAATTCCATGGAATCTTGGTTCTGTAATGCCATTTTCCCAAAACATTAAGAAGAAAATTATTTATAAAATACTATTTTTGTGAGATATACTTTCCAATAAGAAAAAAATAGGCTTACAGATAAGCTCATGTGGGAGACCAAGGCCAAAGTCATAGTCGTTTTGTCGTTTCCGTATGAAGCACATGTACACTGCTGAAAAAAGCACTGCAATAACAAACAGAGCAGATAAAGCTATACCAATTTTGGCACCAACAGAAAGACCACCCTTTTCCCAGAAGTATGGACATGCAGGTAAAGATGGCACTCCACAAAGGTCCTGATTCCCAGACAAACTGTGAAATAGAAACAATAAAGTTACAAATATCAGTTGAAAAATGTGGACAGAACTAGAACAAAACTGAAGCAAAACCACTACCAAGAATGCATACAAATAAGAACTTTTCTTAGGGTGAAATAAATGAAGCATTGGAGACACAAATGCAAGAAGCATAAAACAATTCTTGTAATCATTAAAGGTGACAGTCCAAATAAGATTTTATGCTAACAATATAGATTCTAGTTGAAAGACTAGAAAACGAAGACACAGTTGCCTGGAGATCTATTGTGATAAATAAACATCAATACAAAACTTGGTAAGTTATTCCATTATTTGAGAAGAAGTTGGAAAACACACTTGTACACAAAATATAAGAACTAGCAAGAAAGGATAGATAATGTTCATGGACAAGTAATTTTCCAGTCACTCTAAATCTCTATCAAACATGTAATGGACCTCTTGATATTTTCACATTCAAGAAAATGGGCATAACCTAAGGCATAGCAATTGTCATAATTAGCTTCAAATAGAGAAAACTTCATCTTTCATTGCTCATTCAACATGTGAATAGTGCAAAGAAAGGGACTTCATTTCCACTCTTTAACTCTTGGAATAGCTTCTAAGTTGCACTAACAACCAATAGGATAGTGGCAGTTCCCTCAATTTTTTTAATTACCAATAGATAAATACATTTTGGTTGTCATTTTTTTAAATCCTCGCAGTCCCATGACATGCTTCTTTAAGTGATATTTGCTAAGTCAATACCATATTTCTAAAAGAATGATTTTTAAGTGTTGAATTTCAAAAGCATGATTTACTAGTGTAAAAAACCATTGCCCTTTGACATGCCAGAGATGGATCAAAATCAGAATTTATAACAGAATTATTAAAAGCCAAGTCAAAGAAACAAGGAACTTGCACATGGAAAGACAAGATGGCATTTTCATTAACTCCAGACCTATAATCCAGCAGACACTGGTTTAGCCAGGTTATTCTGCTCTGAACAGCTAAATATCATAAATTTTAGGCTTTCCTACCTTTAAAACTAATTTGAAACAACAACAATATAAAGCCATTGCCATAATAGAGACACTGAACTGGGATTTAGTCAAGCCAGGGTCCTCATGGAATGAAGACAAAGGTGGATGGGTGAAATCCTGAGGGACTGTTTGGTTGGATGAATGATCTGAATATATGCATAACAAAGCAAGGAGAGGGGTGTAGTCATAAGTGTCTTGATCAACCTATGAATTGACTTGGATATTTCATATTTCCATAAGAAAGCAGTTAATGGCCTGCTGACAGAGGCTAGGGTAGTAGAAATATTGAGGCGAAAGGAATTTGATCTTACAGAAGTGAAAGAATAATTCAGCTTAGCATTACTAAGCTCTTCCTTTCCAAAGCCATAATGGCCGGTGCTAGTTAATAAATACAGCCGTAATGCAGGTTAGAAATACAATGGAGCATTGATCACCCTCCAAATTAGACAATTCACTAGGAAACCAATGGAGACGGGGTGAGAAATGATCAACGTCTAACGAAGTCCTATGCCCACATTGACTAAAAGAGCAGCTAGTTTGTTTGCATGGAAGCGAACATAGCAATGTCTAATACTGTAACATCTTTTTGTTAGATTTCATGCTTCCTCTAACTGCATGCAGAAACTCCAATACTGGTTATTTAGCGTGTAATCAGTCTGAAGATACTGATTAATTTGAAACTGACCCCAACAATATATTAGAACACTGAATCTGCTTAAATAATTACATGCTATGTATTACTCTCTTTAACTCTGCTATATTGTGGGTGGCATTTCCGATGCTTGCAGTGTACATTAGTTGCAGTTGTCCTCTGGTATTTGTATTATTCCCCCTGCTCCAGATGTGACTGGATTTGACACTGAATCCTGTCAAAATTCGATCTTAACTGATGAAAGAGAGGATGTTCCCACTGCTGATATGGCCTTGCCATTAAGCATAATGTGTTTCTCGAATCTGCCAGAAGCTCACTGTGATATTGCATGGATTGGATAACATGTCCCCTCCCACCATAGGCAACACAACACTTTTTCGCTTGATCATAGGTAAAAGGAGATGAAAAGAAAAAATCAATTTTTAATAAACAAATTATTTTAGTTTGTGACCCAATGATATCTTAATGAAGAGCATGTGCTTTAAGAATCAATGAGGGTTAACAATTCAATTCTTTTTTTTGGATTTGGACTTTTTGGAGTTTTCAAATGACAAATATCTATTTTAGCTGCTACGGATAAGTGAGTTGCATTCATAGGTTTTCAATGCACTCATAATCTGATTCTTCTTCATTATGATTCTGATGAATATTGTTCAATTGCTTTTCCTTGTTGATGTCCAAAGCATTTATGATAAAACGAATAGGCTAATTTTTGAACCATTTTTATGTTCCTTTTCATTGTTTTTATTTTGGCTGGTAAAGTGCATTCTAACACATTATCTCCAGTGAGTTCAGTTGATCTATTTTGGTCATCCGCAGACATTGACAGAATCATCTTATCTTATCTTGAGAAACTTTAAGGATTTTGGTGATCCTTGTTATTTGTTGAAAAGGCTTTTTTCTTTAATAAATAGTCATGATCAATAATACTAGATATCATTTCTTTTGAATTCTCTGAATTCATAGACATTTTATTATATTTTTTGTTCCTCACCATTATTGCTTTCTTGATCATTTAATTCTATCATTTCATTCTCAAAAAATTCTGCATAGTTACTCTGTACAATACAGCACCACTCACAATGCATTTTATTTTGAAAAAATAATAATCTATTGGAACTGACTTGTTTGCTTCATATAATCTTTACCAATGTAACTTCCAGGTTTCTTGTTCCTAATTCCAGTTGCAGGTGGGTATATGTTATTAGGGGTTCCCTAAGGATAACATGAAACAAAGAAAATTAAAATCATCCTTCATTTTGCTTAAAATTTCTTTAACAGCCATCCATTCTGTGAAGGTTTTCTTCAGCATATTAACTCATTTTCTCTAGTATTCCTTGAGTCCTTATTCAATATTAATGCCCATGATTGAAATTTTGATGCTGGACAAAGGACACTGCTTAATAAGAGCAGAAACAAAATGAGGATAATGTTTAATTAAAATTTTTGAAGTGTTGGCAAACCGATGGTTGAATAGGTTTAAAGTGATTTTGTCAATCAAAAGTTTAACTAGTCTAATGGTCTAACTATATTTTGAAGGGAGGGAGGTTATGGGTTCAAAACCCCTCAACTTAAAGGAGTTCTTTTTTTCCTTTTTCCTTTATTTCTCTTTTTTCCCCCAAGGACAGGTGACAAAGAGAAGCTGATTGCTAGAAACAAAAATCAACTGCAAGGCACTGACTAGGGGTAAATTGTGTGTAGAAAAGGAGTACGTTTCCTAAGGACAGGTGACAAGAAGAACAATAGGATAAATATGTATGAAATGAATGCATTTGAAACATACACCCCTCCTATATTCAGATGGTACAGACAAGCTTTCTGTGAGTAGAATACAATCACATCCCTAGAGAACAGAACAGAGTTGCAGATGCGATGGCCAATTGGGCTCTAGACAAAGGCGACATCACTTGTTATGGTTATCCCCCTAGATGGTGGGCAACGCGGATCAGGGAAGCTCTTCTTTCTATCCTATCTCTTGATGGTAGCAGCATTAGATGTATTTAGTTCTGTAATTCACTGTACTAGTCTGTTTCTGTTATACATGGGTTACTATAGCAGATCAGCTGATAGAGATTATAGCACTACATCATCTGTTAAATCCTGGATCAAAAGCCCGTTTACCTGGAAAGGCAGGCAATGTACCTCTTTTCCTTGAATAACTTAATATAAACTTCTTTTTATCAACAAAAAAACATACACCCCTCCCACCCACCCCCAACTCTACTAACCTTGATGAAAACTATAAGACAGTGATAAGATAGTAACCTAATTTGCCATGCTAGTTCAATAATGACCGAATTAATGAATAATAAATGACAAAAGTACAATGCTATGATTTGGCCTTTCGTTTTCTATTACCCTTTAGTTTCCCATGAATAAGACTGAAATTAACTGCCCACTAAACTTGAATATCTAAAATGAAAGAGTTGACTTTCAACTATTACTTAAAAGAGGTTGACTTCCATGCATATATACTAATTATAAAATATTCCAGCAATTTTTAACCAGCCATCCAAACAAATAAAGGGAAGGGGATTTCAGTGATTATTCTCAAACTAGAAATAGACATGATTGTAACTTTCAGTTAGGAAAATAGTAAGATTCAGTGGAAACATTACTTGATAGTTCCACCACGCACGCCAATAGAATACAAATCCTCAGGGACTTGTCCTTCCAACTCATTGGCATTAAGTAACCTGGATTGCAAAGAATGAACTTGAAGATTAGGTGGAAGAAGAAGTGAAGAATACATTGCCACTGTTAGTAAATAAGCATCTGATTTTGAATCTCAAATTTCATGCAGAAAAATACAACATTCATCAGAATGGAACAAGTGTGGACATTCAGCACAGCACACACAAAATAAGTATGAAAAACATGTTGACTTCATAAGCCCAATGCTAACACTGAATTTCTCCTATGGCATTTGCATAAAGGGTCAGGCTAAACAACAGACTTCCGATTGGGATAATAATCAAGAATACATACAACATAGACCACAATAGACACAGACTGCTATATCATGTAGGCAGGGTGTATTAGGCATAAACATAAAGCACATATTATAACCCCATAAACACATAAGTCCATAACAAGTTCAACACATGGGAACATAGTTCATGGAGGGGGCATACAACTCCTACAAAACAACTACTTCGCAATGATTGTATGAACAATGGCTAGTGGTTAGCCTTGACATAGACATTAAACATGTTGAAAATCAACCAAACTGAACCATCTGAGCAAGGACTATTTAGATGAGGATGGAGAGTGAAGTCACAAGTCCTTCACTGCAAGACAAATATGCTATGAGGTTCACAGGAGATGACTCCAATGTTACCATCAGTATTACTATTAATTAAAGCCTGTATTTCTTGGTACACCACATAACATTAAGTTAAATATGAACACAAGAAAAGTGAGACTGAACTGGAAAATATATTGGCATATGGCTGCAAGCTTATTATGATATGCTACTATTGTCTCTATGCTTTGCTTCTTTGGATATCCATTGTTTTACTTTCTCCAAGTGTAATTTTTTGTTTTGTTTGTCTTCCTGTGTTTTACCCAGAAAGGCCACAGGAACTCAATGATGTTGTACATAACATTTGTTAATAAAAATTACTGCTTCTTATTCATACTGGATACATATAAACATTATAATTATTTCCTTGTTGCCTTCTGACTGACATGCATAAAGATTAATGGTGGTTTTTCCGGCAATAACAACCTAGGTCATCTATCTCTAGGAGTTTCATGATACTTTAGGAAAAATATGAATTGCCTAGAGAGGTTGAACATATGAATTAAGGTTACTGACAATTCTTATAAGTGATCTGCAATGCCTTTTTTCCATCATGCCTCTGAAGCAGGTGGAAGATCACAGTTCATCAATCCGAGTAGCCAAAGGTAAGAAGATACCTCCCTTGTGAAGTTAGCCTCCAAACAAAGTTTGATGAAGAAACAGTACATCAAGCTAAAGAACTTAATCTACAAGTTCATGAACTCCCAAATAACCCTTTGTAGGGAGGCGATGATTTTTGCATAAGACCTTGGACATTGAGGGAATCACTCTTGACAAGGCTTGAGTAACCCTGGTGGAACACTTCTCATTCAATTCTGGTCTGACGAAGAGTGCTTGAGAGCAATGAGATCCAAAAAATAGTCATTCCCAAAGGAGAATTTCCCAAGGAATCAGATGGAAGAACTCCATGAGGCTCATGCTTAGGATTCTCTATCTATTTAGCTATCTATCTATAAAACCTCCAAGCTGAAGTGTTTAAAATATCAAGGTGATAAATCATGATTGCCCCCACTAGAGTGGTTACATCCTTGGCCAAACAAATGATGGTGTCCAACAAGTCCCAATAGGCATTACGAGCATTTATATTGCCTGCTGGAATTGCAATCCGTATGGTCTTTTCAAGGATATTGTCCTTTCACAGCACCTTATATTTCTCAATGTGACCCACAGGAATCCTGAATAATCCCTTCCTTGCTATGAGTTACCATTGGATCTCAGTCTTCAAGCATCAGACATGTAGATTAGGCGACATTCACAGCTCTAAAGCAGTGGCACACTTCGTTCATGACTGCCTTCAATCCCAACTTTCGTTGGTTGCCTTGGATGAACATTCTAGATAAATATGGTTTCAGATTCAAAGAGGCCCATCTCCTCCCCAAGGCACCTTTATAGTTGTGTGCTCTTTTCCACTAGCTTCATCATCTTTTGTTGTCCATTTTGGTGGTGATCTATGCCTTGATCTCTACTCAGTGACTTCTAAATATTCCTCACTGGGAGAGAGTTCTTCTAGGGAACTTTAATGCCCACATTGGGACCCACCAGGCACCTTTTCATGATTGCATCAAGGATGAGTTCTGCCTCTTTGAAATGGATCTTGAGGGACTTGGATTACATAGAATCTCTAGCAATTGGAGGAACCCCATTATAACTTATAAAATGTGCTTCTTTAATTGTGCAAACCACATGAGATTCTTAGCAGACTTCCTTGCTTTGCAGATTCTAATGGCTTGATTACAAAAGGACGGTTGACTATGTGCTTGCTAGTAGATTAATGTATCTAGTCAATTACCCCTTGCTGATCATGCATCATTGAACTTTATGCTAACTCTTCCTCCTTTGGCTTTTTCCCATCCCTGTTTTAGGTCCCCTACTATTCATCATACCAGGATAGATCTTGACGTTTGGTTTGTAGATAATCATGCAACTATTCTCTCACACATGATGTCAGATTATGACCCATTTCCTAATGCTACACTGAAGAGAAATATGAGTTTTGGACCCATGTTATGGAAGGCAGCTCTTGACTGCTTTCCACATACCATTCATTGATTAATTCTGACCCATGGCATGGACTTTTCTTCAATGAATCATTGGTATAATGAAGAGCGTGAATCCATGCATTGAAGACTCCAATTTATTCTAGCCCATGAGGTTGTCTCCGTTTCATGAACTCAATGAGAGTATTAATGTCTTATTTGACATTAGAGATGAGAGAATCTTGCTGCTAGACGTTGTGAACTCTTCAATGTACTCTACAACTTTCCTAAGGCCTTGTGATGCAGCATCCTTCCAAAGAAGCCCATCCCTTAAGTATTGATTCCCAAACTCAGTTTATGATATCCCAGATCAACCCATTATCTATATCTCCTCTCTCAGTCATCTTGTTACTTCATTTCTCCAAGGAAATCAAGAAAGTCACACAAAAGCCATGTACTAGCGAGACAACTGATTGCAACTAACTTTATGCGACGTCTCTCAAGTATGAAATTGTGTCACTTGTTTATCCTATCATGGATTTATTTATTGAGACTTTTTGCCCCACTTTTCCTCACTTCCAATCACACTATATCATTCAGCCCATTCACAAATTTTGGGACAGCTCTAACCCAAACAATTATAAACCATCACAATTGGGCACATTTTGCCAAGGCTTACACAACAATTTTGGACATGGCCTTATGAACAATTGGAGCAAGACAATCACAAAGTGAGAGGGCAAGTAGGATTCAACAATCATCCAAACTGTTGACCACATCTTTACTCTTCAACCCACCATTGAGAAGGCTTTTTAGCAGTCTTATAGTCTTATGTTGTTTTGTGGAATTTAGAAAGGCCTTCAACACTATTCAAAGGAACATGTTATTCTAGAGACTATTAATTGGCATCTCAGAGCTCTTTCTCTCAACTATCATCAGACTCGATGAGGTAATGGTTGGCAAATTACAACTGTCCAAGAAGTTTTGGAGGCCATCAAGGGTAATTTCGTAGTCAAAGAAGGATGGCTTCTCTCGCCCTTCCTTTGCGTGATCTACATAGACAACCTTGAAGGCTTTATTCATCAACATACTCATATGAGTGATGGTTGTCTCCTACATCATATCTTAATTGCTATACTACTTTTAGTTGTGGTCCTCTTCATTCAATCCCTTGAGGGTGTACACCAGTGTGTGACACTCTTGCTTGTTTTTTATTCAGACTTGTTACGTAGTGATTAATATTAGTCAAACTAAAGTTATGATCTTCAACATCTCAAGAGTGCCTTCTTCATGTTCTAGTTGTTCTACACAAGGGAGCCTACATAGGTCACAACAACTTGGACATACTTCCCCCTTCCCTGAATGTTAAGGCCACCTCACAATTGTGGCTTTGTAGGGATATGCTTCCCTCTCTATTATAGAATGTCTATGTTTCCAAGTGCATCTTTAGGAAATTTTGACAAACATATGACTCTTTGACCGTATAATCAAACACATTATCCTAAATGGATCTTGAACATCTTACGTAGTGGTTAATATTAGTAAAACTAAAATTATGATCGCCAACATCTCAAGTGTGCCTTCTTCATGTTCTAGTTGTCCAACACAAGGAAGCCTATACAGATCACAACAACCTGGACATACTTCCCCCTTCCTTGAATGTTAGGGCAACTTCACAATTGTGGCTTCCTATGGATATGCTTCCCTCTCTATTATAGAATTTCAATGTTTCCAAGTGCATCTTTAGGAAATTTTGAAAAACATACGACTCTTTGACCTTATAATCAATCAAACACAATATCCTAATTGGATCCTAGGTTTGGAGATCAAGCTTGAGGCCTACCAATTGGGTAGGTCTTGAGAGGGTTCAAAGTTGCTTACTTAAACATATGATCCATTGTAAGAGAACAATCCGTAGTAAATTGTCCAAGTTGAGTTTGTGACCCAGCCTCTAAATCTTAAGAACATCTACAATATCATCTTAACCTCCACAAACTCAAGTCCATGTGTTAACATGTTGGGTTAAAATAGGTACCCATATTTGGTCCCTTGCTCCTCAAAGTGCATTGCCTTTGCCTTGCTCCTCAAAGTGCATTGCCTCTGTGATCCCTTCTGAATGACAATAAGATCAATATTTAAATACAGCTGCTTTGGTCTATTGGTGTCTATGTGGATTGGCTTCTTCCCTTCAAATACAAATAGAAGGTTGCTCCTTGTCTCCTACTAGATAAAAGTTTGAATAATAAAGAAATCAATAAGGATATCAATTGACAATATATTCCGTTCACTTGGGTCTTTGCATCCTAAACTCTCAACACTAATTTGACCTTATATAGAGTCATTGTAATCATTGCCTTTGGATTCCTCTTATCTAATTTAGATTTTACCTTCATTAGTTACAAGTTGAGACTGATCACCATATTCATAAAGGATACCATTTGTCACCCATATTTAGTGTAGTTTACCCTAGTTTCTTTACATTAGTTTAGCTTATTTTTGTAGTAATTTTTGCCTTTGGTTACTAAAGTGCATTGTAATAGCTCTTTTTGGCAAGTCCCATTGGCCTACTTTGTTCATCCGTCAATCCGAGCAAAGTAGGGGTTGCTTAGAGTTCCTGAAGGCGCCAAGGCCGCTTCAAAGCTTCAGTCTTGCTGCCCATTTGGAGGCCTCACCAAACAAGTTGGCGCCAACTCCTGCTTTGATGCCAAGATTGTACTAGCACCGAACCACTTTGGTGCCATGACTACTTTAGCACCAATCTTCAGTGCCCATCCAAAAATAACATAAGCCATTAGTTCAAATGCAAATACGACAAATGGCTAACATCAATGCCACACATCACCATCAGGTGGTCGTTGCCATGCCCTACCCAGTCATTTCAAACCAGTTCAACCACTTGCACACTTCAAGAACTAGCACCTAGATTTTTGAGGAACAAGAAGCAAATTCTTGCTTGTTTCTTAATACTACCAAGACGCGTTGGAAGCTGACACATTTCGCCTTCCATCTTATTTGTAACATTTTACACTTCTAATCCGAGAAACCAATAACCCAAGAATCCTCATTCTTCTTGCCTCCTCTTTTGTTTTTTCTTACAATTGCTACACATATGTAGAACAAAGCACCCTACACCTTGCAACACCAATTGTATTTAGCATCTGTAATGACACCTCATGTTTAATACAAGAGATTTTTTTGTTCTAGAGTCTACTTTTCCATTTGCAACATTCTCTTGTGTGAGTCTGTTGAGGTGCATTTTAGCCAAACATTACACACAAAACTTGTACAACATCACTCTAGCTATAACTTGAAGGTGCCACTGGTTGCTTCTGTAAGTTGTTCTCCGAACCAACCATCCACGAATCAAGTTGGTATCATAGCTCACTTCTGATCCACCAAGGAGAGGGAAAGACGAAACACTCCTCACTTGTTCCTTGAATTCACACACACCATCGTCCCTTGTAGACACCCTTGCCCAACACCAGACCCTCCAATCCACTCCATTGTTGGATGCCCATCCACATACATTCTCGGTGCAAGAAGCAAGCCATCACGCCATGTTTCACATCCAAGTGCCTTGAAGCATGTTGTCCTTGCAAAGGAACTCAAGCAATGGCAGAGCCAATGCATCAACCCAAGACCAAAACCCATGACATTAAGAATTTGATTTGAGATGCTCTAGAGGAACAGAGAACCACTCTATTTGGGTAGTTTCATAATTTCATGCTTCAACTGGAAGCCCCGTCTGCAATCGCTAAACCCTGTGCCATTTTAAAGCCAATGACCTATAAAGGTGTTGACCAACATCAAAATTCTAGTCTTCTCAGGTCAAATCAATGTTGAGTTGGACACTTGGTTTCAACATATAGAGGCATACTACACTGCCAATCAATTCTCTAACGCACTTATTGTCAAGCTCAACCTTGGATAAGTATTGTAAAGCTCTTAACAACTAGGTGAGAGCCATAATATTGAGGAACGTAACGGTGGAATTTTTTATAATTTACATGGTAGACATAACAATGACAACTTTAAAATATATAAATATTTAAATGACAATGAGCCTAGTGTAAGTGAAGAGGACTAACAATCGAAACAAAGCAAAACATTGTTGTTTAAATTCATTAAGTGGCGTGTGGTTTGTGCAAGGACTCTGAACACTATGGGGAGGTGGCAAAGAAATTCGTGGAATAAGGAATGATTATTTTAATTGTTCTAACTTCTAACCATGGGAAATATTGTGATAACATCATTAAACTACTTAATGATTACTTACAAATGAAAAAGTGGAAAGGAAGGCCACCACCTAGCCATGTCGGACACAGTTGCAACATCAAACTTGACAAACAACACAAGCAAGAAGTCAAATGCAAAAAACATAATCCAAGTCACAGGCGATGTAGTAAAAGACTCCAACAACAGTCATGCATGTGAGGGAAATCAAATGATGGCATGCCATGTGGGAGATAAGCAAACATTTCAAAAAGAGTTGAGGTCATGTTCATCGAAGAAGTCGACAACATTTTGAAAGAAGATGAGCTGACATTTACCAAGTAGACCCAACCCTCATTGCCTTTCAATATATACATGTAGTAAAAGAGTGGGACAATTGACATTCGAGGACTATCGTCAAGCCATTGCATAAAGCGAAAGAAGCCATTGTATTCTAACTCTAGAGAGACTACTTTGTCACGAAGGGATGAAATGTTCCCCTTTTCATAAACAAATATTGATGACAAGCATGGGGAGGAGGATGATGCCATGGTGACAAAATCAGGAATGAAGTTACCTTACTATAGAGACAATGTTGTTAAATTCGAAGGATATGTTTAGGTTTTGAAGCAATGAAGGGAGAGCTAGCTAACATTTGCAATGTGTCAACAGAGGAAAAGACATCGTCCAAGGAGAAGACAAGCCATATCATTTTCTTCCTTCCTGTGAACAATGTCGGCCCTATCATAGAATCCCTTTCTCATGGCAAGCACATGGACATCAAGGGCTTCATAATTTAAGAAGAACCATGACTTCCTCCAAAGGGTTTCTAGGAAGACACAAGGCAAGAAGCATGAAATGTACTGCAGGCATTCGAGCAAGACCCTTTGGGATGGTCAACACTTCATTCACTGTTGGCAGTTGTGTTTCACCTAGTAGAAGGGCCAACTTCATGCTCAAACGACAAGAATGAGACACTCAAAATGAGTGCTAACACTATGCCAACATCCCACCGAAACATCGACCTCTAGGTTATAGTTAGTAGGTAAGAACACCCCAAGGTTGTCAAAAAGGGTATAAACCCTTGCTCATGGTTGGTACAAGTGTCGACTCCCAAGGTGCCTTCATCTTGTTAGTCAACCCTAGGGGAACCGTCAACATTGTTGCCCCTAGGTTGTCATCTACTATGCCAACCTTAGGTCGGTCATCGGTTGTGTTGACCCCTGTGGCTTGTCAACCATTGGTTATTAACCCTCTTCATGTTGAGACTCAAACATCTTTCCTCGCATAAAAAAAACCTATGCCAACATATGCAAACAAACATATGTCAACATAAACAAATCTTATGTTGTTTTCTCTAAGCCAATGCATCTTGAGTTGTTGACAACTCCACCTAGTCAATGCACAAAGTATCAAGCCCTTGGTCAATGCACAAGGTGGCCAATGCAAATGTTGATCCCCCAGTTGACACACAAGGTGTCAACCTCTCATTAAGCCTAATCACCATTGATGCTACTAACCAAGGCTAAGACTGTCAATCGAGGCTAAGACACTACCGACTTGGGGGAATCATTTGATAATAGGCAATTAGAGTGCGTAACGTAGATGCCATCAAAACGCCAATGATGGGAAGAATCTGGCCTAGACAATAGAATCAACCACTACGTCTTTGAGGTTTTGATGCACTACCTCAAACCTGAGGGTACAGTGCCCCTCCACCCTGCCCTGTATTACGACAAGGAATGTATGAAGGGCGTTGCCTTTGAACCCAAAAGGGGTGCTACCCACTAACCCCCGAGTGGCAACAAGCATTGCCCATTGAAATTACAATGCGGCCAATTGCACAAAGCACAATAAGCAATTGGAGAACAAAGTGCATTGGCAAAGATTTAAAACACGACCAATTGCAAATGATGTATAGAACAAGAAGCAAGAATGCAACAAGCATTTTAAGTAGCATGCCCAATGCTTCTACCCCAATTGAATAAGTTGGTCTATAGATGGGGATGTCGACTAGTCTAAAGGAAGGGGTAGATGTAGTTACATGATCTGGCACATGAATGCATAGATGCATAGGCCATGTTGCATGAACGTATACAATTGTGTCGTACATTTGTTTAGGTGGTTTTGTCACATACTGTCATTGCATCTATGTACATGGTGACATATATGTTTGTACTAATTATTGTGTAATGCGTTATGGCGTGTTTTAATGTTCTATATATACTGATAAATTTGTTGGTAGTTGGGTAATTGCCTACCGCCTACCCGCGACGTGATAGCTTTATGTCTGCATCTACTTTGGTCGAAAGGGAATGTTGGTTGTAGGATGATGTTAGTAATCTATGTTGTGGTCTATTTGGTTTGTGTTGTATGCTTGACCAAAGTTTGATGTGTTGTAGTTGATTGGAATGTGAAGGATACATGTTGCATATTTATATGTATCTGTAAGTTTTCCCATTGTGCATCTTTAATTATATGTAATGGAGTTATATTACAATGTTTCATTCTATTTCCTCATACAGGAGTTTTGCAAACTCAACCTAAACAATACACTGTGGCATTGAGGGATTCAATGCAGTGATATAGTTTGGGCCCTTTCAATATGAGCCCAATCAACACATCCTAGACTTGGGACCCAACCCTAAAATCCATAGAAGGTTATGGATTTCTTAACGTAGTCAAAGAAGCACATCTTCATAGGTATGTCCTAAAATGTAGTAGGAATATTAGCACTCCAAGGCTATTACGGATGCATATCCCTTGCAAAGTCATGATAGAGAACTTGGTTGAAGATCAAGGAGCCTGTAAATTGAACCCCAACATAGATGTACTCAATGATGACCCCAATCAACTTGCCCTTACAGAAAACCTAGAACTTTAAAAGGACACTTTGATATGTGGAAGAACATCACCTTAGTTTTTCTAAGCTTGACTGCTTGCTGTCTTGAGTCCCCAAAGCAAGGAAGAGCATCCAATTTTCTTTGCAAGCCATTACGAGTGTGAGCAAGAAGACCTACATCATCTACAAAAAGCAATATAGCTATTAAGATATGATGTAGAATGCAACCGTTGTTAACATGTGTGCTTAGATGAATAGATTCTTCCAACTCATTAATGGAGATCCCAACGAGTGGGAGAAAGAGGACACAACTATTTGACACCCAATAATACCAAAGAGTGAAAACCTGGTCAATGGTCTTGTAATCCCCTCTAAAATAAGCTTGGCCTCTTGCTTTGAGCTTTCCTTGCTCCAACTGATATGAGAGTTTCATGTTCAAAATTGTAATAAAGCTTGGCAAATGTGTGCCCAAACATCATAGTTCTATAGTTATTGAGATATGGATAATCCCTAGATTGGTGGAGGGGGTAGATAATATGTTGTGACCAAGAAATATGGAAGACAAAACAAACAACCTCATTGAATATATCTGAAATGGGATGGTCAATAGCTTTAGCACCATATTTCAGGAACTCAACCTCAAAATCAACAACCTCGCTAGTGCATAATTTTTGCATAGCTTTTGGATGTCCCCAAAAGAAAATAGGTTGGAAACTGTGTGGGGAGAGGAAATATGAATGGTGGGCTGCCTCAGGATATCATATAAGGAATTAACACGAGATACCAAGATCCGGAGGTCAACACATGTGGAAGGAGATTCTAAAGAAGGATGCGCCAAGAGGATTTTGGAGAACTGTTTATTAGAGTGGAATGAAGTTCCATCACATGAATATCCCACTAGAAACAGCTTGTAGAAGAAGAGCATCACAATGAACCGTTTAGAAAGCAAGAGGACCAAACACCCTGAAGCACATAGCGCCTAGTAGCAAGAAACTCTCGTTTCTTATTTTTGGGTGGAGGATATAACAGTAGGATCAGGGATAAAAGCAATGCAAAGCATCTGATGCATAGAATTGCATTCTTAATTATACCAACAATTAATGGGGCAACAAAAGATGTGATAGACTCTTTTCCGTCAACGAAAAGTATAAGAAGAAAAATTCAAGGCCAGGATCCAACAAGGTGCGAGACAAGAATTCATATTCAGTTGTTGTGGCAGAATTAAGAGGATACTTATTGACCATTAATTGAGAGAGACAGGTTGCATAATCCTCAACATATGAATGATTAAAGTGAATCATGGCATGGTGGTTGGGGGCTAGGCAAGGGGGTGGAAGGAGGAGAAGATGGAGTGAAAAAGTAGAGAGAATCTAAAGAAAACGTTCACAGTGCATGGACATCAAAGGGAAATTAGCTGGAAACCTAAAAAATTACAAATATCAAAAAGCAAGTTCCTATTGGACATAGTCACCCACACTCGCACCTCCCTTGTGCAAAAAACAAGTAGACCTAGAAGAGTATGGAAATTGAGGAATCCCATTAAGTACTAAGAGTCCATGTCACTCCCACAACTAAAGTAAATGTTTGTCATACGCAATAAGTGGGTGCTTCTCATCTGCAAAGGTTCTATTAAAAGCAAGATCCATGAGGTCATGTTCAAAGATCCAAAACTCCCATTCCAGGAAAATCATGAAAACGTGTCTGTTCAATGATCAGTCCCAATAAGCATTAAAATCACCCAACAAAATAACATCACCCAAATACGAATGTGAAGAAATATTCGGATATAGATCCAGGTATGGGTCACCATCAGAATAGATGACAAAGGATGAGGATGTTGGGGGGAAGTAGCAAATGGTTATGAAGATGTCTCGAAGGAGGTGTGGTCCCCTTTGAATCTAGAGCCACACATACTTGGAATGTTCATATAATGTAACTAAGGAAGCCTATTGAGGAAGGCAGTCTTTAATGAGGCAAGCCACACCACCTAAGCCACGACAGCCACCCAATCTTTGTTTCATGCCTAAAAGTAGAAGCCCAATATTAACTATTGATAAGTGGGAAGGCCTGTTCATGGCTCTCGTGGGTTTTTGTAATAATAACAAATTGTCTCAAAAATATAACATCCTAGAATGTGCCTAGAGAAGACATATCCCTTTACAATTCCATCAAGCAAGACACTCCATTACAGTTATGGGAAGCAAAAGAGAGGCTACTACTTCCTACTGGGATCCAAAGACACCCTCATTTTGCAGGCTAAGGCTGAGATCACCCTGGAGGAGGGGAGTCACAAATCATTGCCTTTGCACTCACGAATAACTGCTCGCTTATTGTCCTTTCAAGCAGTTACCACTTGGGCATGTGCTTTCTGCATTTCCTCCACCTGAAGACATGTGAGGGAGTTGTCCAAGTAAATTTTGGTCAAAAGGCTGAAGAGTTTTTTCTTGGTTCATAAAGTCCTCAAATGTCCTTCAAGTGATCTGAACCAAATGAGGAGAGTGTTGTGAAAAGCTACCCATGCCCAATCAAGGATGGTATCCTTGATATCGATTTGACATGTAAGAAACCATGGCTTGCCTTTCAAGGGTTAATAGGCTTAGAAAGACTCCTAACTCAAAGGTTGAGTTCTTTGGCATTACATGCCCTCCCCTTGTCAAATTTAGCCTGCACCGCTAACTCCGAGATAGGAGGAGTTTCTTTTTGGCTTTTTTTTTCCCTTGACCACTTGACCCCAAAAATTATGTTCAACTTGTTATTGAAGTGACCTCTAGTGAGCATTTGTTCCATTTTTAAGATTCTAATCGTGGACAAAAATCTCAATCTACTTGTGTTATATGTCACGGACAACCTCTTAGAGACAATGCAGCTCATCAGTTGGAGGTGTATAGGGCTGTTTAAGCTGTTCAAGTTTGACATTCCTTTCATTTTGTGCTTAGATGTGACTTTGCAAGGTCTAAATGGTGGTGTCTTTCTCATAAAGCTGATTTTGGATATGTGAAATTTGCCTCTAGAGCTTAGTCCCAACATGCTCAAGTTCTTTAATCCATTTGGTGAGGCGGCTGTATTTAATTTTGGAGTTAATACGGTCTGAAAAGCCAAAGTCAAATTTCCCATCTTAAAGTCTCTAGTCTGCAAAACCCTATCTCTGGATCTAGTGAGCCTAATATTTGTCAAAAGTAGCTGACACGAAACCCTACCTCTGAATCTACAAAATTCTAGCTCTGGATATGCGAAATTCTAACTCTAGATCTACAAAACCCTAGCTCTGGATCTGCGAAATTCTAGATCTGGATCTACAAAGCTCTAGCTCTGGATCTACGAACCCATAACTTCTCTTATTGTTTTGGAGACCCTAGCTCTGGATCTATGACACTAACTCTGGATCTACGAAAATCTAGCTCTAGGCCAAAACTATTGTAGTGTTTTTATATTCTGTAATTGGCCCACCTTCTGCATGATAAAAGCTTTCTCCAACCAAAATACGGTGTCATTGAGATAAACTCAGGTTTTATGCTCAAATTAGTGGTTATATATTTTGCCTGTTCCTTTGCTTGCTTTTTATGTAATTTATAAATGTCTATATATAAGTAATAATTTGTTTTGTCTGTCCTATATTTTTGAATTTATTCACTAGAATGAAGTGCTCACTTAGACTAGTAGGCAATGTGGCAATAAAGACAGCATCATTTATTCAAGTTGAAAAAGCATTACTATTTTGACTAAGTAGTTCCCAATAATTGGGATCCTAGCAGGTAGGCCAGCAGACAGTGGAGAAAGCCAAGATCATTGATGCCTTGGTAAAATGTTTTTAATGCATGCTCGTTTTGTTTAGGTGGCAGACCCAATGATACTGGATTGCTAATGATCATTGTGAGTTTCAAGACAGATGAGAAATAGGCTACATCGACAAATGCCAAACATGCCAGCCAATCCATGATTGTCCTACAGTTCTATAATTGCACCTCCTCCTAATGCATTCAAGAATGTGTGATGACGACATGGAATTTGCTAAGCCACTCAAGCCTTTACTCGATGCCAGAGGAAGATTGCAGAGATAAAATAAGATAAGACGGCCAAAGTAGGCCAATGGGACTTGCTGAAAAGAGTTGTTAAAATGCACTGTAGTAACCAAGAAGTACTACAAAATATGCTAAACTAGAGTAAAGAATCTAGTGTAAAATAAACTGAAATGGAACAACTGTATGGTATAAAATTAAAGCCTCAGCCTCAATGTTTACCCAAAATGGATAAACCCTAACATGCTAAAAGTAATGATGAAGATACAGCTGAATTTTGAGGTACAACTGAGATAGAAAGGAGCTCCAGTGAATCCAAGCACCAACATTAATCCTATAGTGGGATGTAAAGTAGAAGCACAGTCATCATCATCATCACCAACTATCCCAAAAGGGCCAACACGGGTTCATATGATTCTCCCAAGAGAATGGCCACGACTATGATGACTTGGTTGGATAATCCTAAAAGGAAATGGATTTCGACCCCTCTTCTAGCATCCACGGTTGTGGAACCAATAGAAAAGGACAAGAAACTGGTAAGTTGGGTCTGTCTACAACCCCTCAGCATGTGAGAGATGGCTGAAACTCGACGCTGAAGAATTACATTCCTATCCTGCCAGAAACCAAAGAAAGAATTGAAGCCCTAGCAACCATTCTTGTATGCAAACAAGGGCACAAAGATCTGTCATTAACATTTTGGGTAGTTGTAGCTTCAAATTGACACTTATTACTCTCGACTACAGAGATAGAGTGAAAGAATGAGGTGATTAGTCGAGTAGTCTATCTCCACTACAATAACTGATGCCAAAGAGTGATAGCTTTCTTGAGGTATAGAGCCACGCATCTGTGGTCAGGATAGCTGAAAAAGGTGGCAAGCGATCCATCTGTGTCTTTATACAAGCAATAGTACCTCCCTCAAATCTCATAATAAAAAGGACATTTGAAGATGAAATGTTCTTCAATCTCCACTCCCCGAATAGTGCAAAGACAATAGACCCTATCCTCTCAAGGAATATGGTGGTTTCTCTCCACCCGCAACTAATATGAGCATACTTTGAGATGACCAAGAGAAATCCTAAGGCTATGTGTCCAATGTCGCTAGACATAATTAGGACGAGTAATAATGCCATTCTCAATTCTCATGAAATGTTTAGGGTAGAAGGCCAACTGAGGACTATGAGGTTGAGATGGAGCAACTCAAGTGATCTAAATATATTGTCGATAAACATCATCTTTGATTGCTTCATTAATTACCCTCTTATCAAGAAGGTGGGAAGGAGCATTTAAAGAGAATTTGAATGGAGGTAATCAATCTATAGATATGCCAATTGACTAAAGAAGAGAAATAACTTCTTAGTACCATCCACAATGATAACCAGAAGTGCTCCTAGAGGTAATGCATTCTCAGGAGCTAAGCACCATATATGGGTATCTCTCTTGGTTTGAGGTGCAGCCACCCATGGATCTAAGGCGATGAAGCTGAAAGATAATTCTACAGATGCTTTCAAGGCAAGGAGGATGAGCGCCAAACTCAGCCTGAATAATACATTGGGGATTTGTTCATTTACAGTGGATAAATCGCTGAAGCAAAATAGTCTAGACCCTCTCAATGTGAACCCAATCAACACACCCTAGACCTGGATCCCAAATCTTAGATCCATAAAGGGTTGTGAGATTGATGATGCAATCAAAGAGGCACATTTTTGTAGGCATGTCTTAGAAGTGTTGTTGGAAACATAAGCGTTCCACGACTAAGAGAGATAAGTATCCCTTACAAAGACGTGATTGTGAAGTTGGCCAAAGATTAATGGAAGGACCTGTAATTGAACCCCAAGTGGGTGTATGCAATGGTGATCTCAATCAACTCACCCTTACAGAAGAACTGAAACTCTTTGATGTGTTAAAGATTATCCTTGCTAAGATTGACTGCCAGCTGTTTTAAGTCACAAAAGCAAGCAAGAGCATCCAACTGTCTTTGCAGGCCCTCAAGAGTATGAACAAGAAGAACAACATCATTTGCAAAAAGCAATATAGCTATCAAGACATGACATAGAAGACAACCATCGTCAACATGTGTGTTCTGACGAATAAAGACTTCAAGCTCGTCAGTGTAGATCCCAAAGAACGATGGAGAAAGGGGACAGTGTTGTTTGACACCAATGGTGCTCTAGACATCCCCTAAGAAATCAAAAGCTGTCCAAAAATGGCCAACGACTACCTCATATAGTCTCTTGATGGCAATGATAAAGAGCTCTGAGATGCCCATGTCATGTAGTCTTTGAAATAAAAGATGTCTGGGAACAATGTTAAAGGCCTTTCTAAAGTCCACAAAACAACATAATACTTTAGAAGACCATTGGCGAGCCTCCTCAATAATAGCCTTGAGAGTGAAAACATGATCAATAGTCTGATGATCCCTTCTAAAACCAGCCTGCCCTCTCCCTCTAAGCTTGCCTGGATCCAGCAGATCTGAGAGTTTCGTATTCAAAATTGTTGCATAATGCTTAGCAAATGTGTGCCCAATCATGACAGTTCTGTAGTTATTCAGATCTGAATAGTCCCCAGATTTGTGAAGAGGGTGGGCAATATGTTGTGACCAGGAGGCAGGGAAACCAGAACAAACAACCTCATTGAGTAATTCCACAATGGGATAGATGAGTTTCAGCACCACACTTAAGAACTCAGCCTGAAATCCCTCAAACAGCAGCCTTGCTAGTGCTTAATTTATGTATAGCTATTTTTATGTCCTCTGAAGAGAAAAGGTAGCATGATGCAGGGGAGAAGAGATATGAATGGTGGACTGCCTTGGGATATCATATAAGGAATTGGCATTAAAGACCCAGGACTCGTTATTCATGCACAGTGGATGGGACTTCCTAGGAAGAAGAGTGCGCCAAAAAGGCTTTCGTAGAGTGATGAAGAGCATCTAGAAGCTCACAACGTGTAGTGACAAGAAAGTTTCTATTGTTACATTGAGTAAGGCTTTTATATTCCCTTAGAATATACAAGAACAGGATCATCAACTTGATCCAAAAATAAACCAATTGCTAAAAGACAATGCAAACCAGTGTATTAACAATCGCACTTTTTTATTGACATGAAAATGGTTAAGTTGCAAGCTGAGGAAAGTGATACAGAACTTGCCTCCAAACTGTACTGTATCAGGAGTCACTTTGTTTAGACATATGTGTTGGTTACCAAATGGAAGTTCCTTAACATAAAAAAGGTGGGGGGGGGGGGGAATGCAATCTTGATATTTACTTGTCCAATTGGAAGTTTTCAATTCTGCTTCACCCAAAAAAGAATATTATTTCTCATTTCAAGATATTTCCTTTTAGTGCAATATGAAGAGAGAGATTTTGAACTTACACTAACTTAAGTTGTGAAGAACCTAGACTCTCCGGAATCATACCAGACAACTGATTGTTTGACAAATCCCTGGAATATTGCAAAGAAGCCAATAAATAACGTATTAGAAAAGCAAGAAACATTAAAAGTAAATATAGTCTAGCTACTATAGACATTGTTACTTGATCATTCTTCAATTATATGAATTGTGCCTAGTATAAGAAAATAGGTATGACCAGTTTAATCCAACAAATTTCAAAATATTTAAGCTCTTTATAGATGCAAATGAGATTCATGACTTTCTGCATGAAGTATATCAGAATTATTGCTGTAACTCCTTTAGTGCTTGAAAGAAATAAACAATGTGTGTGCATGTGTGTGTGAATGTGCATGTGTCTACACATGCATTATGTATGTGTGAATGTGCATGTGTCTACACATGCATTATGTATGTATGGCTGTGTCTGTGTATGTGCAAAAAGCAATCCAAATGAATGCAACAGATAATATAAACGTTTATATCAATAAAATCCTACTTAAGAAGCATGAGATTCTAGGCTCTATAGTTCTCCCTATCCATTGTAAAGATCAAAGGTGTTGTGAATGCTATTTTTTCCTTATAGTTTTACCTTTTTGTCTGTCTTAGGCCCATCTTACTTATCATTTTATCTCCATATCTTCTGTCTTCAATAGGCCCTTTTTGTGTGTTCCCTTTTCTAGGTCTAAAATTGGTTAATTGGCTCAAAAGAAATGCATATGAAGTGAGGGTTCAAGGAATATTTCTTCTTAATTTTTTAATCTTGGGTACTAGAGAGATAAATCAACAAGTGTGATATAATTGGGAGTGTTCTAGAATCGCCTGTGTAAGAAAAACATGAAAATTACTCTGATCACCCTTCATCTATCATCAAGACACTACACTGACAATAGGTTTATGATGTAACCTCCTCCTAAGTAAGGTGTCAGAAGAGCCTGCAGAGTACCCCATAAAGTAATATAACAAGCATGATATGATATACCATAAAGGAACTATGATATAAGCATGGCATTCTGCTCTGAAGAGCTGTTCATTTTAAAGTATATGAACAAGAAACTGTTCCTGATAACAAATTTGTCTTGCAACTATGGTTTGCTTCCTGAAAATACTACCATGAAGAAGCAAAATTGTACTATGTTTAACTTCACTATCATGACCGTGCTGTTTGCCAATAACTTTTAGACTGTTGATGATGGTAAGAAATTTTATTTTATTTTTGATGACTATGCTATTTGCCAAGAAATTTTACAAACAAAAATGCATAAATTACAAGGAATAAACAAATCTGATACTTACACACTTTGAAGCGATGCACGTCCAAGTCCTAGCGGAATACTACCTTGCAAACTGTTTGAACTCAAATTCCTGTATAAATATGAAAAGTTGTGTTAGAACGCAATTCCAAGAGTAGAATCCACTTACTTTTATATCTACACCTTTCTATTTTTAAAAGAAAACAAGAAGGAATGTTTTCATTGCATGCCAAATCTTTAGACAAATTAAATACAAGATCACTAATCCGCAAAAAAAAATTAATAACCTAGGATAAAAGCTTTATTCTGAAAATAGCAAAGCACATAGTTCTCAACTAAAGCATTTGAAAAACGTCAGGCATCATAAGAAAGTAATCAATATATGAATATGCAATCTAAAGCAGTCTGACTACAGTAAATTTACAGATGGGCAAACTGTGTTTATGCTGTTTCTCACAGACACAGAATATGAGGACAGGCTTATTTCAATACAGGCTTCCAGTTAGGATTTAAAAATCTAGATTGCAAACAAGAGGAATGATTTAGCAGAAAATTCTCCCAAATCTAAGTTGGACTGAACATTGTAATAGTAGAAGAATAACTTCACAACTACTGAAATAGACCAAGAAGCTTATAGATGGAACAATCACCACAATATAATAATATCATATAGGACATTCTGGAAATTATCTACTATACTTCAAAGTACAAGAAAGATTGGGATTTCTCATTATCAGGAGCAGGAAAATTGACCCATCTATGATGCACATCAGTCAAACTTCCCATTTGACTACTTCAAGATTTCAGCCTAATCCAACCATAATTTTCTCTAGCACAGAAGGATTACATCATCTATGCAGGTAAACCAAAACAGAGAAGATAGGATAGAATGAAAAAAGGAATAAAAGACCTAAATTTAGTGTTCCTTCCTACTGGCTAGAAGAGAGTGGTGCATTACAAATAATAACCTTTAGATTATATGATAGCATGAAAGCATACCATTTATGACTCGGGATGCTCAACAACCTACTATATAGAGTCATAGACAAATAAAAAGGTCAAAGTTTGCAACTGAAGAAAAGATCTTATTTGAATGGAAGATCTAGCCAAGCATATAGAAGCCACGTCTGAGAGAAACATCACACCATCAGAACTAAAGTATTGTTTGCCAAGGAGTTGAAAATCTTCTGAGAGACCACATCTGTTGTGTAAGGCAGTTAAATAACTTTATCCTCCATATTGGAAGATTAGTTGTAAAATAGAAAATTATGAGCATGAAGTAGGAAGCAAATGTATGACAGGAATCACTTTACTGATCAATTGAATGTTGTTTCACAGCATTAAGGCTATTAATTAACCCATGAATCTAGGCCCAGTTGTTGAGACAAAATAGCAGTCTTTCCAATGGCCCTGGCCAAGGCCTGCCACGGAGACATAGCCCTACGTGTGGAGGAACGTATGGAACTATCATTTATAGGGAAAGATTATAATGCATGCAATGTTTATGTGGGTATCTTAAGAAAAGTTAATCCTGTTTGCCATAATAGAATTGGAAAGGGTGATGAATTCTAAAATGTCAGGATACATGTTCCTATCAACATGTTGAAGCACCTGGATGACTTTCAATGTTATGCCATTATCTTGAGGTAAATCTGTATTCCAATCTGTTTTGATATGTTTGATCTTTTAGTTTATTTGTGTTTAAAATATCATCATTTATAACAGGAATATATGGTGTCTGTGCCATATGGAAATTGCAATAGAACTGGTCCATCTTAAATCCATTTTTGCAAAAGAAACAAAACATGAATGTTCAAAGATTAAAATTATATGCCCACAACACATTACCAGCCAAAAAAAAAGCCAATCCTGTAAAGATTCCAGCCTTTCCTGATTGGCCTACCCCAATAGAATGATACCAATAAAAAGAATTTTATGGATTGACAGCTTATATGGAAACTCTGTCCTCGCATATAAAATGGACTGAGTGATGATATGTCGCATTGCAATGAACAAGGTAAAAACTTCTAGACGTATGTTGCCACTTCTAAATATTTTATGGCCGTCTGTAGTGGAACGCGATGCATTAAGCATAGGTCTAGAGGTTATTCTCATGCAAAATCGGCAATCAGTTACTTTTGTGATCAGGAAGTTGAGTGATAAAGTGAGAATGGTATCCATTCATGATAATGAAAGGTTGCCACTTATGTATGTTCCAGAAAATTCAATCAATACTTGTCAGTACAGTATATTATTATCTGAATATATCACCAAAGCTTAAAATATTTCTTATCCGAGAGGAGTTCAAGAGTCAACTATAGACATACATTTTGTCGATGTGCATTGGGTGCTCCATATCTATACAGGATTCCCCACTACATGCTATTTTGGTTATAACTTAAAAACTAATAGTTCATTCTTATTAGTTTATAAAGCACTAACTTCCTAGTTTTAATCCAAAGCAAGTCTCAAAACAAATTACTTTAAGATGCTTGAGGAATCATAAAATCTGACCTGTGCTAGACAAAATGCAAAATCAAAAATAGCAATAAACCGAGAGTCTTAGAAATTTGAACTTAGAATAGACAGCATCGATGAAGCCACCAGCCTGAGAATGCAGAAATAGACGACCCAACTTCGAACAGGCAACAGCACCAGAATGTAGAAACAGAATTCAACATACTACAACACAATTCCATTACCACTTAAATGAACAAAATATACAATGTGAATAACTTACAATTACAATGCATACACTACGCACACAACATATATCAGACTGCCTGGCACAGTAGTTCAGACAGCCCAACAATGCATTCAAATGGCCTGACAAAGCATCTCAAATTGCCTGACAAAGCATCTAAAATGGCCCGGCATAGCATCTCAAACAGTCTACAACAGCATTCAGACGGCTTGATACAACACTTCAATACCATGCCAACCTTGATACCCACATACCATACCAACCTTTCCTTCCATGCCAACAACACGAATGAATGAGGGAAGGGTCTTATTTATACAACTAAGGAGGTAGTTGCATCCTCCAACTAACTAACTACCCAACACCTCATCATTTTATTAAATTACATTTGACATGCATTTGACTTACATTTACATTTCATTTCATGACTCATTTTATGACTAATGACTTATTTATACATAACTAATACTTCACTTAACATTACACATTGTCACATACAATATTACATCATGACTTTATAACATCAAATATATCAAAACTCTTAATGTGCGTGTACTTGACTTCCAACACACTTATTCAATTTGCCTGCCTACATCTATCCCCTACTCTAGACTTGGCGTCCTCGACGACACATGAGCTAAACACTAGGGATAGAAGCATTGAACACCATATTGGAATCTCTTGTCGCGCTCCTTCATCTTTCTCCTATTCTAGACATCTTCTACAAATAACTTCACTTCAAACTATTGCCCGCAACACATTGTTCTCCAATTGCTCACTCCACTTTCTACAATTTGATACATCATCAACTTGACCTCAACGACAAAACCATTGAAACCCTCACTATTTGAACTGAATGTTTCTCCTCGTGTGCATTTTGGTAGTCTTCACTCGACCCTCATAGACAACTTCCCCTCAGCTCCAAATGACTTCTCTCTAGCTCCAAATGATTGCTTCTTGGCCTCTGACGGCCTTGCCTGAGCCCCTAACAAACATCCCTTTGTCTCAAACGGCTAACTTCTTGGCCTAGACGGCCCACCTCCTGAGGTAGACGTCTTACTTTTTGCATCAAACAATTCGACTCTGAACGGCCTACTTTCAAACGGTCCTACCTCAAACATCCCAGCTTCATACGGCCTACTTTCGAACAACCCTACCTTAGACGACCCAACTCCATATGGCCCACTCTTTTGCTCAGACAGCCCATACGAACTTCCGTACAATCTTCTTCTCCCGTCTGACAATCCTCCAGATGGTCCATACCATGCATTTTTTCAATCAAATGAACTTCTTGCCTCAAATTTTGTGTCGCTTCATCATCTTCCTCAAACGCCTCTATATGATCTCTAGATGGCTCAACATCATCTTCCTCCCAAACTTGGGGGTTGTAGACGGCCCTGCATGACTACCGAACAATGGTGACTATCTTTGAAATAGCTCGGGGTGTTCGTATGATGGCCTCGAGGTAGCTTGAGGCTCAAAAAGCTTCCTTAGACGGCCTAGGGAGGGTCCAGACGGCCCTCCCCTTTAGATAGACAGCCCAAGGGCCATCCAAGGACCTATTGTCCCTACTAGATGGCCAAGGTCCCAACTCAGATAGCCTAAGCTCTAACAATTGGACTTGGGTCCAGACGACCCTAGTCTAGATGGCCAGACGACCCTAGTCTAGATGGCCAAACGGCCCTAGCAGATGATCAATCGCCGAACAATCTCTCTATTCGTCATTTGTATCATTTACTTCTTCTATATCACTCACTTCACCGTCTACATCAACCACTTATGCAGCTTCAACTATTTGCTCCATCTCTACCTCTTCAATTGTAATCAAGTTCACCTCCTCTACTTCCTGGCTTAGGCTATGACTCTGCTTCGAAGCTTTGAACTCTCTCCACATCACTAGTTCATCTTGCCTTAGATCCAGACAGCCCAAGCCCAAATGGTGAAATGGCCCATGTGGACTTTCGTACAATCTTCTCTCATTAGACAGTCCATACCACATGCTTTTCCAGTCAAACGAACTACTTGCCTCGAACTTTTTATTGCTTCATCCTCTTCCTCAAATGGATTTGCATGATCTCCAAATGCCTTGACATCATCTTCCTCCCAAACTTGGGTTGTAGACGGCCCTGCATAACTACCGGACGATCATGATCTATCTTCAGATGGCTTGGGGTGTTCGTCTAACAGCCTAGGGACAATCTAAGGCTTAGACAGCTTCCTTAGACGGCCTAGGGATGGTCTAGAGTCTAGACAACCCTCTCCTTTGGACAAATGGCTCAAGGGTTGTTCAGGGACCTGTTGTCCCCACTAGACGGCCAAGGTCCCAACTCAGACATCCTAAGCTCTAGCGATTAAGGCTTGGGTCCAGATGGCCACACGGCCTTAGCAAATGATCAAACACCAAACAACCTCTCTTTTAGTCGTTTGTATCATTCAATCCATCTACATCACTCACTTTGCCATCTACATCAACCACTTATGCAGCTTCAACTATTTTCTCCATCTCTGCCTCTTCGATTGTAATCAAGTTCACCTCCTCTGCTTCCCAACTAGGGCCATGACTCTTCTCCGGTGCTTCAAGCTCTCTACACATAACTAGGTCATCTCTACTTGCAACACTTTGACATTCACGTGTGAAATACCCCCACAAATGGCATTGCCAGCATTGCACAATGGGTCTGCCTTTAGTATCATACACAATTTAGTGTCTTCTAGTTTTCTGGAGATTGTCATAGACCGCATCGCCGATGGCATTCCCCCTTGGTATAATCTACTTTTGCGTTGCATTCCTGTAGCAATGATCTTGTGTTCTCCGAGTCACACTCATCCTTAAAGTCCATGTTCTTCTATTCAGAGTCACTTCCTTCACTGACTTCTCAACCCCAACACTTGGACATCGAACACCTCTCATTCTCTAAATCATCACTCTCATTGTCAGAGTCACTCTCAACATCATAATCACTTTCATCTTTAGGGTCACTCTCGTCCGCATTAACATGACCCCAACACTTCAATGATGTTTTGCATTTTTTTCCTCCAAGGCCTCATGATATGACGTCAAAGGGACCATCCTAATCTTCTTCCAGTACATACAAAGAAGTCCCTACACGAACCGCTTCTTTAACGCATCTAATGGATCTTCCTCCAAATGGGTAAACAATCCACTTAACCTTCGGTTGTATGAATGAACTCTTCCTCACCCTGTTCCATTCTATAAACCTCAACAAGGACCTCATCATCATTATGGAACAACTGAAATTCCTTCACGAACGCTTCACGCAACTCATGCCAAGTCTAGTCCTTACCCTCTAGCAATCTCATGTACCAATCCATTGCGATTCCACAAAATATCCAGGGAATAATCTCCTCCAGTCTACATCATTATTCTTCCCATTCGCTTTCCACATCATAAGGCAGATTTTCCAATGCCCGATTGGGTCTTCTATTTTCCCACCATGAAATATTGGACACTTACATGATATGCCAAAATTGGTCTTTGTGGTGATAGGTTGACTTGACATTGGCAATGGTTGTTCATGTGTCTCTCCTTCACACACATCATCAAGCACACCACACCGCAATTGCTCTTGTGTCGAACTCATGTCCCATGCACCATGAAACATGCCAACCTATAGTTGCTCCGATGTCAAACTCCCATCTCGCTCACCATCAAACACACCAATCTACAGTTGCTCTAGTGTCGGACTCTCGTCTCACACACTATCGAACATACCTTCTTGCATTTGCACCAATGTCAAACTCCCATCCCGCTCACCATTAAGTACATCAACCTGCAATTGCTCCAACGCCATACATGCTTCATTGTCATGCAATTCCTCACCGACGCGTAACTCGTCGTTGTGTGATTCTCTAACATTGTCAGGTAACTCTCCGTCTTCATTCTATAATCCACCGTCGACATGCAGTTCTCCTCCATCATCACACAACTCTCTACTGTCATGATGCAACTCTTTGCTGCCGACATGCAACTCTCCGAGCACAAACCCTTGTGGGTCTCCTCCGTGCGTTTCCACTTGCATGTCTCTTGCATGTCTGGTTGCAAATCTGCTTCATGCGTTGGCATTTCATCAGCACCAACAAACAAGTATGCATCTTCATCTGCTTCATTGACTACATTATAATCATTCCATTATTGTCTTTGTGCACCTTCCTAAGTGATTTGCTCATCACAACTCCATATCACCAAGCTTGACCCAACTTATTCAATTTGCCTACCTGTGGATAACACCCTAAGAAGTATAATCAGCTTCTTCTTTGAGTTGCTAGCAAAGACTGATCCAGCCTTTCATACCAGTTTGATCTGATGTAGAACAGAATAAGATGATAAACAAAGAAGACCAACACCTTTCCAAAGTTTTTAGTACAAATACTAGGGCAAAATGAGGCACAAAAGAGTTAATTATTGATTTCAAAAGCTGCCCTAAGTGCACATTACACAAGTTTGAGAAGGCAACAAGCTCCCAAAAATAGCCTCTGATTATTGGACATTAACTTGCTCGAAGTTAATTTGCTGACATCATTATGATGGAGGCAATAGACCTTCACATCCAATCAAACTTCAAAAACAAATATATTTTCTTTTATGGCCTATGTTCAAGGCCCACGAATGACTAGGCCCATAACACTTACAATCAACTAACTAAACAAATATTATTTTTTGCTAATATGGGCCATTCATGTCAAAATGCCATAATTTTTAGCTGACTCCTACGTGACATACATATAACCATCTTCCATAGGCAACCACAAAAGAGCTCTTTTCATCACTTTTAATCAATATATAGTGCATTTTGTCTGCTCATGCATCAGCAAACTAACAACTCCCAACTTGTCATCAAAAATTACGACTTTGACAAGGGTCTCAATGGACAGCTATGGGAATTCTGTTCTAAATCGGATCATGAATGATTGAAGAGTGAATGGCATGAGGCCAACCCATTAACAAAGACTATGCAAAAGAACTGAAAACATATCACATATTGCAATAGACAAAAACATCATACTTGGAGGGTGCAATCCACTTTATATTTCATGGATTGTAACTATTTGACTCCAAGATGATTCATATGATGGCAAGATTAAACTAAAACATCTTTTTTTAAGATTGGTTATTCCATTTGCTCTTATATTAGTGTCAAGAAGATAGAATACTGCAAGAACGACAAATCAGAAATTCTTCCCTCATTTTTGGGGAATTTATCCACTATGTTGTTAGGTTGAATACTTACAGGCTTATCAAACTGGGCAGATCAGTGATTTGTTCACTAATAAATCCCTTTAGGCCTTGACTTCCAAGTTCCCTGTCATTGAATGAAAATTTGGTCATTGTCAGTAAAAACAACTTTCATTGAAAAATCAACTTCTAAAGTAAAAAATAGACAGAAAGTCGCTGCAGACATGAAACCAATAATCAACTCACAATTAAGCAACATAAAATCTTTAAGCACTTATAACAATACATGAAACAACCTGAAGATGGCCATGGTTTACTGAATTTCGCCTCATCAAGAAGGATTACTAAGTCAAGTATACAAAAGTTAAAGGGCAAGTTAACAAAAATTATTTGGTTGCCTATTCTTCATTAAAAAGATAGAACTCTTATCCCAACATCATCAGGTTGGTTGTCATAAGGACATTGCTTTCAGTCAGTTCTCTATTGGGGCTAGTTCTACAAATATTAATCTGAATATAAAGGATATAGCCCAAAGTCTCCAGAACACCACAAACTCTAATGCATTATGTCATTGCTGAAAATTTTGTGATAAGACATCCTTCTAATAAAGTTTCTCAACCCAAAACAGTGCTTCATGCACATGTTCATTGCATTTCTAGGAGCTGTGTTTCAAATCATGTAGCAATTCCACAGAATATTCCTTGCACAGCCTTGTCCGAAACATGAAAGAGCCCATAAGATAGATAAGATAAGATGATTCTAAAGTAGGCCAACAGGACTCACCATATAGAGTTGTTATAATGCACTGTAGCAACCAAACAAGTACCATGAAAATAAGCTAAAACAAAGTAAAGAAACAAGTATAAACTACACTAAAATTGAACAGTTGTATTGGCATCAAATTGCAACCTCAAGGGTTGGACCCACCAAAGAGTAGGCCCTAACATGCTAAAAGTAATGATGAAGAGAAGAGAGAGCCAGTAAGAGAAACAAATCAAAAAAAGCTTGAGTGGATCCAAGCACAAACACTATTCTGTAGTGGGATATAAAGTAGAAATAGAGTCATCATCCTCAACAACAGTCCCAAAAGGGCCAACACAGGATCTAATGATGATCCCAAGAGAATGTCCAAGACTGAGGCCTGGTTGAATAATGTTGGGAGCCTAGGAGGACACACAGGCAGATCCCTCAAGACTCTCCTAGCACCTATGGTTGAGGAACCAATAGAAGATATGAAACTGACAAGCTGTGTTTGTTTGCAACTCCCCAGTATGTAACAGGTGGCCAAAACTCGATGCCAGAGAAGTGCAGTCCTATCCCACTACATGCAAGAAGAAGAAAGCACCAAAGCCCTAATAGCCACTCTATTATGTGGACAAGATGCACATATTTTCATTAACATTCTCCAGGGTTGTGGCTTTAGATGAATGCTAGTTACTCTTAACGACAAAGATAGGGTGAAACAATGAGGTGAATAGTAAAGTGGCAGTCAATCTCTCCTGTAATACCTAATGCTGAAGAGCCATAGCTTCCCTAAGGCATAGACCCAAGCATCTCTGGTCAAGATAGTTGGAAAAGTTGCAAGTGACCCACCTAAGTCTCTACACAAGCAATAGTACCTGCCTCAAATCTTGTAATAAACAGGACACTTGAAGATAAAATGTTCTTCAATTCCCAAAGAAAGCTAAGGCAGCCTCTCGAGGAATATGATGGTCTGTCTCCACCCGCAACTAATGTGAGAAAACTCTAAGCTGATTAAAAGAAATCCTAAGTCTGTGTGCCCAATATTGTTGGATATAATCAGAATGAGCAATAATGACATCCTCAATCCTCATGAAATGTTCAGTATAGAAGACTGACTTAGGACTAAGATGCTGAGATGGAACAACCCAATTGTTTTGAACATATTGATCTTTGACTAGTTGATTAATCACCTTCTTAACAAGAAGGCAAGAAGGAGCTTTTAAAGGGTGTTTGAATAGTGTAATCGATCTATAGAGACGCCATCAGAATTTTGAGTACCAGCCACGATGACAACTAGAAGTGCTCCTAGAAGAAATCCATTCTGAAGAGCAGAGCACCAAATACGGGTATCTCTCTAAACCTGAGGTGTGATTACCCCTTGATCTAAGGTAGTGGAGCTCAAAAGTAATTCTGAAGATGCTCTCAAGGTGAAGAGGATAAGTGCCAAACTCAGATTGAACAATAGATTATGGAACTTTTACATCAGAAAAAATCGCTCAAGCAATAGTTTGAAATTGGACCCTCTCAACACAAGCCCATTTAATACAACCTAGCCTAAATCCCCTCTCATATCCATAAAAGGACTATGGGTTTGGCAATTTAATTCATGTCTTGGAAGTGTTGCTGGAAAAATTGGCATTCCAAGACTAAGAGAGATATGTATTCCTTGCAAAGTTGTAACTATGAAGCTAGACAAAGATGGGAAGGACCTATAAACTAAGCATCAAAGTAAGAGTATGCAATGGTGATCTTAATCAACTCACCCTTATAAAAGAACTGAAACTTAGAAAGGGTAATCTTTGATGTGTCGAAGATCATCACATTAGTTTTGCTAAGGCTAACTACCATTTAAGTCATAGAAGCGAGCAAGAGCATCCAACTGCCTTTGCAGGCCCTCAGGAGTATGAGCAAGAAGAACTACATCATCTACAAAAACCAGTATAGTTATCAAGACATGATGTAGAAGGCAACCATCATCAACACATGTGTTTTGACAAATAAAATTCTTCAAGCTCGTCACCGTAGATTCCAAAGAGTGCAGGAGATAGAGGACATCCTTGTTTGACACCAATCATGTGAGAAACCTAAAGTTGTCTGAGAACGACCAAAAACTACCTCATATAGTCTCTTGATGGGAGTGATAAAGACCTCTGAGGTGCCAATGTCATCTAGACTTTGAAAGAAAATATGCCTGGGAACAGTGTCAAAGAACTTTCTGAAGTCAACAAAACAACCACAGATTAGATATCACTTAAAATCAGATACGGGAAAAAACAATGTTCTGCGAGCATGCATCCCACCCCTTAGGGCCTTGTACCACTATTTTCCAATGCTTCGGGGACTCCAAGATAGGGATGAGACATCCCCATGACATCCCACTTTTTCCAGCTTGGAAGTGAGTGTCCCCAAAATATCTCAAGGTCGGCTAGCCATTTCTGAGTTGTGAGGTGCCCACAATGGCATCCTGCTCATATCATGGGGACACTAGAACATCCTTCACAACAACCGAAGGACACCAGGGCATATCGAGGATGCCCAAACATCCTTGGGACAGCCAAAGTATGTTGAAATGCCCTTCTAGTCATCCCAAGGACATTTGGCCATCCCAGATTATCAAGCAGCCTTTGGGGAACAAACAAAAAGATTTAAAAAAAAAAAAGCCTTCACATTTATTTAAAAAAACGTGACGGTCCTCACCCTTCCCAATCCAGCCCATAACTCAGATTTCAAATTTCTATTTTCATTTAATATTTTCCTTGGCACTAATTTATACCCTAAATCTGAAAATATTCTAGGGGTCCCTGAAATTAAATATGAAAGTGCATTCGAAAATATTTCAGATCTCTCTTTCATTTGATTTTGCTTATTACTGGATAGATGGAACTATGGCTATAGCTGAAATTTAGATTCTCACTCCTTTACTCTTGAGTCTTAAGTCATATGGTTTTGATTTGTAATGTTTCAAACTTTAAACTTTGGTACATGCCTAGTGCTTTACATTTTGTTGATGTTTGTGCCATTTGAGGTAATATTATTTACTTATTTAGCTTCTACATTGGTAATGTTGCATATTTTTGCTTAATTAAAGTATATTGTTGACACACACACACACATAGAGAGAGAGATGCGCTGTCCCCCAATTGTCCTGCCATGGGCCAAACCCTAGCCATCTAGAAGGTACATTTAGCCATATCATGCAATCCCTGTCCCAAAATGTTGATGAACATAGCAAAAAAATAAACCATAATGCCACATTCCACAATTTGAGAATTAGAACTACCAAACAAAATAGTTCTACCTTTGATGCATAGACTGTTATAAGGAAAGAAATTCCATCCATAAAAGCCATGAACATGTTAAAAATGACAAAAACATAGTAGTATAGCAGGGTCTTAAGGATCACTCTCCATTGTCACATTGTCCACCCCCCCTTTTCCCCCCACCCCACCATTTCTGTAGTAGCAAATCACTGTTCATTGCAACTGACTCTTTTCTATTTCTTTAGAGGCTACAAAAAGATCTGCTTTATTTTTATGAACACAACTGCAAAGAGCATCTTATGTTACTATTACAGAAAGTTTTGCTTTTAAAATGCAGTGATTGTTTGTAAAAATGTGAACAATACATAATACCTTATATAACTTTATCAAGTTTACACAAGAATATAACCGCCCACATGAGGCCAATAAGATACCGCAGTTAAAATCACAAAAACCATATCTTCAATAGAGAGGACATGAAATTGTGTTAAGTCAATGCTAAGCTCTATCTGGGCCTCAAGATCAAGAAGGATTCACATTAACAGGGTCCTTTCTAATATTAAAATGATAGCCTCAATACTTGAGTATGGTAACTATGTGTTCATGTGATAATGCTTATTTGTAGCCAATCTGTTCGGATGCCAATAACAAATTATTTTTTTATAAATGGAATGAGCCTTTGTTGGCCAACATAAATTTCACCTTATGGAAACAATATAAGCATATAGCCAAATTATTGACAGGGTCAACATGCAATAGCATAGATCATTATTCTCTTTATTCAAATTCTGTGCATCTCTTCTCTTCTTTTATGAATATTTGTCCATTATTTTAATGTATTATCAAAGAGAAGTGTAGCAACTACCAGACCTGGTCTATAATGCTGTAAGTTTTGCAGTCATGCCAACTCCTTAATTGTTGAATTACTTATGTGTGCCATGTTTTTGAGATCAACTCTAAGTGGTGATTTGGGTATAATGATGCCTATTTGTGGTTAAACTATTTGGGTGCCAATATAAAATGTATGGTTTCATTGCTCACATCCAGTATATGTTCTATATGTTCGTGTGATTTTTGCCATAAATATTTGGAGACCAATATGAGATTTAAATCTAGTAACTGGAGTCAATATGTGTTGGCTAATGGTTATTTCACTAGCAAAGATATGTAGATGTGTAATCAAATTATTGATAATATTATCAAAGTGCAATAAAATTAAAAATAATTATTCTCTGTATTGAAATTATGTCCATGTCTTTTGTATTTTGTAAAACAATTTGTTGCATTACATTAACATGGTATTGTATCCATCAAATGGCATTAAGTTCAACCGGTTATATTCCTCAACTTTCAAGGAGGAGACCCAGGTTCAAATATTGCCAAGCGATACATGCATAATTGCCAAGCTGTTGTAATACCACTATGTGCTCATGATGTAATATGGGTGGGGCCCATTTCAATCCCATATAATCAATTATAAAAAAAAAAAACATGGTATTGGATCCTATGGTATTTACCAACAAACCTTGCTTGTACATGTTGTTTGAGGCAGAGCTAGTAACAACTCCCCATATATTAACTTCTCTAAGTGTGTCATGTTCCATGAAATGAACGTTATAGGAAGATATGCATGTGACTAGTTGTGGACAAGCTATTTGAAACCCAATATAAAATTCAAATTTAATGTATGAGTCGGCCTATTTTGGCAAATGATCATTTTCTCTACCTCAATAAATCACTTATTCAAATTTTGCATATCTCTTGTATTTGGTGAATATGCCCAACCTTATTTTAACAAAATAGTTAACAGAAGATGGAGGCTATAGATCCTCCTCAGGATTTCTTTGTTTCTTATCATTAGGAATTCTATAGCATCTCTGAGAAGTGGACTAGAAAGAAGGGGTGCACTGCCTTTATGAAATTTGTAGTTAGCATTTAATACATTCCAAGAGGACCAATTGAATTCATACGAAAAGAGTTGTGTTTGATAACAGAAAATATGGGATCAAAACTGTGATTTTTGTTTGTATGGCAGAGTATTCCTTACATTTCTCTCTCATTTCACCCTGCAGCCACCATAGGAAAATCTGCAATTATGACCTGCTGGCTTTTTTAATTCCATACTTACTGTAGCTGAGGAATATCAGCATTACTTTAGATGATGATCTGAGAAGTAAGCTACATTTGGTATGTCTGACCCTTTTGAAAGTCCAAAGGACAGTGTTCATGTCATATTTCCATTCACACAGTTGCTCATTTAAACCAAGTTTTACCAGGCTGTACTTGTTATGACTGGATGCTTAATCCATAGCATCATCTTTTTTGGAGAATTGACTTTGTCAGGATTACTTTAGATGATGATCTGCAAAGTAAGCTACATTTAGTATGTCTGACCCTTTTGAAAGTCCAAAGGCCAGTGTTCATGTCATATTTCCATTCACACAGTTGCTCATATGTTGCTTACAGCAAGTTTTACCAGGCTGTATTTGTTATGATTGGATGCTTAAACCATAGCATCATCTCCTTTGAAGAATTGACTTTGTAAAGGTAAAAAATAAGTGCTGGTAGAAGCATCCAAGCAGCTGATAATGCATTTTCATGTGTCCTAAATCATTATTAATGGGCTTACTCATTTGCTGCCAAAGCTCTTAGAAGGAAAAGCACAATCATGCTCTCACTCATGAAGTACTCTACAAGCATAAAAAAAAGCCAATGTATAATATCTAAGCTTCATCCTTTGAAAGTTTAGTTGCTACTTCTAAAAAATGTTTGCCTACCTGTTTTTGACAGCATTTGTGTCATGAAAATCATAGTTAGGGACTTCCATGCATAGTTATATGTTGGAATTCCTGATATATTGTGTACAATACATTGTGTTGGTCTTTTAGAATATGAATCATATCCTATATTTGAGTCAGACAAAGATATATATCTAAGCCATAGAATTGACATAGTTGAAGCAGCATGGAGCTGAGCAAAGGTCTGTCCAGGAAGAAAATATAAGGATGGATTTGGTATTAGAATAGAGAATCTATTTATCTATTGAATTCAAAGTGACATGTGCCAATATCTTTTAAGGATTATAAGCTGTTTCTTGATTCAGTCATTAAGTCACTTCCAATTATTCACTCAGCAAAATTGCCAGGAGAGAAAGAACAAGAAATAACCTTGCAAAGAAATATGATGAACCTTAGGCCAGTTCTTATAGAGACATGATGACCTAAAAATCATCCAGGAGGTCTTTATATGCTAGATTGCACATTCTTCTGCCATTCCTTAGCTAACTCTTTAAATATTCCTTCTAAAGAATAACCAACCATAGAGTTCCTCTCTCTTTCTTCTACTTCACATGCTTCACAATAGAGTTCCATACTGCTTATGCAGGACATAAGTGTAGCTTCAATTCCTCTACCATCATACTATAGAAAACCTATTTTCTTTAGTTGTATTTTCCTTTTGCTAGCAGATTCACTCACCCAGAGTGCTTCCAATGTCTCCTAGAAAAAGTTAAAATATATTGGGGGACTTCCTTCTAAGCATTTTTTTTTTTTAACTGTAAATTTCTTACCAAAGTACTTATTTATACAATGTTTGTATTTAGGGGAGGGTTTTAGCACTATTATCCAGTTCTATATCAATTAGTGTTTCATTTACTCCTCTCTGAAAACTGTAAAACAGATTCCTCAGCTTGGCTTATGATTCTGTTAGGACCATGTCCTAACGTTATTATTTAATTGTCTAGTAAATGTGTATGTGGCACCTTGGGTGCCTAGTGCATATGGGCCCATATGATGCAAGTATTACTTATTGTAAGAAGGAGTTAATATAAGATGTAACTGTTTCTTTATTAGAAGTCACTAGCTCAAGCCCCCACTTGCAGGTGGACTGACCCTTGACCATTAGGGTTAGGGTTGATGCTAGTCTATAAAAAGGCAAGGGTGGAATTGAAATGTATCAAGTCTATTTTCTCAAATTGAATGGAGCTCTGCTTCTAAGGAGGTTGCCCCCTCGAAGAGGCCTGCAATCTGATTTTCTGCGATAAATAAAGTTGCTGCAATTCTATTTCAGTATAATTAGAGCAATTCTATTATTTCTTTTCTCACATTTCTGTTAATTTCTGCAATTCTTGTTGTGAATGCACTTGATTTAAATTGAATGCTCGTAACAAGTGGTATCAGAGCACTTTCCAGGGCTGTGTTCTGTTGCAGTAACAACAGTTATTGTCCTGCCGTTCATTGCTTGTTAAGTATATTTTTCTTTTGATCTGCTTATTTCTGCTAAATACCCCGCAAAAAAATATCACAATTGTTTTCTGTTTTGGTGGGTTAGGTTAGAAACCTTACGTCGGGTGTTTTAAAATATCATAGAAGAGCTAAGTGAGGGGTGATCAGACTCACATACCGAGGCCTTAGACAGCACCTGTACATGGTGGCGAGCTCCCACGTACCCTCGGTATATAGGGAGACCCCCCTACGAATAGAAGAAACCTTTTAGCCCTAGGAAGATATAGGTCGTTTGAGTTTTGTGGTGCACCGGCAAGCAGTTAGCCCTAGGAAGTTACTCTCATAGTACACTCGAAAACAAACAGTGCAGGTACAAGTACAGTGGAACCCTATTTAGAGCTTTGAGATATTGGGTCGAAAACTAATCACGACCAAGATAGTATATTAGAGAGCACACTGAACCAAACGCACCCTGGCTTAGATTACCCCTAATAAGTTTGTTTTCAGTCCCTCCCAACCAAAATTTACATTGGAGCATACTAAGAAGACAACTTCCATCACAGATTGATGATACAGTAACAGTCGTCAGAACAAGAAGTTGTCAATTTGATAGTGCAGTCTGAACAGTGGTAACAGTCGAGTATACTAACAGTCAATGGCAGTTGTTAGAGCAGGCAATTGTCAGGTGGCAGTCTTTTAATGTAGAAAAACACCCAACTGGACTGGCAGAACAACAAGTGCAGAAAACACCCTGACTGGCCGTGAGAACAATTAGTTGGTAACAATCCACCAAAAAAAATCTTAAGGTCCGAAAATCATCATTTTAAGATTTAGTCCATTGCAATAGCCTCTTCGAACTGATCGTTTTGGTATATAGCACCCATAAGCTTTTTTTGGAGGCCAAAAAAGGTCATTTTAGGGTAAAGACCATTTTGATCACCTTTTCGAGCTAATCGTTTTGGTATATATCATCCACAAGTGTTTTCAGGAATTCCAAAATACCTGAAGATGGTCAGAGCTACTAGAGGTGCTCATATGGAGCAACTAGGTGACCAAATGAGGAAACTAGGTGAACAAATGAATCATGTGTTAGAACAGCAGCAAAGGTGGGAACAATTAATCAGTAACAAAATCAATGACTTATCAAGTTATCTATCAGGCATGGATCACATACATAACCAGCTATACAACAAGGAATCAGAATGTGAGGCAAGAAGTTCAGAAGGGGAAGCACACCATACCTTTCCCAATAATAACTTGTACAATATGCCCAAGGTAGATTTTCCAAAATTTGATGGAGAGGACCCCACCGATTGGTTATATCGAGCAGACCAGTATTGTACTTTCCATGACAATCCCCAATAGCGTCTTTCAATTTTGAATCTGACACGCTTCAATGGTTTCCATGGTTGAGGAATATGCATCCGGATCTCTCTTGGGAGGAATTTGCAACCCATTTGCTTACCCGATTCGGACCCAGTGAATATGAGGATTTTACAGGAGCCCTTACCAAGTTGAAACAGACCACAACCGTCTGAGACTATCAAACCCAGTTTGAAAAATTAGCAAATCACACAAGGGGTTTGAGTGATGATTTTTTCCAAAGTTGTTTCATCAGTGGGTTAAAAGAAGATATTAGAGCAAAGGTGTGGATGTTTAAACCAACAACCATGATGCAAGCAGTAGGTTTGGCCAGATTAGCAAAAGATAAATTTGCTACTCACAAGTGCACATCCAAATTTCCGCAAGCTCGACCCCCACCTCCATCTCGGCCAACAGCGAACCTTACCAATAACTCACCCACAATAAAATGTCTGACCCGAGAAGAAATGAAGGCTCATAGGGCACAAGGACCGTGCTATAACTGTGATGAAAAATATTCCCTAGGCTTCATGCAGCAAAAACTATATTTGTTGGATATGGGCGAATCCTTCACAATGGAACCCCATGAAGATGAGGAGGAACAAAAAGAATAAGAACAACCAAAAGAGACTGAAGTGCAAGAGGAACAACATCCAGAAATTTTATTACACACTAGCAAAGATATTCACCCCCCAAATCATGAAGGTGGTGGGGTATTTCAAGGGGCAACAATTCCTCATACTCATCAATTCTAGAAGTACACACAATTTTATTGATCCCCGAGTGGCCAAGAGAGTAGATTGTTACATAAACTCTTACAATCCCTTTTAAGTCATGATAGCCAACAGAGGCACCCTGCCTTGCAAGGGAAAATGTAGAAATGTTAAGGTGTGAATGAACCAATTATAACCTCATGGCTGACATGTTTGCACTTCCTTTGGGAGGATGTGATGTGTTGAGAACGCAGGGCTTCAAACTCTTGTCCCGATAGTTTGGGATTTTTTTGAACTTTGGATGCAATTCACTCAACAAGGAACGCAATATACTCTCCATGGTATGCCCGCAAGCTCCACCCAACTCATCACTTCTCATCAAATGGAAAAACTCTTGAAGAATTCATCTCATGGAGTGGTAGCACAATTGTTTACAATACAAGCACTAACTACTGAGGATACAGCTCAACCATCAGACTTGCAACTCATTTTGGATAAACATGCATCCGTCTTTGCTGAACCGAAGGGTCTTCCACCATGGCACACTCATGATCATGCAATCCAACTTATACCAGGCAGTGTACCACCCAACATTCGCCCTTACAAGTACCCATATGTACCAAAGTCTGAAATTGAAAAAATGGTGTAGGAGCAACTAGCAACAAGGGTTATTCAACCAAGTGTCAATCCTTATTCTTCCCAGTGTTGTTGGTTCATAAAAAGGATGGATCCTCGCAGTTATGCAAGGATTTCTGCAAGCTCAATAAGAATACAGTCAAGGACAAATTTCCTATTCCTATTATTGATGAGTTGTTAGATGAGCTCCATGGAGCTTACTTTTCTCCAAGTTGGATTTGCGCTCGGGGTATCATCAGATTAATATAAGGGAAGATGACATTCCAAAAACGACATTTTGCACTCATGAAGGTCAATATGAATTTCTGGTCATGCCCTTTGGTCTTACCAACAAACCTTCTACCTTCCAGAGTCTTATGAATGCTATCTTTAGCCCCTTTCTATGCAAATTTATTTGTTAGAAAAAATATTACATTATCTTTATTATCTCCTAGATAAATTCTACAAGATAAGTTGGTTAGTAGAGGCTCACGAAGCAGTTCTATTACTAGAGCAAGAATATTGTGAGCTTAAGTTAGAGGAATCTATAGATAAGCAATCTGATTGCTTATCTAATTAAAGCTTGAAGTTACTGGCTAATCTTAGCCATACACATTGTATAAAAACATTGAATATCAAATAATATATATGAGATTCCAATATCATTTTGGTGTTCTTTGATGACATCCTGATTTGCAGCTGCACTTGGAAGGAACACCTGCACCATTTAGGCCAAACCTTGCAACTCCTAACAGATCATCAATTGTGTGCAAAACTATTTAAACATTTCTTTGGAATGCAAGAATTGGAGTACTTGGGCCACATAGTTTCAAGGGAAGAGGTTAAGGCTAACCAAAAGAAAATCATGACGACCCAAGAAAGTCCAAAGCCCCACAAAGGCCTTTGGGGTTTCCTAGGTCTCACCGGTTACTATCGAAAATTTGTCCAAAATTATGGGAAGATCGCAACTCCCTTGATAGCTATGTTGAGAAAGAACTCGTTTAATGATCAGAACCAACTGAACAAGCTTTCCTAAACCTTAAACAAGTCATATTAACTACGCGTGTGCTGGCGATGCCCGATTCCTCCAACCCGTTTGTGAATGAAAGTGATGCTTTGGGGAATGGAATTGGTGTGATGCTAATGCAAGAGGGATGGTCGTTGGATTTTACAAGCAAGGCACTAACATGGAAAAACTTGGGTAAATCAACCTATGAGAAGGAAATGATGACAATTTTACATGTCGTCAATCACTGGTGATCCTACCTTATTAGGCAACATTTTTCAGTTACAACAGATCATCAAAGTCTAAAATACTTTTTAGAGCAAAGTGTCTCCATGCCAGAACAACAAAGATAGGTCTCCAAACTATTCAGGTACGATTATGAAATAAGTTATAAAAAGTGCAAGAAGAATGTAGTGGTTGATGCCCTTTCTCACCAATATGAGGACCAAAGTATATTGTGTGCCATCTCAACTCCGCTTCCTCAATGAATCCAACGGCTCCAAGATGAGATAACTAAAGACTCTACCTTGCAAGCCCTGATTTAGCAACTCCAAAATGATCCCAGCTCTCGGCCAGGACATTCATGGGATAGGCAACAATTGAGATACCGAGGTTGACTTGTTATTCAGAAAAAGTCGCCATTCCGCAAATCCATATTACAAGAAATGCATGCATCTCCGGGTTCCTTAAAACTTATGAGAGGACTAAACGCACTTTCTTTCAGGTAGGAATGAAAAAAGATATTCAACTATTGCAGCCAAATGTGATACTTGTTAGGAGATAAAGGGAAAAATTGTATGCACTCTAGGTGCACTCCTACTCCAGCAAATGTTTGGACAAATATCTCCATGGATTTAATTGAAGACTTTTAAAAACTAGAGGTAAGATAGTCATTCTTGTGGTGGTTGATCGTCTATCGAAGTATGCTCACTTTTGTTCCCTAACCCATCCGTAAAAGGCCTCCACAATTACCGAAATATTCTTGGATTCCATATTTTGCCTACACAACATGCCCCAATCCATTGTTTCTGACCAAGACCCCACCTTTACTAGTCATTTTTGGCAAGAACTATTCAAACTGCAAGGCACAAAACTAAAAATGAGCTTGGCATACCATCCTCAGACATAGACAGCCAAACAAAAATTATCAACAAGTGCATCCGAGCATCATCCTACTCAATGAGCCAAATGGCTTCCCTTGGCAGAATGGTGGTATAACAATTCTTATCATACCCCTACCAAGATGGGACCATTTGAGGCAATGTGGACATCCTCCTCCAGCACTTTCCTCATATATACCAAGCAGTTCCAAAGTTCAAACAGTAGATTTCATTCCACTATAAGTTATAAAAAGGGCAAGAAGAATGTAGTGGTTAATGCCCTTTATCGCCAATATGAGGACCAAAGTATTTTGTGTGCCATGTCAACTCCGCTTCCTCAATGAATCCAACGGCTCCAAGATGAGATAACTAAAGACTCTACCTTGCAAGCCCTGATTTAGCAACTCCAAAATGATCCCAGCTCTCGGCCAGGACATTCATGGGATAGGCAACGATTGAGATAGCGAGGTTGACTTGTTATTCTGAAAAATTCGCCATTCCACAAATCCATATTACAAGAAATGCATGCATCTCCAGGTTCCTTAAAACTTATGAGAGGACTAAACGCACTTTCTTTCAGGTAGGAATGAAAAAAGATATTCAACTATTGCAGCCAAATGTGATACTTGTTAGGAGATAAAGGGAAAAATTGTATGCACTCTAGGTGCACTCCGACTCCAGCAAATGTTTGGACAAATATCTCCATGGATTTAATTGAAGACTTTTAAAAACTGGAGGTAAGATAGTCATTCTTGTGGTGGTAGATCATCTATCGAAGTATGCTCACTTTTGTTCCCTAACCCATCCCTAAAAGGCCTCCACAATTACCGAAATATTCTTGGATTCCATATTTTGCCTACAAAGCATGCCCCAATCCATTGTTTCTGACCAAGACCCCACCTTTACTAGTCATTTTTGGCAAGAACTATTCAAACTGCAAGGCACAAAACTAAAAATGAGCTTGGCATACCATCCTCAGACAGACAGCCAAACAAAAATTATCAACAAGTGCATCCGAGCATCATCCTACTCAATGAGCCAAATGGCTTCCCTTGGCAGAATGGTGGTATAACAATTCTTATCATACCCCTACCAATATGGGACCATTTGAGGCAATGTGGACATCCTCCTCCATCACTTTCCTCATATATCCCAAGCAGTTCCAAAGTTCAAGCAGTAGATTTCATTCCACTCTTCGCGAGCGTGCACTCTCCAACAACTCACGAAGAATTTGGCAAGGGCCCAAAACCGTATGCGTCAACAGCTGATCAACACCATTTGGAGCACAGTTTTAATGTAGGGGGCATGGTCTTCCTTTGCCTACAGCCATACAAGCAATTGTCATTGCAAATTCATGGTCATCAAAAGCTCACAGCATACTTCTATGGACCCTATTAGGTACTACAACAGATTGGCTCGATCGCCTACAAGCTCAAATTGCCACCCTTGTCCATGATACATTCGGTTTTCCATGTTTCATCCTTAAAAAGTAAAGCTCTTGGCAACCAAGTACAGGTCCAATCAACACTTCCAAAATTGGATGAAGAAGGATCAGTTATATTAGAGCCCAAGCATATTCTGGAGCAATGGACGCGCACACTCCATAAACGAACCATGGGAATCGCTCCATCAGCTCCAGCAGGCAGTTTCCTCATCTCAAGCTTTGAGGACAAAGCTTCTTGAAGGGGAAGGGCATGTTAGGACCCTATCCTAACATTATTATGTAATTGTCTAGTAAATGTGTATGTGGCACCTTGGGCGCCTAGTGCATATGGGCCCATATGATGTAAATGTTACTTATTGTAAGGAGTTAATAAAAGACATAACTATTTCTTTATTAGAAGTTACTAGCTCAAGCGCCCACTTGCATGTGGACAAACCCTTGAGCATTAGGGTTATAGGGTTTATACTAATCTATAAAAAGGCAAGGCAAGGGCAGAATTGAAATGTAGCAAGTCTATTTTCTCAAATTGAAAGGAGCTCTGCTTCTAAGGAGGTTGCCCCCTCGAAGAGGCCTATGATCTGATTTTTTGTGATTAATAAAGTTGCTGCAATTCTATTTCAGTATAATTGACGCACTTCTATAACTTCTATTATTTATTTTCTCGCATTTTCAGTTAATTTCTGCAAGTACTGTTGTGAATGAACTTGATTTTAATTGACGGTTCCTAAAAGATTCCGTAAGTATCTCTTCAGGACAGGGAGGGGCACTGGGGTAAAAGGGTCCGATACCATTATCTAATATTAAGCACAACATTACTCACAACCTAAGGTACTGCAATAGACATGTCCACCATAGCTTATGCCAGACACATTAGGAATAAGTCAGAAAACTATCTATTAGACCTCCCATTGTAGGACTGTTAGAAGGAGCACAACTTCCACTCCCCATTCAGTTCCTACATGTTATTGTTTGACAATTATTGGCACTTTGAAGAGTAATTCATTGGTGTCTCAAAACTTCATCTTCTCCATCTAGGTGCATGATGACTTCAATTTCTTCCTTGAAGCCTCCAAAATAAGGATAGATCTAAGACTCGAGTAAACACCCTACATTTCCAGGTTCTCCCGCATCCTTTAACTGGAGTTTCAACCTTATTGTGTCTTGTTATGTACTCCAAGATCCAGCTCTCCTTGTGACCCCCCAGTAATCACACAACTCAATATGCAATCAATACGGTAACACATCCATGCTATAAATAAATTTAAATGAATGTGTGGATGAAGGTCATAATAATCTAAAATAGTGGAGGTAACCCAAACTAAATTCCCAGGCCAAATAACACATATACAATATTGCAAAGCACACCTCAAGGTCATAACAGCGCAATATTTTCCCTATAAAGCCATAAAGTGTTATAATACACAACTGGGCCTAAACACTACTTAAAGGTGCTGATGTGACGAGCATGAGTCAGCCTTAACCATTTATGCTATCAAACAAATGCAGAGTTTTATACTCGCTATCTCCATAGCTATAATTTCTGTGGCTATTGCCCTGAGACAAGGCACTGGGGCATGTATACATGATCTTTATCATGTGCATTCCATCATAAAGTCATAAATCCACTTAAGGCAATAACAAATATATAAATCATCATCATAGCCAATCTCAAATTCAGCACGGCAAAGAATAGAAGTCAGACTCAGACTTGGCAAAAGACTCAGCATGAGACTGTCAACTTAAAAATGGATTAAAAAAATATTCCTTTCTATGATACAAATGGGTGCAACAACTGGCCTGGAAGTGGCCTAGGTTGATCCTGACATGCTTATCTAATCTTTTATATGCTTATCTCATATTAGATGGCACTCATTTTAGAATTTATCAGCTAATGCCTGTGTGCATTCCATCCTCCAACCCTTCCCCCCTTATTGCCTTGTCTTCCTAAATTCACATTTTCCAGTGCCATTTCAGACACTAATTGAACAACATGTGCCAATTTGATATCTTAATTGTCCTACTTAGACCTCTTTTTTCTTTACTTTCCTTTTCTTAATTAAAAAATTGGTCATATAGGGTTGAAACAGACCCCACCCATATTTACATAATAACCACATTATTGTGGTATTTCAACAAACCGTATTATCATGGGCCTCTTTATCATGAGAGAGTCCATCATAATGTAAGGATTTGAACATGGGTCATGCTCATACAATTGCTTCTCATTTACCATTGCTCCACGATGCCTTGGACTTCTTCTTTGGATCTGTTAAAGTCCACGATCTTGTTGATATGTTAATAAGGCACATAAAAGGCAGTTCCAAATGAGTAGGTTTCATCAGGGTACCAAGCCTCACTGTCAGCAGCATGGCCAGCAATTATTCTCCAACCGAATCATGTCAACATGGAATAAAATAAATTAAATTAAGAAAAAATGATATCATGCTCAATTGGCTTAAGACGATCCTTTTAAAAACTGAAAAGCCCTTCATTAACCATCAGTAGCCTCTTGAAAGGATCAGCAGCCATCAAAAAGAGGCATTGACCAATGTACTCACAATCAGAATGAGAAGCAGAGTACCTAACATTGTTTAAAGAGGCTATAAACACACTAGACACTTCATGCATTTCTTCAATCAACCTCCCTCTCACATATTTGGATGAAAAAGATAATCTTTTACTCAACTGGGGAAGGATCAGACTGCTCCAAATGTGGCATTTGGGGTACAAGAAATTGTAAGCGATCCTATGTGATCACTGCAAGTTCACAACAAGGAAAGGCACAACCACCTTCTTTGCCTAACGATAGGTTCTGAAGAAAAGAAAGGTGTAATGAGTGTAAACTGTCACAGTCATGCAAGAAGACATTTGAAATCATTTTCTGTAGCATAAGTGCTATAAGTACTTGGGAAATATTATTTGTTTTCTGCATTAATTCTCTGACCTTGAAACTTACTGAATTACAAGTTTTAGTCACAATGGCTGTAAACAAGATGTGTATGCATGTGCATATGTTTCATAAAAAATTAAGCCCTAGATCAGTGGTCCAGTATACAAGAACATTTACTCCATAATAGATGTGAAATACATTTGAAGGTCTTATAGACACCTAAATTATATAAGAAATACACTCTTTTTTAATCTTTCTAACAGGATTCATTAACTATACACTGCAGTCCTTGGTAACACCTTGATTTATTGCTCAGATATGCAATATTTTAGTCATGAGGCCATGTAATTGTATCTTTTATGCAGCTCAATTAGAGGAGATAAGGCTTAACATCAACCCTGGATAACCACCATATAAATTCAACAGACCAAGGACATATGTCATTGCCTACATTACCAATTCCACTCAGCAATGTCATGCACCAATGGGGTGAAATTAAGACACAAGATGAAGGCTATGAGGCCCAAAAGAGATGGTATTTCCACCTTGGCACTATTCATCATATTGCATGAGGCAGAGACTATCAACAAATTGAGTGGAGAGGTTCATATGCTAGCAATATGAGAAAAATCCAAGTGATAGTATCTTCAAAGCCCTACTAAAATAAGTATTTCTATGACATTTCTTTTCCATTAAGAACCAGTCATGTATCAACCATATCTATGCATTGTGATCATAGTATGAGCTTATGAACCTCCAGTTATTTGTATTAAGGAATAGCTGTATATAACAAGCAATATGAAGTATATAATAGGTTAAGAAGCATTTGCGGAAAGTGCATGAATCTCATGATGGCTATCTTCAAAAATGGCAATCACAGTTTAGAAAAAGGGAACTTTTGTCTGCATGCATTCCCTTCAATACAGATTAGTTTTATAAAGTAAAATTCAATGAAGTCTCGAAGCTAAAGCCCATTTCTACATTTTGTGCAAATTCCAAGAAAATTCAATTAATGTCGGTTTTTTGAACAATTGCCAGTAACTAAAAAAAAGATCAACCTTCAAATTGAAAATCTGTTGTCTGTAGCATATTATATGCCAAATAAATTGTGGAAAATTAAACACAGCCATGAACATTTAATAAAAATGATAAGTTGCAACTTACAAGTGAGTTACAACAAGAGCTGTATTATCTTTATTATAATAACATGTCACTCCTTCCCATGCATCCCATGAAGAAGGAGCACAGGGATCTCCATTCCATCCCATTCTATCAGGAATACGAAGAGTTTCCTTCAATGCTCTCATAGCCGAAACTGCAAACAGGAATTCTAACTCCATAAGTTCAACAAAAGAAGCAATGAAAGAAGACAAGTTAATAGATTCTTATTTTGGTTCTTCCTGGACATGCTATAAAACAACCACTGAAGCGCACAATGCTTGCTACTCTAAATATGCAAAGACACAATAATAAGAAAAATCTGACTTATAAATGCAACTAACTTTGCGAAAAATACTGTTTACCAAAATAATATCCAGCTTGCAGTCTAAAACATGTTTCTTCTCTCTAAACTACGTCATACATCTGACATGTGTAAAGTAACTCTAACCCCATCTTACCTTGCAATGTCTCAGTTGCAAGATCCATTGGAATCAATGCATAGTTCTCGAGCCCACTGATTAGAGGAGTTCCAATAACAGGAGCTAGCTTTATGCTAATTGTTGATCTAGTTAAGTTGTGTAGAGTGTACTGCCAACGGAATGCAGTAAATTTTCCTACTTCCTTGAAGATATCTATTTGGTGTACATTTACATCATCGACCATGATGTCAAAAACTCGCTGTCTGGGAGCATTAATGCTTGGATCAATCTCTGCAAAGTGAAACCAAAGCATGTAGTCCAGCCTGGTATCCACAGGTAAAAGATACTCCAAAGGCACATTTGAAGTCAATGTACGAGCAGTTTGATATAAATGAGGTGGGAAATATTCATGAGCTTGATCAGCACTCTTTATTGAATTCTGAGCTGTCAAAATCCGTTCTCCTGCATGGCTATTGACAAGAGTATCATCAGATTGCCAGGCACGCCCAAAATGATCTGTATCATTACTAAAGCCCGGACCAAATGAGGCGGAACCGCATGTCAAGCGTCCATAATTTACCAAGATGACATTCTTACCAACTGAGGGTGAAGCATAAGATAGTGGATCAACCTGAATGATTTCCAAGGAGCCGATAACAGGTGCATCTGTAGCAATACTATACAGACAAACTGTAGCTTCACCATCTTTTACAAAAGCAAAAAGATCAGAGTAAGCCCCGTATTTGGCATTTTGATCTAACCAAGGTGATTTCCAGCTGAAAACAAGAGTTCCCTCCACTGAAACTTCAAAGCTCGGGCTATGTTTCCTACTGTCATAATTGTCATACACAAAGAATGTCCGTATGTAATATCGCCCATCAGGAACATTGACTATATAGCAGTTCTTTTTGCCCATTGCAATAGGAAAGAACCTCAATGTTCTCTCTTGCTCTTGTTCAAAATTGTGAGGTTGTGAAACTAGTCCTGGTGCACCTCCTGTATAGAACCTATCTGACATCCATGACAGATTGAACTGATTTGTGAAATTACTGAATCCACCACAGTCAATGCGGTACACAGTATCTGCAAGAATGTCAGGTAAAACATAAAGTTCAGAATTTTGCAAAAATTTCAATCAATACCAAATCTCAAAGCTTTGCTCTTAATTTTCTTCCCTACTAAGGCAATTTCAGCAGGACTGGACCCCACCAGTAATTATCTATGCTATCAGTAATAGTTATGCAGATGACCCATCTTCAGCACTACAATAGTTAGTTCAGCTTAACCAGCCATGAGAACCCATCTGAAAGTCTAGTAAACAGTCACTTCAATATATTTCAAACAGAACACAAACTCACTCAATTTCCTGTCATTCGTACAGGCACTTTTCTATTTACTCACTTTCACCAGAGAAGAATTCCTATAGACATTAATAGTACAAAAAGCTTTTCTAGTATGATTGCGGAAGGAGCCATGGAGATTTCTACAGTTGATTATCTAAAAATTGTTTTTCCATGATATAGCTTCTAATGGAATAGTCAATATAGATGTTATATGAGTTCCCATAACTCACATAATAAACTTCCATTATATTGGTTAATGATATAGATGTTAGGGGAGTTTCCATAACAGGTTAGGTGATAATGAACTCCCATTATTTTGGATAAGTATCAAAATAGAAGGAATGAGAATTTTTTTCTGAAAATTTGTTGTTAATGAGCAGCAATGCCAATCCACCTACTGCGCCTTAGAATGACATCGATTTGAAAAAAGCAACCAATTCCAACATCAATTACTTCCACTATGGGGAATTTTGATAGATTCATGGTGTGCTGCCCACAGTAGTCTGACTCGCACCAAACTGACTGAGGCTTGATAAAAACACTCAACCCAAACTCAACAAAAGACTCTGACTACTCCAGATGAGGTCTTTGACCTGCAAATAAGGGCTTTTTTTTTCTCTGGCTTTTGGGCCAAGGCTTTCTAAAACTTGAAGATACTAGGAATCTTGGATGGATTGCCTCATTTTGGGTAATTTGCCACTAACTCGGGAGGTGAGATTCAAACTACTAGGGTAAGTACCACAGTTGGTTAGGGTGGAGTAAACTCCCTGGAATAGCAGTCAGAACGACTAATTTCAAGCACCAATATATACATCTTAACTCATCCCCCGGAGACTTCTGCAGCTGGAAGCACTATCCCAAGAAAAATTACGCCTAGCAGTTAGGCATTTTGTGGACTCTTACTGAACCAGAATTTAACGCAAATGTTTAAAAGAATATGCCATTTGAATGACAATTTAACTGCATTTTTACTAAAATATCCTGCCAAAACGCATTTACATGTCTCTCAAGACTATACAGATCACAATTGCGAAGGAAGCGAGCAAATTCCAGGCCCTGGTCGGACATTAGAGGGTTGATCTCTCAGCAGGCGGTTTCTCGGCATGTCTATGACCTTTGGAACTAAATAAACATATCTCAGGCAAATTCGGACTAAAAACATCATAAATGGAGCAGCCACGGAATCAGCTTCCGAAAACAACTTAGCCAGCACTAAAACTTTGTTCCTTGCATTCCTAACCTAACTATAAGCTCTTCAGTATTTCCCTTTATTTTCAACAACTGTAAGTACGACTACGAAAAGGACGTAAATCAAACACAGAGAATCCAACTATATAACATTTTTCTCAGCATTTTTCACTTCGTTTCGTCCTTGTACTTTTCAAAGATACGATTTACATTGGAAGCAAATATACACTAACTTTACAAGGCATTTTCTTCTGCATTTGCTACTTAATTTTTCCCGTCACACTCTTAAATTAAAAGTTTGAATACATCACACTTCAAAAACACTTTTCCCTGCACTTTTCAGTTCACCTTTCCTCCTCATTTTCGTAGATTCGACTCAAATTCTTCAAATTACACTTCAAACTTTTAACAAAAAGAAATGCAAGGAATCCTCACCGAACGGATATTGACCGTACACCGCAACACAAAGCGAAGCCAAGCAGAGCCACGCAAGAAGCGCCATGGACGTCTGCAGCTCTAACCTTTCTACAATGCACTTAAACTAAACCTGGAGCATAAACACACTGCACATTTCACTAATAAGGCTTCTCTGCTTCACCTTAATCCCCTCATTTTATGCAATCTCACAACGCACATTGATCGTCCAAGGGTTTTGAACCTTCCCCGCCTACGTCTAATCATACGGTCGCCAACATTTTGGATTCCCCTTCAGTATCATCCCCGGCGTTTTGGATCTCCCAGGGTTCGAACCCGCGACTTGTGCTTCAAGTTGTTACAAAGCTCTAGTTTTTAGTCTTGTTTTTATTCGACAGTCAATGTCAACATGAAACTTTTCTACTCCGCCCACACCCTCCCCGGGGCAGGTGCGTTCCACGCCGTGATTGCCGTATCATGTCCAAAAGTTTTCCCTTTCTTTGGATTTTTATCACCGCTAAAGTCAAATGATTACCTACACAAAACAGGTTGTGCCATATTGAACTCAAAATTAAAGAGTATGCTTATATATATATTGAATGCAAAATTAAAGAGTCTGCTTCTATATACATGTATATATTGAATGCAAAATTAAAGTGTGTTTTGAATGCAAAATCCCAACGATATTGACATCCGGTGGTTTCTTTATATGTGCTTGCCATTGCTTGTGGAATTGTTGATGGACTCCATTGTTTTTTCTGCCCTTTTCGTTGTTGCAAACGTTGAGGCGCATTTCGATTAATACAACTATTTTCAAGGTTGATATATAACCGGCCTCTAACATCTATGCTTTGGTGGGTACTGCATTTTTTTTTTGTTTGTAGGAAATATATAATCTTATTTTCCGAAGTTAATGGACTCAATCTTTTTAGAAATTTTAGAAATCAGAATCAGTTACAGATAAACATTTGACCAGGGACACATTCTTTTGAATAGTGAGAATGCATCGTTACTATATAATTCTATTTTTAGAAATCAAAATCATTTAGAGATAAGCATTTGACCATTATCACCGGACACATCCTTTTGAGTAGTGAGAATGCATCATTACTACAAATATAAATGCTGCAGTTCCTTGGACGAAGATTTTCGTCTTTCAACAAATTATTAATATTTTTGTTTTAAATTTATAATTTTAAAATAATAAATTATTAATATTTTTGTTTTAAATTTATAATTTTAAAATAATAAAAAAAAAATGTATGAGAGATTATAACTAGAATACGTTTGGGTTTTTGAATTTATATTTATTTTAAAACGATAATTTAATTAATACCAACCAAATGTATCACGATGATAATTAAGGGAGACAAATTAATTTCAATTCACCAATCTTCAACCACTTAGTAACGTGACCTGCATTTATTGTTTTTATTGATGGCGTGCTTGCAGGTATCTTAACTTGAGCAGTTAGGCATTTTGTACGTAATATTAAACATGTGTGCCCACATGTAACGGTTTTGAAATTTATCGAGACTAAGCCAAGGCCACAAATTCCACTACGAAGGACATTGAGTTTTTTTTTTTTTTTTTAATTTAATTTTTATAAAACGAAGCATTGGATCCTAAAGTAACTCAACAGTTGACCTTGTAGATGAGGTTTTACTGTATGAATGCGGTGAATAGATATTAAATTAATAAAATATAACATAAATTTTTTTTGCATCCGAAAAAATCTTAACACAACTGTAAAGCACATTAATAATGTTTCAATGATTTATTCGTTGTTTTTATATAAATTACATTAAAAGTTTTTTAAAATTTATATTGTCTTACATTTAATCATATAAAAAATTAATTTATAGTTTATATAGTTTAGGTTTCTTTTATGTTTACAAATTTATTTATTTTACATTAGGTAATATATATGAGTTTGGAATTTCGCTGTGATTTAATGGTTAAAACATATTTATCAAGTTAAATTAGCTTAATTCCTTAGATTCTTCAATATTTAAAAAGAGATCAAGGTTCAAATATTGCTCGAAAAATATTAAGCTTTGTTGTAATATTATTATGTGATGATGATGTAATAGAGGTGAGATCCATTTCAATCCTATATAATGAATTGAAAAAAAATGATTTGAACACATGAATGATATATTCCACAATCAAAGTTCAAATATCGAGGCATTGAATAGTCTATATAGCTCAAAACGACTAAGTCGACATAAAAAGGAAAGGGCAACCCTTTCAAAACCTTATTTTTATTATATATATATATATATAAATAATTTTTTATAATATATAAATTATTTTAAAATAAAATTAAAAAATACATTAATACTATTTTAATTAATTTTTGTTTTATTTTAATTTACATTAATGTTTTTTTAATTTGTATGCTTTAAACTTAAGTTATTTAAAATAATAATTTATAGTTTATATAATTTATGGTTTTTTAAAAAATTAAAATTTTTATTATATATAAAAGGAATTAGCAAAGTCTCTATCATTATATCCTTTAGTGGATGCAGTTTGAATCCCAAAAGTTAAAGTATACCCAATCCCATCTTGATAAACTTTTATTTTAAATATAGGAAACCCCAAAATGACTTAATATTGAAACCGATTTTATTTTATATTTAATAATATATATTAAAAATAACAATAATGTATATAAAGGTCCGAGGTGTAGATCAATTGGTTCATCCAAACCTCATAAGGGGGTGGAGGTCCAAGGTTCAAATCTCGGGCCTCGTCGGACTGAACGTTTGTCCCTTTCTTGGTGCTTTCAGCGACGTAAAAGGTTTAAAATGATTGTGGCATGGTGGTTATAGGGGCGGATTGCGCGAAGATCTGTGTGGCGGCTTCTAAGGCGGACAACGCAGAATACTGTGGCGGCCATAAAAATCTGGACAACTTGCTCGGATTCGTGGCGGCTACCGATTCCACCATGTAAATTCAAAAAAAAAAAAAACAATAATGTATATAAATTATTTTAAAATATAAAATATAGAAGGTCAATTTTAATTTTTGATAGATATATATAATAAAACATATTTCGTTTTTATTGGATGTTATTCTTATTAAACCATAAGATTATATTTGCTACTAGATAAATTAACTTATACCCAGGTGTTGTAGGTGAGTTGGAGAGGAGAGGGCAGTCCTTCAAGGGAGGTCCCCAGGTTCAAATCTTCATCCTACCAAAAAGCTGAATTAGGTATCCAAAATCCAATTGATAATGTTGGTGCGGGCAAGGTCGGGTGTGACTCTTGGATAACTTTGACGATGTAGAACCCCCTGTTCGTGGTCTCTCGGACCAAAGTGGCCCCGCAAGGGATTTTTTGCTTTAAAAAAAAGATAAATTAACTTATATCCAATTTATCTTTTGAACTATGAGAGAATTTATTTGCGACTTCCAGCACTTTGACGGTGTAGAACCCCCTGCTCATGGTCTCTTAGACCAAGGCGACCCTGCAAGAGATTTTTCGCTTAAAAAAAAGATAAATTAACTTATATCCAATTTGTCTTTTGAATATGAGAGAATTTATTTTCTTTTCTTTAAACCGATATGTTTTCTCTATTAACCTTTTCATATCATTTTTATTAAGATATTAAATATTTTTCTGTTAGTCACCTTTTAAATTTGTATTGTAATAAGACAAAAATTAAAATTGCAATTGGTTATATTGTTTTCTTTTTAATAGTTTTTGTTTGTGTTTTTTTCCAAAGAAAAAGAGTTGTATATTGATATTCAAATTTTCAAATAACAATATCATTTTTATTAAGATATTAAATATTCTTCTCTTAGTCACCTTTTAAATTTGTATTGTAATAAGACAAAAATTAAAGTTGCAAATGGTTATATTGTTTTCTTTTCTATAGGTTTTCTTTGTGTTTTATTTTTCAAAACAAAAAATGAGTTATATATTGATATTCAAATTTTCAAAGAACAATTATTCAACAAGCAGCTTAGAGGTTATAAGATTGTTGTCCAAAAGGAAGAACAAGCAATAAAGCATATTCAAAATTTTCAAAAAATGCAATGGTATACTAAGGGTGACTGAGATGCAAAGAGTATCATAATCACCAAGAAAACTTGAAACACCAAAAGCTCTAAAATCACGTAATGTTTTAGGTTGTCCAAAGGGTATCAAAATATCCAAGGACGTCAAAATATTCAAAGGCTCCAAAATTACCATATGCTTCGTATCATCTTTGCTACTCATGTTGTTTGCTTTTCTTTTTTCTTGTAACTTTGAGATGCAAGTAGGTTATGTTTATGGCCTCATTTGCAAGGCGATCAACCACCATATTATACCTTCTTTCAATGTGGGAGTATTGTATATATTCAAACTTTTGCTCTAATTTTTTAGTCTTCTCTGAACTATATGTAGTTGGACTGATGAGAAATCCTTCTCTTTAGATAGGGCAGAGATCACAAGTCTTGAATCACCATACACATGGAATAGTTTAATGCCTTGTTCCTGGGCCAATTTTTGTCTTATTTCACAACCTAATAATTCTGCAACATTATTGGTTATTTTCTCCAAATAATTGAAGCATTTCATAGTGTGGTGCCACTAGTATCACACAACTTGCCCCTACACGACTTGGGTTTGATTTAGAGGTTCCATCAAAGAAAAGTGTAGGGAACTTTATCTCTAAAGGTTTGACTGTTCTAATCTATGACCCAAAATTAGGAGATTTTGGAGATCCATTTAGTGTAATAATTGTATTTTTTTTCTTAATCTCCTAATATCTTGTTGTTTATGATATATAGCTTTTGTGTTCAAGACTATATCCCTTACCACTCTATTGGTCAACACTCGAAATTTGGTTCTTTTATCATAAAAAAATATATTATTTTTGTCCTTTCATATGTGCCAAATAATTAATATTGGCACTGAATACCATATTTTTCTAATAAGATGTTTGTCCTTTAGTCCCCATTTGTACATTTGGCCCCAATTGGTTAGGCAATTTTTTGAGTTGAATGTTCCTAATAGTGTTGATCCTCGTTGGCTTATTTCAATCCAAATTTTAACTACTTCTATACACTAAAAGAATAGATGTGATATTGTTGCATTGTTCTTAAGACACTTATGGCAAATATGAGGTCCCATGACATTCCTCTTAATGAGGTTGTCTCTAGTAATATTCTTGTTTTGGAGCACCAACCAAAGAAAGGCTTGAAGTTTGGGGGGAACCTTGTAATTCCATACCTTATCTATGGTTGAGTTCTTCTAACCTTGTTATTGTAATAACACCCCTTGGTTGATTGTATAAACAACTGACCCACTAATAGAGCCTCATATAAGTTGATTTGGAATTTAGGGAGAAAGTTTAATCCCTTCAGTTTGGATGTGTGCAATTGTCTCCATGAGTCTTGGTCAATATGTGGTAGGGGTGGATCTCTCACCCATTAAATTAAGCTTGTAAGAGAGTTCACACCCAATTGTTGTAGGTTTGCTTTTAATTTGGGAAACAATTCTTAATGGATGGAGGTCCTCCCAAGACTGAATCATCTCATTTATTAATTTCTTTACCATCCCCTAAAAGCCAAGAGGAATAAGTTAACATGATATATTTAGTTTCCACATTATATTTTCAAATTAAGGAGGAACTTGCTATGATTTTTACACTTTTTATGAGTTGGATCCCATTAGAATTGTTCAAATATTTGCATTTTAAGATTTGTTTCCATGGAAAATCTAGTGGAGTGAGTAGATTCCAAAGCAGCTTAGCACTTAATGCCTTGCTAACAATTATTGTTTTTTTATTCCTAGGCCTCCCTACTCCTTTAGCTTGGTAGCAGTCTCTCAATAGACCAAATGGAACTTGTTTTTATTTGATTGTCTTCCTTGTTGCCATAGGAAAGTTCTTAACATTGCTTACAACTTCTACAAGATATATGAGGGTGTATGATACACCAACAATTGATATATAGAAAGACTTGCTAATATTGATTTGATTAAAATATTCTTCTAACAAAACTCAACCAACCATTGCTATAATGTTGTATTCTCCTTGACTTATTTTCTAAAATTACATTCTAAGTTTCATGTTTTTTTAATGGAAGCCCAGAAGAACACCTACATAGTCAAAGATATCACTATCTTTGTGAAATTCCAAAATCTGAAAGCAACCTCTATATTCTATTGTTGAAGTATTTATAGTGTAAAACTTGCTCTTTTGGGTGTTTATCTCTGTCCCCGTGGCTAAAGAGAAGCAATCTAAAAAATTCTTTGATCAACCTAACATTTAGTTTTGTGGCTTCCCCCAGTAAAATAATGTCACATGCAAAATGATCATGAGTGATTGTTTTATTGCTCTAATTCCCAAGATTTATTTCCTTCTCAATTTGGTCAAGGTCCTCCCTAAAGTTTTAGTTAGAAGGATATAAAGGTAAGGGGAGAGAGGATACCCTTGCCTAGATCCTCTAGTATCTTTAAAGAAGTTAGCAGGTTCTCTAAATTATGAATCGACATAGCTAAGGGCATTTTTTAAAAAGTGAATAATATTTCAAGAGCCATATCTTTGCATAAAGTTGTCCAATTTAGATGATTCTTGTGCCATTTTATGCAAATTTTGAAAAGCTTTGAAATGAGTCGTCATTTGAAAGAATCCAAGTAGTATTGATGGATATATGACCATGTGAATACAACCATTTGAAACTATGGTAGAGTTAGACAATTTTTTTTCTAAAAAATATCTCATCTTTTAGAAGTCTTATCTTTGTGAAGGGTTGTTTGATTTAGCTAATTTTTGGACCAATTTGTGCGAAATTTGAAGAGCTTTAAAATGAGTGGTCATATAAAAAAAATCTGAGCAATATTGAGGGAGATACAACCTTGTGAAGTCAACCATCTAGAACAAGGGTAATAATGATTTTAAGTCGCAAAAAAACAAAATTGTAAATATTCGTCAACCAAGGTTCAAATGATGGGAGGAGACTAGGATTTTAGTGAGGCAAGACATTCTATCTAGGCATAGAAATTTTTAACCAAGTTTCTTTTTCCCCTTCTTTTTCTTAGAAATTTTGCTTGCAAATTATTTTAGATTTTTTTCCTATATTATAATTTCTATAGGATAACTCATAATTTTTAATATATTTTGAGTTTTAATTTCCTTCCCATGGACCAATTTATAGCTAAATTTTTAGAATAATCTCTAGTAGTAGAGGTTAGTGAGCACCTCACAAAGGAGTAATTCTCATATCTAAAAGATATGGTAATTTTTGATAAATTTAATGGGTCTTGACCAAGGGCTTCAACCTTGAGAAAATTGATTGATAAGAGTTGGAAGTCTCTAGGAATGATTCTATCCTTTCTTCCCAAAGGTTTATTCCTCTATTTTTTGTTTCGGAGAGGAAAGAGATAGAATTCTAAAAGGGGGTCCGTGGTTTATGGGAAGAGCAAGACTTTTCCTTACCCGTTGGTATGAAGGCTTTGCACCTGAAAATGTAAATATATCCCTAGTACCAGTATGGTTTAAGATGTATGGATTGCCCATTTAATTTTAGAAATTATAAACCTTTAAGGTAATAGACAACACTTTGGGATAATTCCTTGAGATTTAAGAAACTACAAAAGACGGATTCTTGGCTATTTATGCTCGGATATTGGTCATGATTGATATAAGTAAACATTTACCAGAATCAATCATTCTTAACTATGGAGGTAAGTTGTGGACCCAGATTATAGATTATGAAAATATATCTTTTAGATGTAGAAGATGCCATGAGGTGGGTCATATTGAAAGATTATGCCCTAAGAAGAGTTTGGCATAATTATATGTAGAAAACCACAAGAGAAATTTACAAGTGGATATGAATGAAGATAGTTTTCAACTTCCAAAAATTAGGTCTAGACCGATGAAAGTAAGTAAACAATGGAGACCAATAAAGAAAGATATTGGAAGAAATACCAATTTTTTTGAGGCTTTAGCCTATGAAGAAAAAGTAGATCAGAGCTTAGAGGATAGTACAACAAGTTCAAAATATTAACAAGGAACCGTCTATTCAGTATGATTTAGATTTAAGGATAAAAATTCTCAATGAACCTAAGGAATGTGTCTCATCAAATTTTGAAGATCTCTTGAAGTACCATGCACCATTCAAGAGAAGAAAATTGGTAGAGAAAATGCAATGCTAGATGTTAATACCTCTACCATTAATGAGAAAATACCAAAAAAGAGCACGACAAGTCAAAAGCTTTTGTAATAGAGCCAAGAGAGGATAAGTCTAATGAAAAATAAAGTTGTGAAAGAATGTTGAGGAATAGAATAATAAGACCTACTTCTGATATAGGCAAGGCAAAAAGAGGAAAACCCTCAAATTATCAAGCGAGATCCAAGGAAGTAAGAGCAAATATAGAGAAAGGAACACAAACTAAGTTGGTTGAACTTCTCTTTACCAAACAACAAAATGATACTAGTAATTCGCAGACAAGGCCAATAGCCCCTAATGAGACATGATTACTATCTCATGGAATATAAGGGGTGTTAATTCCCTCTCAAAGCAGAGGTGTATCAAGGATCTTTGTTTAAGTAATAAGACTAATATTCTTTGTATCCAAGAAACTAAAATGACAAAGGAAGAAGTTTTCAAAACTATGAAAGTAGTATGGGCAAGATGTGAATGGGATGTTGTGGATTTTGAAGGAGCGATAAGGGGAATTCTAACATGTTAGAATGTTATTAGAACCTCTTGTGTAACCATTCATAAAAGTAGATATTGGATAGCCTCTTTAGTCACTTGTTACTTTGCAAACATTTGTTTCATCCTTATCAATATCTATGGACCTATAACTAAATCAGGTAGATTAGAAGTATGGAGTGGGATTAAAGCCTTTATGAGAAGTAAAGACCAAGAAATATGATTCATGATCATAAAATATTTCAATGCCATTACCATGCTATGAAAAAATTGGGGGAATTAGGAAATTAACACAAAGTATGAGAGATTTATCAGCTTTTACTCAAAATAATAATCTATGGGAGTTTGAGTCTAAAGAAAATAACTATACATGGACCAACAACAAGAGAGGCCATAACCTAATAGCAAAAAATTTAGACAGATGCATACTCTTAAATCATTGGCTAGATGAACGGACTTATACTAAAATTAATACCTTGACAAGGATTGACTAATATCATTGGCCAATAAGAGTTAAAATGGTGCTAAGTGAATTAAAAAAATACAATATTTTAAATATTAGAAGATGTGGGAAGACAATCCTTAATTTGTTGATATGATAGCATAAGCATGGAATTCTTAAAGAAATAGTGGGTTGAATACACTTCTTAAAAAAATTGAATCAATGGCATCTAAATTAAAAGAATGAACAATAACACTTTTGGAAATATTTTTGAAATCCCAAAATCTAAAAGAAACCTCTATATTTTGTTGTTTAAGTATTTGTAGTGTAAAACTTGCTCTTTTGGGTGTTTATCTCTACCCTTGTGGCTGAAGAGAAACAATGTAAAACTTCTTTGATCAACCTGACATTAAGTTTTGTGGCTTCCCAAAGTAAATACTCAAGATAAAATAACCACAAGATCTAAAATAAAGTTGCGTTATAAAATATATGATAATGGCAAACTACTAAGCATATAAAACTCATAAGCAACTTCAAAAATAACTCATATAAATGCCATTAACAAATGCTCACAAAAATTGAATCTCAATTGAATAAAGATCTTAAATACATCATACTTTCATACTCTCCATTACAATTGTATATGTCACTCACTATATGTCTATCTCTCTCAATAGATACATATAATGAAATGTGACACTTAATATGGAGGACTCTTGGCCTTCACTCTTCTAGAGACTCTTCACTTCCTATTCTATGGACTCATGTGCACATGGACTATTATGCACATTTATAATACCAAAATACTTTGTACACTTGTGCATTTATTACATTGCATAAATTAAATACTTAAACTCTAATCTAGAACTCTCTTTCATAATCTAAATATTTACCCAAAGTGGTACATTAGCATGTACCAAAAAATGTGATCATTTGAAAGAATCCAAGTAGTATTGATGGAGATAGTGAAGATAGCCATTTGAAACTATGGTAACGTTAGGGCAATTTTTTCTAAAATATATGTCATCTTTTAGGATCTTTATCTTTTTCAAGGGTTGTTTGATTTAGCTGATTTTTGGACCAATTTGTGCAAAATTTGAAGAGCTTTAATACCTCATGGTCTTCATTACTTTTATTGAATATTAAAATGTTATCCAAATAGACAGCCACAAACTTGCTAAGAAATAGCTTAAGTATCTCATTCATCAACCACATAAACGTATTAGGTGCATTTGTCAATCCGAATGACATAACTAACCACTCAAACAATTTATCCTTTGTCTTGAATGTGGTTTACCACTCATCTCCTCCCCTAATTCAAATTTGACAATAATCACTCTTCAAATCTATCTTCATGAAGTACTTTGCTCCACTCAAACATCCATCAAATCATCCTTGTGTGGCAATAAAAATCTATAAATTATAGTTATCTTATTGATAGCCCTTGAATCAGTACACATGCACCATTCTCCATCCTTCTTTTGTGCAAGTACAACTGGTACTACACATGGGCTCCAGCTCTCCTTGATCAACCCTTTATCAAATAACTCATAAACTTGTCTCTTTATTTCCTAATTCTCTATTGATATCATTCTATATGTTGCCTTATTGGGAAAACTCGGTCTAGGGATGAAATCTATGTGATGGCTAATACTCCTTACCAATGGAAATTCATCAAGTAATTCTTTTAACAAATTTTTTGCATACTCCTCTATTAAATTCTTCATCTCACTTGGAATATCCTCCTTGTTGTCTATCATACCACCCTTTTTGGGTTTAGCAATCAAATCAAAACATACCTTCTTTGTCATCTCCTTCAAAAATTACTTTTTAGAAATCAAACATACTTTCAAACCATTGTCCTTTCTTTCATCTTTGTCCTTCAACAGACTCAATACATACTTCTTACCATCTTTCACAATGGTGTAGGTGTTTTCCCTACCATCATGTACTACCCTCCTGTCATATTGCCAAGGTCTCCCCAACAACACATGGCAAGCGTCCATAGGCATAATATCACATAGGACCTCATCCTTGTAAGATCCAATTTGAAAATTCACCTTGCACTATTTGCTTACTAAGATCTGGTGTCCCTTTTGTAACCAAGAGACCTTGTATGGATTGGGGTGTTCTATCCTCCTCAACCCCAATTTCTCTACCATCTTGGTAGATACTAAATTATCCATACTCCCACTATCTACAATGATCTTGCAATATTTGCCTCCTAATTTGCATATCATTCTGAAAATATTTCTTCTTTGAAAAGGTTCACATTTTTCCTTTTTAGGCTTTAGTAGCACTCTCTTCATCATGAGAGATTCTCCATGTTCAAGCTCTTCAACATTTCTCAGTGAAGTAACACTCTCTTCTTCTGCTTATGCAATATGGTCTCTAACATCCTTTCCCATATTGCTACTCTATTGTGTTATTGGATATTCAAATGCCCGATGACTATCTTATTCACATCTATAACACTTTTCAAGGAATCCTCTACCAAAACCACCTCTTCCTCGTAATAAGTCCCCACCTCCTCTAGTGTTATGGCTAAAATCACTATGAGAAGTATAAGCTTCTCCTTCCTATTTTTGTCGTCCTCTCCATTGTTTTTTTGTCCTCATCATCGAGAGAATCGTTCTCTTCCTCTTTGATTATTTTGTTACCTTCATAACAACTTATCTTCTGCCTTTAAGTTATATTGGTAGGCTTCTTCTATCATCCTTATTATTATCATGCTAACTTTATCTTGTATGGACAATGGTAGTCCATTGATGTACTTTGACACTTTCTCTTCATTGTCTTCCACATGATTGACCTAAATGGTGAGCCTATAGAATTCCTCCGTGTAATCCTTCACACTCATATCCTTTTGCTTTAAGTTTTCCAATTTTCTGAAAAGATCCAATTGATAATCCGACAGAAGGAATTTGATCTTCATTTTGGTGATCATTTTCTCCTGTCTTGATCCTCTCCTTTCATTTTCTTTGTCTTTTGGTTTGAACATGGTACCACAACAAGGACACATGTCCTTTTAGTTTCATGTAGGCGAATTTCACCCTTTTGAGGTTTTCTATTCATTCAAAATCAAAATACTTCTCCATGTCTATAATATAGTCTATGAGCTCCTCTAGATTCAAGCTTCCATTGTATGATAGGGTTTCCATGTTTGAATTCTAACCCATATTAGAAATCACCCAAATTAATCACTCCTCTAGTTCTTCTTCTCACCCTTCATCTCAAGTTTCCATGTGACCAACCTCCTCTTCTTTACTGTCACTAATCTCCTCGAGATGAACACCTCTCCTTTGGGCAGTTTTGATTGCATCAAGTTGAGTGGTAATTCCCCTTAGTATTTCAGCTATGTCTGCAGGTTAGGGTCCTCGCGATCTTCCTCTTCCACGTTGTGCCATCATTTCTTCCACAAACTTCGCAACTCCCAAGTGCGAAATCCTGTTCTAATACCAAAACTGATGCAACGATAATGGGGGTGGATTAATTTTCAGCAACACCAGGTTGTTGGTAATGAAATTTTAGTTGATGATTGCAGACTTACAATCAATCAACAAGATAACTATTCAATATGACATCCTCTAGTCGACTATGACAACTTCCAACTATGGTGGTAATCAATAAGTCAACATTCACCTTGACAATTTTGGCGTATCGGATGGGGCTCTAGTTGGCAACCAGACTCTTGACGATGATTCCTTTGACGATGTCAATAGCAACAAATTCTAGATTATAGTCTCTTGATGATGAATTTAAGACATCTCCCTCCTACACTAACAACACACTCCAAGACAACGTCTTCCTCGTCAAGAACTTCTTAGACGGTAAGTCTCGTTGTTATCTCCTAGGCGGTGATGACAAGCTTTAGACGGTGGGTTCTAACTGCAATGCTTTCAGAAAACACCTTCTAGACGATTATCTACGCTTCTTGATTGTGACAATATATAATATTCATCGACATTTTGCAATCTACAATAGTATGTTTGAAATATGCAAATCTAGTACTCTAACTTATTAACACCAAAACAAAGATGGAAATGGAATTTTATAAAAGAAAATGCCTTTGTAGCTGTTAAAAATACAATTATTAAACAAATGCATAACCAGTCGGTTTGTGTCTCCTTTTCTTCCACTCTTCTTCCCTCGTACTCTCTCTTCTACTTTGCTACACCCCTTTGGCCTCTCAAATTCAATGTGATTTATAGGCTCTAAAAGCAGTTATCTCTCAACTACCTAGACGGTTCAGCTACCTAGATGGTTGGCCTTGCAGTTCTGATGCATTAGGCAATTTTCCACGTGGATGCTCTTGAAATTACATTATAATTCCATTATATTGGTTAATGATATAGATGTTAGGTGAGTTTCCATAACATGTTAATGGACTCCCATTATTTTAGATAAGTTTAGAAATAGAGGGAATGAGAATTTTAATAAGGTTTGGTTGTTAATGAGCAGCATAGATGTTAGGTGATAATGAACTCCCATTATTTTGGATAAGTATAGAAATAGAGGGGACGAGAAAATTTTACTGAGATTTGGTTGTTAATGAGCAGCAATGCTAATCATCGATTTGATAAAAGCAACCAAGTCCAACATCAATTACTTCCACTATGGGGAATTTTGGTAGATTGAAGGTGCGCTGCCCAGAGTAGTAAGATTCGCACCATATGGACTGAGGCTTGACAAAAACACTCAACCCAAACTCAACAAAAGTCTCTGACTACTCCAAATGAGGTCTTTGACCTGCAAATAAGGGCCTTTTTCTGTGGCTTTTGGGCAAGGCTTCCTACAACTTGAAGATACTAGAAGTATTGGAAGGATTGCCTCATTTTGGGTAATTTGCCACTAATTCGGGAGGTGAGATTCAAACTAGTATAACTACCACAGTTGGTTAGGGTGAAGTAAACTCCCTGGAATAGCAGCCAGAACGACCAATTTCAAGCACGAATGTATACATATTAACTCATTCCCCGGAGACCTCTGGAGCTGGAAGCACTATCCTAAGAGCCTAGCTTGCTAAGCATTTTGTGGACTCTTACTGAACCAGAATTTAACGCAGATGTTTCAAAGAATCTGCCATTTGAATGTTAAAGAATTCTGATGTTTAACTGCATTTTTACTAAAATATCCTGCCAAAACGCATGTACACGTCTCTCAAGACAATACAGATCACAATTTCGAAGGAAGCGAGCAAATTCCAGGCCCTGGTCGGACATTAGAGGTTTGCTCTCTCAGCGGGCGGTTTCTCGGCATGTCTATGACCTTTGGAACTAAATAAACAAATCTCAGGCAATTTCGGACTAGAACCGTCATAAATCAAGGAGCAACAGAATCAGCTTCCGAAAACAACCTAGCCAGCACTAAAGCTCTGTTCCTTGCATTCCTAACAATAAGCTCTTCAGTATTTCCCTCTATTTTCAACAACTGTAAATACGACTACGAAAAGAACGTAAATCAAACACACAGAATCCAACAATATAACATTTTTCTCAGCATTTTTCACTTCGTTTCTTCAATGTGATACGATTTACATTAGAAGCATAATATACACTACACTTTACAAGGCATTTTCCTCTGCATTTGCTACTTAATTTTTCCCGTCATTTCACAGATTCGACATACACTCTTAAATTAAAAGTTTGAATATCATCACACTCCGAGACACTTTTCCCTGCACTTTTTCTCCTCATTTTCGTAGATTCGACTCAAATTTTTCAAATTACACTTCAAACTTTAAAATAAAAACTTCAAAAAAAATGGCAGCAAATCCTTACCGAACGGATATTGACCGCACACCGCAGCACAAAGCGAAGCCAAGCAGAGCCACGTAAGAAGCGCCATGGACGTCTGCAGCTCTAACCTTTCTACAATGCACTTAAACTAAACCTGGAGCATAAATACCCCGCACATTTCACTTATATGCCTTCTCTGCTTCACCTTAATCCCCTTATTTTATGCAATCTCGCAACAAACATTGACGGTCCAAAGGTTTCGAACATCCGACACCTACATCTAATCCTCATATGATCACCAGCATTTTGGATTTGCCTTAGTATCATCCCCGGCGTTTTGGATCTCCCGGGGTTCGAACCCGCGACGTGTGCTTCAAATTATCACAAAGCTCTAGTTTTTAGTTTTGATTTTCTTTTCCAGTTAATGTCAATAACAAATTGTACACGAAATTGTCCGCGAGAGTTACGTGGATTGGTAAGAAGTTGTACACTTAACAAGAGGAGATTTAGGTACAAACTTCGCGGGCATACTCAATCTAGGGCAATGGTCGTAGTTTGACATGAGTCCGCTCAGTGTGCATCAGCTTGATGATGTCCATCACCCGTGTTTACGGAGGCGAAATAGGTGTTCACCGAGGTAGCACCATAATTTGACGCTATGATTGCAGGCAATGCTGGAACTTGACCATGTTACCAGTTATCCAAAAAGGAAAGGTAGTTACCAATTCAAAGACCAGTTATTCAAGTAACATTTTAAAAAAAGACCAGTTGTTCAAAAAATAAAAGTAGTTGTCTAAGAGGCTACGATTGCGGGCAATGCTGGGACTTGTCCCTTTTACCGGTTGTTCAAAAAGGAAAGGTAATTACCAGTTAGTTATTCAACTAACATTTAAAACAAAAACTAGTTGTTCAAAAAATAAGAGTAGTCGTTAATTCCTTTATGTAAAAAAATAATTAAAAGAAAAGTAATATATATATATATAACCAATTATTAAAAAATAGTCACCATAAAAAGTGGAAAACCAAATATTAAAAAAAAATATTCACCAATTTTTTATGTATGAAAAGTAAAAAAAAAATTGACAAACATGAAACTTTTCTACTCCGCCCACACCATCCCCGCGGCAGGCGCGTTCCACGCCGTGATTGCGGTGTATGTCCAAAACTTTTTCCATTCCTTGGATTTCTTCCATTGCTAAAGTCAATTTATTACGAAAATAAAATAGTGCCTGCCATATTGAATGCAAAATTAAAGAGTCTGCTTATATCTATATGACTATATCTATATTGAATGCAAAACTAAAGAGCCTGTTTATATAAATATTGAATGCAAAATCCCAACGATATTGACATACGGTTTCTTTACATGTGCTTGCCGTTGCTTGTGGAATTGTTTATGGAATCAAGCTGCAACTAATAAAGTGTTTGTTTAGTTACACATTTATTAAGAAGACATGTAAGTTTAAGAGGTATTTTGTTTGCAAAGGTAGTAGTATTATTTTAATCCTCTTGAATCTATTAAGTGCGCGCCATATTGACAATGATGGTTCAAATCCCGAGTGATTGGTGGTCCGTTTCACGGGGTCAACAATAACGAGGTGAAATAAGTTTGGTGGAAACAACCCTTAATTTGAGTCTTATGAGTGTGTGTCAGATTGACAATGATAATACAAATCCTAAGCGACGGACAGTCTCTTTCACGTCAGAGTCAACAATAACAAGGTCAAATAAATTTGGTGGGAGCAACCCATGTGGTTTGAGCCTTGGAATTGTCAATCACTGAAAATAGTGTGGTTGTGACCAACTCTCCTATGTAACAAAAATAAATAAATAAATAGAAATCACAAAATTAACGAGTCTCTCACCTTCTAGAGAATCAAACTGTAAACAACCAACTGACAACCACAACTGTTACCAACCAACTTATGTCCTTTTGAATTTGTCATGATTTGAACCTAAAAAACCCAAAACCAACCAAGTATTTTAACTTAATGCTAGTTGTTTAAAGGTTTCTTTTTTATTGGAACCAACAATTGTATTTAATAAAAATAAAAGAGGTTACAAGAAAAAGGGAGCTGGAAAGGTCACAATTTGGGTTGCAAGGCCATTCATACAATCACCTTTAAAAGAGTGAATACATAACATAGAAAAATAAATTAGAGTAACAAAAAAACCTTAAACTGTAGTTCTAGGCACTAAGTAGACTTATTGCTCCGTCATTTTATGTTTGTTTAATGTCGCAAAGCTATTGGAACTCTTGAGTTGAAAGTCGAAAACGATTTTTCAGGTTTTTTTGTGTAGATTATCGTCATCTTATTTCCCCTGTCGAGGACCATGAGAACGCGAAATCACACATAAGGAAAAGGAACTTTAGATTTGCTTCCTCCGTAGAAATTGCCAATTCCATCAATGATGGATCTGCATCCAACGACATATTCTCGTCATCATTAATATACTCCAACACACTCTGCTGCCATCTTCTTTCCCCTGTCGAGGACTACGAGACGTGAAATTGCACATAAGGGGAAGGAACTTTAGTTTTTGCTTCCTTTGTAGAAATTGCCAATTCCATCGATGATGGCTCTGCATCCAACGACATATTCTCTCCACCACGAAGATACTCCAACACACTGTAGTTGTTGGATGAATCGGGAAAATAACTACCTAACTGAACACTGGTCATATTCTCTAGAGCGACATCTTCTTCTGTAGATTCCCTTCTCAGACTGCGGGAGCACCTTGCTTTAGTCGGGAACTTGTGAAGCAACCTCTATTGCATCCCTTGTGATAAGATTTTGTTTAGACCGAGGAGTCTCATTACTGACTGTTTCAATTGGGGGATGAACTTTTTCCTTTGCATACCTTTTTTTACTGGTTGTGAGCCTTTAGAAGCAACAAAATGTGGATTTTTACGCCCTCCCACAGTCGTCCAACCATCCTCCATGAGGTTGAGGAGTGGGCGTATTCGATGTGGTGGGACTCGGCTTATCCCTGTTATGCGACATCAAGAGACGATGTTTAATCTTGTGTGCTGAAGACTGGCATCGAAAACATGTGTTGGGCAAATTAATGTAGAGGACCTGTGGGATAGCACAGTATCACCAACTTGTATGTCAATAGATGAAATATTGAGAAATATCAATTTCGATGCAAACACATATTTGAAGGCATGCATGGAAAAATTTGTCTACCTCCACCAAAATGACACGTCCTAAAGGGGCTGTGAGGCGACTGAGAAAAGGCCACAAAGATAGAGGGAGTCCAAGGAATTTCACCCACACAGAGACTTTATGTGACTGAGAAAGGGCCACAAAAGTAGAGGGAGTCTTGGGAATTCCACCCACACAGACACTTTGGTAGATCTTTTCTCAAAAACAGAAAAATCACCGATCCAAGTCCAAGGAGAAAAAACAAGTAGAGAGTTTCTCATTTGCCAAGGGCCATGTTCATTAATTACCTTAACATGGGATGTTTCCACAAAATAAAACAAAAAAAAAACTTTTGTAAGGTTTTGAACCATCGTTAGCTTGACTCCATGAGGAGTCCAAGTTGCATTAACTCAAATTCCTAATGAAAGACTCATTAGGAATGCGTCCAACGAAATACCCAACAAGGGTAAGTGATTCTAAACTGTGACAAGCAGAATCAGATAATAGAAGAATTACATCAACAGAACGAGGGTTAAATGTGCACCAGTCTTAACACAAACTTGCACAATTAATTGAAAGAAGCCATTATTATATGCATTCCCTTATACAATGTTCATTGGTCATGCTAAAGTTAAAAACCATAATAACCATAATAATATTCAAAATCCTAACCCAATCTCCCTAACTTATTGCAGTTGAATCCCTGCTGAAAGGTTTCTTAATTTGAGCAGTTAGGTACTTTGTAAGTAATAGTAAATATGTGTGCCCACGCGTAACGGTTTTAAAATTTAGTGAGACTAGGCCAGGGCCACACACTCGGACCAAGGAGATGTGTTAGTGTTTATTTTCTTTTCTTTCTTTTAAACAAAACATCTGTATTTTATAGTAATTTAACAGTTGACCTTGTTGACGAGGTTTTGCTATGAATGTGGTGAACAGATATTAAATTAATAGGATGTAATATAAAGTTTATTTGCATCCAAATTTGCTGTGAATGCGGTGAACAGATATTAAATTAATAAGATATAATATAAAGTTTATTTGCATCCAAAAATCTTAACACACTTTTAAAGCACATTAATAATGTATCAACTAATTTTTTTGTTGTTTTATTTTAATTTACATTAAATAATTATACAAGTTGAAAGTTTTTTAAAATTTGTATCATTAAATTATATATATTTAATTTATATAATTTTTGGTTTGGTAGAATTTAAAATTTATTTTATTTTATATTTAATAATATATATAAATTTGTTGAGAACAAAATAAGAGTGGTAATGTTTTAGCTAATTGATATTGAGTAAAGGTGATCTTACTTGCTACGACCACCTTTCTAAATGGTGGGATTCGTAATTTAAGAAAGTTTTTCTTTCTATCCTTTTTTGGATGGCTATAGTATTAGAGGTACCTAATTCCTTTTTACTTTTTTTTTTGCTTTTCTTTGGTTCATTAGGGTATTGTAGTTTCCTTGATTAGATTGATCATTCTTATGTTTTCTATGTTAAATCTTGTTAGAAAAGTCTATTGGTTTAGAAAGGCCAAAGTTGTATTCTATTTTTTCGTTCTTTTTAGTTTTTGGATGTGTGTTGTTTTTGGTATTTTTTTTGTATTTTTTGTTTTTTTGTGTGTTGTTTTGTTGTTTTTGTGTGTTTTGTTGTTTTTTGTTGTTTGTGTTTTTGTTTGTTTGTTTAAGTTTTTTGTTTTAGGCATGCTCTTTGAGTATGTCAAAGAGGATAGGCCAAGTGCAAGCCCTGGGCGATTTTGGCAGAATAGATACTCTTGCTTTTTTGGGACTTGCTTGAAAGTGACATCCTAATTAAAGTGTTTTCCAATATATATATATATAACTTTTTTGATTTAAAAGTTGAGACATATGGATGATGTAACCTACTTCAAGGTTCAAATCTTAGTCTAATCAAATAGAAGTTACCAAGGGCTAGGTGGATTGGTAAGTGCTAGTGTGGTTGGGCACTTACCAAGAAGAGACCTAGGTTCAAACCTTGGTGGTGCCATTTAGCAAAGGAAGTAGTCTGATCCGAATACTTCGAGTGCGCGCCAGATCGATGATGACGATATAAACGACGACCGATGGTCTCCATCTCACGCCAGATCAACAACAACAAAATGATTTAGTGGGTTATAGAAGCATCCCAAGATTCGAACCCTATTAGTAGTAGAAAAATATTGTTGATGTAACCGATTTCCAATAAAAATTTGGCAAAAACTTTTTGATTTAAAAGTTAAAGACATATAAATAATCTACCTACTTCAACGTTCAAATCTTAGTATAATCAAATACATTGTAACTAAGTTGTTTATGAACTCCATTTCTTTTTTTTTCGTTGTTGCAAACGTTCATTTCAATTAATACAACTATTTTTCAAGGTTGATATAAAACCGGCCTCTAACATCTATGTTTATGTTTATTTGGTGGGGCTGCATCGCTACTACAAATGTAAATACTGCTGTTAGTGGTACGTTTCATTTTCCACAGTCGTTGTCCAAGATTTTAGTATTTCAATAATTATTAATATTTTTATTTTAAATTTATAATTTTAAAATAATAAATTTATTGCATGAAAGTTGAGATATTTATTTTTAAATGATAATTTAATTAATACAAACCAAATGTATCATGATGATAGTTGAGGGAGACAAATTAATTTCAAATATCTCCAACTACTTAGTACCGTGACCTTATTGTTTATTGATGGCGTGCGTGCAGGTATTTTTTTACAAACATGAATGGGTAACACTTCTTTGTTTAGTAGAAGGCCATCACTAGGTGAGAGAAAATTATGAAGGTATAGGAGGTAGGATTTTGAATCAAATTTTATAAACTAAATAAAATGAAGTTATGAAGTTAATAAGATTTAACTCATCAGAAATAGGTCTCAGTTATAAACTGTAGTTTTTGGATAAAACTAAGTCAACGGATCTCTGATCCTTTATGGAATCAAGCTGCCACTTTAAGGATAAGTCCAAATCAAAAAGTTAACCAGTCTTCCACCTTCTTAAAAATTAAACTGAAACAACCTACCCTACTAACTAACCTATATCCTTTTAAATAAATTGTAATTTTAAACCTAAAAAACCCAAAACTAAACAACTATCTTAACTTGAAGAGTTAATGCTAACCGCTTAAAGGTATCTTTAATTTGAGCAGTTAGGTACTTTGTACGTAATAGTAAATTTGTGTGCCCACACGTAAGCCAAGGCCACACAGTCCCAGACCAAGGAGATGTTTTAGTGTTTTTTTCTTTTTTTCTATGTGTGCCCACACGTAACCGTTTTGAAATTTAGTGGGACTAGGCCAAGGCCACACATTCCCAGACCAAGGAGATGTTTTAGTGTTTTTTTCTTTTTTTCTATGTGTGCCCACACGTAACCGTTTTGAAATTTAGTGGGACTAGGCCAAGGCCACACATTCCCAGACCAAGGAGATGTTTTAGTGTTTTTTTTTTCTTTCTTCTTTTAAAGAAAAAGAAAGCATCTGTATTTTAAATTAATTTAGTTTTTTTTTTCCTTCTTTTAAAGAAAAAGAAAGCATCTGTATTTTAAATTAATTTAACAGTTGACCTTCGTGAAGAGGTTTTGCTATGATTGTGGTGAACAGGTATTAAATTAATAAAATATAATATAAAGTTTATTTGCATCCAAAAATCTTAACATTAAAGATTATAATATAATATAATGTATCAACGAATTTTTGTTGTTTTATTTTAATTTACATTAAATAATTATATAAGTTATATTGAAAGTTTTTTAAAATTTGTTATATATATATTTATATAGTTTATGGTTTTTTTTTATACATTTTACATGGTGGAATTAGTAGTAGTTGATCTGGGTACATTGTCTATTTTATATGGCTGTCACAATATTTTGCATTGCTTACCTTGGAAGCCGCCACACAGTACTCACGCAATTTGCTCTTATAACCACCATGCCATATCATTTGAACCTTTTACGTCGTTGAAAGCACCAGAAATAACCACCATGTCATATCATTTGAACCTTTTACGTCGCTGAAAGCACCAAAAAAAGGACAAGAGTTCAGTTCAATGAGGCCCGAGATTTGAACCCTGGATGTCCACCTCCCTTACGGGGTTTGGCTGAACCAATTGGTCTACACTTCATATGTTAGTTTTTGGCTTCTTAGAATTTAAAAATATTTTATTTTATATTCTATAATATATATAAATTTGTTGGAGACCAGAAATGTTTTAGTTAATTGGGCATTGGACAAAGATGATCTTACTTATTACGACTACCCTCTCACCTAATGGTATTCGTAAATTAGGGAAGCTCTTCTTTCTATCATTTCTCTCGATGGCTCCAGTAAGGGTACATAGTTCTTTTTTACTCAAAGGGATCATTCTTATGTTTTCTCTATTGAATCTTTGTCTCAAAAGCCTATTGGCCTAGAAAGGCCAAAGTAGTATTTTGTTTTTTTCCTTCTTTTAGTTTTTTTTGGTGTATGTGTTGTTTTGTATTGTTTTTGTGTTTTTTGTTTTTTTATGTTTTGATATTTATTTTGTGTGTGTTGTTTTTGTGGTGTGTGCTTTGTGTTTTGTTGTTTTTTAGTTGTGTTTTTTGTATTTTTGTTGTTTTAGGCATGCTCTTTGAGTGTGCTAAAGGGGGCAGGTCAAATGTGAGTCCTAGACAATTTTTGCGGAATAGATATCCCTACCTCTTTGAAATTTACTTGAATGTGGTATCCCAATTGATATATATATATATGTCAATAAAGCTTTTTGGTTTAAGAGTTGACACATATGGATGATGTAACCTACTTCAAGATTCAAACCTCGTTTAATCAAATAAAGTGTAACTATGTTGATGTAAAAGGAAAAAGGCAACCCTTTCAAAACCCTACTATTTATTTTTATTTTTATTATATAAATTCTAAAATAAAATAATGTATATAAATTATTTTAAAATATGAAACATAGAATATACATTAATAATGTCTCACTGAATTTTTGTTGTTTTATTTTAATTTACATTAAATAGTTATATAAATTATATTATTTTTATTTTTTAATTTGTATTGTTTAGATTTTATGCATATGTATATATAAAATTTATAATTATAATTTATATAGTTTATGGTTTCATCCATGTTTAAAAAATATTTTATTTTATAATCAATAATGTATATAAATTCTTGATGCATGGTGATGAAGGACAAAATTGAAGAAAGATTAAAGGCAAAACATTTTTAAAAGTGAGGCTTTACACACAATCCGAGATATATTATACAATACTTTGGACTATATGACTAGAAAGGAATAGAAGAATGTTTAAAGGAAAGGGAAGCAATTTAGACGTAATGAAAAGGAAGATTTGTTTAGCCATAGAGGAGTCTAAACCAACCTTATCAACTCATTAAATCCCTAATATAGAAGCAAAGAACCTTTGATAGATGGAGTCAAGTCATCAAATAGAATTATGATTTTGGGTACAAGAGAAACAAAAAAAAGCTAGACTATATGACTAGAAAGGAATAGAAGAATGTTTAAAGGAAAGGGAAGCAATTTAGAGGTGATGAAAAGGAAGATTTGTTTAGCCACAGAGGAGTCTAAACCAACCTTATCAACTCATCCAATCCCTAATCTAGAAGCAAAGAACCTTTGATAGATGGAGTCAATTCATCAAATGGAATTATGATGTTGGGTACAAGAGAAACAAAAAGAAGGCTGATAATATAAAGTGGAAACCACTAGATGTGGATTTGGTCAAATTAAATATTTATGGAGCATCTAAAGAAAATCTAGGACCGACAACATATAATTATACTTTATATAGTTTATGGTTTCATCTACATTTAAAATTTATTATTTTTTTATATTCAATAATGTATATAAATTCTAATGCATGGTGATGAATGGCAAACTTGAAGAATGGTTAAAGTAATGGCAAATCACTTTTAAAAGTGAGGCTTTACAAAACAATATGGGATATATCAAAAGATACAACACTCTAGACTGTATGGCTAAAAAGGAATAGAAGAATGTTTAAAGGAAAGGGAAGCAATTCAGAGGTAATGAAAATTGAAGATTTGTTTAATCATAGAGAGTCTAAACCAACCCTATCAACTCATACAATCTTAATCCCTAATCTAGAAGCAAAGAGCGTTGATATATGGAGTCAAGTCATCATATGGAATTATGATGTTGGGTACAGAAGAAACAAAAAGAAGGCTAAGAATATAAAGTGGAAACCACCAGATGTGGAGTTGGTCAAATTAAATTTTGATGGAGCATCTAAAGGAAACCTAGGACTAACAAGAGGAGGAATAATAAAAAATAATATAGATATTTTGTCTCATTACGCTTTCAGTAGTGGATTTAAGACAAATAATGAAGATGAAGCTTAGGCGGATTTAGAAGGGTTAAAAATATGCAAACAAATGAAATAGAATAGAGTATGGATGGAAGGTGATTCACTCATAGTAATAAATATAATTTTGAGGAAATCAAAGGCTCCATGAAACATACAAGAGATAATTGTGGAAATACAAGACCTTATTATAGAGTTTGAAGAAATCGGGTTTACACATACGTAGGGAAGGAAAAAAATGTGAAGATAGGCTAGCCGATAGAGGGGTTTTAATTGAGGATCATGAAATTAAATTCTTTTTTCCTTGGTTATAGGAAGTAGTAATTTTAGTTGAAGCTAACAAGAAAATGTTGGTTATTTGATTCAAATAATGATTAGGATATACTTTAGTGCTTTCGATTGGTAGTATTTGCTTTATTTTATAATATTAATGTGTTTTCATGTAAATTATTTATTACAATTTTTGTGGTTGCACTTATGCTTCCGGAAGAAAACTAGCAATCCAAATCTAGTAAAGTGGACTATGATAGTGCGATGTTTTGGAAATATTACTCTACTAAGATGTAATGTATAGACAATAGAGGTGGAATTTTGTAATGCATAAAAAATAAAGGTGGATTTTTGGTATTGTGAAGGTTGTTTTAGGAAATGTCAAGAAGGATATTGAATTCTGGAATATTTGTATTCACACAAAAAATTGAAGAAGATCCAAAAAATGAAAGTCAAGAATTCAAACATTTTATGTAAAATGATGTAGGTATCAAGCTATAGCAACTCAATTGAGATGAGAATTGAATATGTTTGTAAAATCTCAAGCCATAGAGGAAAGATTTATGATTTGTCAAGAGCAGGGACCCAAGGACAACCCCTTGTTCCCCAACAATAAAATAAAATAAATTAATGTATATAAATTCTCCAAAAAGAATAATGTATATAAATTATTTTAAAATATTAAATATAAAAGGTCAATACATATTTTTTTGATATATATAATAAAACATATGTGGCTTTTATTGGATGTTGTTCCTACTAAACCATAACATTATATTTGCTATTACTTCAATTAACCTATATCTAACTTGTCTTTTGAAGCATGAGATTTTTTTATCTTCCTTATAGTGATATGTTTTCTCTATTAACCTTTTTAAATCATTTTTTTTAAGACATAAAATAGTCCTTTGCTAGTCATCTCTTAAAATTTGTATTGTATTAAGACAAAAATCAACATTGCAATTGGCTAAGTTACCTTTACATTGTTTTATTTTTTATTTCCAATATATTACCTTCATCAATAATTGATAGACATAAAAAATAATGTTATTGTTGATCAAATCCCCACATCCATTTTTCTTGACAATATTAATAATAATTTATGAATCCCCCTCAATTGAAACAATATCTTCATCATTTTTTAATGTCAATCTCGATCCCTAGAAGATGTACCCTAGCCTTTGTATGGTTGTTAGTTGAAATTTTATTTTATTCTAAGTCGATGAGGAGAATTTTGACATTATTCCTAAAAATACCACCTCCTTCAACTTAACATGGATTTCCTTTGAAAATACCATCAAAATTAATTTTAATGTACTCAACTTTTAGAAATTTTTATTTCACCTATGATAGATGCAAATCCTTTGTATTAAATCCATTGTTTCATATGACCATTGTATGTATGTTCAAATTCTATAGCCAAGAAACTAGCACCTCTTTTTCTACATTCAATACTTTTAATGATGAACATCATGCCTATAAATATTTTATAAGAGAGGTAACAATATGATATCATACTTGGATATGATTTTAAGATATTTTGCTCTTTAAAATTCTATTATTCCTTTCAAGCCACAATTTTCAACAAGTAATGGTTATAAATCAAACTGGGAATAAGAAAAGATAGACAATTTAAGATAACTTATTATTTCAATGATCTAAAATCATTACTTTCTTGGAATGATGTTGATCTTAAAAAGGTAAAAATCTTGGCACAAAGAGTTTAAGAAGCCCATTTTTACTTCAAGAGGAAATTCTTACTACTTTATCACTTAGGATAAAAGACCTTGAAATCCCTCCATCTAATATGGTGGATTTTAGTTTATTTCATAGCATTAAAATCATACAAATTAAGCTTGTTACAACTTCCCTTAAATCAATCAGGATATTTTTAATCCACAAGCAACCATTGTGTATTTTATCTATAAGGCTATAACATGCTCTCTTACCTAGAGTTAGAGAGCTGCATCTTAAAGCATCAATAAGTATAAAATTTTGCTTGGAGAAATTATTAGTAATGGTGACATCCCAAGAATCAATTATCCATGTTGATTTTTAACCTCAATCTAGGATAAAAAGACCATAGGCCAAGACATAGTCCCTTAATTCTGAAAGAAAATAAAATTCCACACAAACAACTAGGGCCTTGTAAAGAATGGAACACCCTTAATACCCATCATTATCTTGATGTGCTACTTAAGAGCATCTACCTATGATTAATAGGGTAGATTGATATGACCATAAGGTTTCCTATCACCTTAACAAAAGAACCACATGAATCACCATCCTTATTTTATTGTTGCTAGTTTGTATAACAAAGGGTAAGACTTGTATCCTCAAACCCCATATCTTAAGGGGTCTCATACAAGGCATCAAAAGAATATAGAGGTTATTATGTGTTAGTCAATTTAACCCTAAGGACTACCATTATAGTGGTCTCCAAGGTCAATATTTCTTATAGTAAGAAGAGAATGTCATGAAGATGATTTGGTGCTTGTTCTTGTGGTGCCTCACACCCATGGGGATGTTATTGAGCTTACTTTAGGTATTTAGTATTTGTAGCATTAATATAAAAAGTACTATAATTGGTTCACATTGTCCATGCTCTTTAATAACCAAGGTCATAACTTATTGTGAGATTCCTTCAATGTTATTTTCTCTTTATTTTCCTCTTTATTGTTTATGATTCTCCATATTATTATTGTTGTAGAAGACTCTCCTCATTTTACCACCCTTACAAATAATAAGGTATTCATTATTAATATTTGAAAATGCAACCTTAAACTCCTCTATCTTCTCTTATTAAATTTCATACATCTTGTTAATATTGTGAGAAAATGATTCCATAATGATTAGGTCCTCCTTCTTAGATTCTAACTTCATAGCCATAAATAGCTTCTTACTCATGTTGACTTTTTTGGAAATTAGGAAATGCACCAATATGGTATTTCAAGCAGACCATCTTAATGATTATTCACATATGAAAAAAAATAATACATTCTACAAATGGCCATAAAATTAATTGTATTTCACATGAGAACAACAAAATCCATTTAATGGTGAAATATCAACAAAAAAAATGCTTACTTTTATATCAAAATGAATGGAATCCTATGTTCCTTGATGACCACAATGGCCATGGAATAATATGGGCAACCAAAAATACACTTTCTCTAGTTGGTTTCACTCTCCTTCTTCCCCCTCCACATTCATGTTTCAAATATCATAACTACCCATGGAAATCATATAAGTATTGGAGTTTTCAATAACTCTTTTTCCAACCAACTGCACAACATACATCACATCTATCTCAAAGGTATTAATGGCCTTTCTCTTGATCTATCTTAGGTCTTGCTAGTTAATCACAACCTTCATCATTTATTTAGCCAATTATCTTAGATTAATATCCATTCTAATTTGTTAAGATGTTTATAAATCCTACCAAATACTACCAACTAACTCAACAATCAACATAAGCTAAATAATATATTTTTTTGTTAATTACATATATATAATACACAAATTCATAATCTATTGGTGGATGAAAAACCCCTTGGTTTTTCCTGTATTCATACCTTAATATGGGCCACTTTTGATCATCTACATCTAGTGAGTTAGTATATTTTGTATACATTGTTCTTCATCTCCTCCCTCCAAGGTGGCATCATCAATAATAATATCATAAAAAATAACATATATATGATCATAGCCAATGATCAATCACTATCCATAATGATCACATCCTATCTCCCCTATACATCTTTACTTAAGGAGGTTCCTCCAACCTCATATCTTCAATATCCAATATAATCCACATCCCTTAAGTGGGACACCCAAATTATATATTTATGGTAGACTCAAAGGAGGCACCCCTAGTCTCAATGAAACTTCAATTGCAAACATTCTCAAATGACCTATGTTTATTGTATGATAGTTACTTGGAACGACCTGATCCAAAATTACTTCTAAACGACCTTTCAAATTGCACTTTAGATAGACCATTTGTTAGATGACAAGTTTTATTAGACAACCCTTCATGCATGTCTCTTTAGAAGACCCAATATTCAAATGACACCATGCTCAAACAACATATTCTTGTGCATTCAAACTTACTCCTGGTTAGTATAATTTCAACACAAAATAAAACAACAAGATACAATGAGGATGAATGCTTCTTCTAGTGCATAGCTTCAGACGACATGATCTCTACATTAGATGAGAAAAAATTCTTGGAAAAATTCAACTCCAAACATTAGCAAGTCTTCTTTGAGATCAAAATAGAATACTTATAAACCTGCAAACATAAAAAGAAACAAGCAAGAAAATTCTTTTGTAATTATTTCAGCATAAATTTCTTCTTACATGAACTCAAAGCACTTACATTTCTCAAATATAACACAACAATCTTGTGCGTCTCCTTATCTATGTAACAATTTTCTCTAATACCAAATATTATATAAAATCAGTTGTACACCTTTATCCATTTATGTAATAGGTTATATGCAAGAGAGAGAGAGTATGTAGTTAGTAATTGTGTTACTTACAACTACCTCCAACTACCTAACCCAATAAAAAACCAACCCCATAGATGAACCTTGATATTTAATCAAAGAAAAAAAAATATTATTACTGATGTTCATCATCTATTATTTGAGGTAATGATCTCTAGCTACTCGAGAGATAAAAAACTAGATGCTAATATATGAGGGTTTCGAAGGTGGGTCGAGTGCAGGTGATGACAAAGGCTATTTTTTGGGGCCTACGAGCCCTAGTTGCCACTTTGTTTTTTTGTTGTTTTTGCCCAAGATAAACGTTGAATATGTTTCAGTAGATCCACGATGGGTTAGTAATCTATCATTCAAAAAAATTTCATGCTACGAACTTGATTGAAAACTACTTCCAATTTGCTACCCAAGGAAAAAGTGAAAATCACACCTTTCCTCGGTGTCCAAGGCATGGATTAAAGAGACCCAAAAACAAGTTTCAAGTTGTAGATCAAATAAGAGAAGCCTCCTGTTGAGTGGATATTTTGCCCAATTGTAAAATCCCCATCACAATCAGGGTATTAATCCGAAAACCCTCTCTTGCAAAGAAGTTAAAAACAAAAACAACTTCTTCAAGTTTCCGCTATATAAGAATTGCACATGTGTTTTTGAAAGTAAAATAATCAAGAATAACAAGTGCTAGAAACAACCCAGTGATTTGCAAGTAACTGTTAACAAATGACTTGTTGGTTTAATTCATTTGTGCTTTGTGATTGATTTCCTTAAATTGTAATGAACGTGCCTTTGTGCAAATTGATAAAATGAAGTGCTGCTTCTTTTATTATCTTTGCATTAATCTGTCTTACCCTAAATCCATGTTAGTGGGTTCGTTTTATCTTTAGATTAAAATGCAAAGTGAGAAAGTGCGTGGAATTATCCACTTCATTTTAAAATCCATGCCTTTAATGTGAGATTCATTTGCAGTTAGTAGGTTCAATTTTATCTTCAAATTTAATGCTCTACTAATTGCAAAGTTAGAAAGTCAAAAAGTTAGCAAGTTAGCAAGTTAGCATTCATTTGCTTTATCTGCACTTAATGTGAGTTTGAGGGTTAGTAGAGTTAGCAATTCCTTTATCTTTGATTATGTACATGAAATGAGTGAGTGCTGTGGAATTGTCCACTCCATTTCTTATCTTTACTTTAATGTGAAATAGTAGTCAGTAACCCTCCCTCTTGGATTGATTTTATCTTGTTTATGCAAAATGAAAAGTTGTGCAAAAATATTCCTTTTAATACCCTGAAAAGTGATCCAAATGAGTGTGTATGTAAGTGCTTGTGAATTAAATTATTTGGATCATGTGCACTCCAAATTTCCTAGATCAAATTTATGAATCAAATGAGACCTTTTGGGATTTTGATTTTCAGATTAAAAGACTTAAACAAATGGGGTTTGCAAAAATAAAAGAAAACTCACAAACACAAATAAACTACAAATAAGCTTATATAAAGTTGGAATATATGTGCAAACACAATATGACATCATGCTCCCCTACCCTGTAAAACCAGAGATTATGAGAAAATATTAAGGGTAACCTAATCTAAACAAACCTGCATAAACATAATTTGGTTAAATCAAGTACTAGACTCTAAGAAAAACAAACCCTGCATTCAAACGAACCTTCACATAGTGCAAACTCTAGAGCATTTAACACTAGATATAAGTCCAAAAAATATAGTAGAAATATTAAACATTAAACATGGAACCCTCAGATATAAATCTCCTCTAGTCTTTCTCACAAGGTGCAAGTTTCTGGATTTGTATGCATTCCAATCTCAAAATGACGTCTTTAATTACAAAAAATTCCAACCCATATGCCTTCACTTGCATGCATATTTAAATTCTATGAATATGAATCTTTGCTTCTCCATTTCTTTTCCAATGTATGACTTCGTTTTACTCACATTTTTGTTTTTTTTTCCTATGCTTCTCTTCTTCATTTTGTAACATATTTTGTTATGTAACGTTTTGCCATTTCTCTTTTATTGTAGGGGACGTTTGAATGGTATTTATGAGCTTAGTAATAATCCTCCTTACGTTACTCATGTATTATTTCTATGGATATGACCTTTGAATGCCACATGTGTGGTATTCTTGAATCATTGAATATGACATGATACCTCATAACTAGTTGTACTAACCCATACACCTTACCAATACAACCCTGCCACATGTGACATTTTGATGATGTTAAGCCTCTCTAAACCACGTCCATTGCCTAACTACACTGACGTTGCTTCACCACATCACCATTGCCACCTCCTAGTGTATTCCTCGTTAGAAACCTCAATGACATCACTATCGGCCACATGCGGCTACCTAACGCATAACTTGTACACACGGGTCAGATTTTTTGCAGTAACACCATGCCAAGAATGTTCGTTTGGACACAAAATGCCTCCATAAATTGAACCCAAAACTGCTACTGTAGATCATCCATGTTGTTCACACTACACCCTTCAATGCTCCAAACCTGTATGCATGAAATGTAACTTTCTCTGTTGGAAGTTACGGTGGCAACTAACAACCATGGACGCTTGTAGGAAATAGAAAGTTGCTTGTTTACCATTATCATAGTGGTATACCTGATCAAATTATATATGCATCATCAACATTGAAGTTGTGTTCATAATATATACTAGGTCTACACATATCCATCCCTCTTCGACGTGAGTCCCAATCCATGTAGACCCATTCCTAGTAATACCTCTATGTCAATATTCAGTCTATCATTGTTCGATCGGATAAGTGTCTATGTCCACCAGATAGGGACCGCAATCTACGTTGACAGGTGGGGTCTACTGAATCCACCCAACACCCATCCTCTACACATTCCTTCGTCCAGTGCCCAACAGTCCATGCTCTAAATTGACCATGTCATAGTTGATCTAGTTGCCTGCATTACCACCTACGATGCTCTTATTTTTTGAGTAGGGGTGTTACCAAACGATGCGAGCCGACACCCCACGTCTAAGCCAAGTCAGCATGCATGCCTTCTAACACTCGCATTCAACCAATAACCTGTCATCCTAGCGAATCAGTCACCACCACTTAATGCCCACGTCATCACCAGGTTAGCGACATCTTGGCACTCCTCGTCAGCTCCCCTGCATTCATCAAGAAAAAAATGAGCATATATAGCAAAAGAAACATACATATGAATATAGACTTTGATATTTGTAAGTTTTAACACTTTGATTAAAACTTTTAAAACTCTCATCATATATAGTGAAAGAAACTCTCACAAGTTTTAAAACTTTGATTAAAATAAAAATGATTTTGTTTATATATATATATATATATATATACATTATTAAAAAAATTTATTTATTTATTAAAGGTGAAATTTGATTTAATAGTATTATAATGTTTGAATTCAAATTAATTGATTTTAAGGGTTTATATCAAATAAACTCAAACATCAAACTTAATCCACATTACCAATCTAAGCAAAACGAGAATGGAAGCAAACCTATTAAACCTAACCAAACACACAACACTCTACAGGGAGTTTAAAGGAGAAATCATTGAAATTATCACTCAAAGACCGACAAAACTCCCAAAAAACAAAATTTCAAGTGGGTCCCAAATATTGGGGTTAGTTGTGAGATAGTCACAACAAATGGCGACTTTGTTGGAAAATGCTTTTAAGCATTTTCGATGAAGAACCTAGTTCTAAAATTAATGAACCAAAGGTTAGAAAAGTATACACCATTCAACGACATCCAAGGAAAGCAAGGTCAATAGCTTCATATGAGAACAAATGGATTATTTTCTTCCGCATGGTGTGTGCAATGTGGTTCAATTTGCATCCTTGGGACCATCCAAATTCCATCATCTGGTTTACCTTTAGGCTATGAAATGCTGCTCATAAAACTTTGTTTTTGAATAATATTTTGCAAAGTCTCTTTTGAGCATAATTTATTCAGACAGAGCCCCACTACCAGTCAAGCATCCATAGCCCCGATGGAGTTTATCCAAACTTGGTGACTAATTTGATCAAGCTTTTCAATGCTCATTTTTTTATATCAAGCTTTTGTCTAAATAGAGCCCCACTGCTAGTCAGGCATCTATAGCCCCGGTGGAGTTTATCTAAACTTGGTGACTGATTTGATCAATATTTGCATTGCTTGTATTCTTATTTTATAGAGAACTTTGCAAACCTCTATGTAACACTTGAATTTGAGCATGTTAGAAGTTAGCCTTAATCAGTTTACCAAAATGATTTCATCCTTCAAAATCCCAAGAAATGCCTCTTCATGTGATTCATTATAGTGAAGCTTTGGCATAATATTCCATTGTTTCACACTCCACCATCTTAGTACACTTAGCCAAGGATAATCACTATATAGCTTCATTTCCTTTCCCTAGTTTCGTTTGATTCGTGGGTTGTATTATCTATTCTGAAAACATGCCATTTTGTCAGTAACCATCCCAAAACCAAAACCACAATAAAGGGGACTACTCAAAATGTAAATATATGGGAGCATGAACATGACTTCAACACACACAAAGAAGACTCCTAAACACTCTAAGAAAACAAAGAAAAACCAACCTAACTAAAAAGAAAACCAACACACAAAACCAAAAGCAAAAGCACACCTATGTACATATAATACACAATCTCACACATTTCATGGGTTGAAATAATGCTTTAAATGTAGCCCATTAACAAGCAAAGATAATTCCTCTCCATCCAAGGTTTTTAATCTGAAAGTGTTTTCACCTAGGATTTCAGAAATCTGATAAGGACCTAACCACAAGCAATCAAATTTGTCATGATCCCCTTTTTTTCGTTTTTCTTGTCCCACAATAAAACTAGGTCAGAAATCTTGAATGTTTTAATTGTAGCTCTCCTATCAAACCACCTCTTTACTACATCTTGATGTTTACTAAAGTGAAGCATGGCTTCCTCTCTCTTCTCATCAAGATGCATCAAGTGGGTTAATCGAGCTTCAATCTGATTATCCATTCCAAGATATTCTTTCATAAAATGAAGAGTTTGCAATTTTAGATTAGTGGGAAAAATGGGGTCCTACCCATAGACTAGATGATATGGAGATGTCCCAATTGATTATTTTATTCTAGTTCTATCAGCCCAAAGAGCAAACTTTAATTTACCATACCAATCTCTAGGATTCTTTTCAAGCAATTTTTTTATGATAGACAACAAGTTTTTGTTAGAAGATTCTGCCAAACCATTACCTTGTGGATAATAATTGGAAGAAAATTTCAAGCTCACCTTGTTATCGTATGCCCAATCTGCAAATTGAATAGAAGAAAATGCAGAACCATTATCACTTACTATTGCATTAGGTATTCCAAAATGAGTTACAATGCAATCCTCTAAAAACTTAATGACAACATCAGTAGTAGCATGTTTTGTAGGGATTGCTTCTATCCACCTAGTGTAGTAATTTGTAGCTGTGAGGATGAATTTATGAGAATCAAAAGAGTTGGGATTGATAACCCCAACAAAATCCAACCCCCATTGTGCAAAAGGCCTCATCTCCACTACAGGTTGTAATGGTATGGTTGCATTTCTCTCTCTATTGGCCGCCACCTGACATGTATGGCAAGATCGCACATGAGCATGTGCATCCTTGAAAATATGAGGCCAATAGTATCCAACTCTGAGAATCTAGTGTGTTGTTGTGTTGGCTGACCCATGTTCGGTTCCATACTTACCATGGAAGTCATTGAGCACTTGGGTTGCTTCTTCTTGGTTCACACAATGAAGGTAAATCCCTTCATGGTTCCGCCTATACAAAACACCAGATTTAATCAAAAAGTTTGTAGATTTCAGACGTAAAGCTCTTCTTTGGGTAGAAGTGAGATGTGATGGACACTTACCATTCAACAAAAAATATACAATATCTACATACCAATCATATTTAGTAATATCTTCTACAGTATAATGTTGGCATGAGATTAGAGGATCAATTTTAGCAATTGATTTTACCAATCCTTGTCCATGAACTAGCTTCATAGGTTGGATTTCAAGATCAAATTCTTGGAGTGTAGAAATCCATTTTCCTCTTCTCTCACCTAGTTCATTCTACAGAAATATAGTTTTGACAACAGGGTCAGGCACAATAGCAAAAACCCTACTATGTACAATGTAATGTCTAAATTTTTTTATAGTTTTAAAAAGTGCATACATTTGCTTGTCTAAAACAGAATACCTCAACTTCACATCTTTCAAAGGAGAACTCAAAAAAGCGATGGGATTTTCAACATTACCTTCACCTTTTTGAGTTAGGACACTTGCGAATGAATGTTCTGAAGCAAACATATAAATGTAAAAGGGCTTTGAGTAGTCTGGACTTACCAAAATAGGTGCCCTAGAAATAACATCCTTACTCTCATTTGTCCATTTAATTTCAACATCCTTTTTCAGCATATCATTCAATGGTTTGGCAATCTCAGCAAATCCAAAAATGAATTTCCTTACAAAATTAATTTTTCCAAAGAATGATCTTAATTCCTTCTTGCTATGGGGAGGAGGGATTTCTTGGATAGCTTCTATTCTTTTAGGATCAATAGAAATTCCTTCTTTCAAAATAATGTGACCCAAAAGCTTACCCTCTGTTACTCCAAAGATGCATTTTTTTGGATTTAGGGAGATCCCATGTTCCCTACACCTTTGGAGGACTTTTCTCAAATCCTTAACATGGTCTTCTCTCTTCTTAGAGAAGACAGGAATATCATCCACATAAACAATAATGCACTTGCCTATGAGCCCCTTAAATGCGTAATCCATGGCGCGTTGGAAAGTTGCACCTGCATTCAATAATCCAAAGGGCATTCTCCTATAAGAAAATATTCCCCATTTGGTTGTAAAGGTTGTTTTCATCCTATCACTTGGGTGAATGAGAATTTGGTTGTACCCAGAGTAGCCATCTAAAAATGACATCATTTCTGACCCATTTACCATTTGGAGTATCTCATCAATGGAAGGCAATGGGTAGTTGTCCTTTTGAGATGCTTTGTTTAGATTTCTAAAATCTATGCACAACCTTATTTCTCCATTTTTCTTTCTTACAGGAACTAGGTTGGCAACCCATGTAGAGTGCCTAACAGGAAATATGATCTTTGCATCTAGTAATATTTTCACTTCTTTCTCTATTAAGGGCTCTAACAACGGATTGACAGGTCGTTGTCTCTGTCTAAAGGGCTTGGAGTCAGGTTTCAATGGAATCATGTGCATTATAACATTCTGATCATACGTTTTCAGCTCCTTGTAACTCCAAGCTATACAATCCACATATTCCTTTAGTGCATGAGTGATAGATTATTTTTCTTGACTTGTACATGCCTTGGCAATGAATACCTCTTGTGGATTTTCTGCACTCCCTAAGTTGATTACATCACACGCTTCTTTAGGGAGTGGTACCTTTTTACCTCTTTTTTCTTGATATCCAATATCAAATAATTTTTCTAGTGAAATAACCCCTTTCAGAATCTTATTCATTTTTTGAGCTATTTCACTATCCTGATCTGTTTCTTCTTGCCACCTATAGTCTTATATCGGAGTTAGTAACAAAATTAAAAATGTGTCTGTCACTCTCAAATACCTGCATATTTGTAATGTTATCTGGTATTGAAGGACAGGAAACTAGTTCAATCAAAAACTTTTTGCATTTTTTATTGTCAACCGGTTTGAGCATACCTGTTGCAATAGCTAAAGAATCGGCCATCCGATTACCTTTTCTAGAGATAAGGGAAATGTTAAAAGCATCAAGTTCATCTATCAAATCCCTAACTCTAGTCCTATAATGGCTCAATATTTTATCACAACATGCATATTGCCCTTTGACTTGTTTAACAACTAACTCAGAGTCTCCTAAGACCTTGAGACACTTGACTTTCCTACTCAAAGCTAGTTGTAGTCCAAAAATAAGTGCTTCATATTCTACCACATTGTTGGTGCATGGAAACTGTAATCTATAGGCAACAAGCAAAGGCTTACTTCCTAGACATGTAAGTTTGATACCAGCTCCAACACCTTGTCTTGATTTGGATCCATCAAATCTGAGAATCCAAACCAGATTATCCTTTTTAGGAGGGCTACAAGAAAGGATTTCTTTTTGAGGTTCTTCGGTAGCCTCCTCTATATCCAAGTTATAGACCCCTAAATTAGATTCTGCAAATTGGATTTCATTGGGCCTATTATACTCAGTAATCATTTCCTTAAGTCTTGGCTCGCTATCCACCCAAATTTGGTTTGCTAATCCCCTCCAAGGTAGCCACATGTGGGAAGAATCAATAATGATGTAACCATTCAGGTTCTTACTCCAATCCCTACCCAACACCATGCCATACTTGATGGGAATATTGACCACAAGAATATCAACATGATGTTGAATCCTGGGTTCTAAATTAATTTGAATCAAGATATCATAAAGTGTTCCTACCACGTCTACTATAGTTCTGTCCAACTGTATCACCTTGCTCTTTGAAGGAATTGGCTTTAAACCTAGCCTTTGGAAAATCTCAAGGGGCATGATATTGCCCGAGGCACCTGAGTCCACTAAACAATTATGCAAGTTTTTTCTTGCAATCCTAATTATCAAAAGAAAAGGAGGCACTTCTCATTTCTCCTTTCATAAAACCAAGTGAGACTCAACACCTTTGACCTCATGGGTTTGGCTTGGTGGGTATAATACCTTTATCAAGGCTTCCTTCTGACCTAGAAATCTAGAAGCCTCTAAGAAAGAGACATTAGCTTTAGTCCTTTTCAGGTCTTCCACTAAGTCATAGGTAGGCTTCTCAAAATTCTGCACCTTCTGCATAGGTTTGGATGACTCAATAGAAGGTGGGGGAGGAGGATTGTTATCAACTTTGGTATCAGGAGGAAGAATGGGATTGTTTGGTGGAGTGGAGGAAGTTTTGGGGGTCTTGGATTTACTTCTCATGTAATAACCATGGTTCCCTTTCCTAAACTGCCTAACAACTTGGACTTCCTCTTCTATGATTTCATCATCATCCTCTCCTAATATTTCATTATCCTCTTCTTCTTCCTCACTTTCTTGATAGTGAACTATTTTAGCTACTAAAGCAGCTTCCTTCCCCTTAGAAAGATAAGGTGGACCCTCGGTTGGCACTAACTCTAAGTCATCGACTTGAGCTTGCAAGCAGTTTGTGTATCTAGAAATTTTTGGACACTCCTTCTCACTATGGTCCTTGGTGTTATGCAACCTACATCCATTTTCCCAAGCAAAATCTAAAATATTGATAATGGAATCGGATCTACTAGGGCTTGCAAAAGCATCAGCTTGGTTGGCTACGAGGTTAGGTACACCCCCATTGTTAGGCTTAGTATTCCATGACCTCCTATGATTATTGAAATTTTAATTAGAATGAGGAGTTTGGGAATTGTGCTTCTGCATCTGGACCATGTCATTACTCAACTTGAGACACATTTTCTTTAATTCCTCAACTTCGAAATTAGATTATTTTGGTTGAGGCATTATGGTACTAGGTCCAAAAGGATTTCCAATACTAGAAGTATCTTGACTTGGCATCACGCTTCTAAGTGGTGTGGGCATAGGAAATGCTACCAAAGCCTGAGCATTGGTCGCATTGACTCCTTGTGTAGCCATATGATTATCTAAGAGCAATGGTGTGGTAGATGGAATGGATGTATTTGGATAGGTGGGAATGGATGGATAAGTGGGTATTAATGGATAAGATTGATGGTATGGTAGGGCATTCATCATTGGCATTTGAGGTGCCATGACTTGATTCATCATAGCAAACTGACTATAAGGACCAAATTGTCCTACCATAGGTAGTTGGGGCATCCCAACACCTTGGGGTGTCATTTGTTGTTCTATGACCATGGCTTCCATGTAGGCTTGGGCTAAAGTAGTAACTTGAGGATTTCTCCTAGCGAACATGGCAGTCATGGGGTCTAACACCCCAAAGTATATTTGCAAAGCAAAGGCAACATCTATGTTAAAATGGTGAGTCGATCTAGAATAAAGTTTTTGAAATCTCTAATTAAACATTCTAATCGGCTCATTAGGTGCCCTTTTGGAAGTCACAAATTGATGGTAAATGATAGTGGGATCCAAAGGTGACCTAAACTGATTGACAAAAGTATTTTCAAGTTGAACCCATGAAGTAATGGATCCAACGGGTAAACTGATGTACCATTCATAAGATATTTGATCCAGAATCATAGGAAAGAGTCTACAAGCGACATCTTCATGATCTACTTGTAGTCTAATTAAAACATCCTTGTAAGCCTGAATATGCTCTTTGGCTGTCCTAAGACCATCGTGTTTAAAATTGGGTAAGAATTTCTTGATGTTTTTGGGTATCTCATGAACATCCTCGACTATGTTCAGGGGAATATTACGTACTCCATACCAAGTAGCTAGTGGTGGTTGGGCCATGATGTTCAACGGTGGTGGCCCTACAGGAGTAGTAGAAACAATAGAGGTAATGGGTGTAGATACACTTGGTGTACCCACAACAATAGAGACAATAGGTGTAGATACACTAGATGTACTTGACACAAAAGGTAACTCTAGAGCAAGTACACTAGGTGGGATTTCAACCTCTTGAGTCTTGTTCCTTGATTTCCTATAATTAGGAGAAAGGCTTTGAAATATGGTTTCCCTAGTGGTTTTAGACCTAGTAGCGATATACTTAGGTTGGTCCAGCTTGGGAAGACACTTGTTCTATAAGACCTCTCACAAATCACAACTCAGACAATAAATAAAAGAAATACAAAACCTGCAAAACAAAATTCTTGCAACAAAGCACAGTGGAAACAAAACTTCACACGTTAGCTATCAGAAAATAAAAGGCTTCTGCAACTAAAAGTATTGTTAGATGAAAATGATCTTAAGAAAATAAATCACAAAGCTATGAAATGAAGGGGCCCTCCTTCTAGCACCATTTCTATTGAGTGGATATTTTTCCCAATTGCAAAATCCCCATCACAATCAGGGTATTAATCCGAAAATCCTCTCTTGCAAAGAAGTTAAAAACAAAAACAACTTCTCCAAGGTTTCGCTATATAAGCATTGCACATGTGTATTTGAAAGTAAAATAATCAAGAATAACAAGTGCTAGAAACAACCTAGTGATTTGCAAGTAACTGTTAACAAGGGGCTTGTTGGTTTAATTCATTTGTGCTTTGTGATTGATTTCCTTAAATTGTAATGAATGTGCCTTTGTGCAAATTGATAAAATGAAGTGTTGCTTCTTTGATTATATTTGCATTAATCTATCTTACCCTAAATCCCTGTTAGTGGGTTCGTTTTATCTTTAGATTAAAATGCAAAGTGAGAAAGTGCATGGAATTGTCCACTTCATTTTAAAATTTGTGCCTTTAATGTGAGATTCATTTGCAGTTAGTAGGTTCAATTTTATCTTCAAATTTAATGCTCTACTAATTGCAAAGTTAGAAACAAAAAGTTAGCAAGTTAGCATTCATTTGCTTTATCTGCACTTAATGTGAGTTTGAGGGTTAGTGGAGTTAGCAATTCCTTTTATCTTTGATTATGTACATGAAATCAGTAAGTGTTGTGGAATTGTCCACTCCATTTCTTATCTTTGATTTAATGTGAAATAGTAGTCAGTAACCCTCCCTCCTAGATTGATTTTATCTTGTTTATGCAAAATGAAAAGTTGTGCAGAAATGTTCCTTTTAATGCCCTAAAAAGTGATCCAAATAAGTGTGTATGTAAGTGCTTGTGAATTAAATTATTTGGATCATGTGCACTCCAAATTTCCCATATCAAATTTATGAATCAAATGAGACCTTTTGGGATTCTGAGTTTCATATTAAAAGACTTAAACAAATGGGGTTTGCAAAAATAAAAGAAAACTTGCAAAAACAAATAAACTACAACTAAGCTAATATAAAGTTGGAATATAAGTGCAAACACAATACGACGTCATGCTCCCCTACCCTGCAAAACCAGAGATTATGAGAAAATATTAAGGGTAACCTGATCTAAACAAACCTGCATAAACACAATTTGGTTAAATCAAGTGCTAGACTCTAAGGAAAACAAACCCTGCATTCAAATGAACCTTCACGTAGTGCAACCTCCTAGAGCATTTAACACTAGATATAAGTCCACAAAATGCAGTAAAAATATTAAACATTAAACATAGAACCCTCAGAAATAAATCTCCTCCAATCTTGCTCACAAGGTGCAAGTTTCCAGATTTGTATGCATTCAAATATCAAAATGATGTCTTTAATTACAAAATTCTCCAGTCCTTGTGCCTTCGCTTGCATGCATATTTAAAGTCTCTAAATTCGAATTGCATGCATATTTAAAGTCTCTGAATCCGAATATTCGCTTCCCCATTTATTTTCCAATGTCTGGCTTCATTTTCCTCACATTTTTATTTTTCTTTCTTGCGCTTCTCTTCTTCATTTTGTAACGTATTTTGTTATGTAACGTTTTACCATTTCTCTTTCACTGCAAGGGATGTTTGAATGATATTTATGAGCTTGGCAAGAATCCCCCTTATGTTACTCACATATTATTAATGTGGATATAACCTTTGAATGTTACGTGTGTGGTATTCTTGGACCATTGAAGTTGACATGATACCTCATAACTAGCTATACTAACCCATACACCTTACCAATACGTCCCTATCACATTTGAAATTTTATGACATTAAGCCCCTCTGGACCATTTCCACTACCCAATTGCACTGATATCGCTTTGCCACATCACTATTTTTGACTCCTGATGTATTCCTCGTCAGAAAATTCAACGACATCACTATCGGCCACGTGCGACTACCTAATGCACAACTCTTACATATGGGTCAATTTTTTTGCAATAACACCATACCAACGATGTCTGTTTGGACACAAAATTCCTCTACGGACCGAACCCGAAACTACTGCTATAGATCGTCCATGTTGTTCACACCACACCCTTTGATTCTCCAAAATTGTACGTGTGAAATGTGACTTCCTCCATTCGCAGTTATGGTGGAAACTAATGAACCATGGATGCCCGTAGGAAATAATAAATTGCTCATTTGCCATTCTCATAGTGGTTTGTCCGATCGAATCATATCTACATAGTCAATGCTGAAGTTGTATTCGTAATCTATCCCAGGTCTGCACATATCCATCCCTCTTTAGTGTGAGTCCCAATCCATGTAGACCCATTCCTAGTAAGCCCTCCACATTAGTATTTGGGCTATCATTGTTCGGTTGGGTAGGTGTCTACGTCCGTCGGATAGGGATCATCGTCTGCATTGACAGGTGGGGTCCGTGACTCCATCCAACACCCATCCTCTATGCAGTATTCCATCTAGTGCCCAATAGTCCATACTCTAAATCAACCATGTCATAGCTGATCTGGCCACCTGCAATACCGCCTATGTTGCTCTTGTTTTTGAGTAGGGGTATTACTGAACGATGTGAGCCGAAACCTCACATTTGAGCCAAGTCGGTATGCACACCTTCCAACACCCGTATTCAACCAATAACTTGTCATCTTGGCGAACCTGTCGCCACCACTTAATGTCCACATCATCACCGGGTTAACGACATTTTGGCACTCTTGTCAGCTCCCGTGAATTTATCAACAAACAAATGAGCATCATATAACAAAATAAACATACATATGAATATAGACTTTGATATTCGTAAGTTTAAAAACTTTGATTAAAATAAAAATTTGATTAAAACTTTTAAAACTCTCATCATATATAGCGAAAGAAATTCTCACAAGTTTTAAAACTTTGATTAAAATAAAAATGATTTTGTTTATATACATATACTTATTATTATTATTATTTTTAATTTATTTATTAAAGGTGAAATTTGATTTAATAGTATTTAAATTTTTGAATTCAAATTAATTGATTTTAAGGGTTTATATCAAATAAACTCAAACATCAAAATTAATCCACATTACCAATCTAAGCAAAATGATAACGAAAGCAAACCTATTAAACCTAATCAAACACACAACACTCTATAGGGAGTTTAAAGGAGAAATAATTGAAATTTTCACTCAAAGACTGATAAAACTTTCAAAAAATAAAATCTCAAGATGAGTCCCCAATTTTAGGGTTAGTTGTGAGATAGTCACAACACCTCCTTAAGAAACAAAAAAATAGTTCAGAACTCAAGCAATCTCGATGCTAAGGAACACCCTAAAAAAAGATCCACTATGGAAACCCATTTCAAGGGTAAGGATTTTGGGGATTCAGGCCCAAAAATGAATTTTAGGGATGCCCTTTATGGTGGATAGTCCTAGACTAATGCTAACATTAATATTAATATTTTCTCATAGACCTCTAAGAATGTCTAAGATTGATCCTAGAAAAATTGAGTCGGGATGTCTAAGAGCAGCTGATGGAACCCCAATTGTTAAGTTAAAAATGGGTAAAATTCAGGATGACATAGAAGATCTGGAGAGAAGTTGACTGATTTGTTGTTTCTTGGGTTTTCATACGAGCCTATCTGCTTTCAAAGTATGGGCTTCAAAATAATGAAAAAAACAAGGTGAGTCACAAATCTCTGTTTATCCCAATGGTTATTTTCTTGTTATTTTTTCTAATGATGAAGATAGAGAGAAATATTTCAAGGGGGTCCCTAGTTATTTGGAATGGTAGGGCTTTTCATGAAGCCTTGCACATTAAATTTAAAGTTGAAGAAGATATGCCTTCTACAGGACCTATGTGGGTTAGACTCTTTGACCTCCTAGTTGAATTTTGGAATCCGATTATATTTTCTACAATCAAAAACTTCCTTGGAACTTTCATGATGATTGTTGATTGTACACATAAATTTGAACACATTATTTATGCTCAAATTTGTGTCTTAATGGATTTCGACAAACCCCTTCCACAAAATATTTCATTACAATTTGGGGAGGACACTTGGGAGCAGGTGGTGGACTATGAGAATATTCCTTTCTGTTGCATAATATACCATGAATATGGTCATTAGACTAGTGTCTGCAAATAAGATTCTAGATCAAAATAAAGAAGACACAAAACTTAGAAGGTTTCCAAATACCTAAGAAGAAGAACACACAAAAAACCAATTATAAAGGATTAAGAGATGTTGTCAACTAAAATATTTGAAATTCTTTCCATAAATAACCTCCTAGGTGAGGAAGAGCACATAATGGAAAAAAAAATCTTAGAAACACAATTTAAAAATATAGGGAAGTACTCAAAGACAAACCAATATATCAAAGGTTTTCAATAGAAAAATAAGGGAGAAAACATAGACAAGAAGAACAATCTTTTAAATGCTAAAACTTCAAATAATTCAGACCCCAAGACAAACTTTGTTGAACCTTCTAATAATGCTTTGGTTACGTATACACATACTTCAGGGTTAGAATCTATCCCAAATTCAATTGGTGCAAGACAAGAAATAGGAAAAAAAATGAAGATGGACACTAACCAAAAGGTAGGTCGCAAGACTAATCAACATCATATGGTAAAAGAAGGTGAACAACTTGTAGAGGAAGGTAAAATTAATGCCCTTACCAACATCTTTGGCTCTGTTATTAATAAGATCATCACTTGGAATATTAGAGGACTCAAAGGGAGTCTTTCAAATAAAAAAGAAATTAGAAGAATGATTCAGATAAACCAACCACATCTGGTTTTCCTTCAAGAAATGAAGATGTCTATAGGGAAAATGGAGCCAATTGCAAGTAAAATCTGGTCGATTGGAAAAGTGGATTTCCTCAGCTCCCATGGGGCTTCTGGTGGAATTGCTTACCTTTGGGACCCAAAATAGATCATAATTTACCATACAATTGGTAGTTGGGGTCTTTTGGCTATGGTTGCACAAAGTATACAATCTAACCAAATTATGCTCTGCTTGATTGTTTATGCTCTAATTACTTTGGAGGAAAAATGAAGACAATGGAAGGATATAACTTATATTATCTCCCATTTTCCTGAAGCTTGGATCTTGATCAGATGAGACTTTTAATATCATCCTCTCTTTGTATGAGAAGAGGGAGGGAAATAGGAATATGGACGGGAGCTCAGATCTCATGAGTGAATATATTGTAAAACTTCACCTTGTGGAAATCCAACTAGATAATGACCACATGAATTGATATAATATAAGGTAAGGCTCAACTTGTATCATGGAAAGATTGGATAGGTTCTTGTTATCTAACAATTTCTTAATCCATGGATACATTCCTAAGGTGAAAACTCTTAACAATGTTGGTTCGGATCATTGACCAGTCATGGTTGAAATGTGGAAAACCAAGGTCAACTTCTCACCCTTTCAATTTTAGTTAATGTGGCTTAGAGATAGTTCCTTCAAACCTTGAGTGTGGTAATGGTGGTAGGAAGGTAAACCAAGGTATGGAACTAAGATGTTTTGTTTCACCAAAAGGTTACAATACATCAAATTCAAAATCAAGATTTAGAATTAGGAGTTTGGAGATGTCAGACACAAGAAACAAGAAGTGATTGCTCGACTTGAAGAGTTGAATGATAAAATACATTTAGATGGCCTCACTTAGAGTAGAAGTATAAATGAAATTAGACTCACAATGTAGTTGGAAGAATGGGAAAAAGAGAAGAGCTCTTATGGAAGCAAAAATCTAGGATCCAATGGCTCAAAGAAGGAGATTGGAACACAAAATTATTCCATAAATCTTTTCTATCCCACAAATAACACAACTTTATTTCTTCCCTGAAATAAAATTTTGGAGACTCTATCCACACTTGGGATGGCATGAAGTCTATCACAGTCAACTACTTTTCCAAACTGTTCACTGTTGCATCTCTTGACTCGACTTCTCAATAGAATATCCTTCAAGCGATCCCTACTCTTATCACTTCTAAGGAGAAATCTATTTTGATTGCTCCAATTACTATCAATGAGCTTCAACAAGTGGTTTTTAAAATGCAAAAAGGGAAGACCTCAAGGCCTGATGATTTTCCCATCAAATTTTACCAAGAATTCTAGGATATTCTTCATGTTGATTTATTAGAGGTGGTGGAAGAAGCCAAGAAGGCCAAAGATATTTTGAAGGTAATCAATAAAACTTATATAGCTCTAGTCTCAAAGGCTCAAGACATAGAACATATCTAAGCTTTTAGACCAATAACTTTATGTAATATTCTTCTCAAAATCATTACAAATATCGTTGCAAAGAAGCTAAAACCTCTTTTGCATAAGATTATTTCCCCTAAACAAGGAGGTTATGTGGAAGGGTGACAAATTATGGATGAGATAGTTCTTGCTCAGGAAGCCATCCATTCCATGGAAGTGTAGAAATATCCTTCTATGTTCATTCGTTTAGACCTATCCAAAGCTTATGATAGAGTGGATTGACACTTCCTCATCAAAGTTATGAGGCAATTTGGTTTCTCTCAGTATTGGACATATTATATTATGGGATGTATCTCTTCGGTGTCCTACTTAGTTCTTATTAATGGCTACCCTTCATAGTTGTTCTCAACTTCTAGAGGTTTTAGGCAAGGTGACCCTCTCTACCATTATTCATTCATCATTCTTGTTGAATGCTTGGGCAGGACTATGACCAAAAATAGAGAAAAAAAATCCTTGAGGGAGTTACCATTCCTCATGGAACCATGCCTATCTCTCATATTAAGTTTTTATATGACTCCATTCTATTAGGTAAAGCTATAATTAAGGAAGCCTCTATAGTTAAACAAACCATTCACTATTTCTCTAATGCTATGAGTCAATTGATAAATGAAGATAAATCAAAAGTCATTTTCTTTCACTACTCTCCCAAATAGGAATTCATGGTTCTAGATAAATTAATATATAATAAGGCCTCCCTTTGGATCACTTGTTTAAGCATTCCTATCAACATCCAGAGACAAAAAATGATTGGAATTGGTTGTTGGATAGAGTAAAGGAGAAAATTAGAAAGTGGACTAATAGGTGGCTTTCATCTTGGGGCAAAATTGCCTTGGTAAAATTAGTCCTTCAAGCTATACCTATTTATATTTTTGTTATGTTCATTATCCCAAAGGTAGTTCTTCGAGAATCAGATCAAATCAATCAATGGTTCCTTTGGAGTGGTAATAAGGAGAAAAGAAAATGGGCCTTGGTGAAATGGGATACTTTATTTCTTCCCAAGCATGAAGGAGGGTTAGGATTTTTATCTGCTATAAAAATAATAAGGATTTAGTTGTAAAGTTGTATTAGAGGATTTTGAATAATGTAACGACCCAAAAATCTAACTAATCTAAGACTTTTTTTTTAAAACAAACATACCCAAGAGGGATTTACATATCCCTAACTAGCGCATGTCATACTAAAAATTTATCTAGACTAATCTAATGTTTTAAGCTATCCGTATCATACCTATGATGAGCCAACTTATCCCCTTCCTTATCTACCAAAAGGATACACCCATCCCTATACCATACATAATCCTGTTTGTGTAGGTATACTAAGTGTATTGCGAATAAGCTATCAATCTCATCCCATGAATGAGCTAACTTATCCCTTTTTACTTGTTAAAAGGGTATGCCCATCACTACACCATACATAAGTCTGTCTATGTAGGTGAATTGCGCGTAGTGCTAAGTAAGCTATTAGTCTCATCCCAATGATGAGCTAACTTATTCCTTTCATCACCCTTAATGATAACCAAGTTTGTTTAAATCTACTTGATGTTTTGTAAATCTATCTAGTTTAGTTTCTTTGAAGAGATCTTTAAATCAAGGTTACCCCAAGTTCCTTCCTAAGGGATCCCATAATCCCTTAGGTTTCTTTCTCTACTTCTAACACATAAGCATAATCATATTTAGATATCAATTCTAATCATCTAACTACATTAAATCATTAAGATATTCTAATATTTCTTTCCTTAGAAGAATATGATTAAGTCTACCTACTTAAATAGGCATTGGATAACATCTATGATAACATCAAAGAAGGTACTTAAATAAGATGTCATGATTTTAACTAAAACATTAACAAACATAATAGTTTATGAAACTACAACATCATAGATTCTTTATAAATAACAAGTAAGAGATACATATTTCATTCATATATTAAATCATTACATAACCCAAGTATGGTAAAAGTACTCCCATACTTTAAAGAATAAAGCATTACAACTAGGATATTGCTCAACTAGAGTCTACTCCATAATATGTTTCCATAACTAGTCTTCACTACAACATATATCAAAGGTCAATGTCTCGGATCTAAGTGTCCTCCTTGGTCCTTCTCACTTTTCCATCACTCAATTGATGGTGGTAAGGGATCAAGACAACTCATAGATCTTATGAAGCATGCAACTAAATGCATCTACTAAATGACTTATGAAACAAGTGCAATTATAATTGGATACCAAATTGCAACTATACAAACTACTCAATGCATTTGTTCATAAATCATTCACTCAAAACATCAAAGAAAACCTCATTCATCCATTCTTATTCTTATCATAAAAGGAGAGTCATTTTATCCTTTAGGAATGAAGGTCATGGAGTAATTCACAACCCTTCCTTTAATCAATCAAAGGTTCATGCTTTTCATCATACAAAACCATTTCTTTAATCAATTAAGGTCCCATACCCTTAACTAATCAAATACTTACAAAACCCAATTCTTTAATCAATTAAGGTCCCATACCCTTAACTAATAAAATACTTACAAACCCATTTCTTTAATCAATTAAGGTCTCATACCCTTAACTAATCAAATACTTACAAAACCCATTTATTTAATCAATTAAGGTCCCATACCCTTAACTAATCAAATACTTACAAAACCCATTTCTTTAATCAATTAAGGTCCCATACCCTTAACTAATCAAATACTTACAAAACCCATTTCTTTAATAAATTAAGGTCCCATACCCTTAACTAATAAAATACTTACAAAACACATTTATTAAGGTCCCATACCCTTAACTAATAAAATACTTAAAAAACCCATTTCTTTAATCAATTAAGGTCCCATACCCTTAACTAATCAAATACTTATAAACCCATATTTTTAATTCAAATAAATCAAATGTCCTTTATTCAATTTAAGTATACAAATACCATTATTTTCATGACAAAGTCCTTCCTTCCAATTTAATAAATCCTTCATTGATCATTCTAAAAGTAAAAATTCATTCTTTTTAATTTGATAAATTAACCAATGATCATTCAAAAAAAGGGGGTTCATTATTTTTGCCATCCAACTCAATCAGTTAATAAATCAAGCACATGTAGCTCAACAACACACGGGTAATGAAGCTAGCGGGCCAAACAACACATAGGCATACCCTTTATATGAGATATCAAACACACGCTTCATATGAGATCTCTCTCTTGGTCCTGTGATAAGAACTGTTTTGTATGGAACAACACTACTAAGGGTGAGTATACTATTGCTCAAAGTTATTTGACCTTATGCCACAATAATCCCAACTAGTCCTATGACATATATACATAGTTTTGGGCTCAAAATATTTGGCCTAAGGTGAGGTTTTTTATTTATCTTTTATTGCATAAAAGGGTGCTCACTGGTGAGAAAATCATGAAATATGGCTTTCGTGGTTCGTTTAGATGTAAAATGTGGAAAGAATGTGGAAAATATTATCCATATTTTTATTGAGTGTCCCTTAGCCTCTGAGCTATGGAGGAGAATGACTATCTTACTCGGTTTACAATGGTCTAATTTTTCTACTCTTGAGCAACTATGGAGGGATTGGCCTAAACAAGAGGTTGTTGATCATTTTGTTAGACAATTAGTTTGGATGGGAAAAACCATCCTGCCTTGGAATATGTAGAAGGGAAGAAACAAATTGATTTTCAAATAGGAAAGGAAGGATATTCACTATATTTGGTAAATGACCATTACCAACTTAGCTGAATCAATCCAACAACTCCTTAATCACCCCCAAGACTCTCACCAACGATGGGATCAAGTTATGCAAAGATTGAAGATTCACTCTATAATTGGAAACCAACTTAAAGGGAATGTGAGTAATCGAAAGATGGATAGAATAAGGAATTAGCAGTCTCCTCCTAAGAATTTTAGAAAAATCAATACAGATGGAGTATGTAGGGGGAACCTTGGAAAATCCAGTGCGGGAGGAATTGATAGACTTTTAGATGGTTTCTTGGTTTTCACTTTTGCTAAGAATTTGGGTATCCTTTCCAATAACCTTATTGAGGGGTATGGTATCCTTAGAGGCCTTCATGAGGCTGCTAAGGTTGGATGGCAAAATTTTTTTGTTGAATCTATGTCATGATTAATCTGTTGAATATTCCTAAGAATCATAAGGCTGATTGGAGAATACAAATAATTATTGAGAAGATTTAATTAATTGATATGGGTTTTTTGAAAGATGAATACAATCAGTCATAGAATAGAATAGTATTGTTGATGCTTTAGCTAATTGGGTGTTGGACAAAGGTGATCTTACTTGCTATGACCACCCTCCCAGATGGTGAGCTTTGCAAAACAAGATGCTCTTCTATCTATCCTTTCTCTGGATGGCTCCAGTACTAAAGGTACCTAGTTTATTTTTACTTTGTATTAGCTTCTCTTTGGTTCAATCAAGGTATTTCAGTTCCCCAGCTCATAAATATCATTCTTATATTTTTTGTGTTGATTCTTGATTAAAAGGCCTGTTGGCCTATAAAGGACGTATATGTAATCTATTTTTTTTTCAATTAATTTTTTTGGTGTGTGTATTTTTGTGTTGTTTTTTTGTTTTTGTATGGTTTTGTTGTTTTTTGTGATTTTTGTTGTTGTTGTTTTTGTGTTTGTGTTGTTTGTGGTTTTGTTGTTTTAGGCATGCTCCTTGAGTGTGTCGAAGGGGGCAGACCAAGTGTTAGCCCTAGGCAATTTTGGTAGAATAGATACCCCTACCTCCTTTGGTCTTACCCGAAAATGGCACCCCAAAAGGGATGTTTTCTACAAAAAAAAGACATTTAATCAAATGGCATGAGTTCAAGTGGAATATGTGCTACCAAATCAAAGATCTAACTTTAAATCTTGTGAGGAGAAATATGATACTATGATAAGATGTCTTGTTGTGATATCATTATGTGGTCTATTAAAATACCATGGTAATACCATCATGATTTAATATGGGTATGGCTCATTTCAATCCCATATAAACAATTAAAAGATATATATTACATTGAATTAATTTTTTGAGGTATAATTAATGATGTTAAATCCTTCATTATAAAGGATAATTTAGATAAATAATTATAATGATCTTTATCTTAAGATTTAAGTTAAAAATTAGATATTTATTATTTCCTCTCTCTTTTGAGTTTCTTTTCTTTTCTTTTTTATATGTTACTTCATGGTCACTCTCTAATCATTATTTATGTTCCATCGAGATTTAGGTCCAAAAATAATAGAACTAAAATCATAGATCAATTCCACATTTTTCTTAGGCCTAATTTGATCTTATTCAACCTTCAACCTCCAATATTCAACCTATCATTTTCCTTTCTTGATTAAGTGTCTATCTAAAAGTTCCATCATAATATAAAAGACTATGTCATATCTTACTAAACTATTCCCCAATCATTTGTAATCTAACTTTATTACTAGGATATCCTTATTTTTTATAATATCCAAAAATGGTTTTTGACTTCTTTGAAGACTACATCTTGTCGTTAACTTATTGAGCCTTAGTATCTATTATTTTGAATTCCTTTGAATAAACATGTACTTAATAAGAAACATCATAATTTTGCATAACAACCTGAAAGTGAATGACAAGAGAAAAAAGAGCATTAAGGGTTAACACTACATGCTCCTTGATACACATATGAACAACATGAATCACTATTTTAATAGTCTTAAGAAAAATATTAGCAAAGACAATCTTGGCATATTTTGTATCGTCCTTCACATTGCCTCCTAAAGATGTAATATATTTCCTCAAAGTTTTGGATTATGAACTATAGTTCTTAATGTTACTAAAATTTACCATCTTGAGAAAAGAGAGCTCTACATCCAACTAATTGACCTCTATAACATTAACCATTCCAAACAAATGTTTCAACTTGGTCCATATCTTGATGGGATCACTCTTGTCATGACCCACCTTAGCAAGACATGCTACTCAAATTGGACTATGTATTAGCAAATGATTTTTAATGCCCAACTTTATGTTTTTGATGGATATATGCTTATAATGTTGTGTCAAATTTATATAAGAATATAGTACTACTAATGCTTTGCTTGGTTGTAGGATCAACTACTCTCATGGGTGGACAAAGAGTTGGCCAAATAGAACAAGAGACCACATTGAAGGGGAAATTATGATGGTGACTTGATAATCAAACAACTTAGGTTAACATGAATGAATACCCTTTTCATGTAGGTGCATTATGGTTTGAATAGAAAATTTGCGTGCAATGAGTCTCATTAACATGGGTTGGTGATAGCCTAAGTCTATCTTAAATAAGGAGCCACTCATTTAAGGATAAAATGATGGTACAAAACATCAAGAGAGTGTATTTGTTCTTGCATATGGCATGATGATTTTATTTATCTCCTTGTGTATTTTTGAAGCATTTGTTGGTTGATAATAATAATTTGTATGCCTTCAGTTTTGTAACTCTTCATTAGTAAGATGAGTTCTTAGTTTTTGTACATACTTCTTTCTTGGTTAAGGCTAAGTGTTGGGCCACCTCTAACCTTGGAAGTGGTGCATTTATTGTTGTTGATGGCAATGGTGGAGCCACCTTAAGTTATGGAAATATGCTTTGTTTGGTTTCTTTTTCCTTCGTGCTATGTGAGCGATGCATGCTTAAGGTAATGGTGGATGTTGGGTAATGCCTTCAATGTTACATCGCCACCCTGTTTAAAATACCTTGTCTTAGACATCTTATATGGAGGACGTGATTTGGAAAAGGGGGCACTTTGGGAGGATCAGGAGCATAGGAGAAATAATGATTGTGGATGCAGCGCAGGGGCGAACATAGTGTGGAGATGAATGATATCAAATAACTCCAAAATGTTAGGTATTTGACCATGGCTTTGGTGATTGTATTGCTTGGTTATTTTCATATGCTAGCTTACAACTCTCCTTGCTATCTTTTCATTGGTTAATGTATTGTGATGTATGTGTTCTCTTTTCCTTTCTTCTATGATGTGTGATGTCTGCCCTCATTCTTAGCTTTATTTTAGTTTGGTACCCGAGATATGTGCTTGAATTTTCTAACTTGGAATTGATCTCCTTGCATGGCTAAGTGCACCAATGGGTAGCTAGTATGATCCAAGATGAACATTGTTGGTTGCCTTCATTATGGACCGTAGCTTCCTTGCTCATATGCTTGGTTTCAAACCTAAAACCCACTTTCCTCCTCTTTTTTATCTTGAGCTTTGTTGTTGGATAGCGTACTCATAGATTTACAACATGTGCAGTGCCTTGGATTGTCTAAATTCCAAGTTTTATTTAGACGGTTTACCTCTGCAATGCATGCATGCCAACTTAGGGATGGGAGTATTGACCTTTTTTTTATTAAAGCTATGGTTGGTATTTTTTCCTTCTGCTGCTTTATTGGTTTTAGCTTGGTTTAAGTGATCTTTCAGGATTGCTTAGGGCTTAAAGAAAAGTGGTTTATCTCCTTCTAACATTGTCTAGTTTTGGGTTAGTGGGCTTGAATTTTAATCAATCTAGTGTCTTATAATTATGGTATAAAACTTAGTTTAATGATAGAATATATTTCTCTTAAGCTTTAAATTCACATTATTGTTCAAACAAAATATTAATGCAGTATAGTCCTTAGTTTTATAATAATCAAGATAAGATTATTGCAATAATTGCTATTAATAAAAAAGTAATGTTGTGGGGGGTTGCCCCCTAAGGGGCCTGGCAAATGGTCTGGTGCTTTAACGATCAACAAATATGAAGGCTGAAGGAGTGTGGAAGGCTAGAGGCTAAAGGAGTGTGGAAGGCTAGAGGTTGAAGGAGCATGGAAGGCTAGAGGCTGAAGGAGCGTGGAAGGTTGAATGTTGAGTTTATCTTTGGAGTGTCAAGACTAAAGGAGCGTGGAAGGTTGCATTGGCTAAAGGAGAATGGAAGGTTGGGTTGGATGAAGAAGCTACAATGAAAGGTTGGGATGTTGGGTGGAAGGCTGGGATGGATGAAGGAACGTGGAAGGTTGATAAGAAAATTGACCACCCATATTTAATTTCATGGGAAAACTGCTTTATCAACACGATGTGTGGGATTTATTTCCAACTACCATATTTATCTGTGTCAAGGTTTATAATCTTGTGGTAGTTTATTCCCCATCCGCCATGTATCCAGTCAATGCATGGGAGGTGCAAAAAATTTGCATGTAGATTTCCAACCAAATTTTTACCATATTCTATATCATGTTACCTTTCTCAGGCATGATGGATTGGTAAACACATCGTAATCATCACATGAAAAATCTGGACGTCCTTGCACTACAAAAAAAAAACTATGGAAATAAATAGAAATTGAAACCAAGAGTTGTAGAGAAGAACAAGAGCATTGAGTGAAAAATTACAAAAAAATAATAGGGTATATTGAAGTTGCAAAATTCGGATCAAAATGTGCAGCAGATTGAGATGGGTGGACAAAAGTAAAAAGCAAAACTAGACAACACTGAGAAGCTGTAACGTCACCTTAAAATTGTCAATTTTTTTTAACGCACTCGGTGGATGATATTCTTTTCACACTCAAAGAGGCTAACAGAGGAATTATTTTGCACACTTCAGAAAAACAAGGTAATTGTCAGTGGAATGCGAATTGGGGTAACCCCCATTATTCTCAACCAAATGTCTAAACTCTCTTTTGAAGGAATAAAATTAGTTAAGATATTTAAAGCAACATTTCTAGAAGTAGTGAATTCCTTCAAAGAATATGGGGACCCTAAACCCCAAATGCATATTAGTAACTACATATGTAAGGGTGTAAAGAGGACTAGTCTAAAACAACCATGGGATGAGGTTGCCACATGGGTAATTTGGTACCTAACCTATGAAGGTTAGTTTACTGTGTTATTTGGGTACCACATCAAGTTATTGACCCACCTAAGACATGGTGCAAGAAGACCTGAACTTGGAATAAACGTACCATAGTATCTACACCAGGCTCTGCATGATATGGTAAAACATTTTTTGAAGGGGTAAGGATTAGTCAGACACCATGGATTGATTAAATTGGTATGTAAACACCATTTTAGAATGAATCCTAGAATATTTAATAGATTTTTTGAGCCTTGGGTAAAACAAAACCCCTCCAAAACTACTCAAAAAAAAAATTAAGGGAGTAGCAGTATGGTAGAGGTCCCTATTGAAAAATCTAGAAGTAGGGCCACCTCTAAAAATAAAACTAAAAATTCAAAAATTATAGGCAGTCCTTCCTCACATAACAAATCAACACCTGCTGCAACAAGACAAAAAGGAAATAGAAAAAAGAAACATAAAACAACCCATGTAGAGAAAATAACGACTAGAAGGGTTGTTATTAAAGTAGGGGATACAGAGGTGTTTGCTTAGGCATATATCATTTCCCAGTAAGAACCTTTTGAGTCAAATACAACAGAGGAATATTTTGATCAAGTAGAATTATCTACCATAGAGGAGGATGTTGCTCAGGAAGACTCTTCTTCCATAGAGGAAGAGTACCAACCAGAGCAGTACTTTTAGGTAGGAATGAATAGGTCTGCTGCTAGGAGATAGGCTAAGGAAACCCAAGACCAAGGTAACATGCAATAAAAGTAGATAAAATAGCCCAAAAATTAGGTGAGATCAACTAGACAGGAAAAAAGATCTGTTGAAAATATCTTCTATGAACAAGAAGGAGAGAAAATTGGGAAGCAAAAAACTACACCAGCACCACCTCCTCTTAGGAGGATCCTAAGGCAAAGATAAAATATAGTTGCTTAGGAAGATTAGACAACACCCCCTGAGCCCTCAAAATAGAGGAGAAAATCAGTTTTTGGTGGATTATGAAGAGGAGCAAAGTGTTAGAGTTCCTATGGAAAAAATGGAACTAATGCAAGAGGATTCCCCACTTGAACTGACAATTACCACCTACTCCTCAAAGTCAATAGAACAAGAAATGGTTGCAGAAATGGAGCTATAAGACCCCATGAAAGTTGCTAGAGTAATCATTAAGACACAACACAAATGGATAGAAGAGGCTGAAGAGAAAATCAAAGAAAAAGATAAATATAACTGCCAACTACTATAAGATCTCTATGAGTTGAGGGATAGAATGGGAGAACATGGAGGTACACCTGAATCCATCTAGGGTAAAGAGACAATAGAGATTTTTCTCAATTTGGTAGAATAGGTCCAAAAGCTGAATGATCAAGAAACAACTCCATCACACCCTAGCAAGATTTAAGCTTCTGTTATAGAACATGAACCAACCCTATATACTCTTATGAATATTATTTACGTAGAAAGAGGTAAGAAGAAGAAGTTGTGTTTGTTCAAAGGATAGGAAAACAACCGATGAATATTGGAGAATTATCCAAGTAGAGAGAAGATGGTCCAAAGTATGAGCAACAACAGGTTTCATAGAAAAAAGAATTAACATATAGGCAAGCTCTAGAACATCCAATACAGGAGGGAGCTTCAAAACATCAAACACATGAAGGAGATTTGAAATGATAGCAATAGAAAGAGGTTCTAACATAATAGGGCGTACAAATGATAGCTTCAAAGCATGATACAATAGTACATACAACTTTAAAATTGCAAATTGGGGTAAGAAAATCTGAAATACTAGTTGAAGAAGTCAAACAAGTAATTGCAAAATTTGTGACTATAACTCAGGTTGTAGGGATAGGAGTATAATATGAAATACCTCTAAATATCTACTGCTCCACCAGTCGTTGCACCTCAGCAAAACATGGTTTTACTAGTAGATCACAATGCAATAGTGGCAAGGTGGATGGCCTACTACCACACTTTGGAGAAACGTCTTGTAGCGCTATGGCCATTGGAGGAAGATAACAAAAGACAAGCAAAGGAGAGAACAATATTATAGAACAAGGTGAGAGACTTGTGCCACATAGTAGAACAGGTAGTACAATGTAGGAGGTCTACCAAGATTATAGCTTAGTCCTCAAGGAAAAATACTACAGATGGTAGGTAATGAGAATATGTTCTAACCTCTCTTATGACCTATCCTTTGAACAAGATTTCATTGATGCATTTTTGCAAAGCCCTAAGGAATAGAAAAACCTACTTTGTGAATTCTATTTGCATAAGTTTGTAGTGGTGGAGGATGTTCAATTTTTGCCACATATCTACATAGGAGACATGCAACTTAGAGCCTTTACCTCCACTCTAAAAAACCAAATACATTAGTAAAGGGAATGACAAAAGTATAAGACAACGGAAACAGGACCTGGAAAACTAATCAGACATGACCAACCTAACCCAAAAGCATTGATTAGTCAACACTTCTCTTTGATGGGAAATATAAATATCAGAACTACTTATCTTGAAAACCTTAGAGAAAGTGTAGCTAATTTTCAAAATTTCTATAGAGAAAACTTTGACAATGTAGGATCAACATGCAAGAATAGATGGGATGAACTGCCTATTTCTCTGAGAAAAAGAGAGTCCATATCACCAACCAATCTGATGTGGTCTCGTAGGAGGGCAGTAACACTAGTAGAAGTGATGCTTGCAATGAAACATGAGTGGATAGGTCTTCATTTTAGGCCACCCACCATACTTACACCAATGCCCTACTATTTTGATTCAGATCTAGAGCCAAAATAATAGTTTCAAAATTGGTTGGTAGAGATAAAAAGAAATAGAGGATATGATTCTTTGAATCAAAATTTTTGGGGAAATATGCATAGAGAACTAGACATGAATGTTGTTGTGGCCCACAAAAATGCATGAGGGCATGCATCAGGTTAAGTAGGGGGAATGATGAGACACCAAAATGTCTCATTATTTTAGTGTTATCATACATAAAAACTGCCATTTTTGTTTGAATGTTATAGTATAATGCCAAGTACTTTGATTATTGTGCTGATAATGTTAATGTTAGCATAGTAAAGTGATATGAAATAATATTCTATTGTTTAGATTAATTTTTGAATTTCTATGTTAAATTTTGTATGATTTTTAGTATTTAGTAGGCATAAATAAGGCATATAAAAGAACAATATGAATGAAGGTCTTAGTGTAAATTTAAAAATATAACGTGTCAAGGTTTTTGAATAATTTTCCTACCCTTAGAAAGTGTTTTAATATGATGTGTCACCCAGATAGTAAAAAATACACCAAATCTAGACATTGCAACTTACTGTAACAGAACTTGTAGGTTATGCTTTGGAACATCTAGGCAACAAGTTGCAAGATCCTAGATAACAGGTGTTACACATCAAATTGGGGGTCAAAATTACTTTTTCAACATAAAGAGGATAGAGGAGAATATTTCCAAGCATTGAAGAACAATCCAACAACCAATTACTGAAACATTTGCATATAACAGATAATCGGCCGCATGTTCCAGAGCAGTTGTAGGAATTCCTACAACAAAGGTAGAATCAATCTTTGACCGATTTCCAAGGAGAAAAGGTGGGCTGGCAAGTTGGAAGTAAGCATGAATATTCTTAAGACCTATTCTAAGCCCTTCCACATCATTTGGAGGTGTAAGAACACAAGAATATATCTATAATAGATTTATGTCCTAATTCTATATAAGGTAGTTGTTGACTACAAAATTGAAGGAATCAAGCAACATCAAAGCATTTCTATTTTAACTCCTAAATGTAAGTAGGATAGGTGGAGGAATCTATGAATTAGTCAGCAATTGTTGTAACAATCAAATAGTCAATAAAGTGCAGTATTGTCAGACCAACTTATTTTTAGTCTTTCATGTCAATTTGATCTCATAAATTGGCTTAGAAGTCTATGATTTTAAACCTTTTATTGGATCTAGGAGTAAAGTCCCATTCTCAGGGTTGGTGGAGGGAAAGTTGTATTATAAATGCAAGTTTTATTATTGTTTTTCTATCATTTCTTACAATAGACTAAATACTCTGTTTCTCCTATTTTTCCCTGTTTGCACATGTTTATGTTTTGTCTCCTTCACAACTAGCTAATTTCCATTCATTCTTGTATTTTCTATTTCTATCAAAGCATCATTGTTTCAACATTTCATTTCTGTTTTTAGCATTTTAATTTTGTTTTAGTGTTTCAGTTTAGCAGCATTAATTTTCCAGCATTTTACATTTTTGTCCTTTCAATTTCAACACTTTACTTTTCTATCATTTCAATTCCAGAAAATGTAATTTAGCATATTTTCTTTAGCAAGTTCAATTCCTGCAACTAGTTAGTTTTCCTTATGCAAGTGTGCTATTTAGTTTAATTTTTGCAAAGACATTGTGATTCCCTATTTTGGTTTAGTAGCCTAGTGCCCTAATTTTTAAGCCACAATTCCAACATTCTCTATCATATATAGCCTTGGACATTGCCTTGGATTGACAAATAAATTAAATGATGAACATTAACGACACTCATCAAGAGATCCAGAGGCAGATCCATTTGTAGTGACCCAGAGGCGATTGAGATACATTGATCCAGAGGTAGACACATATAACTTATAAAGGAAGACCTAATGAAGGTTGCATATATCCAACCATACCAAAGTCAAATCTAAAGAATGAAGAGAAATAAGAATCAAAGAATGAAGGCAAAAGCCTTCCTACAAAAGAATGTAATACGAGGGATGTTAGAAGTAATACATTGTTTGGCTCCCTTGTAATATTAGTTTGGTAGTTGATTTATATAATGTATGTGTCAATATGAGAGAAAGTGCAAGGTGTTAAGAGAGAATGAAGAATCACATTGATATGTGGCAAGATGAGAGTTTTGTCTCAATATGAGGAATATGAAAGGATGCATCTCCCAACTATTAGAGGAGAGCAATAGTTAGAGTACTAAAAATTCATGTAAAATTATATATTGGAGACATCTCTCCATGCAATGTAATCAATAAGAATTATTCTTGTAATCTTTTGATATTGTGTTATATTTGTGAGATATTGTTGTTATTCCAAATATTGAGTTTCATTATTAGCTTTATTAATGACATATATTTGATTTATACTTGATCTTGGATAAAGCTTTTTGTGAGTTAATTTATCTAGAAAGTTAACAGAGTGAAGCTCGTTGATATTTTTGTGACCAGAGTGCAAATTGAAACATTGGCAGACCAACTAAAGAGAGGAGAATATTGAAAGAATGGTGTGCAAGTGTGAGATAGCAAACATTGAGCATTATAGTGAAGAATATAGAGTTGATTGTTGGGGAGGCACAAGATCACAATAGTGGCTAAAGAGAAACAAATATTGCTTGGCATAAATAATGCATACATATTCTCATGTATTACAAAGTATATATAATGTAAAGGAGCTAGGGTTGTAGATAAGGATGAATAGGATGATGCCACTTGTCACCATGTGATACAAACCATAACCCTAATGTGAGTGCACATTGATCATGTTACTAAAGTGCACAAGACTATCCATGCTAGCCACTAGTGCACGTGATTATCCACTAAAGTACCCTAAATATTCCTAAAATTCCCCCTTAATGTGTACTTTTCTAAATACAAAAGTAAATCAACATTACATATGTTCCCCATTAATTTTGACTCTCATTACAACATACATAAAGCATTTTTATAAACTTGGAAAATAATTCAAGTCCAAGTGACTTGGTGAAGACGTTAGCCAATTGATCTTGAGGAGGTACATACTCCATGTGTATAATGTTGTCTTGGACCATGTCTTTGATGAAGTGATGATGGATATTATTATGCTTTGTTTGAGCATGTAAGATAGGATTTTTGGTCATTTTAATGACACTTTGATTGTCGCAATATATGCATGTTGGACCCTCAATGGTTAGCCCAACATCCTAAAGTGGCTACCTCATCCAAATATCTTCCTTAGTCACGTCAATTGTTGCCTTATACTTTTCTTCCATTGTAGACAAGGAAACAATGTTATGTTTCTTGGTGCTCCATGAAATGGTACCTTGACCCAATTGAAAGCAATAACCAGAAGTTGATTTTCTAGATTTATAGCAACTAGCCCAATCTGAATATGTGTATCCTATCAATGAGAAATATTCATATGCTATGTATACAAGACCATGATAAGGGGTCCCCTTGAGGTATCTCAAAATACTCTTAGTTGTTGTTCAATGGATATTTTTGGTATCTTGCATAAATCTAGAAACAAGACCAACTGAATAGGAAATATCTGGTCTAATTGAAGTCAAATAAATCAAACTTCCAACTATTTGTCTATAAAGGGTGCCATCTACCCTTTCTTCATCATCACTATTAACCAATTTTAATCGGGTTTCCATGGGAGTGAGGGAGGGTTTATATTCCAACATGTGAAACCTGTCCAAGATAGAGTGAATATATTTTTCCTAGGAGGGAAGATTGTACCAGGTTGTTGCCATACTTCTATGCCTAAGCAATAGTGAAGTAGGCCTAAGTCAATCCTTTCAAAAATTTTGCACAAGTCCTCTTTGAGTGACCATATTCCGTCTATGTCATCACCTATAATAAGATTATCCACATATAATGATACTACGATGATGTGGGACCACAATGTTTCACATAGAGAGTTGATTTTGTTATAGATCTAGTGAACCAAGGTTGATGAAATAGGAGTCAATATTGGTACACTAAGCACATGGTGCCTACTTAAAATCATATAGGGATTTATTTAATATGAGGATTTTGTCTTCTTGACCTTTGATTGTGTACCTTGGTGGTTGATCAACATACACTTCTTCATGTAACTCACCATTGATGAAGGCACTTTTGACATCTATTTTAAAAATAGGCAAATGTTTTTGAGCAATTAAAGCGGTAGTAGTACGAATTGTAGTCATCTTTACCATAGGGGCAAAGGTCTCCTTATGATAAATTTCTTCTTGTTGCTTATAGCCTTTGGCTACTAGGCAAACTTTGTAGTGATGTAATGAGCCATTTGATTTATATTTTGCCTTGTATACCCATTTTATGCCAATGGTAGATTTTCCTAGGGGTAAATTGACTAATTCCCATGTGTGATTCCGTTCAATGGAATCCAATTCCTTTTCCATGGCACGAATTCAATTTTCATCATCGAGTGCTTCTTTGATAGTAGTAGATTTCGGTTGGCTAAAAACTTTGGCCATGAGGGCATAATTCACTTGGGGTTGTAGGGAAGAAGGTGTTTTACCTTCATAAGTGGGCAAGTGGTTTTGGGCTTCATTTATGGTAGATTGGACCCTCTTAGGTAAAGGATTTGATGAGATCGCATTATCATTAGATGAAGGAGAAGTAGGAGAGTATGTATCATGAGTGGGGAGATCATCATGTTGAGGAAGGCTTTGACGTGAGAGGGAAGAGGAAGGATTAGATGAGGTAGTGGGTACCAAAGGAACAATTGCTTCATGATTTGGTTGAAATGCAGGGGCCATAGGAGGAGGACTTGGTGAGGGATACTCAGTGAATGTAACATCCCTAGAGATAAAGATTCTTTTGGTAACAAGCTCATACAATTTATAGGCTTTGGCACTTTCACTATAGCCAAAAAAGATGCATTTTTTTCTCTTGTTATCAAATTTACCTCTTTTTTGAGAAGGGATGTTATCATAGGCATTACATCAAAAGACTTTGAAATGGCCCACATAGGGCTTCCTTCCACTCCATAATTATTTTGGTGTAATGTTATGCAATGCTTCAGTGTAGGATTGATTGGTCAAGTATGCGGGAGTAAGAATTGCTTCTCCCCAAAATGTATTTGGCAATGCAACAACAACTATCATAGGCTTTACCCTATTATAGAGTGTCATATTCATCCTTTCAACCACTTCATTTTTCTAAGGGGTATAAGGAGTTGTGAACTACCTCCTTATCCCATTAAAATTATAAAAGCTAAAAATTTCTTTGGAAATATATTATCCACCATTATCTGTCCTCAAGATGGAAATATGATACCCACTTTCTTTTTCAACAAGGGTCATGAATTCCTTGAATGTATCAAGGGATTTCCATTTATATTGAATTAGATAGACCCACATTTTTCTGCTAAGGTACATTTCTTAAGACCCACACTAGGTGTGGAGGGTTTGCCCAGCTCTTTCACTCTAAACCAACAAATGGTTCCTATAGTGGGAGGGAAAGAAAACTTAAGCACAAGTAACCCAGGTCAACCTAGGAGAGTAAGAATAATGGGTAAATTATGTGATGAAGAAATATTGTGGTATTTGAGAGAAAACTTGCTTGTTAAAAAATGTGCTTCCTTGCTTGTTTTAGAAAGGTATTTTACAACTTTTATACCCAATAGAAAATTAGGAGCCACACTTGATTACAATATGAAAGAAACCCCAAGAACAAGTAGGGGTATAGCAAGCATAAACCTCAAATGGATGAAAAGCAAGCTCAAGTAACCATATCCAAGCACAATGTGGCTAAGTCAATGCCACAATAAAGGACTCCATAAGCAAACGACAAGGAGCCCTAAAAGCCCTAAAACACCCCTTGTGATAATGATTTTATTAAGGAAGTGGGCTAAGAAATCTAACCTCAAGTAGTGCCTCCAAAAAATAATGTTTGTACAATAGCAATGTCTCCAAGGACAATAATAATGCCACCAAATACAATATGCTAAATAACAAGATGTCCACGCCAAATAAAACGTTTAAATTTGACTTAAAAACATAAAAAAATAAACTTCTCTCAAATAAAAGTGTCGGTAAAAAAAAAAAAATCATTATATAATAAATATTAAATAGTTACAAAATAATAAATATTAAATAGTTACAAAATTCAAAAATGACACCACCAATATGTACAACAAACTTTCATCTAGTATACAAAATAGAATGAAACAAAATTCCAATCATAAACCTACCCACAGCGAATGTGCGAAGAAAAAGAATTCTTCCATGTTTATGTGGCTTCACCTTACGCAGCTCGGGTACAGCTGGCACGGCAGAGACAGAGCCGAGGCATGCAGGCAAACAGCTATTAATACGCCAAATAAAATTAATTCCATTACTGATTACACTTCCTTGGTGGCCGACAAAAAAAACTTTAGAGCACCTTCAATCTCTCACGGGTTGACTTTATCGGTGCGCCTGCAACAGACGGTAGGCCGTGGAGATCGCGGAAGAATACCTTGCTCGCCTGCAACATACGAAACCCCACGTCAAGATTTTTCTCTACCCTCCTCACGAGAACACTGGTTGGTGCTGTTTGCACCTATCCTTCGCGGGGCAGATTTCAACGACTCACAGTGGACGAGCTGTTCTGGCAGATTTTGTTGCAGGCATTTTTCCAGCTTTGGATTAAAGAGTCCACCACGTGATGATGTCAGGTATTTCTTCCAGCTTTTCTCCTATAATTTAATCCTAAGGATGAATAGGATGATGTCACTTATCATCACGTGATACAAACCCTAACCATAATGTGAGCATACATGGAACATGTTACTAAAGTGCACGTGACTAACCATTGTGGCCATTAGTGCACGTGATTATTCATTAAAGTACACGTTAAATATTCCTAACATTGATAGTGTCTACATTAAATATTTCGAACTTTGATACTGTCTACAGAAGATGACTGGAACGTTAGGAAGGAGCGATAGGTACTGGAAGGTTAGTTGAAATATTATAACCGTTAGATGGTGCAATGTTACAACTGTCTACAGAAGATTACTGGAATGTTAGGAAGGAGCGACAGGTACCTGTGAAGGAGACCAAAGAAGACTATAGGTGAGTAAAGCGTTAATGAGAGGAAGGTTTGTTGAGATATTATAACCGTTAGATGGTGCAATGTTACAAGCATGATGCGTTAATGTCAGAATACTCTAGGTCAAGAGATGGCAGTAAGCTTCACAGAACACAAGATATTAATGCATCAAAAGGTATTTTTTCTGGCGTCAAAGTTAATTATATTCATAATACTGAAAGATTAATACATTAAAAGGTATTTCCCTGGCGTCAAAGTTAATAGTGAAAGGATAAAGAAAGTATTTATGCATTAAGGTTTAAAGGAGCAAGAGATTATTTAATGTTTGAAAGAAGAATTTAAAAGAGAGTCTAATAAAGAGGATGTTAATTATATAGAAAAATTAATATATTGAAGGAGGTGGACTTATAAGGAAAAAATTAATATATTAAAGAAAATAAATATTTCAACAATAAATAAAGAAATATTATTTAAAAGAAGATATTATATATTAATAATATTAAGAAGAAGAATATTAAATTGAAAATTGAAGAAAGGAAATTAGAAGAGAAGAGAATTATTTGAAGAAAATATATTGAGAAGAAAATTAATTGAGTAAGGAAAAGAAAAATTGTTTGAAGAAAATAAAAGGAGAAAGGCTTTGGTCTCTTTTTGAGAGGTTTAAGGTTCAAATTCCACTCAGAATGAGAGGACAATGAGCCTTCATAAAAACATGTGTAAACTCATTTTAAAAAATATTAATTTTAATATAAATGCGTAGGGAGGATATGCGGGAGATAGTGGAGGGCGACTTGGTTAAGATGGGAGCAATGAAAGGCTGTGAAGCAGGGAGTAGCAGCCCACGTAGGGCAGGAGCAACGATGGTCCAAGGCACGAAAGCAATGGCGGTGGCGGTTTTTTGACAACAACACATGGAATTCTCTGCGGCAAGATGAAGTTTCTGCGATAGTCTGGCCAGTCCCTCGAATGATTATATTTTAGCGCACGAAAATGAAAATGCTCAACACCTAAGGGGAAAAGCCAACCCTTTTAGCGTGAGAAAAATGAAAATGCTCAACATCTAAGGGGAAAAGCTAGCCTTGCCTTATTTTAAAAATTATTATTGTTTATAATTCATTGGAGTGCGAGCACGAGCCGGGAGAGAGCCAAGATTCAGTCATGGTAGAAGAGCAACAGGTTCATCCAGAGTACATCAATGCTTCAAACCCTTACCATGAATGTGTGGAACATTATTTCCAAAAAATTGTTGAAGCCAAGGAACGCCGAGGAAAAGAAGAGACAAGGGCAATTGTGAGCCAAGAGGGAGTGCAAGTCGGGAGTGAGTGTGAGGTAGGAGAGAGTGCAAGGTAGGAGAGAATGCAAACCAAAAGGGAGTACAAGCCGGGATTCAATTATGGCAAAAGAGCGACGAGTTCATCCAAAGTGCATTAATGCTTCAAACCCTTACCACGAATGCATGGAACATTGTTTCCAAAAAATTGTTGAAGCCAAGGAATGCCAAGAAAAAGAAGAGACATGAACAATTGTGAGCTAGGAGGGAGCGCAAGCCTGGAGCAAGTGTGAGGCAAGAGAGAGTGCAAGCTGGAAGCAACAACGAGTGCAAGCAAAAAGGGAGTGCAAACCAAGAGGGAGTACAAGCCCAGAGCAAGCCCCATTAGCTATTATGGAAGGAAAGTCATTCTTGAAAGATCTAATGGGAAGTCAGAATGCCCTAGCTAGAAATCAAAATACCCTAGTTGGAAGTATGAAGGCCCAAGATGGAGATAAGTAGAAGAACGAATAGATGACAAGTTTGATCCAGGTAGCAGATGGTACACCAAAAGTAAGTATCAAGGATGAGATTATTGAGAATGATATAATGGTTCTTAAAAGTAAAGGGATAATATGTAAGTTCCATAGATCATGGTCAGGGTTTTTAGAGATTCAAAATTGGACCAAGTGGAAGTGGGGATTGAATTCAAATTATTCTGTGACTTTTCTTCCTGTTGGGGCTTTTTCCTGCATCCGTAGAATGAGCTGTCACGCTACAAGAAAACCTACTACCAATGAGCTATTACAGGCTCTAGTTGACCTGCCTCTTTAACTTGGGAATATAGTTCTTTTAATATTTTCTAGACAGACCAAGTATGGTAAGGATATCCTTGAGGTGAGCTTAAATTCTTTAAGTTCATGCTCTTCTAGATTTATGGTGATGATTTAACAATTATAAAATTTGATCGAGCTAAAACGATAACAGTTCTATTATGCCTTATGTATGATTGGTGCTTTAATACTTTGGGTTATTGTAGCAAGATTTAATAAAATTTCAATGAAAATAGAAGGGGAGATAAAATAATCAGTGCAATTACATTCATTCGAATATCGTAATAAATATAACAGTTGACCAACAAAAAAAAGTGTTCATTATGCGTTCAAATAATGTAACCCATAACAAAGACACACAAAGATAAACAAAGAAATTTAACAAGAAAGAAGCCTAGAATTGTATTAATATTTGAATGATATTACATGAAGAGTTGGTATGGAATCACCATTTAACTCTTGGAAAGATTAATACAATAAAGATCCTCGTTCGAATATCGTAATAAGGACCTTTCACTCTTTTGTTCGAATATCATAACAGTCGAGTCTCTAGACCTCTAGATCAATAATCTAGAAATATTCACAGCTTCTTGGGCACTTTCCTATCAAAAACTTGCATAGCAATGGGAGGAATAAGGAGATGAAAAAGGAGAAAGAAAACAAAGGAGATACAACAACAAAGAACGAGCTCTCAAGTATACCTCTTAGCAAAAATATGCTATGTCAAAAGCTCGATTCTTATTCTAGTTGTAGACGTTCTATAGTTATAGCATCTCTACAACTACTTGAACTGCCTTCATCTGAACCGTCCACCTGGCGCCATATCCAGCCTTGTCATCGGTTGGGTGTTGTATAGTCTGTATATTTAACTGCCTCAAAATATATATTTAGAAAAATTTGACCCAAAACTTGCCTAGTTATCACTAACTTTCTCCTCCTCTTTTTTTGCCATCGTGGATCCCATGCCACTTGCTGACTCAGATGCCTCTTGGCTCTTTTCAATTACCTCCCGCTCATCCAGTTTTGCACCAATAGAATCTGCTATGAGGATCCAGATTTCTTCATCAATTTCACTGATCGTGTGGATATGGTCTAATGCCCTGATTCCTATGCCTTTGTCCTCCCTTATGAATGATTGTCTATTATGGAAGAACCTGACGATTTCAAGGGAGTACGAAGTCATTGAGATGAGTTGGTCGGATAGCTTATCTTTGTCAACCTTTTTGCAAGAAAATTCTTTGATATCCCGAATGATTATTTGACAAAAATCTTATGTGATGAGCAATTTTTAGGGATCAACATTGAGGTGCTTTAGCTGAACAACTATATATTTTTTTTCTTTTTTCTAGCTCTTTAACCGAGTTGCTCCATCTGGGTCTTTCCACCTTGAGACTTGTGACTTTTTTATACTCTCCTAGGTAACTATGAACCCTTCCATCAATGGTGATCACTTGCATGGACCTGATCTGTTCATATTTGGCCTTGCACATTTCATAGATCGGGGATATAACTGCTATCTTCTCATCTACCTTTACTAAGAGGGATTTGATCTCTTTATTTATCTCCATTATTTTTCTAAAATTCTTGTAACAAGTCTCTATCATTTTTGCTTCCTTCTCAATTATTTTGACCATCTTCTCTTTGAATCTAATGGCAAGCTTTGGAACTTGTAACAAGTATCTGTCAGAAGACATTCGTTTTTGAGTTTTCTTTATTTCAGCCTTTAGCTTCTCATTTTCCAATTTCAATGATTCTACTTTGGACCTCCAAGCTATCACTTCCTTCTCGATGGCTAAAGCAGTTTGTGCATGAACATGCACTCCATGTTTCAATAGTGAGACTGAGTCTCCTCCTATCACTATATTACCTATGTTGAGATCTATTTGAAGGGATTGTATCCCTTCAGTGGGAATGATGATGGTGGCCTAGGAAGTGGGTTCTGAACTTGATGGAGGTGGAACATGCACTTTAATTTACTTTAGCTTTCTGTCACCCTATTCTCCATTATAGCTTCAATTTGTTCCTCCTCTTCATCATTAAATTATACTAAGTCTTCTTTCTTGATCAGGGTGATGCTCATTGGCACTTGATCCAATCCTTGCTCTCTTGAGAGGAGGAGATCCTGTGGTATCGGGTATCACTACCTGATAATTTTTGAAGACTTCATTAAATCCTCTAAATTTATTTATTCTTTTCTAGGTTGTGGTAGAGATCTTAATTTCTTTGTTGTTAGCCATGAAGGCTATTGGTACTGCTCGTGGTGATCCTACAGTTAATTATTGTAGGTGGTGTGAGGCCATTAGAGCCAGTGTCAAACTCTTGGCTGTGAGAATCTTTGGGACGGTAGAAATAGGCACAATATATTTTCATTTACTTACACTAGGGGATTGGGAGGCAGATGAAGTACCAACTTTTTCTTTTGTTACTTGATACTATACTTTGGCTATGATTTCAATTTGCTCAGGATTCAAGCTCATAATCTCCACAATAGGATCGACGAAAGCTTCTGGTGGTACCTCCTTCTTATATAATGTATTTCCTTATCATCCTCAGGTCCATGGGGTAGTCCCCAACCGCCTTTGTGTGAGTATGTGCTCTTACTAGGTTTTTGTTATTCCAAATTTCCTCGACATTGATGTTGTTGGTTTGCACCCATAGGAGATTTTTATCATATTCATCCTCCCTGTGCTCCATTGGATTGGATTCTAGAGCGATTTTCTTGTAGCGGCCTCGGGATCGTATGGTCTCCAGGTGATTTTTGCAAAATAGGAGGAGTCCATTGTAGATGGGACTTTTATCATCGCTGGATAGCCTCGGTATACATATTCCCCTATCTTTCCTAGATTTGTGATCCACGAAACTCTAGTCTTTTTCTTCCTACACCTTAATTTGGCTTCTTTTGTGAACTGCCTTACTATCTCTAAGGATGCCAACAACTTGGGATAATAAGTGGGTAAGGCTTTTGGCGGAAATTTGCCTCCATATGTCCTAATGAAACTAAAATTTTCATCAAGAAAGTAATCACCCGCTTCCATATCCTGGAGATATTTGACTATACCTAGGCTCATTTTGGATGGTTCTTTCTTTGTGAGTGCATGGTACATTGATGATAATAACCTTCCAAAGAACTCTGAATCAGGGGAAGTGCCATCATAGATGTAAGGTAATTTGTCCTGGTTGATCTCCCCCAAAATTCCTCCAAGTTGCTGAATGACATCATATTTGAATTACCCGATGATCAAGTGCACCAGGAATGAGTAGTGTGAGAAACGAGGCATGATATCCAAATTTTTGGCATCCTGTAATCCCTTGAACTCTCTATCTATCGTGTCATGTATTATGTCCTACCATCTATACATGGGCATCTTCCAAGTCTTGTTGCATTGTACTATCAAATACATCACCTCGATGCTAACCCAGTTGAGGTCCTCAACTCCCAACACTACATGGATCATATCGACGTAGTCCCTCACCCATTTATGAAATTGATTATTGTGAATCAAAAAATATGTCCATACTGGTTTGTCGTAATCAAATAGTTTCTCATAGAAGGTGGTGTCGATCATGTGTCGTGCCTGCATTGAAATCACCTTCACATCATAACATTGTTTGGCCGTTTCCAATCTGAACACCTGTTCAACCCTTTCTGGTGTAATTATGTAAATGGGTTTGTTCTATGCATTACCAATGGCCTTAGTATTTAAATCGAACGATATGGCTAGCCATATCAACAATTTAAGGGAGAAACACACTCTTGGGCACAAGAATTTCGCCAGGTTGGTTCTTCATTTATTTATATGGGAAGCTCTTTTGTATTTATCCTTGTAGGACTAGTTGAAGATGTTTTTAAATAGGTAGTAAGAGTGTCACCATTCTTCGATGCTGGAATGGAAGTAGAACTCAACAAGTTCATCTTTACCCCACACTTGTTCTCTTGTCTTTGTGGAATTCACCTTCTTGAATGGCACATTCTCATCCAATGCTTCAATTCTCATCTTGGGGGCTGCCCTGTTGGAGGAGGCCATTGCTCTCTGATATCTAACACTAGTCTTCTCAACTTGTCAAATATTTTAGAAAATTTGCTAGCATTGTGAGTTGCTCATCGCTACCTTCCTGTATTTAAATCATTTCACGTTCAAGGTATTATTAACGTCGTACCAACCGCCACTACGTTATTTCTATTTTTGGCTCACCACTTCAATCTTCAATAATGATGAACCTATAATGAATCACCATCATATGTTGATTTGTATAACTGGCATTCAAATTATACAGGTATTAGATATCGATTCGTTTGATTGGTACACATTGCCTTAAGAGTCATGCCTTAGGGGATCTAAGTTTGAGGTTGGTGGTTGGCTTGTATGCCCATAACACCTGAAGTGGTTTGACCATGTCATTAGGATCATCGTTGGTTTGAGTACTGTCATATTTTCTCGAACGAGGTTATGCGTATGTGGATTTCATGCTTCAAATGTTATCTATGACGTATCGGTCACTTAAGGGTTTAATTTGGTCAAAGGCATGTAGTTCATTGATTGGATGATCAATCGATCATGTCTTTTCTTTTGTTAGATTTCATTATATGGATCGCTTTGATTTTGCACGAATAGAGATTCGACTTTTGGTTGCCATTATTCAGCCGATATGGATTTTGGTATTTTTACACGCGTTGTATTTTAAAAACTCAAGATAACTTTTATCGAGGATGTTAGCTAATAATAACAATTTTCAATTAAGATCTTGTGCATGCAAAATTAAATGTTGACATACCTTAATCAGTGTTGTTTTTACCTTTGATTGGCTGGGTTGATCTCATCCGTTGATCTCGTTTGGCCAATGGTTTTTGGACAACAAGGATGCGTTTGGTCACAGGTATTTAAGTGTCTTTCCTTTTTCGATTGAAAGATTTTAATGGTAGCGCTTTTCTTAGAATTATCGGTCGCTCTTTACCACTGTTCGATCAATATAAGCTTTGCTTCGGTTAAAAAAATATCTCTGATTTTGTCGAGCAATCGACCTTTGTTTATCGCCAGTTGAAAGGAGACATATTGACTTTTGATTTTTCGGCCCCATTTTCATTCTCTTCGACTAGTGGCATGTTTATATCGAGCGATGTGATATATTTTTTGATCAACAGAGATTTCGATCGGCTAGTTACCGTGGTTGGCAAAAAATTTTTATCTCTTTTGCGAACGATCGACCGTTTTCTTTTTATCGGTCGATGAAGTTCGACAACAATTTTATTTGTATCGGTTGACAATAATTTTTACCTTCAGCTTTTGTTTTCTTCTCGTCAATCAAAAAAGGGTTTCTTTAATGGACCGAATTTTGTTCGGCCAAAAAAATTCTTGGTAGTGTCCTCATTTTCATCAGTTGATTAAACTTTGTGCGCTTTGATTGCTTCGATTTTTCAACCCGAGTGGCCGATTGAGACTTTCTATTGGTCGATCGAAGAATACTTGCTTGTAAAATAAATTCGGCTCTTCTTCTGATTGGATCGATTGAAAAATTCTCTAACTATACTTGGATTTGATCGATCGCTCTTTTCTGTCGACCGATTGCCTTTTTATTTTGTCGGTCGATCGTTTTTCAAAGTTCGACCGAAAAGATTTTATTTTTGACAACTTTCACTCATCGGCCAAAAATTTTTGCTTGTTAGCCTAAGGGTGAAATATTTGCAAGGAAAACCAAGGGAACCCCTTAAATTTTAATGAAAGGAAAACATTAGTTGCTTAGGGGTTGGAGATGTTTATGAAGACATAAATAATTTACTCAGACCTAAACTCTTCACAAAAGGTGTACCTTCTTAAGACCTTCAAAAATTTTAAATTATGGGTACATTCATGTTGTATCAATTTTAGCTACAACATAGGCTCTGACTGGGACAGATGGCAAAAAAATGAGGTATTTGAGAACTCTAGGAACTATTTTTTTTTGGTAAATAAAAGTCTTCATTAATTACCGGGTTTTGCAGGTTAACCCAAAACCTATTACAATATCCAGCCTTCTGCTGAGATTGTAGATCCTAGTCATCCTTGAAACTTTCTTACCAGAAATTGTGTTGAATCCTAGTCATAGAACTCTAGGAACTATGATGATAAGGATATGACATTCCTTTCGGTAAATTATTATAAAAATAGAAAAAAAATAAAATGAGTCTGATAAGAAAGCAATATTTAATCAGATAAAATCAGAGATTATGTTTCTTCAAAACACCTGAAGTTTTTAGATATTATGGTAATATCTTTAGGGTATAATCAAACAAAATTAATCAAAAATAACTATCAAATCAAGCCTACGCCCAGTGTGTGTGCAACTGCATTGTTTAATTACTTTATTAGATCAAGCAAAATTTCATCAATTTGAAAGAAGTTGCCTATTAATGATTTCACTCTTTCAAATATTTTTACCTTGTCATTGCTCCACTTCTAGTCAAGCATTTATAGCTTCAGTGGAGTTGACCTTGATCCCTTGGACCTGATCTACTGCCAGACAGACATGTATAGCCTCGGTAGAGGTTATCCAAATAGTCCCAAGCACTTGCTCATTTGCATTATAGAAATTTTTCTTCTTTTAAGAAGAATTTTGATAAATTGTAAATTTGTTCAGAGCGTGCTTTCTAGGTTAAAGATCTGCAAGGCTATAATATTGAGTGTATTTGTATTTAGCCCAACTATCTTATCAAATTTTATTATATTCCTTGATTTATGGAATTGCTATTGAGATCATGACATTATATGACCTTTGGCCTGATGTGTCAGCATTCCTAGATTTTTTTATTTATTTTTAATCCTTACAAGATGATCACTAAAACTCTAGCTTCCTGAGTTTTATCGGTTTACTTGTATTCAATCCCAAATTCTCTTCATTCATCAAACCAAATATAAATACCTTATAGATAAGCAAAAATATGACCATAAAACTTAAAATTTTTCTATCAGACCAGAAAAAATGAACGGAAAAGCAAACTGGATTAGGGCAAAAAATTTCCCTCTCCCTGCAAGGTTTGCAACCTATAAGTATTAGGGCCAAAAATATAAATTATTTGGTAAGGACCTATCCATATAGGCTCAAGCTTACCCTTTTCTCCATGTTTATAATTTTTAGAATCCCAATATAAGACTATGTTTCCTTCAAAGAATGGGGTTCCCTTGGCTTTCTTGTTAAAGAGCTACATTATTTTATGAGTCCGTGCAAGCATCTTATTTAGTGCATTCCTTCTTTCTTATTACAACTGTGCAATATGATCTAGTCTCCTATATAAGGCATCATAATTTTCATGATCTTGTAACAACAAATACAGTGCTATTCTTTCTGTACGAGAAGGAAGCATGACCTTTTCTCTAAATACCATTTCATAAGGAGTCTTTCCTGTGTTTCTCTTGACAGATAATCTGTCTGCCCATAAGGCAAACTTCAACTCGTTGTCCCATCCCTTTTTATTTTTGCTTAGTGATATTTTGATTCTGGTAATCAGATTCTTGTTTGATGAATTAGTAAGACCATTTCCCTGAGGATAATAGTTTTCTGAATGAGAAAGTTCAATTCCATACTTTGCACAAAATTCTATAATTTCAAATGAGACAAAGTATTTCCCATTGTCTGCCACCAACTTCTTTGGGACTCCAAATCTAGTCAAGATGTTTTCCTCTAAGAAATTGATGACTACTTTAGTTGTTGAGTTTCTTAGAGGAGCTGCTTCCACCCATTTTTTGAAATAATTTATTGCTGTGATGATCCACTTGTGTCAACCTGAGGAGTTCGGATTGATTTCCCCAATGAGGTCAATTCCCCACTATATGAAGAGTGCTTCTATGATTACTGATTGGAGAGGCATTGCTGCTAAATTTTTTTCCAAGCAAACACTTGATAGTTATGGCAGCCCCTTACATATTTATGCACATCTTTGAATAAGGAAGGCCAGTAATAACCTGCTCTCATAATTTTATTTGCAATTGCTTTTGCGGTAAAATTCCCTCCACAGAATCCATCATGAAATTATTTAATGACCTCTAAAGTCTCTTTTTCAAATAATCACAGCAACAAGACATCGTCAGGATATTTCCAATAGAGTTTTCCTTCTTAAACGTAGTATTTATGAGATTGTTGTTTTACTGACCTCATTTTACTTGCAAATATGCTTCTGGGAAATAACAGGGTTTGATGGTATAATAGAATGCCATCGTACCATTTGCATTCAACATTGTCTATTCTCCTAATATCATGCATATCATCAATAGTGGAAATGTTTTGCATGTCCTCCCCTTCTTTGTTGGCTAGGTGTTTAGCCAGACCTTGCCCTCTAATTATTTTGACTGCTTTAAATTCTACTTCGTACTGCAGTAATTTAACCATCCATCTGGCAGGGCTACCTATTGATACAGGTTGGGTGAAAACATCTTTAATAGTAGTGAAAGAGATATAAAATATAAATTTATTCGATCCAAAGATGCATTTGAAATGTTCCAATGCTTGAATCATGACATAAACCTATTTTCTATCATTTTGAATCTTAGCTAAACTCCTTTTAGTCCTACACTCATGAAAGCTATAGGTATTTCATTATCTTCATCATCCTTCTAAGAAAGGATTGCAACAATGGTATGCTCAGAAGCGAATGAATATATATTGAACTTCTTCGAGTAGTTAGGGCAATTCAAGACTGGGGCAGTGGTGATAGCATCTTTGATTTTCTGAAAAGCTTCTAGATTTTCCTCTGTCCATTTTATGTCAACATCGTTTTTAATCATGTTATTGATAGGTTGAGCTATTTTAGTAGAATTTGACACAAATATTATTACAAAATTAATCTTTCCAAAGAATGATCTAACTCCTTTCAAGTTCTTAGGAGGGGTATCTTGGCAATAGCTTCTATTCTTGATGGGTCAATACTAATCCCTTTTTTAAGAAATATGTGACCAAGGATATTTCCTTGTGTTGCTCCAAATATATATTTTTTTGGATTCAAGGATATCCCAAACTCTTTACACCTAGCGAAAACTGTAGCTAAATGTTCAAAATGATCTACAGGGTTTTTTGAAAATACTATTATATCATCCAAATAAACAACTAATTTTAACATCAAACCTTTAAACGTGAAGTCCATGGATCTTTGTAAAGTAGCTCCTGTATTCATTAATCCAAATGACATTCTCATATATTCAAAGGTACCCCAAGGGGTAGTGAAAGCAATTTTATATCTGTCTTCAGGATTTACCTAAATTTGATTATATCCTGAGAATCCATCCAACAATGACATTCTAGATGAGCCTACTACGACTTGCAGTAGTTGTTCCATGTTGGGAAAGGGGTAATTATCCTTGATAGACCTTTTATTTAGATTTTGGAAATCAACACAAAGTCTGATCTCTCCATTTTTATTCCTTACTAGTACCAAGTTTGCTATCCAAGAATAAAATCTCACTTTTCAGACTATCTTGGCACCTAGTAGCTTCTGAAATTCTTTATGCATGAATGGATGCAATGTGGGATTAAACTTTATTTGCTTCTGCATGAAAGGCTTAGCATCTTCTTTCAGAGGAGTGATGTGAGTCATAACCTCTGTTTTAAATGTCTTCAGGTCTTCATAACTTCAAGCAAAATATTCTTTGTTTTTTTTTAAAACTTATGTACTGTCCTTTTTCTTCTTTTGGCAAAGCCTTATCAATTTTGACAAGCCTGAGCTCCTATTTTGTTCCAATGTTCACATCATCGGTTTCTGTTTCTTTTAGGAGTGGTTTGTAAGGTTTATAAAAATCATCAAATAATCTTTCTAAAGAGACTAATCCTTTTGGGATCCTATTGGTTTTGAGTTGAATTACTTTAACTGGCTCTCCAATAATGTTTTTCAATTTTTCTTCATCCCCCTCTTCACATATAACATTAGAATACATATTCTGGAGGGTCATGAAGTATTTGATATCTACATCATCTTAGAAAACTTGTAAATACACAACGTTGTCAGGCACATAAGGTTTGTATATAGAGATGGTTGGGAACATGTCCATGTACTTAGTGTCTATTTATAGACAATATGAAACTGAAACATTTATAGCTAACAAATCTTCAATCTGATTATTTTCTCTAGGGATGTATGAGATGTTAAAGGCTAGGAACTTGTCAATTTCTATTAAATTTGTAAATTTATATTGTTTCAATCTGGGTTGTTTTATCTGATACTCACCTTTGATCTGTTGTATAATTAGTTTGGCGTCTCCAGGTAATAGTCAAAAAATTTATTCCAAATTCTTTAGATTTTCTCAAACCTAACAGTAAGGCTTCATACTCAGCTACATTATTAGTGCATGGAAATTCTAATCTATAAGGGATCTCGAGATAGTTTCCATTAACATATGTCAAATTGATACCAATACATACCCTTGTTTGAGACTTAGCCCCATCAAAGGACATGGTCCACATTTCCTAGGTAAGAATCCTATCGGATTCTGCATCTACCAATTCTATGGTTTTAGGATTCATATCTTTGGCTTCAGGGACTTCAGATAGGAAAGGGTTATGCTAGACAGAGTATACTCCTATTTATTTTTCTTTTACAAAGCTAACCAAATTAACCATGGTGTCATATGGTCTAACCAATTCAAATGAGCATTTGTTAAATGGTTCTCTTCGTAAGGTCACATTTTCTCTTCCTAAAATAGGGATTGTGGTATAAGACCAATCTAATTATATGGAACCACCTAGCTGTTCTACTCAATGTCTACTCAAAAGTAGTGAGAAAAATGGGTCTACTTCAACCACTGCAACATCCATAACTATTCCTTTATTAGGATGTTTATCTAGGTAGAATAACAAACTAGTGATAATACCTACATAGGATATCTGCCTACTGTCCATTACTGACACAAGGGGAGACTCCCTAGTATAAATCAATCCTAGCTGGTTTGCTATATTATTGGGCATAATGTTATGGGATGCACCGCTATATAGCATGTAGTTGTGAATGAAATACCTTTCTCCTTCATCTGAGTTATACCTGAAGGACACATAAAATGGTTTGACAGATGAAGGGGTTCTAGTTTCATGATTGGAAGGTTTGATAGCATTACAGGATTGAGTTCCTGTTGGAGCCAAATTTGACTCAACTTTGAAACTCCCAAATTTAAATTTTTGGGTTTCAATCAAAATGTTCATAATGCTGGTTACTTCTTCAGTTGGTGTGATTTACTTTAGTTTTCATTGGTTGGTTTGATGAAGTCTAACCTTGGTTGTTAATATGGTGTGCCCATTTTTATTACTCAAGTATCTCACAAGTGAATAGGGAAAAATATTATTAATCATATTCTTAAAGCCAAACTCCGAACCTCCTAAAATAAGTTTCCCTTGGGTCTAAATCAAACGACAAAATTTAAAACCCTAAGGTATTCCAAAGTAAGGGGAAATTCTGATTAAACACCTTGGTCTATAAATCTGAAAACATAAGGTTAGCATTAAGGTCTTCAATTAAAATATCAAGGGCATGCGCCCCATCTAATTAAAAACAGAGCGCCTTATATTTAATACGAGGGCTGCGCTTGAATCAGGTTGAATCGGACGACGACGCTTCAATAAAAGTGATTGGAGATTAAATCGACAGTCAAATTTCTATAAAAATTATAACCTAAGGTCAAAAATAATTAAACAACGAGAAACTCTAATATATTGGATGATAGCGCTCAAGTGAGCTCAAGATCATCGGTTGTGCTCATTTTAATTAAATCACATGTTAAAGTGCTATGGTAATAAAACACTAAGGATACGCACCCCCCTTTGAAATAATCATCGAGTAAGTTGGGCAGATCGGACGACAGCGCTCGATCTATATCTAATCCAACGACTGCGTAATCTTCAAAAATTCAAAATGTTTAACGAGTCAACATAGGTCAAAGTTACTAACTAAACAATGAGCAACTCCGACAGATCGGACGATAGCGCTCAAGCGAACTCAAGATCACCGGTTGCACTTGTTTTAATTAAATCACATGTTAAAGTGCTATGGTAATAAAACACTAAGGATACACACCCCCATTTGAAATAATCATTGAGCAAGTTGGGAAGATCGGATGACAGTGCTCGATCTAGATCCCATCCAATGATGACGTACCCATATAAGATGCATTAAAAAGGTAAAAGCCCCATGAGATTAATTAAATCGGCTTAAAAGGATTAGCGAGGGTATAATACATTGGATAATCAGTCACCTTTCTGGCTTAATCAAGGTTTAAACATTATAAGCCCTAAGGTAACTAACCCCATAGGTTGAAGAAAATCAACAGTCGCACCAACACCAATCGAGATCTGACGGTCGTGCCGACACCAATTGAGATTTGACGGTCACGCTAAAATCTAAATCCGAAAAGGTGAATGGTAATGTATCGAGAAAAGTGAAGGTAAAGATAAAATTAACTATGCATTAGCAAGGGTATAATATGTTACTAATTGCCTCCCTTTCAGCTTAAACCATAAGTAGTCAAATCTAATGATACACCCCTTTTGACTGACAAATATGCAGCTTTCAGAAGATCGAATGGTAGCGCTAGATTCCGCTCGAAGATCAACGATGGCGAAGGAATCAAGGTCAAAAAAAGGAATTAAATACCACGAAGATCCAATGGCATCGCTCATCTCCACTCAGATCCACTGGTGTGCATGATTAAAATTGATCGAAGGTTAGTCTAAATAAGTCTCTTTTGTCAAAAGGTTAATTAATTTGATGCACGGGTGACTTTCCCCCTTTCCTTTGATAAAATTTGTGTATATATGAAATAATATGATGGTCGCGCTCCAACATGGTATGGTCTAATGATGGACGCATGGGGAGATGATCCTATTATAAGAACGCCTATGTTCAAAGATGTGTTATTAAGGTTTTAATTACTAGCTTAGATATATAAAATATATATTTATAAATGCCAAGAGTTATCAATCTCTAGGAGCCTATCTATCACACCCCCCAAGAAATGAGATAGGCACCTCGAGATTGATAACTCTTAGCGTTTATAGATATATATATTTTATATATCTAAGCTAGTAGCATCCGTGGCCGCACAATTATTATATTAAAATATTTTTCTATGACATTTTTAATAAAATATTAATATTGTTTACGTGGCTGACCTGCCTGGCTACCATTGTAGGACGCCTATCGGCGTAACTAGATTAATCGAGATAAGAGGCTTACGTTATATTTAAAGCACTATATTATCTTTGGGTCTAATCATCACTAACCAAGGGTTTTCAACCATTATAAAAATGATTAACCCAATTAATCAGATACAGGTGGATTAATAAACATGCAGGTCCTTAGACATCAATGGTTGCACTAATCCTCCTCGGGAGATCCGACGATAGCGAATGAATCAAATATTTAAATGATGAATCGACTAATGAGAATTTGATGGTAGTGCTTCATTGAGATTTGAGGAATCTAACGACAATGGGTAAGTCAAAGTCAAATACGAGCAAAGAAAAATGACAAGCATATTCTGATAGATCCAACGGATGCGTTCATCTCCATTCAAATCCAATGGTAAACGCATGAGGAAGTAATCAAAATTTAAAATACTTGTGGTTTAATAAAAAACTATTACAGGTTTTTAATCATCGATCAATTTTAATAAATATGGATTATGAATGGAATTAATGCATTAATTAATAATATGATTGCGCTGAGAATTATAAGACTTTGGGCCTAAGCGGTTTTAATCGGCTTATTGTTAGCCTAAGGTTTTCGGCCTAAAGTTTAAGGTCAATTTAATTAAATATGCATTTACATATATATCATTGGACTAACGATCGTGCAGGTTTCAGGATCTCAATGATAGTGTGCAAGATGAAATAGATTTAATGGTAAGCACTCATCAAGATGCTCAGATTTTAACTGGTAAAGTGTTTTCTCTTGGGTGCCTTAATTTTTGATTAACCATTGATCAATTTTGAGACAATCAAGATTAATGAGGGATTAATACGTTATAAATTTTCCACCTTCGGACTAATCAATGTGCAGCTTGATAAATCTCGATGGGCATGCACCATCCTGAATAGATCTAATGAGAAGCACCCATAGGGGTGATCGGTTTTTAATGTATAAGACTTATATGGTCTAAGATAGGTTAAATAAAAATTAAAGTATTTAAAATATTATTCAAAGACTAAATTACTTCTGATATGTTATCCACGGAGATAATAGAAACAAATTTTAAAAGGATAAATAAACTTTTTACGTGAAGCCATTTTAAAGGTTTAATTTGTTTAAGGTTTGGACATGAATTATTGAATTAATGATTGTTTTTCATCGAGGGTCTAAGTTACAGAGGATTTAAATGAATTAACTGAGCCTAAAATATGAATATTAATTTTCATATATATGTGCGGTATACTTTGAACTAACCCTCATGTAGGTTCACGTGATCTAACGGAAGCACTCACCTCAAAGAAAAATCTATGGATGTGCATGTTCAAAACTGCAAGGAAAATAAGAGTGTTTATTTTAAGCATGTTTTCTAAGGTCAAAATAACATTGAATACATTTATTTGTTTTGTCCCCAACTAATCTTCCTATAGGTTTAAAGTATCTAACGGAAGTTCTTCATCCAAAGTAAATCCGATGACACGTGCATCACAAGATGAACTATTTTTATCCTCATAAACACACAGTCAGTAATGACATTGATACCAGATCATACCAAAGTACAATCGAAAGCTCAATAATAGACTACAAATTCAGATAGTAACTGAGGAAAGGAATGTTCAGATGATCAAACTAAATCCCACGGACTATCATTAGAGGAATTCCTAGAGGCTTCTACCATAGAAGGTATGATCATGAACAAGATAAAGGAGTTTGATTGTGAACCTGGTGATGATAAAAAGATGGCAAGACAGACTACATTCTTGATTAATGAAAAGTAGATCAGAAAACTTTAGTAGATCAAAAAAATGAAGAAAACCAGAGTACATGGTCTAAAATTGAAGATAAACACACCTTCAAGAGAAGAAATAAAGAGCACTAAAATAGGGTATAGTTCAAAAGTAGGAAGTCAACCAGAGGATATAGAAGGTACAAAGGGAAACCATTCATCAAGAACTAAGATAACTGGCTAATAAAAATAGTCAAATTAAAAAGTCATGGCAGAGTATACAATACGAGCAAAAGGAGAAGATGGAAGCGAGTTGTACTAATTTTGAAAGGCAACTCAGATGATGATAAGTGTGGGGCCAGAAATGAACAAAAAATAACAGAATCAAGAAACAAAAACTATAAAATGAAGTAGATAGGTTCAGATTCTGCATCAAGCAATTAGAGAATAGCATTTTTGCTAAGAGGTATTCTTGAGTGCCCAGTTAGTTGTGTTGTTGTATCCCCTTCTGTGTCTATTTTTTCTTTATCATTTCTTATTCTTCCCTTTGCTTTGCAGGATTGTGATAGGAAAGTGTTCAAGAAGTTGAGATCATTTCCTACCTTTTTGAGCCTGAGATTTAGAGACTCTCACTGTTACCGTATTGGAACAAGGAGAGTAGGAGAGACCTGCTACATTATTTGAACAAGATCTTTTCATTGTATTGATATATTTTCTTTGAGAAAAATAGAGTTAAAAGGCATTCTGCCCACTTTGCATGTAAATTTTATGAAATCAATACAATTCTGAATCTCTTTCCTATTATATCTTTTGTCTTAGCTTTGTGTGTCACTGTGTAATGGGTTACATTATTTGAACGCATTATATACATTTCTCTCATTGGTTAACTCTTGGTTTTATTGTGATATTCGAATAAGATTAAGAACGCCAATTTTTCTCCTCCCCTTCTTTCTATTTCATGATAGAATTGTTGTTAAATTGCTATAACAACCCAATGAATCTAGGCATCGGTCTACATAAGGCATAACAAATGGTTGTTTTCTTGCTTGGTCATTTTAATACATATAGTATAATATAAATCTGGAGCGTGTAATTAGAGTTTTAGTCATAGAATTACCGCTGGGGTTTCCTTACCCGTTCTGTAGTTTTCTTTAGCAATATTTGTGTTTAACAAAACAATGAGGCAGGTCGACTAGAGCCTGTAATAGCTCGTTGGTTTCAAACATATTCTTGTAGCATGACAATCGAAATCCTACGGATGCAAGAATTGGTTCCAACAATTTTTTGGCATTGTTGTCGGGGAATGAACTTATATGTTAAAATCATATCTTTTTAGTTTGTTTCAATGGACATTTCTGGCTTAAACTCCAAATTCCATAGGTTTGGTGCGGAATGAAATATAGTTAAAATCATATCTTTGCTCCAAAGACAATTTTGTGCTTTAACCCATCAAGCTGACGCCAATAGTTTTTTGGTGCCGTTGTTGGGGAGAATTTTTACATTCTAAGCCTAGATTTTATGACATTATTTTTTAATCAACGGGTGGCCAATTAGAATAAAGAACATTTATTTTAATTTTTTACATTTTCTACATTCTTTATTTTACCCGTGTTTTTCAATCTTATTTTCTTTACGTTTCTTGATCTTCTTGAAAATTCTTTTTCTTGATCTTCTTGAAATTTTGGTTTCTTGATTTTCTTGAATTATCCCAAGAATCGACTCCTATGAGGATGAGTGATAATATCAAGCATTCTTGATAAAAGCGTACATTGTTCTTTCTGCACCCTAGTGCTGGCGACTTTGTTGGACAAACCCTAGATGAAAAATAAAAAAGGAGAGAGCAGAATGTGCTGGCTAACACCAGGAGAAGTGGTAAGGAGCTATTTCCAGAACTCGAGAATCCAGAGGTATTTATACATACCCAAAAAACTCCACTTTTTAAGAATACTATTTATAGCAGTAGATTAAATTCTAGTGATAAAAGGTACGTAAAGAAAATTCAGAATACTATTACTACTGATATCACTGTAGAAGAAGATTTAAATTCTATTGTAGATAGAAATTTAAATTTTGTAGAAGATACACGTAATAATAATTCAAAGGTAGATAATCCATCAGTTTACATTCAAGCTGCCTAGACCCATACCACTGTAGGTGCTACTACTGTGAAATTGAATTCTACAGTAGCAATGGCCCAGGTTAATGTTCATTTATGGAGAACTAACAAATATAGGCCTTTTGCATTACCAACAAATTTAAATACCTTACCCAGTAAAGCTCACAAATACCTCCCTAAATTTTTAGGAAATAGTGCAGTAGAGAGGATCATATCAAAAGTTTTTTATATGCAATGGATAGTCTAGAAGTTGAACATGAAGATGTAGTATTAAGATTGTTTCTATAGACTTTAGAAAAATATGCTAGAGAATGGTTTAATTCCCTTCCTAACAATGATATCCCAGACTTCACCAGAATGGAAGAGGTGTTTCTAAAGAAATATGGTGAAAGGAAAAATGAACAATCACTGTTAGTTGAGCTAGCCACTATGAAGAAAAAATAAAATGAGGCTGTTAGTGATTTCAACATAAGATTTTCAAAGACTAGGAACAAAATCTCTGCCAACCTTAGACCTAGTGATATCCAGTCTATTTGTTTTTATAAGAATGCTTTTCAAGGAGAGTTTAACTATGAGTTAAGGCAAGAACAAGCCACTACCATTGATGGTTGTATGGAAAAAGCAATGGATATAGAAAGAAATATGCTTGATAGTGGTAAGATGAAGCCCTATTCTCTAGAAGTCAACCTACCCGAGAGAAAACCCAAAAGGGTGGCATTTGATATACAAAGAAGAACCAAAATTGATCCAATGGAGAAATTGACCAGTCAAATGACTGAGATGTTCAATAACATGAACAACAAGTTAGCAAGAATTGAAAGAAATGGAAATAATGGTGAATCTTCACAAATAGAGTGACCACATGTTGACAACCATCCTCCTTTTAAGAAAAATTACAATAAGAATTGGGGAAATAACAATGGTTTTGAAGAAGGAAATAGGAATAGAGGTAATGGAAACAATAACTAGAAAAACAGAGATTCTAATAGGGATCAGAACAATGTTCCTAACCCTATACCATCTGCTAATGTAGCAGAAGGGTTTCCCTATTTTTTCTCTACTTGTGATGCACCCCATAACCCTGATGCATGTGGAATTCACCTAAGTGATCAACGTAATGTAGATATGCATGCAGAATCAGAAGAGGATATAAGAATCAATGCATGTTGGTCCATTGAAGATGAATCCAGAGAAATGTTGTTTGAAGAAGACATGGATAAATATGCTTCAAATCATCATCCTCAAATTTTAGTAACTGAAGGAACTAAAATCTTGCAAAAATCACATGAGTCAAGATATGATAAGATGAAGCAAGGGAAATTAATCCCCACTGCTCAAGAGGTTGAAGAATTAGAGGCAACCCATGTTCTAAATTTAAGGAATAGAACAGTCCCCGAAAGGACAGAGAAAGCCTCTACAAGTGAAACAAGAAAACAAACTTTCACCAATAAAAATATCAGTAAAGAGAAAACTGATAGGAACCCTAAAAATATTACTCCTGAAGTAATAGAATCAGAGGAAGAGATTCCCAAAGAAGAAAGTAATAAACCATTGGATATAAAGAAGATAGAATTTGATGTTGGGTCAGAAATCAGTAAGCAAAAGGTTAATATCACATTTGGAGAACTTATGAAAGTTCAACAGTACAGAGAACAAGTCTACAGAGCATTTGGATTAGTAGAACAAAAAGAAGACCCAACTTGCCATGCTGCTAGACAAAATCAACATGATACAAGATCACCATCCTCTGTCATACCCTTCTATGTGTCATTAAGGTATAATTCAGATGAAGGGGAAAGATATGTGATTCATAATTGCATGCTAGACAGTGGAGCTTCACATAATATCATGCCTAAGCTAATAGCTGACCAAATGGGATTAATATGTACTAGATATTCTGCCCCTATTTTTGTAATGGACAATAGGCAAATTCCTTGTGTAGGGGTGATAACTGGATTGTTAGTTTTCCTAGATCAACACCCCAAAAAGGGCATTGTCATGGATGTTGCAGTAGTTGACGTTGACCCATTTTTCTCATTATTACTCAGTAGACATTGGGTAGAACAACTAGGAGGTTCAATTCAATTGGACTGGTCCTATGCTACAATCCCAATATCAGATAAGGAGAATATAATTTTGAGAAGGGAACCATTCAACAAACACTCCGTAGAGTTAATTCAAATAGATGAGACCATGATTAACTTAGTTAACTCTATGGAAGAAAAAGGGATGGGAGTTTATTCAATATGGCACAACCCATTCCTGGTGGAGGTACCAGAAGCAAAGAACATGGATCCAAAAGATATAAAAATAGTAGATGCTAAATCAGATAGAGTTTTGACTCAAGAAATGTGGACCATGTCTTTTGATGGAGCTAAATCCCAATCTAGAGCAGGTGCAGGTGTTAATCTGACTGATATAAAAGGAAATTACCTTAGTATTCCTTACAGATTGCAATTTCCTTGCACAAACAATGTAGCTGAGTACGAAGCCTTACTACTAGGGCTAAGGAAAGCAAAAGAGCTAGGCATTAACTACTTGACTGTAACAGGGGATGCAGAGCTTATTATACTACAAATCAAAGGTAAATATCAGACTAAACATCCTAGGCTTAAGCAATATAGAAATGTAGTGTTGGAAGAAATTGATAAATTCTTAGCTTTCAATATCTCATATATTCCTAGAGAACAAAATCATGTTGTAGATATTTTAGCTGTAAATGCCTCAGGTCTAGATCACCCAGAGATAACTACAGAATATATGGACAGATTCCCAACTATTTCAGTTTATAAACCTTCTATGCCAGATAACATAGTATATCTACAGGTCTTTCAAGATGACATAGATATTAAAGACTTTATGACTCTGCAAAATCAGTATGCAGATGTAATCTATGATGAAAAAGATGAAGAAAAGCTAAAAGACCAAATAGGAGAGCTAGTAGAAGTAATCCAGTTGAAAACTAATAAGATACCCAAAGGATTAGTTTCTCTAGAAAGTCTATTTGATGATTTTGACAAAGCTTATAAACCTTTACGCAGAGAAGTAATATCTGAAGATATTAACATTGGTTCAATGAAAGAACCCAGAATAGTGAAAGTAGACATGGCTTTACCTGCTAAAGAAAAAGCTAGATATATCAGTTTTTTGAAAAAGAACAAAGAACATTTTGCCTGGACTTATGAAGATCTGAAAACATTCAAAATAGATGTAATGACACACATAATACCCCTGAAAGAAGATTCCAAACCATTCAGATAGAAACAAAGGAAATACAATCCAACTCTGCACCCAATAATGCAAAAGGAAGTACAAAAATTGCTGGATTCCAAAATAATCAGAAAGGTAAGATTTTCTTCATGGATATCCAATTTAGTACCAGTCAAAAAAAAGAATGGGGATATTAGACTCTATGTAGATTTTAGAAATTTAAACAAGAGTTCATTAAAAGATAATTACCCATTACCCAACATGGAACAATTATTGCAAGCAGTAGTTGGCTCAACCAAGATTGTCTCTGTTAGATGGATTTTCAGGGTACAATCAAATTCAGATAAATCCAGAAGATAGACATAAGGCAACATTCACTACACCCTAGGGCACATTTGAATATTTAAGGATGCCTTTTGGACTAATGAATGCAGGTGCTACTTTTCAAAGAGCAATGGACTTTACCTTTAAAGGATTAATGTTCAAAATTGTAGTTGTATACTTAGATGATATCACAGTATTTTCTAAGAATCCAGAAGATCATCTAGAACATTTAACTGCAGTTTTTGCTCGATGCAAGGAATTTGGAATTTCTTTGAATCCCAAGAAATGCATATTTGGGACTACACAAGGAAAGTTATTAGGACACATAGTTTCAAAAAAAGGAATAAGCATTGATCCAGACAGAATTGAAGCCATTTCCAAAATTCCCCCTCCTAGAAATTTAAAAGGAGTCAGGTCATTCTTTGGCAAGATAAATTTCATCAGAAGATTTGTCCCAAATTTTGTAGAGATGACCAAACCCATAAATGACATGGTTAAGAAAACTGGAGAAATAAAATGGACAGTGGAAAATATGGAAGCATTTAACAAAATTAAAGAAGCCATATCAACCACTCCAACCCTAAGTTGCCCAGATTATGCCAAAGATTTTAACATCTATTCTTATGCATCTGAACATTCTATAGCTACAGTTATTTCATAGAAAGATGATGAAAATAATGAAATGCCAATAGCCTTCATGAGATCAGGACTAAAAGGAGCACATATTAAATACACCTTGCTAGAAAAACATGCTTATGCAGTCATACAATATTTAGAACACTTCAAAGGTATATTTGGCTCAAATAAGGTTTACTGTTGTATTCCTTTTATAGCAATAAAGGATATTTTTTCCCAATCAGAGCCATTAGGAAGACCAGCAAGGTGGATGGTAAAGCTTTTGCAATATGATGTTGAATTCAAAATAGTTAAAACTATCAAAGGGCAGGGTTTAGCAAAATTGTTGGCCAAAAAAGAAGAAGGGTTTGAAAATGTTCTCACAATAGATGAGGCATATGATGTCAGAAGAATCAATAATACTGAATGCAAATGGTATGAAGAAATATTGTCATACTTACAAACTCTGTCATTCCCTAAAGATATGTCAACAAACAGAATGAGGTCAATCAGACTTCAAGCTCAAAAATATTACATACAGGATGGTGTGCTATACTGGAAACACCCTGATGGAATATTATTAGTCTATTTATATGAAAGTGAAGTCCCAAAAATAATCAATGAATTTCATGATGGTTTCTGTGGAGGACATTTTGCTCCAAGAGCTACAACTAATAAAATTATGAGAGCAGGATATTATTGGCCTTCCATTTTTAAAGATGTATATAAACATGTTAGGAACTGTCATAACTACCAGGTTTTTGCAGGAAAGAAGCATTTGGCTGCCATGCCCCTCAAGCCAGTAATCATTGAAGCACCATTCACACAATGGGGTATTGACCTAATTGGAGAGATCAAGCCTAATTCATCTGGCCAACACAAGTGGATCATAACTGCAACAGATTACTTCACCAAGTGGGTAGAAGCTGCACCATTGAGAACATCCAATACTGCCACTATCATCAAATTCTTGGAAGAAAACATTCTGACCAGGTTTGGGGTTCCTCAAAAACTAGTTACAGATAATGCACAATATTTTGTTTCATATGAAATGGTAGAATTTTGTGTTGAATATGGAATTGAATTATCCCATTCTGCTAATTATTACCCCCAAGGAAATGGTTTAGTTGAGTCATCAAATAAGAATGTAATAACAAGAATAAAAAGGTCATTAGGCAAGAATAAAAGGGGATGGGACAGTGAACTTAAATTTGCTTTATGGGCTGATAGGTTGTCTGTTAAAAGAAACACAGGAAGAACCCCCTATGAGATGGTTTATGGAGAGAAAGCCCTATTACCTTCAAGAATAGAAAAATTGGCACTTTCCCTCTTATTGCAAGACCATGAAAACCCCAACCCCATACAAAGAAGGCTTGACCAAATTGTCCTATTGGAAGAACAAAGAAGAGAGACCCTTAATAGAATGATGGAACAAACTCAGAAAACCATGAAATTGTTTAATAAGAAAGCCAAGGGTACTCCTTTTTCTCAGGGAGATATAGTCATCTATTGGGATCCTAAAAATGATAAACATGGTGAAAAAGGTAAATTTGAACCCAAATGGATTGGTCCATACCAAATAGCCCATGTTATCAGCCATAATACATACAAGTTGCAGACCTTGCAAGGTGAAATGATGGCTATCCCTATTAATGGCCAACACCTCAAAATGTACAATCCCTGTTGAAGGTGAATAAAATAAAAGAAAATAAAAAAATGAAAAGAACAGAAAACCCCAAAAATAGAGTGCTTTACTTTTTAGCTTTTCTTTTCTTGTTTAGTTTAATGCTGAGTTTATTGTACACATGATATTCTTAGTTTGATGAGTATACATTACTGTTGATTCCACCAAAAATGATAAGGAAAAAGGAGATTTATTTTAGATTTTGATGAGTTTTACAATTTTCAAAATATGAGTGTTTATGCAATAGTTGTTTGATATGAGATAAAATAGAAGGAAAACAAAGTTGATTGAAACATCATGTCAAAGCCTCACATTACAAATGATACTTAAAGTGACTTCAAAGGTCCAAAGAACCAAGTTATCTTTGAGAGGGTGGTTAAGCTAAAAATCATTACACTCATCCTTTTAGCCAGAAACTAATCCTCAACTCAGGCATACTCGTTGCACAATTTGCTTATATATCCAAGTACTTCTCTCACGAGAAAGAAAAATAAAAAACAAAGTTAAATTGAGTCACTACCTGAGATATCTTGGAAAACCTCTACTGGGGCTATAGACGCTTGAATGGCAGTAGGGTAAAACCAGATGGGATTAGAAGCAACTCCACCGGGGCTATAGACGCTTGAATGGCAGTGGAGCCCTAGAATGGTGAAAATTTTTTAGAGTGAAATCACATATTAGGCTTAATTGTTTTGCTCAGATATGGCAAAGTTTTGAAAGACTTAGAAATCAAAATGAATACACAAACACACACATGGGCTTAAACATGATGAAGCAAAAGGCTTTGACAAATTTTGTGTAATCATATCTTATAACTTAGCTAGAACAAGCATTACAATAATCTCAAAAGCTCATATGTTTCTAAAATTTTGGCCCTACTTTTCCAGAAAGTGAATGAAAGGAAATTACAGTTTTTCAATACTCTCTGACCCTGATGTCCGGTCACTAGTATAGTTTTTCAGTTTTAAAAATTGTAATGTTTTGTTGTTTTTAAGTTTTGCTTATCAACCTTGAAGTTTTTTATTTTTGTTCATTTTCTGCAAATAAAACCAGGAGATTCTGTGGTTCTCAAGTGCCTCATGTTTTCAACACCTTGTCCCGATTAGAGCCTATGTTGGAGCCAAATTTGACTCAACTTTGAAACCCCCAAATTTAAATTTTTGGTTTCAATCAAAATGTTCATAATGCTGGTCACTTCTTCAGTTGGTGTGATTTACTTGAGTTTTCATTGGTTGGTTTGATGAAGTCTAACCTTGGTTGTTAATATGGTGTGCCCATTTTTATTACTCAAGTATCTCACAAGTGAATAGGGAAAAATATTATTAATCAGATTCTTTAAAAGCCAAACTCCGAACCTCCTAAAATAAGTTTCCCTTGGGTCTAAATCAAATGATAGAATTTAAAACCCTAAGGTATTCCAAAGTAAGGGGAAATGTTGATTAAACACCTTGGTCTATAAATCCGAAAACATAAGGTTAGCATTAAGGTCTTCAATTAAAATCTCAAGGGCATGCACCCCATCTAATTAAAAATTGAGCACCTTAGATTTAATCCAAGGGCTGCGCTCGAATCAGGTTGAATCGGATGACGACGCTTCAATAAAAGTGATTGGAGGTTAAATCGATAGTCAAATTTCTATGAAAATTATAACCTAAGGTCAAAACTGATTAAACAACGAGCAACTCTAACAGATCGAACGATAGCGCTCAAGCGAACTCAAGATCATCGGTTGCGCTCGTTTTAATTAAATCACATGTTAAAGTGCTATGGTAATAAAACACTAAGGATACATGCCCCCTTTGAAATAAACATCGAGCAAATTGGGCAGATAGGACAATAGTGCTAGATCTAGATCCGATCCAATGGCTGTGCAATATCCAAAAATTCAAAATGTTTAACAAGTCAACATAGGTCAAAGTTACTAATTAAACAACGAGAAACTCCGACAGATCGGAGGATAGTGCTCAAGGGAACTCAAGATCACTGGTTGCACTTGTTTTAATTAAATCACATGTTAAAGTGCTATGGTAATAAAACAATAAGGATACACACCCCACTTTGAATTAATCATTAGAAAGTTGGGCAGATCAAATGACAATGCTCGATCTAGATCCTATCCAATGACGACGCACCCATATAAGATGCATTAAAAAGGTAAAAACCCCATGAGATTAATTAAACCAACTAAAAAGGATTGGCGAGGATATAATATATTGAATAATCAGTCCCATTTATGGCTTAATCAAGGTTTAAACATTATATGCCTTGAGGTAACTAACCCCGTAGGTTGAAGAAAATCAACGGTCGCACCGACACCAATCGAGATCTGACGATCGTGCTAAAATATAAATCCAAAAAGGTGAATGCTAATGTATCAAGAAAAGTGAAGGAAAAGACAAAATTAACTATGCATTAGCAATGGTATAATACGTTACTGGGAGTAGTCAAATCTAATGATACGCCCATTTTGACTAACGAATATGCAACTTTCAGAAGATCGAATGGTAGCGTAAGATCCTGCTCGAAGATCAATGACGACAAAGGAATCAAGGTCAAACAAAGGAATTAAATACCATGAAGATCTGACAGTGCTCATCTCCACTCAGATCCAATGGTGCACATGATTAAAAGTGATCAAAGGTTAGTCTAAACAAGTTTCTTTTGTCAAAAGGTTAATTAATTTGATGCACGGGTGACTTTCCCTCTTTCCTTTGCTAAAATTTGTGTATATATGAAATAATCTGATAGTCACGCTCCACCATGGTATGATCTATATATGCATGGGGAGATGATCCTATTATAAGAACACCTATGTTCAAATATGTGTTATTAAGGTTTTAATTACTAGATTAATTGGGATAAGAGGCTTACATTATCTTTAAAGCACTATATTATCTTTGGGTCTAATCATCACTAACCAAGGGTTTTCAACCATTATAAAATGATTAATCCAATTAATCAGATACAGGTAGATTAACAAACATGCAGGTCCTTAGACATCGATGGTTGCGCTAATCCTCCTCAAGAGATCCAACGGTAGCGAGTGAATCAAATATTTAAATGATGAATCGACTAGTGAGAATTTGACGGTAGCACTTCGTTGAGATTTGAGGAATCTAATGACAGCAGGCAAGTCAAAGTCAAATACGAGCGAAGAAAAATGACAAGCATATTCTGACTGATCCAACGGATGCGCTCATCTCCATTCAAATACAATGGTAAACGCATGGGGAAGTAATCAGAATTTAAAATACTTATGGTTTAATCAAAAACTATTAAAGGTTTTTAATCATCGATCAATTTTAATAAATCTAGATTATGAATGGGATTAATGCATTAATTAATAATAAGATTGCGCTGAGAATTATAAGACTTTGGGCCTAAGTGGTTTTAATCGGCTTATTGTTAGCCTAAGGTTTCCGACCTAAAGTTTAAGGTCAATTTAATTAAATATGCATTTACATATATATCATTGGACTAACGATTGTGCAGGATCTCAATGATAGTGTGCAAGATGAAATAGATTTAATGGTAAGCACTCATCAAGATGCTTAGATTTTAACTGGTAAAGAGTTTTCTCTTGGGCGCATTAAATTTTTATTAACCATTGATCAATTTTGAGATAATCAAGATTAATGAGGGATTAATACATTATAATTTTTCCACCTTCGGACTAATCAACGTGTAGCTTGATAAATCTCGATGGGCATGCACCATCCTGAACAGATCTAATGAGAAGCACCCATAGGGGTGATCGGTTTTTAATGTATAAGACTTATATGGTCTAAGATAGGTTAAATAAAAATTAAAGGATTTAAAATATTATTCAAAGACTAAATTACTTCTGATATGTTATCCACGAAGATAATAGAAACAACTTTTAAAAGGATAAATAAACTTTTTACATGAAGCCATTTTAAAGGTTTAATTTGTCTAAGGTTTGGACATGAATTATTGAATTAATGATTGTTTTTCATCGAGGGTCTAAGTTACGGAGGATTTAAATGAATTAAATGAGCCTAAAATCTGAATATTAATTTTCATATATATGTGCGGTATACTCTAAACTAACCCTCATGCAGGATCACGTGATCTAATGTAAGCACTCACCTCAAAGACAAAATCTATGGATGTGCATGTTCAAAACTGCAAGGAAAATAAGAGCGTTTATTTTAAGCATGTTTTCTAAGGTCAAAATAACATTGAATACATTTATTTGTTTTATCCCCAACTAATATTCCTATAGGTTTAAAGGATCTAACGGAAGTGCTTCATCCAAAGTAAATCCGATGACACGCACATCACAAGATGAACTATTTTTATCCTCATAAACACACAATCAGTAATAACATTGATACAAGATCATACCACAGTACAATCGAAAGCTCAATAATAGACTACAAATTTAGATAGTAACTGAGGAAAGGGATATTTAGATGATAAAACTAAATCCCACGGACTATCATTAGAGGAATTCCTAGAGGCTTCTACCATAGAAGGTATGATCATGAACAAGATAAAGGAGTTTGATTGTGAACCTGGTGATGATAAAAAGATGGCAAGACAGACTACATTCTTGATTAATGAAAAGTAGATCAGAAAACTTCAGTAGATAAAAAAAATGAAGAAAACCAGAGTACATGGTCTACAATTGAAGATAAACACACCTTCGAGAGAAGAAATAAAGAGCACTAAAATAGGGTATAGTTCAAAAGTAGGAAGTCAACCAAAGGATATAGAAGGTACAAAGGGAAAACATTCATCAAGAACTGAGATAACTGGCTAATAAAAATAGTCAAATTAAAAAGTCCTGGCAGAGTATACAATACGAGCAAAAGGAGAAGGTGGAAGCCAGTTGTACTAATTTTGAAAGGTAAATCAGATGATGACAAGTGTGGGGCCAGAAATGAACCAAAAATAATAGAATCAAGAACCAACAACTATAAAAGGAAGTAGATAGGTTCAGATTCTGCATCAAACAATTAGAGAATAACATTTTTGATGAGAGGTATTCTTGAGTGCCCAGTTAGTTATGTTGTTGTATCCTCTTCTATGCCTATTATTTCTTTCTCATTTCTTATTCTTCCCTTTTCTTTGTAGGATTGTGATAGGAAAGTGTTCAAGAAGCTAAGATCATTTCCTACCTTTTTGAGCCTGAGATTTAGAGACTCTGCTATTACCATATTGGAACAAGGAGAGTAGGAGAGACTTGTTATATTATTTGAACAAGATATTTTCATTGTATTGATATATTTTCTTTGATCAAAACAGAGTTAAAAGGATTTCTGCCCACTCTGCATATAAACTTTATGAAATCAATACAATTCTGAGTCTTTTTCCTATTATATATTTTGTCTTAACTCTGTGTGTCACTGTGTAATGGGTTACATTATTTGAACGCATTATAGACGTTTCTCTCGTTGGTTAACTCTTGGTTTTATTGCGATATTCGAATAAGATTAAGAATGCCAATTTTTCTCCTCCCCTTCTTTCTGTTTCATGATAGAATTGTTGTTAAATTGCTATAACAACCCAATGAATCTAGGCACCGGTCTACATAAGGCATAACAAATGGTTGTTTTCTTGCTTGGTCATTTTAATACATATAGTATAATATAAATTTGGAGTGTGTAATTATAGTTTTATTCATAGAATTACCGTTGGGGTTTCCTTACCCATTTTGTAGTTTTCTTTAGCAATATTTGTGTTTAACAAAACAATGAGGTAGGTTGACTAGAGCTTGTAATAGCTTGTTGGTTTCAAACGGTTTCTTGTAGCATGACAATCAAAATTCTACGGATGCAAGAATCGGTTCCAATAGTCCATTTTTGTTCAATTAAGCCAAAAGCCTTACAATCTTGTTCTCTGTATTTCTAAATATTCATTAACTCACCAAAGGTAATGTTAACCTTTTGTTTACTCAGTTATGAACCAACATCAAAATCCATTTTCTTTATATCTAATGTTTTGAAGCATTCTTCATGAGAGGTGGTTCATTTATTCCTATGTTTTTAGGAACCTTTTTTTTCAGATATTTATCAATGGGCTATTCTCGAATATCTTTGTTTAAATTCTTATCAGTTATGTTAGGAAAAACCCTATTCTTTAAATTCAGGGCATTTGCTTCTAGCTCCTCCACCTCTTGAGTTGTTGGGACTAGTTTGCCCTGTTTCATCTTGTCATACCTAGTCTCTTGTCCTCTTTGTAGGATCTTCATGGTTTTTGCAACTAGGATTTTGAGGTGGTGATTCAAAGCATATAAATCCATGTCTTATTCGAATAATATTTCTCTAGATTCATCCTCAAGGGTCCAACAAGCGTTAATTCTGATATCCTCTTAAGATTTTGCCTCTAAGTCCATAGGATGGTGGAAACCTAAATAGATACCACAATAATCTGGATTATGAGGAGCATCACAAGCCAAACAGTAATAAGAGAAATTCTTTGCTAAGTTTACAATAGGAATAGGATTTGGAACCAAGTCCAGGTCCTTCTCTGTTTCTCTCTTTTTCTAGTTATTCCCATTATTTCTATCAAGATTATTATTATTCCAATTTCTATTAAAGTTTCTCTTGAAAGGTTTTCGATTGTTACCTTGTTGGCTGTCAACTTGAGGATGAGAATTTTCACCGTTACTCTCTTTATTTCTTTCCATCCTAGCCAACCTATTGTTCATGGTATTGAAAATTTTTGTTACTTGATTGATCAGGTTTTCCATGGGATCATGTTTAGTTCTTTTCTGTAGGTTAAATCCCACTTTCTTAGGCTTCCTCTCAAGATGATTATCTCCTAAAGAGTATGGTTTTATTTTTCCACTGTCTAACAGATTTATTTCAATTTATATGGTTTTATCCATGCATTCATCTATTGTGTTAACCTATTCTTGTCTTAATTCATAGTTGAATTCTCAAGGGAAGGCGTTTATATAAAAATAGATGGACTGGATATCATTTGGCCTTAGAATAGTGGGAATCTTATTTTTGGATTTAGAAAACCTTCTATTAAAATCACTCACTGATTTGTTTTCCTTCTTTTTCATTGTTTCCAGATCTTTTAGCAATGATTGTTCATTCTTCCTTTCACCAAATTTCTTTAAAAAGATAGTCTCCATGTTGGTAAAACTAGCAATGTCATTATTAGGAAAAGTATTAAACCATTCTCTAGCATTTTTCTCTAGAGTTTGTAAAAACAATATCAACACCACATCTTCATGTTCTACCTCTAGATTGTCTAAGGCATACAAGAAGCTTTTGATGTGATCTTCTTCAGTAACTACATTGTTTCCTTGAAACTTAGGCAAATACTTGTGTGCTTTACTAGGGAGATCATGTAAAGGAGTTGGTAATTGAAAAAGTCTATATCTATTGGTCCTCCATAACTGAATCGGTGGTGGGTTGGCCATGCTAACTACAGGAGGTACTTGAATTACAATAGGAGGTGTTATAGTAATTCCACTGGGAACAATGGGAGGTGTTTCAAATAAACTTCCTAATGTAACGATTTTGACGTCAATTTTTTTTGGAGATGAATAAGAAGATTTAGTTTTGAAAAAATCCTCTATATCTGAGAGTTCGAGGTACAACTCCTAAGCGGTTCTTCTCATTCATGCCAGCACGTTCTTCTTCTTTTTTAATATTTATGATATTTTTGGATTTGTCCAATCAGAGTCGCCAATACAATGTGTGCAGAAGGAATAAACGTCTGGTTGATATTGCTCAACTTAAAATACTCTCATTCACTCAGGGTATAAACTTTTTCAAGAATTAGAAAATTGAGAAAACAATATAACTGAACGTTCTTAAAAAAGGAAAATTGAAAACTACGAGCATAGAAGGGAAACATAAATTGATATTCTGATTTCTTCTTTAAGCTAACTGTTACCAATAAATATTTATCGTTAGGTTCCAAACTGTAATAAAAATTACTCATTCGATCCATGGCAATGATGCCAAAAAATTTTTGGGGATTTTTCCTACATCCATAGAATGAGTTGTCATGCTACAAGAAAACCTACTACCAACGAGCTATTATAGGCTCTGGTCGACCTGCCTCTTTAACTTGGGAATAGATTTCTTTTAATATTTTCTATATAAACCAAGTATGGTAAGGATACCCTTGAGGTGATCTTAAATTCTTTATGTTTATGCTCTTCCAGATTTATGGTGATGATTTAACAATTATAAAATTTGATCGAGCTAAAATGATAATAGTTTTATTATACCTTATGTATGACCGGTGCTTTAATCCTTTGGGATATTATAGCAAGATTTAATAACATTTCAATAAAAATAGATATAAGGGGATATAGAAATAATTGGTGCAATTACATTCATTCGAATATCGTAATAAACATAATAGTTGACCAATAAAATGAAGCGTTCATTATGCGTTCAAATAATATAACCCATAACAAAGACACATATAAAGCTAAACAAAGAAATATAATAGGAAAGAAACCCATAATTGTATTAATATTTGAATGATATTACATGAATATTTGGCATGAAATCACCATTTAACTCTTAGAAATATTAATACAATAAAGATCCTCATTCGAATATCATAACAAGGACCTTTCACTCTTCCGTTCGAATATCACAATAGTCAAGTCTCTAGACCTATGGCTCAATGATCTAGAAATATTCTTAGCTTCTTGGGCACTTTCCTATCAAAAACCTACATAGCAATGGGAGGAATGAGGAGATGAAAAAGGAGAAAGAAAACAAAGGAGATACAACAACAAAGAATAGAAATTCGAGTATGCCACTTAGTAAAAATATGCTATGTCAAAAGCTCGATCCTTATTTTGGTTGTAGACATCCTTCTTATAGTCATAACAGCTCTACAACTACTTGAACTACCTTCATCTAAACCATCCACCTGGTGCCATCTCCAGCCTTATCATCGACTGAGTGATGTACAGTCTGTATATTTAACTGCCTTAAAATATATATTTAGCAAAATTTGGCCAAAATATTTCCTAGTTATCGCTAACTTTCTCCTTCCCCTTTTCTGCCATCATGGGCCTCATGCCACTTGTTGACTCAGATGCCTCTTGGCTCTTTTTAATTGCCTCCTGCTCATCCAGACTTGCACCAATGGAATTTGCTATGAGGATCCAAATTTCTTCATCAATTTCATTGATTGTGCAAATCCGATCTAATGCCATGATTCCTCTACCTTTTTCCTCCCTTATGAATGGCTGTCTATTCTAGAAGAACCTGACGATGTCAAGGGAGTACATGGTCAATGAGATGAGTTGGTCAAAGAGCTTATCTTCATCAACCTCTTCACAAGAAAATTATTTGATATCCCGGATGATTATCTAATAGAAACCTTCTATGTTGAGCAATTTTTGGGGATCAACGTTGAGGCACTTCAACTAAACAACTGTATCTTTTTCTACTTTTTCTAGCTCTTTAACCGAGTTGCTCCATCTGGGTCTTTTCGCCTTGAGACTTGCAAATTTTTCATACTCTCCTAGGCAGCTATGAACCCTCCCATCAATGGTGGTCACTTGCATGGACCTGATATGTTCATATTTAGCCTTGCACCTTTTGTAGACCGGGGATATAGCTGCTATCTTCTCATCTACCTTTACTAAGAGGGATTTGATCTCTTTATTTATCTCCATTATTTTTCCAAAATTCTTGCAGCAAGTCTCTATCATTTCTTCTTCCTTCTCAATTATTTTGACCATCTTCTCTTTGAATCTAGTGGCAAGCTTTGGAACTTGTAACAAGTCTCTATCAAAAGGTATTTGTTTTTGAGTTTCCTTTATTTTAGCCTTTAGCTTCTCATTTTCTAATTACAATGATTCTACTTTGGACCTCCAAGCCATTACTTCCTTCTCGATGGCTAAAGCAGTTTGTGCATGAACTTGCACTCCATGTTTCAGTAGTGAGACTGAGTCTCCTCCTATCACTGCATTACCTATGTTGGGATCTATTTGAAGGGATTGTACCCCTTCAGTGGGAATGATGATGGTGGCCTGGGAAGTGGGTTCTAAACTTGATGGAGGTGGAACGTGCACTTTACTTTTACTTTGGCTTTCTATCACCATGTTCTCCATTATAGCTTCAATCTGTTCCTCCTCTTCAGCAGTGAATTGTACAAAGTATTCTTTCTTGATCAGGGTGATGCTCATAGGCTCATTGGTACTTGATCCAATCCTTGCTCTCTTGAGAGGAGGAGGTCCTATGGTATCGAGCATCACTAATGGATAATTTTTGAAGACTTCATTGAATCCTATGACTTTCTTTAATCTTTCCTACATCGCAATAGAGATATTAATTTATTTATTGTTAGCCATGAATACTGTTGGTACTTCTCATGGTGAACCTGTAATTAATTGTTGTAGGTGGTGTGAGGCCATTAGAGCCAGTGTCAAATTATTTGATGTGAGACTCTTTGGGGTGGTAGAAATAGGTACAATCTCTTTTCCTTTACTTGCACTAGGGGACTGGGAGGCAGATGAAGTATTGCATTTTTCTTTTGTTACTTGATCCTGTACTTCGGCTATGATTTTGATTTGCTCAGGATTCAAGTTCATAACCTCCATAATAGGATCAAAAAAAGCTTCTGGTGGGATGGTGGTGATTTGAGGTGCCTCCTTTTTATATAATGTATCTTTCCTTATCATCCTCAGGTCCATGGGGTAGTCCCCAACCGCCTCTATGTGAGTATGTGCTCTTACTAGGTTTTTGTTATTCCATATTTCCTTGATGTTGATGTTGTTGTTTTGTACCCATAGGAGATTTTTCTCATACTCGTCCTCCTTGTGCTCCATTGGATTGGATTCCAGAGAGATTTTCTTATAGCAACCCTCGAGGATCGTATGGTCTCCAGGTAATTTTTATGAAACAGAAGGAGTCCATGGTAGGCAGGACTTTTATCATCGTTGGATAGCCTCGATATACATATTCCCCTATCTTTCCTGGAGTTGTGATCCATGGAACTCTGGTATTTTTCTTCCTCCACCTTAATTTGGCTTCTTCTACGGACTACCTTACTATCTCTAAGGCCACCAGTGACTTGGGACAATAAGTGGGTAAGGCTTTCGATGGCAATTTTCCTCCATATGTCCTAATGAAACTGAAATGTTCATCAAGAAAGTAATCACCCACTTCCATATCCTAGAGATATTTGACTATACCTGGGCTCATTTTGGGTGGTTCTTTCTTTGTGAGTGCATGGTACATTGATTCTAAGAACCTTCCATAGAACTTTGAATAAGAGGAAGTGCCATCATAGATGCAAGGTAATCTATCCTGGATGATCTCCCCCAAAATTTCTCCAAGCTACCGAATGGCATCATCTTTGAATTTCCCAAAGATCAGGTGCACCAGGAATGAGTAGTGTGAGAAACGAGGCATGATATCCAAATATTTCTTTATGGCATCCTATAATCCCTTGAACTCTCTATCTATCGTGTCGCATATTATGCCCTACCATCTATACATGGGTATCTTCCAAATCTTGTTGCACTATACTATAAAATACATCATCTCGATGTTGACCCAGTTGAGGTCCTCAAATCCCAACATTACATGGATCATATCGACATAGTCCCTCACCCATTTGTGGAATTGATTCTTGTGAATCAAAAAATATGTCGACACTGGTTTGTCGTAATCAAATAGTTTCTCATAGAAGGTGGTGTCGATCATGTGTCATGCCTGCATTGAAATCACCTTCGCATCATAGCATTGTTTGGCTATTTCCAATATGAACACCCATTCAACCCTTTTTGGTGTAATTCTATAAATGGGTTTATTCTATGCATTCACGATGGCCCTAGTATTTGGATCGAATAAGATGGCTAGCCATGTCAACCATTCATGGGAGAAATGCACTATTGGGCACAAGAGTTTTGCTAGGTTGGTTCTCCATTTGTTGCTATGGGGAGATATTTTATCTTTATCCTCATAGGCCTGGTTGAAGATGTTTTTAACAGGAAGTGCAGGCATCACCATTCTTCGGTGCTTGACTGGAAGCATAAATCAATGAGTCCATCTTTGCCCCACACTTGTTCTCCTTTCTTTCTAGTATTCATATTCATGAATGGCACCTTCTCGTCCAATGCTTCAATTATCATCTTGGGGGCTTCCCTAGAGGAGGAGGCCATTGTTGTTTGATCTCTAACACTGGTCTTCTCAGCTCGTTGAACAGTTCAAAAAATTTTCTAGCACTGTGAGTGTCTCGCCACTAACTTCATGTATTTAAATCATTTCACATTTGAGGTAATATTAATGTCGTACCAACTACCATTGCATTATTGCTATTTTTAGCTCGCCACCTCAATCTTCTATAATGATCGATCGATTATGAATCACCATTATCTGTTGATTTGTGTAACTGGTAGTCGGATTATACGGGTGTTAGATATTGGTTCGTTTGATTGGTACACATTGCCTTAAGAGTCATGCCTTAGGGGATCTAAGTTTGAGGTTGGTGGTTGGTTTGTGTGCCCGTAATGCTTAAAGTGGTTTGACCATGTGATTAAGATCATCGTTGGTTTGAGTGCTATGTCAAATTTTCTCGGGTGAGGTTATGCAAATGTGGATTTTGTGCTTTGACTGTTACCTATAGCGTATCGACCGCTCAAGGGTTTAATTTTGTTGAAGGTATGTAGTTCGTTGATTGGATGATCGACCGATCATGTTTTTTCTTCCATCAAATTTTGGTCGAGATATCACTTTGATTTCACACGAATAGAGATTCGGCTATTGGTTGCCATTATTCGACCGATATGGCTTTTGGTACTTCTACACGCACTATATTTTAAAAACTCAAGATAGGTTTTATCGAGGATGTGAGCTAATAATAACAATTTTCAATTAATATCTTGTGCATGTAAAATTAAATGGTGATATACCTTAATCAATGTTATTTTTATCTTTTATTGGCTGGGTTGATCTCATATGTTGATATCATTTTGCTGACGGTCTTTGGATGGCAAAAATGCATTTGGCCATGGGTATTTAAGTGTCTTTCCTTTTTTAGTCAAAATATTTTAATGATAGTACTTTTCTTCGAATTGTTGATTGCTCTTTACCACCGTTCAGTCAATATAAGCTTTGCTTCGACCAAAAAATATATCTCCACTTTCGTTAAGCGATTGACCTTTGTTTATCGCCAGTTGATTGGAGAAATATTGAATTTTCAATTTTTGACCCCCTTTTCATTCTCTTCAGCTGACGGTATGTTTATGTCGAGCGACTTGATGTATTTTTCTATTAGTAGATATTTTGATCAGCTAGTTACCGTGGTCAGTCAAAAACATTTATCTCTTTTGCGAACGATCAACCACCATTTTATTTTTGTTGATCGATGAAGTTCGACGATAATTTCCTTTGTATCAGCCAAAAATACTTTTTACCTTCAGTTGTTGTTTTATTCTCATTGGACAAAAAAGGGTTTCTTTAATGGACCAAATTTTGTTTGGCCAAAAAAATTCTCTGGAGTGTCCTTTTCATTGACTGATTAAAATTTGCGTGCTTTGATTGCTTCGGTTTTTTGGCCTGAGTGGTCGACCAAAAATTTCTATTGGTCAATCTAAGAATACTTGCTTGTAAAATAAAATCAGCTCTTCTTTTGATGGGATTGGCCAAAAAAGTCTCCAAAAATACTTGGATTCGGTCGATCACTCTTTTCTATCGATCGATTGCTTTTTTTTTAATCGGTTGATCGCTTTTCAAAGTTTGATCGAAAAGATTTTAGTTCTGACAACTTTTAGTCATCGGTTGAAACTTTCTACTTGTCAGCCGAAGGGTGAAATATTTGCAAGGAAAAACCAAGGGGAATCCTTAAATTTTAATGAAAGGAAAATATTAGTTGCTTAGGGGCTAGATATGTTTATGAAGATAGAAATCATTTACTCAGACCTGAACTCTTCACAAAAGGTGTACCTTCTTAAGACCTTCAAAAATTTTAAATTATGGGTACATTCATGTTGTATAAATTTTGGCTACAACACTTCCTAAAGGTTTTTACCTCATAATATTTTCTAGTTTAAAAATTAGGAATAAAATAATGGTTGGTGGCCCATGGTTTAGGGGAAGAGATGCACTTTATTTGAGACCATGGAATGAAATTTTTCTTGGAAATAGAGTCTATTTCATCATTTGGGTTATGTAAATGTATCCTCCAAGATACATATCTAGATTACTTCCTATGCAAGTTATCTAGTTACTTCATGCAATGTAATAAATGCACAAGTATCAATGTGCAAGTTGTACATGTGCAAGTTATCCCTTGCACAACTAGATAGAGTGTTGGCCAAGTATCCTATTTTGCATATATAAGGATGGCCTATTAGATAGATAAATAAGAGAGTCGGGGGACATAGTCAGATAGCATAGCTTAGTGGATAGTGTAGTTCTATGTGCCTCACCATTCATTGGTTATGGATACAATGTAGATCAGTAGCTTTGTTAATGGAGTGCTCACTTCATCCATAACTACATTGTAATATTTTAAATGATTTATATTTTTAGCATACTTCAGTCATCTAGCAGATTTACTTTCTTTCATGTTATTCTGTATCTTGTGATTGTTATCTCCCAAGTATCATTCATCAAAAGCTAAAAGTGGTATCAGAGCTATGGTATATATAGTCTATGTAAGTCAATAGCCTAAGAGTTTTGTCAAAATGACGCACCACTGGACCAGTCACTATCAAAATATCTCAGAAGAATTTAGGTGGTAGATTTTGGGAGAGTCACAAATATAGGATTGAAAGGAATCTTAGTTTCAAAAAATACTGAGATAATTTTTATCTAGAGTCTTTTCCATAGAGTTTTTATAAAAACTCGTGAATTCTAAGACTCAACATTCAATCCACTAGATTGACAAATCATCTAGTGAAGATCATATAGATTATCTAGAATTTACTAACTAGTGCCTAAAGTTTCTTTTGTTGTAGGAAATTAATTCTTAGAGGATTGGGACTCATCCTATGATAGAAATCTAGGAGACTCCAACTTCGTTGCCCGAAGGTTGACTTGCCCTCATAGTGCAGAGGTTAGTTCATTGTGCAAAAGAAGAATACTACAAAAGAAGAATTCTAGTGAAGGATCATGGTGAAGATAGGAGACTAAATATCTCCATTGTTGGATTGCAAAATTCTATAGTTGAAGAACATGCCATAGGAGCCTTGATACAAAAAGGCCATAGAAGCCTTGAAGAAGAAGCCACAAAAGTCTTGATACTGAAAAGGCCACATAAGCCTTGATATTGAAAAGGCCACAAAAGCCTTGATACTGAAAAGACCACATAAGCCTTGATACTAAAAAGGTCACAGAAGCCTTGATATTAAAAATGCCATAGAAGCCTTGATACTAAAAATGCCATAGTAGACTTGGTACTGGAAAAGGCCATAGGAGCCTTGATATTTAAATAGGCCACAGAAGCCTTGATATTGAAAGATAATTTGAGAAGAATATATAATTTAAAAGTAGACTAAATATTTTAGTACTAATATCGTTGTTGCAGGAATAGAAGGTTCAGTGAGTTGGGAGACTTCTTACAATAAAATTAGGAAGAGTATCTTATTCAGGATCAACTCAACCTTGAAGCAAAAGTGAAGAGATTAGGAGAAGATCTCATTGAAGAAATTCTAGTCTTGGAAGAAGAAGAAGGACTAGGAGAGTCTTGCTCGAAGCCAGGAGCAACAAAATTAGAAGATCCAAGAGAAGATCTCACCACCAACACTTCCAGGAGCAGAAGGTTGAAGTAAATGTCTCAAGGAAGACCAGCTGCCAGAATAAATACCTTGTGAAGGTCTCCTCGAGCATCCAGGAAAGGCTAGGAGAGCCTTACTGAAGATCAAGAGAGTTCTTTGAAAACTCATTGGAGAAATCCACTATCTAGGTGGAGTCCCTAATAGTGAAGAACTTGGGATAATTATCACTATCCGATAACAAGCCCAAGAGGAGAATTTTTCAAGGAGTGCCAAATTCATGAAGGAGAATTTGGCAAGGAGTGCCAAATCCATGAAGAAGAATTTGGTAAGGAGTGCCAAACCCTAGAGAAAGATCTTGCTTGAAGTTAGAATTCTACAAGAAGACACGAAGATAGAAGAAGCTCATCAAATATTAGATATTTGAATATTACCTCTCACATCAAGGAGACACAACTTTAGAGACATAGAATTCTCCAAATATATAGTAGAAGGATGATAACACAAGAGGAGAACAAACCACCAAATCCTAGGCTCATGAAAGAAAGTTCGAGACCATCATTTGGTGAAGAAAGAGCTATTTAGGACATCCTACTGGAAGCAACAACTTGGTATTTTAGACACCAAGGTATACATCCTCTAAAAAGGTGGAATAAGAGCTATAGAAAAAGGTATGCAACTTATGGTGCAAAAATATTCATTAATTGGGTTATTTATCAGATTTATTAGAGCACCTGAATTTGGATTAAAGTTGAAAAAAAAGGAAACTAGATTACAGTCTTCTAAAAGTGCAAAAAGAAATATATTCTTTTAAGGATTCATTTGCACATTTATTAGGAGTTTATTATATTTCATCTTATATTCTATCAACTACCTATTATCTATTTTTGAAAAAGAAGACTAAGTCCTACAACATTGATTGTAGTGAAATTGCAGAATAACTCCTAAAGACTCATTTTAGGTTATTCTTGATTAGTTGCAAAACATTATTAAATGCATGAATTTGAGAGTTTATTGGAGTGATAAGGTGTAATATTAGTGCATTAAAAGTGAAGACCTTGTACTACTATACCACTCTTAAAAAGAAAATTAGTTTTGTGTTTCTTGAAAGGCACAAAATCTGATTTGTATCAAGTGTCTAAAGATACTATTAAAGAACAAAAATCTACAACATGAAGTGGCCAATAGAAGCCACAAAAAGGGTTAGAATCCTCTAGAATTTGGAGAAGAACCTAACTAAACAAATAGAAGCTTATGAAAGTGAGACTTGGTGAGTCTCAAAATAAAAAAGCATTACAAAGTTGAATGTAAGGAAAGTGCAGAAAATTGCAATAATTAAAAAAATTCTATCTATTGTTATTGAAGTTTGGATTTGTTATCAAAAGCATCCAATAAAAAAGGGAAGGGTGAGTCTACTCTTTAAATACAACCTTAAACCCTTGTATTGCAAGAGAAATCTGCCACAAAATGAGAATTTTAGATATGGAAATAGAGTGCAAAAGAAGGTATATTAAAAGCCTTATTATACAACATTATAATACATTATATGCACTACTCTAATATGGTTTTTGATAGCATAAGATCAGATTTGAAGTTCTAAAAAAGGACACATTTTCTACAGGGAAAAACAACCAACAAATGTCAAACATTAGCACTCTTCCTCCCAAGCTGGAAGGAGCCACTCAAGGACTCATCTTGGATGTACATACCTGCAAAAATAAAGCTTATTTCAGATCATTCAAGAGCTACTTTTACATAGACATGTAAGTGTATATCACCTAGGTGTTGTAGGTTAGTTGGAGAGGAGAGGGCAATCCTCCAAGGGAGGTCCCAGGTTCGAATCTCCACCCTACCAAAAAGCTGAATTGGCTACCCAAAATCCAATTGATAATGTTGGTGCAGGCAGGGTTGGGTGTGACTCCTGGGTGACTTTGACGGTGTATAAACCCGTGTTCATGGTCTCTCAGACCAAGGTGGCCCCACAAGGGGTTTTCTCTAAAATAGAAAAAGAAAAGTAAGTGCATATCGATTCCTAGAAGATGTCAAAAATCTACAAGGGATTCAACACGATTGGAGGCATAAAAGAAAGAGGTAAAGGTGTTACATTCATGGTCTCTAACTTGGAGAAGACCATCCACCGCATCGAAGCTCCAAATCATCGTCCAAGCTCCATAGCGCATCGTCTATCCACCTATAGGAAAATAGCTTGCTTGTTGCCCAAGCAACGTAGCAAAGCAAAGGGATTGTGGAGTTATAATATCCATCTTCAAATATATTACAAGAATGGACTCCATGCAAAAATAACACTTGGTATTATGGTCATCATTCCTCTCTCAACATTCTGGAAACTTCTATACAAGAGTTACAAGCAAGGCAACATCACTTGGTATTCTCCACCAGATTTACACGAGTGCCCATACATTTTTGATTTTCTTCAAGAGCGTTGAACAAAGGACTTGGAGTGTTACATAAATAAGGGAGCACTCACTTGTAATGGATGTGACACTTGTCACAACGTCCATGATCAATTGTCCTTAAAAGATATTTTGAATTCCAAGTTCAACGTGTGTGAGTGAAGCGCAATCAAAGACATCCAAAGAGGGAGTGAAATACAGTCAAGGAAGGAGTATAGTGTAGCAGAAACATCCAAAGTATAGTATGGAAGATAAGGGGAAGGAGCATTAAAGGCTCCCCATTTTTGAAGGTCAAATTTCAATGCCATATGTACCAGCATTCAAGACCATCTACTCCAAGGAGTCTCCATTAAATAAAGTGCCTAAAGTACCACTTATACATTGTTATACTCAGCCACAAAAACCGCCGAATATTGAGGAGATATTGCATCTAATAAGGTAAGGTCTAAATCCCATTTATTATTGCTTTCATAAGTTGGAGATATAAGGGTCATAAACTAAGGTTAAAACTTAAATTTTGTAAGCAAAAGGGGTGACTTATCTTATTAAATTAATATTTGCAATCTTACTTAGGAGGAATAAGGAATTCAACTTGGATTAAATTATTTTGCAAATATTATTATCATTTCTCTAATTTTCCAAACTTGGGAGCCACAAGGATTACTCCATCAAATTTATTTTATTGGAAATTAGAAATAATCCAAGGTATATAAAAGAGGTTATTAAGGGTTTCTATTAAGGTTGGATAAATATATTTTTACTTATCTCAAAACTTCAAAGAGGGATAAAATAATTCCAACAACAAAACCTCTTCAAAATTGAAAAAGTGCTTAGTTTAATTAGGAGCAATAAGGTGTTAAAAAGTTGATTTTTGATTCTTACAAAACTTGTACAAAATCAACCAAAATTGAACTATACTTTTACAAAAAACACTATATCATACTATTATCACTAGGGAGCTATAAGATAAGACTATTAAGGTTCTATCAAATTTCAATTCCAAGAAACATTATGGATAAAATTTTGAGAAAAGCTTTCAATAATGAAGAACTATTCCATGAAGTAGAATTCTACTCTAAAAAATTAATAGATAATCTATATGGATACGAGTATCTATCCTCTAATGACAAGATGAAATTCTCTTTATTTCTTAAGGAATTCAAATAAGGTAGCTTTACGACATTGATTAACTATCTTCATGAAATTCTCTTCACAGTATGGTGGAACTCACAAAGATTGATTATATTTTCTCTAGAAGAATGTCTGATGATTTATCTATCATTTGTGTTTGTACTTACTCAACACAAGAAAAAAGCTAATATTAAATAACAATAATTTTGTGATGATAGAATAACTTGTTTAAAAGATGAGATTTCACCTACATCAAAGTAGAATCACAAGAAGAGAAGAATAAAAAAAAAGAGACATACAAAAAAAGATCAAGACATGAAGACTGAAGCAATAGAGGAAAAACCGGTACACCAAAAAGGCAAGCATAGAATAACAAGAGGACAATTGCATCATGCCCTACTCATTCATCAACAATCAAAATAAGATGAAGATAGTTGCAAGGAGGATTATAAAGGTGGTTGGATTGAATATGAATTTGAACATGCCAAAGATCATTTGATGAGAATAGAAGGCCTAGATGCAACCTACTTTGCATCATATGAAGACACAAATTACCTGTTGAACCTGAATACAAAGAATGTAGAGGAAGAAGACTACAAATATCAAGTAGAAGAAGATGAAGAAGATCCATATTGAAGACTAAAGTATTCAATACCCAAATAATGTAATACATGGGGTGTTGGAAATAGAGTCTATTCCATCATTTTAGTTATGTAAATGTATCCTCCAAGATACATATCTAGATTACTTCTTATGCAAGTTATCTAGTTACTTCATGCAATGTAATAAATGCACAAGCGCCAATGTGCAAGTTGTACATGTGCAAGTTATCCCTTGCACAAAGAGATACAGTGTTGGCCAAGTATCATCTTTTGCATATATAAGGATGGCCTCCTAGATAGATAGATAAGAGAGTCAAGAGACATAGTCAGATAGCGTAGCTTAGTGGATAGTGTAGTTTTGTGTGCGTCACCATTCATTGGTGACGGATACAATGTAGATCAATAGCTTTGTTAATGGAGTGCTCACTTCCTCCATAGCTACATTGTAATATTTTATATGATTTATATTTTTAGCATACTTCAGTCATCTAGCAGATTTACTTTCTTTCATGTTATTCTGCATCTTATGATTGTTATCCCCCAAGGCCCATTCATCAAAAACTAACAAATTTTTCCATTCAGACAAAAACTATTAATAAGCTTCCAGTGTGGGTTAGTCTTTTTGGACTTCCATATCAGCTTATAAATAAGGATGTTTTGAAAAATATTAAAAATACCCTAGAGGAATTCATCAAGGAAGGACCGACAAATAAGAAGTGAAAACATGCTATATATACTCGACTATGTGTTGCTATGGATATTTCAAAACCTTTACCACAATCCATTAAGATTAAATCTGAATCAAGAGAATAGGATCAACAAATAGATTATGAAAATATTGCATTTTGGTGCCACAATTATTTTGATATTGGACACATGACAAGAGTTTGCAAAGTAAAAACTATGAAGAAAGAGACAAAATTTTTTAGCCATGAGATAAAATTCAAATAAGGAAATCATACAATAATAGAAGCTAGATCAGATCAAGGATATTCCACTCTAAAAGAAGAGGTAAATAAATCCCATCGACAATATCAATTGGCTAGTTTAGAAGGAATCAAAGGTGCAAAAGAAGATGTGGAGATAAAACCCAAAACAAAGACAACAAAAAAGGTCAAGTTTATTCCAGGTAAATCATCTTCATTTTCCTCTAGTAGTATAGAATCCTCTTCATGTAATAAAAGTGAAAGTGGTGAAGATGTTATCCCTTGCAATTTAAGGTTTCAAGAGCAGAATAATATAGAAATAAGGTTGGAGGAAACCCATAACAATTTAGGGTTTTCAAGGAAAAATAAGAAGGTAATTTCTATAGAAGAGCATCCTTGCACTTTAGGGTGTCAAGGGAAATATAAAGAAGATTGTGCTTTTGAGGTTATTCCTTACACTTCATATCCTTCAGAACAAGGTAAACCAAATATGATAAGTCTTATTATGAGTAGTGTGAGAAGATTGAAGATATTTATGAAGATGAAAGTATTTATAGGAATGAAAAAAAGAGAGGAAGACCCAAGAAGAAAAAAAAGAGAAAAAGAAACATAAAGGGATATTGATATGGGAAAACAAAAGCAAATATCACAAGTCTTAACAAGAAGTGGGGCTCAACCCTCAATTAAAATTAAAAAATAACAATGAAAATAATATTGTGGAATATTAGGGGAATTAACCCTAAAAAAAGGTATTAAGAAATTGTGAGGTGGTTATAGATATTATATTTTTGGATATAGAAGCTGGGAAAAAAATATTCTAGCCATTCGTAGTGTTGAATTTCATCTTGACAAAATTTAAATTTTTGAAGGCATTTGATATAGAAGAAGTTGATTGTGGATACTTAGCAGTTTGAGGAAGATGAAGAATATCTTTGATAGAAGGGTAAACGAAGAATATCTTCTATAGAATGACAAAGTTATATATGCTTTAATTAACTTGTTAAAAATGTAATGAGAGCAATGTAATGTTTTGTTTTTGTAATGGGAGTGGCCCCCAATAGAAGCCATGCATAGCTTATTAAAAAAAAAGGAAGAATAAATTTTAAATATTAATTTTGGAGTAATAAGGTTTTCAACAATGAAGAAAATTTATTTATTAAAGTTAAAGTTAAAGGTGAAGGAAACATAAAATTATTAACAAACTTATATTATGGAAAATACAAATATTTTTCTTTCATAATATCAATTATTAAAAGGGCCTAACTTTAGCCCATGGAAAAATAAATGTTGAGAAATTTTGGAAGCAGTAAATGGAGATAAAACCATTCCAAAAAATACAATTAAAAGAAAAAAATATAAAGATAAATATGCAAAATATCTTATGCTAATAACATTTGGTATTTAGTGATTCCTCACTACTAATTTGCGCTTAAGGAAAAATTACAAGGGAGGCAAAAATTTGGATCAAAGGCAGTCACAAATTTGTGAAGATTGTAAGGAAAGGACACATCCATAAATCTCAAAAGTGGGCAATATATTTTATAAGTTATGAAAACCAATAAAATATAGGAAATAAAAGTCCCAACAAATGCAACATTGAGGGAACTAGAAAAGCCTCCTTCAGATAACCCTTATATCAAAAGTTTTGTAAGATTTGACAAAGGCCAAAGTCAATAAGTTTCAACTAGTGAACAAATGTATTAGGTTGAAGGATATTGAAGATGTGCCAAAAGATTGAAAGTCATCTTAGATAACCAAGATGCACAAGATCCTAGAAGAGGTAGTTATGATAGATAAATTTACTCTTATTTAAAAGAACGAAGGCTACTTACCAATGTCACCTTAGTGGAGCGGCTCGAGAATATATTAAAAGTGGGTATGGTAGCTAGAGTCTCACATCTGATAGTCATCATGGTTAAGGACACTTCTTTCAATTTCTAGAACCCCTAGAAGAAGTAGCTAAAATTGTTAGATCCACCTACAATTTTTGGAGGGAAACTCTTCCTATTATAACATATTTATAGTAGTAGTTTTGGAATTGTAAGGTATTGACAAGTTTTTAATATTTTCTTTCATTTCTTTCTGTATAGACATCAATTTTTGTGTAACTTGTGGGTAAATTGAAACCCTGCTTCTGGCATAGTCTTTATCATGTTATTTGCACACACACAGACACATATATATTGGAGGTCTATGTGTTTGATTATTTGGATAGCCATCTATGGTTATCATGCTCTAACCCATATTTGTATGTGTGTATGTGTTTGCAGTCTTTACCTTTTTTTGAATTTTATTTGCACACATGTGTATATGGGAGGCCTACACATCTATTTTGAGTAGCCATTTGTGGTTCTCATGCTCTGAACTATCTTTTTATGCGTTTGGATGCTTGTAACTCTTATTTGGGATTATCTATGTGGAGAAGAGGAAGTGTTCACCACTAGCACATAGTGTTCAATCCTATTGTGCAAGGAGATATTATTTGGTATTTTTGTGCATAATCACCTTTTTAGCTTAGGTTTTTATCTTTTTTTTTTTGTTTTTTTTATTTTATCTCTTGCTTCCCTTTTCCCATAGATTTGAAAGTGTGCTTAAAGAGCACATATTAATAAGGAGCTAGCCTTGCAAAAAAATCTTAGAGGCCCTTGATTGAGTCGAACCCACACTATCACAAGAGACTTATTGTGTCACTTTGCATGAGGCACAATTTTTTTGACTCTCTTTGACCCAGGACAATAAGAGAGAACAACTAGTATATTAGATGAGATTCAAGCACACATAAGTGAGGTTGAAACTTCAAAAAATGCTTGGAAAAATTATGCATAATATTTGAAAGAAAAAATGAAGCTACTATTTTACACTTGCAATCACATCTATATTCACTAAAAGTTCATGATGGAGAAAACATAGAATATTTTCTTTGAAGGATAGCAGAATTAAAATCTATGGGAGGGAAAGTGGAAGAAAAATTTCTTGTTCAAGTTACACTAAGAGCACTTCCAAAAATATTTAAGACATTAGTCACCTCTCTTCAAGTGCTAAATAGAAGTGTATCCTTTGATGAATTGGTCAACATACTTTAGGAATATGAAATAAAAAACTAAAATGGCAAACAATACTTTTATTTCAGAAAAAAAGATGTCAAATAATATTGCCTCATTATCATGGCATCAACCTGATTGGAAAAGAAGATATTATCACATATGTAACAAATAAGGTCATAACACCAGTTATTATAAATAAAATTCTTAAATCAATAGAGTCAAATGCACAAAACCTTCTAAGGATACCGATAGAGACAATATTAGCCTAATCTACAATGATATACATCAACACAACAACAATATCCAAAATGGAAAAATCAAAGAGGAAATATGGTCCAAGAAGTATAGGAAACAAAGAACACCAATGAGGAAGAAAATGAAATAATTCATGACTCGAATGGGAAAAATTATTATGGAAAAATCAAAGAGGAAATATGGTTCAAGTTCAAAAGTAAATATCTTATTTATACAAAATGTATGGATGAAATCAAAAAGCAGTGTGACAAAGATAGTAATAATATAAGCCACTCAAAATTTCTCAATAGTAATTCAAGAAGAATTGATAATATCAATGACACTGATAATAATGAGAACAAAACAAGAATTATTGAAAAGGAAACAAGGAAAAAGTATAAAAAGCATGGACCAAAACATAATCGATGGATGCACCATAATTATAAAATTTGTGAAAAGAACAAACAAAAGTCTTGTCAAGAAAAGGAAAATAAAATTGAAGTACACTATGGATGGATAAATAGAACAAGATGAAACAAAATTATGAAAATGCTAAAATGTTTCTACAAAAAGAAAATAATATTGATAAGCATAGATTTGTACCTAAGTTGTGCAAAGAAAAAAAATGAAAAAAAAAAGATGCAAAAAGATAAATTCAATTCCTGAACTTGAATGATTACAATAATTGGAGCATAAAGACCAAGACCATAATGAAATATTGAAAACACATGAAGGAAAATGACCTTCATACCAAATAATGTAATGGGGGGGGGTGTTGTTGGAAGTATTACATTATTTGGTACCTTGTAATAATATTGCAAGTACCATGTAAATAGTTTAGTTTAGAGTGTGATTAATATTTGAGTATAAAATAGGTGTCATATAAATAAGTCCATAGTTATGTAAGTTAGGTTTCAGGGCAGTAACTGTGGAGTTATGAGTTATGTAAGATTCTGTCATTTGGTATGTGCAATCATTAGAGTCTTGGATATGTAGGGTTATAAAAAATTATTATTATGTGATATTTCTCCTATGAGAAATATGAAGTGTTAGATCTCTCGTGTGTGTTTGAGGATATTATTTTACATAAAGTAGAAAGGTCAAGAGTCTCAAATATGTGAAGAGTCTCATATCCACATGTGTATATATTGAATATAAAGCATTGTAATGGAGGATCGAGAAGAATCTTTGCAATACAGTGTCTTTGCATTGCTTAAAGGGGTACTTGTTTCAATAATATTTAGTGAGTTTTTGTTATTATCATTTATTGAGTGTATGTTAATATTGTGAGGATTTTAATTTAAAATATTATGAACAATTTATAAATTGCTAACCATTTTTATGAGTTGTAGCCTTCAAGCCATGGTTAACAACTTACCTTTTTATCTAAAATCAAGTCCCTTATATTTTCCTTCATTAAATAAAGGAATACTTAGATATGTTGATGGTAGTTTTACAACTTTAAACCCTAAAATATCTATAACAATCCATTTTAAATATAGGGTAATGTTATTAAAAAAATTCTTAGATTTTTTAGTATCAACCAACTGTCTAACAACCTTCTCATAACATGATAATATTATGGCGTATGGACTTCCCATTTGATGGATGACATAAATGAAAGGTATTATCAATAAATTAGATATGATATTTGAAGGGTTCATTTTTAATTGGTTACATAGGATTGAATCAAGCCCCACCTATATTACATAGTGATACCACATAGTTGTATTACAACATCATATTGAAAACTATGCATATATTTCTTTATAGGAATTGACACCTAGTTTCCTTCTTGAAATACAATGCATTTAACTAGTTGTGATCCTATAAGTTGATTCAAAGGGTCACTTTGTTGCAATTTAAATACTTGTGATTTTTTCTATCAAATTTTCCTTTGAGAAATCTCTCCCTAATGGCTTGACAAGAATGCTTAAGAAAAAGTTAAGAAGATAATGGGTCACCCTAGCATAGTCCATGAGATAAATTAGAGTATCTAATAGGATATCCATTGATCAAAAATATTTTTTTGGAGTGCTAAAATAACATCTAATCCATTTATACTAACCTTGATCAAACTAAGAATACATACATACATACATATACGTAATTTTTTTAAACTGGTTACATGACTTCAAACATGCCTCATTTGTATTATTAGTCGCCACATAGTGGTATTGCAAGAACATTTTGACAATTACTGTTGCATTGCCTGATAAAATTTGAACGCAATTATCCTTATTAAAATTCAAGGTATTAAATTCATTAAACTTACATCATTTGATATATATAATATTCATATGTTTTTAAATTTATGAAATGCTATGTAAATTGTTTAGTGTCCATCATAAAATTTAAAAATGCTTAATTTTGATTGGTTTTATTAAGTCATCTAATTACCCCCTTATGGTCATTATAGTTTATCAAGAACTAACAATACAAGTGACAAGAACAAAATCCTCCTATTTCATAAGTTTTTTATTAGTCAATGCAAAGCATAGGATTATAGCTTGCATTCATTTTGTCAAAACAAATGAGTGTTCAATTCAACCAATAAAAATTAATTTTTTTAATAACTATCATTTAAAATGGTAAATATATATATATATATATATATATATATAATGTTAAGGTAGGGTTTTGAAAGGGTTTCCCTTTCCCTTTTACAAAAGAGATCTTTTTCAAAACTAGATATCAACTTTCCTTTCCTTTTTTCCTTGCATTGTCAAAGTCCAAGTCTTGGCCTCATGTTAAAAATATCCTATATGAGAACATGCCTAAAATCCTCCCCAACTAACATCCTTTAGGGGTCCCACAAAACCCTCTAATCTATTCTATAAAAAAGCAACAAATAGATAAGTGCATAAGAATATTATTCCTTCTTTTACACTATCTAACTATAGAGAAAAATACAATCTAGAAAGACTTGTGTGATGCCTAAAAAAAACATATCTTTGAAAATAGAATATATTTGGTACTATCATCACACTAAGTCAGACAAAGCACATAAGTGTGACTTGAAAACAAATATGAAAACTAATAAATAATGCATCTAACCTAGCATTTGTCCATGCAAATATTTCTAGTCAACAACAACATTATCAAAATATTAATACTAGGCCTTAGATACCATAACAATAGGTAGATAAACAACATATTCATGCATAATAGCATATTACTTAGTCTCAACAATCTCTATAGTAGTTATAGCCATAGTCCAGGCAATAGTTGCAACAACGAGTATAGTAGTTTCATCCATAGCCACAACTATAGCCAGAGTAAGCATAACAACATTAGAGGCCATAGTAGTCACCACCTCACCAGTTGTACTAGTCACATGTTTAATAGTTGCAACAACAACCTGTATAGTTACAACATCTTGTATAGTTGCAACTACACCTTGTACAATTGTAACCACAACAATAACAAATCTAGTAGTAGCCTCAAGAGGTGCATCAATAGCAATAGTAGTCCTTACAAACTTCCCATCAATTTTATTTCCAAAAAAACACAACTATCCCTCTAGAGTTCACATTTGCAGAGTTTGCTTGCTTTGAAAAAAATATCTCTTGATTTTATACATTCCACCTCATATAGCTTCATTTCTTGTTATAGTATACACTCTGTCTAGTAATCCATTATCAAGGATTTAACTAGTTTTTATTCTAAGAGTATAAATATCCTTGGCATTCCAACTAATGACTCTCATTAATGAGGTTTTTGTAGGTGGATACACCCATCCCTAGTATGGTTCTTTTCTTACTCTCTTTTATTTTTTCACTATCCTTTTGCTTCTCAATTCTAGATTCAAAGTCCTCTCTTTTGGTCTATTTTTATTTGCTCCTATTAGATAATGATTATTACATTATTTAGGTAATATTAAAAAATATAGAATGCACAGAGACAATCTAGTCCTTAAAGCACCAAGAATCTCTTGGAATATCAAGAGGTATTATCTTTGTATATAATTGTATAACATGGTTGCATAAGATTGATTTTGCTTCTTGCTTCTTTATCCATCATTGGTTTCAGAATAAGGTTTCCATTATCTTCACTTTTCCTATTGTTTCACCTGTAATCTCTTGAGACATGAGTGTCTTCACGTCAGAGTAATCCCTAGAATATATCCACTACCTTTGTAAATGGTCCATGATGCGAGTCCCACATTTCTTATAATAGTTACAAGTCCTCCATATGATCTCATTTAATGGAAATTTATTTAAATAAATATTTAAGATAATTCTTTATAAATAATTGGGAGGATTTAACATCAAAGTTGTTGAGCCTGATACGTGTAGGACATCAAAAGAGTGTGGTCTATTTGACCTATGGTGGAATTGACCAACATAACCAATGTAAAAACTTGAGTATTGACTAAATATGAAGCCTTTCTGTTTCCATCATCACTTATAAGCACAATCTCTTCATAAAAATAAATGAAAAATATTTATGCCTTTGTTTTGTCCAGCCTCCCTGGGAAATAATTTCTTGTTTCTCTAATTTTATTTCCCTTCTCAAATTAATACCATTTCCATTCAACCTGTGTTTGTTTCCTAATGCCACTGCGAGGACCTAAAGAGTCTAGAAAATTCATCCGTATTGGATTTGTTGATATAGCAATAGCATGAAACATGTGGCATGCTTAATGGGACCAAAGTACATCCTAGATAATAGAAAGGTATTAGTTGAAGAAGTTTTTCCCACTCCTATGAAAATATTGAATTTGTCCTAAATATAATGGTGACCCTAAATTTTCCATATCAAAGAGGAATTATTGGCACATATATATGATAGTTTACCTTGATTCAACCTATACCATGCATTCAATATTTCATGGAATTTGTGTTAGTCAATGATAACAAAAATGGTGGCCTTAACATAGTAAGATAAGAAAAGAAGCAATTTGAAAAAGCAAACGTGAAGAAAGAAGGAGCAAAAAAGGTAGATAATTGTTTTGGCATCAAGGAACTTCCAAAGAATTTAAAACTAGAGGCCTCAAATTCAACTCCCTACTTCTCATTTTACCTCAAAAAAGCATTTTTTAATGGGGGTTTAAAGTAGCATGTTTTCTTTTTTCTATACATGAAGTGCTAAGTAGGAAAGCTGAAAAGTTGAAGAAAATAATTAATTTTTAAAACAAAGGTCAAAGGTTCAAAATACATAAAGATCATATTTACCTCTTACTACCCTAGGGGGAATATTTTTTTAATTTTATAATTTCCCTATAGTGGGAAAAAAATAGTGAATATTTTTTTCAAAATTAAAGGGTAGTAAAATTATTTGTAAACAAAGGTGCATTTTTGGTGATAACTGACACATTCAAAATTTTCAATCTATTTTGCTTCAAATTTTTTAAACATTTACTTAAGCACATTCACAGTGTTGAGTATAAATGACACATTTGGCTTGTATTCATATGTGAAGTTGTCACATTAAGCTATAATGTCTATAGCCTAATAAATTTGCGATTATGATGTTTGGTCATCCACCCTAAAAATCGTCAATTTTTTTTTCTTATTTATTCACTCCAATTTTTACCCTATTCATCACTATTGTTAGACATAAATTCTAAAATTGAGAAATTCTAAGTATATAGGGAACTTACACCCATGTACAAGGATTTCTCTTTAAGTAGGTATCCTTGATAAGAAGAATTTATTTCCATACTACCTCGGTACCATATATCATTCTCTTTCATGTGCTTCAAAGTATCTCTCATTATGGACATGTATATTGAGAGGACTAGCTTCTTCCATATATGAATAGGTATATAGGAAGGGTTGGTATATATAAAGGTTCGATATATCATACTAGTGGTATATTGAAAGAGGGACCTTTTGGGAGACAATACAAATTTTTTCTTATACAATAACAACTAATCAAATGCCCAAATTTTGAACCATAGAAAAGCAATATGAGGACCATATTTGGGGTTGAGAAAGTATGGGGCATTATCATTGGAGAAAACAATCGACTTGAAGAAGATGAAGAAGTATAACAATAGTTTGATGAAGCAAATGCTAAAGCACTAATGATTATCACCCTTTCCACAATAAATATCATTTAGCGAGGCATTTATAAAGCATGAATGTCTAATGAGGCATGGGATACACTTTCTACCATCTATGAAGGGAAGAATAAATCAACAATTCTTCACCTTCTATCTCAACTCCAAACAATGATAGTTCATGATGGAGAAATTATTGAAGAATTTCTTTGTAGAGTTGCATAATTGAAAGCAATATTGTATGCCATGATATAAATAGTAGAATATGGGCTCTTAGTACCCATCATACTTAGAGCCCTACCAAATTATTTGAGTGTTGATTACTTCATTTTAAGTATCAAATAAGAAGGTATGTTTTAACTAACTAATGAACATTCTTCAACAAGAGAAAGCAATCAGGTCCGAGGTGTAGACCAATTGGTTCATCCAAACCCCATAAGGGGGGCAGAGGTCCAAGGTTCAAATCTTGGGCCTCATCGCACTAAATGCTTATCCCTTTCTTGGTGCTTTCAGTGGCATAAAAGGTTTAAAATGATTGTGGCATGGTGGTTATAGGGGTAGACTGCGTGAAGATCTATGTGGCGGCTTCTGGGGCGGACAACACAGAATACTGTGGCAGCCATAAAAATTTGGACAGCCGGGCGGCTACCGATTCCACCATGTAAATTCAAAAAAAAAAAAAAAAAAAAAAACAAGAGGAAGCAATCAATCAATTGAGGGACTAGTTAATGAATAATGCACTCATTTCCATAAATAAACCATTGAAAGGTCCTTCCTTTTATTTATCATCATAGAAAAAACCTCAAAGACAAAGGAGGTATTATCGTATCTGAGAAATAGGACATGATACAAAGTATTATCGATATAACTCCATGACTTTAGGAGATTAATTTTGTGACCCTCCTTAGAAGGCATAGTTCAAACCACACCCTACACAACAACAAGGGTATATGGTACATGAAGAATCAAAACTAGATTTTGAACATGACTCTAAATTGGCACACAAGGTCATGATGTCCAAGTAAATGACACAACTGAAGGATGAAATTTGGTATATTGATTTAAGTACTAGTAAGCACGTAAATCAAGATAAAGTATGATTTGAATATTTACAATTCAAAGATGAAAAATCAATCACTATTGCTGATTATAAGACTTATCATGTTAAAGGATTGGGAAATATTCCTCTTAATCTAACTGATGGTAATTGTATAATTAAATATATGATATACGTACTAGGACTAGCAAACAATTTGCTATGTATATCATAGATTCTAGACTGAGACACGATAGTAGAATTATAGGTTATTAATGAAAAAAAGAGGTGTTTCATCACAAAAATGGTAATTTTGTAGAAACCAGTTCCTATAAGAATGGCTTGTTTATCCCCGATGTCATATCATCTCCTAATGTTGCACTATTTGCTACCACAATAGATGCTACCTCACTTTGGTATATGAGATATGGACAACTAAGTTTTGGATACTTCAACTAAGTAAGCATCATATGGTGATAGGTATATGCAATATTTCACCCAAAATGCCCATATGCTTGGGTTGTTAAGCATAAAATAAACACCAAATACCTTTTGAGTTCAATAATCATAGAGAAAGAGGACAATTGGATGTTATATAAATTGATTTATATAGACCCATGCCAGTCAGTTACAATGGAACCAATTATTTTTAGCTATTTGTTGATGACTACTCATAAAAAATATGGGTATATTTCTTTCCAGTCAATTCATATGCCCTCATGAATTTCCAATGCATCAAGAAGTTTGTTGAAATAGAAACTAAGCATCATGTTTGAGTCCTTCAATTAGATCAAGGGGGGATATACATAAAATAAATTTTCTATGTTTCTCACCCAAATTGGATAAAAAAAAAATGTACTACCACCTACACCCCATAATAGAATGAGATTGTTGAGAGAAGAAACTATTCCATTATGAAAATTATTTGTTGTATGCTTAGGAGTTGGTCTAGAGTAGCAGTATTGGGTTGAAGTTGTTTCTACTATGGTGTATCTTCAAAATAGAGCACAAATAAAAGCACTTCAAGGGATTACAACTAAAGAATCTTGGTATGATAGGAAGATATTAATTATGCATCTTGGAGTCTTTGGTAATAAGGCATGCATGCATACGCCAAAATAAGAGAGGATCAAGTTGAATGTAAAAACTCAACCTTTCATATTTCTTGGGTATGATGAGGCATCAAAATCTTATTGAATAATTGATCTAGTCACCGAGAATATATATATAAGTATATATGTGGTATTTGATGATGAATTTAAAACAAACATTGAGAATTCTAAGTTTGATAATGCCACATATCCTATTATGAGTTTTAAGTCAAATGAGGAAATCCACAAAATTTCAAAATATGATTCAAATTTACAAGTGGTTTATAAACCAATAGTGGATACTCCACCATAACAAATAAATACTATATAATGGTTCAAAAATACTCTCTAATATGTCGAGGTTGATGTACCACTTGATCTAACTTTCACATGACCATGTACTCATAGTAGTACATGGCAAGAGGTAAATTTAGGCTTGATGACTTCTATAATGGAGAATGTAGAACTAGCCTTAGTAAAGGAAACACTAAGCTTACCACAATGTAAGGAATCCATGGAACCTAAATAATGTAAGCACTAAGCTTTCTACAATGGAAGGAATCCATAGAAGCAAAATACACATCTCTAATGAAGAATGAAACATGGAATCTTGTTTATTTTCTAGAAGGAAAGAAGCCCCTAGGTTGCAAGTGGGTTTTCAAAATCAAGTATAAGGCAAACAAATCCATTGATAATATAAGGTATGAATCATTGCAAATGGGTATGCATAGAAGGAAGGAATAGATTATGAGGAGATATTTACACCTACAATAAACATGACTATCATTCATATAATATTTATAACAACAATGCACTTTTATTGGAAATTCATCAAATGGATGTAAAAGTTCCTTCCTCAATGGTGATCTTGAAGAAGTGTACATGACACAACCAGAAGGATTTGTTGACAATGGGAAATATCAAAAATCCTATAGACTAAAAAATTCACTATATAGGTTGAAATAGGCTCCTAGATATTGGTATGTCAAAATTACTGATCACCTATTACAACATCGATTCATTAGAAGTACCTCCAATGCAAATCTCTATGTCAAGAAAATTAGAAATGAGATAATGATTCTTGTGCTCTATGTTGATGATTTGGTCATCATTGGAAGTTCAAGAAAATTGGTGAATGATGTGAAGGATGACTTGAAAAAATCATTTGACATGACAAATTTGGGGCTTCTACACTATTGTCTTGGTTTAGAAGTTTGGCAAAGAAAAAATCATATTTTAGTAACATAGACAAAGAATTGCAAGACATTTATAGAAAAATATGGTATGATAAGTTGTAAACTTAAGGTGACACTAGTGGAACAAGGGTTACAAATATCCATATATGATACAATCCCCTCAAGTATCTACTACTCTTTATCGACAATTGATTAGGAGTCTTATATACCTGATAACACTAGGTCAAATATCAATTTTGTTGTAAGTTACCTTTCAAGATTCATATAGGAACAACAGGAGAGTCATTGAAAAGTTGCAAATATCATACTATATTATGTATATGGTATAATAGAATAAGGTCTAGAATATAAGAAGAATGATCATTTTTTCTATAGGGATACATAGACTCAGAATATGCTAGATATTTAGATGAAAGGAAGTCAACATTTGGATATGTGTTTCCTCTAGGATCTAGACCTATGTCGTGGCATAAAAAAAACAACATACAATGGCATTTTCCTCCACAAAGGCAAAATATCATTTTGCACAAGGAGCTACATGTGAAGAAATATAGTTATAAAGCATCCTGTTAGATATGGGAGTTAGTAAAAATTGACCAACCTTGTTGAGTTGTGATAATCAAGGTGTCCTAAAATTGATTAAGAATATATAATTTTATGAAAGGAAAATACACATTAAATCTCAATGTTATTTCATTTTAGAACAAGTTTATAAACATTAGATACAACTCAAGTACATTCCCATCAAAGATCAACTTGCAAATGTTTTCACAAAAGCACTTGGACGTGTCAAATTTGAATTGTTTCACAATTTTTTTTGTATATCAAATAATGTAATCCAAGGGGGGTTTACATAATAATTATTACACTATTTAGCTAATATTAAAAAATATAGAATGCAAAGAGACAAGTTGGTATTTGAAGCACCAAGAGTCTCTTAAAATATCAACATGTATTTTTATTATATATAATTGTATAACATGGTTGAATAATATTGATATTTATTCTTACTTCTTAATCCATTAGCTCCAATGTTTGGCATTTTACTATGAATTTTATTGTGTTTTGAATTGGTTACTCCCCTATCTAATTTCTTTTAGGAAGCCCCTCCAATGTTTTCACCAGGGGTCTTCCTTTCCTTTTGGTGTATTACTCCTAATATTGATGGGATATTTTGGTCTAGTGGTTTAAGGGAATTTTAGTGATAGTCCCCTATTTTCCTTGAAAGTGGTTTTTGGCACCACTTCAAATTATTGGTCTAGCATAGTTGTTTCCTTTATTGATACACCACAAGTTGGGTTTTCCTAAGATAAAAATTTCTTTGCTAACTTGCTTCCCTTTCGAATAATAGTTTTTTACTTTCTAGTATTGTACCCAAATCTCTCCTTCTACCTTACCTTCTATTTTTTCTTTATATTGATTTGGGGTAAAACCATTGACTTGTAATTCTAGGTCTTTCCTCCTTGAGATTTCTTACTCCACATTTAGGCCATCATTCTCACTTGGTGATAAGTCTTCATCCAGGTTTACTTTCCATTTTGAGACTCTATTATTTGGAAGTTCCCTAGTGAGTTGTTTTTCAAAGTAGCCCTTGGCTAAAAAACCCATTTTACTACACACCCAGTAGCAAAAGGGTTTTATCTGAAACTAGTTCTACTAAACATATTCTACTTTATCCATGAGGATAAATTCCTCCTTGCATGTTTCATCTATCTTCTGATTGATACAAATTCTAGAAAAAGAGGTTTTGGATTTGGCCCTAGTGGTAGCATCTATATCTAATAAACCTCCCACCTAGTTCTTTATAATTGTAAAAATATTGCTTCCTAGAACTCCAAGGGAAATCCTAGTAGATGGATCCAAAACGAGGCTCTTCGTATGAACTCTAGTTTTACCTTAAAGCTATTTGTCTAGAATATAAAGAATAAGCTTGGTCAACCCCAAAACCAATGACCCCCATTAAGAAATCTTTGTATATATTCCTCACAAATGAAATGAAATAATAGAAAACTTCTAGGAAGGAATATAAACTTACCTCTCCCCACACTTCCAATTCCTAAAAATCCACTTTTTCTTTCCAAGGCCATTTGGGAACCTACAAACTTTCCTATTAAGGTATTTGAAAGTTGGTGACATGCACACTCCATATACCTTTCAAAATATTCAACTTCTCATCCACTAAATTAATTGATTCTAAGAAATGGATAAGCTCCACAAAATCAATTAGAATGTCTATAAATGATTTGAGTTCCTTTTCTTGATCCTTCCTTGTGCCTCCCACTCCCTCTAGCATAGGGATTTTTTCCATTTGATTTTGCTCCACATTTGGTAGGGGTTTTTGGCCTTATAGGTATTTAGCCCCATTAGTCACCAAATCCTCCCTTGATTGGGTAAAAATCCTTATTGGCTTCTTCATCGTGGTTGTGAATCTTTCTTTTAAAGCTCTCTCTAGGTAGGTTTCTGACTAGGTTTTTCATAAAGAATCAACATGTCCTCTCACCCTAAGGAATATTATCTAATTTCAGTACCAAGGCCTCCATTTTATGGATATTTGCTTCTATATCATTATATTGGTCATCTGATCTTATTCTCACTTTCTCCATCGTTCAACCCTTCTACCACCCATCATATAAAGTTTATTTATTTATTATTTTCCACCACCAAGGATAAGATTTTGGACACAACTAATAATAAATATTTTTTTCATTCATATAAAATGTTAGACACAACACCCAAATTTTTTTACTTTATACTTTTCTAGTTTAATTCTATTACTTAAAAGAATAAGATTTATTATTTATGTTCCAAAATTTATTATCATTTATACTCATATGACTTAAAAATCTTATCCTACTAACCCACTAACTACCCATGACTACAATCAACATATGACCAAGTTATTTAATTATCTTAAATATATATAATCACAAGTGGTAAACATACAAATAGTACAATATAGACACACACAATTTCCAAATTTGAGATAACCAAATAAATTATTATATTATTAATTATGAGTATTAACAGGTTTGTTAGAGAAAATAATATCAAAGTAATTTAGAAGTGGGTGTGAGTTGAGTCTAAGCCTTATCTTTTATTGTTTAAGAAAGTAAGAAAATATTTATAGTGCCATTAGAAAGCAAGTATGAACATGAAACCAAGAGTGAGTAAGGAGTGAGCATCACTTTTTTTGTTCTAGATCTTAGAGAAAATTAAAAAGCAAAAGGATTCTTCTGAAGAAATTATGAGTAGCATAACAAGAAAGTTATTTTTTGAAAGTACTAACTAGAAAGGAAGGATGCCTTTGTTGGAAGTATGGATGCCTTAATTGAGGACAAGAGGAAGAGAAAATATATGGAAAACCCTATCCAAGTAGTATATATTACACCAAAAGTGATTATCAAGGATGAGATTATTGAACATGATATAATGATTCTTAAAAGCAAATAATTAATATGTAAGTTCCATGGATATTGGCTACATTTTCTAGAGATTCAAAATTGAATCATGTGAAAGTGGGGATTAAATTTAAATTTCTTTTAAAAGGATATCATATTCTCAATTTCAAAAAATAGGGATAAAATAATGGATGGGGGTTGATGGTATAAGGGGAGAGGTGCATTATGTTTAAGACCATGGAGTAAGACTTTTTTGTGGATATAAAGACTATTAAAAGGATTCTATTTTGGATTAGGATTTTTAGGATTCCATACTAGCTTATCAATAAGGAGGTTTTAAAGAATATTAGAAATACTCTTGGTGAATTCATCCAAGAGGAACCAAATACTAAGAGTGAAGATATGTTGTATACATTCGAATACGTGTTGCCATGAAATCTTCAAAACTTTTGTCATAGTCTATTAGGACTAATATGAGTAAAGAGAATAGAATGAACAATTGGATTATAAAAATATTGCTTTTTGATGTTACAAATGTTATGATACTGGATATATGGCAAGATATTACAAAGTGAAAACAATAGAGAAAGAGAAAAAATTTGGGCATGCGAAAAATTTCAATATGAAGCAAGGAGATAATATCATTATAAGATATGGATTAAGTCAAGAATTTTCCACTCCCAAGAAAGTGGTAAACAAATTCCCTTTGCATCATAAATAGAAAAGGCCATTATAGTTTACTTGAATCAACCATTAGAAGAAAAAGTAACACAAGGGATGAGGAAGTGCTATAAACAAGTTCAAATTTAGGAGTTAAGGATACAAAGAAATATAAGAAGGAAATTTTTAAAACAAAAGAGGTAAATTAGGTCATATTTAATCTAGGTAAATCATTTTTATTTTTATCTAGTATAAAATCCTTTTCTTGTAACTAAAACAAAAGTAGTACAAATTGTATTCCTTAAAATTTAGGGTTTTAATAGCAACATAGTAAAGAAATTAGTATGGAGGATGTCCATGGAAATTTAGGGTTTTTAGAGAAGAATTAAAAAGTAATTACTATGGAGGATCATACTTGTAATTTAGGGTTTCTAGGGAAAAATAAAGAAGAAAATTTTATGAGGTTATTCCTTGCATTTAGATTTTCTACGACAAGATAAATATTTAAAATATAATATCATTATGTATAATATAGAAAAATTGAAGAGATTGGTGAAGATGAAAGTGTAGGTGGGAATGGAGAAAGGACAGGAAAACCTACAAAGCAAGAAGAAAGAGAAAAATAAGCTCAAAGGGATACCAATTTGAAAAACCAAAAATAACTATCACAAGTGTTAACAAGAAGTGGGATTAATCCCACTAATATAAGTAAAAAGTGATGACAAAAATGGTATCATGGAATCCTAGGGATATTGTAACACCCCTCCTTGGCAGAACTATTGTGGAAAATATAAATGATGTTTTTGACGCGATTATGTAATGTCATAGTTTCTTTCATGTTAATGGATTGATTACTTTATTTAAGCATGGAACATGGTACTATTGATGTATTTGTGGGTGCAGGATAAGGTACCTTCTCTTGGGTAGGGCTATGGGTAAACCACTTACCATGAAGGATATCTAGAGAAATGATGATTATGACTTGTTCATCAACAAATCATGGTAACATGGATAAATACCTTTCATGTAGATGCATTTCGTAATATTGTTGAATATTCACACCATTGGACCAAGAAATTGCTTACCAAATGATCCTCATCACCAAGGTTGGTGATGGCTTAGACTATCATAAAAGACCACCTTCTTTAGGATAAAGTAATGGTGTAGGATATTATTATTTTTATGCCATGCTTGTTTATATTTGACCTTGGTTGTTGTGCTAGAAAATTTAATACTTTTATGATTACTTGAATGATAGATTAAATACCTTGGTAATTGAGTATTGTATGGACTTTATATTCATGTTTTACTTGCACCAAAATAATAATAAGTTACAATACAAGGTGTGTATTGATTTAAGTAACTTATTATGCTTTGAGATTTTATTTAAGAATGGCATGGTAACGAAGCCACCCCCCTTGGAATATTAAGAGGCTTTGGTTTCATTAATGCCTTGATTATTGAAACTGCCCAAGTGCACTCATGAGGGTGGTGTATAATGCTCTTTGGGTGTTTGGTGTGCTTAAGCCATGCAAGAGTTTCTCCTTCCTTAAATGGTATGAAATGCGGATGGTAGGGGGAGGGAAGTTGGGAGAGCAAGATAGCAAGCTTGACAGGAGTAACACACTAGAAGGACGTCGATCGGGCTTGTCTTTGCAGGTAGATTTGTGTTACTTAGAGCTTTATTATTGTTTTAGGCTACATCTTGTGTGGTCACCTTGTTTTCAGTTTTTTCTCTTGTTCAAGTTTTCTTTCTGCCTTATCCCTTAGAAAGACATCAAGGATAGCATTCTTTTGCTTGTTTACTTTTTGTACCTTCGATTTATCTACTTATTGGATTATTTGTTCACTTCAGGATGGTGTTTATCCTTGAGGTATGTCTTCATAGTGTTTTCATCCTTTTTCCATTATGCCTTGGAGTGTCTCTTTAGACTATATTTTTGGTTTATGGCTAGTTTTCTATCACCTGCATTCTTAGCTTCCATGAGCGTAGTTGGAGGGTATATCTATCTATAGATGGGTCCTTCACCCTTACCGACCTATATGTTCTCTCATGTGGCATTTTATGTGTAGTTTAAGGTAGGAGAAGCTTGGTTCCTTTTTAGTTGCCCTTAGGTTGGTGAATTTGACCTGATAGCTTATGCAACTTCGTTCGCTGTTGTTGTTCTCAGTTGAGCTTGTGTTTGCTCGTGCTAGTTTTTAGGGTTTCATCTTATTTTTCTTGAAAGCTTTACCTTTTATTTTTAGTGCTTAAGGTTTGGCACTTTAATAATAGTTTAATTTATTAATGCTTAGATATATTTGATATTAATATGCTTAGATGTCTTTTTAATGGTTATGTAAATGCTTAGATATATATTTTTTAAGCGAAAAACCCCTTGTGGGGCCGCCTTGGTCTGAGAGACCACGAATAGGGGGTTCTATATCGTCAAAGTCACCCGAGAGTCACACCCGACCCTGCTCGCACCAACATTATCAATTGGATTTTGGGTACCCAATTCAGCTTTTTGGTAGGATGGAGATTTGAACCTGGGACCTCCCTTGGAGGATTGCCCTCTCCTCTCCAACTCACCTACAACACATGGGTAATGCTTAGATATCTTTGATATTAATATGCTTAGATGTTTTTTAATGGTTATGAATGCTTAGATATATTTGATATTAATATGCTTAGATGTCTTTTTAATGGTTATGAAAATGCTTAGATATATTTTAGAAAAGAAATTGTTAGATATTATTTTGATTAAAATAAAAGGAATGTTTAGTTTCCTTGTATGAGAAAAAGAACTATGTTATTTAAGTTTATTTCTTGTGAAGGATCAATAAATGTTTGAGTTTTCTCTTGTATTTATTGATTGGTTTTTAAAAGGGAGAACTAAATTAATGATTCTTGAGATCTACGTAGATTAAGGTATCATTAAAAGAGAAGTATGGGATTCTCTATATTGCTTTTGAATGTTGTATGTTGGTTTTTAAAGGAGAAGTAATTATAACGATTCTTGAGATCCATGTGGATTAAGGGATCATTATAAAGAGAAGTATGGGCTTATGTTGGATTGTTATGGGATGTTTAATTTGCTTTCAAATATGTAATTATAATGATTCTTGAGATCTATGCAAATTAAGGGATCATTATAAAGAGAATTATGGGCTTCTCTTGCTTTCTATGGAATTCTTATTTTGGTTTTGAATGAGAAATAATTATAATGGTTTCTAAGATTTATGTGGGTTAAGGGATAATTATAAATATAAGTATGGGCTTCTCTTCAAATGTCTTGGAATGTTTTATTATTGGTTGTTCTGAGTCTTTTGTTTTGAGAAGAAGGATTCTCTTCTTATAGCTTGTTTTAAGTTATGTGCATGGTTGTTGCAAAATAGAGTATGACATGTTTTAGATTGCATTGCATATAGAGTTGTCATGATCCCTAAGTAAGCTTCAAACTATGGATGGTCTTCCCATCAAAGAATCTTGCGAATATTTAGTTGGCTGGAGATCTTGGAAGGTGTTTTATTAAGTTCTTCATAAGTGATGTAAATGAGCAAAGGCTTGTATTTGCTTGGAATATTTGTAAAACTTGACTCTTGTATTCAAAGAAATATTATGTGGCTTTAATGTTTACTCTCATTATGGGAAATGAAGAGTTGTTTTAAGTATTCTTTTATTTCTTAAGTATGATGATGCTTTAAATGTGGAAATGAATCTATTGTTGAGTTCCTTAGCTCTTTTCATTGGATGAATAGAATGTTTCCTTGAAGTTATTTGATAAAGCCTTGGAATTTAAGTAATGTGGTATAATGCTATCATGGTTTAGGTAGTTTTTGCTTAATATTTATATCAAGCTTTATGTAATGCATAAATATGGCTTTTAGTAGAGGAGATTTTGAATTTCTTTTCCAAATTTTCATTTTGATGATTGATTTATATATTTGTTTCTCAATGGTTTTAGAAATGTTTATCTACCTTGGATTGGGTAGGAATATTCCTCTAGTAATCCATAAAGCCCAAACCTAGGAGGAGTTGCAAGAATACAATAACCAAGTGGATTAGAGTCCTAGAAGGAGTTACATGTATGCAGTAGCTGGGGTACTTATGAACTGTTGCACCTTGAATGTGTAGGATTGAGTGTGTTTTACCTAAATGTTGGGAAAAACATTCATAATATAGCAGTAGTGATCACTTGATCGAGAAGTGTCAAATGATCGTGTTAGTTGTCTTTGAAGTGGCAATGACCTTAGCCCATGAAGGCGTGGTAACTAAGCACCAAGGTTCTACACCGATTAAACTACCTAAATTGAGTTAGAGTTAAGTTAGGGAATAAGCATCCCCCTTTAGGGTATGTAGGTCTTAAAGGATAATTCCTATGTCGTGGTCACATGATCCTAAGCCAATGTGGGTATGGGAAAGGTGGGAAGACCACTTTGTGCATCCTTCTAAACAAGTAGGTTTAGTAAGGTGGACCCCAAAGAACCATGGGAGTTGACCATTATTATCCACTGAGTGTCCTCTGCGGTGACTTAGAACTCAAATATGGAGTAGCCTTGTATGCTAAGATAAATTAGGGATGACTCCCTTGAGAGCCTTTGTTTATCAGTGCTCTTTAAAAAAATGGGTTGGTAGTTTTGGGTTGTTATAGGTATAAATAAACCCTCTGAAAAGAGTTATTAAGGAATTACTAGGTTGTTATAGTCCCGATTTTAATTGAATACAAGAAATAAAATTAAGTACTATGGAATGCAAATAGCATTGAAAAGGCTTTGGAATATGGACAATTATTTGAGAAAAAAATCTATAGGAGTTGTCAAAGGTATTATGAAAATATAAGAAAAATGAAAATGGGATGGATAAGTGTTATAATTAAAAAGTAATTGTGTTGCTAATCTATTTTGAAGGAAACATAAAAACATCAAAGTTAGCATTATAAATGTATATGCTCCATAGTTACTACTCGTGAAATATGTTGGAAACACCTTAGCATATTTTTGTCTAATACAATGATGATTCAGAAATTTGATCTATGGATTTTTGGGGGTACTTTAACATAGTTCCATCTCCTTCAAAAAATAAGGGTGGTACTCTTGGATGATCTAAATCAATCCAAACATTTGCTTCATATATCGATTCTTATAACATGTGGGATGTGGTTAGCTCAAGTTTTTAATATACATGGATAATAGATGTATTGCACAAACTCATATAGCAAAAAATTGGATAGGTTTTTGTTATTTAATACATGGTTACAATAAAGTATACAATTTTATCAAATACTTTATAGCAAGCAAGATCAAATCACAAGCCCGTTCTCTTGAGATGTGATTTACTCAATAATGTTCATCCAAAGATATTTTGCTTTTAATGTATATGGCTTCAAGACCATAATATTTCCAAAATGGTTATGTTATGGTAGGATGAAGCAAACCTTAAATGATAATGTATGTAAAATTTTATTCAAAAGATAAAACATCTAAAGAGACAACTGAAGATTTGGAATGCCAATTTTAATAGTGTATTTAAAGAAAATAAGGAAATAGAATATAACGTCATAAAATTACAAGAGATAGCATAACTTAATGGAATGCACAAGGATTCTTATGTTTAATAAAAACAATTAGTTTTGTATTATCATAATGTATTAAAAAAGGACTCATATTGGTTCAAAAAATAAAGGGAGATATGGATCCAAGAAGGAGATAGAAATACCAAAAAAAACATTCTATAGCTAAAATAAATATATATATTCATCACATCTGTAACTAAAATACTTGAACAATTGCAATATAAAAACACACAGACACAAAGAGATTTCCCAAAATAATGAGATTCTTTATATATATTGACTCTTGCGATACAAATTTGCAATATTTTGGATTGCCCCAAGTAGCTTGGGTACGATGTTACAATATTTGCCTCAATGTGATACAAATTTCTCTCTGGGAGTTCTCCAGATCTTCCACAATGTACAATGTTCTCCTCGTATTCAGCTACAACTTCAAAGGGTGAGTGGGCTTTGGTATCTAGCATGGTACCACTCCGGATTTAGCAGCCTATCCAAGATACCGGTTACCTGCACACATGCAAACCAACAAAGGGGATTAGTAGCACTCGTATATTCAAGCGATAAATCCAAATGCTACACATAAACCTATTACTAATATGGATGAAAAAGTAGATAACACTAAAAAATTAACAAACAAAGCCTTGCTTGATACTCAAATCACTAATCTCTGTCAATGAAATCCATTTTTGTTCTCAAGACTGTGGAACCGCGAAAGCACAGTTGTGGGCTTGAAACCGTGGACCTACGGTTGCAAAATCGTGAATGTGCATTTTCAATTGTGGAACCACGGATAGGCGGTTTTAGCTGAATAACAGATTGCCTCAAAATTCGAGCCAATGATCAGAGTCAAGCTTGCACTCTCAATTTATCACTGGATCTAGATCTATTTTGGAAGCCTATCGGTATACCAATTCAGCTCCCTTTGTTTGGTGGATTGATGGTGCCTTTATAGGCTATCTGGGGCTTTGGAGGGAAATGTGAGGTGGCAAGCCTGACTTGCCAAGTGGCAAATCTAGATTGCCAGGTGGAAGGGGCAGTTACAGTGAGTCACTTAGTGTGGCTCACTTAACTGGGGTGATGTAGCTCCAAGTGGAGTGGGATGTGGGATGTTGTTTTATGTGAAGGGGCAAGGGGACAACAACAAAGGAGTTGTGGCATGGGTGTTGGGAATCTGTCTCATGTGCAAGGACAAAGGGGATAGGAGTGGGTAAGATGGCATGGATATTGGATGAAGTGTCCAGGTTACATGTCCAATGGGTAGACAGGGTATCCTAGGGTGATTTTCCTAATTAAATAAATTAGGAAAGTATAATGATGTGCATGATTTTATATCCCTAAGTTAGAACTTAGGCATATATCTTTATTATGCAAGATTTTATGGTGAGGTGGTGAATGTGAACTAAAGGGTGCTAGATTTTGGTGTCTACAATTGTCCCTTTTTGTACTGCATTGTGTACAACACAATGCGGTGCAAAAAATAATGACATCTAACTTTATTGGACGAATGGGTTCATTTATCTTTGACACACAGAATGAATGAATTTAGAATTTTTATTTGTTTGTTTACCCCCTCAATTGACGATTGGGTAAAGGTTGACACCCATAAGCCAATTGACAAAATATGAATGTTGATAGTGGGTTGTTTATTGAATGATGTTTATTTTGTTAATGAATTTTATCTTGATTTTCTTTGTGCCCCAAGTTTGGGATTATTTGTGTTCTTGCAATTTTGCTTTTGGTTTCATTAATTTTTAGAATACATGGTAAAATTTCTGACCACTCTTTTGAGTTTCACCCACTATGACTTTAGCAATTCCTTCCAAATGATGGGTTTAAGGAACCAGTCATCGAGGATTTGATGCTCAAGTGGTTTTTTGATTATTACCAAATTGTTGTTTGTTGTTCCGCTTTTGACCCAACGAAAGGTTTTTGTAGGATTACCTTGGCAAATCTGTTTTAGAACACATTTAAGCTCATAGATTTTAGGGACTTATCGACTTGATTCATTGTTGTTTTTTTTTTTGTGGTTTCTGAATGAGTTTCCTTATGGTGATTTACCCATCCAACCGGTTTGCATGGATTGCTAGTCGCTGAAACCGCTAGGTATATAGGATAATCCACTAGATACGAGTTTTACTCCAGATGATTAGGTGGATTGGAATTTTCATTTTGTTTTTTTTTGGGAACCGCTAACTTTCAGTTATTTTGGCAAAAGACGCGGATTTGCGTTTTGCTTTATGAAACCATGTTTTGCGCCTCCAAATGTGTGTTTGCATTTTTACGCATCGCAGAAAACATGGGCACGTGTTTTTTGCTGCTAAAAGCGGCTATTTATAGGCTACTGTCATTTTCAAAATCATTCTGCCAGTTATCATTGGTTGGTCGGTTTAAGTGATGAGTGAGATGGAGGTTGGCAAGGGGAGCGATGGTGGTGTCTCGGTTGGAGCAGAAGTTTGCGATTGGTTTTCCGAGGTGGGCATGTATCCCTTTTTTTTTTCTTGTTTTTTTTTGTTTGTTTGATAATTAAGTAGGGTTGGTAAATGGATTATTATTTGTTTGCTCATTAAGCGTTTGTTTTTGCTTGTTATTACCTAGGGTAGGTAATTTTTTTTTTTTTTTTGCTTTATTACCTAGGTTAGGTAATTTTTTTTTTGTTTTGTTTTATTACCATACATAGGTAAAAAAAATTCGTTTTTGCTTTATTACCTAGGTTAGGTAAAAAAATTTTGTTTTTTTTTTTGTTTTATTACCATACATAGGTAAAAAAAAAAATCGTTTTTGCTTTTATTACATAGGTTAGGTAAAAAATTTTCGTTTTTGCTTTTTTGTTTTATTACCATACATAGGTAAAAAAAAAATTTGTTTTTGCTTTATTACCTAGGTTAGGTAAAAAAAAATTCGTTTTTTTTTGTTTTATTACCATACATAGGTAAAAAAATTTCGTTTTTGCTTTTATTTCTAGCTTGTTGTGCTAATTTTTGTTTTTTTATATGTTTTCTTTTCAGGTTAAGCTTCTTGATTCTAGGCATAGGTGGCCAAGGACCATTCAAAAAATGCGGAAAGCACTCTCTGATGATGATTGGAATCTACTTCAGACCATTGGTTTAGATGGTTGTGGGTGGTTAGGCACCGTCCGAGCTGATGAGGATCTCCTTTCGGTACTTGTTGAGAATTGGGATCCAGACAAGGGTACATTTCAGCTCCCAATAGGGAGCTGACTATTACTCTCGAGGATATCTACCGTATCTTCTGCATCCCTATCGAGGGTACTACCATTCGTGTTGGCCTTGATAAGGAGGCCCTTTTCCCTCTATTTGGTGAGATGTGGGACATCGATTGTAGCAGGGGTGACATTGCGTATCTGGATCTCTTTACAGCTAATAGCTTGGGTGCATTGCCTGCCTTTATGATGTATATTTTGAGCAACATGTTGTTGCCTATCATTCTCGACTTGATAGCTGATCCTCGTCAGTTAGCCTAGGCTCCCACTCTTCTCTACGAGGTTTATAGCAAGATATATGAGGTGAAGCGACATGGGTGTAAGGGCTTGGGCTATAGTCTGCTGCTCCAAATTTGGTGTTGAGAGCATGTTATCATTGGTCATCCTGTTGGTTTACCTTGTGGCATGGATGCCACCTCTCCCCGGGCATACAGGCGGTTACTCAGCGAGGAGGTTAGTCGATCTGCTGCGAGTGCTTTGGAGTTTAGAGATATCTTGAGTTCTTTGACTAGGGACCTGATGTGTTGGCGGCCTTGGAGGGGTTAGGTGGGGACGATGGGTTGTTCGCACCCATTTGAGGGATATGGAGTTTATCCAGTTCTCTCGGGTACTAGTCTTGGTCTTGTTTAGGATGTTTTGGATGTTCCTATTATGTATAGGCGACGGGGTGATGAGTTGGGGTTTCCTGTTGCTCTTGATTTCTAGTGAGTCGATGATCCTATTGATGACTCATACTTGGAGGTGCTTGACTTGGATGATGTTGGTATGATTGTTGAGTATGACGCTTGGTTTGCGAGTCAGCCTCTATGGAATCCTAGCGTCATTGTAGATGATGATGAGAGCGATGATGATGTTGATGTGGGTGGATGTGTTCCTTGGTTGGCGAAGCGTCAGAGTGGTAGCTCTTTAAGAGCTAACACAGGTATGGATGTTTAGTAGCCTAAGGAGGGTGGTGGCGATGATGATGAGGGTTTACCTCCTCGATGGTCAGAGGAGGAGTGGGAGATTCTCTAGGCTGAGCGAGATAGCCTAGATTTGGAGCTGGGTTGAGTGAAGGCTGAGTTAGCATGGTATCAAGGTGAGGTGACTCATATTTAGGCTATGGTGGATGGGCTATGGGTTGGACCTAGCAGCACTGTTGTGGCTTCTAAGGATGTAGAGATCACCAGACTCGATGGTGAGATTACCCATTTACAGGGTGAGCTTTCTCGATTGTAGTCAGGTGCTAGAGGTGATGATTCTACTCTGACTATTGCTTCTCTATGAGCAGATATTTCTCAAAGGGTCGCTCACCAGGGTGCTGATTTGAGGAGCCTACGTAAGTAGGCTGTCTACATCGAGATATTGGAGAATATTCTTCATGAGTGTTAGATTTCTTTACCCATTCCTCCTTCATCATCTGATGCCACTGCTACCTAAGGGACTGAGACGAGTCAAAGGACTCATCATACTTCTAGATCTCACGAGGCTTCTACAGTGTAGGGTCCATGGAGGGATCCTGCTGGCACTAGCTAGATGTTGTATTTGCCTTATTTTTTTTTTGTATATTTTATCTTAGTATGAGCCTCAGTGCTTCGATGTATACTGCATTCAGGTATTTTGTACTTTATAGACTTTCGTATTTATATATATACATGCCATTTTATTTCGGTATTCACATGTGTTATTTGTATATGTATTCTTCTTGTTTATGCTTTTGCAATGTTTATATTATGTAATCTTATATTTCTATGTTAATGCTATGATAATGAATGCAAGTGAACATGTAAAATGCATTTTGATTTATAGTTATGTAACTGAATGAAGGTATGCATGGTGCTCATGTAATCTTATTTAGCTCAGAGTAGTTGACCTTTACTCATTAATATTTGCAATTGGGGGTATCCCACTTGATTATTCTTTGTGGTGATGTATGTGGTATGTATAAATGGTATGTGGATGGTGATATGGATAATGATTTGGTTTTTGATATGTAACTAAAAATATTCTCAAATACTCAAAAAAGCTAGTAATGTTAACCATTTTTCTTGAATGTTATCTTACTTTCTTTAGGACCATATTGTGTGCAAGTGAAGTTCATTTTCTAAATCTTGCGTGTCGATGGCCCTAAACAATCTAGAACTAGTGCATGTGATTGTGATGTTTATTGCCCCATCTTGAATAATTTTTGGATGGTACCTTTCTGGGTTTTCCTTTTGGCTAGCTTACCCGTATGTGCGTTCAGAGGTCTTCCTCTTGAAAGAGAGACATGTCGTCCTGCATGAGTTTGCTCCACTGTCAGTCAAGCGTTTATAGCCCCGGTGGAGGCTCACTTCATAGTCCAATGGTTTTATATTTAATCCATTGTGATGACTACATAACTTTTTGAGGGGAACATAGTATGATCTTTTCAGCTTTAGAGATATGTGGTGTGTGTTAATTATTTTTTGTGTACAGTTTTGGGGAATTGGATTCTCAACCAAAGTATGATGAGAATGTTACCCTATCATTACTACTCTACATTTATTTATATTTGTTATTTCACTATGGTAGTGGTGATAACCACTATTTTTGTTTTTGGACTATGTTGCGTGATAGGGTAAGCGAAGAATTTGACTTTTTTTGCTTTGAGGTTTACCCAAATTGGTGTTATCTTTCTATTATTCAAGATGTTTTAAGATTTGTAAAAGTGTATTTGGTTCTAGATTGCTTTTGGGTCAATCTACCATACTCAAGATTTTCTTAATGTGATGAAAGCACTTTGGTCCTAAAGAAAATTGGACACTTCATGAAGTTTGGTTTTTCACTAGACATGTTTGAGTGACTAAAAATTGTATGATATATCATATATGATGTATATGATTTGTGAGTTGTAAAAAATCTTAGTTGAGTACCCCAAATTCTTGGAATTTGTTTTCTTGGTCGTATCATCACCACTATTAAATATTACTGAGCAAGGGATGGTATGGATGCAACTATATATATATATATATATATATATATATATATATATATATATATATATATATATATATATATTTGTATGAACATATAATTGAAATGCAAATGCAATATAAAAAATGCAATTTAAAATATGTCTATTTACAATGTGAAATGCATGCAATGTTGTAAAATGGAATCTTTGTTTATTTTATTTATTTTATTTTTGTTTTATCCATGTAAGTATATATACATATACTACGAGTCGTTTTATGCATAAAATGCCTTTAGGTGCATAATGTTCAGTGGTTCTGACTCCAATTTCCCTTCTAAATTGGAAAGTCTATACATTCCTTGTCCCAATTTTTGCTTTACTATATATGGGCCCAACCAATTTGTTGCAAATCTATCCCTTAAGTGCGGTAAAGCATTAGTATTTTGTTGATTTACTTTGAGCACTAGGTCCCCCACTTGAAATTCATGAGGATGGACTTTTGCATTGTAAGCGCACTTGACTCTATCTTGATATACTCATAAATGTTATAGAGCATTGATACATTTCTCATCAATTATTGTCAATTGGTTAAGACACTCCTGTCTAGTTGTATCATCGTTCATGAATTCCTGTATGTCAAGCTCCAATGGTAATATTGATTCTGCACCATAAACTAGTGAAAATGGTGTTGCTTCCATTGGCCTTCTTATGCTTGTTCTGTAAGCCCATAGTGCTAAAGGGAGGTGAGTATGACAATCTCGATGATTATCTTTTACCACTTTCTTGAGAATGCATATGCCTATTTTATTTGTTGCTTCAGCTTGCCCATTTTCTTGTGGGTAATAAGGTGTTGAGAAGTTGTGTAGTATTTTGATTTTATTGCACAATGCTCTAACATCCTTATTCTTAAATGACTTTCCATTATCAAAAATTATTTTTGAGGGTATTCCAAAATGATAGATAATATGTTGAAGTATAAACTCCGCTATTTGAGGTCCAATCGTAGTTGTCAATGGAATTGTTTCTGCCCATTTTTTGAAGTATTCTATAGAAATTATGATGAATTTATGTTGTCTTGATGAAGCAGGTGTTATTTTACCGATCAGGTCAAGGCCCCATTGTGAAAAGGGCCACAAAATTTGAATTGGTTGCAAATTTTGTGATGGCACATGGGTCAAGTTTGCATGATGTTGGTATTTTTATCATCTTTTGACATATTTGCAACAGTCATTTTCCATTTTTGGCCAATAGTATCCCATGCGCAATATTCTTTTTGCAATTTCCATTCCGCTAAAGTGACAACCACAAGTACCATCGTGGGTTTTTGATATTTCTCTTTCTACTTCAATTGGATTTAAACATCGTAGTAGTATTCCATCATAACTACATTTATATAACACATCTCCAAGTAAAGTGAAACGAATGGCTCTTTGTTTGAATGTTCTTTTTGTAGTTCGTGTCATTTCTATTGGTAGTGTGCCTGACTTGAGAAAATATTTTATCTCATCAAGGTAAGAATTCTAAGGTTTGACATGTATCAAACAAACATTCTTATCACCTATAGATTATGCTTTTTGAAATGATGGTTTATACACTGTTGTTATGATTAGCGGTTGCATTTATCCATGTTCATTTTTAGGGATGAGAGATCCCAAGGAAGCCATTGCATCCGCAAATCTATTTTTCAATCATGGAAAATTACTAATTTCATACCAGTCAAATTTTCCTAGCAACTATAATTCTACTTCGTGATATTTCTTTAACACTAGCTCTTTACATTGGTATTCTCCTTTTATTTGGTAGACAACCAATTGAGAATCACCAATAATGCTTATTCTTTTTATTCCCATTGCTATAGCTGATCTAAGACCTAGTATTAAGGCTTCATATTCTACATTATTTTTAGTGCATGTGAAGTCGAGTTTGAATGATAAAGGAATGGGTATTCCTTTAAGTGTGTAAAACACAACTCCTGCACCTTGCCCTTTTTCGCACTTTGATCCATAAAAGAACATTGTCATATCTACTTCATCCTCAGGTGAAACTATTTGTTCTTGTTCTGTGATAGAAAATATTGAATCATTGGGAAGTTCAATTATTAATGGTGTATCATTGTGTAGCAGAGCTTCCGCTAATTGATCAACTATCACTTGCCCTTTTATGGATTTTTGAATTGTGAATTCAAGGTCAAATTATGTTAAAAGCATTATTCGTTTAGCAGTGCGGGTGTTTTTGTAAGTGCGAGTCATCATGTATCGCAAATTGTTTTATCTAGATATAACATAGGTGATATTGCTTAGCATGTAATGTCTAAGTTTCTTGTTGGCGAAAACCACTGCTAAGCATAACTTTTCGACATAAACATATCTTGTTTCGTAACTTACCAATGTTCGACTGATGTAATAAATCGCTTGCTCTTTATTTTTCTCATTCTTTTGTGCAAGCATTGTTCCTAAAGCAAAATATGTTGCAAAAATGTATAGGTGAAATGGGACTCCTATTTTTGGTGGTGTAAGAATCGGCGGTGAGGCTAGATATTTCTTTATATCATCAAATACCTCTTGACATTCAGTTGTCCAAGAAAATATCACTCCTTTTTGTAACAGGCGATTAAAAGGCCTGCATTTATCTGAGAGTTGCACAATGAATCGTCAAATAGATTGGAATTTTCCTTGCAAACTTTGCAACTCTTCAAGTTTTTGGAAGGTGACATTTCTAATATTACTTTTACCTTACCTGGGTCTACTTCAATGCCTCGCTTGGAAACAATGAATCCTAGAAGTTTTCCTGATGTTACACCAAATACACACTTCTTAGGATTTAACCTTACCTTATGTTCTATTAATCGATCAAATGCCTTTTCTAGCACATCTATGTGTTCAAGACACATTTTTAATTTAGCAATAAGATCATATACATAATATCCGATTATCTCATGCATATAATCATGAAATATGTACATCATGGCACATTGCTATGTAGGTCCTACGTTCTTTAATCCAAAAGGCATCATTCTATAGTAGAATGTCCCCCAAGGTGTTGTAAACACTATTTTATGTTGATCTTTGGGATTAATATGAATTTGGTTGTATCCAAAGAAACCGTCCATTAAGGAGAGCATTTCATGACCAGCACAGGAGTCTACTAATTGATTTATATTTGGCAAAGGAAAATCATCCTTGGGACACGCTTTGTTTAAATATCAAAAATCAGTGCATACTCGTATCCCTCCATTCGGTTTGCGAACGGGTACCATGTGTGAAAGCCATTCAGGATAATCGATTGGTACTATGAAGTGTACATCCAATAACTTTTTCAACTCTTCTTTCATAATTAATACGACTGTTGGATGAACTTTCCTAAGATTCTGCTTGAATGGCTTGGCATCATGTGCTAGCGTAAGGTTGTGGAATACCAAGGATGGATCTAAGCTAGACATGTCTTTGTAGGACCATGCGAACACTTTCTTCTTTTTAATAAGCATGTTTATGATGCTTTTATTTTCTTCTATGGATAATTCTTTTGCTATTTTGACAATCTGGGGATTCTCCACGTCTTCACTAAGGTTCACATCTATAGACTCTTCTATTAGCATGTGAGAAACTTCTTCTAGCTAATGCAGAGTCAGGATGAGGTGGATATCATCTGCCACATTTTCAAATGTGTCCGGGGTGTCCCCATCTATCTCAGTTTGAAAAAATGAATTGTTTGATGATGAAGGTTGTTACGAAATATAAGCGTTTGAAGCACGTAACAACTCTTCGAACAAGATGAAGTCAGCAGTGGATGGCGGGGAAGAAATCATGTCCATGGCTATGAGACTGGTGTCGATATTGATCGGTTTTGTCTCATTATATGGATTGTAGAGTGGGGTGAGCAAATCAATAGAAATCATGTTGACTTGATGGAAATGAGGTGGTTGCAATTCAAGAATTGATGACTCGTATTCTCTAGGTTGCAACTAACCTAATGTGTGTGATTGATTTTGTTGTATTCTTTGCCAATGTGATGGAGGAGGTTCTAGTTTAGGATCCTCACGCTCTTTGTTTAGCCAAAAAAGTGTGTGGTCTATTGGAAAATTTTGTTGATACCAGTTATCCTTCTGCATGGTTTCTCCATATATTATCTCTTCCTGAGGTTCTTCTTCTTCTTGATTAAACCATTTAGGATGTGCTTCATCTTGGAGCATTCTCCTAGCTTGTATCTCAAGAGCATGGTTGATAAAAATCATTTCAGTTTCATCATCATCACTGTCACTCATCCAGAAGCCATTAGCATTTGTATGAGGTCCTAGAATTAGTGGCTCAAGGTCTTGCCTAAGGTATGCTATCGCAGTAGGATCTTCATAATATGCCTCTCGTTGTAAAGCTTGCTCTCGAGGGTAAAATTTGTAGATTTGGTATCTACTTTCTATTTATTCATCCTAATCATTAGGTTCATTTTCATAATTAGGTTCATCCTCATCATCGCTCTTTTTCTCCTCTTGTTCGCATTCTATGTCAAGTTCTTGGAAATATTGATTAAGCAAAGAGCTTGCGATGGAAGTTTTATACACTATATCAGAGCGGTCACTTATCTCTTTATATTTTGGTTTAATAATGTGGTGAGGACCTTGTTCATGTCTTCGAAGTCCATATCCTTGCCAACTAACCCTTTGAAAATATCTGATTGGGAAACTTGGGTTCGATAGATAATCAATATTTTCATTAAACTCTTGTAAAGATTTGTCATTTTGAGGAGGTGGGTCTGATGAAGAATCCATCCCTCCATATATGAAATTGATTGCATTTATTTGAGAACCCATTCTATATATATCACCAATAGCTAAAGGTGGGTCATGGGGACGATCATAATCTCTGACTGACTCCATAGGTGGTGTGACACTTTCAATAATGTACTCACCAATACTTGGATTGGTGAGATGTACTGCAACTCTAGATGGTTGTGTGGCTAATGGCTCTATGGATGAAGAGGGTTCTTGAGCCTTAGCTCTTGGCTCTGTTGGCGGTGTTGGATTATCTCTAACAGGTGGCCCTATTTGTGAGACTATGAGTTCTAATGACAATGAAATAGTGGCTGATAATGTGGGTTGTGCTTTGAATGTGAATGGTGGCTTTGAATATGGAAGTGTACTAGATGGAGTTGGTAATTGATTAGTAGGATGAGTGCGTGTAATTTGAAAATGAAATGCGATGTTTGAATGATGCACTGAGCTAACACTTTTAGATGTGAAAGCTAGATCAACTATAGGAAACTCTTCTGGAATGGATGCTTTTTATGATGTGGTGCTTGATGGAATGGTTCTAATGACTAGTGGTTGGATGGTTAGATGTGTTGATGGGAGTAAAGGCTCATAAGGATTTGAAATAAAGTTGTAGTATTTGAAAGGTTCAGTGTCAGCTGGTATGCAATGTACCTTGCCTTCATGCACATATTTTAAGCATTGATGTAATTTTGAAGGTACACATTTCATTTCCCTAATCCAAGGGCATCCAAGAAGTATGTTATATTGCATTTCCCCTTCCAATATGTGAAAGATAACATGTATTGTTTTCACCCCCATGATGACGGGAAGAACAACATTTCCTACAGTTGAGCATAAAGCATCATTAAAGGCCCTAAGAGTGAATGTGGTTATTGTGATGTGAGATGATGGGACGTTGAGCTTCATCATGGTAGGTGTGGTAATGAGGTTGATTGAAGAACCTATATCAATAAGCACTCTCTTGAAGGGTTTCCTATCAATGTGAGCTACTATGTGCAATGGCGGGTCAGGTGAATCTGTTGATATTTGTTTTTCCTCGAAGTCATATAATACTATCGAGGGTTCCATGCACTTTTGCACACTACCCACAAAGGAATTGAAGGCATTGGCGTCTTCTGATTGTACTTGAATAGACTTTAAAATTTCCATCAATGCTTCCCTGTGAGGTGTTTATTGTTGTATTAGTTCATAAATTGAAAATTTTGCTGAAGCCATATTCAAACTCTGTGTTAATTGACTATTCAATGTAACAACAGGGCAGTTGTGGAACGATGGTGGTGGCCCACTCAATCCAAGTTGTATGGGCACATTAGTTGGTGATGTTGTCGGAGCCTAGGTTGTGCGATTAGCTTGCCTTTGTCCCCGGGTAACTATACTGATAGCCCTTACAAAACCTTGTGGCAATTGAGACACATAATTAACCTGATTGGGAGGAACTGTAGAATTTGATGTTCCCATCAGTTGTTGATTTGCCTCTCGATGTGGCAAAGGTGTTTGATATATGTCTAGGTTTTGGTTATTTTGGGCTAGTGGGTTGTCAATTTTGATTGTACCCGCTTCCAATAAATCTTACACAATTCCTTTAAATCCATGACAACCTTCAATATCATGTCCTCTTTGTCTATGATAGATGCAAAAGAGATGTTATTTGTAACCTTTTGTCTTTGGTTTGTTAGGATCATTAGGTTTCATTTTCGATAAATTAAAAAGTTTTGCCGCATACAAATTCTGAAATACTAATGAATATGGCTCTTGTATTGACGTGTAATTTCTTTTTGGCTTAAAATGACGTTTTTCCTTTTCGTACGTTGTGTCTGATTTTGTGCCTGCTGTAGGGATGGAACTGCTTGATAATTTGGTTGGTGTGGTTGTTGTTGTTGGGGTTGTTGGATTTGTGTTTGAGCCAGTTGATTTGATTGTGGTTGGCTCAAAACTATCTGATTAACCTGTGTGGTCTTGGACTGAACGTGGTTATTGCCCTTTTGATTCTTATTGTGCCACTCTTTTTTCTTAGGCTTAATCTCGCCTTCTTGAATTTTGATTTCTTCAATCAGTTTTTTTTGGGCGAGTGCCTCATCAAATGTTCTATACTATTGTAGCTGTAGCAATGAAGATATGGGTATACCAAAACTCTTCATGAATATTCATATTATCTTTGGCATAGGGAGTGAAAATGGTAACTTGATCATGAATGATCTCCATCTGTTGCCAAAGTCACATATTATTTTAGGTAAATCAAATCAGTCAATGTTGTTTATTTTCTAACATTTAGGGCGAATCTTTCCAAGAACTGGTCTGCTAGTTATTCAAAGGTAAAAATACTTTGATGCGGGAGATGGTTGTACCAGTATTGTGCTTCCCCTCTAATGTTTGAGGAAATGTATGTAATAGCAATGCATCACTGCTTTTGATTCTGAAGCATGCATTCACAAATCTTGTTACATGCTCATGGGGATCCTCTTCTTTAAATTCAAGCTTCGGTATTTGGAAATCATGTGGATATGGAGGCTCTGGTACTAAAGCATTAATGGGGTGATTGAGTAGTTGCCCTAAAGTTGGCTTTTGGTATTGCAAGCATAGGGTTTGCATGGCAAGACTATTAATCTGACTATGTAAAAACTAGTATCTAGGATCATCTACAGTATTGACACTCGAATGTACTTGATGCTGTTGGTAATGGGGTGGATTGTATGTAGGTTGGGGATGATAAGACATGTTTGGCAGAAATATGTTATGGTATGGATGTTGAGGGATGCTATAATATGGATGGGGTGATGAAGGTATGACATTATGCTGACCTACTGCATTAGCATATGGGTGCGATGGTTGATTGTGAACCATAGTGGTAGAGGGAGGATGCATTACCCAAGATGGATCTTGGATAAAGGCATTAGGTTGATGAGATGTAGGTGGAAGACTTTGCTCAATCCATTGCAAATGTTGGTTAAGGTTAGGGTTAATGCTACGGTTAGTATTATCTAAAATTATTTGCTGCAACTGTAAGAAATCATGTTGCATAGCAATTGCATTTGACATAGGTACTTCTACCTATGATGTGGTGGACTGAATTGGTTGTGGAACAACCATGGTAGTGGAGGTAGATGGGGGGTAAGTAGCAAAGGGTATCGCCACTGACTGTGGAATGGTATGAGATGTATGTCCTACAAGTGTGGATGGAGTAATGGATATTGGGGCTTGCGAAACAATAGGAATTGTTTCATACAAGAGATTAATGGTAATGGTCATTTGTTGTGATAATATGGGGGGAATTTGGTTGGATGACAATGGTTGATTGGCTAATGCTACAACAGCCAATTCAAAGAGAGGTTTGGATGACAATGGTTGATGTGGATAGGCAAATATGGATTCTTGTTGTAATGAGGGTATGACACGTGATGGGATGGAGAGTGGTGGTAATTATGGAAATACCATTCCAGTTGCATTCAAGTACATTCTAATAGTGTCCATATCTATCATGGTGACCTGACTTTCTACCGCTACAGGAGGTTCACTCCTAGGTGTTTGAGGTATAGTTGTATGAGTAGCTCTATGCATAATGTCTATGTCCATGTTGGGGGTATTACTAGAAGGCCCTACATCAAGACTCAAAGAAATAGAAAGGGGCACATCTACTTGTTCCACCACCGAAGTGTGAGGGACATTGCCAGACTGAGAGGTCATAGGGGATGACCACTAACTTCGGCTTGACACTAATTTCTTAGCTTAATTACGAGTCACTATCATATGCTAATATGCAATCTATGTGAATGAAAAAGAAAGTACAATGCAATAGAACACACCAAGTAAATAAACATACAAAGTGTTTGACCATAGTTTGCACTAAGTTTTTGAATTTTTTTTTTGGTGTGTTTTTGAAGGGATTTTGTTCTTTTTGGAATAGAATAATAGAACTCAATGAAGATGGTGATTAAAAACACTAGCACCAAGTGTGATTTATCAAAAGAGACTAGGGTACACCACTTAAATCCTAGTGGGGGGTTCACCTATCTCTTCCACTTTGATTCAACAATCATTCTAATAGTAGGAGACAACTTGAACACCAATGACTTATACCAGCTTAAAGAGCGCTTTTATCCTATCTACGGATGATCTAGGGGGCAAGCCAATGGAAGGAGATGAATTCCAATGTCACCGATCTGAATTGGGGGTTGGTGATGAAATCCAACCGGACCAATGTTTTAATTATACGTGTGTATGAGGGTTTTGTTTTCTATTGTACGATGCAAATCTAACATGCAATTCTATTTTTATGCCTAATGTAGAAAGTAGGAAAGGCATAGAATAGCAAAAAAAATCATATCAGGAGTAAAATTGCAAATTTAGGTAAGACTTGGCCAAATTATGTTTAACAGGGCTAACCACGGGTGAGCAGTTAGTTCTGGTAAACCGCTAGTATGCGGTTTGCCAACCGCACATGCGTGTTTGGGAGATCCCAACCGCGGGTGCGTGGGTCCTTTCTGTCAACAAAACAAAGTTGAATACAAGCCCAAACCCTGAAAAAGAAATACCTGGGTTATTTCTAACCTGGTACATGCAATATGATTATTCCCTACTATGCATATGCAGATTCTTGTTTATTTTGCTTTGTTATTGTGTTTATGAATGCAAGATTTAAGTAGTTTTTATCCTAAGACCTAAATGCAAGCATTGACATACAAAACTGAAATCCTTAATCTACTTAAATGCAACCTAAATCCAAAACTAAAGGAAAAATTAAAAAGATAGCACAGGGTACATACGTGTGTTCCTTTTGCTGCTCCTAGCTTTCAATCGTCGATCCGCGTTTCAATAGTGCAGCAACCACGAATGAGCGTTTCCTCAAAAGGTAAACTGTGGATGCACGGTTCCATAGTAACACGTTAACTAATTCCCGTGCGTTTCAAATTCCTTAGCATCTGTGTTCCTTTTTACTGCTCCTAGCTTTCAACTGTCGGTCTATGTTTCAACGGTGCAGCAAACATGAATGAGCATTTCCTCAGAAGGTAAACCACAGATGCGTGGTTCCACAATAATAGGTTAACTAATTCCCATGTATTTCAAATTCCTTGGCACCTATACATGCAAATAGAGATTAGTAAGATTAAAATAAATCAAGGCAAAACAAAATTAAACCCTTGGGAGGTCCCATCGTGATCGCCATTTTTGTAACTAAAATACTTGAAAAATTGCAATATAAAAATACACAGACACAAAGAGATTGCCCAAAATAATGAAATTATTTATATATTCTCTTGTGATATAGATTTGTAATATTTCATATTTCCCCAAGTAGCTTGGGCATGATGTTACAATATTTGCCTCAATGTGATACAAATTTCTCTCTGGGAGTTCTCCAGATCTTCCACAATGTACAATGTTCTCCTCGTATTCAGCTACAACTTCAAAGGGTGAGTGGGCTTTGGTATCTAGCATGGGACCACTCCGGCTTTAGCAGCCTATCCAAGATACCTGTTACCTGCACACATGCAAACCAACAAAGGGGATTAGTAGCACTCGTATATTCAAGCGATAAATCCAAATGCTACACATAAAACTATTACTAATATGGATGAAAAAGTAGATAACACTAAACAATTAACAAACAAAGCCTTGCTTAATACTCAAATCACTAATCTCTGTCAATGAAATCCATTTTTGTTCTCAAGACTGTGGAACCGCGAAAGCACAGTTGTGGGCTTGAAACCGTGGACCTACGGTTGCAAAATCGTGAATGTGCATTTTCAATTGTGGAACCACGGATAGGCGGTTTTAGCTGAATAACAGATTGCCTCAAAATTCGAGCCAATGATCAGAGTCAAGCTTGCACTCTCAATTTATCATTGGATCTAGATCTATTTTGGAAGCCTATCGGTATACCAATTCAGCTCCCTTTGTTTGGTGGATTGATGGTGCCTTTATAGGCTATCTGGGGATTTGGAGGGAAATGTGAGGTGGCAAGCCTGACTTGCCAAGTGGCAAATCTAGACTGCCCGGGTGGAAGGGGCGATTACAGTGAGTCACTTAGTGTGGCTCACTTAACTGGGGTAATGTGGCTCCAAGTGGAGTGGGATGTGGGATGTTGTTTTATGTGAAGGGACATGGGGACAACAACAAAGGATTTGTGGCATGGGTGTTGGGAATCTCTCATGTGCAAGGAAAAAGGGGACAGGAGTGGGTAATATGTGGCATGGATGTTGGATGAAGTGTCCAAGACACATGTCCAATGGGTAAACAGGGTATCCTAAGGTGATTTTCCTAATTAAATAAATTTGGAAAGTATAATGATGTACAAGATTTTATATCCCTAAGTTAGAACTTAGGCATATATCTTTATTATGTAGGGTTTGATGGTGAGGTGGTGAATATGAACTAAAGGGTGCTAGATTTTGGTGTCTACAACATCAAATATATTTCAAATTTGATGGAATAAATATTGAGGAAGAAGAAGATATTAGGAAGGAAACAATTACTTATTTTAAAGATATTTTGTTAGATAATGATCAAGATAAGGAGGCTTAAGGTAAAATTTTGTATTCCATCGATTATCTCACAAGGAAAAATGGAATCTTTTTGAAGAAGATCTCTATGGAGAATCTTTATGAGGTAGTTTTCTATTTCCATCCTAACATGACACTTGGGCCCGATGGATTTCCTACAATTATCTTTCAATTTTTTGGGATTTAATTAAGAGGGATATGTTAGATGTGGTTGAAAAGGCACAAAAAAAGAAGATTTTAATAAGTGAGATCAATCTTATAGTTTTCTACATGATATTCTTAAAAAAAATATTTAATGCTACAAAATCTAGTACCTTTTTTGTTAACATTGCCCTAGATTTACCATAGATTATTGTGAACCTTTTAGAGTTTAAAATTGGAAAATTTCCATCAACTTATTTGGGTATTCTTTGTGTCATAAAAGAAATAAGGACTTTTGGGGATCAATTTTGGATAGAGTGAAATCTTGTTTGACAAGCTAGAAAGCTAAGTTCTTTACCATTGTTGAAAGATTATAATTCAAGACTATATTGTAATCCATTCCTATTTATATGATGTATATTTCGATATTTCTAATAGGTGTAACTTTCAAATTTGGTAAAATTTAAAGATATTTTCTTTATAAAGGGCACGATGAAAGATTTAGGTTTCCTCTTTGTAAGTGGGATAGGGTTTGAAAAGAAAAAAATATTGGATAGGTAGGCTTACAAAATTGTAGACTTATGAGTTTAGCTTTAAGGGTAAAACTTGATTAGAGATTCTTCAAATATCCAAGAAAGAGTTAGGCAAAAATGTTACTTCAAAAATATATAGATTCTCTTGATGTAATGAAATTATTCAGGAGATGAACCCTACCTAAATATTTTCCAAAGTGGAAATTTATATTAGATAGTTTTTAATTGATCAAGAAACATATTAGGTTGTTAGTCAATGAGGAGGACTATGCAATTTTTTGGTTCGATGCTTTGTTGAAGTCTTATTCTATTATCTTTGATTCAAAATGGTAACCATTGACTCTAGCATGCATGGATTGTAAAGGTTCAAAGGCCAAATATTATATTAATGTGAGCAACAACTTAAGAACATGGTTTTTTATCAGTAATCTAGTTGAAGTAGAAGAACTAAAATAAAATAGTATATGAGCTTCAAAATATTCTTCAAGAGTTTTATTTACCTATTTTTATGTGAAAGGATGAGTTGGTTTGGAATCTATCAAAAGTTGGTGGATACTTAGTCAAGTTGAGATATGAGGATTTAGAGAAATAAAAATTTCCTACTCTCAATGATTTCCTAAGAAATATTTGGTCACAAGAGCTCCTCCCTAAAGCCTCAACATTCCTTTAATTAGCAGTCCAAAGCAAGATTCTTATAGGAGAGAGTATACAAAGAAGAAGATATCATAGAACTTTTAGGAAATGACTTGTGTGAAAAGGAAATTGAAACATCAGATCAATTACTTCTTTATTGTGAAGAGTGGATGAAATATTGGATTAATTATTTCAAAGCTATGGTATTATGTATTTTATAGAGGATTAGTCCCACTAATATTTGTTAGAATTTATGGATTGAAAGGAACAATAGAGTTTTTAAAAATAAATCTCAAAATCTTGTCTAAATCTTGGGACCATATTATTGCCTTTGTTGCAAAATGTTTATAGACATGACACTCATAATGGAAAGTCTCAAATATGGAAAATATATGTTGCCTTCTTGGTTATAGGATTTAAATATAAATGGAAGGGTAATGTATAATAATGGATTTAACATAAATTATTTGCTTCAATATATGGTAAACTAGAAATATCCATTAATTGGGTTTATTAAAATTAATTTTGATGGTGCTTCCAAAGGAAATCTGAAAAAAGCTTGAGAAGGTAATATTTTCAAAATAATAGAGGAAAAATTCTCCTTACTTAGAACTATATTGAAATTCAACTAACAACTATATTGTAATGAAACAACATCAAGAAAAACAATAATATCTATAGCAATCCAATAATGCAAAATAAACAAATATCCAATGATGACAAAAATTCAGATCCAAATGCCAAAAACTCAAATATTCAATAATTTGATTCTCGATTCAAATAAATACAAATCCATGCCACTTAGAGAGGGAAAAATCTCATATGTGCAATAGAGGTGACTAATATTTGAATATGAAATATGATTCCAACTATACTATGATTTTTCCTATATATAAACTAAACCAACATTAATCCTGACCCTAATGCTCAAGGGATGACTATCTAAACCTAAGGTTTAAGCTAATAAAAATAAAGATATCCAACATGGCTATACTAGAGCTATTATATGCCCCCCCAAAAAAAAGCTTTATCCTCAAAGCTAGAAAAAACTAGAAAAATCTCTTAAGCTCCCATGTATTATGTTCTTATAGAAGCTCCTACAACTTGATGAGGAATTTTTAAATCTATCAAGAACATAGAATGCCAACTATGGATTGTAACAATACTTAAGGTTGACCCACGTGTTGTAGGTGAGTTGGAGAGGGTAGGGTAATCCTCCAAGGGAGGTCCCTAGTTTGAATTTACATCCTATCAAATGCACACTGGGTACCCAAAATCCAGTTGATAATGTTGGTGCGATAAGGGTTGGGTGTGACTCTCGAGTGATTTTAATGGTGTAGAATCCCCTGGTTGTGGTTTCTCAAACCAAGGCGGTCTCGCAAGGTATTTTTTGCTAAATTAAAAAAACAATACTTTTTGTTGGAATGTGATTCGACCAGCTCTTCCTTTGGACTTGTAGAACATTGTGGATATCTATGAGGAGGTCATTGGTGAGCCAACAAGTCTTCCTCATAAGTGCACTTATGATCATGCCATCCACATTATTATAGGAATTCAACCTCCTAATATACATCCTTACCATTATCCCATCCCTTAAGCTCTAAAATTGAGAAGCTAGTTCAAGAAATGGAGCAAGGAATCATTTATCCAAGAATCAGTCCATACTCCTCTTTGGTGGTGATGGTAAGATGCAAGAAAAATTCTTGGTGCATGTGTCCTAATTTTTGACCTCTCAACAAGATCAATATAAAAGATAAGTTTCTTATATAATTTATAGATGATCTGTTGTATGAATTGCATGGAGCTAGATACTTTAAAAAATTAGACTTGCATTTTGGATTTTATAAAATCATAGTTACAAAAGAGGATATCCCTAAGATCACTTTTCACACATATCAAGGTCAATATGAGCTCCTAGTCATTAATTTTGGTATCACTAATGCTCTTTCCATTTTCTAAAGTTTTAACTCGATATTTTACATTTTTCTTCACAAGTTTATCCTAGTTCTCTTTGATGATATCTTAATTTATAGAAAGTCCTAAGAATATTAGATAGTTGGATTACATTCTTCACCTATTACAAAGAATATTAAATAGGGGCAGTGTTAGGACCCTATCCTAACACAATCACCATTATGTAAATTTCTTTTGTTGGTGTGTGTTGCACCTTAGGTGCCTAGTGCATGTGGGCCCATTATGATGTAGCCATTAATTTTATTGTAAGCAATAATTAGTTATGATGTAACCATTACTTTATTGTAAGTAGGAATTAGTAGCTAATGTACCCTCTTACATGTGGATAAAACCTTGAGCATTAGGGTTAGCATAAATAAGATTTTATATAAGGGCATGTATGGGAGTAGAATGTATCTCATATCTTTCATTTATTGCAATAGATCTTTACTTCCAAGGAAGTTGCCCATTCGAAGAGGCCTATGATTTATGTTCCTCTTGATTAATACAAGTTTGTTGTATTTCAAATTAGTTATTTTCTTGAGTACTTTTGTTATTTTATTTTTGCATTTTCATTAATTCTTGCATTACTATTGTGGTAATGCTTATTTTTATCTAAAGGATACTAACAAGTGGTATCGAATATATTTCCAAGGTCATGTTCCATAGCAACAACAATAATTCTTACTCCTCCATCTATTTTTCTATTCTATAAAATCTTCATTCTACCAATTTTCCATTACAAATATCATGTAAAATAAAAACATATATATTTTTTATTTTAGTGGATTAGATTAGAAACCCTATATTGGGGGTTTTAAAATATCATAGATTTGTAATTTTTTGGCTAAGATAGATTGCATATAAAATATCTAGTGAAGTGAGGGGTTCTCAAACTTCAATACCCAAGCCTTAGAAAACACTTGTACATTGTTGTGAGATCCCTTATATCCTTAGGTATATAGGGAGACCCCATAGAAATAGGAGAATCCTTCATCCATAGGAAGATATTGATAATTTGATTTTTTGTGGTACATCGATAAGCAATTAGCCCTAAGAAGTTACTCTCACAATATACTTAGAAATATATAGTGTGACTATGGTATGGTAGAACCCTCTATAGTTAAAGCTCTAAGATATAAGTCGACCACTAATCATGATCAAAGATTATATATTAGAGAGACCATGAAAGTAGATACACCTTGGCTGAGAATACCCTTATTAAACTTATTTTCAATACCCTTTCCAGTTAAAACTAAAAATATATTTTAGCATACTATAGATGAGACTACTCCCATCATAGTATGATGATGCCCAAAATATCTACTGTGATAGTCCAATGAATATACAATTGATAGTATAGAGGATATATTATTTAATAGTATAAAGAATTTAGAGTTGGCAATCTTAATAATCAGTGTCAATTACTAGTTTGATAGTGCAAAGAATAATCCATCTAATAGTTAAAGTAGTCAATTATAAAAAAAGTATAGTTAGTTGTCAATAGTAAAAAAAGAGTACAAAAATGCCAAAATTCAACATTTTGTAGTATAGTCCATTCCAATCCTCTCTTCGAGTTGATCATTTTGATTTACAACTCATAAACATTTCGAAGACCTTAAGGTACCTAAAAATGGATGGAAGTACTAGAGTTCCCCAATTTCTAGGGAGACTAGATAAACATGTGAAACAAGTAGAAATTTAATAGCTATAATTCTGTCAGGCATTATCCAAACTAGAAAATTTGGATAAATTAGATGACCTTGAGAGTCATTTAATAAGACTAATGAAAAATATGACATGCTAGCAGTAAATTCATTAGGTATTCATGAGGGTAGTTTTGAGGGTAGAGCATGAAATACCTTACCTCTTAATACTAATCAAACAATTCTCAAGCTAGACTTCCCAAAGTTTGGTGGAGAGGACCCAACTAGTTGGTTGTATTGAGTTGAACAATAGTTTTCTCTTTATGTCACTCTCCATAATAAAAGGCTCACAATTACATCTTTCAATCTCAAATATGAAGCAATTCAATGGTATGAATGGTTGGAGAATATGCATATCCATATCACTTGGGCTGAATTTAATATTTAATTACTCACCCTTTTTGGACCTAGTGAGTATGAGGATTTCATAAGATCCCTCACCGAGTTGAGATAGACTACTTTTTTCCATTATTACTAGACATAGTTTAAAAAGTTAGCAAATTAAACTAGGGGGTTGAGTGTTGAATTTTTTCAAAATTATTGTATTAGTGGATTACAGGAAGATATATGTGCTGAGGTAAAAATGTTCAAACCAAATAGCATGATGGTAGTAGTAGGATTGGCCAAGCTGGTTGCAGATAAAATCATGGCAAAAATATGTACTTTTAAACCTCCATAAGCTCTAACTCCTCTTTTATCTAGGACATCATCAAACCTAGGAAAGAAAATTGTCCCTAACCAAAAAATATTACCCAAGAAAAAACGAAAGCATATATGGCATAGGGACTATGTTACACCTATGATGATAAATATTCTCTTGACCATACGTGTGTATAATATAAACTATATTTACTTGATGTGAGTGAACCTTCTACTAGCGAACCACATGATAAAGGGGAGGACCATAGAGAAGAAGAGCCACTTGAAGAGTTTGAATTGACAAAGTACCAACCACCTAAAATATTAGTACATTCCTTAGTTAGGATTTCCATTCCCTATACCATGAAAGTGGTTGGGCATTTCAAGGGTCAACAACTCATATTTCTCATTGATATGGGTAGTACCCATAATTTTATTGATCCTTGGGTAGCCAAAAAAGTATATTATTATATATACTCTTCCAATTCATTTGAAGTCATGGTGGCTAATGGCGCTAATCTATGATGCAAAGGAAAATGTAAAAATATAAATATGATGATGGGAAACTATAATATTAGGGTGGATATATTTACCCTTCCCTTCGAACTTCATGATATTGTGTTGGGAATTTAATTGCTTCATACTATCGGTTCAATAGTATAGGACTTTTTTGTGCTATAGATGCAATTCATTGAATAGGGGAAGTAATACATTCTCCATGGTATACCTACAGGACCTACCCAACTTATCAACTTCCACCAAATGGAATTGTTTTTAAGAAATCATTCAAAGGGGTAGTGGTACAATTGTTTGCACTCTAGGCTTTGGCTACCACTAATACAATATAGCCAACAAAATTAAAGGTAATTATGGAAAAATATGCATCTAAATTTATAAAACCACATGGATTACTACCATGGTATTCCCACTATCATGCCATTGAGCTTGTCCCTAGAATATTACCACCCAACATTCATCCCCATAGATACCCATATGTGCAAAAAACTGACATTGAAAATATATAGTGTAGGAGTTAGCAACAAGGGTCATTAAATCAAGTGTCATCCTATATTCCTCTCCAATAGTTTTGGTTTGTAATAAATATGGGTCTTTGAAGTTATGTGTGGATATTAGAGATCTTAACAAAATCACCATCAGGACAAATTTCCCATTTCCATCATTGATGAATTATTAGATGAACTCCATGGTGCTCATTTATTTTTAAATTTAGATATTTATTTATGATATCATCATATCAAATCATAGGAAGAAGATATTCTAAATATAGCATTCCATATTAATCAAGTCCTTTATGAATCCTTCTCATACCTTTCTCTCTTGCCAATGCACCTTCCACCTTTTAGTGTCTCATGCATGCAATATTTGGGTTATTTTTATGCAAAATTATTTTGGTATTCTTTGACAACATCTTGATTTATAGTTGCACATGCATGGAAAATTTGGACTAGACCATGCAATTATTGGTTGATAATCAACTATATATAAAATTACCCAAATGTTCTTTTGGAATGAGATAATTAGAGAACCTTGACCACATAGTTTCAAGGGAAGGTATCAATGTGGATCCCAAAAATATTACTACCATATAGGAATGGCCCAATTCACACACTCAAAAGTCTTCAAGGTTTCCTAGGTCTCATAGGTTATTGTCAAAAAAATATTTGTGATTATGTAAATATTGCATTTCCCTTGACAACTGTGTTGCAGAAGAACTCATTTATATGGTCATAAACTGCCAAATATACCTTTCGGTGGCTTATACAAGCTATGCTCTCTGTGCCTATGCTGGATATACCCAATTTTTCCAAGCCTTTTTTGGTTGCAATTGATGCCTCTAGGAGTGGAATTAGTGCAATACTTATGCAAGAAGGGTAGCCATTGGCTTTCATTAGTAAAGCACTATTAGGAAAAAACCTAGGAAAATTGACCTATGAGAAGGAGATGATGGAAATTTTATATGATCAACCATTGGAGGCATTATCTTATTGGGTGATATATTTCCATCAAAATAGATCACCATAATATTAAATATATTCTTGAGAAACAGGTCTCCATGCCTAAAAAACAAAAATGGGTGACCAAACTGCTAGGGTATGACTATGAAATAATTTATAAGAATTGTAAGAAAAATATCTTCGTTGATGTACTATCCTATCAATATAAGGACCAGGGTATGTTGTATTTAATCTCTACTCCACTTCCTCAATGGACACACCAAATTCAATATGAAGTAACCCATGATTCCACCTTGCAATCACTAATTCAATTCCTCTAAATTGATCCTGAATCTAGCCCAAGATATATATGGGACGGGAAACATATGAGATACTGAGACCACTTTGTTATCCCCAAAAATTTTCCACTTTATGAATATATACTATAGGAAATGCATGCTTCCCTAATTGTAGGACATTATAACTTCTTAAAGACATATGAACAAGCCAAACACATTTTTTGGGTAGGAGTAAAAAAGAATATCAATACCTTTGTTATAGAATGCAATCCTTGTTAGCGTATGAATGGTGGAAAGTATTCATACACTAGGTACACTCTAGCCTCTTCCTATTATAGACATAGTTTCAAAGGATATTTCTATGGAATTTAGATTTTATTGAAATGCTCTCAATGTATAGAGGTAAAAATATCATTCATGTGGTGATGGATCATTTCTATAAGTATGCTCACTTTTGTCCTCTATCCCACCCTTATAAAGTTTCAACAATTTCACAGATATTCCTTGATTCCATTTTTTATCTTCATGGCATGCCCTAGTCCATCATCTTCAAATATGACCCCACATTCAGTGGTAATTTTTGGTAGGAACTATTCAAATTGCATGACACATAACTCTAGATGAGCACCATATACCATCTCCAGACTAATGGGCAAACTAAAATTGTTAACAAGTTTTTGAAAAATTATCTCCATTGCTTTACCTTTGAGCAACCGACTCATTCAGTCAAGTGCATTTCATTGGCCAAATGGTGGTATAATACTTCTTATCACTCCTCCACCAAGATGACACCATAGGAAACAATTTAAGGACACCCTCCACCATCAATTCTATCATACATTTTGGGTAGTTTCAAGGTTTAAGTAATGGATTCCACTCTTAGAGAGCATGCACAACTACTCCAACATCTCAAGTATAATATGGCTATCACATAGAATCATATGTGACAACAAGCTTATCAAAACCATTCAAAGTGCAATTTTTTAATATTGGGTACATGGTTTTCCTACTCTTGCAACCCTACAAGAAATCATAATTAAAAATATATGGCATTCAAAAGCTAGAACTAAAATTTTATGGACCATATAAAGTGCTCCAATAGATTGGACTCATGGCCTACAAGTTATAATTGCTGCCCTCCTCTATAATACATCCAATTTTCCATGTCTCCTCTTTAAAGAAGATCCTTGGTAGCTATGTACAGGTTCAATCTACCCTACTCTAGTTGGATGTAAAAGGCTCAATAATATTATAACCAACAAGTATTTTGGATCAAGGTACATACACACTTTTCAACTACACACTTAAAGATATTTTAGCACAATGACGAGGATTGAAACCAAAATATGATAGCTAGTAGCTACTCCATAAACTCTAGTAGCAACTTTCTTACCTCAAGCTTTAAGTATAAATATTTTTGAATGGAAAGGACATGTTAGGACCCTATACTAACACAGTCATCTTAAGTAATTATCTAAAATTGGTGTATGGTGCACCTTGGTGCCTAGTGCATATGGGCCCATTATGATGTTAATTTTATCATAAGTAGGAGTTAGTTATGATGTAACCATTACTTTATTGCAAGTAGAAGTTAGTAGCTTGGTTCCTTTCTTGCATGTGTATTGACCCTTGAGCATTAGGGTTAGGGTAAATAAGATTCTATATGAAGGCATGGGTGGGACTAGAATGTATCTCATATCTTTCTTGTATTATATCAAATCTTTGCTTCAAAGGAGGTTGTCCCCTTGAAGAGGCCTACGATTTCTATTCCTCTTTATTATTACAAGTTTGTTGTATTTCCAATTTGTTATTTTCTTAAGCACTTATATTATTTAATTTTCATATTTCTATTAAATCATGCATTACTATTATGGTTATGCTTATTTTTATTTGAACGTTCCTAACAAGTATCTTATGAGCTAAGAAATTAGTGTTGATGAATTAGTTTAAGAACACCTACATTTTTCCTAAGATACTTCTTTGACTAAGCTTAACCCTAATCTAGTTGTAATACAACATGCAAATGTAATAATCAAGGTCTAAAGCTAAAATTAATTTGCTTTTTTATGATGAAGTAACAATTTGTTGTTTAAGGCAAGGGTGCAAGAGAGTGCAACAAACAATCCCTAGATGTAGTTGTATATGATTTTGATTTGATGCTAAAGCTTAAAGTTTTAGTTGGTCCCCTATATAGTTAAAACTAAACTAGTTCCTTATTTCCCTTTTGCTTATTTTGTTAAACAAACAAAAATAGAAACTATTCTAGCAAGCAACAGACAAGATTAAATCCTAAATGATAAAATAATAGATATTATGGAGCAAAAAAAATTGTTTCCACCATAGAGGTAGAAGCATCACCAATACCTTTGCTTGTCGATAACACTTTAGGTTCCCTGCAAAACAGATAGAAAAATATTAGTATAGTAATAAAGAAATCTATTTCAACTAGAAAAGAATGTTAAACTCCCATGGATAGAAATTAGGTTCCTATATAGATAGATATAAATATGACAAAAATATAAATTAATAATATAAATATTTTATGGTAAAAGCATCGTCCATGCTTTTGCTAGTAACTTGCACTTTTGCTCTTGTAAAATAGAGAACAATAGTGCTATTAGACCTACAATTTTATGATACTTTTGCATTAGAGAGAAAAAATCAAGATTATATGCAAGATAAGCTAACTTAATAATTGAAATGATGAAGACCTTTGACTTGGTAGTGCAAAGAAAAACCAAGATTTGCTTGCTTGAAATAAATATTAAAGTGAAAAAATAATATGATAACTTGATGCAAATGCAACATGCAAGATTAGTTAACATCCAACATGATAGAGGCTTATATCTCCAAGACAAAGAGAGTGCTAAAAGCAAGTATGAAAAAAGAGCACAACCCAAGATGCAAGGTTGTTTTTACCTTGCTTGTGAAGCTTGTTAGCTTCTTGTGGGTACTTGAAAGATTGATATTAGAGGCTTGAATACTTGGTGTTTGAATGCTTGATGCATGAATGCTTGGATGCTTGAAATATTTATTGCTCAAAGAGAGCTTAAATGCTTGTAAACATGGCCTTCATAAGATTGTGTTAAGATTTTGGTATAACTTTGACATGCAAAATGATGGATTCCCATGATTCTAAAGGGATTTTGGTAGAATTTTATTGCTTTCAAAGGACCATAGATTTTTTAAATAAAGGGGTAAAAATTTATTGATAAAAAGTCTGGATTAGAGAGTACAATGGAGCTTCCAACTAGGACTCAAATAAACAACCAAATAGGCTAAAACCACTAGACTAGAATGACACCCAAAAAAAGACAACAAGAACAAACCACATTAAGTCTGTACATCCTTGTGGATCAACTCCCACAGGCATTGAGATTCCCCAGATGGGAGACTCTCCCAATTATTGATACTCCAAGGATCCAACAGCTTAGAAGCCCTTTTGGCCAGGTAATCAACAACCACATTCCATTCCTTTAGAATGTGCACAAAGGATATAAATTTGAACTCTTCACTCATTCTGAGAATATGAATGGCTACAAAGGCCAAGTACCAATTAAATTCCTCCACCCTTTTACTATTTAAAATATTAACCACAATTTGAGAGTCAAACTCGCATATAATCCTATGCCAGCCAAGAGAAAACCCCCTCTACAAGGCCTCAAGAATTGCAAGAGCTTCCATAAAATTGTTGGAGTGAACACCTTTATAAATGGAAAATAAAAAACTGACACCACCAGTAGAATCTCTCCCAACACCACCAATGCTAGCATGTCCAAGATTACCCCTAGATGATCCATCAGTATTAATTTTTAAAACTCCTCTAGGGGGTGGTCTCCACCTACCATCTCTCCTAACCTTCTTGCTGAGCTAAGGAACCCTACTAGGGCTAGAAGAGTTCACACCATCCCCAAAGAGACCAAGGGCTTGTTGTACCTTCTCCTCCCTAGAATACAAAATAGGGTCCACAACACATTTGCTATGGATGGTTTCCTTAACCATATACATGATCCTTTACTAGATCTGTTGAACAACCAAATAACTGCCCTGAAATATGTGTCAATTTTGTTTGAGCCAAATTTGCAAGATGATGCAAAAAGGACCCAAATTCCAAGCCACCTAAAGGAAGGGGGCCTTGGTCGGAGGTCTACCCAGACTACTCCAAAACTCCACCAGGGACAATACATGAAAACATGGATGGTTCCAGGTGCTCCACCAATGGTGCCAAATGTCTATGGCAAAGGAGCATTGGAAAAATAAATGAGAAGAGTCATCCTCATTCTTACTGTAAAGGACACAAAAAGAGGCACCCTGGAATCCCCTATTTCTCACATTATCCCAAGTGAGGCATTTATTACAAGCTACCAACCAGAGAAAGAAGTTACATTTTGGCTAGAAAAATTTGTTGCACACCTTTTTCCACCAAGTTACAGGAAGACTCCCATACTTTTGCTTATCAAGAACCTGATAACCATAGGCTACCAAGTAGGTTCCCTTAGGATCATTGTTCCAATACAGAATATATTTATCCCTAAATTAATAACAAGGTCTCCTCGTAAGAATAAGAGCAAGCACCTCTCTGTCCTTGGCCATTCCCCCCTGGGGCCATTCTTGTAGATCTTTCCACCTGTACATCTCCATATTTCCAAAAGACTAAATTTTTTTAAAGTCCTCCACACGAGACCAACTTGCTTCCAAGAAACAAATGCTTAGGGAATGTAACCTAGGATATTGATTCAATATAGGAGGGTGGCCATCCCAAGAATCCTCCCAAAAAAGAGCATTTGATCCCTGATTGAAAATCCATAACAAACCCTGCTTGATTAAATTAGCTCCTCTTTTCAGAGTGTTCTAGATAACCAAACCTTTCCCAACCAAGCTGACTCTAGGGATCTCAGCCTCATAAATACCTCTCAAGTATTTTCAAGATAATATTTTAGCCCAAATATGATCTTGAGATGTACACCATATCCAATCAATTTTTGCACCCAAAGCCTGCCCAAAAAGAGTTGTCTGTCGCAACCCAAGACCTCCCTCTTGCATCGACCTACATATAGAATCCCACCTAACCAAACTCCATTTATATTGATCAATTTTTCCAGACCATAAAAATTGTCTTGACAAAGCATCCATGTCCTTGATGAAGTGAGAGGGAGCTATTTGTACAAAACATCTATAAATGGGTAAAGCTTGAACAACAGATTTTAAAAGCAACACTCTACCTATAGTGGATAGCCATATGAAAGTCCAGTGATTCACCTTCCTTCTAAACTTATCAAGCATAGACTGCCAAGAAGATCTAGGTAGAGGATGAGATGAAATTAGAATACCAAGATAAATGAAGGGGGAGTCCCAACTTGAAATCTTAGAATGCGATCAATCCTAGATTGAATAAGAGGAGGGCTATTGAATAAGAAAATAGAAGACTTGTCCTCATTAATCAACTATCCAGAAGCACCAAGATATATGTCAAGATACTGTCTAATATTTCTAGCTTCCCTGATAGTGGCAACTCCCAAAAAAGCAGTATCATCAACAAATTGAAGGTGGGAAAGAGGTGGCAAACTACTATCCCACTTCCACCCCTAAATGAGACCCTGCATGAATTGAGACTTGAGCAATATTCCCAAACCTTTGGCCATAATAATAAACAAATAAGGAGATAAAGGATCTCCTTGCATCAATCCCATTGAGGCCTCAAATAGCTCTAATGGCTCATTATTAACAAGAACAGAGAATGAGGAAGAAGAAACACAACTCATCACCCATCTAATCCATTCCTCCTCAAATCCAAAAGCAGCTATAACTTTTTGAAGAAAGGACCATCTGACCCGATCATAGGCTTTGACCACGTCCAACTTAATGAACATAGTTTTCTCCTTATAAGTTTCCATCGAGTGAATAGATTCTGTAGAAATAACAACCCCATACAAGATTTGTCGGCCAGCAACAAACCCTCCTTGCTTCTCAGAGATGATTTTTCTGAACCATATCTTTAGCCTCTCACCAATAATTTTTGTGATGATCTTGTACACAACATTGCAGAGAGTAATAGGCTTGAACATATCTATGGAATTTTCTCCCTCTTTTTTGGGTATAAGCACCACAAAGGTAGCATTTAGGGCCCTTAGCATCTATTTGTTCTTTTGGGACTCATGGACCACCTCCAAAAGATCAAATTTTATTAAATCCAAAAAATCCTTTTAAAACTCAATCGAGAATCCATCTGGACCTGGGGCTTTTCCTTCTTTCATATTGAATACAACATTTTATAACTCCTCAAGGGAAATTGGACCCATCAAGTGCTCATTCATCTCTCTAGTAACAATCTCTAGAATACGGTTTAGAATAAGCTTTTCATTCTCATCATTTGATAGGGAGTCCTCCTTGAAGAGAGAGGAAAAATACCTCTTAGTATCTTCTGAAATATCCCTGAAAGAAGAGAGCAGGGCACCTTGAGAATTCACAAGAGAGGTAATCATGTTACCATTACGACGAGCCTTAACTGAGTTACAAAAGAAGTCTGTGTTCCTATCCCCTTCCTAAAGCCATTATACTCGAGCTTTTTGTTTCCAAAAAATTTCTTCCCTCAATTCCCATTCAGCAAGGTCTTTTGCAGCCTCAGATTCCTCAACAAGGAGCTCCTTCGTGAATCCCTGATCTCTAATATTCCTTGAATATTCTTCCATCCTACTAAGAGCTGCCAGCTTAGCCAAGGAAAGGTTCCCAAAATTCAGTCTATTCTATCTCTTCAATTTATGTTTTACAAATTAAAGTCGCTTCATAAAGGAATACATAGCAATGCCATGAGGAGGTTTTCCAGTGGTCTACCAGCCTCGCATGAAATCATGAAGCTTAGGATCATGAAGCCACATAAGTTGAAACTTAAAGGAGAGATTCTTTTTTAGCCCTAACTCCAAAGCAGAGAGTTTGATAGGCCAATGATCAAATCCCCTACCCTCCAAAATCATAGAACTAGCACTTCTGTTATTACCCATCCAATAACTGGATATCAAAAACCTATCTAGTCTCTCTGATATGGAAGCTTCCCCACACATTCTATTGTGCCAATTAAATATCCCATTATCTAGATTGATGTCAACCAAGTTTAGGGCCTGGATATGAGCACTAAAGACAAAAGAAAAAGGCTCGAGACAGTCCACCCCACCACATTTCCCCTCCAGACAAGTGATAGAGTTGAAGTCTCCAGCCAAAATCCATGGGTACAGGGGAATCAAACTTCTCACAAAGCAAATGTTCTCCTACAAATTAACTTTACCATTGTAATCAACAGGAGCATAGATATTTGTAAGTAGGATGGTTTCACCAGATTCATTATCATGCCTGAACATCGAAATAGACCATCTGCTAGAAATCCAAGTAAGAGGGGATATCTTAACCAGATCTCATAAAAAAACAACACCACCAGCATATCCACTTGCACCAATACACTGGAATTTCCCCCTTATCCATAACTTGGGAGCAATATTGAACATACTATCAATAACCAATTTAGTCTCCTAAATAAACACCACATCCAGAGAATGCACACGAACCAAATCACAAACAACTTTTTGTCTGGGGATGTTGTTCAACCCCCTTACATTCCATAAGAGGATAATAATTTTAGGGGGTTATAAAAATGGGAGTCCAATGTTCTCACCAAGCCTGACTCCACCAAAGTCTCCCCCATTAACTTAATTTTATCCTGGTCCTTCTTTCGACCCACCTTCATATTCTTATCCGAAAAACTTTTTTTAATTATTTTCTGTTGCAATCCCAATACCATAGGAGTTTTGCAGTCCAAGGATGACTGCATCAGTGCCTAATTAGGAGAGGGCATAAATAAATCTGTACCACTTTCCAAAATAGTTTTCCTTATAGGGCTAGACCCAACCATGTCCCCTATACTCAAATCCAAAGCCCTTTTTTCTTCATTTAAACCCCCTAGATCTGATTCCTTAAGTTCCACCTCAAGAAGAGACATATGATTTGGCCTTGTTATATTTGCATCAGCTAGCGATATTTCAGGTATCTCCATGCACTGTTCAAGATCATCTAATATTTCAAAACGGTTGAGTAGAGCATCTGGATGGATATCCTTAAGGTCTTTGTTTGCCCTTTGTCCTTTATTTTGGGCTTTTACCAAAACAAAACCTTCCTTATCCCGTTCCTCTTCCTTTATTAGGGCTTTTCCTTTATCTAAACTTTGTCTAGACTGAGAGGGCCCAGGATTTAAAGCAACAGGTGGGACAAACTTAGGGCATTTTCTTTGCAGGTGTCCATATTCACGAAAAATACAACAACGAAATGGAAGAGCTTCATAATCAAGTTTTTGAACCCATGTAGTTGATCCAAATTGTATTTCAATACAATCTGGAATAGAATTATTTAAGTCAATTTCAACACAAATACAAGCAATAGAGATTAATTTTTTATCCATTGTCTATTGTGACGGTCCAACAGGCTTCCCAAGTAGAAGGGAAATCTTATGCAAGATATCAGTTCTCTAGAATTCCAATGGGAGCCATGGAAGCCGCACCCATACTGGAACCCATGACGGTTGCTCCTCTGATGGGTTGAAACCCACATGCTAGGGTTTAAGAAAGAGTCCCACTTGGTTATAGAAATAATGAATCCCTTCAAATGTTTTGTTACGTTCTGCAATAAAAGAGAAAACCACCATAAAATAGTTGTTCGCACTCAGCATCACCTCCACATCGCCTTCAGGATTTCAAGTCTTCCTGACCCAAGCCTCCACAAAGGGGAGAGAAATTTGGATGCCAAAAAATTTGACAATAAGGCCATGTTTTGTTATATACTCCACATCTTTTGCAACCGAGTCTGGTTGAACCAATAGAACTGGCCTAGCTTCACATCGTTCTAAACATCCATTTTTCTTTAACAAGCGGTTCCCGACATGCACTGGAAAATCCTGTGCCTTCTAGTCATTTTCAGACGAAAAAACATCACGAGCATGCACTCTCTGTGCCGGACCCTATGCCATCATGACATTCCAATTTTTTAGACCTCCTTCGAAAGCTACTGCCATCCCCGTAGAGCAGTTTTTCTTCATCAAATCCTAGTAGAGTTCAAAAGACCATAGATTGGGCTTTCTAAAATTATGGATTTATAGGAAGCCATGGTTACTTGGGAGAAGAATGGATCCAAGAGGGTACTACTATGGTACAACTATTTATAGACTATATACAAATATGTAGAACTATATACATAGAGATATGGTTAGAGATTTGCCCAAGAGGATATTAGTTAGCTTTACCAAGAGGACTTTTGGTTTGATTTGATATTTTCACAGGGGGACTTTAGTTATCTTTGCCTAGAGGACCTCTAGTTAGTTGCTATGATACAAAGATATGTACAAACATAAAAAATAAATGATTTGCTTTTAAACAAATGTCTAAAGGACTTTTGATTTTCTTTTAAAGAAATGCTTAAAGGACTAATGTTTTTCTCATAGGACTTTTAATCTACCTTTAAACAAATGGTCAAAGGATTTTTTCTTTGCATTTAGGATGTTTGATTTAGCTTCACCCATAGGAATTTTGATTTTATTTTAAACAATACCTAAAGAACTTCTACTTTGCCCATATGATATTTGATTTAGCTTTATCCATAGGACTTTTGATTGGAGATTTTTCAAAAAAATATCTGAAGGAATTTTGCTTTGCTTTTAAAAAAATGCTCCAATGGCTTATACTTAGACTTATTTGCCTCATAGATAAGTATCATAGAGAATTTATGAAGAATTAATATAGAAACAAATGATGCCCCTAGTTGGGAGGATAAATTCATTCATGACTAGTTATCTCCCTATATAGTGATACATGGAAAAAAAAATATGATATGATTGACCTTGCTATCAGTTCCTACAAACCTTGTAATATTTGTCATGTAGCGATTGATGAGATACAAGAATTAGATTTTATTAATTTTTCCATCAACACTTATGAACCTTATAGTATTCATCATGCAATAAATAATTGGTAGCTTGGAAGAATCGATAGATAGATACAAGGTTTGAGGTAAACCAAATTGAGATATATTGACATTATGTGAATCCTAATTTATTTTGTAAATATGGGACTAGGACAATCTGCTCACTTTAGTCACCAAGTGTAATAAAAATAAACCATATTGACTAAGGTCATCATTGACATGTCATTATAAATCCTTGATTTGAGATGCAATAGAAAATCCAAACAAAGACAAACACATGCATACAAGCAGATCTAAAACCAATTGGATATAATCAAGTAGCATGTTTAGGCCTATGTTGGTAGACATGTAGACTCTCTAGGATGTGAATTTTTTAGTACGTAGTTACCTTTAGTTAAAATGAGTGAAATGATATTTATCTCCAATAGAGGATCCCTATAAAATGAGTGAAACGATATTTATCTCCAATAGAGGATCCCTATAAAATGTGTAAAACACCTATAGATCAAAAGGGAAGATGACTTTAATTCCATTTATTTCAAAGCATAAAACATCATGCCATGGGAGTTTTGACACTAGTGTAATAGACCCATAAGATAGGACACAAATAGAGATACCAATATTGACTGGTTTTTTCTAACAAGCTTCTTAAGGGTCTTAACAAGAGTCTTATTAGAATCTTTATATTGGTCATTTCCTTGAGGATAGTAAGACATCGACTATTTGTATTGAATCTTGTATTTAGCATAATTTTTCTAGTCATATCATTCTTGAAGAGTGTTCCATTGTTAGAGATTAGCACAGAAGGGATGCCATAACAACTAAGGATCTGGGTGAGGATAAACTTGGAGACTTAAACACTAGTAGTTGAAGTTAAAGGCATTCCTTTGATCCATTTGGTGAAGGAAGAAATATCCATGATGATGAAATTATGTTCATCATATGAGATTGGGTTGATGTTTCTAAAGATGTTAAAGTCCCAAATGGAAAAAGGCCAAGGAGAAGTTGAGGGTTGAAGATATTGGTATAAATTGTGGAATGTGGTTATGGTTCTAACACTTATATAACCTCCTAACATAGTCACACGAGTCCTTTTCCATGTAGGTCCATCAATAAATTATCCATAGGAGTTTCTTGGCAATGGTGACACCACTAAAGTGACCAATTCATGATCTATTATAGACCTCTTGATGATTGATTAGGATTTTATTAAGGGTAGGCACCTAAGAAAAATTTCATCAAGGTTATAGTGGTATAAGATATTGTTAATGATTGTAATGACCCAAAAGTCTAACTAATCTAGCTAAGGTAATTTTTTTTTTTTTAAAATATACTCGAGAGGGACTTACATATCCCTAACTAGTACATGTATTACTACAAAGTTATCTAAAATAAACTAATGTTTTAAGTTGTCTGTCTCATCCATAATGATCCAACATTCTTCTTTCTAATCTATCAAAGGATATGCCCATCCCTATACCATACACAAGTCCATTTGTGTAGGTATACTAGGTATACTGCAAATAAGCTAATTTTTGTGATGAGCTAACTTATACCTTTGGTTTATAAAAAGGGTACGCCCATCGCCACACCATACAAAAATCCATCTATGCAAGTGTACTACACTGATGCAGGAGCATCCGGCGACAGTAGAGCAATCTTGCATCTTCCAAAATTTTTCCAGATTTTCTAAGTACTTTGCATTTTGTTTTATTTATTTTCAGTTCGGGGGAAGTTTTGTTAAGCAATTTTCAGCTTGGGGGGAAGTTTTGTAAGGCAAGGGGGAAGGGGTCGCGAAATCGCGACCTCATCAGCTGCAACGTACCATCGGCAATATTCGTCGCGATATTGCGACGTCATGATATCGCGACGTCGCGATATCGCGACAGTATCTCAAAGCAAAGGCAGAGGGGGAGTGTCGTCGCGATATCGCGATGGGTCACGATATCGTGACCTGTCGTGATATCGTGGCCAGTTAAAGGCCGACACGTGGCTTGTCATCCGATAGCTGCAAAAGTTAAAGAAAGATAGAGAACAAGGCAAGGCAAAAGGGGGAGTGCCGTCGCGATATCACGACATGTCGCGATATCGCGGCCAGTTAAAGGCCGACACGTGGCTTGTCATCCGATAGCTACAAAAGTTAAAGAAAGGTAGAGCAAGGCGAAGACAAAGGGGAGGGGGGGTCACGAAATCGTGACCCCAAAGGGCTTCAGCAAAGAAGAGGCGCATTTGGTCGCGATATCGCGACCAGGTGAAGACAAGGCCAAAGGTGAATAAGGGGACGGCCGGGCAAGGCCGAATTTGACACGTGGGCAGCCACGTGTATCATGACAGTTGTGAAGGGCACGTGTATCAAATATATTGTGACAAGGAGAAGGCATGGCCAGATTTACACGCGGTCGGCTACGTGTATGAAAACAAAGATGAGGGTCACGTAAATTGATAAGGGAGGTGTCGGCCACGCATTTTTTATTTATTTATTACGTGCAAAATGCAGCAATTACGGGTGATGGCTTTATGGAGGAGACGACGGTGCGAGAGGACGAGTCAGAACAAAGCGGCCGGTGCGGGTTAAGGGAGGCCATCAATGCAAGCGTCATGGTGGATCGGGTAGTTGCCCATTTATGGCAAAAATTTTGAAAAACTCGGTCGGAGGGAAAACAAACTGGAAATTTTGTTAGGCGGGGCATTAATTGCCTAGAGGATCGAGGCCTCGATAAAAACTCGAAAAAAATGTAAGAGGGGGATGGTGAGTTCGGGATTGAGGGGGAAAGCTGTAGGCCTGGAAATGGCACTGTAAAAACTGTATCAAGCAATTTACTAAAAATTAATGTGAAGTTTGTTGTGTGAATCTCGGCTTGCCATCAAGTGGTATCATAGCGGGAGCTCCTGAGCGTGTAACAGATCGCCGAAAGAGAGGCAGTTACACCAGGATCTGTGGAAGGATTTGTGAGGGAAGGAAAAAAAAAAAATGCCTCCACGAAGAAATCGTGGTGGAGTAGGAAATGTGGTGCCGGTCGAAGACTTCCGAGCCTTGCAGAGACAAGTTCAAGCCCTGCAAGAAGAGTTACGCAGAAGGCACGAGCCCGGAAGGGATGAGGGAAGTGAAGACGAAGTTGAAGAAGAAGACCAATGCGAGGAAGAGGAAGAGGTTGTGGATCCTGCACAAGCCAGGCTGTACAAGGCCATATCACGGATTGGAAAGCAACCAAAAATGGAGGTTTCTACATACTCGGGAAACCTAAATCCGGAAGAGGTGATTGATTGGATAAATGACTTAGAAGAATATTTCGAATATGAGGAGGTTGAAGACCCTAATCGGGTCAGATTTGCTAAGACCAAGTTGAAGGGTCATGCCAGCATTTGGTGGAGGGGAATATAGTTGGAGAGGAACAGAAGAGGGAAGGAGAGAATAACAAGATGGGATAGAATGGTGGAAAAGCTGAAAAGATAGTTTATTCCGACAGATTACGAGTTGGATCTGCTAAGAAAAATGTAGAGTTTGAGACAGGACAAACAAAACTGTCCAAGAATACACTGAGGAGTTTTACAAGATCTCTATTAGAACTGGGCATTTAGAGGCAAACAAAGAAAAGGTAGCCCGTTATATCAATGGGTTGAGGCTCGGTATCCAGGAAGAGCTGAGCCTAGTTCGGGTAAGCACCATTGAGGATGCTTACCAGTTGCCTTAAAGGTGGAAGAAAAAGCCGAATAGGCGGTTTGAAGGCAAGCAAAGAGGAAGGGGCCGTGGTGGAAGAGCGGGTGGGAGAACCGGTGGAGAAAAATATAAAGACCCAAAGAAGGCTGGTGAAGCCGGTAGTAACCAGGATCAAAGGGAAGAGGATGTTTATCGGCCTCGAGATCGAAACGACTACCCAAGAGGACGGGGTGGATCTGGACGAGGGTTTGGAAGAGGAGTATTTCGTGGGACATGTTTCCACTGTGGTGAAGAAGGACATCGAGCATTCGAGTGTCCACAACACCAGGAAAGAACAAACAAGAGGCCTGAGGGTCCAGCCAGAGCTGCTGTGGCAGAGGAAGATGCTGAATCTGAACATTCGAAAGAAGCGGAGAGAGGGGAAGCAATGATCGTAAGAAGAGTCCTATTGAATGAGGAGAAGGACACAGATCAGAGAAGAAGTTTATTCCGCACAAGGTGTAAATGCGCGGGCAAGGTTTGCAATATTATTATTGATAATGGCAGCACGGATAACCTGGTTTCAGAAGAAATGGTTACCAAGTTACAATTAGAGAGGAAGAAGCACCCGCATCCATATCGGGTCGCATGGTTACAGAAGGACCATAGAGCTTTGGTCAATGAGCAGTGCTCCATTAAATTTAATATTGGAAATTATTGTGATGAGGTTCTGTGCGACATCCTACCTATGGATGCTTGCCATATGTTGCTGGGAAGGCCCTGGTAGTTCGACCGGAGTGCAGTGCATGACGGCCGTGCCAACACCTACTCATTGACAAAGAATGGTGTACGCCATAAGCTGAAACCCATGAAGGAGGCGGATGAAAAGGTGTGTAACAGCTCCAGAATCTGTCTAGTTGAAGGGAGAAAATTTTTGGACGGTTTGAAGCATGAACATTTGTGTTATGCAATAATTCCTAGAATTAGGGAGGAGGAATGCAAAGATACCCCGACAGAAGTCCTAGATCTGTTGGAAGAATTTCTAGAGATTGTATCAGATAATGTGCATGAGGGTTTACCCCCAGTAAGGAAGATCAGCCACCATATAGATTTGGTGCCAGGATCAAGCTTGCCAAATAAAGCTGCACATAGAATGACACCTGTAGAAACTGAGGAGTTAAACAGACAGGTCCAGGAGTTGTTGGAGAAAGGATTGATTAGAGAGAGTCTTAGCCCGTGTGCAGTGCCTGCAGTACTAGCACCCAAGAAGGATGGAGAGTGGAGAATGTGCACAGACTCTCGGGCAATCAACAAAATCACTATCAAATACAGATTCCCATTGCCAAGGATGGATGATATCATGGACTGTTTGAGTGGAGTTGAGTACTTCACGAAGATTGACCTAAAAAGTGGTTATCATCGAGATCCGTATCCGAGAAGGAGATGAGTGGAAGACAGCCTTCAAGACAAGAGAGGGCTTGTATGAGTGGTTGGTCATGCCATTTGGGCTGTCCAATGCACCAAGTACCTTCATGCGGCTGATGAATGAAGTACTGAAAGAGTTTCTGGGAAAGTTTGTCATTGTTTATTTAGATGATATATTAATATTCAGCAGAACCCTGGAGGAACACCTGATGCATATCAGGAGGGTTTTTGAAAGGCTGCGGGAGGAGCAGTTATTAATAAATCTAAAAAAGTGTAATTTTGTCAAGAAAGAGTTAGTATACACGGGGTTTGTAATCTCAGCGAGAGGGTCTAAAAATGGACCCGAGAGAAGGTGAGAGCCATCATCGAATGGCCTACCCCAAGAAGCACAACAGAAGTGAGATCATTTCATGGTCTAGCCAACTTTTACAGGAAGTTCATAAAGAACTTCAGCAGTATTTGTGCACCTCTCACAGAAACAATGAGAGGGGATAAAAAAGAGTTCAAGTGGACATTAGGGGCTGAGAGGAGCTTTGATGCATTAAAGAAAAAGGTCACAGAACAGCCTGTTTTGGCACTCCCGAGACTTTAACAAGGTATTTCGGGTGGATTGTGATGCCGGTGGCAGTGCAATAGGGGTTGTACTAAGTCGGGAAAGCGGACACTGTTGCTTATTTCGGTGAGAAGTTGAATGATGCTCGAAAAAAGTATTCGATTTATGACCAGGAATTTTATGCTATAGTTCGGGCTCCGAAGAAGTGGAGACATTATTTATTGCCAAAGGAGTTTGTTCTATTCTTCGATCATCAAGCTTTACGAGTACATTAACGAGTCAAACAAAACTGAACCAAAGGCACATGAAGTGGGTGGAGTTCCTTCAAAGCTATACCTTTGTCTTTGAAGCACGAAGCGGGAAATCAAACAGAGTTGCGGATGCCTTGAGTAGAAGGCAGAATTTCGTGATTGAAATGACGAGTGGAAGTAGTGGGATTTGAAGAAGCGAAGGGTTTGTACCACTGAAGATCCGGACTTTGCGGAAGCACTGGGCGGCTTGCTTAACACCTATTACGGTGGACGGGACAAGATGGTTGGATTTTCTAATCCAAGATGGAATGTTGTTCAGAGGAAGTAAATTATGCATTCCAAGGAGTTCCATGCGGGAAAACTTAGTCAAGGAGAAACACAGCGGGGGATCGGCCGGACATTTTGGCCGGGATAAGACAGTTGCCCTGGTGAGTGAAAATTACTATTGGCCGCAACTACGAGCAAGATGTGAAAAAGTTTGTACAGAGTTGTAGAGTATGCCGGATGGCAAAGGGCGAGAAGACGAGAACACGGGATTGTATCGGCCGTTACCGATCACGAGCGGCCATGGGAGGACGTCGGCATGGACTTCGTCCTCGGATTACCAAGAAAATAGAGAGGGAAATGACTCTGTATTTGTAGTAGTTGACAGATTTTCCAAGATGGCACACTTTATCCCATGCCAGAAAACAAGTGATGCAGTCCACATTGCAGGGTTATTCTTCAAGGAAGTGGTACGACTTCACGGTCTACCGAAGAGCATCATTTCTGACAGAGATACAAAATTTGTTGGTTATTTTTGGAGAACTTTGTGGAAGAAGTTGAAGACAGATCTGAAGTTCAGTTCTGCATACCACCCATAGATCGATGGATAGACAAAAGTGGTAAATAGAAGCCTGGTTAATTTACTGAGATGCTTGATAGCAGATCAGCGCAAGGGGTGGGATTTAGTTTTGCCGCAGGCGGAATTTACGTATAACAGTTCAGTCAATAAGAGCACAAATAAATCTTCGTTCTAGATAATATATGGAAACAGCCCAAGAAATGTGTCTGAACTGAGAAAGTTGGATAAGAAAGAAAAGTGCGGTGCCGAAGCAGAAGAATTTGCGGAACATATGAGAAATCTGCATGAAGAAGTAAGGAAACAAATTATTAAAATGAATACTCAATATAAGACAAGGGCGGACCGAAGCGGCGGTTCAAGGAGTTCAAAGTAGGAGATGAGGTCATGGTACATCTCAGGAAGGAGAGATTCCCTGCCAAGACTTATAACAAATTGAAGATGAAGAAGTTTGGGCCATGCAAGATACTGGGAAAACGAGAGTCAGGAAATGCGTATGAAGTGGAATTGCCAAGTTGGCTTGACATTTCACCTATTTTTAATATTTCAGATTTAGTGGAATATCATGAGGGAGAGAGTGCAAAGTTACCAAGTACAGAATTATGGCAAATTCTAGCATCTACTCCAACCACAGACGAGGTCGAGGAAATATTAGACACTCGTGAAGGCAGAAGCACCAGAAACAAATAGTATTTTGAATATTTGATAAAGTGGAAGGGCAGACCTGTTGAAGATGCAACTTGGTTGTCAAAAATGGAGGTTGACCGCCTGGGTCTTCCCCTAACAAAATAGAAGTGAGGATCACTTTTGATTTACCCCGGGTGTCTGATGCAGGAGCATCCGGTGACAGTAGAGCAATCTTGCATCTTCCAAAATTTTTCCAGATTTTCTAAGTACTTTGCATTTTGTTTTATTTATTTTCAGTTTGGGGAAGTTTTGTTAAGCAATTTTTAGCTTGGGGGAAAGTTTTGTAAGGCAAGGGGGAAGGGGTCGCGAAATCGTGACATGTCACGAAATCGTGACCTCATAAGCTGCAACGTAACATTGGCAATATTCGTCGCGATATCGCGACAGTATCTCAAAGCAAAGGCAAAAGGGGGAGTGCTATCGCGATATCGCGGCCAGTTAAAGGCCGACACGTGGCTTGTCAGTCGATAGCTGCAAAAGTTAAGAAAGATAGAGAACAAGGCAAGGCAAAAGGGGGAGTGCCGTCGCGATATCGCGACTGTCGTGATATCGCGGCCAGTTAAAGGCCGACACGTGGCTTGTCATCCGTTAGCCACAAAAGTTAAAGAAGGGAGCAAGGCGAAGACAAAGGGGAGGAGGGGTCACGAAATCGTGACCCCAAAGGGCTTCAGCATAGAAGAGGCGCATTTGGTCGCGATATCGCGACATGTCACGATTTCGTGACCTGTCGCGATATCGCGGCCAGGTGAAGACAAGGCCAAAGAGAATAAGCGGACGGTCGGGCAAGGCCGAATTTGACACGTGGACAGCCACGTGTATCATGACAGTTGTGAAGGGCACGTGTATCAAATATATTGTGACAAGGAGAAGGCATGGCCAGATTTACACGCGGTCGGCTACGTGTATGAAAACAAAGATGAGGGTCACGTAAATTGATAAGGGAGGTGTCGGCCATGCATTTTTTTATTTATTACTTCTGGCAACACAGCAATTACAGGTGATGGCTTTATGGAGGAGACAACAGTGCAGAGGACAGTCAGAACAAAGCGGCCGGTGCGAGGTTAAGGGAGGCCATCAATGCAAGCGTCATGGTGGATCGGGCAGTTGCCCATTTATGGCAAAAATTTTGAAAAACTCGGCCGGAGGGAAAACGAACTAGAAATTTTGTTAGGCGGGGCATTAATTGCCTAGAGGATCGAGGCCTCGATAAAAACTCGAGAAAAAAATGTAAGAGGGGGATGGTGAGTTCGGGATTGAGGGGGAAAGCTGTAGGCCTGGAAATGGTACTGTAAAAACTGTATTAAGCAATTTACTGAAAATTAATGTGAAGTTTGTTGTGTGAATCTCGGCTTGCCATCATACACGTATTGCAAATAAGTCATCTATATCATCCCTACGATGAGCTAACTTATTTCCCTTGATTTCTCTTGGTGGTAACCAAGTTCATTTAAAGCTACTAGATGTTTTGTAAATCTATCTAGTTTAGTTTCTTTAGAGAGATATTAGAATCAAGGTTACTCCAAGTTCCTTCCTAAGGGATCCCTTAGGCTTCCTTTTCTACTTAACACATAAGCATAACCATAATTAGATATCAATTCTAATCATCTAATCTATATTAAAACATTTAAGATCTTCTAAAATTTATTTCTTTAGAAGGATATAGTTAAGTCTATCTACCTAATTTAAGCATGGAGTAACATCTACAAAATATCAATAAAGTACTTAAATAAGACATCAAGATCTAGTTAAAGCATTTAAACAAAGGAATAGCTATGAAACTACAACAACGATATAAAAAACAAGTTAGAGATACATCATTTATTTATTTATTAAATCATTACATAACCCAAGTATAATAAAATTTCCATACTTAAAAAGAATAAGGTAATACATCAATATCCATCTAGAAGATTTCTCAAACAGAGTATAATCTATTAAATAAACTCATCACTACAACCGATGTCAAGGTTAATGTTTCAGATCTAAGTGTCCTCCTTGGTTCTTCCTGTCTTTCCATCGCTCAATTGATGGTAGTAAGGGATCATGACAACTCATGGTTCTTATGAAGCATGCATCTAAATGCATCTACTAAATAACTTGAAGCAAGTGCATATATAATTTGGTTTCCAAATTGCAACTATACAAAACTACTCAATGCATTCAATCATAAATCATCTAGTCAACATCAAGAGGAATCCCACATTTTCACTCTTATCTTTATCAATAGAAGAAGAGAGTCATTTCATAAAATATAGAGTAAATCACAAATCTTCCTTTAGTCAATCAAAGGTTCATGTTTTTCATCATGCAAAGTCACTTTCCTCAATCCATTAAGGTCCCATACCCTTAATCAAACAAATACTTAAAATAATCCATTTCTTCAATCAACTAAGGTCCCATACCCTTAATTAATCAAATACTTAAAAAAATCCATTTCTTCAATCAACTAAGGTCCCATACCCTTAATTAATCAAATACTTAAAACAATCCATTTATTCAATCAACTAAGGTCCCATACCCTTAATTAATCAAATACTTAAAACAATCCATTTCTTTGATCAACTAAGGTCCTTACCCTTAATTAATCAAATACTTAAAGCAATCAATTTCTTAAATCAACTAAGGTCCATACCCTTGATTAATCAAATACTTAAAACAATTTGTTTATTCATTCAACTAAGGTCCCATACCCTTAATTAATCATCTAAGGTCCATACCCTTAAATAATCAAATACTTAAAACAATCCATTTTTTTCAATCAACTAAGGTCCCATACCCTTAATTAACCAAATACATAAAATAATCCATTTCTTCAATCAACTAAGGTCCCATACCCTTAATTAATCAAATACTTAAAACAATCCATTTATTCAATCAACTAAGGTCCCATACCCTTAATTAATCAAATACTTAAAACAATCCATTTCTTCAATCAACTAAGGTCCCATACCCTTAATTAATCAAATACTTAAAACAATCCATTTATTCAATCAACTAAGGTCCCATACCCTTAATTAATCAAATGCTTAAAACAATCCATCCAAAAACATAATCTATCTATGCTTTAGCAACAAAAGATCTATATTTTATTATTCCCAAACATTATTGTCTATGTTTTATTATCAAAAGGTAGATATTTTATTATTTTATAAACATAACCATCTATGTTTAATATCAAAAAGTAGGGTTATGCATAGTGGCGAAACTTCGCCATTGGGGCAAAAAAAAGCATTTTTGAAAATTCAAATTTATGAAATTTTCGAGACCCAGACATCGACCATTTACCTAGAATTTTTAGGAAAAAATAAATTTAAGGTGTCGGTTATCTGTCCTTTGATGAGAGTATCATGAATATTTTGAAAATTTCGCAAGTAATCCCGCCTAAATAAAGTACCCTTTTTGCCCTAAAATTTTAAAATTTCTCAATTATCCCGCCAAACTCGCCAAGTATACCTCTATATATAATTAACACCCTAGGGATACATATTCATTTTCGGACCTTGTTCTACACCCGACGAATATATTGACCCAGTTCTGTAACTGTTCGACACCAACTATATATATACCCGACACCACAATTTTGCAACCGGTCGAAACCCTGTTTTGCAACCGACCAAAACTCTATTCTACAATTGATAGTACCGGATGGAACCACACTATAGTTGAACATATGCTGCAATCAACCGAAACCATTTCTATAGTAGATCATGTGCATTGTTTTTGGATGCAATTTTACACCCGGGTTGCATCCGGATGTAGTTTTGCACCCGGGTTGCATCCAGATGTAGTTTTGCACCCGGGATGCATCCGGATGCAGTTTTACACTCGGGATGCATCCGGATGCAGTTTTACACTCGGGATGCATCCGGATGCAGTTTTACACTCGGGTTGCATCCGGATCCAATTTTGCACTCGGTTTGCATCCGGATACAGTTTTGCACCTGGGTTTCTTCCAGATACAGTTAGATTTCCAAAAAAATTGATCGTTTCCCCTTGGAACCCCGTTCACGTTCCTATTGTTGATCATTTTCCCTTGGAACCCTGTTCACATTCCTATTGTTGATCATTGCCCACCAACAATATTTAATGGCCTTGGAACCCCGCCAACAATATTTAATGGTAATTAATTCCTTTCTTATCAATTTGGCTCCATTACCTAACAATTTTTCATCCAAGCCTTCCTTGGTTGTATTTCTGCACTTGGCTCTCCCGAATACAGATATGCACCTGGCCTTCCCCCAGATGCAATTTTGCACCCGACCCTCCCTCGGATGTATATCTGATGGTAGTTTGGTGTTGTTTAATATTTTTTTCCAATATAAACAATAGTTCATCAATTTTTTCTAATTTTTGGTAAAAAATAAGGTATTTTGCCATGTCTTCCTACATGTAGTTGACCAGGATTTGCTAGGGTTTCGAAACAGATTCACCATTTTTTTACAAGTACGTTTTGGGTCCGACCCCTTATGCATAACCACTGTAAAAAAGTTAGGTCTTTTATTATTTTCCAAACATAATCATCTATGTTTAATATAAAAATGGTAGGTATTTTATTATAATATTTTCTAATAAAAGTTATAAGGTCATAGGCCAACCAAATCACACAAGCGGGCTAACCAAAACACATAGGTGGACCAAACAAACCACACAGGCATCCAACCAAACCACACAGGTGAATCACAAACATAGGTGGACCAACCAAACCATACACGTGGATCACAAACATAGGCAAAAAAACCACTGGTCATCGCTAGGTGCCTAGCCTATACCTCGACTATCTACCTAGGGTATGTGGTCTTGTTTAAGAAGCCCCGCACTCCCTCTCCCATGCATGTGGGAATAATCTTAATCTAAGAAAATAAAATCTATAAGCAGATCAACCTTCGTTCAAAACATCAACCAACCACAAGCCAACATGTAGCACACAACAACAGGGCAGGGAATCAACCATAATAGGTGTACTGAGGAGATTTTAGTAGTATTTTCCAAGCCCCTTGAGCTTAGCTAACAGTAAAGGGGCATGTTGGCCCCTTCAAACATGGCCTATGCATCTCCCACCATGTATGTGGGATAAAGTGCAAGCCCTTTTGGGCTTGCAAATATTTATCCCACATGCATCATATGGGGGCTTCGTAGGCACTTAAAGCATGTGGGGTGCCTAATAGATTTTGACCACCACCCAATATTTGAGTGGTGGTAGAAGGGGGGTTTTACCCTACACAATAGTCCCACACAAACTGTGTGGTGGCTAAAATATTGCATAAAAATAAACTAAAACCTAAGTTTAATCAACCACCAACTGGTGGTCGAGGGACCTTCATGTCTAGATGGGTGGAGGCACTAGGCACCAGTCGATGGTGCTACACCACGCGACGACCAAGGGAAGGAGATAGGAGTTTTAGGAGTCTTGCTAATTTTTAAAATTAAATTCAATAGCTTCATCCTCTTTCTCGCCTGCAATTCTTCTCGCCTACAAATTCCTCCTTCTCACCTTTACAATCCCCAATCCTTTTCACTATGGCCTTCTTAACAAGGCCCTCCCATCTACCCTAAGCCCTAAAGTCTTCTTCTAGACATTAATGCCATCTACTGAAATTAAAGGCATGTCTATCCAAGGGGCAAGGGGAGAGATATTTCAAATTAAAAAAATAATTCTTTCCCTCTTTCAAAATCTCACACTCCCAAATGCAAACCTTTATTTAAATTAAAAATATTTATTTGATTTGAAACATAAAAAGCTATCATCTTTTTATTTTATTTAAACAAGATGGAGATTTTTCATTCTTTTACAAAAATCAAAAGAGTAAAAGAGAATTAAATAAAGTTTTCCAAGCATTAATACTTAGTATTTAATTCAAATCAAATAGATCATTAATCATTTCAAAATTTGATTAATTTAAATGAAATACCAATACTAATATTAAACATTAGTATGGTATTCATGTGTCCTAGGTTTAATAGGGCATGTATTTCTATTAATCCTTTTCGAAGGGGGTTAGACACCCACTCTATTTACACATACACATACATATATAAAAACAATTATCAAATGCATCAAACAAGGTGGGTAATCCTTTACAAGTCCAATGGCCTATCCTAATTGAAGACTTATAATAACTTCTAGGTTACTACCTTCAAACCCTAGATAATTGGATTGCTTACAATCACCAAAACAAGAAGCATGCATCTATATGAGGGTATTTTTTTGATGAGCACCAAAATTTCTCATATTTTGGTATAGGTTCTAACGATTTTGTGTGGTATATATTATATTTGAGTTGTACTTTTTATGCATTTTTATATATATTTAATGAAAATTATGTATATTGCCTAACTTGCATGTAAAGTGTGTCTTGTGTGTAAATTTGATTAATTCGTCATTGTTTTGCATGATCTTGTCGAGGTCCTACTCGTACCTGGAATATTCACTACCTAAGGAGGCTAAGGCATATCAAGGCAGAAGGCATCTCGATCCTGTTGAAATGAGGCACCTTGATCCCATTAAGGGAAGACACCTTGATCCCGTCGATGAAAGGCACCTTGATATCGTCGATGAAAGGCACCTTGATACCGTTGATGGGAGGTGCCTTGATCCCGTTGATGGGAGGCACCTTGATCCTGTTAAGGGAAGGTGCCTTGATCCCATTGAAAGGAGGTTCCTTTATCCCATAGAAATGCATTTTGATCCAATTCAATGAAAGATGCCTTGCATCGTTAATGGAAGGTGCCTTGATCTCGTTGAAATAAGGTTCCTTGATCCCATTGATAGAAGGCACCTTGATCCAATTTACACCCAATGAAGATCGTGTCCCATTGCATTGACCATAGCTGACTATTGACTCCACATAAGATGCTGATTATGGGTAAATGACAAAATATGTTAGCTGTCATGTTCTTATGTGAGAAAACAAAATAACTATTTGTTGAAGTAGAATACGGGTAACGACGAACATCAAACATAATATCTACCATTCCTAGGAAAAGATAAAAAGAGCTATTGACTATTTTAAACACGTATCTGTTATTGTACATAAAATTATCTTAACTTAAGATGTAGCAGATTTTATCATCGTAACAACATTGTAACAGAAGTCTTATGTGTATTATATAAATACACATAATTTTTTGAGTAAAGGTAGAGATTAATATTGAAGAGAACTAAATATATTGTATTGCAATTCTTATTCATAAATAAAGTTCATTCGAGAGTTTCTTATACGCATTTAACTTTCATAGTCTACCGGGTGGAAGCGGCTAGAGCCTGGACCCAATCCTAGCTAGTATTTCTCCCCTTCTTCTTTGATTTCCTAATTAGAGTCTTTTATTTTTTTTTTTGTGCATTTTATTTTTGCAAGTTTCTTTATTTCTACAAGTTTATCTATTTCCTGCTTTTTTTTTTTTAAGTGAAAAACCCCTTGCGAAGCCACCTTGGTCTGAGATACCATGAATAGGGGGTTCTACACCGTCAAAGTCACCCGGGGGTCACACCCGACCCTGCCCGCACCAACATTATCAATTGGATTTTAGATACCCAATTTAGCTTTTTGGTAGGGTGGAGATTTGAACCTGGGACCTCCCTTGGAGGATTGCCCTCTCCTCTCCAACTCACCTACAACACCTGGGTGCCTGCTTTATTTTATTTCCACATAACATGGTGTGATTTTATTTCTACAATTTAATTTATGCAAGTTCAATTGGTTGGATGAATTAATGCTAGATCACAAACACTCCCCCAATGATAGAACTAGTGGAATCATATCCATAGGTGTTGTGATTGATCTCAACTTGGTGCTTCACAAGCTTACGAGTTTCCCTAGGTTGACAAATTAAATGAAAGGGGTATGAAAACAATAGTGTAAAATTAACCAATGTTTTTGCCTCAATATTTTGGTGCCATCGCCAGGGAAGTGCCAATAGTAGATTCTATAACAATACCTTAACCTTTCCACCTAATTTTGTATTAGTCCATCAAGAAACAGAGGACCAGATGATTAGTTCATAAGAAAAAACCCATAAGAGAATCTTGAACAAGGTAGAAATTCTAAATTTGAACCAGAGTCCCCACAATCACCCTTAGTCGTGCATTGGACTAAACACCCTCCTTTTTCACAAGGCTCTTCTATATCTTATCAACCAATAAATAAGTGGATCATACAAAATACTCTATTTAAGAGAAATCCATCCAAAGAGGATCTACTATGGAAAGCTGTTGAGAACGAAACCATTTCACCATCTGATTTGCAAGCTCTTGTGCAAAAAGTTCAAAATGATCGAAAGGCCATAGAAATTGCTTTATAAATAGAGACCACATTTTCTAAAAATGTGGCTAAGAAATAAGAGGTATCAACCAACATTAGCTTCATAATAGAGGAGGCTAGGGGAGAAACAAATATGAAAAATATATCCCTTGCCCACCTTCCTACCTTCAGAGGATCCCCAACAGAAGACCCTGAGATATTTTTGTTTAAGTTCGATGTGTTGTGCAGGTCAGTGTATTACAATTAGGATGTCTAGAAGTTGAAATTATTTCCTTCAACATTGAATGATTCAGCCCTACATTGGTTCATCAGCTTGGGCAATTAATAAATCACCACTTGGGGGAAGATGAATAATATTTTTCTAGATAAATACCAAGATTTTGGTAGAGCATGGGATTCCATGAAGGAGATCTTGAACATGATTCATAGAGAATATGAATCCTTGGAGGAGTATTGGGACCGATTCAGTTTCAATATGCAAAGGTTTCCCTGCATGAAGCTAAGCGATAAGTCCCTCAAGAGCATTTTCTTGAGAGGATTTAGCAACAAATATCTTGAAGCCTTGAATATGATCTCTGGATGGGATGTTTACTAGCACAATATGTTACACATCCAACAACTATGTTAGAATTACACTAGAAGGAAAGGTAAACCTACTTCTAGAACCATGAAGGCAACCACCTCAGTCACAAGGATAGAGATAGGTAGTATGTTAGAGGATTTGCAAAGTGAAATTATTTCCTCCCTAGAATTGCATATGGACACTCTCCTATTAGAGAAGAAGAAAAAAGAGAATGAAGTTGCATTGGCCTACTTAAATTTGAAATGCAAAGGAAAACATGCAAGAAATGCGTGTCCAAAAAATAAAGTCAGGGTGTGTGTTGTTTGCTAGAAACATTACAAGACCAAATTGTGCCCACATCTTTTGATGGTTAAAGAAGATGTTGATGTTTTGAAAGCTTCATGGGTAATCGAAGGAATTGGTAACAACCCTCTATGGGAAATATGCCAACATGAATGTTTCCCTATGGAGGAGGAAATTATATGCCACAAGGGCAAGTCCACCCATACAATATGGGATGGTAGGGACCACAACCTTGGATGAACGCCCCTCAAGGAGCCTCATTTCCCAACTAGCACCCATGGATGTCATACCAGCAAGTTGGGTAGCAATGGAAGAACTACAGTACATGGAATTTGGCTCCACAAAATGTAGTGCAAGCTCCACTACAGCCAAGCTTACCAGCTCCCCCTGTAGTGAGGCCTGTGCAACTTCCAACACAGTTGATGGTCAAATTCAATAATAAAATAAATCGGCCTGCATATCAATTGGACGGAGAGATGTTTCCCATGTATAATATTAGAAGTTGCAATCCTATACAACTAAGATTAGGTAGATAGATAATAGAGGCTCCTCCATTAATAGAAGAAGAGGAGAACGTAGAAGAATCACCTCTAGTAGAAGAGGTTGAAGAAGGACCAGTTGTTGAGAAAATTGAAGCTCCTCCATTTTCCAAAAGGTTATAGGAGCAGAAGAAGCCAATACAGTTGGAGTTTGACATACTTTCAATCTTGAAGAATTTAATGGTAACTATTCTACTTTTTCAAGATATAAGAGACGTCTCGATTTACACCAAGGTTATCAAAGAGCTATTTCTGAGAAGGCCAAAACATAGGACATACTAGACCATAAACGTGGTGGAGAAGTTGACAGATTTGATGTTAGATAATACATGCCACCCCAAGTATGTAGATCTAGGAAGTCCAGTCCTGACCGTGAAAATAGGAGGTTTCTCATTGGAAAATACTCTTGTTGACTTGGGAGTAGCCATTAATGTCATGCCAAAATAAACCATGCAAAATATCAGGATCACAAGCCTAAAACCTACCAAGACTATTTTGCAACTAGCAGATATATCGATGGTATTAATAGAAGGGATGTTGGAAGACATCATCATAATGGTGGATACATGGGAATACTCGGTTGACTTCCTAGTACTACAATCTAAGTCTGGATTGGGAGGGTATCTGCTCATCCTAGGAAGGCCCTAGCTAGAAATATTCAATGCTTATATAAGCTATCGAGATGGACAAATGATAATTTTATATGGTCAGAATGTCAAAAGACTGACCATATCTCCACCAGCATAGTCTATGGATGCACTAGAAGAACCCATATGGGATGACCAGGATGAAGGAATGCTATCAATAATGCAGTCTATGATGGCATTATATGAATTAGAATATGGAGCTGATGAAGATAGTATTATTACAAACTTCCTCAAAGGAGTGTATTCCATCATCACCACTAGAAGACGTCCAAGATCACCATGTTAGACAGATTGAAATCAAGCTTGGAAGAATGCTGAATATCAGCAGCAAGCTGACACCTATAGAGCTAACTGCACTAAAGAAAATATTAACCAAGCATAAAAAATCTTTCACCTAGGACTACTTAGATATGAAGGGAATCACTTCGGAGATCTATACCCATCACATTTACCTCAAATAGCAAACCAATTTGATTAGGCAGCCACAACGATGAATGAATCCCACCATGAAGGAGATAGTCAAAGCAAAACTGCAAAAAATCCTGTCAGTCGAATTCATTTATCCTATATCTGATAGTGAGTGGGTGTCACCACTAGTGGTGGTGCCCAAAAATAATAGGAAATGGTGAATATGTATTGACTACAGGTTGTTAAACAAATCAAATAAAAAGGATCACTTTCCACTACCATTTATTGATCAAGTTCTAGACACTTTGGCAAGGAGGAAGTAATTTTCCTTTCTATATGGATTCAATGGGTACAACCAAATCTAGAATGGAGAAGAATATCAAGAAAAGACAACATTCACTTGTCTGTGGGGTACATTTTCATACAAGGTCCTACCATTTTGACTATGCAATGCACCATCCACCTTTTAGAGGGTGGTACTAAGTATTTTTCAAATATGATGGGAGAAGCAGTTGAGGTCTACATGGATGAATTCACCGTTTATGGTTAGACCTTTGATGAAGCTATGACAAATTTGAAATGTGCACTCTAGCGGTGTTAGGAAAAAAACCTGTCCCTAAGCAATAAGAAATGCTTTATGATGATGTAGGAAGGGATAGTGTTGGGACACTACATCTCAGTAGAAGGGATAAAGGTAGACCAAAAAAAAATTAAGGTTATTAAAGATCTACCCAATATTGAGACACAAAAATATGTAAGGAGCTTCCTTATCTCCATTGGATATTATAGGAGGTTCATAGCAGACTTTAGCAAAGTTTCTAGACCCCTGCATGCACTACTATCAAAGGACATGGAGTTTATTTGGATGAAGGACTATGAACAAGCCTTCCAAATGTTAAAGGATAAGCTGATAACTATCCTAGTGCTATGGGATCCAAACTGGGCCATTCCATTTCACATTTATTCTGACACATCTAACAATGATATTGAACAGTCCTGGGGTAGAAATATGGTGAAGAATTCTATGCCATCTACTACATCAGCAAAAATATAATAGGGGTTGAGTTCAATTACATGATAATTGAGAAAGTGTTCCTTGTGATTGTTCACACCATCAACAAATTCTACCATTACATCATAGTATACAAGGTGTTTGTGTACATAGACCATGTGCTCATCCAATATATGATGAAAAAACCTGCAATCAATGGTAGGATAATCAGGTGGATCTTACTCCAGGAATTTGACATCACCATCATGGATAAACTAGGTAGAGACAACGTACACAGATTTTCTATCTAGATTAATGCCACACAATCATGCAGCTACAGAAGATCAATTCCCAGATGAATATCTTTTCTTTTTGAAAGAGCATACGCCATGGTATGCAAATATGGCCAATTACTTGGCCACTGGTAGAGTATCTCCTACTCTTTCACCCAATGAAAATAGAACCTAATATAGAAGAGCACAACCTTATCATGGATCAATGGATGCCTGTTCAAAATAAGACAAGATCAAATTGTGAGATGATGTATCACTGAGCACAAGTTTCCAAAAATCCTCAAGGCTTTCCATAACAAACCTTGCGATGGATATTTTTTAGGGAAGAGGATTGCGTTCAAGGTATTGCAGACTAGATACTATTGGCCTTCGTTGTTCAAATATGTAGTCAAACATGCAATTCAATGTGATGAATTCCAGAGGATGAGCAGACCAACCTTCAGGGATGAGATACCTCTCCAGCCGCACGTTCACATTGAACCATTCAAAAAATGGGGGATGGATTTTGTGGGGTTGATCAACCTACCATCAACCGAGAAAAGGTATATTTTGGTTTGCACTGACTATGCAACAAAGTGGGTTGAAGCACAGACACTAAAAGATTCTAAAGAAAGAACAATGGTAGATTTGCTATTTTCACATATGTTAGTCTCGCAATGACACTAAGAGGGGGGGTGAATCAGTGTGGCTCTTTAAAACTTAAAAACTTCAACTCTTAAAGCCAAAACAATGAAATATTAAAACCACATAAAGCAAATACAAAAAGAGAGCATCACACAACACAAGATGTAATGAGGTTCACCAGTTTTGGCTACTCCTCAAAAATGATTGCTTGGATTACCATCCAAATCCAACCTTTGCAAAGCAACAACTTTACAATCAATTTTACCAGAACCAACTGGAAGGAGGACCAACCCCTCATTTACCAGCACCAACTGGAAGGAGCACCAACCCCCGATTTATCCGCACCAACAAAAAGGAGCACCAACCCCCGATTTACCAACACCAACTGGAAGGAGCACCAACCCCCGATTTATCTGCACCAACAGAAAGGAGCACCAATCCCTGATTTACCAAGCACCAACTGGAAGGAGCACCAACCCCTAATTCCAAGCACCAACTTGGACTTCAATTTTGAAATTTGAATATTGACATATAAATGCCTTCACTTTTACAAGACCCTGATTGGTCTATTGCTCACTCAACATTGCCCACAGTTCACACAACACATACCTATGGCTCTGCATGCTGCACTTTTATGGACCTCTTACAGCCCTCTTGCTGCGCTTCTTACTGTACTCTTATGGCTCTCATGGCTCTGCTTAACGCCCTCTTACGACACTCTTCTAGCCCTCTTCTTGTAGCACTTTCACTCTAGTTTGAGCAGCGCTTTCGCTCTCTTTTAGCAGCGCACTCACACTCTATATCAGCCGCACGTAATCCTCTATGCAGACCTCCTTTTATAACCATATTGAATATTTGTAACTCTAGTTGTAACTCCTTTCATTTCTCATGCGCCACTTGTCAGTTGTAACACTTTCTAACTGTAACTGCTTTTGTCTATATATAGGGTAGGCTTTTTGTCAAACACGATGCATGTTATGAATTTACACATATAACCCTACCATGATTGTTCATCTTCTCGATCATGACTGTTCGTATTCTTTTCTATGCATGCATGCATATTCGATTCTATATATACGACTGTTCATTTTCTCCTTCTTCGACTGTTCTTAAATTAGTTGCATGATTTTATTTTGTAATGTCCCCTGTAACTGCTGCATAACTTCAGTTAACGATCACATATCTTATTTTAGCTGGGTTCTATTTTTAGCTTGCGCCAAAGCGACCTATCACAAAATCGTGACACTTCTGCCTCTTTGTCCTCTTCTTGGCTTATACCCGCAAAAACACAACATGTCACGATATCGCGACACTTTTGCCTCCTTGCAGCTTCTGTTTGCCTGTACCCTCAAAAACACAACATGTCGTGATATCATGACACTTTCACCTCCTTGCAGCTTATGTTTGACTGTACCCACGAAAACACAACATGTCACGATATCACGACACTTTCGCCTCCGTACTCTTCCTTTTTACTTTTGTCGCGATATCATGACACTTTTGCCTTCTTACATTCTCTCTCCTCCTAGAGTCGTGAAAATGCGACATGTCGCGATATCACGACACTTTTGCCTCCATACTCTTTCTCTTGCCTTCGAGTCGTGAAAATACAACATGTAGCGATATCGCTACACTTTTGCTCCTTGCGCTTTTTCTTTGCTTCGGCCCGCGATAATACATGTAGCGATATCGCTACACTTTTTCTCCTTGCACTTTCTCTTTGCTTTGGCCTTCGAAAATACATGTCGCGATATCGTGACACTTTTTCTCCTTGCATTTTCTCTTCTCTTCTGGCCACGAAAATGCAACATGTCACGAAATTGCGACACCTTTTTCTCTCTCCTCTTTCTCTTCGCTTTGGACCGCGAAAATGAAACATGTCACGAAATTGTGACACCTTTTTCTCTCTCCTCTTTCTCTTCACTTTGGACCGCGAAAATGAAACATGTCGTGAAATCGTGACATCTTTTTCTCTCTCCTCTTTCTCTTCGCTTTGGACCGTGAAAATGAAACATGTCACGAAATCGCGACATCTTTTTCTCTCTCCTCTTTCTCTTGCAATATGTCGTGAAATCGTGACACTTTTTCTACTTGCCTTTTTCTCTTCGAACATGTCGCAAAATCGTGATAGTTTTTCTTGCTTGCGCCTTCTCCCCGAACATGTCATGAAATCACGACAGTTTTGCTTGCTTGCGCTTTCTCTTCGAACATGTCGCAAAATCACGACAGTTTTGCTTGCTTGCGCTTTCTCTCCGAACATGTCACGAAATCGCGATAGTTTTTCTTTCTTCTCAACATGTCGCGATATCGCGACAGTTTTTCTTTCTTGCCAACATGTCGCAATATCGTGACAGTTTTTCTTTCTGGCTCAACATGTCACGATATCGCGACAGTTTTCTTCCTTGTGATTTTATTTTGATTTTTAGTATATGGGCCACTTCTATATTTTGGAAAACCACTGTACATACTCTGAGTAACCTCTGAACTCCTCGTCCATTGCATCACTAAACTCCTGTCCACTGCATCAAGCGATCTGTCTGACTGTGTTGACAACAATGACAATATCTGTTCCTGCACCTTGCTCAACAATCTCCCCCTTTGGAATTGTTGGCAACACACATGCAATTTCCTATAATTCTTCTCTCCCTTTGACAATAATACCAAAGGGTTGTTGCAAACTCCCCCTGAGTCCATGCACAACATTCTTAGGCACACATTATTCCAGTTAGAAAAAATTACAAACATGAGCAAAAAGATAATCAAATATATAAATGCTCCCCCTGAGAATGTGGTCCCTCACTCAGATCTATCTTCAACTGTGTTGGTTGATAGATCTCTATCCATTGAGACTCTGTCCTCTGTACCCTATCAATAGGTTCACATAGAATCTATCCAATCTTATAGAATCATAAAGAGAATTGTTAGAGACTCAATATGTTCTATACTTAATGCTCAATCATTATATCAACTAAATATCATAGAAGCATAAAGAGAATTGTTAGAGACTCAATATGTTCTATACTCAAATCCCAATCTCAACTCAAATCAATAATAGTTTATTTTTATGGAACTTGAACAACCACATGCATCCAATTACTTGACTAGGCTTAATCAACTCTACTCAACCAATCACCTCAAAGAACATCCCTTTATCATAGACCCTCGTCGAAGCATGTATCAACCAACTCTGTGCAAGCATTAAACATTGTACCACCACACCAACTATAGTGCACCTTACTCAAACTCATACGACTGGACCTCGGATAGGTAAGATTCACAAAGCAAAGTTGCTCATCTTGATGAGCTAAATCAGACTTCAATATTTTTCAACACAACGTCATAAAATATCTGACAATCTTCACGTCAATGTGAAGTTCAAATACACACTGCTTTTATCGAAACACATATATGCGGCTCGGGCAACATTCTTTCACTAACCACACTATCTGAACTATTATAATCCTTAACTTTGGATAGTGGTAGTAAGAACCATCAACAGTACAACAATGACATATAACAATATTACCAATAAAGACAACTCTCAATTTAGTCACCACCCTTCACGGCACTTCCAAAAACAACTGCATGAACAGAAAACACACTTTGACAGCTACACAACAACTCCCCGACTACTATCCTTTCATCCTCAGATAGCTACACAAATACATAGGAGCATTAAAATAAAACTTTAACATTGCTCCCCCTGAGGTTGTGCTACCTGGAGCTGCTGGCACTTCTTGTTGCACTTTTACGGCCCTCTTACAGCCCTCTTGCTGCGCTTCTTACTTCACTCTTACGACTCTCACGGCTCTGCTTAATGCCCTCTTACGGCACTCTTCCAGCCCTCTTCTTGTAGCACTTTCACTCTAGTTTGAGCAACGCTTTCGCTCTCTTTCAGCAGTGCACTCACACTCTATATCAGCCGCACGTAATCCTCCGTGCAGACCTCCTTTTATAACCATATTGAATCTTTGTAACTCCAGTTGTAACTCCTTTCATTTCTCATGTGCCACTTGTCAGTTGTAACGCCTTCTAACTGTAACTGCTTTTGTCTATATATAGGGTAGGCTTTTCGTCAAACACGATGCATGTTACGAATTTACACATATACCCCTACCATGACTGTTCGTCTTCTTGATCATGACTATTCGTATTCTTTTCTGTGCATGCATGCATATTCGATTCTATATATACGACTGTTCATTTTCTCCTTCTTCGACTGTTCTTAAATTAGCTGCATGATTTTCTTTTGTAACGTCCCTTGTAACTGCTGCATAACTTCAGTTAACGGTCACATATCTTATTTCGGCTGGGTTCTATTTTTAGCTTGCGCCAAAGTGACCTGTCGTGAAATCGTGACACTTCTGCCTCTTTGTCCTCTTCTTGGCTTGTACCCATGAAAACACATGTCGTGATATCGTGACACTTTTGCCTCCTTGCAGCTTTACTTGGTTCATACCCACAAAAACACAACATGTCACGATATCATGACACTTTCGCCTCCTTGTAGCTTTTGTTTGCCTGTACCCGTGAAAACACATGTCGCGATATCGTGACACTTTCGCCTCCGTACTCTTCATTTTTACTTTTGTCGCGATATCGTGACACTTCTGCCTTCTTACATTCTCTCTCTTCCTAGAGTCGCGAAAATGCGACATGTCGCGATATCGCAACACTTTTGCCTCCTTAGCTCTTTCTCTTGCCTTCGGGTCGCGAAAATACAACATGTAGCGATATCGCTACACTTTTGCTCCTTGCGCTTTTTCTTTGCTTCGGCCCGCGATAATACAACATGTAGCGATATCGCTACACTTTTTCTCCTTGCACTTTCTCTTTGCTTTGGCCTCCGAAAATACAACATGTCGCGATATCGCGACACTTTTTCTCCTTGCATTTTCTCTTCTCTTCTGGCCGCGAAAATGCAACATGTCGCGAAATCGTGACACATTTTTCTCTCTCCTCTTTCTCTTCGCTTTGGACCACGAAAATGAAACATGTCGCGAAATCGTGACACCTTTTTCTCTCTCCTCTTTCTCTTCGCTTTGGACCGCAAAAATGAAACATGTCGCGAAATCGCGACACCTTTTTCTCTCTCCTCTTTCTCTTCGCTTTGGACCGCAAAAATGAAACATGTCGCGAAATCGCGACACCTTTTTCTCTCTCCTCTTTCTCTTCGCTTTGGACCGCAAAAATGAAACATGTCGCGAAATCGCGACACCTTTTTCTCTCTCCTCTTTCTCTTCGCTTTGGACCACGAAAATGAAACATGTCACGAAATCGCGACATCTTTTTCTCTCTCCTCTTTCTCTTGCAATATGTCGCGAAATCATGACACTTTTTCTACTTGCCTTTTTCTCTTCGAACATGTCACGAAATCGCGACAGTTTTTCTTGCTTGCGCCTTCTCCTCGAACATGTCACGAAATCGTGACAGTTTTGCTTGCTTGTGCTTTCTCTCCGAACATGTCGCGAAATCGCGATAGTTTTGCTTTCTTGCGCTCTCTCCGAACATGTCGCGATATCGCGACTTTTCTTTCTTCTCAACATGTCATGATATCGTGATAGTTTTTCTTTCTTGCCAACATGTCGCGATATCGCGACAGTTTTTCTTTCTTGCTCAACATGTCGCGATATCGCGACAATTTTCTTCCTTGTGATTTTCTTTTGATTTTTAGTATATGGGCCACTTCTATCTTTTGGAAAACCACTGTACATACTCTGAGTAACCTCTGAACTCCTGTCCACTGCATCACTGAACTCCTATCCACTGCATCAACCGATCTGTTTGACTGTGTTGACAACAATGACAATATTGTTCCTGCACCTTGCTCAACAATCTCCCCCTTTGGAATTGTTGGCAACACACATGCAATTTCCTATAATTCTTCTCCCCCTTTGACAATAATACCAAAGGGCTACTGCAGACTCCCCCTGAGTCCATGCACAACATTCTCAGGCACAAATTAATACAATTAGCAAAAATTACAAACATGAGCAAAAAGATAATCAAATATATAAATGCTCCCCCTGAGAATGTGGTCCCTCACTCAGATCTATCTTCAACTGTGTTGGTTGCTGGATCTCTATCCATTGAGACTCTGTCCTCTATACCCTGTCAATAGGTTCACATAGAATCTATCCAATCTTATAGAATCATAAAGAGAATTGTTAGAGACTCAATATGTTCTATACTTAATGCTCAATCATTATATCAACTAAATCTCATAGAAGCATAAAGAGAATTGTTAGAGACTCAATACGTTCTATACTCAAATCCCAATCTCAACTCAAATCAATAATAGTTTATTTTTATGGAACTTGAACAACCACATGCATCCAATTACTTGACTAGGCTTAATCAACTCTACTCAACCAATCACCTCAAAGAACATCCCTTTATCATAGACCCTCGTCGAAGCATGTATCAACCAACTCTGTGCAAGCATCAAACACTGTACCACCACACCAACTATAGTGCACCTTACTCAAACTCATACGACTGGACCTCGGATAGGTAAGATTCACAAAGCAAAGTTGCTCATCTTGATGAGCTAAATCAGACTTCAATATTTTTCAACACAGCATCATAAAAGATCTGACAATCTTCACGTCAATGTGAAGTTCAAATACACACTGCTTTTATCGAAACACATATATGCGGCTCGGGAAACATTCTTTCACTAACCACACTATCTGAACTGTTATAATCCTTAACTTTGGATAGTGGCAGTAAGAACCATCAATAGTACAACAATGACATATAGCAATATTACCAATAAAGACAACTCTCAATTTAGTCACCACCCTTCACGGCACTACCAAAAACAACTGCATGAACAGAAAACACACTTTGACAGCTATACAACAACTCCCCGACTACTTTCCTTTCATCCTTAGATAGCTACACAAATACATAGGAGCATTAAAATAAAACTTTAACATTGCTCCCCCTGAGGATGTGCTACCTGGAGCTGCTTAGTGCAATAGAGGAGTAATCTCCTTCTATCCAAGGAGACATGATTTCCTCTCTTCTTTCTTTCTCTAGTATTTCTTGAACTTAGGCTGAAGGTTTTCACCTGCATCCCCATTTTGAACCTTTTCGTGAACTTGAACATTTCTCTTGGGTGGTTGTCTCTTGTACATCCTTGATGGATGATTCTTTTCCTTTCTTTGATGCACATGATTTCTTCCCTGTCTGTGTTGCATTCTTTGTGTCTAATGAAATCTACTGTCTTGCCTTAGATTTGGACAAGACCTTGCTATGTGCCCATGACCATTACATTTAAAACATTGCACATGGTGTTCAACCGGAATAACAGATGTATTTCTTCCAGCATAACTCTTTGATCTATTATTCGATCCACAATAAATTGCCTTGTGACCATAATGGTTGCATCTAAAACAATTGCCATTAAAAGCATTATTATGAATAAAGTGAGAGTGATAGAACCTCTTTTGTTGTGGTTGCTTTGTTGTAGATCTCCTTTGAGATTTTCTTCCTTTTGAGGATTCAGCTTTACGGATCTTCTTGCTTTGATCCTTTAGCAATGGATTTCTTCTTCTCTGCAGATTTAGAAGATGAAGGTTGTTCAGCTTCATATCCAAGACCAAGCTTGCACATGGGGCTTCTTTGTTGCCTTATCATTTTATCTAGCAGCTTTGTGCTCTTCTCAAATTTGAGATTTGTATTGGCCTCTTCTAGTTGTTTCCTCAATAACACAATCTCCTCTTCTTGTTTGCAGCAAACAATCTCTTTCTCATTGATCTCTGACTTCAAGGCTTCTTCTATTTTCTTGGCTTTGTGAATTTGTAAGAAGAGATCTTCAATATCACCCTCATATTCTTCCAACTTTTTGGATAATTTTTTGTTCTTTTTCCTTTCTAAACCCAACTCTTCAAGTGCAGAGATCAACTCACCTTCTAGATCTACTTCAGCCTCATAGTTTTCACCACATACTTCAGAGTTCACTTCTTCTTCCTTTTCTGATTCTACTTCTTCAAATGCCATGAAAAGAGCTTCACCTATTTCCTCTTCAGAATCCTCACCGAAGCTGTCTTCTGTTGAACTGGCATTCCTGGAGATGAAACTTTTCTTCTTGAAGTTACCTTTTCTGAAATTCATTTTCTTCTTCCAGTCACTTCGTTCTTGGTGTGATCCTTCATTACTTTCGTCCTTCTCATTAAGTGGACAATTAGTCGCAAAGTGCCCAACGCCTCCACAATTGAAATATTTAAATGGTAGCTTTCCTCTGTATTTTCCTTTTCCCAATTTTAGTTTTCGAACAAAGTTTGCTTCCATTTCATCTGATGTCTCTTCTTCCTCGGACTCTTGTTTTGCATTTTTATTTTTAAGGACTTTAAAAGCCGCTTCTCTGTCTGTGGGTTTAGATTTTCCTATCCTCATCTCATATGCAGTCAAAGAACCATGCATCTCATCCATACTAAAAGAATTTAGATCCTTAGCTTCTTCTATAGCTAAAACTTTAGAATCAAATCTTTTGGGAAGGGATCTTAATACCTTTTTCACGATGACAGAGTCTCCGATATCCTCGTCGAGTCCTCTGATCGCATTAATGATTCCATTAACTCTCAGCATATATGCCTCAATGTTTTCATCGTCATTCATCTTCAATGCTTCGAATTGAGCTCGATGTGTCTGTAACTTGGCCTCCTTGATCTTATCGTCTCCTTCATGAATACTCCTTAGTTTGTCCCATATTTCTTTTGCCATTTTGCAGCTCATGATCTTTACTAGTTCACTGTCTACTAATCCGCACATGATAGCATTCTTTGCTTTAGAGTTATTCTCAAACAGCTTCTTACTAGCAACATCGGTTGGAGGAGTGGTGGGGATTGTGTATCCACTATTTACTGAATCCCAAATGTCATATCCCAAAGCACAGAGATATGTCTGCATCCTGATTCTCCAAAATGCGTAATTGGTTCCGTCAAACAATGGTGCTTTGTTTGATGAGAATCCTTCACCACCTGCCATTGCGTACTAATCCAAGATCAACCCTAGCTGATTTAGCCTGAAAAGGGAAACTGGCTTTGATACCAATTGTTAGTCTCACAATGACACTGAGAGGGGGGGTGAATCAGTGTGGCTCTTTAAAACTTAAAAACTTCAACTCTTAAAGCCAAAACAATGAAAGCTTAAAACCACATAAAGCAAATATAACAAGAGAGCATCACACAACACAAGATGTAACGAGGTTCACTAGTTTTGGCTACTCCTCAAAAATGACTGCTTGGACTACCATCCAAATCCAGCCTTTGCAAAGCAACAACTTTACAATCAATTTTACCAGCACCAACTGGAAGGAGCACCAACCCCTGATTTACCAACACCAACTGGAAGGAGCACCAACCCCTGATTTATCTGCACCAACAGAAAGGAGCACCAACCCCTGATTTACCAGCACCAACTAGAAGGAGCACCAACCCCTGATTTATCTGCACCAATAGAAAGGAGCACCAACCCCTGATTTACACAACACCAAATGGAAGGAGCACCAACCCCTAATTTATCCGCACCAAAGAAAGGAGCACCAACCCCGATTTACCAACACCAACCGGAAGGAGCACCAACCCCCGATTCCAAGCACCAACTTGGACTTCAATTCTGAAACTAGAATATTGACATAAAAATGCCTTCACTTTTACAAGACCCTCACTGGTCTATTGCTCACTCAACATTGCCCACTATTCACATAGCACATACCTATGGCTCTGCTTGCTACACTTTTACAGCCCTCTTATAGCCCTCTTACTGCGCTTCTTACTGCACTCTTACAGCTCTCATGGCTCTGCTTAACGCCCTCTTATGGCACTCTTCCAGCCCTCTTCTTGCAGCACTTTCACTCTAGTTTGAGCAGCGCTTTCGCTCTCTTTCAGCAGCGCACTCACACTCTATATCAGCCGTACGTAATCCTCCGTGCAGACCTCCTTTTATAACCATATTGTATCTTTGTAACTCCAGTTGTAACTCCTTCTTTCATTTCTCATGCGCCACTTGTCAGTTGTAACGCTTTCTAACTATAACTACTTTTGTCTATATATAGGGTAGGCTTTTCGTCAAACACGATGCATGTTACGAATTTACACATATACCCCTACCATGATTGTTCGTCTTCTCGGTCATGACTGTTCGTATTCTTTTCTGTGCATGCATGCATATTCGATTCTATATATACGACTGTTCGTTTTCTCCTTCTTCGACTGTTCTTAAATTAGCTGCATGATTTTCTTTTGTAACGTCCCCTGTAACTGTTGCATAACTTCAGTTAATGGTCACATATCTTATTTCGGTTGGGTTCTATTTTTAGCTTGTGCCAAAGTGACCTGTCGTGAAATCGTGACACTTCTGCCTCTTTGTCCTCTTCTTGGCTTGTACCCACGAAAACACATGTCGCGATATCGTGACACTTTCGCCTCCTTGCAGCTTCTGTTTGCTTGTACCCGCAAAAACAACATGTCGCGATATCGCGACACTTTCGCCTCCTTGCAGCTTCTGTTTGCTTGTACCTGCAAAAACACATGTCACGATATCGCGACACTTTCGCCTCCGTACTCTTCCTTTTTACTTTTGTCGCGATATCGTGACACTTCTGCCTTCTTACATTCTCTCTCCTCCTAGAGTCGCGAAAATGCGACATGTCGCGATATCGTGACACTTTTGCCTCCGTACTCTTTCTCTTGCCTTCGGGTCACGAAAATACAACATGTAGCGATATCGCTACACTTTTGCTCCTTGCGCTTTTTCTTTGCTTCGGCCCGCGATAATACAACATGTAGCGATATCGCTACACTTTTTCTCCTTGCACTTTCTCTTTGCTTTGGCCTCCGAAAATACAACATGTCACGATATCGCGACACTTTTTCTCCTTGCATTTTCTCTTCTCTTCTGGCCGTGAAAATGCAACATGTCGCGAAATCGCGACACCTTTTTCTCTCTCCTCTTTCTCTTCGCTTTGGACCACAAAAATGAAACATGTCACGAAATCGCGACACCTTTTTCTCTCTCCTCTTTCTCTTCGCTTTGGACCGCAAAAATGAAACATGTCACGAAATCGTGACACCTTTTTCTCTCTCCTCTTTCTCTTCGCTTTGGACCACGAAAATGAAACATGTCACGAAATCACGACACCTTTTTCTCTCTCCTCTTTCTCTTCGCTTTGGACCGCGAAAATGAAACATGTCACGAAATCGCGACATCTTTTTCTCTCTCCTCTTTCTCTTCGCTTTGGACCACGAAAATGAAACATGTCGCGAAATCGCGACATCTTTTTCTCTCTCCTCTTTCTCTTGCAATATGTCACAAAATCACGACACTTTTTCTACTTGCCTTTTTCTCTTCGAACATGTCGTGAAATCGCGACAATTTTTCTTGCTTGCGCCTTCTCCTCGAACATGTCGCGAAATCATGACAATTTTGCTTGCTTGCGCTTTCTCTCCGAACATGTCGTGAAATCGTGATAGTTTTGCTTGCTTGCGCTTTCTCTCCGAACATGTCGCGATATCGCGACAGTTTTTCTTTCTTCTCAACATGTCGCGATATCGCGATAGTTTTTCTTTCTTGCCAACATGTCGCGATATCGCGACAGTTTTTCTTTCTGCTCAACATGTCGCGATATCGCGACAGTTTTCTTCCTTGTGATTTTCTTTTGATTTTTAGTATATGGGCCACTTCTATCTTTTGGAAAACCACTATACATACTCTGAGTAACCTCTGAACTCCTATCCACTACATCACTGAACTCCTGTCCACTGCATCAACCGATCTGTCTGACTGTGTTGACAACAATGACAATACTGTTCCTACACCTTGCTCAACAACATATCTTCACAAGGTTTAGGGTACCTAGAGAGATCACAACCGATTAGGGACCCAATTTACTTCAAGGTTGATTTAGGAACTTATGCAACAATATAGAATTAGATACAACAAAACCACTCCCTACCATCCGTAGGTGAATGGATAGGTCAAGGTTACCAACTGAGAGTTGGACAATATTCTTACAAATATTGTGCAACATCACATATTGGATTGGGCTATGATATTACCAGAGGTAGTATGGTCCTATAGAACCGCATGGAAAATAAGCACCGATTTTACTTCTTTCTAATTGGTATATGGGAAGAACACAATGATACCCATTGAGTTTGAAATCAAAACTCTTACGACTACAATAGAATTAAACCTGAGTCTGGATGATGCACATAAGGAAAGTATCCAATAGCTGAATTAGTTAGATGAATACCAATTGGATGCTCTACACAGAACATAATTCATTGAAAAATAAAGGAAATAGTGGCATGATCGTCGCATCAAATTGAAGTAGTTTAGAAAAGGATAATGGGTGCTATTGTATGACTCCTGATTCCAATAATGGAAGGGCAAGATGATATAAATATGGATAGGACCATATGAAGTGATCAAACCGATCAATAATGGTGTTATGTGTGTTAAGATGATTGATGGCAACAACATCATATTGACGATCAATGGTCACCAATTCTGACCATACCACACATCTAAAAATATTGCGATGGAGTCCAAGATAGGCATGGGGTAGACCACATCCAATTAAAATTTTTTAAATTTCTTAGAAAAAATAGTGGACACAATATTGTTCACTTAAAAATAATTTATTCTTTGGTTTTTCTTTTCTTTCTTTATGTTTTTGTTTTGTAGGCACAATGCTCTAAATGCAAGCTACAGGTAGCCTGGGAAACCTAGGCCTAACAGGCACGGACTACACTAGACTGCATCTGATTGTTTTTTAATTTTTCTTGTTTGCTTTTGCAGGTGAATGGCCCTGAATGCATGATGCAGGCAGCCTAGAAAACCTAGGCCTCACTAAAATAGGATCCATGAACCTATACAATTTTTGGTTTTCTTAGAAGGTATAACATTGACTGTTTCCATTTGGAGGAGATAGTCACACTCTGATATGAATGTGGATGTTAATTTATTGCAAAGAAAAAATGTATCCACCTCTGTGTTGGATGAAATAGCTACCGACGTAGCATGCATAAAGAAAATATTGGAGGGTCTGATCAACTCTGTGACAATAGATACACCAACAAACTGTTGAATTTTCAACAAGAAAAGGGTACCTCGATCCCATTTGGAGGAAGGCTCCTTTATCTCGTTACGAGGGGTTGACTTGATCTTGTTACGGGAGGGTTCCTAACTCCCGAACAGCTAAAGGATGCTTACTTCTATTGAGAAGTTTAAAAAAGAGGAATAATGCGTCAAGGCACCTTGATACCATACATTCTACACGCCTTGATCTCATTTTTTTTAAATGGGAATAATGTGTCAAGGTGCCTTGATCCCATACATCTAAGGTGCCTTGATCCCATGTATTTTGAGGTGCCTTGATCCCATGTATTAGAGGCACCTTGATCCCATGTATTAGAGGCACCTTGATCCCATGTATTTTAAGGCACCTTGATCCCATGTATTTGAGGCACCTTGATCCCATGTATTAGAGGTGCCTTGATCCCATGTATTTGAGGTGCCTTGATCCCATATATTTCTAGGAACCTTGATCCCATGTATTTTTAGGTGCCTTGATCCCATGTATTTTGAGGCACCTTGATCCCATGTATTTGATTGGCCTTGATCTTATATATTTTTAGGCACCTTGATCACATGTATCTAAGGCACCTTGATCCCATGTATTCTGAGGTACCTTGATCCCATGTATTTTTAGGCACCTTGATCCCATGTATTCTGAGGCACCTTGATCCAATGGAGCACCTGCACAATAAAGAATGACCACAACCACATCATCATCCCACGTGTCACAAAAAATATGAATCTTTATGGGAACTTATGGAAATTGTGCAAATGATTTGTATGCATCCCAAAGTAATCATCGAAGGGATGAGCGAGCCAACCAGATTTCCTCATTTTTAGCATGAGACCTCAAATGAACGAAGTTGCAGTACCCAATAAAAAATTGTCCGAATAACTAGCTCACACAGGAAACGCCATTACTCTATCACAGATGATCGAATCAGCATGCTCCAAGTGCACGGATCACCAGTAAGGTATGTGTATAATTTTTTAGATATATATATATATATATATATATATATATATATATATATATATATATATATATATATATATATATATATATATATATATATATATATATATATATATATATATATATATATATATATGAAATTCATAATAAGAGCACCTCTAAAAATATATATTTCCAGCACAAATAAATCGACCAATTATTATTTGACCACCTCATCCGAAGAAACGTGCCAATGGTTAATTTTAGGAAATAGATCCTCACAACATCTAATATAAAATTAATACATTGGATACACACCTACCTCCATAAATAGGTACCTTCTTGAACAAGTAGGTGGTACAAAGTAACGAACTAGTCCAACAAGTGAAGAAAAGTTACAGAAGCTGAATTGAGAGGATTCAGAATGGGAGCAAGTTGAAGAATCATATCCAGAATAAAAATGATCCCAACCATGTAGGAGGGATAAGTGAATAGGTCCATGCTCGATTTGAGGCCGCTGGGTGGATGAATTATTATCGCTTGGTAAGTAGAAATCAGGATTTAGAATTGATAAAGGAGTTTGCTATGATATTGGATGAAGGGGTTGCACGCATATGCGAACTAGAATTTACAATTATGAAAGAATTCGTAGCAGTCGTCACTGGTCTTCCCCTCACAAGAGAACATATTTACAAGGAGGGAGCACCGATTGCATGTGCACAACAACTTTTGGGTCATACTCCCATGAACCTAGGGCACTCAAGATTGCCAAAGTAGAGTCTACCAGAGCTTTGGAAATATTTTTTTGAGCAAATAGCTAGGTTCTTCACTTGCGTGGGCAAGTAAACTCATATGAACGTGAATCACATGTAGTTTTTGAACCATTTACTGCATGGGAAGCAAATCAACATCCCATTCTACTTGGCTTGTGCCTTGAAGGATGAAGCAATGCGGTATAAGGCAGGGGCATCCACTACCCTAGTTCACCATGGGCTAATATTAGACATAATAATATTTGCAGAGGCACCCAAGGAAGCACCAAAAATGATTGTAGAAAGAGCTGAGACATCCAATTCCTAGGCTCAATTGGTGACAGAAGTGCATGAGCCTAATTTACTAGAGATGCCCACTACAGATATTCCAGTAAGAGAGCAACAACTGATCTCCCATGATGACATGGTTGAAGGAGGATAAGGGCAGACTTTGTCACCCCACTCTCCATGAATTGATGCAAAATTTGGACTGGATAGTCCTAACCCTGATAGGGCATTTGACCACTCTTTATATATTGATTCAGAAAGTGGGCCAAAAATTCCCAATCCTGATCGAGCAGGCCATCATGTAGAAACTATAAGGGGAAGGAAGAGGCTGAGATTACTAATTCTATCCAGTGAGGATGAAGATGAAGAAAATAATGTAGAAACAGGAGTTGCAGCTCAGGTGCTTCATAATTTGTCCAGTCTAAGTCCACCATGCTAGTAAAATTTGGAGGACCTGCAAGGGCAGCTCGATTCAACACTTCAACAAGTACTTGCTTGGAAAAATAATTCTAGGAGTAAAGACTCTTCAAGGAATTTATCGAGGTAGACAGAGAGGAGAAACATGGGATCGAACAAAAAATATGTCAGCTGTATCATACAATGCATCAGCTAACTAAGGAGAACCTGCAACTAAGGGCAAGAGACTGGGTAATGGAGGTGCCCAGGAATTCTTTGGACTCTATAGATAAATTTGTGTCATTTTGTACATTTAGGTCATATTTAGGGAATGAAGAGATTGAAGCCAGGGACTACTTCTCTACCTCATCCAAAATAGATACTGAAGAATAGCATAACTCTATTTTGCAAACAGAGCCCCCTATAATCAAAATTTTAGATGATGAGGACAACCCATCAACCCCAACCAGCTGAAGTACAAGGAGCAGGATGAAAAATTAGAGACACCAATGCACCATAAATCAGTACACTCTATCGAAGGGCCAATAGATCAGTCATCTACCACCGAACTAGGGAAAGAACAGGGGATGGGGGAAATGGCTGCACAAGAAAATTAGGGGCCCAAACCTCTTTTTTCCATGGAAGAAGCACCTATTGTAGAGGAAGATAATACCCATCTCATTCTGTTGTACCAGCACCTACAAAAATAATCCCATCAAATCACAAAAAGAAGGTAGCCAAGGCACCACATCAAAGGCCCAAAAAGAAGGTAAAGGTAGAAGCCCAATTTATTGCTAGCTCATATGAATAATGGGCAAGGGGGTTGTAGTGGTTTTCCAGTTAGCAGGACCAATTCGAAAAGATCCAAGAAGAATGTACAACAAAAAAATCAACAAGGAAGGCCTTCAAGAAGGTTACAAGAGAACCTAGGATTACTGTTGACCCTACTTCAGAGAAGCAATTTTAGTGGGTATATGGGTCAATTCAAGGGTAACCTTCGAAAATGAGAAAATATCTGGAGAGATATGGAGTATTTGGTCCAGAAGAAGAAGTAATTGTAATAGCAAAAGAAAATTTTGGTCTCTCCCTAGAGGTGGCCCAGATTTTTAAGGCCAAGGTAGTAAAACAAGAATGGGATGATTCAAATATCTTGCTAGCAGAGCTTCTACCTCAACACGCTAATCTCTAGAAGGAGGCTGAATCAAAATTTTAGAAAGGGGAACCCACCTTTACTAGCTACTATGCAAAGAGGGTCAAGGGAAAAATAGATTATGATACAGAACCACCTCGTAAAGATGAAGGGTCCAGCAGAACAGGAAAACGTAGTCAAAATTCACAATAGGGAACCAACACCCCTCAACAAGGTCGTAAACCCAGGGATAAAGAAAAACTAATGCTACTACCAAGAAGAGAAAATGGAAGAACAAAGCTTACTGGGAGGGGGGCGATAGAACTGGGGATTATTAGTTTTAGGTGCCACGAGGACATGACACTCGATAGGCATGGGGAGAAGATGAGCACCAGAGTTGCTCATATTTTGGCACGGGTTCTAAAAATTTTGTGCAAAATATATTATATTTGAGCTATACTTTTTATGCATGTTTATATATATTTAATGAAAATTATGCATATTACCTAACTTAAGTGTAAAGTGTATCTTGTGTGTAGATTTGATTAATTCATCATTTTTTTGCATGATCTCATTGAGGTCCTACTCGGACCTGGCATATTTACTACCTAAGGTGGCTAAGGTATATCAAGGCAGAAGGTGCCTTGATCCCATTGATGGGAGGTGCCTTGATCCTGTTAAGGGAATGTGCCTTGATCCTATTGATGGGAAGTACCTTGATCCCATCAAAGAAATACACCTTGATACCATTGACAGAAGGTGCCTTGATCCCATTGACAAAAGGTGCCTTGATCCTGTTAAGGGAAGGTACATTGATCCCATTGAAAAGAGGTGCCTTGATCCCATAGAAAGGTGACTTGATACCATTCAACGGAAGGTGCCTTGACCCCGTTAACGGAAGGTGCCTTGATCCCATTGAAAGAAGGCACCTTGATCCCATTGATAGAAGACATCTTGATCCAATTTGTGCCCAATGAGACCGTGTCCCACTGAATTGACCAGATTTAACTACTGACTCCACATAATATGCCGATTCTAGGTAAATGATAAAATATATCAGTTTTCATGTTCTTATGGGAGAAAATGGAATAATCATTTGCTGAAGCAGAATATGGGTAATGACGAGCATCGAACATAAAATCTACCATTCCCATGAAAAGACAAAAAGAGTTGTTGATTGTTTTAAACATGTATTTGTTACTGTACATCAAATTATCTTAACTTAGGATGTAGCATATTTTATCATCATAACAACATTGTAATAGAAGTATTGTGTGTATTATATAAACACACAATGTTTTGAGTAAAGGGAGAGATTAATATTGAAGAGAGTTGAATATATTGTACTGTAATTCTTATTCATAAATAAAGTTCATTCGAGAGTTTCTTATCCATGTTCAACTTTCGTAGTCTATCGGGTGGAAGCAACTGGAGCCTGGGCCCACTCCTAGCTAGTATTCCTCCCCTTCTTCTTCTTTGCTTTCCTAATTAGAGTCTTTTATTTTCTTGTGTGTGCATTTTATTTCTACAAGTTTATTTATTTTTGCAAGTTTATCTATTTCCCGCTTTCTTTTATTTCTACACATCATGGTGTGATTTTCTTTTTACAACTTAATTTATGCAAGTTCAATTGGTGTGGATAAATTAATGCTATCTCACAAACACTCCCCCAACAATAGAACTAGTGGAATCATCTCCATAGGTGTTGTGATTGATCTCAACTTGGTGCTTCACAATATTACGAGTTTCCCTGGGTTGATAAATTAAATGAAAGGGTTGTGACTAAAATAGTGTCAAATTAACCAACGTTTTTGTCCCAACATTGTTCATGTTACCCTGAGCTATTGAAATCATCATTTCCATTTTCAAGTACCATGTTCTTGGTGGTTGATTCTACCTCTTCCACCATGAGTATACCTGGTCCTACGTATTAACAATACATCAACAGTACCATATTCTTCAAATATAAATCAATATAAACATTGCATAATCATTCAAATGCATCAAAACTAAGTATCAAATTATCATTGATCAACACATAGTCTTCCATGCCAAAAAGTCCTACCAAGGAGGGTCATGACAATGATGACATACCTATAGGAATATTACCTAACAGTATTGCATTCATTATGGTTTAAATCATCATGTAACATACTATCCCTAAGAAAATCAAAGATATCCTTGTACCAAGGATCAGGGGAAGGAGTTGCTTCTATGAAAATAATTTTTAAAGAAAGCTAACTAGAATCTAAGGTTGAGGGCTCCCTAATTTTCCAAATCATGATCATGGTTTATTTTTTATCTAGCTCTAAGAGGATAATGGATGTAGCCAAGGCCATAGGATCAACATGGTAGTTACTAGACCTAAGGATAGCTTCAATGGTAATTTTATCAAACGTAGCCATTAGTTTAGCAACAATGTCTTTATAAGGCTTGAGATTTTCATCTTTAGTATGATAAAAACTATTGACTTGGTTGACTATAAGCTAGAAATATCCAAATACAAAGAGGGTTCTAACTTAAATGGCTAATGCTATATATAGCCCTAGGATAAGGGCTTCATACTCAATGATATTATTGGTATAGGTAAACTTAAGCTTAAAGGACAAAGGGATAAGCTACTTGAAGAGTTACCAAGATGACTCCACCCTCACTCCTTTGACACATCAAGTTCCATCAAAGTATAGGTTCCAAGGTTTATCTACTTCTAGAGTGAAAACCAACTCAATTGGGAAGTCTACTACTGAGGGATGTCTAGCTTCTAAGGATGGAGCTACTAGTTGGTTAGAAATAACCTGACCTTTCACAAAATTTTGGCTAATAAAATTAAGATTGAATTCTCAGCAATTCATCTTAAGAGGTTATTATTGGACATGAGATATCACAAGGGGTCAATCCTCACAATGATAAAGGTTTTATGGATGAGCATGCATTGTCTAAGATTTTAGGAATCAAATACCATAGCTACTCAAAGCTTCTCTAAAGGTATATAGCAAACTTCATTATTGACCAAAGTCCTACTGATGTAGAAAATGGCTCGCTCTCTATGTTGGTCATTGTATTGTGCTAACATATCATCTAAAGCATGGTTTATTGTTGCTATGTATGGCAACAAGGGTTTAGAAGGATTAGGAAGTACAAGGACATAAGTAGATAAATGGTAGAATTTGATATCATTGAAGGTTGCTTAACAATCAACATCCTAATTAAATACCACACCCTTCCTCAAAATATTGGAAAAGGATTGACACTTATCAACAAGTTGTGAGATTAATCTTTGAATGGCTTGGATATTTCCCAAGAGACTACTAAGCTAGGTTAAATTTTTAGGGGGTGGCATATTGCATATCGTCGATATATTATTAGGATCAACTTTGATGTCACATCAAGATACGATGAATCCTAATAATTTCCCTAATGTAACCTAAAAGATGTATTTTTTAGTATTTTAGGCATACATTGTACTCCTACAACCACTTGAAGATGTGTCTTAAATTTTGAACATGATCCTCCCAATTTAAAAAGTGAACAAGAAGATCATCAATATATTCATCCATGATGTCATACAATATGTCATGAAAGATATATGTCATGGATCTCTAGTAGGTAGCTCCTATATTTTTCAATTCAAACGGTATGAATTGATAGTAGATTTTTTCCTATGGGGTGGTGAAAGTTGTTTTGGGTTGGCCCTTAGGAGCAATTTTGATTTGATTATAGCCTAACAATCCATACATCAAAGACAATATTCCACATCCTACAATAAAATTGATAATTATATTGATATTGGGCAAAGGGAATTTGTCCTTAGAACATGCGTTATTGATGTCATGAAAGTTAGTGCATACTCTAGCGCTACCCATTTTCTTGGAAATAGGAACAACATTAGAGATCTAGTTATAATAGTCAATGGCTTTGATAAATCTAACATTGAAGATATTCTAGAGATCCTCTTTGACTATAAAAATGAATTTTGTAAGTATTATTTGTATTATGGGTTTGCACCAGGATTGGCAACTAGGTGGTGGACAACTAGAGAAAGATCAAGACCTAGCATATTTATGTAGGACCAAGACAAGATAATATGAAATACTGCATTCCTTCATGGAGATTTGGAGGAAGAAATCTATATGAGACAACCTGAAGGTTTCATTGTTACAGGAAAGGAGGATCGTGTATGTAAGTTAAAGAAATATTTGTACGGAATGAAACAGTCACCTAGAATGTGGTATCATAAATTTGATACTTATATTTTAGAAATTTATTTTACTCATAGCAATTATTATCACTATGTATATTCAAATAAAATTGGAAATGTACTTGTCATGTACTTGTCATTATAGTTTTGTATGTTGATGGCATGTTACTAATTGGAAACAGTAAGAAAATGATAAGGGAAGTGAAGTATCAGTTAGCATCATAGTTTGATATGAAATATCTTGGCCCTGCAAATTTTATTTTGGGTATACAAATAAACAGAGATCGTTCTAACAGAAAGTTATGACTGGATCAAAAAAAATATGTTGAGACAATATTAAAGAGATTCAATATGCAGGATTGCAAACCAGTGAAGGTACTTATTCCTTTGGGGGAAAAATTTTCTGCTGAACAATGTCTAAAAATAGAAGAAGAGGTAGAATAAATGTCCCATGTTCCTTATGCAAATATTGTAGGTATTTTAATGTATGCCATGGTCTATACCAGACCAGACATTGCCCATGCAGTGGGATTTTTGAGCAGATATATGTCCAAACCTGGTAAAGATCATTGTACTACTGTGAAAAGGGTTTTCAGATATCTGTGTGGTACTTCTAATTTTTTAATCTATTATGAGGGTACAGGTAAATAAGATAGATACTTGGATATAGAAGGGTTTGTTGATGTATATTGGGCTAGATATTTGGACAATAGAAGATCTACTAGTGCTTATGTATTCAATTTGTTTGGAGGAGCTATTAGTTGGATGAGCAAAAGGTAAACTATTGTTGCTCTTTCAAACACTGAAGATGAGTACATGGTAGCCACCGATGCCAGTAAGAAAGCAGTATAGATACAAAGACTATGTGCTAAAATTGGGTTCTTTCAAGGAGCTATGAAGATACATTGTGACAGTTAGAGTGCTATATTTATAGCAAAGAACCCTGCTTACCATTCCAGAACGAAGCACATTGATACAAAGTTCCATTTCAGTAGGGACATGATTGAACAGAAGAAAGTGTTGTTGGAGAAAGTGGATACAAAGTAAAATGTTGCATATGCTTTAACCAAGGTAGTTAGCACATAAAAGTTTAGATTCTATACAGTTGAAATGGGTTTGGCAAAGTATTCAATAAGTGGGAAAATTTTGGATGTGTCTCATCATTTATCGAGGAAATACTATACGGTAGGCACAAGAGGGTAAGAGGAGCGGAGCTCCTCAAGAGGAGGGCGAAGCCCTCCCTAGGGGTTCCAGGGGGGTCCGGGGGGGCTACCCCCCTGGCCATGCCGAAGGTGGTGTTTGGCAATGCCAAAAAAAATTTCCCCCCTTTTTTTCAGAGTGATTGTTGGGATTCCCACGATTGGTGGATGGTTGGTGGGTGTGGGTAGTTTAATCCACGGTATTGTTCCTATTGTATTCTAATACCACATAGTGGTTTAGGGTTGTGAGAGTTTCCTTTATATTTTATTGTAATGTCCCATTTTCGGGTAAGAAAGAGAATAATAATATAAAGGAGGAGTGGCTCTTGTTTTTTTGGAGTAGCCCACATCGGGTGAACCAGGGTAAATCTCATGTGTCATATGTGCATTGTGTGGTGTCATTTCTTCTAAATTATTTATTTCTACATTATTTTTGGAATAATTGTTTTGTAGATCTCTTCACTTTTGACATCAATGACAATATTTTAGCTTAAGGACTCAAAATATCCAACAATCTCCCCCTTTGTCATTGATGGCAACCCATATCCTTTTACTGAAATATGACCTTATTTTTTGCTTCCCCTGGGACTTTGCTCCCCCTGGCTCAATGCTCTCTCAATTATTAAATCTCTCCCCATATCAAAAAATCTCACCAAATAAAAATCTTTCCCCTTTGTCATCAATGGTAAAGGGTCACCTTTGGTGCTCGGGGCTAAGAATGAGCCTCTTAGCTTAGACCCTCCCCCACCTCCACATGAGGTGGTTAATTTTGGGGTGGGAGTGTCACTCCCAATTTTCCTCGAAGATACTCAAAAGTGTCTTTTGAGAGTGGCTTAGTGAAAATATGTACTATTTGTTCCTTTGTAGTGACATACTCCAATCTGACCTGTTTACCTGACACCTGTTCTCTTAGAAGATGATACTTAATCAGAATGTGCTTCGTCCTGGAATACATTACTGGATTTTTTGAAATACATATGGAAATGGTATTATCACATAGTGTAGGAATAGGTTGGTCATGTTTTATATTGAAGTCTTCTAAAGTTCTGTTCATCCATAACATTTGTGTACAACTGGCTACTACTGCAATATATTATACCTCTGTTATGGATAGTGATACTGAAACCTGCTTCTTACTTAAATAGGATACTAGTCTTTCTCCAAAAAATAAAGCTCCCCACTTGTGTTTTTTCTATCATCAATACTGCTGGCCCAATCTGCATCTGTATATATTGTGAGTGTGAAACTGTCACTTTTAGGCTACCAAATTCCAAAATCCTTATTCCCTTTTAGATACCTAAAAATTCTTTTTACTGCTGCCACATGTGTTTCCTTAGGTGTTGCCTGAAATATTGCCACTAATCCTATTGACTATACTATGTCTGGTATTGTAGTTGTGACATATAATAAGCTAACAATCATGGATATGTTTAGTCTTTGATTTGCCTTTGGAGATTTGTCATCCTTACTTAACTTGCACCCTATGACCATACGAGTACTTACCGATTTGTAATCTTGTAATCTGAATTTTTTTAACATATCCTTGATGTATTTAACTTTAGAAAGAAACACTCCCTTTCTGATTGTGAAATTTGAAGACCAATAAATAAGGATAATTCACCAAGCATAGACATATCAAATTCACTCTGCATATTCTTAGCAAAATCTTTGCACATCTTGTCATTATTTCCCCCAAAAATTATGTCAACATAAACAACCACTATCGGAATATCATTTCCTTTATTTTTGATCTACAAATTATTGTCTGTTATTCCTTTCTTGAATCCCTATTCTTGTAGATACCTATCCAATATTGAATACCATGCTCTGAGAGCCTAATTTAATCCATATAATTCCTTTTTCAATCTGCATACATGATCTGGATTATATGATAGTATAAATCCCTCTGGTTGTTCAATGTAGACATCTTCTTCTAGAATCCCATTTAGAAAATATGACTTAACATCCATTTGATATACTTTGAAATTCTTGAAACTTGAAAAAGCTAAAAACATCCTTATAGCTTCAAGTCATGCAACTGGAGCAAAGGTTTCATCAAAATTAATTCCTTCTACTTGTGCATAACCTTTGCAGACTAACCTTGCTTTATTTCTGACAACTTGTCCATCTTCATTCAATTTATTTTTGAAGACCCATTTTGCGCCAATCACATTTTTATCCTTTGATCTTGGAACAAGTTTCCAAGTCTTTCTCTTCTCAATATGATCTAATTATTCATTAATTGCTTTAACCCAAAATTCATCTTCACTAGCCTAAGAGAAATCTTTTGGCTCAATCTTAGATAGCAAAGAAAAATTTTCTTGTTTAGATGGTTTTATTATTATTCTCCTTGTTTGTATTTCTTCTAGATTTCTAATGATCTGATATTTTGGGTGATGTTTCTGTACATACCTAGACAGAGTCTTAGGAAGAAGCCTTTGTGTTTCTTCTTCATCATTATCTAATTCTTGACAAAATTCTTCTTGACAACATCCATCTTCTTGATATATTGCTTGTTGAATTGGCTCTCTGGAATCTATATTTTCATCAACTGTTACATTCATACTTTCCACCATAGTGCATGTTATTTTGTTGTAAAATTTGTAAGCCTTGCTCTTTATGGAATAACCAAGAAAAATTCCTTCATCACATTTTGGATCAAATTTACCTAAATTTTGATCTTCCTGTCTTATGTAACATTTTGCTTCCAAAGATCTTAAAATGTTTTACAGTAGCAGGTCTTCCTTTCCAAAGCTCATAAGGAGTCTTGTGATGATTTACACTTAATTGAGCCCTAGTAATTATTTACACAGCTGTAGATACTACTTATTTCCAAAAACCATTTAACACTTTAGATTCATTTAACATAGCTCTAGCTATGTTTTCAATAGTCCTATTCTTCCTTTCAACTACTCCATTTTTTTGGGGAGTTCTGACTGCTGAGTACTCTCTCTTGATTCCATGTTGTTCACAAAATTCTGCAAACTCATCGTAAGTAAACTCTCCTCCTCTATCAGATCGTAGACATTTAATCCTTTTGCCTGTTTCATTTTCAACCAATTTCTTGAATGCTTTGAATTTTTCAAAGGCTTCTAACCTTATCTTTTAGGAAAGTTACCCAAACCATTCTATAATAATCATATACAAACAATATGAAGTAACTCTCATCCTGAATACTTTGTGTTCTGGTAGGACCACACAAATTAGTATGTATTAAAATTAAAGTCTCAGAATACATATAACCATTTGGTTTGTAAGTTGTCCTAGTTTACTTTCCATGTTGACAAGGTGCACAAATTATGTTTTGAGGTCTCCTTATTTTGGGTAAATCTCTGATTGCCTGTTTGTTGCTTATGATAACTATGTTGTCAAAATTCAAATGATCTAATATTCTATGCCATATCCAACTCTCATCTTCTTGTGGTAGAAAACACTTTTCTTCTTTGATCTCATTGAACATATATAAGTTGTTTGGAGTCCTTCTTGCATTTGCAATAATTCTTCCTGTTCCAGTTTTCATTATCTCACATCTATCTGGATGAAAGGTAACCATATATCCTTGATCACAAAATTGACTTATACTCATAAGATCGTGCTTTAACCCTTTGACATACAAAAAATTCTCTATTTTTGTTTTTTCATTGTCTAGACTTAGAGTACCTCTCCCAACAATCCTAGCTGATCCATTATCACCAAAACTTATAGACCCTCTATTTATTTCCTTTAGAACAATGAATTTGTCTTTATCTCCTGTCATGTGACTAGAAAAACCACTATCCAGTTACCATTGTTCTTCTTTATTTTGAGCATGAAGGGGTGTTTGAACTAACATAGATCTGGCCCTATCATTCTTTCTTTCATCCTTCCTAGTTTTTGGAATTATTTTTCTAAACTCAAGAAATATCATTTTACACCATCTAGCCTTGTGCTCAAAATTATTGCATTTGTAATATATAACATCATTATCCATGAGAGGTGCAAAGGAATTGAAATCTCTATTGTATCTTGTATGATGAGTATAGTGTGCAGCTATATGACCATATTTATTGCAAGAAAAACAATGACCATGAAAGAGATTATGTAACCTATTTGGAAATCTTGGATATTGTGGCGAAGTCATCCTATTCTTGTAATTAAATCTTATCCAGGGTTCCTATTTGCTCTCTTAATTTTTGATGTCCTTTGCTTGCTTTTATTTGTTTGAATTTTTTACCTTTTCGAAGCTTGATTCCTTTTTTACATATTCTGTATTTTGTAGTATCTTGATCCCTTCTAGTTTATTTCTTGGGAGAACAATTTCTGCTTCCAATATTCCACATTATGTTTCCTTGGCTCGCAATATATCTGACATATCTTGCTCAATATTATTTCTTTCTTCTGCCTTAATCTTGAATTCTGTAAGGTTTTGTATAAGTTCCACTCTTGATTCTTCATCTTCCTGAATTTTTTCCTTCAATTTTGAATTTTTCTCTCTATGTCTTTCCAGTTTTCTTAGAGCAGCAAAGAATTCTTCTTTTATATCAAACCCACTTTCTTCTTCACTTTTTGAGGTCATGTGTGCTATCGAAGGATCTTATTCTGAGTTGTTAGACTCTTCACAGAGAGACCCACTCAGATACCAATTGAAGAACATGTGCTTATACTGAGAGGGGGGTGAATAGTATAATATAAAAATTTTCCCAAAATAGTAGCATCAACATTAATAAAGCAGTAAACATCACACAAAGCATCACATACATGAGAGACATCATTTTTAACGTGGTTCACCCAATGTGGGCTATCTCCACAAAAAATATTTTTTCTAAATATTTCTCAAATAATCTCTTGAGAATCCTTCCCAATTACGATGTTTATGGACCTCTGTCCAAAGGAGATGTTGATCCCCTAAATCTCAAGTTCGTGGATCTCTTCCACAAGACAACTCTTTCCCCTTCTGCTCTGGCTAGTGATCTTCTAGAATACTCTATATTTATGTTACACTGACTTGTGGATCTCTTTCCACTTGAAGACTCATTCATATTTGTCTTCAATTGTCTTGGTTGCTAGATCTCTATCCATTGAGACTCTATCCTTTGTACTTTATCACCTCAAAAACTCTGTCAATAGGCTCAATCATAACCTTCTTAAATTTTCTCAATAGGTCCACTCAGAACCTGCTCAAATCTGCTCAATAGGCTCACTCAGAACCCTACTCAAATCTGCTCAACAAGCTCACTCAGAACTTGTCCAAATCTTCTCAACAAGCTCACTCAGAACTTGTCCAAATATGCTTAATAAGTCCTCCCTAGGACTTGCTCAAATCTTCATAGCAAGCTTTCACAAAAGCTTACTCAAAATAATTCCACAAGCCTTCTCAAAGACTTACCTCAAATCAACTCAATAAATTCTCAACTCGATCTCATAGAAGCATAAAGAGAATTGTTAGAGACTCAATATGTTTTATACTCAAATCCCAATCTCAACTCAAATCAATATCAACTCAACTCAAATAATAATATATAATAGTTTATTTTATGGAACTTGAACAACCACTTCACACAATCACTTGACTAGGATAAATCAACTCAACTCAACCAATAACTTCAAGGATCAATCCTTTCTCACAAACCCTAGTCCAAGCATGTATCAACCAACTCAAAATGTTTCTAATAATGCTCAATCACAAGTCTAACATAAAAATTATACTCATATTATTATCTAACTCAAGTTCAAGTTCATTTCACAATCAATGGGCTTCAACAACAATGCTTATAAAATAAGTTTTAATCACAACTCTCAAACCAGGAAACCTTGAAGCATTCAACCATCCACTTTCGAAAAGGAAACCACAATCAATCCTTTTCTCTCCAATGATATTTCAAAAATCAACCACCATAAAAAATCAATAGGAGAATGTGCCCATACCTTATATGAAGATGAAAAAACCTCTTTATAAATCTACCACAATCACAATATTCTTTTGCCAATCTTCATGAGGGTTAGGAGAAATTACAAAACAATTATCATAACTTTTTACACCTTATTTCTCCTAGTCAAAAATCACATCCACTACTAGAAACTAATTAAAGATAATTATTTCCTTATCTAATTAAGCATAGAATAAATATCACCACAACCATTTACCATTCCCTTATTTCTCCTAAAAACACTTTGCACTAATGCACAACTCACTAAGCTCCTTAATGCAAAAATTCCACATCAACTAGTGCAAAATATAAGCCACAACTCTTAAACTATACCACCATGGCAAATCCTCAATAATGATGCATTAACCTTAGCTTAGGCAAATTAAAACATTTATATCTAAATATCCAAAAATATTGGCGATGACATACCTTGGAAAAAATTGTTTTCTGCTCCGAAAATTGCGGCGATCGCACACAAGCGAAAAACGAATTTCGGGTGACTCAAACCCGAGACCTATAGCAGTGAGTGCGCCTTTGCACTCCTTCCGCCCACAAAGTGGGCTAAGCTTCCCACATAGAATCTATTCCACTTCATGCTTGAATTAATTCCTCTTGGCTCCCACGAACTTACAAACAACGCTTCTCCCAAACCTTCACCGTCAATAGTGCATGATTTCAGAGGAGGATAACTTTTGTAAAAGAGGATTTATCATTCGAATTTCGAAGCTCTTAAACCATTTATTAACAAGGCACCTTTTATACACGATGCGTATGGGGAAGAATAAAAGTCGACGTCGATGTAAAATGGAGGGAACATTTTTGATTAATTTAAAAATTTAAATTTAAATTTTAAATAATTAAAATTTAAACTAAATCTTTAAAATTAAATATCTGCATCACCAGGGCATATTTTTCGATGAAACAAAAAGCCAACTTGGGTTTTAAGAAAATTCCATTTCAAATATTCCATCCATGGTTTTAAATAAAACCTTTTATTTTTCTTGTCTTGATTTTCACAAAAACCCTTCCTTGCACTTTCACAAAACATAGTGCATGCCATTATAGATCCTTTTGACATCAAATAACCTTTTGACATCAATGACAACATTTTAGCTTAGGGACTCAAAATATCCAACATTTATCTCAGTAGCCCATGTTGGAAAGCATCTGCTTAGAAATGGAATATGAGTTCAACAAGAACCGTGAAGCATAGTATCATTCGATTGAGAAATGGTTACTATCATGGATTTTATCATTTTTAGTAGTACCAAAACAAATGAAGGTGCAACTTCCTATATGTATGTTTTTACCCTTACTACTAAAAGGAAAATCTAAGGTTTGAGGAGATAGAGGAAGCTTGGCTGGATTTAAGGCAAGTTGATTATTATTGTGATTATTAATGTTGATGTTGGTTGGATTATAGCTTTGACCCTTAGATTCATTATTAGGTGGATTATTTTCAGGTGAGATACCTTGATGCATCAGTGATTAGAGGCTAATAATAAGAAGAAAAATTACTCAAAAGACAAATGGAGAGAAGGGAAAATATGAGCTTTAAGATTCTTCACCTTGATCACCTGTAAGTAGGGAAAGGATTTGGGGTCAATTGGAATATGGTAGGTCTTGTCCCTATATCATATTCAAGGCACTAATGAAGAGTTGAAGGAATAAGTTGCATCTCATGGATCCATGGCCTCTTGAGAAGTATTGGGGTCATGAAACAACCCTTGAACCTTGAGTGTTGACAGCCCCCATGGATGCATTTGTTTTTATTGAGTGGGTGCATCTGATGCACTACGCCTTGCTTAGGGTGCTAGTCCTAGGAAGTCTAGGGATCATGGGATACAACTCTTATATATAACCTCCAATATATTTACCAAGGTCAACTCCTTGATTATATGTAGTCTATGATGCACTTCCTCTAACATAGCTAGCCTAAGCTATCGGTGATGATGCATTAAGATACTGTAATTTCTATTATGTTTTTCAGTGGGATGGGTGAACACATGAACCATCATGACAACAAAATTGAACATGGTATCAATTGTATAAGACTATAAATCAAATAATATCCCTTAGAAGTGAGGACAAAAATATAGGGAAAGTCACAACCTTCCATGGAAATATACATAAACACTTAGACTAGGACAAGAATTTCATAAATAGTCATATTTCCTTGCATTTATGTTCAAGCATATTACATACATATACAATTAGAGGAGGCTTGAAAACCTATACATACATTAGCCCAAGGATCGAGTCTAGACTAGAATACAAAATAGGAAAGGGTGGGAGAACTGCTATAGGCCAAATGGTAGATACAAAAATAATTCAATCACCTTTTCTTAGGCCTCAAAATAGCCATTTATTACATTTATGTAAAATTTAAAATTCAAAAATCCCTCCTAAGGAAGAAATCTTAGTACTTCAATTAATTGTCGCATCAAAAGTACAATGCTACAAAATACAAAGCGAACCAGGTTCACCCATTGTAGTTGATGGCTTGTGACTAAATACAGTATTAATGAGCCTTGCTTTTGCAAAATGTGTTCCAATAGTTCTGTCTGTTGTCCTTTATACTGGGCAATTTTTGCTTATGGTAACCAATTTTCAGTGCTATCTTATATCTAACACCACCCTTGGGAAGTTTGGTTGGTCTAATGTCGATTCTATTACCTTAGCATATTTTTAAGAACTAAACTTTTTTGCAAGGAAATACCACAAAATTGGGAGTAGTAAAAAATTAACTATAGTTATGGTGGCTTTTGAGGGACCTTGAATTGGTCAAAGGTAGAAATCCAGATCTTTATAGCCTCTCCATAAAGCATAGAATCACATCTTAAACTTGTCAACTGCTACAACAACTTACCTCCAATCTTCTTCTAGTAGATCCATAGACCATGTATGGTACCAATAGCACTTATGTAGATCACGAAGTCCTTTGAATATGGGAAACACATATTCATACTAGATATTTTTAAGGAGTTTTTCCAGTGCAACAACAAGATTCACCACCACATTCACTTTTTCTTCTATAGATAAATCTAGGAGGATTATAGTATTTCTTAGTTTGTTAAGTTTTCTGCATTCTTCTTCTAGTAGAAAGTCACCATATAAACCAAAAGGGAAAGGAATACCTACTAATACCATTGAATAAATATGCCCCTTCTAGTCTACAATCTTCCAAGACATGGTTTCAATTTGTTCCATGCAACTATGGGTTGCTTGTTGGGAAGCTAGGACTATTATGACCCTTTGGATTATAAGGTCCTTATTTGTGATCACCACCAAATATCACCATCAGAGATAAGCTTGAGGTAGGATATCCTATAAGGATTGGGTATCTTTGAATAGGGGAACAATGACCCCTTTAAATTTTATGAGTTTTTATTTGGCTTCTATACTCAAAGAGGAAATGTACTGGATATAGTTTATCACCAAAAAATACCCTCAATCTTCTAGATGACCCCCCTCCAAAGAATCTGAATAATCTCTATGATATATTCAAGTCTATGGGACTTCTACTCTAGATCCCTCAATTGTATCTTTATTACCCTAATTTGGTTTCCTTCTCTTATAATTTGGTGGAGAGGTGAGCCAATTCAGCTTTGAGTGCCTTGGCATCAGTTTGAGAGTTCTTGAGTACTTGTTTGGTTTTCTCTAATTCCTTCACCTTCTTAGTAAGTTTTTTTATATTCTAGGGTGTATTTGGAGGTTAAAAACATAATAGCTTCCTCGATGAATTTAGAGGTCTCTTTTGACAGTGCATCCTTGAAGCTCAACTCAACATTTGATATCCAATAACCTTGGGGCCACATTTCTCCTAGTGTTTTTAAGACTGTAGTGTCAAAAGTAATCAAACCAAGTCCTTGTTCTTGGGAAAGTAAAGTGGTCTTTTTTAAGAGATAGTGGGTTGGGAGGCTCACTACTCTACCTCCTGGTCTTATTGTAATCAGGAGATGAGTTCTTGAATAAATAAAATTGGTTTGGCATCATAGGACTATAATAAGCTTTTTTTTTTAGTAATGATAAGGTTTTTATGAAGAGAAAGGGGTGGATAGTCTACTAGGGATACCATAGTGGATTAAGTCATAATATTTAATTGTGAAGTGGATATTTTTGTAGATTTTGGTAGTGAGAGATTTTGGGATGTGGAAGGAGTGACGGGGGTAGATGAAATAGGTGAAATGGTATAAGGAGGTTCATGATAGGTTTCTTGAATGAAAAAAAGACTACACAATTGATAGGGTGGTAGCTCAATAACTATATCTAGCTCAAGGGCTACATTTTTAAAACCTTCCTCTTTTTTAGGTGAGTTTCAAGGACTTGGGGTTCTTATTCTAGGATAAGGAGCTTCTTAGCTTGGGGATTACTCTTCTTCTTCTTCTTCTTCTTTTATAGTTTCTCATAATTTGGAGAATATATCTACCTCTTATTTGTATTTTTATCCCTCTTTTTTTAGATGTTTTTTCTAATGATTGCCAGTGGGTTGCAATGATCTTGTCTGAACTGGGAGAAGTACGAGGTTTTGTAGCATTTCCAAAATCATTGGGCTATTGGATGGTGAATTCTATTGTTCCTTCTCTAGTTGGCACGCTTGCTAGGTGTTCATTAATTATTTGACCTCTTCCATGTCATCTTTGTCTTTGAATGCATTTACCTCATCATACAACTCACTAAATATCTTATCTTTTGGATTCTACCCTAGAATTAAGACTATCTTTGATTATTTGTTTATAAATCCACTAATCCTAGATCTTGGTATCATTGTAGTCTTGGTCTCGTAGCCATTGCTCCTTATTTTATAAATTTAATTCCTTGGGTCTAACATTCCTCTAGGTTTTCCATGCTCTACCAAATTAAACCATTGTTCAAGTTGCCTAGGGTAGTTCAAGAAATCTTCCTTCCAGAGCAACTTACAACCACTTATTTTGGGATTTCAATAGAGTTCCAACCTTGGTCATCTTTGGAAGATAAATTTTTTTGTGTTCATAGTCCATGGGTCATTTAGGACCTTGAGTTCTAGGCTCAATATTTTCATCTAATAATGGATGGTCCTTATCTTCAGTTGATTAATCCCCTTAGCTAGAACAAAATTTTGAAATAGCTGGCCTCAATCTACCTTTTCCCATAGGTAGTCTCCACCACATCTAGTTGCCACAACATATTCAAAGTGAACACTCTTTCTAGTATGTATCGAGGAAGAAAATGCACTATCTTGGCAAATTTGGAAATGCAAATTATAGTATGGTCCTCTAGGAAGAACCAATCTCCTATATAGTACCAACATATATTTGCACAATCCTTCAACATGTGTTGTATTTTTACGCATTTTAGAGCCTATAAGGTAGGCATCCGGAACTTATCTACAAAGGTTTAATAAGAGGATCTCCAAAAATGGGTGTTCATCTAGATGGAGATAGGTTGTCTATGGTAATATTCTTCTATAATCGTTAGGTCCAAGCCATGATACAATCCAAAATTATGAGCCATTTCTAAATGCACTAGGTATAACGAGTACTTGAAAGCTATAATTTTATCGAAGTCCTCCATCCCTTCACATATTCATTGAGAAATATAGGTGTTAAAAGTTAGGATTAGATAAGGGATGTATCTTAGGGTAAACATAATCCCTAGATCCTTATTATTCACTTATTTATATTCATCCTTACCAAAGATAAATATTTCTATGCTCAAGGTATATTTTATATTATTCCTAAATAGGGTCCATGACACTAGGAGAGTGGGTATCTCACTTAGCTGGTGGTCATTAATAATTTCTCCATTTAGGTCCTTCAATAGATGGGGGTGTTTCCCATAGAGTTGGTTGGATGTAAAGGGGTTAAAATCCAATCCTTAGGGTACCATAAACATGCTCTATATGGATTCTATAAAACTCATGATTTGGAAACATCCATCCTCACCATGCATAATCCCTTTCCTAGCATCAAACTTTGCAGCACATGCTTCCATAAATTTTGAGCACTAATGAACTTGGGGTACCGTATATTGAGCTAGGTAATATGTCAATATTTTGGAATATAAAGGCCTAACTAGGACCTCTTGGTACCTCTAAAAGGAACCCTCTCTCAAAATATTTGTATTTTAGAAGTTTTGGGATCAATTACCTTCCCAACTTTATTTGTGAGGATGATGGCCACTTCATTTGCTTCGAAACTTCCTGGAACCCTCTTCTTGGTGTTGGATTTGGTGGTGTGGGAAGGGGTAATTTTCTTCACTAACTCCATGGTATTTAGAAATGCTTCTTCACTACATTCCTTGATGGCTTTATCAACCTCTTGACTACTTTAGATCTCCTCCTTGTTTTATCCTTGATGATGAAAAGGAAAATAATTCTAGTGATTTTATAAGCTCCTATAGTTACTTTTTTTGTGTGCATGTCCCATTTTCACATCCTATTGGCTAAAATGTAGAGGTGGTCTTCCTTATTTTCTCAAAGCTTCCTTGAGTCATGTACCACTTATTCATGATAGGCCCATTTAAATTTTGCCACCAATGCTAAGATAGACTTTAGTGGTGATGACTGCCATGTCAACAACTAATTTTGTTGCTATAACCATTACAATTTAGACAGATAATTGGCTTCCACTTATTCTCATTAATGCTCTTGTGTGGAAGGAATTGTGGGATAGGTGTCCATCCTCAAATTATGTATTGGCAGATCTTGTGATAGTTTCAATATATTTTAGGCCTTCCATTACCATTATCCTTTTTTTATTGATAATATTTCTTTAGATGGCTCCCATTAACTAGTATTAGGAGCAATTATCCCCTAATTTGGCTAGTTCCATAACATTTACTATCTTTAGGTCGATGATAACATATGTTCTAGTCTAGATGACATTAAACTTGGTGTGTCAAGCTAGTTTATTGTGATCTTCATCCCACTTGAGAACCAGGCCGCCTATCTAAAATTGTTGTGTGGTATCCTTATTGTCAAACCATATTTTTACATCCTCTTTGTGTTTACTCAAATGATCTCTTTCTCTTTTCCTATATTCTTCTAGTCTCAATAATTCTCCTATCCTTTATGATACCGCATCATGTTCCTAGAGCTCAATCTAATGTATTAGCTGAAGGGCTGGTAGTTTGAAAAAAATGGGTAGTTGGGTATCTTAACTGCAAAATAGGGGTAAGGGAGAGCAACCAATCCCTTTATTAAGAGTTATTCTATCTTCCCATAATGCTTGATGTATGTTGGTGCCAAAAAATCTGATTGTGTGCTCATATTATTTTCAAGATCCTTAATAGATTTTTATTCAAATATTCTGCTAGACCATTTCCTTAAATACCATATTTAAGATTTCATGTAAATACCATATTTCATATAAAATTGGCTTACCTCATTTTTTATAATGGTTGGCACATTGTTAGGTATAATAGTATGTGGTACCCCAAACCAAGTGACTATATTTTCCAAATCTTCATGATGATCCTTCCAGTAGTTTGTTTGACCAAGAATATCTCCATATATTTTATGAAGTAATCAATGGTGGTCAAGATCCATTAATGCCTAGAGGGTGGATTAATTGCTTCTATAAAGTTGAGCCCCCATTATGAGAAAGGATCATAAGTTGTAATAGGATTGAAAAGTAGTGATGCATTATGGTTCCTTTCGATGAAGAATTTGTAGCTGTCACATTTTCACACCTTTTGGTGTGCATCATTAAACATGGTGGGCCAGTAATAACTGACTCATTATATTTACTATTGTAGTTAGTGCTAAATGGTGTACTCCAAAGAATCCTTGATGAAATTATTGCAGTGGCAAGGTTATTTGTCCAATATCTATACTCCTTAGGAGAGTGCCATCAAAATTTATATGAAATTATACTTCTTTGATGAGGTTATAATGACTTAGATTTTGTAGTTATAGATTGTATTACATGTATTTGACACAGTCTTGAACCTAGTCTTTACCTTGTTAAAAAATGATCAGGTATTCTTCTTCTTCTCCTTTTGATTCTTCAACATCTTGATCCAACCTTTGGCATAACACTTTGCCCTTGATTAGCTTGGGTGTCTTGATTTGGATGTCATACTCAAGGACCTAGGTGACCCATCCTACTCTCTTTTTGCTAATTTACCCATTCATAATGTAATACTTGATGCTTGAATGGATGACATTGGCTATCACTTTATTTCTTAAGATTAAATGTGTTAAATTATTTAAGCTTCATATTAGAGCATACACTTGTCTATTGATGAAACTATAGCACTTTTCATAAGCTTTTAGAGTTTGGTTGAAATATTTGATGGGATGCTTATCACCCTATCCATCCTTATAAGTAAGAACTACAAGAATACGAGACTCTCCCCGTATAAATAGAGGGTGAAATATTTATCAAAATCTGGGTTAGCTAGCACTAGAGCTTCTACAATAGCTTATTTTATTCTTCTATAAGAATGCTTCTCTTATTCAATCCATTGGAAATATTACCCCTTTTTCAACATCTTGGTGATGGACCTAACAATGGAGACAAAGTTGGGTATGAATATTTGGATGAAGTTAAGGAAATATTGGATGCATTTCTTGTGTTGGGTCAATGATATCCCTAGAATAGATTTTATATGTTAGGATCTATAGCTATTCCTCAGATACAATGTCCTAAGAGCTTTCCTTGTGGAGAACCAAAAATACATTTCTTTAGGTTCAAACAGATCCAAAATTCTTGGTAGTGTTTGAATATATTCTTCAAGTGCTCCAAATGGTCTTCCTTTCTCTTGGATAATATTGTGAGGTTGTTAAGGTATACAGGTATTATTTTATTGAGTAGATCATTCAAAGCAATGTTCATAGCCCTTTGAAATGTTGCTTTATCATTTGATAGGACAAATGATAGGACAAAAGATATTCATTGATAGTAAAAAAAGTGCTCCACTTGGTGGTAAATATCATCTTGTGTTGGTATTCATCCTTCACCCAGACCTATTTATATCCAAATAATCCATCTACAAGTGAGAACCTTTTTTATCCTACTATTATCTATAAAATTTAGTCCATGGAGGGTAATGGGTAATGATATTTAAGTGAATCCTAGTTAAGGTCTCTAAATTCAATACATAATTGGATCTCCCCATTCTTCTTTCTGAATGGGATGAGATTGGACACCTAGGTGGTATGCTTAAGTAGGTAGATGATCTTGACTATCAAAATTTTGAAGAGATATTGTTTCATGAGTAGCTCTATCTTGGGATTTATAGGCCTCTACTTATGCCTTACAAGCTTGGTGTTCAGGTCAAGCTCTATGGCGTGTTGAATGATTCCTTTGCCATATCCCTTTAGGTCTTCATAGCTCTAGGTTATCACCCCTATATATTTTTGGTAGAGGTCAATCAAAATTTTTCTTTCATCCCAAGTGGCAATTTTTGATATCCATAAGACCTTCCTAATTTTGATTTCTACCTCTTGGTAATCCCCTTTGTTTATAGTGACACCTTTACTTTCCTTAAAGTGATCATTGTGCCTAAAGAGAGACTAGAGTTACAAGTTATTTGGGTATCTTGTTGCTGCTAATATGGATAATCTAGTTCTCATAGGCTTCTTGTATTTTAAGTGTTTGAATTTTAGCAAATTTAGCCTCCTATTGTATAAAACAAATGATACTTTTGTCCTCTTCAAATTCATTTCATGAGACATAATTTTCCAGGATGGTTGGCCTAATGATGACCATAATATGCTAGTGTTTTTTCCATAAATCTTCAACAGAGTCAAACTAGCATCCTATAACTGTCATTTGGTTTGCATCCATATTTTAGCTCCAAGGGATTGTCATTATATTGACTGCATTGAAATCCTCCAATAAATCCTAGATTTAATTCTAGTACGACCTCAATAGTTGATTTTTGGTTGCACATAAGGACCTTACCTATATAACAATGAGCTTGATATCTCTAAATATTTGCCACTATTTTACCTTCTTCTTAGAGGCTAGAAAGAGACCATATTCCAAAGTTTCATATTTTTCCATGTTACTTGAGCATTTGAATTGCAACCAGAAAGCTTAGAGTGTTTTATTCCCCTTAGGTTATATAAGGTACATGCCCTTTGAATTGCAACCAGAAAGCTTAGATGGTTTTATTCACCTTAGGTGATATAAGGTACATGCCCACTTCTACCTCAAACCTTTGTCTAGACCTATTAAAGTATAGCTTCTAGAGTACAGTTAGTTCTTCCTCTATAGCAATTATTTCTGTAGAGGTGGATTTTCATTCTATATAAGGTAGGTGTATATCCCTATTGGTTTTATTATGTCATGTTGGCCTAGGTCCCATGATTCAACAACCGTTTCATTTATCAGCTTTTCCAGCTCTTTAGCAAATTCTTTCATTTTTTATTGTGACTCCTAACTATTTTTTTTAATTTATTTGTAGGGTGTATTATGAAATGGTCTCAATTGATTGATCATGTCCTCCAAAGTTCAAACTACCCACCTCAACTTTTTGGAGAGAGGGGTCGTCCTTCTCCAAAGGCTCCTATTATTATGATTCTTCGGTGACCCCTTTCTCTTTTAGAGCCTCTTTTACTTTTCTCATTTATTTTGGAATGGTGAGGACATACCATAGTGTATTTCCTTAATGCTCCACCATATCTATATATTCTAATGGTTGGGCCTTCCATAGGTTACTTGAGAGCCACTAGAGTATTGCCTGGTCTTGATATACCCCACATGCTTGACTAGTTTTTGATTCTCTAACCTTAGATGTTAGTTCTTATTGCCTTTAAGCCTCCTCCATAACTCTCCTTTTGCTCCTTGTGAGAACATCAAAGTAAAACTAAGCCTGGTTTTCTGATGGAGTGCTTGTGCATCTAGAGATGTCATAGACCTTGCCCTCATCCCATGTTACTAAAGTTTATTCTAGTGCCCTAGCCCCTAAAACCAAAAGAACTTTTGATGGTGTACTCTAAATTTTTAGGTCTATTTTCTTAGTGATATTACTCTAATATATGATTGGAGGCATCAAACATGTCACTTGTTGGAGTCCTGATAGTAGGGATTGAGATAGTAATATGACTAGCCATACAAATATCCTATATAATTATTTTAAGCAAGGACCATGCCCCTTAAAATATTTGAGGGTACATGTTGCATAGGGATAGGGATAGGTATCATTTACATTTTGATATCTTGGGGTGGATTGAAATTTCAACTAGGCAGAGGGCTATCTCTGATATCCATTCGATGGAGGTTGTTATCCTTGGTTACCTTGTTGTAAATGGGGGTATAGGTAGTTTTAATATTTGAACCTTTGGAACCTTTATTGATGATTGAGGAATATAATCTCATTATTTATGTCCCTCATAGAGCTTTGTATTCTTTCTATTTTTAGGGACTGAGAATTTAGGAAGATAATAGTAGTGGTATATGGGGATGTTGGAATAGAGGGTTGACCAAAAATAATGGTTTATTGGAAGGTAGTGGGTTTTATGGTTATAGGGGGTTGATATAGCAGATGAACATCGAGGAAGAGAGGCATAAGAGGTCTAGGTGATAACCTCCCAATTTGAATGAGATCTCTTATAGGTTGAGTGGTACTTTCATAAGTTGATGGTAATAAATTGCCTCCCTTGGTCTTTACCATCATGGCTATTTTAGAATTTATTATCTTAAGATAAAATATGAAATTCATAGCTTTCATGGGTTGGATTTCTTCTATGATTCTATACCAGGACTTCTAGAATTTGGTATTAAATTCATTTATGGAATTCATAGGGGGCCTTTTGATGATTGTCAATTGTTCTAATAGTGATACTTTGTATGCCTTCTCCCTAAATTTTTAAACAAGATGGTCCTGGTTAGTGATGGAGTTAGAGGAAATGGAGACATACTACTCTTTCTTTCCCTCTAAAGGAGTCCACAAAAAGTGTAAGCACAACATTTTATTCTCCAATGTTGTAGACAATGTATAGATTGACCATGTGTTAGAAATTCTCAATTGTAGTTGTTGCATCCTCTTCGGTGAAATATGGAAAGTATTTCAAGGTAGATGCTAGGACTTCACTCCAAGTGGCAAGTGGTACTGGTAACTATAAGGGGCCTCCATCATCCCAAGTCAAGAGCCTTCTTTGGTTCAAATTGACTTGGGCAACCATGTTTTGTCACCAAATTTTTCATCCATTGCCAAGATTGAGAAGGGGTAAAAACATTTAAGGATTACCTTTTGTAGTTTACCTTGTAATGGGCCTCAAGCTAATGAAATAATATATTTGCTTCTTGCCACCCTAGCTAGGTTCCTTCCTTTTTCTTTACACAGTGGAGTTGCCAAGTGGTGATTGTTTCACCAAATGAAGGTTCTCATTGTAACCTTGATCTATAGTGGTATATTTTTTAGGGTTGTCTTCTTGAAGTGGGATATCTAAGTGAATATTCTAAGTGCTTAAACAAGTTGATGACCAAGGCCTTCATTAGAACCTCAACCTAAATTTGATCAAGATTCTATTAATTAGGTTTTATTAGGCATGCTAGTTTGAACTGTTGGGATCCTAAAATAATCCTTGTGCCCTAAGTGCCATGAACCCCCATGGATGTGGTTGTCTTTCTATAGATTAGGTGTGTTTGGTGCTTTATGCCTTGCTTAGGGTGCTAGTCCTAGGAAGTCTAATGAGCATGGGATGTGACTACTCTAGATGGACTCTAGGATATTTTACCAAGGTCAACTCCTTGACTGGATTCACTCTTTGATGCACTTCCTCCTAAGCTAGCCTACTCTACTTGGTGCTTTTAACAAGGAAAAATGAGAGATAAAATGTAGCAAAACAACTAAAAGTAAATAATATAGAGCAATAAAACTACTCTAACCTAGCTAGCCTAAGCTATGAGTGATGACTCACCAAGAGACTACAATTCCCATTCCGCGTTCCAATGGGATGAGTGAACACATGAGCAAACATGACAATAAAATTGAACACGATCCCAATTGCATAATATTATACATTAAATAATATCTTATAGAATCCAAGATAAAATATAGTAGTAGTCACAAACTTCCATGGAAAGATACATAAACACTCATACCGGGATAAGGATTTCATAAATAGTCACAATTCCTTGCATTTATGTTCAAGCACATTACATCCATATACAATTATAAGAGGCTTGGTGAACTATACATACATTAGCCCAAGGCTCAAGTACATACTAGAATACAAAATAGAAAAATTATGGAGAACTACTACAAACCAAATGGTAGACAACAATAATTCAACCTCCTCTTATCAGGCCTTAAAATAACTATTTATAATATCTATGCAAAATTTAAAATTCGCTTCTAGCTAATGGAGGTAAAAGGAAGAAATATAAGTACATTAATTAATGGCAACAATAAAAGTACAGTGCTACAAAACACAAAGTAGCCCAAGTTCACCCACTATAGTTGATGGCTTGTGACTAAATGTAGTATTAATGAGCCTTGCTTTTGAAAAATGTGTCTCAGTAGCTCTATATGATGTATTTTTGGATGGTCAAGTTTTACTTTTGATAATTGGATATTGATGCTACCTTATATATATCACCTCCCTTTGGAAGTCTAGTTGGTCTAGTGGTGGTTACCTTACGTTAGCCCCCTTGTTAGAACTAAACATTTTGGTAGGGGCATGCCACAAAATTGGGTGTAGTAAAGAATTTACTACATGATTTAAATCATAAGGTATGACATAGAAGAGAGTGTTAAGGATGATTTAAGAATCAATATTAAAGTTCCACTAGCCTCATATTTCCCATTATCAAAGTTCCTAATAACAAGATCAAATTTCTCAAAATCTTGTTTGGTTAGCCCAAAATGATTAATGAATCTTAGGCTATAAATAGTAACACCAAAGACATTATCAATTAGGATTTACTTTATAAATTTTTCATCAATGTGGTCTATGATGTATAATGGGATAGTTCTAACCATAGAGGATTGAGGGATATCATCCTCATGGAATTATATAGTTGCATGGTTAACCCCATTGGAACCCACTATGAAAGTGAGATCATTCAGGTTGAGGATTTGAGGAATAATTTGTTCATTCAAAAAATTTAGCAAGGTGTCACTATGCCTTAGAGAGGTCCAAATAATCTCAATAAGGGAGAATTCAGTTGGGGTGCTTTCAAGTTGATGAAGTAAATTAAAAGTTCCCTTAGCTCAGCTCTGATTGGATGATTTATGGAGGTCCTTTAGGGGGAGAAGTTTGTTTATACAAAGTACTAAAGGAGGTTGATTAGATGAAATATTCTTGTATTTTTTTATTTACAACACAAATTTAAGATATTATTAGAAGAATAGAGCATCCCAACCATCCCTTGATTTAGAGGTGGGATTTTCATATAGTGAATGTTATTCACTGCATTTTGTTTCTCTTTATGATTAGGCAACAAATATTAAAAAATTATAAGGTCCTAATAATAATGTTGAGAATAAAAGCCATTGATAACAATGATACCTTTATCAATTAGGTCTTGGATGAGGTTTTTTAGGCTCGTGCATTTATCGATCACATGATTGTTAATTCAATGCAACACATATTACTCATTAGGATAAAACCAAGCAGTTTTGGTACAACGCTAACATTATTGATCTGGCATGAGTTTATAACTCCATCATCTACAATGTTTTTGTGCTTGTATTAGCCCTTTGGGTTAGAATACCTATATTCCTCCTTATGGGATTTGGTTTTTAGTTGTCCTCTTTTGATAAGGGTGGTCTCTACTCTCTTGGCCATGTCAATCACATCTTCAAAAGAATATACATTGGTTTTCTCTAAATACAAGGCCAGTTGCTCAATAAGGTTACCTATAAAGATGTGTAAAAAATCTCTAGGTGGATATATGTACTTGAATATCTCATCATCTTGCTAAAAAGTTGGTAAAATTATCATATTTACAATATTTGAGTTGGTATATATCACTAATTGTGATCTTTACCTCAATGTGGATAGATAATTACTTAGTAGACATATCAACAAGATCTCTAAAGATCTTAAGGTAATGCCTTAGTATTTGGGAGTATCATTACATGTTGGGAACACTAAGAATATTAGGAAATATCTTGAGTAGCAATGTTTCATCAAAATATCTTGGGATCTTCCTTCTCTTTGTACTTTTATAATTTAGGAGTTCTAAAATTGGGAGGGAAAGGGTAACTAGGCACAAAAGGATCTAAGGGTTGGTTGCACAGGTTATCATAAGAGTATTGTGACTAGAATAAGACCCTTAGATGATGACTATTTGTTAGTTCAATAGTTCTAGTTAAGATATTAGATTTTGAAGTTCAAAAGAAACAAGATTTGATGGCACAAACATTATGTGTTGAGAGACTAGAGAAATTTGATAATTGGCACGAGGAGGTTCATACACTTGGGTATACAATTTTGAATTTGGCATCATATAATTTATCCCCAAGGTATTTGAAATGAAAGGATTAGAATATGAAGGATGAGAGATTATGGGATAAGGGTTTTAAGTGAAACCCATACTCATTCCTATGTGATCAGATGAAGGTTGTTGACATTAGAAATTTGGATACTTAATGGTACATCCTGATTAGGAATGTAGTGTGTATATACGTTTTGAGATATAAGACAAATTACATTGCCCTATAACAGTTCCTTAAGAGTAGGCAAAGTGTTAGGTACCCAAGATAGGTACTTAATAATTTAATATTGTATTGTATATTGATATGTGTCATAAATAAATTATTAGCTAATGTGGACCCACTATGATGTAAATATTACTTATGTAATTGTTATTCATTAGTAAAGAATACCACATGTCAAGTTAGAAATAGGTAGGAGAATAATATCATAGAATCATATATGTAACCATCAAGGAATATTGTCATAGAATAGTCAGGAAATATGTTTGTGGGCATTATTTAAAGGCAAGGGTAGGAATAGAATTTATATGAAGTATTCTTGGTTGGATTCTTGGTACATGGAGACAAATATCTTATGGAATTATTCCTTCCTTAAGGTATATTCTTGGCACTGTCCTACCTCAAGGGTATTATCTATATCTATTTTATTTTTTTTTTTTGAAAAATTGAAAAAACTTGTATTAAAACAAAGAACAATTACATAAGGGAGTAAACACATCCCAACCGAGAGCAAGAAGCAAGATTACAACAAGGCGCGAAAACGCGACATGTCACGAAATCGCGACATGTCGCGATATCGCGACAGCAACCCAACCGAGGCCGCGCCAGAGAAACAAGTCACGAAAACGTGACATGTCACGAAATCGCGACATGTCGCGAAATCGCGACAGCCAAGCCCCGAGGCACCTAAACACCACAAGCGTCGCGAAATCGCGACGGCACAACCTCAAGGCGCCCAATCACCAAAAGTGTCACGAAATCGCGACGAGATTTCCAAAAGGCGCCTGATCACCAGAAGTGTCGCGATATCGCGACGAGTTCTCCCCTTGGCGCCAGTGCTGCAAAAGAGTCGCGATATCGCGACGAGTTTTCCCCATGGCGCCAATTCTCCAGAAGTGTCGCGAAATCGCGACGAGTTTTTCCCTTGGCGGCCAAACTGCAAAAGTGTCGCGATATCGCGACGAGTTCTCCCCTTGGCGCCCATTCATCAAAGGTGTCGCGATATCGCGACGATTTTTCCCCACGGCGCCAATTCCCCAAAACTGTCGCGAAATCGCGACGAGTTTTCCCCTTGGCGCCCAACCTTCAAAATTGTCGCGATATCGCGACGAGTTTTCTCCTTGGCGCCCAACCTTCAAAAGTGTCGCGATATCGCGACGGTTTTTCCCCTTGGTGCCAGCTTGCCAAAAATGTCGCGAAATCGCGACGATTTTTCCCCTTGGTGCCCATTCGCGAAAAAGTGTCACGATATCGCGACGAGTTTTCTCCTTGGCGCCCAACCTTCAAAAGTGTCGCGATATCGCGACGATTTTTCCCCTTGGTGCCAGCTCTCCAAAAATGTCGCGATATCGCGACGATTTTTCCCCTTGGCGCCCATTCAGCAAAAATGTCGCGATATCGCGACGAATTTTCCCCTTGGCGCCTATACTCCAAAAGTGTCGCGATATCGCGACGATTTTCCCCCTTAGCGCCCATTCTCCAAAAGCGTCGCGAAATCGCTACAGCTTCCAGCCACAGGCCCCGACGGTGCAACAGGTCACGAAATCGTGACAGTCTCCCTCCAAAGGCCGCGACGGCGCAACAGGTCACGAAATCGCTACAGCTTCTCTCCAAAGGCAGCGACGGCGCAACAGGTCACGAAATCGCTACAGCTTCTCTCCAACGGCCGCGACAGTGAAACATGTCACGAAATCGCGATAGCTTGCCACCAAAGGCCGTGACGGCACAACAGGTCGTGATATCGTGACAAAAACCACCCTTAGCATTTTCTTTGTTCATTGTCTCAAGGATCGTTCCAGGCCCTGCCTAATCACTTCATCCTCCAAAGGCATGTCACTGTGCAGCCGCACCCCTACCTCTTTCTCAGCACCCATCTTCGCAAGGAAATCGGCCGCTTTATTTAGATTTCTACTCACATAAACAGGGATCACGTCATCTAGTTCTCTCCATAGTTCCTTGATTTGAGAGACCAAAATCCTCAACCTCCATGCTTTCAAAGCAAAGTTCCTCATGCAGTTAAGAGCTCCAACCAATATTTGAGAGTCAGATTCTAGAATTATCCTCCTATGGCCCTGATTAACTGCCCAAATAGAAGCAGCTTTGATAGCAATGGCTTCAGCTTCGTTATTTGTGGTTCTGCCCAATCCCTGTAGTTCCCAGTAGAGCACGGTGCCCTCGTGATTTTGGCAGACCACACCAATGCCAGCACTGCCCGGATTGCCCTTAGTAGCTCCATCAGTATTGATTTTAATCCAACCGTCGGGAGGAGGTTTCCAGCTGGCTCTGACCTGTTCCTCTTGCTTTTCAACTCCCTCATCCATTGGCCCCGAATCAACCTGAGATTCCTCATTTGCGTGGACGACAACTGTTTCAGTGACTTTGCTCCAGATGACCTGCCAAACACCATCAAGCGTGGAAAACGTTTCTCGAAATATTCTTGCATTTCTCTCCAACCACACTTGCCACCAAATGAAATTTAAGCCGAGCTCCCAACCGATTCGAAGAGCTTTAGATTTAAATCTACCCCTCTTCCATCTTTCCATAATGTTAATCCGATTCAAATCACCATTAAGCTAGATTTTATAGTGAGAGAACCAGTGCTTCCAGATCTGGCGCGTGAAGGGGCATTCAAACATCAGATGATCAGCTGTTTCCTCGTTCTTATGGCATAGAACACATTGAGATGGACCGATGATACCTCTACACCTGAGGTTGTCGAAAGTGAGAATTCCATTGTGCATAACCTGCCAGGCAAAAAAGTTCACTTTCGGCCAACCCTTGGATTGCCAAATCTGTCTCCAGTCCTCAACCGGATAAGCAGGGGGGGAGGCTCAGGGAGGATGTTATCATATCCGTCTTTAATAGTATAAACGCCAAGGCTCCCATAGCCCCAAGCTAATTCATCCTCCTCGTCTCTCCCAATGAGAAACCTTTCTTTCAAGATTCTGGACAAGATGGGTGCTAGCTCCGGAGGGATTGAAATTGGCCACTCCTCCAACTTCTTAAACTTCTTAAACTTATACCCCCCAGCTGAGTAGTATTGAAATAACTCTCAATTTGGACCCAACCCTTGGATTCTATGGCAGCTTTTATTGGGAGTAACTCGGGGAATTCAACCATGATGGGTGGAAACTGATCCCAAGAATCAGACCAAAAACGGGCCTTCTCCCCCCTCCCCACTTTCCAAAATAGCTGGTCTTTAATAACCTGAGATCCAAGCTTGAGAGCCTCGCCATACTAAGGATCCAAGCACCCTCTAAAGAGAAGCGACCCACCTCATTGGGGTTGACATGACCCAAGTACTTACTAGTGAGAATTCTACTCGAATAAGGAAGTTGGCCGGGAAATCCACCTCCAAGACAACTTTCCAACCAAGGCTTTATTATTTAACCTCGGATCCTCTCGAGTCCCAAACCTCACATTTTACCTTGGGCCGGGTAACTTTATCCCAGCTCACTAAGGCCCACTTTCTCTCTCCCTTTGGTCCTTCCCACAAAAACTTTCTAGCCATCCCGTCCAATTCTTTCCATATTGTAAGCGAGGCAGCCAAGATAGAGAATTTGTAGATAGGCATGGCTTGAATGACTCGACCGTAAGAAGGTTACTCTGCCACCATAGCTTAACCACTTGTGAGACCAAGTGATTAATTCTTTCCTTGATACCCTCAAGCAAGTGCCTCCAAGTGTCAAGTTTCAGCTTCTTGAAGTGCAAGGGAATCCCCAAGTAAACCACAGGAAGAGCAGTCCTAGTAAATCCCAGGATTTCTAAAATTCTGTTCTGAAGCCTGTGCTCCAGATTGAAAAAGACCACTTTGGATTTCTTGTCATTAATGACCTGTTGAGTAGCCCTGAGATATACATTAAGAGTATCCCTAATCGATCTTGCTTCCCTGAGGCTGGCAACTCCCATCAGACCAGTATCATCCACAAACTACAGATGCGATAAAACTTCGTCCCCCACCCTAACACCCAATAATCTGCCTTGCTGTCTTCTCCTCAAGAAAAGTCTGCCAAGACCTTCAGCCATAATCAGAAACAGATAAGGAGAGCAAGGATCCCCCTGGCGGAGACCCCGAGAGGCTCCAAAAGGCAGCGAAGGAAGGCCCTTAATTAGAACAGAGTAGGTCGGGAAGAGACACAGCTCATGACCCACTCAATCCAAATCCTGAGAGAAACCAAAGGCAGCCATCATTTTGGCCAGAAAACTCCATTCAACCCTGTCATAAGCCTTGGACATGTCCAGCTTTATGAACATCCCTTTATTCCCGTAAGTGTGCATTGAATGAATAGCTTCCTGAGCCGTAACCACCCCATCCAGTAATCTGCCGACCCTCAACAAAACCCCCTTGCTCGTAGGAGATAATGCTATGAAGAAGGGGTTTTAGTCGCTCAGCCATTACCTTGGTGATTATTTTATACAACACATTACATAAGGCAATAGGCCTATAATCAAAAATATGGCTCCCCTCCTCCCCTTTTGGAATCAAGGTAATGAAAGTGTGGTTTAGAGCTTTAAGCATTCTCTTGTTTTCTCTGGATTCTTCAACCACAGCTCTAACATCTTCCTCTAAGCAATCCCGAAGGCCCGGAAAACTCAATGGGGAAACCGTCAGACCTGGAGTTTTACCAAGTACTCATTCCAAAGACCACAGCTGTCAGTTCATCTCTATCAATGGGTTTGAGGAGGGCCTGGTTTTCATCCTCAAAAATGAGAGCAGGAATGACAGAAATAACTTCATTTTGGGCCGCAACATCTTGAACCGCACTTTCCTTAAAAAGCTTTGAGAAATAATCCATAGCATGGGAGTGTATATCTGGAAGAGTGTCAAAGGAATGACCATTCTCATCTTGAAGGACCTCCATCTTGTTCATCTGTCTTCGGGCACAAGCAGTCCGATGAAAGAATTTTGTATTTCGGTCCCCTTCCACTAACCAGGTAGTTCTTGCTCTCTGGCCTCCAATAAATCTCCTCCTGGTTGTCAATGTCCTCCACCGCTCTACGCAAGGCATCATCCTCATCCTTGAGCCGATCTGAAATAACTCCTTCTCTAAACTATTTTTGGACCTCATCCCAACGGGCCACCAACGGAGCTCTTTGGGCCTGGAAGGTAGATTTATTAGAACGCCTCCAATATTTCAACTGAGTTTTGACATATTGAAGTTGTTTGTGAATTCTGAACATTGCTCTTCCATAAGCTGGACGGCCTTCTTCCCACCATTGCGGGATTTTCTCCCGAAGTTCTTCTTTCGAAAGCCAAAAATTCTCAAATCTGAAAGGTTTGTGATGGTGTCCCCTCCCAGCCCCACCTTCCAACAGAATAGGGCAGTGATCAGAAACAGGGCCTGCTAAAATCTGAAAATTAATGTTCCATTTTACAAACGTCTCTTCTGAAAGTAGAAAGCGATCTAGTTTCACCTTCCTACTATGTGGCTCCCTCCTTTTATTAGTCCAAGTGAAGTTATTGCCAGGACATTTGATGTCCACTAGGTGTAAAGCCTGGACTTGAGCGATCATGAAACGGTCCCCTGGATCCAAAAAAGGTGTTCCCCCTTCCTGGTCTCTAGAAGATAATTTAGCATTAAAGTCCCCCGCTACAATCCAGTCTAGATCTTCCCTAGACGCTCTCATGTCATGCACAGCCTTCCACTGCCGCCTCTGGCCCTCCAGGGTTTGAGATCCATAAAAGTTAGTAATTAAAACGACTTCCGCCGAGACATTATTCCTAAAAAGAGAAGTGAGAACACCCCTCCTGGCAAGGTGATCTATAGCAGACCATTCCAGAGAGTTCCACAGAGTAACAATCCCCCCGAGGCACCTTGGGTAGCCACATCCATGTGACCAAAGACCCTTCCGTATTCTTGTTGACTGTTTTAGACATAAGATCCAAAGACATCTTAGTCTCTTGTAAAAGCAAGAAATCAGTATTGCTATTTTCTAATAACCTTTGAACAACAGATTGATGGGTTCTACTGTTTAAACCCCTCACATTCCAAGATTGTATAATCATGGGTTACCCTGAGAGCAATAAGAATCAATTGTCCTCATTGATCCTCCCATGATCAATTTGTCTCCTTGAGCTGCTAGCAGCTCCTTATTAGATCTTCGACCCGCTCCCCGAGAATTGCTATTTTTTGGTCTTTTTTCAAGCCGGGTTATCCCCAAAGATGGCCTTTCCCTGTTCTTCTCTGCTATCCCCATGTGGACATCCCGAGATACTGACTGCTCCGGATTATGGACTACTAAGGCACCGTAAGACACCGGTTGTGATACTTCACAGGGATCAACTATCTCGCTGTATGACAGAGAAGGTGAGAGGGGGGCTGCCCAGGAATATTAGAAGTTTCCTTGAAACCCTCCAAGCCCTCCATAGAGTGATCCTCTTCATCAACCAATGACTTAAAAATCTCATACCTATTGGCAGGCCTGAGATTAGATTGCTCCTTTCCCTCCTTTTTCTTAGTCCGTCTTCTTCTTCTGGGTTGTTCAAAACCCTCTCTCGAGCATTCTGCTCGACCGCAGCTATTAGGATCCGTATTAGGAGCAGCCTTATCCTCCTTAGGCAGGTTTGGCATATCTGAAGGGGCCTCCATTTTGGCATTCATATTAATAGGACAGAAACGGGCTAGATGCCCATGCTTATGGCAAACCCGACATCTGAAGGGTAGGGCCTCATAGTCTAGCTGTTGGATCCAGGTATGACCTGCCAGTTCAATATCCAACTCAACCGACAGAGGCTGGCTGAGATCCATCTCAACACAGATTCGAGCGTACACCGCCATGCTCCCTTCAATAGTGTCTCTCGGCAACACCAATATGTCTACCAATCGTATTGCCAATCATGGCCAATACCTGCTCACCCCATAACTCCATAGGAAGGGCGTATAATCTAATCCACACTGGTACAACAATAGGTTCAACACGAGGGTCGAAGCCCACCCGCCATGGTTGTACAAAAAGCCCTGTCGGGCCATGGTTCTTCTTTTTCGACTCAAAAGCCTTATTTCTGTCGGCCGCAGCCGAAAAGCTGACAATAAAATAACCATTACTAATAAACCACAATGAGTACTCACCGTGGGGTTCCCAGTTTTGATGGATCCATGAATGCAAGAAGTTCGTGGAGGGGCGAATGCCCATGAACTTGCAGATCAGGTCATGGTTCGCTCTGTAGAGAACTGATTCTTCAACCATGCAGGGCTCAATGACGATTTTTGGCCTGGATTCGGCCTGCGGCAGACAACCATTCACCCGATGAGCTGACGGCCGATTCCCAACAGCCGTGAAGATCTTCTTGTATGCCATCTTTTGCGCTTCAGCAGTCTTTGGGGAAGAATCGCCTTTAAACAGATCAGCGTAAGAGCTGGTGTTTCCTGAGTAAGGAGCCGGAGAAGTCCCCATTGGACCCTCCTGGGGCACCGATCGGATCTTCAGATCCCCCGTACCCTAAAGGCACTTCAGCAAGTCCGTAGAAACCAGAGAAAATTCAAGGATGCAGAAACCCTGGTTCAGAGGAGAAAATCGCCAGAGCTCGTTTTCTCGCCTTTCCCACCTCCATCTATATCTATTTTATTGTGTAGACCATTATTGTGGAATTTATTTGTGGATGCATGTTTGATATTTCTACATATTGGTGAATGATTTATTTTAATGAGAAGAGAGGTTCATAATATTTAGTATCAAAGCAGCAATTCTAGCAAAGTGGGGTTGTTTTTACAAAGCTAGGGCACATTTTCTAGAAAAAATATCACATCTTACAGGGGCCATATTTTTTTCCAATAGTTATTTTCAAAATATTTTTATTCTAGCATGTAAATCGTTTCAAGTACTACAAAAATGACTACTCAATTGCCAAAATTCTAATAAGTATTGAGAAAATTATGGTTGTTTGAAATTGAGGAATTTGTGTTGTTTTTTGGTTTTACCATTTTTTTCAAAAGAAAAAATTCATATCAATTTTTTAGCAGTCATTTTTAGAAGATTCTTGCAACAGGATGTAGATTATTTTGAGTGCTACAAAAACAACTTCTCATTTATTAAATTTTGCTAAGTATTGAGGGAGTTACTGTTGTTGGAAGTTGGGATTTTGATGTTATTTTTGGGCTACACAAAAAAAAAATATATATATATATATTGGAGAAATTTTGGTTATTTAAAACCCTAGCTTCTTTGGGAAAAAAAATTGGGTTGAGGTCATGGAGTTGCCAAAATTCTTTGGAGAAGATGATATTGATGCTAGGGAATGGTGGAAACATTTTAAGTCTTTAAATTCTTCTAAATTTTTATGGAGATGTAAGATTTGTAATTCCTTGCAAGGGGAAGTTTTATATTGGTATTTCAACTTTGCTTGTCCTCATACTCCTAGGTGCCCAAAGTACCACATGACTAAACAATTATTTATAATATTAGAATAGGGTCTTAACATGCCCATCCCCTTCAAAAAAATTGTCCTAAAAGTTGGTGATGAGGAAATTGTTGTTGAAATTATAGAAGAGACTCCCATATGGCATATTTGTACTGTAAAACCTATCATTATACCAAGACTTCAATTATGGTATGGTTATGGAGAGTGTGGGTCCTAGGATCTAGAATGCTATTAATCTCTAGGATGACTGAACCTTCATCATCCAACATAGGGAGTATCGATTGGACCTGGATGTAATTATTAAGTACCTTCTTAAGACGAGATATATGGAAGACTTAATGGATCTTGGAAGAAGGTGGTAACATGAGCTTATAGGCCACTTGTCCAATCAGTTGCAAGACCTAGTAGGATCCATAAAACTGTGTGGCCAACTTTTGATGAGCATGAAGTTGTACTAAATATTTCTTTTAGGGCTGGAGTCGAAGGAAGACCAAATCACTTATATTAAAGCTACACTTGAAACAATGTTGATTATTTTGCTATCGTATTTGGTTCTAATCCATAACCAAGTTTTCCTTCAAATGCTATAATACTTAGGTGTGTTCCTAAAGAGTGGTATCCACTAAGTAAAATTTAGAATTTCTAAGAACATATGAAGATGGTGAAAATGATGGTTGCTCATAAACAACCTCAAAATAAGTCATTCTTGAGGTTATGTGAATGAAGTGTTATACCACCATTCATCCAATGGCAACCACTTAGCCCACTATGTTGGATTCTTAGAGGTAAAATAGCGGAGGTAGGTTTACAAGAATTTATTTACAACTTTAGTTTACCCATATATTTGTGGATAGTAATCTAAGCTCATTCATAGTTGTGTTCCTTGCAATTTAAAATTGTTACCAAAAAACTAGTGAAAGTGGGATCATGGAAAGACACAATGGATTTTGGCATAACATAAAGTTTAAAAATTAAGTACATGAATATTTAAGCAATGGTGAAGGTATGGTAAGGATGGGAGAGAGAACAAAGATAAGCATACTTTGAGAGATAGTCCACCACCACAAGAATGACCAATTTTCTCCCAGAATTAGGAAGTTGTTCAATAAATTCCATGGAGATATTAATACATACATTTTTCTAGATGGGTAATGGTTGCGTAGTGCCTAGAGAACAAATTGTTTCACCCTTCATCCATTGGCAGAATTTACATTCTGCCACATAATTTTGAATATTTCTATTCATTCCTTCCCAATAGAAGGACCATTTAGCTTACTTATATGTCTTAAAAAATATTGAATGGCCCACGGTTGCTAAAGCATGCATTTCCTTCTGATGTTCTCATAGAGCAATGAAGTTTAGGAACTATAATGTGAGCTTGGTATCTTAACAATTGTCCATCCCATGGATTCTTGATGTGCGAATTGGGATCCCTTTGGAGTTATTCCTACAAAGTTTATAAAGGTGGTTCCTTGGTTTCTTCTTGAATTTGGAAGACCCATTGGAAAAGTGGGTATGAGATGGATATGTTGTCACAAGATTTTCCTTCCCTTATATACAATTTCATAATCATACACCAATAATTTGGAAATCCATTTCTATTGTGCAAGAGTAGATACCCTTTATTCCAAAAATTAATTCAAACTCTAATGGTTTGTTTTAATAGAGAAATGCCTCCCAATGAGATAAGATCACCAATTATTGGCAGCATGGAGGATGGCTATCTTTTCTTTTTCATAAGTATATTTCCCCAAAAAATCTTGGTAAAACCTTACTAGTGAAAGCTAGGGGTCACCCTTATTGCATCAATACAACATCAATGCGATGACCCAAAGCATCACTTTTCATTATAAATGGTTTAAAAAAATTTGTGATGGCTAAAATTGGCATCCAATCATGGCTCCCTTAAGATTTGTAAAATCTTTTTCTATTAGATCCAACCACATGAATGAGTTATTTTTTAACATGGCAGTTAGGGAGGTTGTTGTTTTTCCATAACTTTGTACAATTCATTGACAATAGCTAGTGAGACCCAAGAATCCAAAAAGTCCCTTGAGAGTTTGTGGCTTAGGCTAGTTTTAAATAGCTTCAATTTTCTTCGAATCAACCTTAACTCACTCTTGTGAAATAATATGCCCCAAGTATTTGACCTTCTACATTCCAAAGGAATATTTGGATCATTTAAAAAATACTTGGTGGTCCTATAATAGTTGCAAATTTTTATCCAAATGTTGTAGGTTATTGGCCCAAATGCAACTGTAGATGAGAATACCATCGAAGAAGAAAAAAATAAACTTGTGAAGGAATGGGTGGAAGACATTGTTCATGAGGCTTTGGAATGTTGAAGGTGCATTAGTTAGGCTAAAGGGCATGATCAAAATTTTGTAATGGCCCTCATGAAATGCTATTTTTGGAATATTTTCTTCCTTGATCCTTATCTGATGGTATCTCAAGCAAAGATCCAACTTGGAGAAACATTTGGTGCCTTTCGACTCATCAATAATAGGAATAAGAAACTTGTCCTTAATGGTGAGTTTGTTGAGTTTAGGTTACTCTATACACAACCACAAGGACCCGTATTTTTTATTTACCAATAGTACTGATGAGGAATAGGGATTGTTAGTAGGCCAAATTACCCCTATTTTCAATAACTCTTGGACCAAATTCTCAATTTTTTATTTGTGTGCATACGGGTATTTGTAGGATTGGATGTTAGGTGGCAAGCTTCCTAGTACCAACTAGAGTAAAAGGTCATTTGAATGATGTGGAGATAATCTCATAGGTTCCACAAAAACAACATTATGTTTAGTCAAAATAAGTTGCAAATACCCTTGTTGTTTGGTTGCTTCAGTATTATAAGGTTAGATTGCAAATAGGGCTACTACTCCATGTGAGGATTCTTTAATTTCTCCATTTGACTTGAATTGATAAACCATTGTGATCCTACATGTGAACCATGAAGAGTGCATGACCTTCCATTCTGATTAAATTGCATCCAATGTTTGGCAAAGTTCTAGGCTATTTTTCCCAAGGTACAGAGCCATTATGTCCCCAACACAACATCACATCCTCCTAACAATAATGTGAATATATCAATTTTATATTTATAATATCCTATATTAAACTTAACATTTCGATATTTTTCTTTACAAGGTAATGTTCATCCATTGGCCACCATGACTTCAAATAATTAAAAGAATGAATGTAGTAGTTTGCTTACTTAGCTACTCCAGGATCAATAAAATTATGTATACTACTTGAATCAATAAGTATTACAATTCTTTTCCCCTTGAAATAGCCTACTACATTCATATTTTGAGGGGTCGATATCCCTACTAGTACATGAATTGAAACCTCTGGTTGTGGTTTTTCCTGTGATTCACCCGCATTGTGATGATCTTTTGCTTGTTTTTCTACTTCTTCATGTATTTAATTTACCATAGAATCATCCACAGCCAGCAAATACAATTTTTGTTTACACATTTATGTCCCAAGGAATATTTTTTATCACAATTATATCATAACCCTTGTGCTCTACGAGCATGCATTTTCTCCCTAGTCAATCATTAATTGTTGGAGATTTGTTTCCAATATTTGATATAATCTTGGATGGAAATGAAAGTTTTGCTTGTAGAAATTCAAATAATCAGATTTGAGCAGTAAATTTTTCCTCCACTAACCTATTTAATTCTATTTCTTGCATCATGGATTATGGTTTGAATAAATTGACCTCTGCCTTGATATTATCCTTCAACCCACTGATAAAACAACTTTGAAAAATCCTTCACTCAAACCCCTTGTCCTATTAACCAACCTCCCAAACTAAGTCTGACACTCACAAATAGTATAGGTATGTTTCAATTTTTTTAAAACTCATGTAAAGTCCTCATACTCACTAGGGTCAAAACGAGTGAGTAATTGAGATTCAAATTCTTCCCACAAAAGGTCAAGAGTCATATGTTACACCCATTTGTATAATTTAAGGGATTTAGATTAAAATTTAAAGGGTGTCATTATGGTCCACAAGTAGAGGGGTACATTATAAAGTTTGAAAATTTGATCTCCCCGACACATTTAACCATTGAGGTCCTTTCCATTAAACTTGGGGAAGTCTAATTTGGGTATTATAAATGGGGCATTAGTATAAAAATAACATGATGTGTTTCTTCATCCTTATTTCCTAAGTTTCTAATAGTTCCTTCTATTGGAGTATATTACATTATTTGGTACATGCTAATAAACCACCTTGGGTACATCTTTAGATTAAAAGTGTGTCTTATATTAGAGTGTGAGTAAATATTTTATGTAATGTAATAATGTGCAGGAAATGCACAAGTGTCATGTAGTTCAGTTTGCAAGTGTAGTGAGTGTAGTGAATGTAGTGAGTGTAGATGTGCACAAGTGTCCATTTTATGAGTTGTTATAGAAGTTATATATGATTTTTATATGATTAATATATTGTCATTATCATATATTTTATACTACAACTTTATTTGAGATCTTGTGGTTATTTGCATTAAGTATTAAGCATCAAAAGCTAACACCTTCATTTTTAATATGCTAGTGTATATGAGTGGCTCCCTTTAAACACCCTTCAACCTCATGTAATTTTTTTATCAATCTTTATTTTCACTTTAACTTGTTCAAATTTCAAGAGTTGCATATGATCTTTCAAATGTTTAACTTCTTGTTCAAATTGGTTTTATATGTTAGAAAGTTGTTGACTTAAGAACCCATTTGTTCACTCAATTGGTTTTGCTCCATCTTCCTCATTGCTCCTCTAGTCCCTCCTGCCATGGACTAGTGATTTGGACCACTTGAACTACTTTACTAAAAATAGGTGTTGTTTTATGAGTTGCTATTTCTAGTAATGGTCTAGAAAAAGTGTTTGGGTGTTATATATCAAAATGATTAGTTTGAAAAGACAATCACAATGGACTAGGTCTCAAAATGGATTTTTTTGACACTTAAAACGTTTTTAATAAGTTTTGTATGTTTTTCTCATAAAGCTTTTCTTTGCCAAAAATGACTTTCTTCTTTGGTCCCCAGCAACTACCATATTTGTCACTATCCAGTTTATTTTCAACAACTACCTTGTTAGACTATGTCTTGTCTATCGTTGATGTTATCCTATCTAACACTACTATTGATAATTATCCCAACAGACTTTTTAATGTTACTAAAAACTGCCTTATATGACATTATTTTTATTTGTTACCAATAACTACCCTGACAGGCCTATTTTGACTACTAGTGACAATCTGCCCTATTTGATACTATTCTTGACTATTGCTTACCCGAACAATTTTCTTCTTTCATCTAAAAATTGTTACAGTATGATCAATTTCATAACAGGTGTAGTCCCCTTAGTATGCTCAAATATTTGGTTAGGATTTTTGAGGTTTGATAGTCAATTTTAGGATTTGAAATATGACTAAAATAAGGTAACTCTAGGTCAAGGTGTGCGCATTATCCATAGCCCTCTATTATATTGCAGTGATAAACAATAATTCTTAGACCAATATTTTAGACCACTACTCAAGGAAGGTTCCACACATACCCTTGAGCATACTACCCACCTCTCCAATAGTACAAGAGAGTAATCTTCCTGAGTGTTGTGGTTGGTGTATTATGGATAGATACACGATTGAAAAGCTTCCTATGGCTAGATATTTTTCCTAATCCTATGGATGTCTCTCGATATACCCAAAAGTATGTGGGAGCTCAAGTTTGTATTTGGGTTTTGTCTAAGGCCTAGGTATTAGAATCTGATCACCCCTCACTTCACGAGATGTTTTATGAGCAATCTAACTTAGCCAAAAACAACTCCTTTGTGATATTTTAAAACCCCTAGCATCAGGTTTATAGCTTATTAATATAAAATAGGAAAAAAAAGGCTCAATATTTTCTTTATAGAGAAAAAAAGCATGAAAATAAAAAACAAGAAAAAAGTATACCTAACAATTCAAAATGTTAAGACATGAACTATTTGCACTGTAGTAGGATGCAACCTTGAAAAACATTTTGATACCACGTTTTAGGAACCTTGTAGTAAAATAAAATCACATCCACACAATATTACAATAATAACAAAAAATAAGCTTAAAATTAAGAATATTGCAAGACAAAATGGAAATGTAGCAAATTATATTGCAGAAAATAAGAACACATTACAGAATCTCAAGCCTCTTCAAGGGGACAACCTCCTTAGAAGCATAGCTTTGAAATAAAAAAATATGAGATATCTCTTCTTTTGTCCATTAGCTCTTTTATGGACTTGGCTACCCTAACCCTAACGCTCAAGGGTTCCCATCCACATGCAAGTAGGGGCCTAAGATAGTAACTCCAAAATAATAATTGTTACATCTTTAAATAATATCTTTTTATAATAATTAATGGTTACATCATATAGGACCATAATCCTATATGTCGAAGTACCACATGACTAAACAATTATTAATAATATTAGAATGGGATTTTAACACTCTCATTTTATCACCTTGAGGATAGGGAAAGTTTGTGAGCTTAGAGCTTAGTGTTTGATGGATTAGTTGAAGAACATATACGTTTATCTTAAGATACTTCTTTGACTAAGCTTAACCCTAATATATGTTGGAGAATATTACATTCTTTAGTACATGCTAATGTACCACCTTGGGTACATCATTGTAAATATTATATTAGGAGTGTGTCTTAGTTTAGAATGTGAGCAAATATTATAATGTAATAATGTGTAGAAAATGCACAAGTGTCATGTAATTAACTGTGCAAGTGTGGTGAGTGTAAATGTGCACAAGTGTCCATTATTTAAGAGTGCACGTGTCCTTAGAATAGGAAAGTGAAGAGTCTCAAAGAAGAGATAATGACAAGAGTACTCCATATGAAGAGTCATATTCTATTATATATATGTGACTAAGCATTGTAAAGGGATAGAGTGTGTGTGACCTTATTCTATACAATTTTACTATTTTCGTGAGCATTTATTAGTATCCATTTTATGAATTATTTCTAAAGTTATTTGTGAGTTATATTTGAACAAACTATTGCTATTATTTATTATTTTATATTGCAACTTTATATTTGATTATGTGGATATTCACATTAAGAGTTAAGCATCAAAAGCTAACAATGGTATCAAATTTACATCAAGTCTTTTCTTGCACAAATTTTTAAAAGTTTCAAATAGTCTAAGGATATTTCCACTGGTCAAGGAGAAACTAGTGAAGTTGAAGATATTACCTCTAGAGAAGGAAAACTAGAGAAGATAGTATTTCCACTATGTTGAAGAAAAACCAGTGAAGATTGGAGATTCAATATTTGAAAATTTTAGATAGATTGAGTTTACCTATTCCAAGAATAAATTCATAATAGAAGGCAATCTACAACATAGTTTTAGGTCTTGAAGATAGACCTTGACATTGACAAGATTAAGAGACCCAAGAAGGAGGTCCTATTGAAAATTTTGATAGAGAAAGCAAATTTGAAGGTAGAAGAAGATTCCAAGTTGCATTTGGCTAGAGTCTTTCCACAGGGTTGTAGAATAACTCGTGAAGACTAGGACTCAACATAGTTTTTACCACTAGATTGGAAAACAACTAGTGAAGTTAATTGATTTTAGAATTTTTGAATATTTGAATGTATTTGATTATTTTTGTCTAATTTCTTTGTTGCAAAAAATTAATTCTCAAAAGTTGAGAAACTTTCTACAAAAAATAGATAAGAATTTCACCTTTTATTGCTTGAAAGTATATGTGCTTTTCTCGCACAGGAATTGACTTTAAGATTGCAGCAAAAGAATATACATTGAATGTTAAGAAGGCCCAAGAGAAATACCCCATTTAAGATTAATATTGAATATTGAGGAGACCCAAGAGAAGAGGTCCCATAGTAGATTGAAGAGAGAAGAAATAAAGAGGCTAGAGAATCCCTATTGAATATTGAGAAAAAGAGACCCAAGAAAAGAGGTCTCATTGAAGATTTGAGAAAGGAGATAGGAGATTTGAGAGAGAAGATTAAGGAGGCCTAAGAAAAAGGTCCCATTGGAGAATTTAGAGAATTGGAGATAGGAGAATTTGAATATTGCAGATTGAATATTTTGGAGACCCAAGAGAAAAGGTCCCATAGTGAATTTGGAAGGAGAAATAAGGAGAATAGAGAAGCCCTATTGAAAATTGAAGAAGTGGCCATTGGAGGATATTTGAAGGAAGTTCGAGGTAGAAGATTGCAATAAGAAGAAACTCTTAAAAAGAGGTAATCACACAAAATTTAGGACAATCATCGTCATCCGATGACAAGCCCAAAAGGATTTGTGAAACCGATTCAAGGAGGAAGGATTTGGCAAAGATTTTGTTAGTTTTTGAGAAAGTATTTTTGAAGACTTCAAGACATTGAGAATCTTGAAGAATAGGCCAGCAAAAGAGGCCAAAGTTGAAGATAAAATTCAGCAAGAGCTAAGGAGGAGAAAGAGGATTGAAGAGGCCACCAATTGATATTTTTGAAGGCAGCCATTAAAGTTTTGAAGGCTGAAATTTGAAGGAGAAAAGTGCAGATTTTTTGGGGCAAAATTTGAAGAGTTTTTTGCACAGAAAATTGGAGAAGGAAAAGGCAGCATTTGTAGGAGAATTAGAGCTGCAAATTTCAAAAAGTTTGGGCAGCAAATTAAAGGAGAAAGAGGCATTTTTTGGACAGTATTTTGAGAAGAAGTAAAGTTGCTAATTTCAGAGTTTTTTGGATAGTGAATTAAAGGAGAAAAAGGTAAATTTCGAGCAGCATTTGGAGAAAGAGAAGAGCTATAAATTTCAGAGTTTTGGTGCAGCATTTTAGGTAGGAGAAAGGAAGTTTTTCGAACAACATTTTTAAGAAGAGAAAGAGTTGCAAATTTGAAAGTCTTGGACAACATTTTTGGATAGCAAAAAGTAAGCAAGAAAGGACAACAATTTAATGGTTAAAATGCATCTTTTTAAAGCATTTTAAAAAGTGTTTATAACAAGTTTGCAAGCATTATCTTCAAAGGTAAAAATCAGCAAAAAGGAGATATTGTAAATCTCAAGTTCTTCAGGTTTTATCAAAGCTCCCTCATTGTTTTTTAAATCTGCAAGAACATACAAACTATTAGAAGCAATAGATAGTTGATTTACATGCTAGCAAAAGGAGGAAAATTAAAGTCTCAAAGTATAGAAGGTGCAGTCCAAGAAAGTGCAAATAGAACCTTGGTTGAAGGGCACCAAGAAGAGGTTATAAAAGTTGCTTAAAAACCCAACAGAGGAGAGAAAGAGTGCCACCATAGGATAAAAGCAAGCTATAATTCGGTTGAATTCAAACTTAAGGACAATATCCACATTTGGAGAGGAGCAAAGCACCATTTGGTTGAACCAAAATTGCCTACCATCAAAAGTATAAACGTCAACACCATTGCAGAAGCTGAAGGGACATTTTAGCATCAAGATAAAAGTATATTTCAAAGGAGGTAAAGCATTTATTGGAGGAGAAAATCTAGCATGTGAAAATCAAGTTTGGAAGGTAAAAATATTGCATATGAAGTTGAATAGATCATTGGTAGGTAGGCAGTGAATGGCCACCACTCAAAAAATGCTTGCAAGATTATCCATGATAATTGGAGAAAGAATCAATTTCAAATGTTAAATTTGAAGAGTGCCATTTGGAACATACTCCTTAGGAGCTGAAGAGATAAACTACCACTTGTCATGTTGGAAGGAGGAGCGCCAACCACCTTCATGGGAGTTTGAAATGTCTTTGCATACCATAAATGCATGAGAGCCAAGTCTCATAACATATGCATCAATCAAAGCATTCAATGAGCTTGAAGAAAAGTATTTGAGTGCATTAGTTGGTAGAATATTCATCAGAGAGCATTAAATTTGAATTCATTTTGTTGAGCACCTAAGGAGAGTGGAAGCTACATCAGAATCTGAAGACGTAGGGAGTAGTCAAAGCATGGGTGACCAAATTATTCATGTGCCTCATAAGTGAGGTAAATTATATTTAGGTCAATTTTAATTTTTTCAAATATTAGGAGGAATAAGGTGCATCAATATTTAATTTTCCTAAGGTTAAACCTAATTCATCTAATTTCACCTAGATTAATTATGCTATTGGAGAAATAAGGAATCTAATTGGTGAATTGAAACTCTAGAAATCTTATAAAGGTATTTTGAGAAGTTTTAAATATTATTGAAAGGTTAATTTGGAATTTTGAGAAGTTAATTACAAACTTTGTAATTAATCTATTTATTTTTTAAAGTCAAATTGAAATATTTGCAAATAGACTATTATGGACGTCAAATTAGGAATATTAAAGTTGCAAATATGTTTTTGATTTGGGAACCAAAAGGTATTCAACATCAAAATAGTTTTGTAAAATTTAGAGTTTAGTAATAATATATTCAAACTTAGGGAGACATAAGAAATTCAACTCAAAAGCTTAGAGAAGTTGAAAATTTTATCTTTAGTTTCTTATTCAAAAACTAGGGAGTTACAAGGAAGACTACATTAAAGGAATTCATGGATGAAATAGTTAAGAATGCATTTAATGAAGATAGTGAAGAAATGTTGCATGCACTTATATTTTACTCACATGGCTTAATACCCAACATTGATGGAGATCAAGTATTTGATGTTCTAAAAGATAAATTGATCTTGTTTTTTAAAGAAGCTAAAGAAGGAAAATTTACTACTTTTATAGGATACCTTCATGAAAAACTTTTCAGGTCATGTTGGGAGTCTCAAAACACCATTGTACTCACTTCAGAAGAATGTCTAATGATGTATCTTTCATTAATTGTTTTTGAACTTTTTCAAGGGAAGATACAAGTTGAAAGAAATGATTCATATAATTATCTCAAAGAAGAATCATAAAAAACAAAGTCATATTATTGTGATGATTTACTAACTCATTGCATTAAAGATATACCATTAGTGAAAGTACATAAACATAAGAGAAAGCAAAGCAAGAAAAGAAATCAGATCAAGAGAGGCAAGATGAGGACTGAACCTAAAGAAGATACTTATTTTAAGACTTCGGATATAAATTTACTAGAGTTAGATTGAAAACTGAAAGATGAAGACCATATTGAAGACTAAAGTCTTCAATAAACAAATAATGTAATACATGGGGGTGTTGGAGAATATTACATTATTTGGTACATGCTAATGTACCACCTTGGGTACATCATTGTAAATATTAGATTAGGAGTGTGTCCTAGTTTAGAGTGTGAGTAAATATTTTATGTAATGTAATAATGTGCAGGAAATGCACAAGTGTCATGTAATTAAGTGTGCAAGTGTGGTGAGTGTAAATGTACACAAGTGTTCATTATGTAAGAGTGGCATGTGTCTTTACAATAGGAAAGTGAAGAGTCTTAAAGAAGAGAGAAGGTCAAGAGTACTTCATATGAAGAGTCACATTCTATTATATATGTGACTAAGCATTGTAAAGAGAGAGAGTGTGTGATATTTATTCTATATCATTTTACTATTTTGAGCATTTATTAGTGTCCATTTTATGAGTTATTTCTGAAGTTATTTGTGAGTTATATTTGAATAAACTATTATCATTATCGAGTATTTTATATTGTAACTTTATATTTTATTATGTGGTTATTTGCATTAAGATTTAAGCATAAAAAGCTAACAATCTAACCATAATGCAACATACATATGCAACAATCAAGACCTAAAGCTAAAATAATCTTGCTTTTTGATGAAGTAAATAATATTTTGGCAAGGGCAAAAGAGAATGTAACAAACAAGTCCTAGATACAATTTTGATTAATTGCTAAAGATTGAAGATTTAGTTGGTCCCCTAAATGATTAAGACTAAGCTAGTTTCTTCTATTCCTTGTGCTTATTTTGCTAAATAAACAAAAACAAAAACTAATCTAATAAGTAGTAGACACTATTAAATCCTAAATGCTAAAATGATAGAGATTATGGAGCAAAAAAAAATTATTTCTGCTATATAGGTAGAAGCATTGCCATTTTGAAAAAGTGATGCCAACTCTTTTGCTTTCCTACAAAACAGATAAAAAAGTATTGGATTAGTAGCAAAGGGGCCTGTCTGAACTATCATAGAATGTTGAACTTCCTTGGACAACGACAAGGCCCCTGTTTATAAATATGATAGAAATGATAAATACATGAAATAAATATTCTTCGACAAAAGCATCGTAGAGTGGTAATAGTACCATCGATGCTTTTGCTAATAGTTGGTGCTTTTGGTCTTGTAAAATAGAGAGGGATGATGTCATTGAACTTGCAACTTGATGATGTTTTCACTTCAAAGATAAGCAAAACAAGACTAGATACAAGATAAGATAACTTAATGATTGAAATGATGGTCTCTAACTTGGGAGTATCAAGAGTCTATCAAGTGACTCTAAAATAGAGATTTGCTTGCTTGAAATAGAGATTAAAGTGATAAAATGAGATGCTAACTTTATGCAAATGCAACATTCAAGATTAGTTAACATGAAAGAAGATAAAATCTTAGAGCTACAATACAAAGAGAGTATTAAAAGCAAGTAAGAGGAAAGAGCATAATCCAAGATGTAAGGTTGTTTTCCCCTTGTTTGTGGAAGCTTATTGAAAGCTTGCTAGCTTGCTTGTGGGTACTTAAAAGCTTGTGTTTATAGGCTTGAATGTTTGATGCTTGAGTGCTTGGATGCTTGAAGATTTGATTACTCAAAGAGAACTTGTATGGTTGCAAGAACAAGAGCTTGAATGCTTGCAAGGATGGCCTCCATAAGATTATGGTAAGATTTTTGCATAACCTTGCCATGCAAAATGATGAATTTCTATGAGTCTAAAAATATTTTGATATAAATTTGTTGCTTTCAAAATGCCATAGATTGGGCTCTCCCAAGTGTTGGCTTTATGGGAATACATAGCTTCTTGGGGGAAGAATTGCATTAAAGGTGAGGATTAAGAATTTAAAAATAAATCAAGATGTCATTAATGGAAGAAGATTGAAAATAGTCAAATCTTGGATTCGGGATTTCTATCGGGAGCTATGAATTGGATCTTAGGGATCTGATCCATTAATGATGGGCAACTTGGAGGGTAGAGAAAGCCAATTTTCTTAATTTTCATGCATGCAAATCAAAAGCATCAGCGACTCTTTTGCAATGGAAAATATGGGTGGGAAATATCAAAGTCATTTTTTTTGCAAAATCACCGCTAGGGTCATGAAAGTGTCCATGATGGTTTCGCTCATGCTCCAACATTTTCTCTTTGAGTAATAAATGCTCCAAACTTAGGTACAAGGAAGATTTATTCAATTTGGTTGATTAATTAGCTAATTTTTAAAGGGACTGATAAACTTGAAGATTAACCATGCACACAAAATTAGGTGTCTACAACTACTTCCTAAGCTTTCCAAGCCCTAAAGGAGACTATATGTACCACTTATGTTTTGGCAACCCCTGACTTCAGCAAGCCTTTTGTCATTGAGTGTGATGCTTTCATCATATGTATTGGAGTTGTTTTGGTGCAGGATGAACACCCATTGATCTTTGAAAGTAACTTTCTAGTAAGAATTTGGGATGATCCATTTATGAGAAAGAAATATCAGTTGTTTTGCATGCCATAGAGAAATTGAGGCCTTATTTGTTGGGGCATCACTTCATCTTCAAGATTGATCATAGCAACCTTAAGCATTTCTTAAAATGTCTTTTTTGTCCTAAACAGAATAAATGGATGACCAAACTCTAGGGATATGATTTTATCATTGAATACAAAAAAGAAAAGGATATTATGGTGGCTAATGTTTTATCTCACAAACATGAAGATGTTGTTGTTGTCAATGCTATATCTGGTCCTCTTCCATAATGGCTTTCTCAAGTTCGATAGGATTGGCTTTTTGAACCAAAGACTGCTTGGATCATTTAGGAACAGTAAACTGGCCTATCACCACCTTCTTGTTTCTTATATGTTGTTGGAGTGCTTCGTAAAAAGGATCATATTTATCTTCCTCAATCCTCAGCTATTAAAATAAGTATCCTATAAAAATTGCATACATCTCCTTTAGCAGGATATTCTATATTTTTTCAAGTTTCCCCAATTCCCTCATTAAGTAGAATCCCTTTGTAACATATGAAACATCCTTTTACCTTAATACCTAAATAATAAGATAAACATAAAAGTTTACACATTCATTAATATATAAAATATTATTCAACACATATAAAACTTGTTGATCATGATTAAACCATAATCTTAACATTCTTTTAAAATTGAAATACCATTAAGCCCATCGAAAGCTTAATAAAAAATGTTTTTCTTATCAGGTTATCCACCATCCTTCCATATCCTTCCCTGTCACTTTCTCAAAGACCAGAGGTTATTAACTAGTCATGTGATAAACATCCATGTCTACATTATATAACAATTACATCATAATATTCAATTCGAAAGCATTTAACAAACATCTTATAGTCATCTTATGTATGTTAAACACACAAACAACCAAAAACAGTCTAGCATACCTTATGGTTCAATTAAACAAATAAATGTATGTAGGATGTTGTTATCAAACATGACTGCATGCTATATTCCCTTCTGATCTTGGGAATATCCTTCATAAGACTTACGAATCATATTTTATTTCTAGATCATTAAACAGATTATAAGTTAAGAATAACTAAAAGTTAGATGTTTTCATTCCTTTCTAAGCCAGCATTCAAAACCTCTAGGCATATCTAAAAGTTAATCTTCAACAATTGCATTTTTTTCTCAACAATCATCCAAAAAAATCTGTTTGACCGCATACGTTATGGTTCAATAAAACAAGTAATTTTATGTAGGATGTTGTTATCAAACATGACTGCATGCTATGTTCCCTTCTGATCTTCGGAATATCCTTCATAAGACTTATGAATCATATTCTATTTCTAAGATCATTAAACAGATTATAAGTTAAGCATAACTAAAAGTAAGATGTTTTCATTCCTTCCTAAGCCAGCATTCAAAACCTCTAGGCATATCTAAAAGTTAATCTTCAACCATTGCAATTTTTTCTTAACAATCATCCAAAAAAATCTGCTTGACTGCATCTTGCATCTGATTATGCTTTCCCTAGTTTAACCTGGTTGGGAAAGTTGATTTCCTAAAAAAAATTGTGAGTCGCAATTGCACAAGAACGCTAACAATATTTTTACTTTGCCGCTTGCAACAAGGGCAAAAGAAGAGAACTAAACGCCCACCGTGGGGCTCGAACCCACGACCACAAGGTTAAGAGCCTTGCGCTCTACCAACTGAGCTAGACGGGCTGCTGATTATATACTCTCATTTTATTATTAAAACTTATAATTATTCAGGCCTCCATAAGAAAAGATTTAACATGCATACGGAACCTGGTTATTTTAAGAGCATTCCCACACATGAAGACGAACCTGTTTATTCAATCCAAAGTTAAGTGTCCTATTCTTTTTTTCATAAAGAATTGGTAACATCTTTTTGATTAATGCAAAACATGATTTTGGATTGGATTTCGCTATAAACCTTAGCTCAATAAGTAAAGATAAAATCAGTGGGACCTACAGCCCAAAGAATTGATCAGGGCATCCTATTGAGCCCCTATCAACCAACTACCCTGTTCTTTGAAGTTAAAATTTTAGAGTAAAGAATAGATTTTGAAAAGGTTCGATGTCTTTTGAACTTACATTTTTAAATAAAAACCAAAGACATATTATTAGGCTATTCCTCACAAAACCAATTTTTTTAAGGATAAAACACAGTTTTTAAAAGGTCCTAATCTTTTATATCAGGTTTGAACTTAGATTTCTAGATGAAAACTTAAATACATACCACTATGATTTTCTTTGCGGAACCAAAGTCAAATATCCGTAGAAAATTCCTTTATTGTTGGACTGTTATCCAAGCTACCCAAATTCAAATCACCGAAACGAAAGTCCCCTTTGCCCTTGAAAGTGTGACCTTAGTTATGCTATCAGTTATACTTCGCCTTACTTTAATAAAATAAAATAAAAAACTAGTTCTACCTTAGGTCAGCCATTCCTACACTCATAGAGAATGTGTTGTGTATAGGGGACTTGCCCTCTTACTTTCAAAATAATTAATGTAATGATTAACATATTCTATAATTAAAATTTCGTTCAATATTAACACCTATCTATTTGTTGTGGTTACTCTATTTATTAAAGGTTGAGATGCATTCTCACATGCTCATATGGAACCTGCTTATTCTATGCGAGGCCCAACATTTCCAAATACATGAAACCTACTTATTCTATCCAAGGTCGAGCATCCTCTCACGTGCATAACCTAGCCTTAAAATTAAACCAACAAGGATAGGTCGGTGCTGTTAAGGGTTAGTGGATTGGTAAGTGTTTGTTTAGTTAAACACTTACCAAAAAGACATTTAAGTTCAAATCTCTGAGGCAGCCTGATTGCAAAGGTAGATTAGGTAGTAGTTTGATTTGAGTTTTCTAGAGTGCTCGTGAGGATAGGTAGGTGGGTAATTACCAAGTGCTTGCTCGTAGGGCTACCCTAGTTAGATTCTCTAAAGAACCGAGGTTTCGGTCCCAAGAAACAGGTTTATAAAGGTTTCCCTTAAAAAAATAAAAATAAATAAAATATTTTATTTATCTTGTAATTGGGAGAGTGCCTTTGATCATATTCAATTAAGTCTATAAACAGATATTTTATGTTAATTATGAAAATAAAAAAAAAAATAATAATTGGTTATATGGGATTGAAACGGTTTCATTTGTATTACATCATTATATAGTGGTATTACAACAAAATTTAGATATTATTAATGTATAGCTTGGTAAGATTTAAACCTTGGTTTTCTCTTTAAATATTGAAGAATCTAACCGGTTGAAATAATATTACTTGATAAAATTTTATTAAAATATTTTAAAGAATAATTATATTTGACAAATAGTTGAAAATATTTTTAAATTTGTAAATAATGTACATGTCCTCATTTATCACCCAAAATAATAAATAAATATTTTTTTACACAATTTTTTTTTTGGCCTAAATGAAACTAAAATATAGAGAGTTTTAGTGTGCAAAATTTCTCCTATAACTATGAAGAATATTAAAGGTGTTGGATTGCATCTCTTTTATTGTGAATGTCAAAGAGGGATAATGGAAGTGGAGGAAATAACTTGTTTTTCTATTAAAAAAAAAGTTTTCCCTTTCAGTTTAATGAAATGAGCTTTAGAATTACACTCTCGTGATATAAAATATCTTTTGTGGATACTAAAAAGATTATGTAAACATCATGCATATGGAAATTTATTTGTTTCATTCCTTTATTAAATTCGTTAATTCAAGCCTTTCATGGTCTTTTTAAGACTCATTTTAATATTATTAATAATTGTTTAGTTATATGTATTTCGAGTGCTTAGGTTTAGAGGTCCATATGATGTATCTGTGTTATTTAAAGATGTAACAATTATTATTTAGAAGTTATTAGCTCAAGCTTTTACTTGTATATAGATGAAAACCTTTGAGAGTTAGGGTTAGGGTAGTCGAAGTTTATAAAAGAACCAAGGAGGTAAGAGAAGAGGCATATCATATTTTGTTATATCAAACTTTTGCTTTTAAAGAGGTTCCTCCTTCGAAAATGCTTGCGATTATGTAATGTGTTATTGTTTTCTACAATATAATCTATTGCATTTTTATTTCGTATTGCAATATTATTCATTTCAAGCTTATTTTATGTTATTATTGTAATATCATGTGGATGTGCTTTTATTTTACTATAAGGTTTCTAACAAGTGGTATCAAAGCACTTTTCAAGGATGTGTCCTGTTGTAGTGTAAACAATTCATGTCCTACCATTCCAACCTGATAGATATAATTTTTCTTTGTTTTTATTTTCATGTTTATTACTCTACACATAGAAAATTAACCCACTCAAGTGAGTCAATCTTCCTAAAACCCTTGGAAGGACCCTCAAACTTGTCTAAACACAAGTTTAGGCCTTTCCTCCCCTCTCCCTTACTTTTTTTCCTAGTTTTACCAAAATTGTGGTTGGTCCTTATGGGGCACAATTTTGGCAAGTTAGGGTTTTCTCTTAGAAAACCCTATTTTTTGGACCAATTCTCAAGACGTCGGCCCTCCCTTAGGTTTTCCTACTCTTTTGCCCTCCAAACCTCTTATAAATAGAGGGTTTGGATCCTTTTTTCCCCTAAGTGCTAAGTGATTCTAGAAGTGATCCTAAGTGATTTTTGACTAATAATTTTCCTAGCAAGTTCTTTTGGCAAGCAAGTCTTCTAACAAGATCAAGTGTTCTCTAGTGTTCTGCTATTGCTCTATTGCTGATTTGTTGCTCTTGGTGGACAAGTGTGGGAGCCTTGAGGAGGAATCTACCATTTTGTGGAGGACTTCATCCTTTTGTTTGCTTTTTCACTACCACCAGGTTTTATTTTTCCATTGTATTATTTCTAAAAATTGTTTACTCTACATTTTGTATTTGAAATTCGCACATATTCATCATTTTTCTCTTCTATCCAAAAATCATGGTTGCTCCTTATAATGTACGATTTTAGCTTCGCTAGGTTTGGAGGCAGGGTTTCGCTCCCAAACTCTCATTCCCATTTGCATGCTTCATATAGGTTGTAATAGTATTGTTTGCACTCTTTCATTTTATTGCATTTTATCTTGTTCATTTCCAAAAAGGTCAACAATCACTTTTATTTTCTAAAATTCAACTAAAAGGACCAAGGGGACTTAATTGTTGCACCTTCAAGCTCAATATTGCAATAGCCTAAGTAGGCCCCCAAACGCTAATCAAATTTTCTAGGGTTTTGTGAAGTTGTTTTATAGGTTTGAAGATGCATGAATATTTTGGACACAAGTAAAAGTTGAGGTCAACCTTCAAATCAGATAAGTGTTCTAACTTAAAATCTCTTAGGTTGTTTTTTGTTTGTTTTTTGTCCATTTCTATTCAAAACCTAGATCTTAAATAAAAGAGAAAATATTTGGATCATATTCTAGGTATTTGAAAGAGAAAAACATATAGTTTGCATTCTAGGGTTAATTTTGTTTGTGCATTCTCTCAAACCCTTGTTGAAAAGAAAAGAGTTTTATTTTATTACAAGTTAGGGTTTAGTGATCATTCAAAATTGAGAATCTTTATAGGGTTAGTCCTTGATTGCTAGCATTGATTGATTACCTTCCATTGTACTTTCATTTCTTAGTCTAGATCATAGAAAAGCCAAACATAGGTGATTGCTTTAATAAACACATCAAACATATCCACCCCAGACTTGGAATGAGTCCTAAAATCATTTCTGGTGAACACTTCGATCCTCAAGCCCTCGATTGTAGAGAACATAACAGACCCTCGTGGTCACCTCGACTTCCAATAGATCCAACCAAAAATCATACACGATAGGGTAGTTTTCCCCTCTACATCTTTGGTTAACCTAACGTGAAAGCACGTCTTAGTGGCCAAGACAAGAAGCTTCTTCCTTTTTTTTTCTTTTGAATACTTTAAGCAAGACCACTAAAATTGTTTTCTTGGAATCTAAAAATTTAAAATCTTCTTGTGTGTCTGTTGTTAGTGTTCTCTATCCTTTTTCTTTCTCATAATGGCTCCCAATACTAGGAGTAAGCGAAAGCTTTTAGAATCTTATCAGATTTTTTAGGAAGATGATTAGATTGATAGGGAGAATCACAATCTAGATGTAGAAGAGGAAGAACATGAAGAAATTGGTACCAAATTTGATCCTCTTAAGGGGCCCAATGGAGGCTTCACTTTCACATATTTTGATCATATATGGGGTTTTATGAAACATCATAGGGAGGCTTTGATTAAGGCTATGGAAGAGGAAGCCCAACTCGAAAGAGGTGAGAGGCCTCCTCCTCCAATCATCTCTCATAGGAATGTTCATAATAACCCATTGTTTGAATCTTCACATCATGCCAATCCTTTTCATAAATCAATATATGCTACTACTATCACCAACATTGGAGGGATTCCACAAGTTCCTCCAACTAGTAGTGCATATCAAGATTATGTTCAATATCCTTCTCATTCTACTCATCTCAACATTCATGCTTCTATTCCACCAAATGTCTCTTATCCTCCACAACAAGATACCATAAATCATAACCCATACTATAACAATGTCAATACCTCCAAAATTTTCCAAGTTCCCTTTCAACAACCTACCTATACCCTTACCCTAGGGATTCTAGAGGTATTGCACAACAATCCTGACATGCAAATCTTAACAAGTGTGGTGAAACAATTGGTTTCAAGAGTGGATATGATACAACTTCCAAGTTTTACCTACAACCATAGAGAAATGTGAAATCAACCCTTAGATCTCGTTGTCGCTTCTAGGTCCTACCCTAAGCATTTTCTAATATCAATTTTTCATATTTATAAGAGAACAAAATACCCAATTGAACATTTAAGGATGTTTAGGACAACATGCCATGATATTATACATGATTTAACATAGTATTAATGAGCCTTACTTTTGAAAAACATGTCTAGGTAGCTCTATATGATGTCTTTTTGGATGGTTAATTTTTGCTTTTGATAATTAGATTTTGATGCTACCTTATACCTATCACCTCCCTTGGGCAGTTTGTTTGGTCTGGTGGTGGTTCCCTTACCTTAGTCTCTTTGTTAGAACTAAAATTTTTGGCAGGGGTATGCCACAAATTTGGGTGTAGTAAAGAATTTACTATAAGAAGAATGTTGTAGGATAAGTCATAAGGCATGACATAAAAGAGAGTTTTGAGGATGACTTAAGAAGCAATATTATAGTGCCACTATACTCATATTTCCCATTATCAAAGTCCCTAATAACAAGATCAAATTTCTCAAAATATTGTTTGGTTAACCCAAAATGATTGATGAATCTTAGGCTATAAATAGTAATACTAGAACCATTATCAATTAGGATTTACTTTATGAATTTGTCATCAATGTGGCCTATTATGTATAATTGGATATTTCTAACCATAGAGGATTGAGGGATATCATCCTCATGGAATTATATAGTTGCATGGTTAACCCCATTAGAACCCACTACGAAAGTGAGATCATTCAGGTTGAGGCTTTGAGGAATAACTTGTTTATTCAAAATTTTGAGCAAGGTGTCTCTATGCCTTAGAGAGGTCCAAAGAATCTCAATAAGGGAGAATTTAACTGGGATGCTTTCAATTTGATGAGTCAAATTGAAAGTTCCCTTAGTTCAGCTCCTAATTGGATGATTAATGGAGGTCCTTTAGGGGAAGAAGTTTTTTTTATACAAAGGACTAAAGGAGGTTCTGTGTTTTTATCTATTTACATCACAAATGTGAGAAATTTTTTGAAAAATGGAGCATCCCAACCATCCCTTGGTTTAGATTTGGGATGTTCCTATAGTGAATGTTATTCACTGCATTTTGATTCTATTTATGATTAGGAAACGAATCTTAAAAAATTATAAGGTCTTAATAAGAAGGTTGAGAATCAAAGCTATTGATAACAATAATACCTTTATCAATTAGGTCCTGGATTAGGTTTTTAAGGCTCATGCATTTATCGATCACATGATCGTTAATGCAATAGAACACACATTACTCATTAGGAAAAATCCAAGCAATTTTTTCCCTTCTAGGTTCTAAAGACTTGGCAAGTGGAAGATTCGCCAATTTAAATTTCAAGAGTTGATATAGAATGTTTGAAATAGGTTTGTTTAGTAGGGAATACTTCCTATTAGGTTTTTATTGTTGAGACTTCCTTAAGATAAGCTTTTGAAGGTTTGCTACAACACTAGCATTGTTGGTATGGCATGGGTTTATAACTCCATCATCTACAATGTTTTTGTGCTTGTATTGCCCCTTTGGATTAGAAGACATATCTTCCTCCTTATGGGATTTGGATTTTAGTTGTCCTCTTTTGATAAGGGTGGTATCTACTCTCTTGGCCAGTTCAATGACATCTTCAAAAGAATATACAATAGGTTATCTCTAAATACAAGGTCAATTGATCATTAAGGTTACCTATAAAGATGTGTAAAAGGTCTCTAGGTGGATATATGTACTTGAATATCTTTGATAACTATCTTTCTAAGAAGTTTGTAAAATTCTCATATTTAGACTATTTGAGTTAGTATACATCACTAATCATAATATTTACCTAAATATGGATAGATAATTACTTGAAAAACATCTCAACAAGGTCTCTAAAGATCTTAAGAGAATGCCTTGGTATTTGGGAGTATTATTCCCAGGTGAGGACACTAAGACTCTTAGGAAAGTTTTTTTTTTTTTTGTTGGATGATAAGGGGTTGTACTTGGGTCCCCCACCCTTGAAAAATTACAACTCTCTTCTTCAAAGTTTGAGAGTTTATAAATAGATATACTTCTCATCTCAATTGAGATGTTATAGCTAGAAACCTACATCATTTAACATAAAAAATCTGAATTCTAGATTTTCATTTTCTGGATCTTTTTAATTTTTTGTATGAATACAAATATTCTAGAATTTAGCATCCTTCTTGATATTATCCTACAGCAGTCTTCACAATACTAAAACTTCACATCTACCATCTATGTCTTGCATCTTAGTAGAGTAATATTTCCAAAACATTGCATTATCATAGTTCGATTTACCAAATCTAGATTGCTAGTTTCCTTCCTGAAACACAAATGTGACCACAAAAATTATAAAAAATAGTCTATATGAAAACACATTACTATTACAAAATAAAGCAGATATTACCAATGGAAAACATTAAAGTAAAACTTAATCATTTATTGATTCAGGCAATCAACATTTTCTTGTCAGCTTCAACTAAACTTACTACTTCCTCTAACCATGGAAAGGAGAATTTAACTTCATGATCCTCAATCAAAACCCCTCTATTGGCTAGCCTATTTGCACATTTGTTACCTTCCCTTAGAGCATGTGTAAACTTAATGTCTTCAAACTCTTTAGCAATATCTCGAATTTCCACAATTATCTCTTTTATGTTCCATGGAGCCTTTGCTTTCCTTGAATTTGTATTTATTACTATGAGAGAATCACCTTCCCTCCATAGTTTATTCCATTCATTTGTTTGCATATTTTTAACCCTTCTAAAGTCACCCAAGCTTTAACTTAATTATTTGTCTTAAATCCACTATTGAAAGCGTAATGAAACAAAATATCTTCTCTATTATTTCTAATTATTCCTCCTCCTACTAGTCCTATAGTTTATGTATAAGCTCCTTAAAAATTTAATATAACCCACTCCATATCTGGTGGTTTCCACTTTATATTCTTTGCCTTATTTTTTCTTCTCTTGTACCCAACATCATAATTCAATTTAATGACTTGAATCCATCTATCAAGGCTCTCTGCTTCTAGATTAGAAATTGGGTGAGTTCATAGGGTTGGTTTAGATTCCTCTATCGTTAAACATATCTTCATTTTCATTACCTATAAAATGTTATCCTTTCCTTTAAATATTCTTCTATTCCTTTCTAGCCATACAATCCAAAATATTGTATCTTTTAATATATCCCATATTTTTTGTAAAGCCTCACTCTTATAAATGCTCTACCATTGCTTTAACCAGTCTTCAATTCTGCTATTCATCACCATGCATTTATCAACTTAGGAAAGATATTGAGTAGAAAATTTTCATCATAATATATATTGGAACAAGCAGTTCTAAATAGTATAAGGTGGTTGATGGGATATTCCTTCTCTTTGTACTTTTAAAATTTAGGAGTTCCAAAATTGGGAGGGAAAGGGTAACTAGGCACAAAAGGATCTAAGGGTTGGTTGCACAGGATATCGTAAGAGTATTGTGAATATAAGAAGATCCTTAGATGATGACTATGTGTTACTTCAATAGTTCTAGTTGAGAGGTTAGATTTTGAATTTCAAAAGAAACAAAATTTGATGGCACAAAAGGCATGTGTTGAGGGACTATAAGAATTTGATAATTGACACAAGGAGGTTGATACACTTGGGTATTCAATGTTGAATTTGGCATGATATGATTTGTTCCCAAGGTATTTGAAATGAAATAATTAGAAGAAGAAGGATGAAAGATTATGGGATAAGGATTTTAAGTGAAACCCATACTCATGCCTATTATATTAGAATGAAGGTTGTTGACATTAGAATTGGATACTTAATGGTACATCTTGATTAGGAATGTAGCTTGTATTCACTTGTTGAGATATAAGATAAATTACATTGCCCTATAACAATTCCTCAAGAGTAGGCAAAGTGGTAGGTACCCAAGATAGGTACTTAATAATTTAATATTGTATTGTATATTGGTATAAGCCATAAATGAATTATTGGCTAATGTGGACCCACTATGATGTAAATATTACTTATGTAACCATTATTCATTAGTAAAGAAGGCCACATGTCAATTTAGAAATAGGTAGGAGAATAATTTCATAGAATCATATATGTAACCATCAAGGAATATTGTCATAGAATAGTCAAGAAATATGCTTATGGGTATTATTTAAAGGCAAGGGTGGGAATAGAAGTCATATAAAGTATTCTTGGTAGGATTATTGGCTTGTGGAGCTAGAGATCTTGTGGAGTTATTCATTTTTTAAGGTATGTTCTTGGTGTTGTCCTACCTCAAGGGTAATATCTATCTCTATTTTATTTTGTAGATTATTATTGTGGAATTTATTTGTGGATGCATGTTTGATATTTCTACATATTGGTGAATGATTTATTGTTAATGAGAAGAGAGGTTCATAACATTTGGTATCAAAGCAACAATTTTGGAAAAGTGGAGTTGTTTTTGCAAATTTAGGGCACATTTTTCTAGAAAAATATCACATCTTGCAGGGGCCATATTTTTTTTCCAACAATCATTTTAAAAACATTTTTATTCCAACATGCATATCATTTCAAGTACTACAAAAATGACTACTCAATTGTTAAATTCTAATAAGTATTGATAAATTTATGGTTGTTTTAAATTGAGGAATTTGTGTTGTTTTTTGGCTGTACAATTTTTTTTCAAAAGAAAAAATTCATGTCAATATTTTTGTAGTCATTTTTAGAATATTTTTGCACCAGCATGTAGATTATTTTGAGTGCTACAAGAATAACTTCTCATTAATTAAATTCTGATAAGTATTGAGGGAGTTACAATTGTTGGAAGTTGGGATTTTGATGTTTTTGGGCTACACAAAAAATTCATGCAAAGGAAAATAATCATATCTCTCAATTAGTTGTCATTTCTTTTGTTTTGAAGGAATTTTTTAAATTTAATTGTTTTGAGAAATTTCAGTTATTTAAAACCCTAGTTTCTTTGGGGAAACAAATTTGGGTTGAGGTCATGGAGTTGCCAAAATTCTCTAGAGAAGATAATACTGATGCTAGGGAATGGTGGAAACATTTTAAGTCTTTAAATTCTTCTGAATTTTTATGGAGATGTAAGATTTGTAATTCCTTGCAAGGGGAATCTTTATCTTGGTATTTCAACTTTGCTTGTCCTCGTCATTATATATACACATGGGAAGAATTTGAAGTTGCATTTTTAAGCAAATGTAGATTGGAGAAAAAGGATAATAAGGGAAGCACATCTTTGGTGTCAGATAAGCCAAACAATGACCAAGAAAAATTGTTTGAATTAAAAAAAAAACTATTTTGCAAGTTTTTGGTTGCATTGAGAAGGAAAAGGTTGTTATTTCTATAAACCCTACTAGGCAATATAATTTCATTAATTTTATTTTAGCTAAAAATTTGCAAGCTCAAAAAATTAAGGATAGAAAACTTAAGGGTTAGAATGTTCAGGTTTTTCAAAATTTGAAAATTACTATGGATAAATGTCTTACACTCAGATTTTTATGTCATTGATAGTGATGATATAGATAGTGTTCTGGATTATCCTTAATTGCATTCTTTGGGTATTGTTAACATTAATTTGAAAAGTAATTTTATGAAGCTATGGTACAAGAAAAATAAAATAACTCTATAGGATATTTCTCATCAAGGACCCAAGGAAAAATAGGAAGTGCTTTCAAGAAAACTAATTAAAGAACAAAAAGAACCTAAAAAAAAATCCAAGAAAAAATTAGCAGTAGCAAAGTTTGTGAAAGAAGCAACAATAACAAATTCCATGGAAATAATAGTAGCAGAGTCCAAGGAAGCTTTTATAGAAGAGCATGAGGACACACCAAATGAAGAGCACATAAAAAATGTAAAATAGTGGAGCAAAATATTGAAGAGTCAAAGGTAATAGAACCATGGGTTAGGGTTGCAGTATATTGTCATCCACAACACCAAGAGCAACAAAAATCTTGGAGGCATGGCCTAAGGAAACAATATTATGGTTCTACATGGAATCAAATGGGCACTAAGTATGGTAGTATTTGGCAAAGAAAGCATAGTGATTTTGGTTTTCAAAATGGTGTAGTAGCATCGAAGAACAAATGGACCCATCCTTTGAATTTTCAAAGTAGATCAATAGAAGCATGGAGTCAACAAAGGATTTCTATATACTTAAGTGGAAAGATGACATATCAGCATCAACGAAGACTACTATAAATCAAAGTTTCACTAGGATGGATGGACGATCAAGATCGACACCAAGTTTCAATATGACACCAAATATCGTATTAGTTAATCTCTTCTTATATTTTGAGGATAAAACATTTTGTAAAGGGTACAGAATGTTAGGTACCTAAGATAGATACTTAATAATTTAATATTATATTGTATATTGGTATGATTCATAAATGAATTATTGGTTAATATGAACTTGCTATGATGTAAATGTTACTTATGTAGTCGTTGTTCATTAGTAAATAAGGCCACATGTCAAGTTAAAAATAGGTAGGAGAATAATATCATGGAATCATATATGTAACCTTAAAATAATATTGTCATAAAATAGTCAATAAATATGCTTGTGGGAATTATTTAAAGGTAAGGGTGGGAATAGTTGTCATATAGAGTATTATTGGTAGGAGCCTTGAATCGTGGAGTTGGAGATATTGTGGAGTTATCCCTTCCTTAAGGAGTATTATTGGTGTTGACCTACCTCAAGGGTATATCTATCTCTATTTTATTGTGTGGATTATTATTGTGGAATTTATTTGTGGATGCATGTTTGATATTTCTACATATTGGTGAATGATTTATTTAAAGCAAAGAGAGGTTTATAACACAAATATGGATAATACCCAAAATAAAATGGGAGGGTTTGCATTTTGATATTCATGGAAGTGGTGATGATTGGATGATTTGAATCAATTAAATTAGAAGTTGATACATTAAGGTTTATATATAAAGATCCAAAGGATGGATCTAATTGATTTAGAGGTAAACAATTTGATCTAGGTTATTGGGGACAATCTATGAGTGAAACTTCCCCTGTAGAGATGCCTAGGGTGTCATGATATTTTATAAAAAAGGATTCCAAAACCTCCCTTTGCTTTTGCAAAAAGAAATCCATGTGACTAGCAGATTCAAAAAACACTCTTCCTTGCTCATCATGGATAGGGTTTAGAGAATCTGAAGGTGTAGAAACCTCCTCTTCTTCCTCAAATTTTGGGTTCCCAAAGGCAGATTTTTCATCATGACCTTCCATTGAGAGGTTAGGGCTAATGGCCAGTGCTATTGATTAACTAGCATCTCTCAGCTATAGGTTTGGAAGGAAATGATTAGATTGATTAGATTTTCAAGTTTATAGAGTTGATTATAGAAGAAAGATAATATGTTTTAGCAATCTTATATTCCCTTCCCTAAATATATCAAAATAAACCTATATACCTCAAGGGTATCCCTATATATTGAATGTCCCTATATATAAATCCTCTCTATTAGTATATGAGATAGTCGATATGTGGGTTGTCAATGATACATAGAAATTACCACTTTGATACATGGACAATATGGTACGTGAGAGATAATAGTATACCTCCTTATGACTTCCACTAGCTCATTATAATATGCTCCTTACTATGCATAAGTATGCATGAGACCCCATATGGGCGGTTGGTGACTTGGGCTCACTATATGCCCAATATAGCCTAGTATCTTGTATGATAGTTCCTCAAAGAATCATAAAGACCCTTAGTATGACAAGCAATTAGTTATGTTCTTATTATCTAGACTTAATATGACCTAATTTAAACAAACAATATTAAGTGGTCTTGATTAAAGTTTAATAAATTTTAGCTTGATAAAGGTTCAACCTGATCAAAGAAGATCTTGGGACCCATAGTGGTGTTCACGTCAAGTTGATTGAAATGTGATAAGGGAAAGGGAGATCATAAAGGGCCTCTTGAGGGCTTCATCATGATTATCTTACATCTCTATTAGGAACCTTGTAGTAAAATAAAAGAAAATCCATATTATATTGCAATAATAATAGAAAATAACTTAAAATTAACAATATTACAAGACAAAGCAAATTAATAAAAGGCTACCATGTTGCTCCCTAAGGGGCCTGGCAAATGGTCTGGTGCTTTAACGATCAACAAATCTGAAGGTTGAAGGAGCATGGAAGGTTGGAGGTTGCAGGAGTGTGTAAGGCTAGAGTTTGAAGGAGAGTGGAAGGATGGAGGTTGAAGGAGCATGGAAGGTTGAATGATGAGTTGATATTTGTAGTGTCAAAGCTAAAGGAGCATGGAAGACTGAGTTGGTTGAAGGAGTGTGGAAGGTTGGGTTGGATGAAGGAGATACAAAAAAAGGCTGGGTTGTTGGGTGGAAGGTTGGGATGGCTGAAATAACATGGAAGGATGATAATGCTGAAGGAGCATGGAAGGTTGGGTCGGTTGAAGGAACTACAATAGAAGGTTGGGATGCTGAGTAGAATGCTGGGAAGGTTGAAGGAGCGTGGAAGGCTAGCCTTTGTTGGGTGGAAGGCTTGTTTAAGATTGTATCAGCTGAGGAAACCACAATAGCAGGTTGTGTTGTTGAGTGGAAGGTTGGGTCAACTAAAACCCCTTATTTTTATCTTTGGTAAGGCTATGGGTTTGGAACCTATAGGTATTGGGATGGTTTTTCTTCCCTCTTTACAACAAAAAAATGTGCTAAGGATTAGTATTTTTTAAATATCTCATATTTTAGGAGTCATATCGCAAAAAGTTATCTAATTCAGTTGATTCTTGGACCAACTTGTGCAAAATTTGAATATATTTAAAATGAGTGGTCATATGCAAGAATCCAAGTCATATTGACAGAGATTCGACCCTATGAAATCAACCATTTGAAACAAGGACAATGACAATTTTCAAGTTGCAAAAATGAAATTGCAAATATTTATCAGCTAGGGTTCAAATGATGGGAAGAGTAATGAAGGGCTATGAATTTAGTGAGGAAGGAAACTAGCAAGCTAGATTTGGTAAATCAGACTATGATAGTGTGATATTTTGGAAATATTACTCTACTAAGATGCAAGGCATAGATAGTAGAGGTGAAGTTTTGACATTGTGAAGGTTGCTATATGAAAATGTCAAGAAAGATGCTAAATTATGGAATAATTGTATTAATACAAAAAATTGAAAAGATCCAAAAAATAAAAATCAAGAATTCGAACATTTTATGTAAAATGATGTAGGTTTCTAGCTATAGCATCTCAATTGAGATGAGAAGTGTATTTATTTATAAACTCTCAAGCTCTAAAGAAGAGAGTTGTAATTTGTCAAGGGTGGGGACCCGAGTACAACCCCTTATTATCCAAAAAAAAAAAAACAATATTGCAAGACAAAATGAAAATGCAACAAATTATATTGTAGAAAATAGTTTCACATTATATAATTGTGAGCCTCTTTGAGGGGGAAACCACCTTAGAAGTAGAGCTTCAGTATAACAAAATATGAGATGTCTCTTATTTTCCCCCTTGGTTATTTTATAGATTTGGCTACCCTAATCCTAATGCTCGAGGGTTACCATCCATGTGTAAGTGGGATCCTAATGCTCAAGGGTTACCATCCATGTGTAAGTGGGAGCTCAAGCTAGTAAATCCTAAATTATAATTTTTACATCTTTAAATGGTATTTTTTTATAGTAATTAATGATTACAGCATATGGACCCATACTTCTAGGTTCCCAAAGTACCACATGACTAAACAATTATTAATAATAGTAGAATGGTCATCATGACCTTCCATTGAGATGTTAGGGCTAATGGTCAAGTAATGAGTAGGGCTATGGATTAACTAGCATCTCTCAACCATAGCTTTGGAAGGAAAGGATTAGATTGATTAAATTTTCAAGTTTATAGAGTTGATTATAGAAGAAAGAGAAGATGTTTTAGCAATCTTATATCCCCTTCCCTCGATATATCAAACCTAACCTATATACCTTAAGGGCCTCCCTATATATTGAAGGTCCCTATATATCTAAATCCTCTCTATATACCTATTACTATATGATATATTCAATATGTAGGTTGCCAATTATACATAGAAATGATCACTCTAATACATGGCCAAGATGGTACATGAGGAGTAATAGTATACCTCCTTATGACTCCCACTAGCTCATTGCAATATACTCCTTACTAGGCATAAGTATGCATGAAATCCCATATGGGTTGTTGGTGACTTGGGCTCACTATATGCCCAATATAGCCTAGTAGCTTTTACGATAGTTCCTCAAAGAATCATAAAGACCCTTAGTATGACAAGAAATTAGTTATGTTATTGTTATCTAGGTTTAATATGACCTAATTTAAACAAACAATATTAAGTGGTCTTGATTAAAGTTTAATAAATTTTAGCTTGATAAAAGTTCAACTTGATCAAAGAATATCTTGGGACCCATAGTGGTGTTCACATCAAGTTGATTGAGATGTGATAAGGGGAAAGGGAGATTATAAAGGGTCTCTTGGGGGTTTCATCATGATTCTATTACATCTCTATTAGGAACCTTGTAGTAAAATAAAAGCAAATCCATATGATATTGCAATAATAATAGAAAATAGCTTGAAATTAACATTATTGGAACACAAAATGGAAATGCAGCAAATTATATTGTAGAAAATAGGAACACATTACAGAATTGTAAGCCTATTGGAGGGGAAAACCACCTTAGAAGTAGAGCTTAAATATAACAAAATATGATAAATCTCTTATTTTGCCCCCTTGGCTCTTTTATATATTTGGCTACCCTAATCATAATGCGCAAGGGTTACCATCCATGTGTAAGTGGGATCCTAATGCTCAAGGGTTACCATCCATGTGTAAGTGGGAGCTTGAGCTAGTAAATCCTAAATTATAATTTTTACATATTTAAATGGTATTTTTTATAGTAATTAATGGTTACAGCATATGGGCCCATACTCCTAGGTGCCCAAAGTACCACATGACTAAATAATTATTAATAATATTAGAATGGTCATCATGACATTCCATTGAGATGTTAGGGCTAATGGTCAAGTAATGAGTAGTGTTATGGATTAACTAGCATCTCTCAACCATAGCTTTGGAAGGAAAGGATTAGATTGATTAAATTTTCAAGTTTATAGATTTGATTATAGAAGAAAGAGAAGATGTTTTAGCAATCTTATATCCCCTTCCCTCGATATATCAAACCTAACTTATATACCTCAAGGGTCTCCTTATATATTGAAGGTCCCTATATATTTAAATCCTCTCTATATACCTATTAGTATATGATATATTCAATATGCCAATTATACATAGAAATGATCACTCTGATACATGGCCAAGATGGTACATGAGGAGTAATAGTATACTTCCTTATGACTCCCACTAGCTCATTGCAATACTCCTTACTAGGCATAAGTATGCATGAAATCCCATATGGGTTGTTGGTGACTCGGGCTCACTATATGCCCAATATAGCCTAGTAGCTTTTACGATAGTTCCTCAAAGAATCATAAAGACCCTTAGTATGACAAGCAATTAGTTATGTTATTGTTTTTTTTTTTTGAATTTACATGGTGGAATCGGTAGCTGCCACGAATTCGGGTAGGCTGTCTAGCTTTTTATTGCCGCCACAGTATTCTACGCTATTCGCCCCAAAATCTGCCACAAATATCTTCATGCAGTTCGCCCCTACAACCACCATGCCACAATCATTTTAAACCTTTTACGCCGCTAAAAGCACCAGGAAAGGGACAAGCATTCAGTCCGACGAGGCCCAAGATTTGAACCTTGGATCTCCGCCCCCTTATGGGGTTTGGATGAACCAATTGGTCTACACCTTGGACCTTAGTTATGTTATTGTTATCTAGGTTTAATATGACCTAATTTAAACAAACAATATTAAGTGGTCTTGATTAAAGTTTAATAAATTTTAGCTTGATAAAAGTTCAACTTGGTCAAAGAAGATCTTGGGACCCATAGTGGTGTTCACGTCAAGTTGACTAAGATGTGATAAGGGGAAAGGGATATTATAAAGGGTCTCTTGGGGGCTTCATCATGATTCTCTTACATCTCTATAAGGAACCTTGCAATAAAATAAAAGCAAATCCATATGATATTGCAATAATAATAGAAAATATCTTGAAATTAACAATAGTGCAAGATGACATTTATCGGACGAATGAATGTAAACGGGAAAGCTCTGGCGATTTGGCGGGAAAATTTTTGAGAAGGCGTCTGGTGTTGCTCGAGGGATTCTGGCCCGAAGATCTTGCCAGGGGCTTTGGGGGGTTGATTTTGAATTCATCTGAAGGTACATTCGTGGTCCCGGGAGGGCCCGATGGGGTCTCCTTCCGCTTCTCCCTGCTGGGAGAAAGACTTCATATGCTGAGAAGTTGAAAGATAACCCCTCGCCTTCCACTGATGGAGCTCAGCGGAATGCTTTTCAAACGATACTCAAGAATGTTGGCAATGGCCCAAATGCTCACCGCGTTAATGGATGCCTCCCGCAATCCACTTCCGTGCCTAAGATTGTTATAGAACCAATGCTGGTCGAAGATACAATCGTCTACCGAGCTAATCACGACTTGATCTGCAAATTCATGGGCATCCGACCCACACTAAATTTTCTGCATACCTGGGTTCGCCAGAACTGGGAGCCACACGGTGAGTACTCTTTATGGCCTATAAGCAATGGGTATTTCATCATTAGTTTCTCTTCTTTAGCAGATAGAAACAGAGCATTTGAATCAGAAAAGAGAAACCACGGACCAACAGGGTTATTTGTCCAACCCTGGAGAGTGGGTTTCGACCCCCGCATCGAACCCACGGCTGTCCCGGTCTGGATTCGGCTGTACGCTCTCCCGATGGAGTTTTGGGGTGAGCAGGTGTTGGAACTAATAGGTAATTCCCTAGGCAGATTTTTGGGAGTCTCCAAAGATACCATAGAGGGAAATACAGCTGTCTTTGCCAGAATCTGTGTAGAGATGGACATTAGTCGACCTCTACCACCGAGGCGGAACTTGAGCTAGCAGGAGTACCCCTGGATCCAAGCAGCCTAGACTATGAGGCCCTACCTTTCAGGTGCCGAGTATGCCATAAGCATGGACATTTGGCAAGGTTTTGCCCAAACATCTTGAGCACAAAAATGGAGGTTCCGAGCGGAATGTCAAACCGCCCTAGAGAGGGTAAGTCCAGTCCTGTCAATGAACCTTCTAGCAATTCTCCAGGTCCTGATGCTCAGCAGGATGGCTTTGAACAGGTGAAACGAAAGAGAAACAAAAAGAAAAATGGCAAGGAGCAGGTGCAGCTCAAGCCAAACAATCGGTATGAAATTTTTAAGTCATTAGTGGATCAGGAGGACCAAACTATGGAGGGAGTGGATGGGAATGGTGTGAATGACAACACTCCACCTCTTGTTTCTCCTTCTTTTACTCCTGTAGTAGAACAGGTGACTGTGCCAGCTGAGAATCTGCAGTCAGAGAATCCAGGGGCATTGGTTATACACTCCCCAGCACAGCCGGCTATCAAAGATGTCACCATGGGAAATGCAGATAAAAATAGAGAAAGGCCTGCTTTAGGGATTACCATGTGGAGAAGAGATCTAGAAACAATAACTCTCAAGGAGCGGGAAGAAAATCCAATAAGGAACTACTAACAACGCAAGGAGATAAGCTAATCAATGGAGGATTGGTGAGGACCATTGATTCTTACTGCTCTCAAGGTTTTCAATGATTATTCAATCTTGGAATGTTAGGGGTTTAAACAGTAGAACCCATCAATCTGCTGTTCAAAGACTCTTAGAAAACCGTAAAACAGACTTTTTGCTTCTTCAGGAGACCAAAATGTCTTTAGATATTATGAGTAAAACCGCTACTAAAATCTGGCAGGGAGCTGGGCATATGGATGTGGCTGCCCAAGGAGCTTCAGGTGGAATTGTTACCCTTTGGAACCCTCTCGTCTAGACTGCTTTAGAACATATAGCTTGGAGGGGTGTTCTTACTTCTCTCTTTAGAAATAACTTCACTTCTGAGCATGTCCTAATCACCAACTTTTACGGGGCCCAAGACCTAGATGGCCAGAGGCTCCAATGGGAAGCTGTTCACAACATGAGGGCATACAGGGAGTGTTATGACTGGATTATTGCAGGGGATTTTAATGCAAAATTATCTGTTCGTGACTAGGAAGGTGGCACCCCTGTTTTGGATCCAGGGGACCGGCTTCTGATTGCCCAAGTTCAGGCCTTTCATTTAGTGGACGTTCAAGGCCCTGGTGTTTTTTTCACTTGGACAAACAAGAGAAAGGAGCCACATAGCAGGAAGGTCAAGTTAGATCGCTTTTTGGTCTCGGAGGAGGCTTTTGTTAAATGGACTTTTAAGTTCCAGATTTTGGAGGGCCCTATTTCGGATCATTTTCCCATTTTGCTAGAGGGAGGGACTTCGAGAGGGCAGCACCATAGGCCTTTTAAATTTGAGAATTTTTGGTTACAAAAGGAGGACCTTCGACAAAAAATTACTCAATGGTGGATAGAAGGCCGTCCACCTTTTGGGACAGCAATGTTCAAATTTCATAAACAGCTTCAATTTGTCAAAATTCAATTGAAACAGTGGAGGAAAGAAAACAAGTCGGATTTCCAGTCCCAAAGGGCCCCCTTGGTGGCTAGATGGGAGGAGGTTCAAAAACTTTTTAGGGAAGGATCAATTACTGAGCAACTCAAATTTGAAGATGATGAACTGCGTAAAGCGGTTGAGGACATTGACAACCAAGAGGAGATATACTGGAAACAGAGGGCTAGAAATACTTGGTTATTAGAGGGGGACAGAAATACCAAATTTTTTCATCGGTCAGCTTGTGCTAGGAGACAGATGAACAATATGGAAGCTCTTAAAGATGAACATGGAAATGTCTTCGATACTCTTCCTGGTATGCATTCCCATGCAATCGATTACTTTTCTAAACTTTTTAAGGAAAGTATGGAGCAAGATGTTGAGGCTCGTAACGAAGTTCTTAATGTTATTCCTTCTATTATCTCTCGAAGAAGACAATCGAGCCCCGCTTAGACCCATTGAAAGGGATGAATTGAGAAATGTGGTCTTTGGTATGAGTACCGGAAAATCTCCCGGTCCGTATGGCTTTCCTATTGAATTTTTTAGGCTTTCTCGGGACACCTTGGGGGAGGATGTTTTGGCAGTATCTGAGGAATCCAGATCCAATCGAAGAATGCTCGAGGCGATCAATCACACCTTCATTGCTTTAATTCCAAAAGGGGAAGCGGGGACTCATATCTCTGATTTCAGGCCTATTGCTTTATGCAATGTGATTTACAAAATCATCACTAAGATAATGGCTGAGAGGCTTAAACCCCTACTTCATAACATCATTTCTCCCGAACAAGGGGGATTTGTTGAGGGAAGACAAATCTTGGATGGGGTGGTTTTGGCCCAGGAGGCCATCCATTCAATGCAAACTTCGGGCAACAAAGGAATGTTCATTAAACTCGGATATGTCCAAGGCTTATGACCGGGTGGAGTGGTGCTTCTTGTCGAAAATGATGGCTGCCTTTGGCTTTTCTCAAGAATGGATTGATTGGGTTATGAGTTGTGTTTCTACTCCCTCTTATTCTGTTCTCATCAAGGGCCTTCCCTCGCATCCTTTTGGTGCCACTCGTGGTCTTCGCCAGGGAGACCCTTGTTCTCCCTATCTCTTCCTTCTCTTGGCTGAAGGTTTGGGCAGACTGTTTCGAGGAGAAGGCAACAAGGTCTCGCTATCTGGTATCAAGGTTGGGGAGGAAACTCCGACTCACTTGCAATTTGTGGACGATACTGGCCTGGTTGGTGTGGCCACTCTTCGGGAAGCTAGAGGAATCAGAGATACTCTGAATATCTACCTAAGGGCTTCAAATCAGGTTCTAAATGACAGGAAGTCCAAAGTGGTCTTTTTCAATCTTGACCAACGGCTACAGGAGCGTGTTATTGAGATCCTGGGCTTCACAAGGACTTCTCTTCCAATTGTTTACCTGGGCGTTCCCCTTCATTTCAAAAAGTTAAAAATTGACATCCTGGAAGAATCCATTGGGTGCATCAAAGACATAATGAATCATTGGGCTCATAAATGGTTAAGCTACGGGGGTAGATTAACCTTCCTGCAGTCAGTTATACAGGCTTTGCCGATCTATAAATTCTCAATACTGGTCGCCCCTCATACCATCTCGGAAAGAGCCGGACAAAATGGCTAGAAGATTTTTATGGGAAGGCGCAAAAGGGAAGAAAATATGGGCTTTGGTTGGGTGGGGACAAAGTTACCCACCCTAAGGACAAAGGAGGGCTGGGCTTGAGAAGTTCTAAGCTTAATAACAGAGCCTTGGCTGGAAAACTGTATTGGAGGTGGATTTCTCAGCCAACCTCCCTCTTCAAGCTAATTCTTTCCAAGTAAATATTTGGGGCATGTTCATCCCAATGAGGTGGGTCGTTTTCCCTTGGAAGGTACTCGGATCCTTAGTGTGGCAGACTCTCAAGCTTGGGTCCCGGATTATCAAAGATCAATTATTCTCGGAAAGTGGGGAGAGGAGACAAGGCTCGTTTCTCGGACCGACTCTTGGGACCAACATCCGCCCATTATTGTCATGTTCCCCGAGCTACAACCTATCATGACCGCCTTAGAAGCCCAGTGGCTGGATCCATATTGATAATTATCTACACACCGACCAATTGGGGGGGTATAAATTTAAAAAGTTTAAGCGGTGGGAGGAGTGGCCAATCATCGTCTCTCCGGAGTTGGCGCCCATCCCGCATAAAATCTTGTCGTAAAGGTTCCTCACGGGGAGGGATGAGGAAGATGAATTAGCCTCGGGGCTATGGAAGCCTTGGGGTCTACTCGGCTTAAGGCCGGATATGAAGAGATCCTCCCCGAGCCTCCCCCACACTCTTTTCCGGTTCAAAGCATTGGAGAAGGATTTGGCATTCAAAGGGCTGGCCGAAAGTGAATTTCTTTGCTTGGCAACTTATGCATAATGGACTTCTCACCTTTGACAATCTCAGACGTAGGGGTTTCAATGGCCCCTCTCAATGTGCTTTATGCCTCCAACATGAGGAAACTGTAGATCACTTGTTTTTTGAGTGCCCTTTTACTCATCAGATTTGGGAACGTTGGTTCTCTCAATTTAAACTCCGTGCTAATGGTGTTTTCAATCATACCAATATTTTGGAAAAATGGAAAAGGGGCATGTTCAAATCCATAGCTCTCCGAACTGGCTGGCAGTTAGGATTTCTCTTCATTTGGTGGCAAGTTTGGTTGGAGAGAAACGCCCGGATCTTTAGAGACACTTTCTCCTCGATTGACGGCGTTTGGCAGGTCATCTGGAGCAAAGTCACAGAAACTGTTGCTATTTATGTTGATGAAGAGAATCAGGCAGCTCTTGGGCATCTTGAAGAGGGGGTTGAGGGACATGAGGGGCAAGGCAGAGCATGCTGGAAACCTCCCCCAGTTGGCTGGATAAAGATCAATACTGATGGGGCTGCAAAAGGCAACCCGGGCAGCGCAAGAATTGGTGTTGTCTGTCGGGATCACTCGAGTGCGGTTCTTTACTGGGAATTGCAGGGATTGGGCAGAGCCACGAACAATGAAGCCGAAGCCTTTGCCATTAAGTCAACGTCTATCTGGGCTGTTAAGCAGGGTTACCGGAGGATAATTCTTGAATCAGATTCTCAAGTCCTGATCGGCGCTCTTGATTGCTTGCAGAATTTCTCATTAAAAGCCTGGAGACTGCGGATTTTGATATCCCAAATCAAGGAGTTATGGAGGGAGTTAGATGATGTTATCCCTGTGTATGTGAGTAGAAATTTGAACACGGTAGCTGACTTCCTTGCGAAGATGGGTGCTGAGAAAGAGGTAGGTGTTCAGCCGCACATTGATATGCCTATGATAGATGAAGAGATTCGGAGTGGTCTGGAACGATCCCTGCATCCATGAGCTCAAAAATGGCTAAGGTTAGTTTTTGTCGCGATATCGCGACATATTGCGCCGTCGCGACCTTGTTTGGAAAGTCGTCGCGATTTCGCGACATGTTGCTCCGTCGCGACCTTTCCTGGACAATTGTCGCGATTTCGCTACCTATTTTGTTGCCGCGGCCTTGGGAGGAAAATTGTCGCGATTTCGCGACTTGTTGCGTCGTCGCGGTCTTTGATGAGAAGGTGTCGCGATTTCGTGACCTTTTTTGTTGGTTCTGCTGCTGGAGGAAAGTCGTCGCGATTTCGCGACGCTTTGAGAAAAATTGCGTGAAGGGGAAAAACCGTCGCGATATCGCGACATTTTTTGTGAAAAGCTACTCAAAGGAAAATTTGTCGCGATTTCGTGCCATTTTTGAGGAAAGGACGCAAAGGGGCAAACCCGTAGCGATTTCGCGAAAATTCTGGAGAACAAACTTCATGAAGGATAAACGTCGCGATTTCGCGACTAGTTTGAGAAAAGGGCACCACGGGGAGAACATGTCGCGATTTCGTGACCTTTTTTGTCGGTTTCGCTGCTGGAGGAAAGTCGTCGCGATTTCGCGACGCTTTGAGCAAAATTGCGTTAAGGGGAAAAACCGTCGCGATATCGCGACATTTTTTGTGAAAAGCTTCTCAAAGGATAATTTGTCGCGATTTCGCGTCATTTTTGAGGAAAGGAAGCAAAGGGGCAAACTTGTAGCGATTTCGCGATAGTTTTGGAGAACAAACTTCATGAAGGATAAACGTCGCGATTTCGCGACTAGTTTGAGAAAAGGGCACCATGGGGGAGAACATGTCGCGATTTCGTGACACTTTTGCGGAAGGGGCGCCCAATGGAATTCTTGTCGCGATTTCGCGACACTTCCGGCCAACTGGGGCTTTAAGGAAAAGCCGTCGCGATATCGCGACACTTTCTCAAGGTTGCTGTCTAAGGGAGAACTCGTCGCGATTTCGCGACAATTTTGGTGAGCAGGTGCCTTCTGGCTTTCTCGTCGCGATTTCGCGACGTTTTTGGCGTTTGGGTGCTTTGGAGCTGTGCTGTCGCGATTTCGCGACATTTTTTGAGTTGTGTGGCCTCGGCGCAGTTTTGTCGCGATGTCGCGACATGTCGCGATTTCGCGACCGGTTGTCGTGGCGCGGCGGTTGTTAGGTTTGGTGTCGCGATTTCGCGACTTGTCGCGTTTTCGCGCCCTTTGTTCTTCTGGTCTCTTTGCTCTTGGTTGGGATGCCCATTCTCCCTCTTGTAACTGTAATTTGTTTTAATGCAAGCTTTTTTCAATTTTTTCAAAAAAAAAAATAATAGTGCAAGACAAAATGGAAATGCAGCCAATTATTTTGTAGAAAATAGGAACACATTACAGAATTGTAAGCCTCTTGGAGGGGAAAACCACCTTAGAAGTAGAGCTTAAATATAACAAAAGATGATAAATCTCTTATTTTTCCCCCTTGGCTCTTTTATATATTTGGCTACCCTAATCATAATGCGCAAGGGTTACCATCCATGTGTAAGTATGATCCTAATTATCAAGGGTTACCATCCATGTGTAAGTGGGAGCTCATGCTAGTAAATCCTATATAATAATTGTTACATATTTAAATGGTATTTTTTATAATAATTAATGCTTACATCATATGGACCCATACTCCTAGGTGCCCAAAGTACCACACGACTAAAAAATTATTAATACTATTAGAATGGTCATCATGACCTTCCATTGAGATGATAGGGCTAATGGTCAAGTAATGAGTAGTGTTATGGATTAACTAACATCTCTCAACCATAGATTTGGAAGGAAAGGATTAGATTGATTAAATTTTCAAATTTATAGAGTTGATTATAGAAGAAAGAGAAGATGTTTTAGCAATCTTATATTCCCTTCCCTCGATATATCAAACCTGACCTATATACCTCAAGGGCCTCCCTATATATTGAAGGTCCTTATATATATAAATCCTTTCTATATACCTATTAGTATATGAGAGAGTCAATATATGGGTTGCTAATTATACATAGAAATGATCACTCTAATACATGGCCAAGATGGTACATGAGGAGTAATAGAATACCTCCTTATGACTCCCACTAGCTCATTGCAATATACTCCTTACTAGGCATAAGTATGCATGAGACCCCATATGGATAGCTGGTGGCTCGAGCTCACTATATGCCCAATATATCCTAGTAGCTTTTACAATAGTTCCTCAAAGAATTTTAAATTTTAGCTTGATAAAGGTTTAGCTTGGTCAAAGAAGATCTTGGAACCCGTAGTGGTGTTCACGTCGAGTTGATTGAAAGGTTATAAGGGGAAAGGGATATCATAAAGGGCCTCTTGGGGGATTCATCATGATTCTCTTACCTCTCTATTAGGAACCTTGTAGTAAAATAAATTCACATCCATATGATATTGCAATAATAATAGAAAATAAACTTGAAATTAACAATATTGCGGGACAAAATGGAAATACAGCAAATTATAGTGTAGAAATAAGAACACATTATAAAATTGTAAGCCTGTTTGAGGGGGAAACCACCTTAGAAGTAGAGCTTCAATATAACAAAATATGATATGTCTCTTCTCTTGCTCCCTTGGCTCTTTTATAGATTTGGCTAGCCTAATCCTAATGCTCAAGGTTTACCATCCATGTGTAAGTGGAAGCTCGAGCTAGTAACTCTAAATAATAATTGTTACATCTTTAAATAGTATTTTTTTATAATAATTAATGGTTACATCATATGGGTCCATACTCCTAGGTACCCAAAGTACCAAATGAATAAAAAATTATTAATAAAATTAGATTGGGGTCTTCACATGCCTATCCCTTCAAAAAAGCTTTGTCCTCAAATTTGGAGATGAGGAAATTATTGTTAAAGTTGTAGAAGAGACTCCCATATGGCATATTTTTACTGTAAACCCTGTAATTTTACCAAGACTTCAATGATGGTGCGGTTATGGAGAGTGTGGGTTCTAGGATCTAGAATACTATCTGGATCTAAAATGATTGAACCTTCATCATCCAACTTAGGGAGTATCGATTGGACCTGGATGTAGTTATTGAGTACCTTCTTAAGACAAGAGATGTGGAAGACTGAATGGATATTGTAAGAAGGTGGTAACATGAGCTTATAGGCCACTTTCCAAAAAACTACAAGATCTAGTAGGATCCATGAAACTGTGTGGTCAACTTTTGATGAGCATGAAGTTGCACTGAATATTTCTTATGGGGTTGGAGTCGTAGGAAGACCATATCATTTATACTAAATCTACACTTGAAATGATGTTGATCAATTTGCTATAGTATTTGGTTCTAGTCCATAACCAAGTTTTCCTTCAAATGCTATAATAGTTATGTGTGTTCCTAAAGAGTGGCATCCACTACCTAAAAATTGGAATTTCTAGGAACACATGAAGATGGTGAAAAGGATGGTTTCTCATAAACTACCTCAAAAGGAGTCATTCTTGAGGTTATGTGAATGAAGTGTTATACCACCATTCAGCCAAGGGCAACCACTTAGCCCCCTATGTTGGGTGCTTAGAGGTAAAATAGTAGAGGTATATTTCCAAGCATTTATTTACAATTTTAGTTTTCCCATCTATTTGTGGATGGTAGGCGAAGCTCATTCATAGTTGTGGTCCTTGCAATTTAAAATTGTTGCTAAAAATAACTAGTGAAAGTGGGATCACAGTCAAACACAATGGATTTTGGCATAACATAAAGTTTTAAAATGAAGTCCATGAATATTTAATCAATGGTGGAGGTATGGTAAGGACGAGAGAGAGAACAAAAATAAGCATATTTTGAGAGACAATCCACCGCCACAAGAATGACCAATTTTTCCCTAGATTTAGGAAGTCGTTCAATAATGGAGATATTAATCCATACATTTTTCTAGATGGGTAATGGTTGTAGAGTGCCTAGAGAACAAATTGCTTCACCCTTCATCCATTGGCAGACTTTACATTCTACCACAAAATTTTGAATATCTCTACTCATTCCCTCCCAATAGAAGGACCATTTAGCTCGTTCATATGTATTCAAAAATCTTGAATGGCCCACAGTGGGTAAAGCATACATTTCTATCATGATGTCCTCATATAGCAATGAAGTTTTAGGAACCATAATGTAAGCTTGGTATCTTAACAATTGTCCATCCCATGAATACTTGGTATAGGAATTGGGATCCCTTTGGAATTGTTCCTACAAAGTTGGTAAGGGTGGGTCCTTAATTTCTTCTTGAATTTGGAAGACCCATTGGGAAAGTGGGGATGAGAGGGCATACGTTTTCGTTTAATCCTAAAATTGATGGGAGAGGGCATTTGTCACAAGATTTTCCTTCCCTTTCTTATATACAATTTCATAATCATGCACCAAAAATTTGGAAACCCATTTATATTGTGCAAGAGTAGAAACCCTATGTTCCAAAAATTATTTCAAACACTAATAGTCTATTTTAATAGAGAAATGCCTCCCAATGAGATAAGGTCACCAATTATTGATAGCATGGAGGATGACCATCATTTCTTTTTCATAAGTACATTTCCCCAAAAAATCTTGGCAATGCCTTACTAGTGAAATTTAGGGGTCACCCTTCTTGCATTAATACAACACCAATACAATAACCCAAAGCATCACTTTTAATTATAAATGGTTAAAAAAATTGGCAATGGCTAAAATTAGCATCCAATCATGGCTTCCTTAAGATTTGCAAAAGCTTTTTTTGTTAGAGCCAACCACATGAATGAGTTATTTTTAACATGGCAATTAGGGCAGTTGTTATTTTTCCATAAATTTGTACAAATCATCAATAATAGCTAGTGAGACCCAAGAATATACAAAGTGCCTTGAGAGTTTGTGGCTTAGGCTAGTTTTAAATAGCTTCAATTTTCTTCAGATCAACCTTAAATCACTCTTGTGAAATAATATGTCCCAATTATTTGGCCTTCTACATTCTAAAGGAACATTTAGATCATTTAAAAAATACTTGATGGTCCTACAATAGTTGCAAAATTTAATCCAAATGTTGTAGGTTCTTGGCCCAAGTGCAACTATAGATGAGAACGTCATCGAAGAAGACCAAAATAAACTTGTAAAGGAATGGGTAGAAGAGATTGTTCATGAGGCTTTGGAATGTTGAAGGTGCATTAGTTAGGCCAAAATGTATGACCAAAAATTGTAATGGCCCTCATGAGTTTTGAATGCTATTTTTGGAATGTCTTCCTTGATCCTTATCTGATGGTATCTCGAGCAGAGATCCAACTTGAAGAAACATTTGGTGTCATTTAACTCATCAATAATAGGAATAAGAAACTTGTCCTTAATTGTGAGTTTGTTGAGGTCAAGGAACTCTATACACAACCACAAGGACCCATATTTTTTATTGACCAATAGTACCGATGAGGAATAGGGACTGTTACTAGGCCAAATTACCCCTATTTTCAATAACTCTTGTACCAACTTCTCAATTTTTTTATTTTTGTGCATAAGGGTATTTGTAGGATCATTTGTTAGGTGGTAAGCTTCCTATGTTAGCATATTATATAGTACATAGTTTATTGCATTATTATTAAGCGCATATATTTTATTGAGCGCATGTAGATGGTTAGGTTGGTTATTTGGGTTGGTTATTTAACCTCCTACATCATGTACTATATATTTGAACATTTTCCAATACAATTTTTTAATGCTCATTCAAATCCCAATTTGGTATCAGAGCTCTGAGTGGAGAAGAACATGGTTTCCATTTGAGACATGTTTCCCAAGGTGATTCGAGGTGTTTAGGGTACACATCTTGAAGTGGGATCCCTGGACATCCTGGACTGGTGCAGACATTGCATGCATTTCGAGGCAGCTACTCCGGCATCTGATTTTTTGTATGAATATCGAGGCTTGATAGAATATTTATAGGTACATGATTTGAGACAAAATATTTGTAGGTTTACACGTAGACCAAGGTATTTTTCACATAAATCGAGGTGGTTTCATGCGTTGATGTGGCATCCAATTGTGCATGGTTATGTGGTAGTGGTTGATAGTGCAGGCTGAAGTGGCAATGGTTGACTGTGTAGGCTGATGTGGCAATATTTTGCTATGCATAGACTCCTCGATAGCCTGAAGGCAATCAAACACTTATTTGTGATGAATGGTTTTTAAACCATCCCCATAGCACTATCACAGTTCATGTGGGACAAATCGTCCTAATTTTTTTTTTTATCCTTGTCAGAATCAAAGGATAAAACGAAGGTTTTACCTTACCTTCTCGTTGGGCACTATAGCCCGACTGGCTAGCAGGCCTGCGCAAAGACGTTACTCAGGAGGTTGCGGTGTCAAACCCTGCCCAACAATACATAAAGAAATTTTTTTTTTGTTTTGATTTTCAGTGACGTGGTGGATGCACGTTTTTAAATACTTGGGCTCTTGCTTTGGTTTCATCAGTTCCCGTAACCCAGACGGTCGAATGTAGAGCACTAAGGTGCTAAGCAAGAGATCGCGGGTTCAAACCTCGCAACACCAAACTTTGTTCTTACAAAGGCAGAGAAGAGGTATTTTTTTTTTACCTTAGGTTATTTTTTGCAAAGAACACATTTTGTTTTGCACAAGAAGGCAGCAAGAAAGAAGCATATTTTTCTCAAATCACATTTTTTTTGCAACTAAAACCAAGAAAAGGAACCTTTGTCAAATCATTATTTTTTTTGCACATTGAAAGGGTACATCAAAAATTTTCACACCTTGTTTATTTTGCAAACAAAGAGGGGGATACAAGCATTATTTTTTCTTGCAAAATTCTAACACAAGGGGGGGAAATTGTGGAATTGTGAATATCATTTTTGCAAAATAAAAAATCAAATATTTTGCAAAAATTATTGTAACAAAAGGTGCATTTTTGGTTGCATTCGACATCTTAAAAAATTGGCATTGTAGAATAGGTGCATTTTCGGTGGAAACCGACACCTATAGTTAAAATTTGTGGGCACTTGTGATTGTTTATTGCATTTAATTTCCTATTTTTTGCATTTCAATCATAAGTTAAAATTCAAAAACAAATAAGACCCCAAATTTTACACCTATTTGTGCAATTTATTGCACAACAATGTTCGGTATATACGGTACCTCTGGCCCACACTTACAGGTAATGTTGTCGTGCTTTGGGCTACTGTATCTAACGCCTAATATAGCTGCAACAATGATGTCTGAGCTATTGTTCTCTATAAATCATCGGGGAGAAATAAGGAAAGCCAATTGTATTTTGATATTCACTCCATTATATACCCTAATTCATTCTTATTGCTTGGCTTAAACTCCTCCAACTCATCATCCTTTTTCGGAAGGGTTTTGAGGCAGGTGCCATCAATTTGAGTGAATTCCCTTTCACGTACTCTTTGTAAGTATAAAGAAAGGGGGACCATTTTGGTGAGATAAGGAACCTTCACAATGGCCTCTGTTCACAAATATCTTTCAGATTCACAGTTGCTCAAAGGTTCCAATTTTGCTCCATGGAAAACAAAGATGAGAGCCATTCTTCAGGTTGAAGATTTGTGGGATGTAGTGACTGGCACTACAAAACATCCTAGTACACCAGGTACAGATCAGGATGAATATGATAAAAAGGATAAAAGGTCCCTCATGTTTATCATCCTTGCTACTACTGATGAGATACAACCTCACATTTGTGATGCTAAAACTGGTAAAGATGCTTGGGATGCATTAGTTACCATCTATGAAGGGAAGAATCAGTCCACTATTCTTAACCTTCAATCTCAACTTCATACTCTCAGTATGAAGTCTGGTGAATCAGTAGAATTGTTCCTATGCAGAGTGGCAGAATTGAAAGCCAAGTTGAATTCTTTGGGAGAAAAAGTAGAGGATATGCTCTTGACTTCAATCATTTTGAGAGATTTGCTAGATTCCTACAAGATGTTGATCACATCCCTTCAAGTGTCCATGAGACAAGTTACTTTTGTGGAGTTGGTAAATTTGCTTCAAATTGAGGAGGCAAATCAACTTCAAAGAGATGAAGTGACAGATAATGCACTTTACTCAAAATAGGGGTCCAGAAGATAGGGTAACTTTCAGAAGGGAGGATCTTCTTCCAAAGGTTCAAAAGGGAAACAACCTCAACAGAAAGAAAAGAAGTATTGCAAAATTTATGATATGGATAACCATGACACCAATAGGTGTTGGTTTAAGAATAAACAACCCCATGACCAAGATCAAAAGAAAAAGGGCAAGGGCAAATACAAACCATAGAAGAAGAATAAGCAACCCAAGGGAAATGTTGCTTATGAGGAATTAGACTCAGATTCTGAGAGAGCACACAAGGTGCTCATGACTCACACATCTTCTCAATAGAAGGATCATGTGTGGTATATTGATTTTGGAGCTAGCAAACACATGACTGGTGATAAATCATGGTTTGAGATATTTGAGGCTAAGGAAGGCAAACCAGTTACAATAGTTGATGATAAGACCTACCGAGTCCAGGGTGAAGGAGATATTTTTATCACTCTTCCAGATGGACAATGTCAGATTGAGAAAGTTCTCTATGTTCCAGGATTGGCAAACAATTTGTTGTCAGTACCTCAGATCTTGGATAAAAACATGGTTGTTGATTTCAGAGTTGAGGATGGAAAGAAGCGATGCTTCATCACCAGGAAGGGAAAGCATGTTGCCATAGGTTCCTACAAGCATGGCTTGTTTACTTTAGATGTCATTTCTACACCTCATGTTGCCATGGTGGTAAACACAAAGGAGGCCACTTCTCTTTGGCATAAGAGATATGGGCATCTAAGTTCAGGATATTTACTTGAGTTAAGTAAATATGAGATGGTGAAAGGTCTTCCCAACCTTTCATCCACTTTGCCAGTTTGCTCGGATTGCTTAGCAAGGAAGCAACACCGAGTACCATTTGAGGTGAGCTCTTCAAGAGCCAAAAGACCTTTGGAGTTGGTACACACCGATCTGTGCGGTCCTATGCCAAACAATTATGGGGGAAAGAGGTATTTTTAGTTGTTTGTTGATGACTACTCACGAAAGATGTGGGTTTTCTTTCTACAACTGAATTCAAAGGCTTTTCTATATTTTTAGCAGTTCAAGAAAAGTGTTGAGAAGGAAGCAGGATGTTCTATTAAGACCCTCCACTCAGATCGAGGGGGGAATATACCTCAAAAGAATTTTCCACATTTCTTAATTCACATGGGATTAAGAGGCAACTTACAACAGCCTATACTCCACAACAAAATGGAGTTGTTGAGAGGAGGAATCATTCCATCATGGAAATGGTTCGTTGTATGCTTACAGGGGCACATCTTGAGCAACAGTATTGGGCAGAAGCTGTCAATACAACAACGTACCTCCTGAATAGAGCACCCACAAAAGCTCTTAAGGGAATGACTCCACAAGAATCATGGAGTGGTAGAAAACCCTCCATTTCTCATCTAAGGATTTTTGGGTGTAAGGCATTCATGCACATTCCAAAACAGAAGAGAAAGAAGTTAGATGAGAAAACCTTGTAGTGTATTTTTCTTGGTTATGATGAGCATTCCAAGGGATATCGGTTGATAGATCCTAAAACCAAGAAAACTCACATAAGTAGAGATGTGGTATTTGATGAAGCTTTCACATCAGATGACACATCTTCAGTTGTATACCTGGATGAAGAGGAGCCTAAGAAAGAGACTCCACCCCCATAGAAAAAGGTTCCAAAATGGTATACTAGCACAATGAGAGATTCAAAACTGACTACACCTCCAGATCTAACTCTAGATCGACCTTGTACACACAGTATGACTCAGCAGATGAGAGCAGAAGCATCAACTTCAGAGGTTGACGAGCTTTGCCAACAATTTGATGAACTTTCTGTAGATGCAGAGGAAGATAGAGAAGAAGATATGGATGTGGATGATGAAAGGGTTTATATGACTTCATTGGATGAGGATGAACCTACCTCAGTTCAAGATGCACTTAGTGAGCCTCAGTGGAAGGCTGCTATGGATGCAGAACATATGTCTCTCATGAAAAATAACACTTGGAAGCTAGTTGATCTACCTTCAGGAAAGAAGCCCATTGGCTGCAAATGGGTATACAAAGTGAAGTATAAGGTAGATGGAACGATAGATAAGCATAAGGTCCACCTTGTTGCAAAGGGCTATGCACAGAAAGAAGGCATTGACTATGAAGAGACTTTTGCACCCACAACTAGAATGACTACCATTCGTGTACTTTGTGCTATGGTAGCTCAGTTTGGATGGAAGCTACATCAGATGGATGTCAAAAGTGCCTTCTTAAATGGTGATCTATAGGAAGAAGTGTATATGACTCAGCCAGAAGGATTTGTGGTTGAAGGCCAAGAGCAAAAAGTTTACAAGTTGGTTAAATCCTTGTATGGGTTAAAACAAGCTCCACGAGCTTGGTACATCAAAATGGACAGTCACCTATTGCAGCATGGATTCAAGAGAAGTCCTTCGGATGCTAATATCTATATCAAGAAAAATGGTTATGATATAGTGATCTTAGTACTCTATGTTGATGATCTGATTATCACTGGCAGTTCAGAGAAATTGATAGATACAATGAAAGATGACTTGAAAAAGTCATTTGAGATGACAGATCTAGGACTTCTTCATTATTGTCTTGGTTTAGAAGTGGCACAAAAGAAGAATCACATCAGAGTGACACAGAAAAAATATGCCAAGACATTAATTGAGAAATATCGCATGACTGATTGTAAGCCCAAAGCAACTCCAATGGAAACAGGGTTACAATTATCACGATATGATAAATCTCCATAGGTAGATGGTACTCTCTATCGCCAGTTGATTGGGAGTCTCATATATCTGACCAACACCAGGCCAGACATCAGTTTTATTGTGAGTTATCTTTCGAGGTTCATGCAGGAACCTAAGGTTAGTCATTGGAAAGCAGCAAAGCGAGTTCTTCATTATGTCCATGGTAGTACAGAATATGGCCTGGAATACAAGAAGAATGACAACTTCTTCTTGCAAGGTTACATGGACTCAGATTATGTCGGGTCATTTGATGATAGGAAATCCACTTTTGGATACATTTTTCATCTTGGCTCCGGTCCTGTCTCTTGGCACAATAAAAAGCAGTAGGTGGTTGCTTTATCATCTACAGAGGCAGAATATCGTGCAACACATGGAGCAGTCTGCGAGGTGATATGGTTACATCGCATTCTTGCAAGTATGGGTCTTCCCAAGAAACTTCCAATTCACTTGTTTTGCGACAACCAAGGTGTTTTGAAGCTCGTCAAGAATCCAGTATTTCATGAACGCACCAAACACATTGACACACAATGTCATTTCATTCGAGATGAAGTTCCAAAACACAAGATCCAGCTCCAGTACATTCCCACCAATGAACAGGTTGCGGATATTTTCACTAAGGCACTTGGACGTGTCAAATTTGAGTTGTTTCGCAACACTCTTTGTATTTCAAAATAATGTAATAAGGGAGGGATGTTAGCATATTACATAGTACATAGTTTATTACATTATTATTACGCACATATATTTGATTGAGCGCATGTAGATGGTTAGGTTGGTTATTTAACCTCTTTCATCATGTACTATATATTTGAATCTTTTCCAATACAATTTTTTAATGCTCGTTCAAATACCAATATCCTGGTACCAACTAGAGTACAAGTTCATGGGAACTATGTAGAGGTAATCTCGTAGGTTCCACAAAAACAACATTATGTTTAGTCAAAATAAGTTGCAAATCCCATTGTGGTTTGGTTGTTTCAGTATTCGAAGGTTGGATTGCAAACAACTAGGCTACTACTCCATGTGAGGATTTTTAATAACTTCTCCATTTGAATTGAATTGATAAACCATTATGATCCTGCATGTGAACCATGAAGAGTGCATGACCTTCCATTCTAATTAGATTGCATCCAAAGTTTGGCAAATTTCCAGGCTATTGTTCCCAATGTACAAAGTCATTATACTCCCAATACAACATCACATCCTCCTAATAGAAGTGTGAATATATCAGTTTTATGTTTATAATATCCTATCTTCAACTTAACATTTCAACATTTTTCTTTACAAGGTAATGTTCATCCATTAGCCACCATGACTTCATAAAATTACAAGAATGAATGTAGCAGTTTTCTTGCTCAGCTACTTAGAGATCAATAAAATTATATATACTACTTAAATCAATAAGTATTAGATTTTTTTGCCCCTTGAAATAGCCTACTACCTTCATAGTTTGAGGGGTCGATATCCCTACAAGTGCATGAATTTAAATCTCTCTTTGTGGTTTTTCTTGTGCTTCTCCCTCATTGTGATGCTCTTTTGCTTGTTTTTCTACTTCTTCGTGTATTTCATTTACCATCGAATCATCCACAACCAACAAATATATTTTTTGTACACATTTATGTCCCAAGTAACATTTCTTATCACAATTATAACATAACCCTTGTGCTCTACGAGCATCAATTTTCTCCCTATTCAAACATTAATTATTGGATATTTATTTTCAATATTTGATATAATAGTGGATGGAAATGAGGGTTTGGCCTGTAGAAATTCAAATAATTGCATCTGAGCAGTAAAGTTTTCCTCCACTAACCTATTTAATCCTATTTCTTGTGTCATGGATTATGTTTTGAATAATTTGACCTCTGCCTTGATATTATCCTTCAACCCATTAACAAAACAACTCTAAAAAATCCTTCACTCAAACCCCTTGTCCTATTAGCCAACCTCTCAAACTAAGTCTGGCACTCACAAATAGTAGAGGTATGTTTCAGTTTTGTTAAAGCTCATGTAAAGTCCTCATATTCACTAGGACCAAAACAAATGAGTAATTGAGATTCAAATTCTTCCCACAAAAGGTCAAGAGTCATATGTTGCACCCATTGGTACCATTGAAGGGATTTAGATTTAGAAATAAAAAAGGGTTTCATTGTGATCCATAAGTAAAAGAATACATTATAGAGTCTGAAAATTTGATCTACCTAACATATTTAACCATCGAAGTCCTTTCCATTAAACTTGGGGAAGTCTAATTTGGGTATTATAAATAGGGCATTAGTATAAAAATAGCATGATGTGTTTCTTCATCCCTATTTCCCAAGTTTCCAACCATTCCTTCATTATTAATCTGCTAATGTAGATGAGTGGCTCCATTTAAACACCCTTCAACCTCATGGAATTTATTCTCAATCTCCATTTTCACTTTAACTTGTTCAAATCTCAAGAGTTACATATGATCTTTTAAATGTTTAACTTCTTGTCCAAATTGGTTCTACATGTTAGAAAGTTGTTGACTTCATAGCCCATTTGGTCACTCAATTGGTTTTGCTCCATATTCCTCATTGATCCTCTAGTCACTCCAACCATGGACTAGTGATTTGGACCACTTGAAATGCTTTACTAAAAATAGGTGTTGTTTTATGAGTTACCATTTTTAGTAATGGTCTAGAAAAAGTGTTTGGGTGTTATATATCAAAACTATCAATTTGAAAAGACGATCACAATGGACTAGGTCTCAAAATGATATTTTTTGACACCTCAAACTTTTTTTATATTGTCAAGTGTTGTCTATTTTTATCATAAAATTTTTCTTCGCCTAGAAAAATGACTTTCTTCTCTGGTCCTCAACAAATGCCATATTTGTCACTATCCTCTTTGTTTTCAGCAACTACCTTGTTAGACTGTGTCTTGTCTATCATTGATGATATCCCATCTAACACTACTACTGACAATTGTCCCAACAGACTATTTTGATTGATAGTAACAATTGCCTTGTATGACATTGTTTTGATCTATTACCAATAACTGCCCTAATAGGTCTATTTTTACTATTAGTGACAATCTATCCTATTTGACACTATTCTTGACTATTGGTTACCCCAACAATTTTCTTCTTTTAGCCAAAAATTGTTACAGTATGATCAATTTTGTAACAGGTGTAGTCTCCTTAGTATGCTCAAATTTTTGGTTAGGGTTTTGGAGGTTTGATAGTCAGTTTTAGGATTTGACATATGACTGAAATAGGGTAACTCTAGGTCAAGGTGTGTGCATTGTCCATAGCCCTCTATTATATTGTAGTGATAAAAAATAATGCTTAGACCAATATTTCAGGCCACTACTCAAGGAGGGTTCCATATATATCCTTGAGCATACTACCCACCTCTCCAACAATACAAGAGAGTAATCATCCTGAGTATTGTGCTTGGTGCATTATGGATAGATACATGATTGAAAAGCTTCATATGGCTAAATGTTTCTCCTAAACCTAGGGGGGTCTCCCTATATACCCAAACGTATTTGGAGCTCAATTATGTATTCGGGTGTTGTCTAAGGCCTGGGTATTGGAGTTTGATCATCTCTCACTTCACTAGATGCTTTATAAGCAATCTAACTTAGCCAATAACGACAACTCCTTTGTGATATTTTAAAACCCCTAGCATCGGGTTTCTAACTTATTAATCTAAAACAGAAAAAAAAGGCTCAATATTTTCTTTATAGAGGAAAAAGCATGAAAATAAAAAACAAGAAAAAAGTATACCTAACAAGTCAAAATGACAAGACACAAATTATTTGCACTCCAGTAGGATGTGACCTTGAAAAACGTTTTGATACCACTTTTTAGGAACCTTGCAGTAAAATAAAAGAACATCCACACAATATTACAATAATAACATAGAATAAGCTTAAAATTAACAATATTGCAAGACAAAATGGAAATGCAACAAATTATATTGTAGAAAATAAGAACACATTACAAAATCACAAGCCTCTTCAAGGGGACAAACTCCTTAGAAGCATAGCTTCGATATAAAAAAATATGAGTTGTCTCTTCTTTTGTCCATTGACTCTTTAATGGACTTGGCTACCCTAACCCTAATGCTCAAGGGTTTCCATCCACATGCAAGTGGGGGCCGAGATAGTAACTCCTAAATAATAATCATTACATATTTAAGTAATATCTTTTAATAATAATCAATGGTTACATCATATGAGCCCATAATCCTAGGCATCGAAGTACCACATGACTAAAAAATTATTAATAATATTAGAATGGGGTCTTAACACTCTCCTCTTATCACCTTGAGGATAGGGAAATTTTGTGAGCTTATATTTTGATGGCTTAGTTGAATAACATCTACGCTTATCTTAAGATACTTCTTTGACTAAGCTTAACCCTAATCTAGTCATAATGCAACATACATATGCAACAATCAAGGCCTAAAGCTAAAATAATCTTGCTTTTTGATGATGAAGTAAATAATATTTTTGCAAGGGCAAATGAGAATGCAACAAACAAGTCCTAGATACAACGACATGTAATTTTGATTAATTGCTAAAGCTTGAAGATTTAGTTGGTCCCCTATATGATTAAGACTAAACTAGTTCCTTCTTTTCCTTTTGCTTATTTTGCTAAATAAAACATAAACTAATATAACAAGTAGTAGACAAGATTAAATGCTAAATGCTAAAATGATAGATATTATGAAGCAAAAAAAACTATTTCTACTATATAAGCAAAAGCACTACCATTTTGCAAAAGTAGTGCCAACGCTTTCGCTTTCCTACAAAACAGATAAAAAAAGATTGGATTAGTAGCAAAGGGGCCTGTCTGAGCTAACAGAGAATGTTGAACTTCCTTGGATAGGAACAAGACCCCTGTTTATAAAGATGATAGAAATGATATATGCATGAAATAAATATTCTTTGGCAAAAGCATCGTAGGGTGGTGATCATGCCACCGATGCTTTTGCTAATAGTTGGCACTTTTGGTCTTGTAAAATAGAGAGGGATGATGCCATTGAACTTACAATTTTATGATGTTTTCACTTCAAAGAGAAGCATATTAAGATTAGATACAAGATAATCTAACTTAATTATTGAAATGATGAAGGTCTTTGACTTGGAAGTATAAAGAGTTTGTCAAGTGACACAAAACATAGGTTTGCTTGCTTGACATAGAGATTAACGTGACAAAATGAGATGCTAACTTGATGCAAGTGCAACATTCAAGATTAGTTAACATGAAAGAAGATAAAACCTTTGAGCTACAAGACAAAGAGAATTTCAAAAGCAAGTAAGACAGAAGCGCACAATCCAAGATGTAAGGTTGGTTTCCCCTTGTTTGTGGAATCTTATTAAAAATTTGCTAGCTTGCTTGTGGGCACTTAAAAGCTTGTGCTTACAAGCTTGAATACTTGATGCTTGAGTGATTGGATGCTTGAAGACTTGATTGCTCAAAGAGAACTTGGATGATTGCAAGAACAAGATTTTGAATGCTTGCAAGGATGGCCTCCATAAGATTATGGTAAGATTTTGACATAACGTTGCCATGCAAATTGATGAATTTCTATGATTCTAATAGATTTTGATATAAATTTATTGCTTTCAAAAGATCATATATTAGGCTCTCCCAAGTGTTGATATTATGGAAATACATAGTTTCTTGGGAGAATAATTGCATTAAAGGTGAGATTGGAAATGGTAAGAATTTGAAAATAAATCAAGATGTCATTAATGGAGAAAGATTGAAAATGGCCAATCTTAGATTTGGGATTTCTATTGGGAGCTATGAATTGGATCTTAGGGATCTGATCCATTAGTGGTGAGCAACTTAGAGGGTAGAGAAAGTCAATTTTCTTGATTTTCATGCATGACAGTCAAAAGCGTCGATGACTCTTTCGCAATGGAAAATATGGGTGGGAAAGATCAAAGTAAATGTTTTTGCAAAAGCACCATTAGGGTCATGAGAGTGTCAATGATGGTTTCGCTCATGCCCCAACATTGTTCTCTTCAAGCAATAAATACTTCAAATTTGGGCATAAGGAATATTGATTCAATTTGGCTGATTGATTGGCTAATTGTTAAAGGGACTGATAAACTTGAAGATAAACCATGCACACAAAATTGGGTGTTTACAAATACTTCCCAAGATTTCCAAGCCCTAAAGGAGACTATATGTACCACTTATATTTTGGCCACCCCTTACTTCAGCAAACCTTTTATCATTGAGTGTGATGCTTTCAACACATGTATTGGAGTTGTTTTGATGCAGGATGAACACCCATTGACATTTGAAAGTAAGTAACTTTTTAGCAAGAATTTGGGATGATGCATTTATGAGAAATAAATGTTCGTTGTTTTGCATGCCGTAGAAAAATTGAGGTCTTATTTCTTGTGGCATCGCTTCATCCTCAAGATTGATCATAGCAACCTTAAGCATTTCTTAAAATGTCTCTTTTGTCCTAAACAAAATAAATGGATGACCGAGCTCTAGGAGTATGATTTTGTCATTGAATACAAGAAAGAAAAGGAGAATATGGTGGCTAATTTTTATCCCACAAACATGAGAATGTTGTTGTTGTCAATGCTATCTCTGGTCGTCTTCCATAATGGCTTTCTCAAGTTCGAGAGGATTGGATTTTTGAATTAAAGACTGCTTGGATCATTTAGGAACAAGAGACTGGCTCATCATTACTTTCTTGTTTCTTATATGTTGTTGGAATGCTTCGTAAAAAAAATCACATTTATCTTCCTTAATCCTCGGCTATTAAGTTAAATATCCTCCAAAAATTGCATATATCTCCAATTCCCTCGTTAAGTAAAATCCTGTTAAATAGAATCCTTTTGTAACATATAAAATGTCTTTTACCTTAATACCTAAATAATAAAATAAAAAGAGGATGTTTACACATTCATTAATATGTAAAATATTATTCAACAAATATAAAAGTTGTTGATCATCATAAAACAATAATCTTAACCTTCTTTTAAAATTAAAATACCATTAAACCCAACAAAAGCTTAAAATGATTTTCTTCTCAGGTTATCCACCATCCTTCTTTATCCTTCCATGTTACTTTCTCAAATACTATAGGTTATTAACTAGTCATGTGATAAACATCCATGTCTAGATTATATAGAAATTACATTATAATATTCAATTCAAGAGCATTTAACAACTATCTCATAGTCATCTTATGTATGTTAAACACACAGACAACCAAAAACATTCTAACATACCTTATGGTTCAATTAAACTAGTAAATTTATGTAGGATGCTGTTATCAAACATGACTGCATGCTATGTTCCCTTCTGATCTTAGATTAAACAAGTAAATTTATGTAGGATGCTGTTATCAAACATGACTGCATGCTATGTTCCCTTTTGATCTTGGGAATATCCTTCTTAAGACTTATGAATCATATGCTATTTCTAAGATCATTAGACAGATCATAAGTTAAGCATAACTAAAAGTAAGATGTTTTCATTCTTTATATATAGCCAGCATTCAGAACTTCTAGGCATACCTAAAAGTTAATCTTCATCAATTACAATTCTAACATAATTTTTACTTTGGCGCCTGCAACAAGAGCGAAAAAAGATAACTAACGCCCACCGTGGGGCTCGAACCCACGACCACAAGGTTAAGAGCCTTGCGCTCTACCAACTGAGCTAGACGGGCTGTTGATTACATTTTATGATAATATATTTCATACTTACTTAAGCCACCGTAAGAAAATATTTAACACGGAACCGGCTTATTTTAGGAGCATTCCCACACATACACACTTATTAATCACACTTATTTATATCATTTATTAATCACACTTATTTATATCACGGTTTGAATTTTGGACTTTTCGAAGAAGAGTCAAAGTCCATATCGTTGCACTGCTCCCTTTGAAACTATTCAATCCAAAGTTAACTATCCTATATTTTTACATAAGGGAATTGGTAACATCTCTTTAACTAACGTAATCAATGTAGATTAGACACAGTACGTAAAGACAAAGTCAATAGGACCGAATTGTCCAAAGAATTGAATGATGACATCCTCTTGAACGGCTACCAACTAACCAACCTATTCCTTTTAAGTTAAAACTTTAAGGTAAAGCTAGATTACCAACCTATTCCTTTTGAGTTAATACTTTAGGATAAAGCTAGATTTTGAAAGGGTAACTTAGATCTTTAAATAAAAACCCAAAGACATATTATTAAGGTATCCTTCACAAGACTAAAATTTTCCTACCAGGTTTGAACTTAGATCTCCACATAAAAACTTAAACACACCACTATATTGAACCAAAGTCAAATATCTTTACAAAGTTCAGACAAGACACACCCTAATGATATGTTGTTGGACTGTTATTCAAGCTACCCAAATTCGAATCATTAAAAAAACCTTTACCTTAAAATATGATCCTAATTATATCACCAATTATATTTCGGATATAAATAAATAAATAAAACTAGTTCTACTTAGGTCAACCATTCCTAGACACTCTCGGAGAATGTGCTGTGCTTACTCTATTATTAAAGGTTAAGCATCTTCACGTGCATTCTAACATGCTCATATGGAACCTGCTTATTCTATGCCAGGCCCAACATTTCCGCATGCATGAAACCTACTTATTCTATCCAAGGTCGAGCATCCTCTCGCATGCATAACCTAGCCTGAAAATCAAACCAAGTTTCTAGTGCAAATAATTAAAATTATATTTTTTATATAATAAATTTTATTAGTTCAATTAATTTTTTGAAGAAGAGACCATGTTCACTGGTTTTAACTTTAGCTATTACACCTAACCTTAGATCATCTTGTCTAAGAATAAATATTAGTTGTTTTAACTTTAGCTATTATACCTAACCTTAGACCATCTTGTCCCACAATGCATGTTGGTGGTTTAACTTTATCTATTATACCTTATTATATCTAACCTTAGACCACCTTGTTGACAATACATGTTGGTGGTTTAACTTTAGCTATTATAGCTAACTTTACTACAAATAATATAAACATTTTTACTATATTTTGACTAGTTGATTATAATTATGGTTTTTCCTTTTTATTATTTAATTTTTTTATTAAAATTTTATTAAAAAAAATTATTTTATAAATTTTGTTATGATTTATAACAACAGAAGGTAATTTCACTTCTTGTTTATATTCGTTCCAAATATTTTCTTAAAATATTAAGATTCACTTATAAAATTTGAGCCATAAATAAGAATTTAACTTAAACAACACTAAAGTTTTTATTCGAAAGGAATAGGTCAGTTGCGGGTTGGTAGGGATTCCCTTGACGGGGTTGGTAGGGATTCTCTCGACAATTAAGTCTCGTTGACTACGCTTTTACTCAATAGACTAGAGTTTATAGAGGTTTCACTATAAAAAGACATTTTGTTTATTTTGTAATTGTGAGAGTGCCTTTGATCATATTCATATAAGTCTATAAAAATATATATTTATGTTAGTTAATTATGAGAAAAGATAATTTAAATGTTTACTAATCTTGGGGCTAGGTGGATTGGTAACTTTTGTGCTTACCAAGAAGACCAAGAAGAGACCTAAGTTCAAACATTGAGGGTATGCCTGTTTGCAAGGGTAGTAGGCTGACCTAAATCAATTGAGTGCACATCAACCTAACGACGACGGTACCAATCTCAAGCGATCGATGGTTCTCTTCACATCAGGTTATAAAACAATGAGGTGGAATAGGTGTTGTTCGGGGTAACCTCAAGATTTGAACCCTACTTGGTAGTAGAAAATAATTGTATTGTAACCAACTCCCATAGATATATATATATATATATATATATATATATATATATATATATATATATATAGAGAGAGAGAGAGAGAGAGAGAGAGAGTTCATTCAAACAGAACATTTTTTTTGTTATTTAATTAATTATAATTATGAATTTCATGATTTTTTTTAAATAATACTTCTTAGACACATCCACCACGGGGATTGAACCCGGGTCGCATCACCAATAATGCAAGTGGCCTCCTTGTCAGTAGACCACACTTACGCGGATTATTGAAAATTTTATTAGAGTATCTTAAATTATAAAGAATAATTATATTGGAGGGATATTTGAAAATGCTTTTAAAATATTTTAAATAACTAAAATGAACTTGATTTTTTTAACTTGACAAAAAAATTTATTTGCCTATATGAAACTAAAATAGAGAGAGTGTCAATGTGCAAACTTTATCTTATAACTTTGGAGAAGAAGATTGATGGTGTTGGATTGCATCTCTTTTATTGTAAATGTCAAAGAGGGACATCAAGGATTAGCAAGATTATTTTAAAGATAGCTTAATGGAAGTGGAGTGAATAACTTGTTTTTCTATAAAAAATTCCCTTTCAATTTAAGGATAGGACCTTCTGGACTTCATTTGTTTGATGAATCTCTAAGTTTTTTTCAATCTAATTTTAGTGAACCCTCGAATTAGCAAGACCCTCTACTTAATGTGTCTATCCCCATATCTCCCTCTCTTGATGAAGATGCCCTTAAGTCTGGGATGAAAGCTTTTGATCCGAATCCTGATAACCAAAACCCTAGCCCTCAAAAATCTGTTTCTAAAAATCAAAAGAAAATTTTAGTTGACACAGACTGTGAAAAAGCAAAAAGAGGGAGGCTTAGTAAACATGATTTAAGACGAAATAAAGTTGAAGAGAGTATTTCTAATGGCTCTAAACCCACTATTATCTCCTCTTTAGCTGAGCATGATGATTTTAAGGTTTTCACATATGAGGAGAATAGAACCAAACCCCCTTCGACACCTTCGCGTGGAGGAGGTAAGAAAATTTTAAAGTCTTTCAAATGAAGATTCTATCATGGAATGTGAGAGGTCTTAATGGATGGAACAAGCAGAGAATCCTTTCATCCATGAGAAAAGACATTAAGCCGACCATCATCTTGCTGCAGGAAACCAAAATCAACAAAAATTGCCGAGATAGAGTTATTAAGGCTATATGGAAAAATTGTGAAGTTGCTACCAGCCTTGCCAAGGGAGCGTCTGGTGGCCTTATGTGCCTATGGGACCCTGCTAAAGCAAGATGTCATATTTTATCATCTTATGATAGGATCACCAACATTATTTTTTTTGCAAATATTCAAATGTTCAGTGGGTTTATCTAATGTGCATGCTCCTAATACTATGTCTAGCTGATGAGAACTATGGTTTTCTATGAGGTAGATGCGAAAGATATTCCACAGTTAGCCTTGGATGATAGTTGGCGATTTCAACTCACCGCTATACCCTACTAACAAAAAATGAGGTACTCCTATCTCACATGAGAGTTTTGAATATTTTGCTAAATTTTTTGATGAGTGTGGTCTTATGGACATACACCTTCAAGGAATCAAATTTACTTGGACCAATAGGAGAGTGGGAGCACAACATATTTTAATGCGATTGGATAGATTTATCATTTTCCATGAAGCTCTTCAATCCTTTAGAGATGCAACTCTCCACTCTCTTCCTCGGATTGGGTCTGACCATAACCCTTTGGTTTTATAGGGGCTGAACACTGCCTCTTTCAAGTCTTCTTTCTAGTTCGAACCTATGTGGATTCAACACCCAGATTTTAGAAAAAAAGTACTTGAATGGTGGAGCAAAGATTTTCCTAGTAACCCAATTGTAATATTAACTCAAAAACTCTGGAATACCAAGAACAACATAAAAATATGGAATAGGAAAACCTTTAGAAATTTATTTGAGGCAAAAATAATCATTGGTGATAAGATCTGAGCCATTGAAAATCGTATCCAATACGAGGAACATGATGTGCAGCTTAGGGAACAAGAAAGAGAGCTACTAGCTGAATATCACAATATTTTATCCATGGAAGAAATATTTTGGTGGTAAAATTCGAGAGCTCTCTGGCTCAAACAAGGTGATTCCAATACAAAGTATTTCCATGCTCTCACCCTTCGGTACAGAAGCATCAACAAAATCAAAAATTTTATCAGGTCAGATGGCATCAACACAAAAAATGAAGAGGAGGTGAGACGTGAAGTTGTAGCACATTTCTAAAATATTCTTGGAATGGGTCAACCGAGTAACCCTCAAGCTACTGATTCCCTTCTCCAAAATATTTCCTGTTTAGTCTCTAATGAAAATAATGATAGACTACTAGCCAAATTTTCTACAGATAAAATTAAATATGTGTTTTCCATGTCTGCTGATATAGTACTTGGGCCTGACAGTTTCTCTCCCTGCTTCTTTCATTATTTTTAGGATATTGTTAGCACTGATGTAACCAAAGCCATTCAGTTTGCTCAACCGACCAAGCATATCCCGAGAGACTTCAACTCCACCTTTATCATCCTTGTCTCAAAGACTCAGCAATGCAAAACAATTTCTTATTATAATCTGATTAGCTTGTGTAATGTCATCTACAAAATTCTCACCAAGACCATTACCAACAAAATGAAGAAACTACTCCCTAATATTATTGATTATATCAAGGCAGCTTGATCAAGGGAAGGCTTATAACTGATGATATAATAACTATTCACAAACTGCTCCACTATGTCTCAAAAATAAAAATCCAAGCCTTTTTTCTCAAGTTAGATATCGCCAAGGTGTTTAACAAGGTCTCTTGGAGTTTTTATGTGTTGTGCTGGCAAAATTCGGCTTTCATCCGGAGTGATTTCCCTAATCCGGGAATGTCTTTCGTTTGCCTAGTTTTTATCATTGTAAATTGTGCTGCTGTTGGGTATTTTAAGAGCAACCAAGGAATCATGCAGGGGAATCCTCTGTCCCCTTATTTATTTATCATTCTTGCAGAATCCCTTGGGAGGGCACTCAATTTTGCTTGCTCTAATGGTACTATCTTTGGGATAAAGGCCTCCTCCATCTCCCAACCGATCATGCATCAATAATTTATTGATGATACGTTACTAGCAACCAAAGCTTCAGTTCCTGAAGCAAGGGCAATCAAGAATATCCTAGTCTCCTACAAGCTTGCTGCTGGACAAAAGGTTAATTTTTAGAAAAGTAAACTGTATTTCCTGAATACTCCCATTGATAGACAACAAATGATTACCAAAATCTTGGGCTGCAGCATATCAAGCCTTCCTTCCACCTATCTAAATATACCATTTTTCCATGGTAAACCTGCTACAAATGTGTGGAACAACATCTTGGAGAAAATTTAGAAAATTTTGGTCGGGTGGAAAGGTTGTCTCCTCAACCAGGCAGCAAAAGTGAATCTTGTCCAAGCTTGTTTACAAGGCATTCCGGTGTATTTCTTGTCCGTATTTAAAGCTCTAGCTTATATCTACAAGAAGATTGAACAGATACAAATGAGATTTCTCTGGTTAGGAAGCGAAAATACTAATAGAATTCTCCTGTTTTCTTGGGACAAGATCTATTTGAGGAAGAATCAGGGAGGGTTGGGTTTTAGGAAAGCTAGTAAGATGAATTTTACCCTCATTGGTAAGCAAGGCTGGAGAATTATCCAAAATGAAAAAGCCACCCAGATCAATATCATAAAGAATAAATACCTGCAGTAGTGAGCCTTTCTAAGTGATGAACCACTTTTGATTGGATCGCATTTTTGGAACTCTATGATTAATACGAGACCCATCCTAAAATTTGGGCTTAGGTGGCAGCTTGGAAATGGAAAATCTATTAACTTTTAGGAGGACAGATGGCTCAGCAATCACCCTCTGATAAGTGATTCTAGTATCTCCAGCATCAAGCTAATCACTGATCGTCTGTTTGGTTCTAAGGTATGTAATTTATTTTCTAGAAACTGTAACAGAGCCAGATGGAAGCCCTTTCCCTTTATCAACATCAACATTGCCTAGTCCTCTAATTTTTCTATTATTGTTGGTCAGTTGCACACCACTATTATTCCTAGTAACCCAAATGCTTTAGACTCTTCATTTTGGCATCTTTATGAGGATGGGCTTTATACCGTTAAGTCTTCCTACCATGACTAAATTAGATAAGTCAACTCCTGGCTTGAATTTAAGATTGTCTGGTTGAAAAGTCTAATCCCTAAAGTTACACATTTTTTTGGCTTGCTTCTTTAAACAAAATCTTGACCATTGACAATCTAATCCATAAAGGCCTAATACTCCCTAATCGTTGTGTCCTTTGTAAAAATAGCTAGGAATCTGTGATCCATATCTTTCTTGAGTGTCCATTCTCTAATGAAGTGTTGTCTTCCTTTCTCAAGCTGGCCAACATGTCCTGGGTATACCCAAAAACTCTTGTTGATGCCTGCCATCAGTGGCCAAATTCATTTTTGAATTCAAAAAGTTGTGCTTTTTGGTCGTATTGTTTTCCTCATTTTTTGTGGCAGGTATGGTTGGAGAGGAACAACAATTTTTTTTGCATTACTGCAAAAGATACCAGATCAGTGTTCTCCCAAGCTCTGTCATTTTCTATTGAGAACACTAATCTCATCCAAGTTGAAAAGCCCAAGAACCAATGGAAATTATCCATTATTAATACTCTCAAATTTCAAATTGACACCCCCCCTGGGGTCCTCCAAAAGCTGACAGGTCAATGGTGAAATGGATTCCCCCGCCTTGTGGATGGATCAAGCTCAACATTGATGGAGCCTCAAATGGAAACCCTAGTAGGGTTGGAGGAGGTGGTCTTTTCAAAAATAGTCAAGGTAAAGTCTTGTGCACGTTTGTTGAGTCCATGGGCAATAAAACTAATAATTTTGTTGAAGCTCATGTGTTATACCTTGGCCTCCTCATTTGCAAGTGGCTTCAATTTGAAATATTTATCATAGAGAGTGATTCTATGAATGTCATTCGATGCATCCAAAAATATCAACTTCCTACCTGGAGCATGTTCAACACTGTCCAAGAAATCTTGAATATAATTGAAGGCATCAAACATGTTACAATTCAACATGTTTACCGGGAAGGAAATAGAGCTACTGACCTCCTTGCCAATCAAGGAGTTGAACAGGATAACCTTCAAGTATGGTATAACAATTTCCCTCAATGTATTGTGTCCCACACTGATGCAAATAGAAATCTTAATCTTTAACTAGTTGTTGGTACTGATGTGGTTGATTTGGGGCCTAGTGGTTGGACATGGTTTATCTGACATGGATGCCAACACATATCCTCTTTTCCCTTATGTGCTTTTGTGCAATCCGTCTTGGGGTAATTTTGAGGAGATGTGGAGAGTTCACAAGGCAACTGTCATCCATGAACCCAGGTGGCAAGGAATGTGGAAAGTTCACAAGGCAACTATCACTCGTGAACCCAGGTGGCAAGGAATGGTAAATAAAACTACTAATTTCTAACATAGTGGAAGTGGTTGCTCCAATAAGCTCACAAATTGAACCTCATCGAGCCAAATATTGTAATCTTGGTTGGGATTTCGGTAGTTGTTTTTTGTTTCCTTTTGGGTACCGTTGTTGTAGTTTGGACCCTTATTCCTTTTTGTTTCTATCTACGCCTTCTTTCTGGTTTAAAGTTGGTTGTTTCATTCCCCTCTGGGGTTGTTTGTTTTCAGTTCAGTTAGTTCACTTTTGACTAGCTGTCTTTGTTGCATTTGTGTAAAAGGTTTTGGGACCTTTCAAAATCCATTTTATCAATAAATCAAAAAAATGTTATGAGCTTTATATTTACACTCTCTTGATATAAAATATATTTTGTGGATACAAAAAATATCATGTAAACATCATCCATAGGGAAATGGAAGATTAATTTGTTTCACTCGTTCATCAAGTTCTTTAATTCAAGCTCTTTCATGGTTTCTTTTATAATTAGTGTTAAGACATCTTTTTAATATTATTAATAGTTGTCTAGTCATGTGTATTTTGGGTGCCTAAGATTACAGGTTCATATGATGTAACTATTATGTATTATAAAAATATATTATTTAAATATGTAACAATTATTATATAGGAGTTATTAGCTCAGGCTCCCACTTGTATGTGGATGAAAACCCTTGAGAGTTAGGATTAGGGTATTTTAAGTCTATAAAAGAACCATGAGGGCAAGAGAAGAAGCATCTCATATTTTGTTATATCGAAGCTTTGCTTCAAAGGAGGTTTCCTCCTCGAAGATGTTTGTAATTATGTAATGTGTTATTATTTTCTGCAATATAATCTATTGCATTTCTATTTCGTATTGCAATATTATTAATTTCAAGCTTATTTTATGTTATTATTGTAATATCATGTGGATGTGATTTTATTTTACTACAATGTTCCTAACAGGTGGTATCAAAGCGCTTTTCAGGGCCACGTCCTATTGTAGTGCAAACAGTTCTTGTCCTGCCATTCCAACCTGATAGATATAATTTTTCTTTGTTTTTATTTTCATGCTTGTTACATATAAAGAAAAATTGAGTCATGTTTTCTTTTAGTTTAATAGGTTATAAATCTTATGCTGTAGTTTTAAAATATCACAAAGGAGCTATTGTTATTGGCTAAGCTAGATTGCCCATAATGTGTCTAGTAAAGTGAGGTGTGATCAGACTCCAATACCTAGGTCTCAAACAACATTCGTATATAAACTTGAGCTCTCATGTGCCTTTAGGTATATAGGAAGACTCCCTAGATTTATGAGATACCTTTAGCCATAGAAAGTTTTTTGATCGTGTATCTATCCATAGTGCACCAAGCAAAATATTTGGTAAGATTACCCTTGTGTATCGTTAGAGAGACGAATAGTGTGCTTAAGGGTATGTGTGGAATCCTCCTTGAGTAGTGGCTTGAAATATTGGTCCAAGCATTACCATTCGTTGTTGTGGTATGACAGAGGGTTATGGACATTGTACACATATTAGCCTAGAGTTACCCTATTTCAATCATATGTCAAATCTTAATACAAATTGGCAAACCTCAAGAACCCCAACCATAGATTTGAGCATACTGAGGAGACCACCTATCATAAAATTGACTATACTATAATCATTCTTGACTAACAAAGATAATTGTTGGGGGTTAGTAACAGTCAAGAACAGTGTCAGATAGGGCAATTGTTAGTAATAGTCAAAACAAAGTCTACAAGGGCAATTTTTAGTAATAGTCAAGAACATTGTCAAACAAGGCAATTATCAGTAACAATCAAAATAGAGTCTGCTAGGATAGTTGCTAGTAATAGTTAGGAATAATGCCAGACAGGGTAGTTGTCAGCAATAAACAAGATAGAGTCTGACAAAGCAATTTTCCATAACATACCAAACAATAATAGATAAGGCAGTTGTCAATGAACATATAAGAAAGACTATTTTTTTAGTTGAAGAAAATTTTTGGAAGAAAAATAAATGATAATTTACAAAAAAATCTAAGGTGCTAAAAACATCATTTTAAGACCTAGTCCATTATAATCATCTTTTTGATCTAATAATTTTGATATATAGCATCCAAACACTTTTTGGAGACCATTACTAAAAATAGTAACTACTAAAACAACACTTTTATTCTTAGTAAGGCAAATTTGGATGATCCAAATCATAAGACCATAGCTAGAGGAACTAGAAGAGCCATAAGGTAGAGGATGAAGAACAATTGGTTGAACATATAAGGCTATTGAGTCAACAACTTACTAACCTATATAGCCATTTTGGACATGAAATTAAACATTTAAAGATTCTATGCATATTTTGATCTCTGAACAGATCAAAATAAAAATAAGAATTGAGGAGAAATTCTATGAGGTTAAAGGGGACTTAAAAGGATCCACTCATGCACACAAAAATATTAATAGTGTTGTAATTGAAAGAAAGGATTGTACTTCAAAAAATATATAAGAGGAGGCACTCAATGCTCTTTTTAATAATGCCCCGTATAAAATGCCCAAGTTAGACTTCCCCAAGTTTAATGGAAAAGACCCCGATGGTTGGTTGTGCTAAGCGGATTAGTTTTTCAAGCTCCACAATGTACCCCAATACTTATGGATCACCATGGCATCCTTTAATTTTGATTATGAAGCTCTTCAATGGTATTAGTGCATGCAAAATATGATTTATGACCTTTCTTGGGAAGAATTTGAAACACGACTATTCACTCATTTTGGTCCTAGTGAGTATGAGGAATTTACAAGAGCTTTAACAAAATTGAAGCAGACCTCTACTATTCATTACTATCATACTTAGTTTGAGAAGTTGGCTAATAGGACAAGGGGTTTGAGTGAAGGATTTTTTCAGAGTTCTTTAATTAGTGGATTGAAGGATGATATCAAGGTAAGGATAAAAATATTTAAAACATAATTCATGATGCAAGCAATAGGAAAAAAATTACTACTCATAGGTATTCATTTAAATTTTCATAGGCCAAACCCACATATCCATCCAAGATCACATCAAATCCAAGAAATAAATCTCCAACAATTAAGTGATTGACTAGGGAGGAAATGGATGCTTGTAGAGCACAAGGGTTATGTTATAATTTTGATGAGAAATATTCTCTAGGGCATAAATATGTACAACAAAAATTGTATTTTCTAGTTAATGATTATGTGCTAAATGAAGTACATGAAAAAGTATAACAACATGAAGAAGAGCGTCAGGATGAGGGTGAACCATAAGAAGAACTGCAACCAAATATTTTAGTTTATACACTTATAGGAATCTCAGTCCCTCAAACTATGAATGTAGTAGGATACTTAAAGGGGCAAAGAATTATAATTTGTATGATTTGGGCAATATGCATAATTTTATTTATCCTCAAGTAGCTAAGCAAGAAAACTACTACACATATTCTTGCAATTATTTTGAAGTCATGGTGAAAAATGGAGGAACATTACCTTGCAAAGGGAAATGCCATAATGTTAAGCTAAAGGTGGGGGATTATAAATTTAAAAATGACATGTTCTCCATTATGTACGGAGGATGTGATGTTTTTTTGGGGGTATAATGGCTTCATACCTTGGGAATAGTAGTCTAGAACTTTGTTGACTTTGGATGTAATTCACTTAGAATGGGAGGCCATACACTCTCCATAGCTCACTCGCAAGATCTACTTAGGTTATCGGTTCAAATAATTAGAGAAACTATTAAAAAATCCTCACATAGGATAGTAGCCTAGTTGTTTGCAATCCAACCATAGAAGACTAAATCAGACAAATAACCAAGGAATTTGCAACTCCTTTTGAATAAATATGATTTTGTCTTTACAGAGCCTAAGGGATTACCTCCACATCGTTCCCATGATAATTCAATACAAATAGTACCAAGGAGATTACCACCTACATTCAACCCTACAAATATCCATATGCACAAAAACAAATTCAAAAGTTGGTCCAAGATTTATTAAAAATAGGGATAATTTGACCTAGTATTAGTCCTTATTATTTTTTGGTACTATTGGTCAAGAAGAAATATGGGTCGTGGAGGTTGTGTGTAGACTTTCATGAACTCAATAAAATCACCATTAAGGATAAATTTTGTATTCCTATGATTGATGAGTTGTTGGATGAGTTACATGGTGCCAAATATTTTTCTAAGTTGGATCTTTGCTTTGGATACCATCAGATAGGGATCATGGATGAAGACATTCCAAAAACAACATTTAGAAATCATAAGGGTCATTATAAGTTTTTGGTCATGCCTTTTAGCCTAACTAATACACCTTCAACCTTTTAAAACCTCGTGAACATTGGATTTCATCCAATCCTTCACAAGTTATCTTTGATCTTCTTCGATGACATTCTCATCTACAGTTGCACTTGGTCAAATCACCTACAACATTTGGACCAAACTTTGCAACTATTGTAGGACCATCAATTATTTGTTAAATGATCCAAATATTCCTTTAGAATGTAGGAGGTCAAATACTTGGGTATATATTGTGTAGGAGGAAGTTAAGGTTAACTTGAAGAAAATTGAAGCCATGCAAAATTGACCTAATCCACAAACTCTCAAGGCACTTCAAATATTTTTGGGTCTTACTAGCTACTATCGATGATTTATCCAAGGTTATGGAAAAATAACAACCCCACTAACTACCATGTTAAAGAACTCATTTATGTGGACAGATCTAGTAGAAAAATATTTTATAGAAATCAAGGAAGCCATGATTTTGAAATCAATGTTAGCCACTCCTAAGTTTTCTAAACTATTTATAACTGAATGTGATGCTTCGAGCCATGGCATTGGTGTAGTATTAATGCAAGAAGGGTGATCCCTAGCTTTCACTAGCAAGGCATTGTCAATTTATTTATTGGGGAAAGTCTACTTAAGAAAAATAAATGATGGCCATCCTTCATGCTATCAATCATTGGTATTCTTATCTCATTGGGAAGCATTTCTTTATTAAAACGGATCATTAGAGTTTGAAATATTTTTTGGAACAAAGCGTATCTACTCTAATATAGAAAAAATGGATTTTAAAATTATTGGGGTATGATTATGATATTATTTATAAGAAACATATGCCCTCTCACATCAATTTGAGGATCATAACACACTGTGTGCTATCTCTTTCCCACTTTCCCAATGGGTCTCCCAACTTCAAGAAGAAGTAACCATGGACCTATCCTTGCAAAATTTAAGGGAATAGCTCCAAAGGGACCCCAATTCACACATCGGGTATTCATGATATGGATATATGTTAAGATACCTGTAGACATGGAAAATTGACCCATTAAGGTGAGTAATTTTCCCTAAATTCCTTGTAATCTCCTTGGAAAAGTAAGGTCATATTTGAGCCAATTTTTACCCTAAAACATATTCTCCATTCCTCTTAAGTCCTATACCATTGGATTGGTATCAAAAATATCTTTCCAACGGTATATGATATGACCCATTTTGACCCCGTTTTACCCTCCAAAATGCATTAAAACTGCACAAGGGTCTAGTTGGTGCGAGGTCGTGACCCGTTTTTATGGAGCGTGATTTTGCATTTTAGGGTTTTCTCTTAAGAAAACCCTAATTTTCAAAGTTGATCTTTTTAAGGTCGACAATGCTTAGTTTTTATACCCATTCTTATTTCAAATACACTATATAAGGAGGGTTTGAAATTAATTTCTTCCCACCAAGTTTTTACCAAGTTTCCAACCAAGAAAGTTCATAACATTTATTATTCAAGCTCTATTTTCTTGAGGTCTTCTTTTCTTCTACAAGCAAGCTAACTCACAAGTGTGAAAGTGTTATCTATTGAAGCTTTGTTTTCTACTGCATTGGATTGTGTGTTGCTACTCTTGGTGGACAAGTGTTGAAGCCTTAAGGAGGATTTCTACTACTTGGAGGTCTATCTCCTTAGATATGCTTATTTTGCTACCACCAGGTTGTTTTCATCCATTTTTTTTTCACATATTAGCTTATTTATTGTTGTGCATTATTAATTTACATTTTCTAGAGTTTTATCTCTTCTTCTACAAAATCGCGCCTGGGTCTCTACAGGGCACGATTTCGCTTGTGCAAAATCGTGGTCACTATGCATGGGGCGTGATTTCACATAGACCACATTTGGGAGTAATATGTTACCCCTTAACCCTATATCTATGTTATAGACTACATTTAGGCCATATTAGAGCATTTTATACTTTGTTTTACTATTTTTTTCTGCTATATTTTGTTATGCTTGTTCATCTTCCAAAGGTCAATTTCTGCTTCTATTTTTAAAGGTCATTTAAAAGGACCTAGGGGGCTTGAATGTTGTGCCTCCAAGAATTATTGTATAGCAGCCTAAGTAGGCCCCCTAATGCTAATCATATTTTTCAAGTGTTTATCAAGTTATTTTGCAGGAACATAAATTGTTGATAGCATTGGATCAAAGGATAAAAGCAAGGATCAACCCTCAGATAAGCTAAGTGTTCAAATTAGTCTTTAGGTTGTTTATTGAGTGTTTTATATTTATTTTGTAAACCCTAGATATGAATTTATAGAAATATATTTAATTAATTTCTAGGCATTTGAAATATAAACAACATATAGTGTGCACTTAGGGTTTAATTTTGTTTGTGCATCTCTTCTTGAGCCCTTGATTAAATATTGTATGTTTAAAACCCTAGGTTAGAAGAGCATTCAAAGGAAGAATTATTCTAAGGCTTAGCTCTTGTATTTATGCATTATGTATTTCTATATTGTCTTTTATATTTTATAGCATAGATCTAGAAAAGTCAAATTTAGGTGTTTGTCTTGAAACTGAATACATCAAACATTCTTGAAAACCAGAGGACTTGGAGTGAGTCCTTAAACCATTCCTGGTGAACCCTTCCCCCCTTTAGAACCAGGTGTAGAGAACAACATACCCTCGTGGTTCACCCCAAATTCTTCTCTCTTATGGATCCAAATTTTGGGAGTTGTACATGGTAGGGAAATTTTCCCCCTCTACATCTTTGGTGAACCCGATGTGAACACCTCCTTTTTCTTTTAAAACTTTAATAAGACCATTAATTTGTTTGCATAGAGTTAGAACATGAATATACTTTAAAAAATGCCTTTTGTGTGGGTTTCATTATTTCTAGATATTTTTTTCTCCCTTGTTCTTTTTCTTAATCCTATGGCTCCAAACCTTAGGACTAAGCAAAAGCTTTCAGAATTTGATATGAATCCTCAAAAGGATGATCAAATTGACAAGGAGAATCTTGATCTAGAGAGAAAAGAGAACTTGGAGAATGATGATCCTATTGAAGGTCCTCATGGTAGGCTCATCTTTAAATCATCTGATCATGTTTGGGGTTTTATGAAATGCCATAAGGTAGACTTGCTTGAGGCTATGGAACATAAAAATCAACTCAAAAGAGGTGAGACTCTTCTTCCTCCTCCAATAATCTCTCCTAGGTATGTTCATGATAAAACTTTGTTTGAATATTTAAATCATGGTAATCTTGTCCATCAACCAACCTATGCCACTACTGTAACCACCAACGTTGGAAGAAGTCCACAAGTTCCTCCAACTAGTAGTGTCACTCAAAATTATTTTCAATTTCCTTCTCAATATGCTAATCTCAATACTTTTGCCTCTATTCCACCAATTGTTAGTTATCCTCTCCAGCAAGATATCACATATCACAATAGTATCAATACCTCCAACTTAAGTCAAGTGTCTTTTCAACAACCAACCTATACCCCTCCCTTAGGGAATCTAGGGGTATTGCACAATAGTAATCCATAAGTTCAGAATTTGGAAAATATGGTAAAACAATTGGTTTCAAGAGTGAATATGATTTCACCTTCTAGTTTTACTTACTATTATAAAGAGATGTGCAATCAACCCCTAGACCCTATGGTTGCTTATAGGCCTTATCCTAAGCATTTTTCTATACCAGTTTTGCCTATATATGAGGGTACAAAAGATCCGATTGAGCATCTAAGAAGATTTAGAATAGCTTGTCATGATCTCATCTATGATGATATGTTATTACTAACGATGTTTCCTACGAGTCTTTCTAGTATAGCATTAGAATGGTACTATCAGTTACCCAAATATTATTTAAGGAATTTTGAAGAAATAGTAGAGTTATTTGCTCAAAATTTTGGTGCTTATATTGAGGAGGTAACCATGAAAGATGTATATAATTTGAAACAAGGTAAAAAGGAAATTTTTTTAGAATTTTTGGCTCTTTGGAGAAGTTTATTTGGACACTTGAGACATACTATACCTCCCAGATATATGCTTGAGATATTTATTGGAAATTTGCAAGAACATTTATCTTATGCATTAGAAACTACTACTATCACATCTTTTGATCAAGCGATTGAGTTAGCAAGGAAAGTAGAACAAGCTCTTATCAGAAGAGGGTAGCTCAAAGTGAAAGAAGATAAAACCATTAAGTCATAGTATAAGAATAAGGATGTGGTAGGTTATGATGTAATGGATAGTAGGCTTGTAAATAATATTACTAACAAACTACAAAATATAATACTTTAGAAACCTCCACAAAGGAACTTTACAAGGTTTAATATATCTATGGAAGCAGTTTTGAAATAACTTTTAGAAGCCAATGCAATTGAATTACCTCCCATAAGGCAACCAGATACTACACCTAATTGGTATAAGGTAGGACAACATTGTGCATATCACAGAGTAGAATAACATTGGATAAATTCTTGTAAGAAGTTGAAACATGTGGTTCAAGATTTAATTTATGCAGGACGTCTTGATGTAAGAAGTTCTCAATCTTCAAATAGTAAAAAAAAATCCACTACCAACCAGAATGTACCTAAACAAGGACAACATGCAACTAATCAAGTATCTTATAAAAATGTACCACATCATTATGATAACCATATGGTTGGTATGGTAACAACTATTTTAGAACAACAAGCACAAAAATGATAGATCCAACGATCTCAATAGGAGATGAGTTTTCCAGCAAATATTTCCCTCTTAGAACTTTTTCAAAATTCTCCTACTCATGGAGAAGCCTTGATAAATGTTTTAAAGCAGTAATTTGTCCCTCTAGATATTCCCCTAGTGATATGGACAATGTTGCAATTTCTCTTGGGACACATCATCTCACATTCTCGTATTACGATACTTCTTCCTCAAACTTGCAAGAAGATTCTTCTCTTTACATCACCGCATTTATTTGGGATAATTGTATCAAGAGGGTCATGATTGATAATGGTTCTTCCCTCAATTTATGCACATATCAATTTATATAAAAGTTTGTATTAAAAAAGGAAGTTTTAACTAAGTCCAATGCAATCATCAAAACATTCAACGAGTCCCAAGAAGCTTGTGGCACCATATCTCTTCCCCTTAAAGTTGGACCCAAGATTTTAGATACATTGTTCTATGTGGTACCTTGCCCTACATATTTTAATCTACTTCTTAGATGTCCTTGAATCCATGCAATGGAGGCCATCCCTTGTACTCTTCATCAATGTTTGAATTTTAAATTTAAGAATCAATTTTTTACCATTCCAGGTGACCCTCGACCGTTTGAATATTGTTCAATGGTTGAACAAGCTCAGTTTGGTCTCAATGTTTATCCTTCAATTTCATCATCTGTTTCTCCAAGTTTCTCATCTCAAAAATTTGAGAAATTCAATAATATAAAAGTGAGTGATGAACCTCTAATTTTTTTTTTTATCATGGGATCAAGACAATTAATTTCTAGATATATCTCATCAAGGTTGTGAGTAAAGTAATGAGGATGAGGATCCCCTTTATCCCTCTAACATTTTATTTTTTAATATGATAAATTATGTGTGTTCTAATGGTAAATATTCTGCTTCTCATAGAGATATTTCAAAGTTAGGGATTGCTTCTCTCTATATTAAAAATAATGGTTGTGTTCGAAAATGTATAGGTTATTGTGTTATGGATTCCAAATAAAGAATTATGAAGGAGCCTCTATGTGATTATAATCATCGATATGTCTTACCTTATAGATTTTTCTTTGATGAAGTAGTCCCTTGAATACCTCTTATTTTTATTAAGATAGGAGGCACAATTAAAATGTGTGTCAACTATCATTTTGATTGCTTGTTTAACATAAAATAAAATCAATAATTAATTAGGCATGGATTTAGCATAGGTTCATATTGCATTTGATTTTTTACTCATATTGCATGACTGTCTGTCATACTTTGCATTGTTTCCTGACATTATGTTCCTCTTGCATTTTTGCTTGTCACAATTGCATTGTTGTTTGCTCATGATTGCTTTATCATATAGCTTTTTGGGGATTCATGATAATGGCAAGTGATGACATCTAGTTAGGTCATAACTCACCAGCATTGCACTTTCACTAGGATTTCGATGCCTAGCGAAGCCCCAACCTAGGGCCCATGCATTTTCATCCCTTCTTCTCTTCTTGTATTCCTTTTGTTCTTTTCTTCTCTTATCTCTTATTCTTGTGTCCCTTTAATTTGAAAGTTTTTACAATGATCGGCATATCTCTCCAAATTCAAGGAATGCAATCCTCTTTTGGTATATCCTTGTCCTTTGCATGATTCTTATTTTTCCTTTGTCTTATTTGTTTAGATAAGGATATAGATTATTCCCTCCTTTGTTTGCACATTTCCTCCCTCTTGAATTTTTAATAGTTTATAGGCAACCATGCAAAGTATGACATATGGGCACACTCACATTATTCTCTTTATCTTATTTCTTCTAGCACATGCACACACTCACATTGTGTTATGATCATACGAATTGATCTATATATATTCTTAACACACCCCTATCAGGTAGTACTTTCTAATACATCATTCACATCAGTAATAACATATCACCCCTATAGAGTTACGCTTATTTTGACTCAGCGGGCTCAACACCCCATTATAGGATAAGCTCCTTGGCCATTTCAGCAAGCCTCAACATACATCCTAGCAGGTAATCACCCCATAATAGTCACTAGCGAGCAATCATCCATAGTGGGTTACGCTCCATCATTTGATCATTTGAGCAATCACCCATAGTGGGTTACACTCCATATTTTGACCATCTATCCATATTTGCAAGTACTACACCCATAGTAGGTTTTCAATCCACATCTAGACCTTTTCTTTGGGCATAACACCCTTCATTCAAGGTTCTTTATCAGTTTTTCTTGCATTCTATGGTTGACCTTTGGATTCTTGTTCTTGTTATTCTCTCCTCTTCCCTTATTCTTCCTTTCCTTTTATTCTATTTAATCCATACATTTTAAGATAACTGCATTAGATTCATGTTGTACCCAGTGATATTTGCTCTACTATTTGTTTTCTTGCTTTGTTCTTTGTGTTTGTGTTTTGCTTTTTCTTTCTTTACCTTTTCGATTTTCTTAAGGAATTTTCATTCCTTTAAAAACTCGAGGGGTCACCCTAGCGATAGAAGCATTAATGGTAGTAATGTCTCGTCTTGTGTGCAAAATTCCAGAGTATCCTTCATGATACCCCTTTTGTACCACCTCTTTGTCCAAACCTGGCCACCCTTTTTATGTGTTTGTTGTCTTCTTGCCCATAGGAGTCTACATATTTCTTTGATTCATTTACTTAGCCTTAAATACATCAAATAGGGGATAAAATATAGACACAAAAAATTGACCCAGTAAGGTGAGTAAGGTGAGTAAAATATAGACACAAGTGTAAAGTGTGATCTATTGAAGCTTTATTTTTTGCTGCATTGGATTGTGTGTTGCTACTCTTGGTGGACAAGTGTTGAAGCCCTAAGGAGGATTTCTACTACTTGGAGGTCTCCCTCCTTGGATCTACTTTTTTGCTACCACCAGGTTGTTTTCACTCATTTTTTTTTGCATATTAGCTTATTTACTATTGTGCATTGTTAATTTACATTTTTTGGAGTTTTATCTCTTCTTCTGCAAAATTGTTCTTGGGTCTCTACGGGGCATGATTTAGCCTGTGCAAAATCACGGTCGCTTCGCATGGGATATGATTTTGCATAGACCACGTTTGGGGATAATATGTTACCCCAAACAATTTTTGCTTCTATTTTAGAAGGTAATTTAAAAGGACCTAAGGGGATTTACTGCTACACATCCAAACATTATTGTACAATAGCCTAAAAAGGCCCCTAATGCTAATCATATTTTTCAAGTATTTATCAAGTTATCTTGCAGGAACATGAATTGTTGATAGAATTGGATCAAAGGATAAAAGCAAGGATCAACCATCGGATAAGCTAAGTGTTCCAATTAGTCTTTAGGTTTTTTGTTGAGTGCTTTATATTTCTGTTGTAAACCCTATATCTAATTTTATAGAAATATATTTGATTAATTTCTATGCATTTGAAAGATAAACAAAATATAGTGTGTACTTAGGGTTTAATTATGTTTGTGCATCTCTTCTTGAGCCCTTGCTTAAAGGTTGTATGTTTAAAACCCTAGGTTAGAAGAGCATTCAAAGGAAGAATCATTCTAAGGCTTAGCTCTTGTATTCCTGCATTCTATATTTCTGCATTATCCTTTATCTTTTATAGCATAGATCTAGAAAGGTCAAATTTAGGTATTTGTCTTGAAACTGAATACATGAAATATTCTCGAAAACTAGAGGACTTGGAGCGAGTCTGTATCGCTCCAAATTTTTTGAGGCTACTGACAGCCCTAGCAGAGAGATGGTATCTGGGGTTGTCCTGTTTTTGGCTACCGACAAGGGAGATGGCTCCCACACTAGAGGACGTATGGAGGATCATGAGGATCCCCATATAGGGATGGCTCATGACACCTACAGCCAATCAGGGCCAAGCGATGATGAGGTTGACTGGAGACCCAAGCTTCGCCCTGGAGAAGGGCGGGGTGAACATCGAGTCTCTACGACAGATGCCTGGGGCATCTAGGCTGACTCAGTTTTGGCAAGGGTGGTAGGTGGCTTACTGTTGTGCCACCAGAGTGGGTGCAGACTACCATGGGTGCTCTCAGACATAGTCTACGACATGAGAGACCACGGGTATAGGTTTGCATGGGGCAGCTTTGTACTCTGCTGCTTGTATAGGATCCTACACGGGGTCGTATACAAGGGAGGTCGATGTTTGGTTTTAACATCGCTACTGTAGGTTTGGTACTAGGAGCACATTGCGATGCGGAGGCCGGTAGAGCTCCCATTGACAGGGGTTGATCGGGAGAGGCCCTGGGTTTTCTATTGGTGGCTATGGAGAGGGTCACAGTGGCAGATAGATCTATCGATGTCTCAAAGGTTTTTGGACGACCTCATCCCAGACCAGATCACCTGGAGGACGTGGCAAGAGCACCCTGGGTGGGTAGAGGATGGGCAGGAGCTGGCTCACATCAGGTGAGTCTGCTAGATTAGGATGGAGCGAGGAGAGGTAGAGCTCCACCGCTACGACTGGGTACTATGGTTGTTTGGTATATAGTAGGGGATACCTTCTCTCAGGGATTACGAGTACTCCCTGACTGTTCAGGATAGTACTACGCTGAGTGGGGCTCCAGACATGCAGCGATTCTGGAGTTAGGATGCAGACGATGCCCCCATCCAGCTAGTGGATGGTGACGATGCTGGGGTTGCAGACGGCTATGATGCCTGGTATGTAGGCATTCACCCTCCTCAGATGATGAGGGCACAGGGTTTGATGCATGCAGTTGTGTGAAGAAAGGGGAGGTGATGCCAAGCTGCCATTGAGGTAGCGCGAGGTCATGACAGGAGAGAGCAGCGGCGGTCCCCACAGGCGAGATGCTAGCAGAAGGGTCAAGCTCTGCAGAGGCCATAGGAGACAGAGCAGAGGGAGGAGAGATTCCCTTCATAGAAGGGGGAGAAACCACCATCGCCTAATAAGGGCAAGGGTGTTGAGGTAGGGGAGAGCAGCGAGACGGTGGCTCTTCGAGCTGAGGTTGCCCACCTTCGGGCTCAAGTGCAGACACTGCAAGATGAGGCTACATGGCTCAGAGCTCAAGGCAAAGGAGCGAGCACTCGGGATCTGGCATGATCTATTGCTCAGACCGCATTCTACCAGGGGTTGTACTATTAGGCGATCCCATAGGGACAAAGGATATCATTGCCAGCCCCCATTGCAAAGCCGGTCATGATGGGATCGTTGAGGACATCCTCACAATCGACGACGAGGACCCGAGATACGACCCGGACCTCTATGGGACCACCTCCTCCACGTCAGGGTGGGGGAGGAGATGAGGCTGAGAGCTCGAGGGCTTCTCGAGGCTAGCTACTATAGAGTGCAGATGATATTATTATTACTTTTGAGGGGATTGAGTATGCCAGAGCTTTGATTGTGGCATACCAATCCAGATGATGTATATAATTCATTGATATATATATATATATATATATATATATATATATATATATATATATATATAATTTTTGATGATATGACTTGTGTATATGTTGTATTATGATGCTTGAATTGTTGATTCATGTAATTATGTCGTTGGAAATGAATTATAATGTTATGTCATGCCATAAAATTTGTAAATGAAATAATCTGATGTGCAAAAATTGGTTGTTTTTGGTGTGATTTGATGAAAAATAAAAGGGACTTCTAACAATAATTTCAAAGGACATTGTCGTTGTTATAGACCGTTTTATGGAGTCGTCGCTCGCTAGGTCGTCAAGCTAATCCTAGTATAGAAATATTGCTAAAAGTAAAAGAGTGCTTAAGAGACTGTCTCAAGACTTGGTGTTGTGATGATGAAAATGATGATGGGGATGATTTGTTTTCAGATTTTTCACAAAATTATGCATGAAATATGTTTAAAAGTGATTTTTGCTAGGCATGAATTCCTAAGTGTGATAAATTTTTGAATAATTCCTTAGAAATTATACCATGGTTGCAAGATGGAATGTTTGACATAATGACATGAAATAGAATAAGTGTTCGTTCGTTTTGAAGCACAATTGTGTAACATAATGATGTAAGCCATATGTGTTTTTTTTTTTTTAAATGGATGGGAAAATAAAATTAGAACAATGGTTTGCGCTAGGCATAGAATTTATAGGTATAGACTTATACCATCATCGCAAAATCCAAAGATAAAATAGAGATTTTAGTTTTATTGCATGATTGAGTTTTTGATTTTTGATTTTTGATAAACAGAAAATAATAATATGATGAACATGTTGTTTGAAATCGTTTTGCAATTTTGTGACACAATGTATATAATTGTTTTTATACAAAACAAAATTCTGAAATAAGAGGTTAAAATTGTTCTGAAAAGAATTACAAAAATATTTTAAATTATCAAAAACAAATGTAGGTTTATAAGGGATCCTCATGTGCAAATGTGAGTTCATTACCGATCTTGATTTATCATAATGATACAAAATCTCTCAAATACAAATGTGTGTGCAATTGTATTGTTCATTCACCAATTTTGAGCAAGATAATTTGATACAAGCAATTTGCCTTAACCAAATGAATGTTCGTTAACCATGATTTATATGCATATAACCGTACTAGACTATTGTGCAAGTTAGGTTATCAAGAGCTAGCTAATCCATAAGCCGACATAGGTCTGTACAAAAGAAGGTCGCTAATGTGACAGACATATCACCACGCTAGGAATTACCCAAGGCCAAGCGGGTTGGGCACAAACCACTTGTTATGGGGCTTACCTCACAGTTTTCGAATAATTGAGAATTCCAAGGATTCAAGCTCATTCACCCTTCTTTTCTTTTCAAGGGGTAGGGAAAGGATTTTATTGCATTTTGCTTTTGCTTTTCTCTTTTGCTCTTTTTACTTGTTTGTATTTTTGCTTGATATTTGAGATAATGCTGAAACATTGTTGTAATGATACAAAATAACATTTTTTTTTTGTATTTTTTTTCTTCCTATGCTAGGGATACTTGCTCGGATTAGCTGTAGAGCAAGGGATTTTTATTCTGGGTAGGGGTGAGCTTGTCCTTTTGTCAATTCTCAAAGATTCTAGACCATGTGCATGATAGGATAGCAGGGGAAACTTTTCACTCAAGAAACCACGTCTACTATGTAGCATCATATTGAATGTGCAATGAAATCATTTTAATGTGAAAAGATATACTTGGTTCAAGTAAATAACAAGATCAGTTCTCTATGCTCAAAACTTTATTTAATGCCAATGTGGACTTTGATATAAGAGAGATTAATAATCATACTAAATAAAATCAAGATATTTATTCATGTGAGTGTGAAAGTGTGGGATTCCAAATAAATGCTCATTTATCCAAAATAATTGAAAATATAACTGCAATACTTCAAGAATTGACAAGTATGAAAATAAAATATGTTTTTGAAGATTTTGATGTTTTTGTATTTTGATTTTGATTGATGAATTGAGAAGATACACAATGTGATTGTTTTTGAAATTTTTTTTTTTTATATGAATTTTTAGATGATGGAATTGGTGGTATATACAAGATGATCTATATACACTATACAAGGTTACTTGAGTATAGTGTGTCTAAGGTTGCTTCAAAATCAAAGGAGGTTTTGAAGGATAATTTGGTTGTGTTGAAGGTAAGAACAAAAGGTGATGAATAAAAGGTAGCGATAACAAAAACTTTGTTATAATGTAGAATAATGTAGCAAAAGATTTTACTTTTATATGTGTAAAATTGATCATGTTACAAAATAAAATGTCGGAAGGATAAGAAGGTTCTTCATTCTTATCACTATATTCCAAGTCTTGATAATATGGAGGGAGCATATATGAAATATATGCATGGGTGTTATTTGGTAAACAAGGATGATCATATATGGATGAAGAAAAGTGATGGATAGAAGATAATTGTGACAATAGAGAATGTATAGAACTTGATGTTTCAACCGTTAAATATTCTTCAAATGGTGTTGGGTCATTATGTATGGTAACAATTTTATTTGCAAGTTCAAACTTTAAACATTGGTGAAGAGTGGAAGGGACAACCCTCATCGTATGAATCCAAGGACTTATGAGGAGTAGGTTGTAAGGTGAAGGGCAATATGCTACATAAAACAAAGTATCCAGGATCTTGGATCCAATATTAAGAGGAAGAATTATAGTACTTTGAGCTTCTTGAATTTCATTGTTAAAATATTTTATAATAACATTTGATTCATTAAGATCTTCTTTTAATTTGAGTTTTTGGAATAATTGATAAGTGCATAAATTAAGAGAGGAGCCATTATCTACCATGATAGTTTTGATAGGTGTTTCTTTACTAGATCCTATAATGTAAAGATAGGAGTCTTCTTGTGGAGTAGAGGAAGGAATCTCCTCATCATAGAATGAAATATGGTTAACCTCAAGAGGGCTTACACCATTAATTATGTTCTAAAGAGAAAATATGATGAGGAACAAATTGTTGGCTAGGTATCTTGAACAAAGTTTCCTTATGAGAACTTTGTAATACTTCTAAAAGGGATATCTTTGCTTGAGGATTAATCACTTGTTGTTGGCTATCAAAGTGGATTTCAAATTGAGATTTTGATTCTAAAGATGAGATTTCTATGCTTACATTCCATTTTGGATCATTCTCTAGAGCCAAAGATAGTTTTGAAGGTTGATCAAATGAGGAATCCATTTCTTGAATATCAGATTGAGTTGATTGAACTTGAGGTTGCTCATTTGTAGTTTCTATTACAATATGAGTAATATCATCATGATGGGACACATTAACATGCAATATTTGATTGGTTTCCTATTGTTGATAATTGAATAGGGGTTCTTGGGAGATCCCCATGTCTTGATTGATTATTGGTATTTGTTGTGTAGGAGTTTGATTGTTTACTGGAGATTTATAATCAGTTATAGATTGTAATTCCTTTATATTAAAAAGACCCTCATCAATCAAATCTTGAATTGCACATCTTAAATATTTACAATTTTGTGTCATATGTCCATCTATTCTATGATATTCACAATGTAGCTCAGGTTTAAACCAATCTACTGTGGCATCAAGTTGTCTTATGGAAGGGAGTTCAATCCTATTTGTATCAAGTAAATGCTTGAGAATTATATCCATTGGTTGATTGAGCTTTGTAAATGTACGTGATGAAGGTTTTCGAGAGGTTTTTGATAAGTGCCTTAGGAGTTCAGTCATAAAAGGACCTAATGGTTTTTTACCTCTCTTTTCTTTGTTATGGGTAGAATGATGATAGGAATATTGTGAAGTATGATGTGAGTGCATGGTAGGATTGGAAGAATAAGTATTTTCTTGTTGAAATGGATGTGTTGTATTGAAAGAAGAATATTGAAGGGGTGGAGGAGGATTGTATGTGGATTGATAGACATAATATGGATATATGGGAGAATAGATAATATCGTTATGAAGAGGATTGGAAAAGGGATTGTCCTGTTGGGGTATGGATGAAAAATGAGAAAAGTGTGATGGAGGTGGTGTTGAATAGGGATGAGGTTGGTCATAATCAACAAATGTATTTGGCTGAATTCTTCCAACACTACGGATGGGCTCATATTGATTTGAGTAAAAACTCATGGTTTCTTTAGTACTTCTAAAAGTAATATTTAGTATCTACTATTTAGAATTGAATCTAAAACATACAAACTTGAAATGATGATTTTGTTTTTGTTTTTCTTGTATACATACATATATATATATATATATATATATATATATATATATATATATATTTGTTTTTTTTAATATTTTTGAATCAAAAATATGCCTATGTTATTCACGTCGGGTTCACCAAAATGTATCGCTCCAAATTTTCCGCATCCTTACCCTCAGGCTATAGGATCCACGCCCAAAAGGGGGATGCGAGAAGGATGGGACAATACCTCGGACTGAGAGGCCCTTTGAAGGTCCCGCCTCTCGGGGGAGGAGTATAAGGGTGAATTTTCGATGGATGGTGGGTTCACCAAGAAACTTTTGAGTGGTAGTTTCCACGCCTAGGTTGATAGTGGGTTTGATGTGTTCATTTTTATACTCAATCATTCAACTCCTAGGTTTGGCCAAGATGAATCTAAACTATTCTATCTACCAATAATAATTTAAATGGATACAAAAAACAGGAATGAGTGCTTATAACAGAGAATATGCTAATTAGAATGTGTCATACCTGATTCTAGATGTTTGATGAAGATTCTGAGGCTTGTAGCAGTTCATATCACCTCAATTCATATGTAATCATCTGATATTTCATAGGATCATCCCAAATCATAGGAGGTCTTCTGAAATTAGACAGAATCATCTGAAATCTGATGAATTCGTCAGAAACCTGCAATCACAAAAACAGACGCAAAATACCAAATATGCAAGTGCAAAAGCAAAGGACAATGGTAGAAATAACAACAAACATGCCTAAATAATGGATTCCAATAACAAATAAGGAAATGCAGTAGATTTAATGATTGATTTTAACTTTACCATGCAATTATGCTAAATGAGGTGAACTCCAAGATGCATAAACATAATAATTCAAGACAGTGCAAAAATACAATATGAAAAATGCAGAGAAAGCTAAGGAAATGCAAACTCTGGACTTGGATTGCCCCCAATCTGGACTACAGTCAGGATCACCTCTAATCATACGAGATCGTCTGCGCTCCTCAACAAAATCATCCGTAATCGTCCGAGATCGTTTGCGACGATCCGAGCTAGCTTCAACTAAAAAATAGTAGAGTTCCTGCAAGAAAATGCAAAGTATAGAACAAAGACAGTAGTACGAGGATGCTCTAGTGAATAAAGATCCAAATCCGTCAGCTAAGGGGTTCAGGGAAATCAGAATCAAGGGGAGTCAGGGGGGTAAACTAGAAAATCCTAGTTTATATAGGCTTAGGAAGAGGTTTAAGAGGTTGGGGATCATCCCAATCTGGGAGATCTCCAACAGGGAAATCTCCAACTGTGCAGACGCGCTTCTGCCCAAGTTGGAGAGGCTGTTGAAACAGAAGCTAATTATGAAAATTTGGTTTTGGGACAAAATCGTCTGGACGTTCTGTCCATGACGATTTCATCAGATCTGGGACGATCTCATCTAATCTGTGATGATATCATCCAACGGTCAAAACAAATCCTAAAAATGGCACGAAAAATGAGGAAACGGGTAACAGGCGGTTTTGGGGTTAAAATTCAAATTTCTATCTTTTATCTTTTACTAAGGTTTTAACCGTGCCAATTTTAGGGTGCTACAGTGTCCTTAAACCATTCCTGGTGAACCCTTCCCCCATTTAGCATTGAGTGTAGAGAAAAACATACCCTTGTGGTTCACCCCAAAGGCTTCTCTCTTGTAGATCCAACTTTTGGGAATTGTATACGATAGGGCAGTTTTACCCCTCTACAATACCAAGCTTGTATTGTGGTTTATAAAAATTTAGTAATCAATGAGGACATCATGAAAGAGATGCATGCTTCATACATAATAGGCCATTCAAGTTTTATGAATACATATCAGCGAACTAAACGATCATTTAATTGGAAAGGAATAAAAAAAGATATTCAAATTTTTGTGGTAAAGTGTGATATCTACCAATGAATGAAAAGAGAAATGGTTTGTACTCTAAGCACTCTACACCTTTACCAATCCCACAAAATATATGGACTAATATTTCCATAGATTTTATTGAAGGACTTCTTAAATCTAAGGACAACAATCATTCTTTTGGTTGTGGATTGTCTCTCAGTATGCTCATTTATTTTCCCTCGCACATCCTTACCATACCTCCACCATTACCCAAATATTCATGGATTCATTTTTAAACTCCATGATATACCAAAATCCATTGTGGCTGATTGTGACCCACTTTCACCATTTATTTTTGGCAATAATTGTTTGAACTATAGGGAATGCAACTGAGAATGAGCTCAACTTGCCATCCATAGACCAATAAGAAAACCAAAATTTTCAAAAATGCTTTGAAACCTACCTTCATTATTTTATTTTTTAGCACCCAACGCAGTGGGCTAAGTGACTTCCATTGGTTGATGGTGGTACAACACTTCATTAAACACAACCTCCATAATGACTCCTTACAAGGCAATTTATGCGTACCCAACCTCGTTGCTCTCTTCATATGTTCCAAGAAAATCTAAAGTTCAAGTGATGGATGCAACACTTCAAGAACATACCCAACTCTTACAACGATTGAAGGAGGATTTGGTTATGGCTAAGAATTGAATGAAACAACATACTAATCAATATTGTTCAGAGCATAGCTTCAATATAGGAAATATGGTCTTCCTTTGAATCCAACCATACAAGCAATCATTAGTGCAACTTCATGCTCATCAAAAGCTTACAACAAGGTTTTATAGACCCTACTAGGTATTATAACGGATTGGAAAAGTGGCATTTAAGCTTGTATTACCATATTATTCCAAAATGCATCCAATATTCCATGTCTCTTGTCTCAAGAAGGTACTCAACAATCTCATTCAGGTTCAATCGATACTTTTTGAGTTGGATGATGAAGGTTTGATCATCTTGGAACCTAACAGATTTTGGACCATAGAACACACACTCTCCATAACCATACCATCACTAAAATATTGGTCCAATTATGGGGTTTATAACAGGAAGATACCACATGAGAGTCTCTTTAGTAGCTTCAACAAAAATTTCCTCATATCTAGCTTTAAGAACAAAGTTTTTTTTAAGGGGATGGGTATGTTAAGACCCCATTCTAACATTATTAACAATTGTCTAGTCATGTGGTACTGCGGGCGCCTAGGCTTATGAGCCCATATGATGTAACCATTATGTATTATAAAAAGATGATATTTAAAGATGGTGACTATCATTATTTAAGAGTTACTAGCTCGGGCCCCCACTTGCACGTGGATGAAAACTCTTCAGTGTTAGGGTTAAGGGAGTCAAAGTCTTAAAAGAACCAAGGGGAAAAGAGAAGAGACATCTCATTTTTTTTTTGTATCAAAGCTTTGCTTTTAAGGAGGTTGTCACCTCGAAGAGGCTTGTGATTCTATAATGTGTATTTTTTTGCTATAATATAATTTGCTGCATTTCTATTTCGTATTGCAATATTATTAATTTCAAGCTTATCTTATGTTGTTATTGTAATATCGTCTTGAAATGCTTTTATTTTACTATAAGATTCCTAACAATTTTAAAAATTGTTTAAAAATTAAAATATTAATCTTTATACCGTCCACTACAACTAATGTATTGATTTTTGAGGATGGTGTGTGAAGAAAGATATAACTAAGTATGTAATAGAGAATCATTCAATTATAGATTTTTAGAGATGTTTTTTAAAAGTTTAGAATTTGTATCAATTACAACTTTTAAATATAAGAGAGGGGTTGTGTTAATAATAAAAGAGATCCATAGATAAAAAAATGATAAAAATTATATTTTATTGATTTTTCTAAAAGTAAAAATATTTAAAACAATCTTTTTGTGTTGCATATTTATTTATTAATTCAAATTTTTAATGATTTTATAAATAAAAATCTAAATGTTTATGAATCAAATTACCAAAAGTGTAGAATAATCATATACATTTAAAAAATAAATAAAAAGAACTAAAATATAGTTAGGAGTAAGGACAACAACAAGTACGATAACCGAGAGTAAGGGCAGTAGTGAGTGCGAATGCGAACTAGGAGTAAGTGCAGCAGTGAGTGCGAGTGCGAGTGCGAGTGCGAGCGTGAGCCAGGAGTAAGTGCAATAGCATGTGCGAGCATGATCTGGGAGTAAGTGCAACCAAAAATGAGTGTGAGTAAGTGCAGCCAAAAATGAGGGCAATCACAAGCTATGAGTAAGTGTGAACCAAGAGGGAGTGTGAGCAGAGATTCAGTCATGGGAGAAGAGCGATAGGTTCATCCAGAGTGCATCAATGCTTCAAACCCTTACCATGAATGTGTGGATCATTATTTCCAAAAAATTGTTGATGCCAAGGAATGCCGAAAAAAAAAAGAGACAAGGGCAATTGTGAGCCAAGAGGAAGGGCAAGTTGGGAGTGAATGCGAAGAAGGATAAAGTGTGAGGCAGGAGAGAGTACGAACCAAAAGGAAGTGTAAACTAAAATGGAGTGCAAGCCAAGATTCAATTATGGTGAAAGAGTGGCAGGTTCATCCAAAGTGCATCAATGCATCAAACTCTTACCATGAATGCATACAACATTATTTCCAAAAACAATTTGAAGCAAAGGAACGCCAAAAAAATACACACTCATTTGTGAGCTAGGAGGGAGTGCAAACCAAGATCAAGTATGAGACAATAGAGAATGCAAGTTGGGAGCAAGAGAAAGTGCAAGCAGAGAGGGAGTGCGAACCAAGAGGGAGTGTAAGCCAAGAGCAAGCTCCATTAGCTATTGTGGAAGAAAATTCATTTTTGAAAGCCCTAATGGGAAGTTAGGATGACCTATCTAGAAATCAAGATGCCCTTGTTGGAAGTATGAAGGCCCAAGCTCAAGATAATCAAAAGAGTGAATGCATGGCAAGTTCGATCCAGGTAGCAAATGGTACACCAGAAGTAAGTATCAAGGATGAGATGATTGAGCATGATATAATGGTTCTTAAAAGTAGAGGGCTAATATGTAAGTTCCATAGATCATGGCCAAGGTTTTTGGAGATTCAAAATTGAATCAAGTGGAAGTGGGGATTGAATTCAAATTATTCTATGATTTTTCTTCCTAAAGGTTTTTCCTCATCATCTTTTCCAGTTATGAAATTAGGGATAAAATAATGGTTGGTGGTCCATGGTTTATGATAAGATATGCACTTTATTTGAGACCATTGAACAATTTTTTTTCAGTTGAGATAGAAACTATTAAGAAGCTTCCAGTGTGGATTAGGCTTTTTGGACTTCCATATCAGCTTATAAATAAGGATGTTTTCAAAAATATTGGAAATACCCTAGGGTAATTCATCAAGGAAGGACCAACAACTAAGGAGTGAAAGCATGCTATACATACTCGAATATGTGTTTCTATGGATATTTCAAAACCTTTGCCACAATCCATTAAGATTAAATTTGAATCAAGAGAATGATATCAACAAGTAGATTATGAAAATATTGCATTTTGTTGCCACAATTATGTTGATATTAAACATATGATAGGATTTTGTAAAGTAAAAACTATGAAGAAAGAGATAAAAAATTCTAGCCATGAGATAAACTTCAAGACAAAGCAAGGAAAACATTCAATAATAGAAGCAAGAGCAGATCAAGGATATTTCACTCCAAAATAAGAGGTAAAGAAATCCTATCGACAATATCAATTGGCAAGTTTAGAAGGAATTAAAGGTGCAAAAGAAGATGTGGAGATAAAACCCAAAACAAAGATAGAAAAAAAGGTCAAGTTTATTCTAGGTAAATCATCTTCATTTTCCTCAAGTAGTATAGAATCATCTTCAGGTAATAAAAGTGAAAGTGGTGAAGATGTTATCCCTTGCACTTTAAGGTTTCAAGAGCATAATAATATAGAAGTGAGGTTGGAGGAAACCCATAACAATTTAGGGTTTTTAGGTCAGAATAAGAAGATGATTGCTACAGAAGAGCATCCTTCAACTTTTGGGTCTCCAGAGAAATATAAAGAAGAGTGTGCTTTTGAGGTTATTCCTTCCACTTCAGATCCTTCAAAACAAGGTAAACCTAAAGATGATAAATCTTACTGTGAGCAGTGTGAGAATATTGAAGAGATTTATGAAGATGAAAGTATTGCTGAGAATAGAAAAAAAAAGAAGAGGAAAACCCAAGAAACAAAAACAAAGAGAAAAAGAAATACAAAGGGATATTGATATGGGAAAACAAAAGCAAATATCACAAGTGTTAACAAGAAGTGGGGCTAAACCCACAAATAAAATAAAAAAATAACAATGAAAATAATATCTTGCAATATTAGGGGGATGAATAAGAACCCTAAAAAAAAGATATTAAGAAATTGTGAGGTTGTTATAGACAAGATATTTATGGATATAGAAGTTGGGTAGCAAATATTTTAGCCATTGGCAGTGTTGAATTTCATCTTGACAGAATTTAAATTTTTTAAGGCATTTGATATAAAAGGAGTTGATTGTGGAAAGTTAGCAGTTTGATAAGATGAAAAATATTTTTGATAAAGGGTAAAAGAAGAATTTCTCTGATAGAAAGACAAATTTGGATATGCTTTAATTTACTTGTTAGAAATATAATGAGAGCAATGTAATGTTTTGTTTTTGTAATGAGAGTTGCCTCCAATAGAAGCCACACATAGCTTATTAAAAAATAATAATAATAACTAGAATATAACACTAATTTTTTTTAAATATATTACAAGTTAAAATTTTGACTTTTGAAAATATTACCTAAACTAATAGTTATATTTTCTGTGGAAAAAAAATAAAAAAAATCATAATAAATTTGATTATTTAATAAAATGTTGTATTGATACTAATTAATTTTTAATCACTTTATATAAAATATATGTTTTTATACATGAGAAATTAGTAATATCATTGGATTTTATCTTTAAAAATATTAAGGTAAAGCATGAGTTTTTATGAGGTTCTAGTCTCTTAAGGTTTGAACTTAGGTCTCTTAAATAAAAACCCCAAAACTTACAACTAAAATATTCTTACTAATAAAATATGTTAAAATAAGTACTGCAATAGTGCTAGGGCAGTGAAGTAGTGCAACAGTGCTAGGCTAGCAAAGACAAGTGCAACAGTGCTAGGGCAGCAAAAGTAGAAAGAAAAATAGTAAAATATTTTAATAGCATCGCAAAAGTGCTAGGGCAGCGAAGGCAAGTGCAACAGTGTTAAGGCAACAATGGAAGTAAAAATATTTTTAAAATGCCATAGTAGTTCTAGGGCAACGAAGGCGAGTGCATCAGTGCTAGGGCAATAAAGTAAAAATATTTTAACAGTACTGCAATAGTGCTAGGGCAGTGAAGTATTGCAACAGTGTTAGGGTAGCGAAGATAAGTGCAGTAGTGCTAGAGTAGAAAAGGTAGAAAGAAAAATAGTAAATTATTTTAACAGTACCACAACAGTGCTAGGGCAACGAAGGCAAGTGCAACAGTGTTAGGGCAGTAATGGAAGAAAGCACTGATGGTCAGCAAGAATCTGAAAGATCTGGTGATTGGCAGTAAGATGGATGCATTGGCGCTCTTCAAGGAGCTGTAGGATCGGGTGGACAACATAAAGGTGCAACCCTTGAGGGGTTGGTTAGGAAGGAAATGGAAAAAGGTGTGCTCGATTGTAGTGGGGTGTCCTCTAGGGTACCCGTGAGTGGGTCCCCAAGGCTTGGTCACCCCTCTAACCCTAGGGTGTCCTCCTTTGCTACGGTTATCGCTAAAGGCTTGCGATCTCATCTCTCAAAACCTCTCTTCGACCTTTCTCCAGTTTGTAATAAGTTGGTGGTGTCGAACGAACTCTTGGATGTGACTATGGAGGAAGGGTCATGGAACCTGGTCGACAAGTTCCAAGGTGGTAGACCAAATATTGACTCTATCCGACATTGGGCAATTCTCAAATGGAAGCCACTAGGGTCGCTTGATATTGTTGCAATGTCTAATGCCTTCTTCCTCATCAAACTGAATTGTGAGGAGGATGTGAAGCACATTTTAGGTGAAGGCCCCTGGTTCTTTGGAAAGAGGGGTCTCTTTCTATGAAAATGGGGTCCAGACTTCAACCCCAAGATGCAAAAGGTGAACTTGGCCCCCCTCTAGGTGTGACTCCTAGATTTACCTTTTCATATTTGGCATGAAGATATTTTGCGGGGCATAGCTAAAGCTATTGGGGACCTAGCCTTGATTGACTCAACTACCAGATTCAAGACCAGGATAATTTTTTCCAGAATGTGCATCATGGCAGAATTGAAGGCTAATTTACCTAGTTAGATTGAGCTTGTGTCCAGACAGGGTACCTGGATTCAATCGATTATTTATGAGAACAGACCCATGAGATGTTCTACCTATAAGAGGTATGGTCACTCATCTGGATCATGCTCTCGTAAGGCCCCAGGTGGGGGTACCCAAAGGGAGAATGAGACCAAAAGGCTAGTTAGTTTAAGCCAAGAATAAGGAGCCCCTTCTGAGCAAGTCCAGCATGAATTGATTTCGAATGAGCCTGAGCCAGAGGAAAGGATAATGGACCAAGTCCCTGTGGTGGATGTTAATGAGTCTGGAAAAGCGGTGGTCCAGAATATAAACCCATCTAGCGATAGAAGTGTGGACCAGGTTCTCCCAAAAGACTTGGTGATGAAGACTTTAATCCCTTCGGAGTTCCTTCATAACTCCTATCAAAGCTTACTCTCTGAGGAGCCAATCATAGAAGAACTTTGCTCCCCCTAGAAGCCTAGTGAGGCTCTTGGTTAGGAGTTTCCAACCCTACTCAAGTTGAAACGATCACCATTCCTAGGGCGGGCTCTTCGTGCATAGCCAATTCCAGACCCAAAACCAAAAGTATCCAAAAAGGTCAGATGGATGTCAGAGGTAATCGTAAGGTAGGGAAACCCTCTAACAAAGCATTGAGGATCCATGAGGCAGAGTCAGAAATTGCTGATGAATGCCAATCCCAATTGAATTTTGAGAAAGAGAAGGATAGCAAAGGTAAACAACTAAAACTTGACACATTTTGTAGCTCCCCTGGTTCTTTGAGTGGGAATAATGGCTCCAAATCTCGAAGATGAAGTTGTTATCGTGGAATATCAGAGGCCTGAATGGGCCCTCCAAGCAACAAATTTTGGCAACACTCAGGAGAGAGGTAAGACCTGATGTTATATTTATTCAAGAAACTAAGATGGATAGTTCTAATGTAGAGGTAGTTAAAAAATTAGTTTGGAAGGAGGCAGGTTTTGCAACAAACTCTGCCAATGGAGCTTTTGGGGGTCTTCTTTGTCTATGGGACCCTGAGAAACTAGATGGATCCATTCTATTTATTTTTGATAGAGTGATTAATATTATATTTTGTAGTAAGGAATCTAGATAGAGATGGATTATGTCTAATATTTATGCCCCTAATACAGCCCCTAACAGGAATCTTCTGTGGGAGTCTTTGAGCTCTATGAGAGAATTTTTCAAGGGGGAAGCTTGGATTCTCGTTGGAGACTTCAATACCCCCTTATACCCTTCAGATAAAAAGGGTGGTAGTGATTTTGGTTCTAAAAGTATGGAAGATTTTGTTGCATTTATTAATAATCAAGAGTTGATGGATGTGGATTTGAAGGGGTCTAAATACACTTGGAGTAACAAGCATCTAGGCAATAAGAATATTCAGATTAGGTTGGATAGGGTGTTAGTCTCCAAGGAAGGTCTTCCAGTGTTTGGAGATGCATCCCTTTGCTCTCTCCCCAAAGTGGGGTCCGATCATAATCCTCTGGTTTTTGAAAAAGTCCCAAGCTCTAGTTTTTTCCCAGACCCTTCAGGTTTGAGGTAATGTGGCTGCAACATCAGGGCTTAGAATCTAGAATTTTGGAATGGTGGTCTCAAGGTTTTTCGGGCCCTCTTATTTCTCAAGTGGCTTCAAAGCTCAAATTTGTTAAAGCTAATCTTAAGGTTTGGAACAAGTACATTTTTGGGAATGTGTTCCAGAGGAAAAAAGAGTTGGTTGAGCAGTTAAAGGAAGTTGAATTAAATTTGGAGTCAGGAGAGGTGACTGAAGGGGACAAACATAGGGAAAGAAAATTGTTAGCAGATTTCCATAATGTGCTAGCGGATGAAGAAATTTTATGGCATCAGAAATCAAGATCCCTCTGGCTTCGTGAAGGTGATAGGAACACAAAATTATTTCACACGTCCACCTTAAGGCATAGGAGAAATAATAGAGTTAGAGAAATTATGAAATCATATGGTGTTATCTCGAAGGATATTATAGAAATCAGGGAAGAAGCGGTCAAGTTTTTCAAAACCCTCCTCTACTCTAGGGATGATAGGGACCTTCAAGCTAAAGAGAGGCTATTGCACCACATCCCCACCCTAGTTTCAGATGATATGAACGAAGACCTTTGTGCTCCCTTTCGGGATGAGGAAATTAGGGTCGTTGTCTTCTCTATGGGTGGTCTAAAAGCTCTGGGGCCGGACGACTTTCCTCCTATTTTCTTTCAAAGGTTTTGGCACATCGTAGGTGGTGACATCTATTCAACCATGAGGGAAATTCAGGAGTCTAATTTAATTTTGGCTGATGTAAACTCAATATTTTTAGTTCTTATCCCAAAGTCGGTGGGTGCTAAATATTTCTCTGATTTTAGGTCCATTAGCCTCTGTAATACACTTTTTAAAATTCTCACTAAAACTATGGTGAATAGGCTCAAAGTACACCTTCCAATAATTATTGACCATCCTCAAAGTGGATTTGTAGCAGGTAGACAAATTATGGATGGTGTTATTGCAGTGCATGAGTTGATTCATTCTGTAGAAAAAAGTAGAAGGCCAGGAACTTTCCTCAAACTTGATATGCATAAAGCATATGATCGGGTCTCGTGGAGCTTTTTGCTTAGAGTTCTGGGGAAATTTGGTTTCAAGCCTTGTTGGATTAGATTGGTCAGAGCTTGTATATCATCAACAAAATTCTCAATCTTAGTTAATGGATCACCGACTGGTTACTTTAGCAGTTGTAGAGGCATTCGTTAGGGGGATCCTATGTCTCTATATTTGTTTATTTTATTGGCTGAGTCTTTGGGAAGAGCTCTGAAGGCAAATCCCATAGTAGTGGGAATCAAACCTGCAGTTGCCATTGACCCGATCTCACACCACCAATTTGTTGATGATACGTTATTATCCTTTTTAGCTTCAATCCCTCAAGCCAGAGCTGTCAAAGAGATCCTCCAGGACTATGAAAGAGCGGTTGGGAAGAAAGTGAGTTTGAGGAAAAGTAAGGTGTTCTTCCTGAATACTCCTCTCGGTAGGTAGAGGAAAATTGTTGAGATCTTGGGTTGTGAGATTGACTCCCTTCCATTAGTTTATCTGGGACTACCAATGTTCAAAGGGGGGATTAAGACTTATCTATGGGAACCAGTTGTAGAAAGAGTTCAAAGAAAATTGGTGGGATGGAAAGGGGCACTTTTGAGCCAAGCAGGTAAAATTATGCTAGTTAAGTCTACTCTGTAGAGCATACCAGTGTACTTCCTTTCTCTCTTTCGGATTCCAAGAAAGATTCTTTGAAAAATTGAACAAATTCAGTGATCCTTTCTCTGGTCTAGTTCTGAGGAGAAGAAGTTCTCACTTGTGGCATGGGATCAGGTGTGCAGTAGGAAAGAGTTGGGAGGTCTGGGCTTAAGAAGAATGAAAACATTAAACAAAGCACTAATAGCTAAACAGGGCTGGAGATTGGTTCAAAAAGATAATGTTAATTGGGTTAAAATATTGGCAGCTAAATATTTAGGTAACACTGGTAATTTTCTCACAGATCCAAGTCCTACCCTTGGCTTAGCATTTTTAATAGTCACTTTGATATCATAAAGGGTGGAAGATGGGTATTAGGTAATGGGTAAAGCATTGATTTTTGGAAAGACACATGGGCAACTGATAGACCATTAGAATCATATCCTCACCTGAGTCTGGTGGAACCAATCACAAGCCAAGCTTTTGGGCCGAAGGTATGTGACTTCATTGTCTCTGTTAATGATAGAAAATGCTAGAAATTGTTTTTTTTTTTTGGGGATTTCGTAGGAAGAAGAAATTGCATTAAAATATCTGATGGACATCCTAAAGTGGATGGTTATTCCTAACCAGGATAGGCCAGATAGATTGGTGTGGGGGGCTGAGAAGGATGGTTGCTTTTCTGTTAAGTCAGCCTATCTAATGTTAGATGTTCCCTTTGATCCCTGGTTTCCTATTAGTAATATATGGCTAAAGGGTCTTACCCCCAAAGTTAATGTTTTCTTTTGGTTGGTGGCTCAAGGGAAGTTCCTCACATTGGATAATTTGTAAAAAAAGAGGATTGGTTATCCCGAATAGATGCTACCTATGTGGTAGTGCTGAAGAATCACCTATGCACCTATTGTCTGACTGTTCCTTCTCTCAGTATGTCTTCTTCCAGTTCCTGAGGACCGTTAGTGTGGTTTGGTTTTTCCCAAAGTTGTTGTTTGACTTGATCGTTCAATGGAGGTCTCCCTTTCTATCTTTGCATCTTCAATTTTTTGGTCCTTTGGTTTACCTCATGTTTGGTGGTGTATTTGGAAGGAGAGGAATTCTAGAGCCTTTAAAAATATCTCCCATCTAGCTGAGTTCGTGGTACTTCGTGTTGTTGCTGCCATTGTTGAGAATGTGGATGCAATTTATTTAGATAAGGTCACTTTCATTGGGGAGTTGGTGGTGGAGTCGACTCTTGGATTTAGAGATTATTCTCCCAAACATTGCCTTGAAGCTCCTGCTAGACATACTACTATTTGGGAACCTCCTCCTCTTGGTTGGTTGAAGCTAAATTTTGATGGAGCTTCTAAAGGGAATCCAAGACCAACCAGTGCAGGGGGATTGGTTAGAGACTCTGATGGGAGGATTTTGTTGGCTTTCGCTAAAAATTTAGATCATCAAACTAATCATTTTGTGGAGGCACGAGCTCTCTTTCAAGGGGTTTGTCAACTAGAAATTTTGAATGGCAGAAAGGTAATTATTGAAGGGGATTCCCTCAATATCATTAATATGCTCAAAGGTGTTCAGGTCCCTTCTTGGATGATCACAAATGAACTTTTTGAAACCCAAAGATAAATTTTAACCCTCGAAGCGATTGAGATTAAGCATGTTTACAGGGAGGGAAATAGATCGACAATTTTTTTAGCAAACTTGGGACTTTTGTAGGAAAGATGCACAATTTGGTAGGAGGATTTCCCAGATGGATTAAATCAAATAGATAATGAAATCTTGAGGAGATAATTTGTGTTTTCAAATGGCTCTGATCTGTGATAGTAGGGATCCCTTGGGAAAATTTGTTGTTTGTCCTACTCGACTATTATGTAGCTTTGTTGTTTGTTTATTTTGTGGATCCTTCTTGGTTTGCTATGTTGATATCTTTATTCATTGTTTCCAGTTGGTTGGTTGATCCACTCTTGTAAAAGGTTTGGGGCACCTTTCAAAACCCCTTCATCCATCTTATAAAAAAATATGTTAAAATAAAGTGCAAGTTTTTATTGAAGATCCCCACCCAACCCCTTTTGCCGAAATTTGAATTTGGATGTCTTAAATATCTTAAATGAAAATATAAAAACTTAGAGCTTTGATATCCCTTTGGCATTTAGATAAAGATATGTTAAGTCTGTTCAACGCAAATGCATACTTTTACCTCTTGTCATCTTTATAATGGCAGTTGTAAAGAAGTGTTACTCCACATTTGTTTAATGAAAATATGTGGCTATTAAACAACTCATTAGTTGTACGCTACTATGAGTAAGTTTATAAATAAGAGATTCCATTGAATAGATTTTGTTTTAAAAATATTGTTTATCACGTTGGATCATGCAATGGTTGTGAAAGAGGTAGTTTTTAATGTTTATAAAATTATAGGTCAGATGATCTTATTTTTATATTTATTATATAATTATTTAAAATATGGTATATAATTTTATTTTTATAAGATCTTTATTTAAAATTTTAAAATTTATATTATTAAGTACATTTAAATTATATCAAATTTTAATTAAAACAAGGTTATTTTTAAGCTAGGACTATACTCCTATACTTAGCTAATAAAATCACCCATTTCTTCTTTGTAACTTTCCAAAAAACTTCTATAACTCAAAAGCCCAAAATCCTAAGAACTAACCATTTTTGTTACAATAATAAAAGGAGATCTCCATTAGAGCTAAATATTCTAAACTATATGTTTGTATTGTTTGTTCAAACTAACTACATGCTAGATTTGCTCATCAACCTGCCCAATCCTCTCGTCCTCAGTAGCCATACCAGTATGCCACTGAACCCTTACCTCCTTGGTACTCGTCTTAGCCAAGGAGTCCACTACTATATTCAGATATCTACCCAAATAAATTGGGATCACATCATCCAATTCCCTCCACAACTCTTTAATTTAGGTGACAAGAATCCTCAACCTCCACATCTCCAAAGCAAAGTTTCTCATGCAATCCAGAGCTCCTACCAAGATTTGAGAATCTAATTTATTGATTATCCTCCTATAACCTTATCTTACCAGCCATATAGAAGCAGATTTGATAGCTAAGGCTTCTGCTTCATTGTTTGTGGCCTTACCCAGAACCCTGTAGATCCCAATAGATCATTATCGCAACATGATTCCTACATGCCACTCTAATTCTAGGTCTACATAAATTACCTTTTGCAACTCCATCAATATTTATCTAGTATTTTGAGGGTGTTTTTCAAACTAGCTCTATCCTACCCCTCATGCACTTCAACTTCTTTCTCCATCATCCTTATCTTAGCCTAGGTTTCCTCTTTAACATACACTACCACAATTTCTATGACTTTACTCCAAATGATCTGCTAGATGCCATTCAAGGACGAAAATTTTTCTCTAAACATTCTGCCATTTCTCTCCAACCATAATTACCACCAAATAAATTTTAATCTAAGCTTCCACTCAATAAAAAGAGCTTCAAATTTAAATTTACCCCTCTTCCATATTTTCCAAATATTAATCTAGTTTAGATCATCATTGGCTTAGATTTTATAAGCTAAAAAATATCTCTCCTAGATATAGTGCATGAACAGGCACTCAAACATTAGGTGGTCAGATTTTTTCTCACTTTTTTAGCATTAAACACACCAAGATGGGTCAAAAATTCCCCTACATCTAATATTATCAAAGGTAAGAATTCCATTGTGAATGAACTGCCAGAAAAAGAAGTTTACTTTCATTCAACACTTGGATTGCCAAATATTTCTCCAATCCTCAACCTGATATGCATAAGAAGGTTCTAGAAGGATCTTTCATATCCATCCTTCATCGTGTAGACTCCAAGGCTTCCATACCCCAAGCTAATTCATCCTCCTCATTCCTAGCTATGATAAATATTTTTGTCAGGATTTTAGTCATGATGGGTGCCAATTTCTAAGGGACTGAAATTGGCCACTCGTCCAACTTCTTAAGTTGCTTAAATGTATAATCCCCTATTTGGCTAATGTTGAAATAACTTTCAATATTGATCCAACCCCCTACTTTCCATGTTTGTTTTTACTGGTTGCAATTATGGGAATTCAACAAAGATAAATGGGTATTGATCCCATGAATATGTCCAAAATTATGCCTTCTCCCCTCTCTCCACTTTCCAAAATAATCCAACTTTCACTCCCTAAGATCCTAGATTTAGTTCCTACCACACTAGGGACCCATTACCAACCAAAGGGAAATGACTCACCTTGTTCAGTTTCAACTATCCCAAATATTTACTAGTTAAAACTCTCCTAAATAAAGAAGTTGGATGGGAGATCCACCTCTAGTAAATTTTTTCAACCAAAGCTTTATTATTTAGCTCCAATCTCCTCAAGCCTAAGACTCCCTTCACCTTGGGTTGGCTTACTTTATCCCAACCTACTAATATCTATTTCCTCTCTTCTTTTGCTCCTTCCCATAAATTTGTTTGGCCATCTTGTCCAACTCTTTTCATATGGTCTGTGGGGAAGTAACGACAGAAAAATTATAAATTATCATGATCTAAATGAATGATTGCAAAAAGGTAATTTACCCCTAAAGGTTAACCATTTGTGATACCAATGGTATATTCTTTCTTTAATACAATCCAAAATACTCCTCCAAGAATCTATCTTTAATTTTTTAAAATGCAGAGGGACCCCCAAATAAACCACTAGGAAAGAAGTTGATGTGGATCAAAGAAGCTAACAGATGTGTTTCTCATGTTGCTTAAATAAGCACATAAAACTTATAATATGGATGACAACTATCCATCCAAAAACATGCTAAACATAACATAACAACTAGATAGGATTATAACCAACAAACAAACAAATCATATTGGCATAACAAAATGGGATAGCTAGAAGAATCCAAACCACCTAGAAGCTAACAAACGTGAGTTGTAAGAAGCTTCACACAATACAAGCATAGGCCTAAAAATATTAAGCCTAAAATAATAAAAATTAAGCCTAACTAATACATTAAGCCTAATACATACATATCATGTGTGGTCCTCATCATCCCTCCCCACCATAGAAGCATTGGACTCCAATGCTTTCAAAAGGAAAGGAAAATCATGGGATATCTGATGATGTGATATCCATAGCGAGCCTAGTGTGGAATCATAATGTGATGGGCAACAAGGTAGGAAGTGGAAGATCCCTATCATGTCTGATGAGTCTTCATATCAAACACTCGGTCTAAATCAAGTGAAAGTTGAAATTCAGGTACCACATCGATAGGATGGTTGATGACAGGATCGGTCTCCAAAGTGGAATCATGGTATGGCTTCAAAAGATCCACATTAATGACGTCATGAATGCCTAGATGAGCTAGAATATCAAGGTGAAAGGTATTCTCGAACACCTGCTGAAGAATGGTGTAAGGCCCATAGCGAAGTGGTTTGATCTTACTATGTGCCTTGTCTGCAAAATATCATTTATCCAAGTAGATCCAAACTCTGTCTCCAACCTGAAAGGGATGAGGAACACGATGCTTATCCATAGCTTGCTTTTGCTATTGTTGAGTCTTCTACAAAATCTGAACCACTCTAGACTAAAGACTCTACAAGTTCTGGATGAAAGATGTTGCCTTATCTTGCTCCTTCTGAATGTGAACAATAGCAGAAGAAGGCAAAGATAAAGGTAACTCATATGGTGCCAAAGGTTGAAACCCAAGGTAAACCTCAAAGGGGGAGTGTCCAGTGGATGTGTGAATGACTCTGTTGTAGGCGTGCTCAATGTGAGTGAGGCTCAAATCCCACTTAGCTGGAGAAGTGTGATGATAAATCCTCAAACTCTGAACAAGAGTACGATTAACCACTTCAGTCTGCCCATTTGACTATGGATGGAAAGCCATGGAGAAGTTAAGAGAAACTCCTAAAATATTCCATAATGATCTCCAAAAATGACCCACAAAATATGAATCCTTGTCAGATATAATGCTGGTAGGTAGACCAAAGGAATGCCATACTGTCTCAAAGAAAAGTTGGGCTAAGTTAGGTGTTGAATTGGTCTTTCTGCATGGAATGAACTTAGCCATCTTACTGAATTGATCCACAACCACAAACACACAATCATGCTGCTGAACTATCATTGGAAAACCACTCAACAAATCCATGGAAATGCTTTCCCAAGGACGAGAAGGAATGGGCAATGGAACACTTAGGCCCAATTTCCTGTTTCTTGGCTTGGAGCGGCAACAAACAACACACTGTCTCAAAAACTTCAACACATCTCTCTGCATGTGAGGCTAGTAGAAAAACCGTTGCAAGTGATGAAGAGTCTTGTGTTTCCCAAAATGTCCACCATAGAGCGTAGAATGTGCCTCTTTGAGAAGAGACAATCGATGCTCCTAAGGTACACAAAGTTTATCCAACTTATACAACAATCCATCCTTCAAATGATAATCTTGAAAAGGACTTAGATTAGAAGAAGGATGTAAAATATGTTGGTAAACTTTGCCAAAATCTGAATCAAGAGGATATTGGGCAGGCCAAGTCTAGAAACCAATGTGAGAAGTAGTCACAACTGTCAATGCGAAATTTGAGGGTGACTCAAACAATCTGCTACAATGTTACTAGTTCTTTTTTGTACTTGATCACTAAGTGAAACTGTTGCAAGTAGGTTGCCCACTTCATGTGGCGTGTTTCTTCAATCTTGTTTTGAGATTGTAGAAACTTAAGGGGCAAGTGATCAATATGTACAATAGTCTCTTTACCAAGAAGGTAATGTCTCTAGTACTTAATAGCTTGCACCAAGGCATATAACTCTTTATCATAGGTGGAATAGTTTTATTTGGCAGCTGAGAATGTCTCGGAATGATAGGCCACTAGATGGCCATTTTGCTTCAATATGGCTCCAAGGGCAAACTATGAGGTATCTATCTCTATCTCAAAAGGTTGAGAAAGGTCAGGAAGGACTAGGATAGGGGTTGTACATAGTTTGTGTTTCAATGTATCAAAGGCATAAGCATGATCCTTTGTCCATTGAAACATAACTTTGGCCTTAGTCAAATGATACAATGGGGCTGCAATAGTGGAAAACCTAGGAATGAACTTGCGGTAGAAATTGGCAAGTCCAAGAAAACTCCTTAATTCAATGATAGTAGAAGGAGTTGGCCAATGGAGGAGGACTTCGACCTTGGAAGGATCCACTTGAATGCCTTGATCATTGATGATAAAGCCAAGATAAGAGATGGAGGATTGAGCAAAAGAACACTTTGGAAGGTTGGCATACAATTGGTTCTCTTGAAGGGTTTTGAGAACCTGTTCTAAGTGAGCTAGATGAGCCTTCCAAGTAGGTGAGAAAACTAGAATGTCATCAAGATAAATGATCACAAATTTGTCCAAGTTATCCCTAAACACCTCATTCATAAGCCTCATGAATGTAGCTGGTGCATTTGTAAGACCAAAGGGCATAACAAGCCACTCAAATAAGCCCAACTTGGTCTTAAATGTTGTCTTCCATGTATCCTCTATCTGCACTCGAACCTAATGATACCCACTTTTTAGATCTATCTTTGAAAAGAACTTTGCCCCTTGTAGTTGATCTAAAAGATCATCAATTCTAGGGAGTGGATACCTATTCTTGATGGTGATTTTATTCAAGGCCCTAAAATCAATACATAGTCACCAAGTACCATCTTTCTTAAGTACTAACAAAATTGGTGAAGCACAAGGAGATGTACTTGGCTTAATGAAGCCTTTAGATAACAAATCATGAATTTGCTTTTTTACTTCTTCCATTTGAGGCACTGATTGTCTATACATGGGTGCATTAGGAAGAGATGCTCCAGGAATAAGATCTATGCTATGATTGATTTCTCTTACAAGAGGAAGAGTAGAAGGTTCCTTGAACACTTGTGCATAAGATTGCAAAATTTTGTTAAGTGAAGCATTCTTGGGGGGGGCTTGGTTCAGGTGGGCGGGTCCGCTACTACTTTGCGTGCTTGTCGACAACTTAAAACCAAGTTGGTAGTAGGTTGAGTGCACTTAATTAGATATTCCTTGTTATCCAATTGCAAAGTATAAGTGTTCTTGAATGCATCATAAGTGGCTTTCCTATCATATTGATAGGGTTTTCCCAACAACAATCCACAACAGTCCATCGATGTGACATCACATGTGACCTTGTCCACAAATTTTGGACCAAATGCAAAGGAGATAGTGCAAGTGTGTGTGATGTTTGAAGTACTCCCACTATCCTTCCATCCCAAAGAATAAGGATGAGGATGAGGGCTCAATGGAAGCTTCAACTTGTTGACAACGAAACTCACAATTAGATTTTTCTATGAGCCATTGTCGATAATACAATCTGTAAAAAATTCATGAGTCAAGTGGGCCCTAGTGACGAACAATTTGTCACGACCACTTACAAAATAATTGTGATGCATAAGGGTTAAATTATTCAATTTACCCTTTAACTCTTGATATGTTTTTCCTTCTCCCATAGTCTCAATGGGGCCATCTATTGGGTCCCCATTAGAAGAATTTACAACTAAGGATTTCTTCTTCATCTTATGCAATTGAAAACATTGATGCCTAAGATGCCCTTGCTTCTTACAATAAGTACAAAATTTTTTAGAGTAAGAAGAAGCAAAATATTTTTTAGAGGAAGAAGAAGAAGAGGAAGTAGTAGGGGAAGGAGAAGAAAAGGAGGAAGATGTTTTCTTCACTTGTTGTTGTTGATTTGACACCTTGGTGGGTCCTAAAGATCGAGCTCCTCTCAATTGGCTAGCAAGCTTCTCCTTCACCAATTGTGCATGGTTGAAAGTTGCATCCAAAGTATCTAAGGGAGTATATTTCAACTCTCGATACAAGGGTTCAAGTAGACCACTTGTAAATTTGATGATAAGGGCTTCTGTTGGATCCTTCACACGAAGCAAAATTCTCAATCTGTTGAATTGGAAGACATAATCTTGAACAAGCATATTATAAGTTTGTCTTAATCTATACCATTTGACATTTAACTCTTGTTCATAATTTGAAGGGTAAAAAGTATCCTTCAAAGCTTGGACTAAACCATCCCATGTGGTAATTGGATTTTGTCCTTCTTGTCTTTCCATAATCACAAGCTTGGCTAACCTTGACAACTTGAGTTTGGCAAAAGGTACTCTTTCCTCAATAGGAACCTCTGTGTAGGAGAACCAAGTCTCCATGTCCATTATCCAACTTCCTAGGACATCAAGATTCCTAGACCCATCATAAGTTTTTACATCACATTTTGTCTTTGCCCTTAGATCATTATTATAGATCTTTACATTAGGGGCACTTTGGATTGTGATGTCTTGGACTTTATTGGCTAATAGACCAACTATTTGGGCTAGAGCAGTCATCTGATCTGCTAAATTTGAGGCCATTTGTGACTAGGTATAAGCCAGATGGACGAGAAAAAATGGATTCCTAGGTATAAAAAAAGGTAGTGGCATTGATCCAAGCAAGTACAACAACTTTCTTCTAAATATCAAAACAAGATCTTTAAGGCCTTACAAACTTTGCAATTTTACAAAAATATCTTTCCTCACAATTTTATGCCTAGGCCCAAGCAAAGCTAAATTTTTACCTCTATAAAGCTTTTAGAATTGCAATTCACAGGGTTACAATGGTAGATGGTGGTAAAATTACAAAAAAATAATGGGTGAGGCACAAAATATATAATTAATTAATTAATTATATTAAAAACAATTATACATTTTTTCCTACAAAGTCAACAATGGTCCAAGGTGTCAAGGGTCTGAGTCACACATGCAAGCCACAACCAGCCATTTAGGCTGGAATAGTGGTAAAATTACAAAAAAATAATGGGTGAGGCACAAAATATATAATTAATTATATTAAAAACAATTATGCATTTTTTCCTACAAAGTCAACAATGGTCCAAGGTGGCAATGGTCCAAGGTGGCAAGGGTCTGAGTCACACATGCAAGCCACAACCAGCCATTTAGGCTTGGCTATTTCACTACCTGTCAGATTTATCTTTTCAACTAGCGTAACTACTCCTGCAAGAAGCAACAAAACAGGTTATTTTTCTCCATTAACAATGTGCCAAGTGGAAATTCGATGCACACTGTCAACAACAACGAGTCCACCAATCAAACATCCAATGCCACGTGGCCATGCCAAGTCTACAGGGTATAGACGGTTAGTGTACTTGACTAATCACTTCCTTTACCGATCAAGGGAGCTTTTAAACATTGTCAAACTTTGTCACACAATGAATGTGGGATATATCCCACAATATTTGAACGAATTACGATGAAACTAACCACATTGGGAGGAGGAGCTGAGTGGAGTGGAAGGGTAGAGAGGAGTCACTGTAAATTTTTTGCACCAATATGTGATTGCATTGGAGAATTTTTCAACCTTAGGTTGATAAACGATTGTATCTCGATTTGCTGGTAGTCATGGATCACCTAAGGTGTACCAATAAATAAGAGAACTCATGTTGGGGTGGAAGGTGGTGTGATCAATGATGAGGTGGCATTAGGAGTGGTGGTGATGTGGTGTCGATAGTGGTGGGCACCAATAGGTAGCCTGTCATCGTCAAATAAGCACAAGCCAATAGGTTGTTGATAGGCAAGCACCATGATCGATAGTGGGTCATCGACAATTCAAGGCTGACGACAAATAGGACGAGAAGCGCCCAATTTTAGAGTGCTTTTTAATTTTTTTTAAACAAGTAAAATTAATATTAATATTAATAATTACCTTAACCTTATGACCTTTTACTTAAGGTGATGAAAAATGACTACAAGAGGCTATATTTATCACAATATTTTACAAGCAACAAAGGCTTCAAAGGTAACTAAAGATAATTTTGCAACTATATATCAATCTTAAAAATGGCATTAAGATTGATGTTGTTAAATTTAAAGATAACACAACTTAGCAACTAAGAGCTTCAAGAAGTTGTGGATAAAATAATGCAGCAACATAAACAAGAACTAGCACTAGATGGACCTAATCATGCCCAAGATTGATCGATGCTCTGATATCAATCTGAGGTGGATCAAAGAAGCTAACAAATGCATTACTCATATTGCTTAAATAAGCACATAAAACTTACAATATGGATGACAACTAACCATCCAACAACATGTTAAACATAACATAATAACTAGATAGGATTATAACCAACAAACAAACATAACATGTTGGCATCACAAAATGAGCTAGCAAGAAGAATCCAAACCACCTAGAGGTTAACAAACGTGAGCTATAAGAAGCTTCATGCAATACAAGCATAGACCTAAAAATATTAGGCCTAAAATAATAAAAATAAAGCCTAACTAATACATTAAGCCTAATACATACATATCATGTATGGTCCTCATCAAAAGTTCTCATGAATCCCAAGATCTCTAGAATTTTATCATGAAGCCTTCGATGAAGATTGAAGAAGACCACTTTGGATTTTTTATCGTTGATGACTTGGTTTGTGGCCCTAAGATAAACATTAAGAGTATCTTTGATCATTCTTGCTTCCTTGAGGTTGGCCACTCCCATCAATCTTGTGTCATCCACAAACTGTAAGTGAGTCAAAACCTCCTCACCCACCTTGATACCTATGAGCAAACCTTGTTGTCTTCTCCTCAAGATAAGTCTACCCAAGCCTTCAACCAATATGAGAAAAAGATAAGGGGAACAAGGATATCCCTAGCAAAGGTCTTTAGTGGCTCCAAATGGTTGCGAGGGAAGACCAAGATCTATGTGCTCTCTAAAAAACTCCCTTGTTTCAAGGAGATAATGTTGTCTAGGAGAGGTTTTAACCGCTCAGCCATTACCTTCGTGATTATTTTGTATATGAAATTGCATAAGACGATAGGTCTATAATTTGAAATATGCACCCCTTCATCCCCTTTTGAAATTAAGGCAATGAATGTTTGATTCAATGCTTTAAGCATTATTTTATTACCCTTGGACTCCTCTATAACAACCATTACATCCTCCTCCAGGGTTGAAAAAACTCGATTGGGAAGTTGTTTGGACCTGACAATTTTCTCATACTCATTCCAAGGACTACCTCCTTCAGCTCCTCTCTACCAATGAGTTTAAGCAGGGTTTGATTTTTTTCTTTAGAGATGATAGAGGGAATGGTAGCAAGAACTTTTTGAGCCTCTTTATCCTCCACCAGATTTTCCTTATACCATTTAGCAAAATAATCCATTGGATGGGAATGCATACTTGGGATCCTATCAAAGAAGGCCCCATTCTCATAGAAAAATCTTCCATCTTGTTCATTTGTCTCCTAGCACAAGCAACTTGATGAACAAATTTAGTGTTTTTATCCCCTTCCAGTAACCAAGTAGTTCTTGCTCTATGTTTCCAATAGATCTCCTCTTGGTTGTCAATGTCCTTTACCGCTTTAGCAACTCATCATCCTCTTCTTGCTATATGGCTCCATCCTCTTGTTAGTCCAAGTATAGTTGGTTCCAAGGCATTTAATGTCCATCAAGTATAATATATAGACATGGATAATCATGAGTCAATCCTTAAATTTAAAATCGAAATTCCCCTTCATGATCTCTAAATGATAGTTTAATATTAAAATCTTTAAGAATAATCTAGTCTAACTCCTCCTTCAGAACTCTTATATTATGCACCCCTCTTTATTAAAGAATCTACCCATCTAAATTTTGAATTTTAATTATAATGTTTAAACAGAGTATATAAGTTACAATAATTAAAATTAAAGAATCTACCCATCTAAATTTTGAATTTTAATTATAATGTTTAAATAGAGTATATAAGATTACAATAATTAAAATTAAATTCAAACTAGAGCACGGAGAAGATAACGGTGGAAACTAGAATCGAATAAATAGTAAAGGACAATTACCGATTTATAAAATAATAATATGAAAGGTTCAAATAATCTTCTACAAACGAGATGGAATTACAATAACCTAGTCCTTACAAAATTCTTTCTTTATATATTATTTTAACAGAAAATAATTAAGTTTAGAAGTTTTTAAGGGTTATGGATTCATAAGACATTGGGTATTATTAAGAGATCAGGGTATGTTTAATTTGGGCAAAGGTAGTAGTCTAATCTGAGTGTACATCAACTTGATGTTGCCTGTTGAACCATCAGAATCTCCTTCACTTTAGGTTATGTTTACTAAGATAAGATGATAGTATTATAATTTGATGTTACGATTGAAGACAATGAAAGATAATGTAACTTGATCTTATAACCAATTATTAAAAAGAAAAATAATATTACCAAATATCTTTATGTAAAAAAAAATTAAAAGGGAAATAAAAACTTTATGTGCAAGATATTCAAAGCCGTCCAAAGAGTAAGCTCATTGTCCACATTCACATTCTTTCTTCCTCTTTAGAATAGAAAGAATAAAGCGTATAACTACAATGATTGTAATCTCTCTTATAAGACCAAGTGCTTAGTGAAACGTTTTATTCATCCTTGTTTGCTTATGAGACATCTTTAGCAAATTCTCCATATGCTTAGTGAATTTGTTTTTGGGATGTGGATATAATTAGAAAAGTCCACATCCGGTAGACAAAGTAGAAAAGCTTAGTTTGTTGGCATGCATTTCAATCATATTCACTATATTAATTTAAAAGTAAAAGTTTAGACGTACTTTTAGTTGGTTGGCATGCATTTCAATCATATTTACTATATTAATTTTTAATATATTAAAAGTAAAAGTTTAGACCATAGAAAGATGATGCTACTATATCTTCCGCCACAATTCAAAGAATAAAGATAAGTCATGATTTCTCATGCACGCTTTAAACTTAAAAAAAACAATTGACCAAAGACCTGCAGGTGAAGCTTAGAAAAATCTTCTTGTCCGAGGGATGGGTGCATTGCGTTGGAAAACAGCTCTGAATTTTTTAACTATCATTTTTTATATGTATGTGTATAAGAAGTATTTACTTAATAAAAAGAATAGAATATAAAATAGGAATGTTTTTTTTAATAATAAATTGAGAAACTTAAACTTTTTTAATTTTTTAAGGATATACTTATTATTATTATTTTTCGTTAGAAAATAAGGAGTTGTACTGAGTCTTTCATCCTTGATAAATTATAATTTTTTTTTTCTTTCTTTCAGGAGAATGTTTATAAATTATATTAACAACCACCCTCAAGGGGTTTTGAACACAAGACCATTTAAGAAACAACCACCATCTTAGTCACTAGGGCAACTGCCTGTCGGTATAATTCTCTTTTTTATAACTTGAGAGTTTACAAATAAATCCAATTCTCATTTCAATTGCATTGTAGTTTGATACTTACATTATTTTACATAAAATGTTTAAATTCTTGATTTTCACTTTTTAGATTTTTTTTTATTTTTTTGTGTGAATAAAATATTTTAGAATTAAGCATCTTTCTTAACATTTTTTACAACAGCCTTCACAATACCATATTCTACCTCTACTATCTATGCAATGCATCTTAGTAGAGTAATATTTCCAAAACACTATACTATCATAGTTCGCTTTATTAGATTTGGATTGCTAGTTTCCTTTCTAAAGCATAAGTGCAACCACAAAAATTGTAATAAATAGTTTATATGAAAACAAATTAATGCTATAAAATAAAGCAAATATTACCAATGAAAAACATTAAAGTATATTTTAATCATTATTTGAATCAAGCAGTCAACATTTTCTTGTCGGCTTCAACTAAACTTACTAGTTCCTCTAACCAAGCAAAAGAGAATTTAACTTCACAATCCTCAATTAAAACCCCTCTATCGGCTAGCCTATCTACACATTTGCTTACTTCCCTTAATGTATGTGTAAACTTTATCTCTTCAAACTCTATAATACGGTCTTGTATTTTCACAATTATCTCTTGTAAGTTCCATGGAACCTTTGCTTTTCTCAAAATCACATTTATTACTATGAGTGAATCACCTTCCATCCATACTATGTTCTATTTCATTTGTTTGCATATTTTTAACCTTTCTAAAGTTGCCCAAGATTCAACTTAATTATTTGTCTTAAATCCACTATTGAAAGCATAATGAGACAAAATCTCTTCTTTATTATTTGTAATTATTCCTCCTCCTCCTCCTAGTCTTGGATTTATTTTAGATGCTCCACAAAAATTCAATTTGACCAACTTCACATCTAGTGGTTTCCACTTTATATTATTAACCTTATTTTTGTTTCTCTTGTACTCAACATCATAAGTCTATTTGATGACTTGAATCAATATATCAAGGCTCTCTGCTTCTAGATTAGGGATTGGGTGAGTTGATAGGGTTAGTTTAGACTCCTCTATGACTAAACAAACCTTCCTTTCCATTACCTCTAAACTTCTTTCCTTTCCCTTAGATATTCTTCTATTCGTTTCTAGCCATATAATCCAAAGTATTGCATTTTTTGATATATCCCAGATTGTTTGTAAAGCCTCACTTTTATAAGTGCTCTACCATTGCTTTAACCATTCTTCAATTCTATCATTCATCACCATGTATTTACCAAACATATTAAGAATCCATTACCATAGTTTCCATACTATCGAGCAGTGTCCCAAGAGATGGTTTATACTCTTCTTTTTACAAAGAACACATTGTGAGGGGCCATGAAAACCCCTTTTCATAAGGTTATTCCTAGATAAAATTCTTCTATAACCTACTAGCCAAACAAACATTTTGAATTTAGGAATGCTTGGGATATCCCAAATATCTCTCCATATTCTTGTGATATTCCTATTTTGTTGGTGCTTTACATTATATCCACTTCTTGTTGTGTATTCTCATAAGGTATTCAACTCCCAAATCAAATTATCCTTGATCCCCTCAAAACAATTAGTGTTGTTATCTTTCTACTCAAATGATCCTAGCATCAATGTCTATTATACTTGTAAAAAAATATTCTTTCCATTTGTATCTTCCTTTCTGATCCTTGTACAAAATGTTTGAAACCCTATCACCATATTTATCTTGAAGTAATATCATCCATGGTTTCAAAATTGGATCTAGATTGAGTGGTTTTTTATCATACCAAGTATCCATCCAAATAGATTTTTTTTCTCCAATTCCCACCACCCATATTAGACATTTAATCACTAGATCAATTGATTTTTTTAACCGTTCCATAGTGCTAAACCATTTGGTAGTGAGAATTAAATAAATATTAAGCTTGGATCATTGGGTTCAACATAGAAGGATTCTTGCCTGTTTTCTTTGACTCTCTTTGTACAATCTCCAAATTACTTTTCTCCTAAGAGCTATGTTTGCATCTGTAAAAACTCTTAAACCAAGACCTCACCAAGTTATATCATCACACACCTTGCTCCATTTCACCAAAGGAAATTTAAATTTATCATATAATCTTGACCACAAAAATGACTGCATAATATAAATTAAACTTTTTTCTATCTATTTTGGCATGGTATACAAGGACATATAATATGTCAGAATGGCTTGTAAGATTGATTTAATTAGTTGCACTCTTGCTACTAATGATAATTATCTACTTTTCCAAGCCAAAATTTTATTCTAAACTTTAATTATAACTTGATTCCATAATTATATTCTCATTCTCCCCTCAAATAAGGGCATCCCTAGATAAGTTGTTGGTAAATTTGCCTCCTCCATTTGAAGTAGCCTACATATCCTTTCTTTTATTTTAGCTAGGGTGTTTAGAAAGTAAATTTTAGATTTTGCCCTTTTAAATTTCTGCCCTGGTGCTCTTTCATATCCCTTTAATAAGTTATTCAAAGCTTTGGCCTCATTTATCCTTGCCCTCCCAAAAAGGGTTGTATTAGCTATAAATTATTGATGGGTGATATTGTCGATGATATTACTAGTCTTAAGTCCACTTATAAGCCCATATTTGTTAACCTTATTCAAGTTCCTACCCAAAACCTCTGCCATAATAATAAACAAATATGGTGATAGAGGATCTCCTTGTCTAAGACCTCTCTTGGTTTTAAAAATGTTTTGTTACTAGCCCATTGACCAACACTAAATATAAAACTGTAGAGACATAAGCTTTAATTCATATTACCCATTTCTTCCCAAATCCAAAATTTTCTAATACTACAAAAATAAAATCCCATTTAACCCTACCATATGTGTTACTCATATCAAGTTTTAAGATCATTGCTCTCTCTTTTCTTGAAGTTGTTGAATGCATAACTTCATGAGCTACTATGATCATGTTCAAAAATTGTCTCCCTTTCACAAATCCTCCTTAATTTTTTGAAATAATTTTGTCTAACAATAGTCTTAACCAAATTGCCATCACTTCGGAGGTAATCTTATATGCCATATTACATAGGCTTATGGGCCTAAATGTATCAAACAATTCTACATACTTCTTTTTTGTAATCAAGGTAAGAAATGTTGCATTTAATTTATAGGGTATGTATTGTTCCCTAGATTGTTCCACTACCGCCAATAAAGAATATTTCACTATATCTCAATTATGTTGATAGAATGTTGTAGAGAGCCCATTTGGACCTGGGAATTTATCCTTATCAAAAGAGAAAAGAGCTAAATGAACTTCTTCCAGAGTAATAGGCTCCATCAGTTTCCTATTATCACCATCTATTATAATTGAAGGCACTTCTTGTAGCTTTTTATCATTAAGAACTTTAAACTCCTCTGATCCTAGAATATTTTGGTAAAAAAGTCTTGCCTCCTTTCTTATTTCAGTCTTATCTTCAATCCAAATCCCTTCTACTAATTTAGTTCTACTGATTTTGGATGTTGATCTTTGTAATATTGCCATCCTATGAAAAAAATGTATCTTTATCTCCTTTTAACCATGTTTGTCTCGATTTTAATCTCAAAAATTCCACTTGCTTACTGAAAATATTATGATATTCACTAAGAAAATCCCTTTCCTCCAATATTGGATTAATAATATCACATTTTTAAAATTTTGAAAGTTTATCATTTAAATATTCTTTCTTCTAAAAAATGTTTCCAAAAGTGTTTAGTTGGTCACGAATCTGCCTAAGTACAAAATATTATTTGTGCATCCTAGATCTGGCTAATATTGAAAGATGAAGGAAAGAGATGTCCTTTAGGCCAATATCTAGAGAGGGCTGGTTCCCGTACTAAAACTACTGATCGGTTTGAAGATTAGGGTAACAGGAAAGAAATGGAAAATGATATAAAGGAGTAGGAAATATGGCTATAAGTCAAATATGAAAGGTGGGGATAAACTAACAGTAAAATTCACAGTAAGTATTAATTAGCATATAATAGAAAGAAAGACACAGGAACCACTCATAGTTTGACAAGATAACATTTCAGTATTCACTCCCTCACAAGCAGTAATTAAATCCAGATGTAGAATTTAAAATTAGTAAATAATAGACATTAACGTAATCAAAAATGACAAAAAGAGATCAAACACAATACTACTCAAGGAACCAGAATCCGAATGTCTTTCTATTTATGCAAAAAACTTAAAGTTTTTTTCTGTAGAGTGTCTATCCTCCTTCGTTACATCAAAATGTAGCGACCCCGGGACGCACGCACCGCTCTCTTTTATGCTACTTGCAATGTATTAAAAACCCAAGATGAAATGGAAGACAATGAAAAGCATATAACACGAAAATAACAAAGATGGATCTCTTTATTCGTATTGAAACCCGGTTACATGTCGGTCCCTCTTAGGGATACCCATTTCGATACAATAAGGTTACAAATAGGCAAAGAGTGCCCCTTTCACGAAGAGGTGGTGCGCTTTCAAAAAGCTTCCCGGTTTCGCACACAGAAATGTATGAGGGCTTACAGATGCCTCCTTCTCTAGGTCTGTTTCCTAGAGGGATCCCTTTTGCTCTCGTATGTTGCAGATTCCGTCCGATGAACCTGTGGCCCTGTAAGCAATGAAACAACAACACACGCTTAGATGTCCGGGAATGCCTCCCCGGATGAGGTTGTTAGTACTGAATATAACAAATGAAAGCAAGTGCAAATTAGACTAATGCTATGAATGCGAACGAATGAAATGATGCTATGCTAATGATATGCTAAAATAATGAATCTAATGTCTAGAACCCTAAGCTAAGCCTACGGGCCACTGTCCAAGACAACGGCCGCTAAAGTGATTCTCGTCCTCTTTGCTCCAAAGCTATGGATCAAAGCTTGTATCCGATGTTGAAATAATGGTTGCTATGCTCTCCAATCTGTCAGGGCTTCGTCGTACACGTGATCTCCAAGGGAACTCTCCAAGTCTCGAAAGCTCTCCTCAATGACCAAGATTGATGAAAAAATATATATGATCTCTCTTGGTGCTCTTAGGCTTGCACCTTTTATAGTGTGAAACCCTAGGTCTATGTCCAAGCCCTAGGAATGAATTTCTCATGCGTAGTGTGAGTTAGCATGAGAAGCTTTTTGTCTTTTCTATGTTTGGAGGCTAGTTAACTGAAATATAACTGCCAACTTGAGTCTCCTATGTGAACTGGTCGTTAGCATGAGAAGCTTTTGTCCTTTGTTTATGTTTGGAGGCTAGTTAACTAAAGTCTAAATGCAAACTCAAGTCTCCTATGTGAACTGGTCATGAAAAGGAATGCAAAGTTACTCCCGCTCACCTTTATTGCATGCAGACTGCCACTTCCTCCGTGATTAGGCCTGTTTGTCGATAAAACTACTTTTAGGGTTTAGCCACTGTCGTCTGTAGTGACTAAGATCTGGCCATTGTCATCTACAATGGCTAAGGTCTAGCCACTCTAGGCTTGAGCGGCTAGGATCTGGCCACTCTTGGCTTGAGCGGCTAGGCTTGGATGGCTTGAAAAGGCCCCAAATGAGTGGTGAGAACCACTGTTAATGCTTGGAAAGTCCAATATTATGTCATATGATCTTATGAATGTGTCTATGTGAGTAGCTCCCCTAAGCATGACATATTTTAGGTGTCTACAGATGCCCCTTTTTGCGATGCGTTGTGTGGAAAACACAATGTTGAGCAAAAATGTAGACTGATCTGTTTGTAGGGTGTATGGTGATCAATGGTCTGATCAACGTTGGATGGCCCAATCATGCAAGATGGTGCGCATCCCTTGAATCATTGCCTCAATGTTCGGAGGACTTAGCTCAATGGCTTGGGCATGTTAAATTGCACTCATTCCTCAAACTCAATCGGGTAGCTTCAGCTGCTACAATAATTTCGACCGGTAGGAGAGCTACAATTGAAGATGTCATGTCTGCTTACGTTCCCAGAAAACAAGGGAAATTTGTGATTGTTGTATGCAATGATTCGTAGGATGAACATGATTTTGTTATGATCGAGTGATATTTTGTTGATTTTGATTATGATTATGTTGAAGTTTTGAACTACTTCCTCACACAATGGATTGGTGAAGAAATGACAATGAATGAAGCGACAAGTCGCTTGACCAATATGACTAATCTGGTTCCTTTCTAGCATTTGTTGCTTTTAATGGGCAATCCCACATCCAAGTGTGATTCCAATTGTTTATGATAATCATCTATCCCTATCCCGAGGAGCGGTCCAACTATCAATAGCCTTCTTAGGGAGTTAGGATGAGTGATTCTATTTATGTTCATATTGTATCACTTTGGCTTAATGTTTTTGGTATCATAGGGGAATTAGGATGATCCTTTCGCACCCGTGGAGCAGTTCGACCATCTTGGTCTTCTTCGGGATTGAAGGGTGGCACATCGTAATTCCAAAATGAAATGCTTTTGCCCCAAGTGGCCTTATGGTAACCTACTCATCTCATCGAAATGCATGGAGTGTGAATCGCTGCAATCGTCGAGTGGATAGAGCAAGTAATTGGGTACGAGGCTTGCTTGAGATTATGCTTTTATGTGATTTTTTTGTTATTTTGGTCATTAAGATGACTTCAATTCATCAAAATGTGTTTATTTAATGTTTTTGTCATCCCTCCATGGAAGGAATTTTCTTGTTTTTATCTGTGGAGCAGGCCCTTGTCAGGTCCAATGACCTTTGAGTTTCTGCCTGTGGTCGTTGTCGCCTTGAGCGGTCATGAAGTTTGGGCCACTGACGTCAGTAGCGGCCAAGGCATAATTTGAAAATATAAAAAATGCATTTTTAGGGTTTTGACCTATCACTTTCATTTGTTGTCAATCCACTTTTTAGAGCTCTGGTGAGACAACGACAGTTGCGATTTTTGAAGCTACCTGCATCGAGGACATGGCTGCACAAGGTGAGGCATCAACTACTGGAGGAGCCGGAGCTTCTCGGGTATTTTATTTTTTAAACCCTAACCTCTTTTCCTTTTCTAGGTAAAACTGAACCTCACTAAGTAATTGGCAAATGAACCTCACTAAACCTGTTGGTAACGAATGAAATCCATAGTTAGGCTTAGTATAGGTTTTTAAGTGGTGGGTTGGTCCCCATTTTTGTTCTTTTTCAATTTTTTTTAATTTTATGGCCTAGGGTTCATGGGTTTGCCATGTTACCCTTCGACCGCTGTCGCTCAGAGCAACATAAATTTTGCCGTTGTCACTAAGAGCGGCTAAGTTTGAACCCCAACGGTCAAAAATTTGACCATTGGGATTTGGTCTGCTATCTCCAACGGCCAATTCTGGCCATTGTAGGCGACAACGGCTAATCCCCTTAGCCAATTTTACACAACTTTTTGCTTTTTATTGGATTTTTGAGATAGTTTTTTATTTTTTTGAAATTTTGAACTACTCTTTAGCCTATATTGCATTGTAGTTATGTTTCATCTTTCTTTTGCTTTGCTTAGATCCTTACTACTCGGGCTCGAGACCCGAGGCTCATGAGTGACCTCCTACCTCTTCTGAATGACACGGATTGGAGGTGGCTTAAGGCTCATGGGCTCCAGTATGTTACCAGATTACCTCACATTATGTCGGACCAGGCTTACCTTACAGCTTTGGCCCATCGTTGGGACCCTCGGACTAATACCTTCCACCTCCCGACCGATGAGATGACCATTACGCCAGAGGATGTGTACAGGATCTTCCGGATCCCTTTTGATGGGGTGGCTATTGTTTCTTCGACCACTAATGCTAAGGTGGTCATCTTCACTCGGGTGTTCGGGAGGTATTCTAAGGATGCTCTCAAGGACAACAAGTCTGGAGGAGTGTCTATCATCCACTGGTATCGAGAGCATGTTTTCACAATGAGGCATGCGGTGTTGCTGATGGTCATCAACAATGTCCTTATCCTAGATTGCTCAGGCTTGAGGTTCCCTTGGAACCTCCTTGCGATGGTTCAAGACCTGATAGAAAATGAGGAGCCTATCATATATGCATGGGGTAGGTCTCTATTGGCTCAGTGTTATGATGAGTTGTACCACATCCACCGGAGGGGTCGTATCAGCATCACCTATAGTTGGCTTCTACAGGTCTAGGGATGGGAGCACATTAGGGTAGATCACCCTAAGGGGCTTCCTATTGAGATCATAATTATGGATAGGAGGATGCAGTGCTATGGTGCTAGATGGGCCAGAGAGAGCGAGGAGTGCAAGAGCCACACTTTTTTAGGGGAGCTGACTCATTACACTGATACTTTCACTGGACTCTAGGATGGAGATGTCATATGGTGCCCGTATCATGAGTGTCCTACTTGGGATGACCCTAACAACTTTACTGCTAGGATGTGGCACGAGCGATGGCTCATTGGCCACAAGGTTAACATCCGAGAGCACTTCTTCTACTCTCGAGTTCTTCATCAATACGGGTTGTAGTAGGATGTGCCACTAGTACCATTTTTGTATAGGCGCATCGGAGCAGAGAGAGACCTCCCTCCCTGATAGGTTACAGAGTTGGCTGATGAGGAGGATGCCCTAATTATTGATCCTAGAGTAGCTGGTGGAGTCACAGAGGCATTTGCATGGTGGTGGGGTGACCTGATGTGGTATGGTGAGGGTAGTCTAGGCGAGAGGATGATGGCAGAGATGGGGTAGACCCAGTGGGGCATAGGGTTCATGCTAGGACTACGACGTGGGGCAGTAGGTAGAGAGGTGGTAGGGAGGAGCAGGAGGCTCCTGAGGAGGTGGAGGAGGAGATGGAGCCTGAGGAGAGAGATTCTCCTCTCAGGGTACAGCTACATGATGTGGAGGTCGAGCTCCAGTCGACCAAGATACAGGTACAATAATGCGATGCCATCATAGCTCAGAGGGATACTACTATAGCATAGTTATCAGACCAGATACAAGCTTTATAGGCTACTATAGGAGGAGCTACCCAGATGTAGGTTGTTGTTGCCCTTCCTACTCCTGAGGATCCTTTGAGGGTAGCTCTTGAGACTGAGATTCATCATCTACAGGGTTTTTGGATGAGAGTGATGTTCAGATTGTTGAGGATGCAACCCATATTATCGCTCTCTCGAGGTAGATCAGGAGGCTAGGAGCCATCCCTAGGGAGAGAGGGGCTACAGGTGGGTCATAGGTCAATAAGAGCTCTACAACAGGGTAGTCTTCCATCCGACCTAGTCATGGGGCCCGGACTCATACTGAGAGACAACAGGGTCCAGCTCGCACCATTCTCCTAGAGATCCGTCCATAGGGGTGGTGCAGGGGGCGCAGGCCCAATATTTGATTGATGGTGCACTTGGTTTTGATTCATTTTTGAGGTCGAATGACCTATATGACTATCACCCATAGGCATTTTTGTACATCCATGGACTTGACACACATACTTTTATGATATCTTTGCATTATGACTCATTATGTGTATCATTTATTGCTCATGTTTTTGTTGTTATTTTGTTTTATGATGTGATGTGATGATGGTATTATGATGATTTGATGTATATGTTAGATGATAGATGATATTGTAGATGCTTATATGGATGTGTAGATGCTTATATGATTTGATGATATGATGTGATGTATTTTGATGATGAATGATGAATTCATGATTGTATGCAAATGGATATTGCCTATATGTTTTATGATGTGCTTTATGATGTGATGATGGATGATTAATGACTTGTGTTTGTGGATGTGATGTTATTGTTAAATGCATGTTTAATTTTGCTTTAATTGTATGCATCTAACTTATGTGATGGGATGGTATAAACGAACCTGTATGCTCTAATCACTTAAAACATAAGGAATGCATATGACATTGACAATCTTAATGGGTGATACCATAGAAAGTAAAAAAATAATCATGAATTTAAATAATCACTCTTATCATAAGAATTGATTAAGTATTCATATATGAGATGTAATGGTGTGTAATGTATTTTCTTGATAAGTTTCTGTAAATTAAAAGATATAAAGTAGTCAGTGGCCGTCTATATACTATTTCTAATATATATGCGGTATCTGTCCTACTATGTTGATACCCCCTAATTTATAGAATCTTATAAAGAAAGTGATGGTGTGAATGATGTTATGATTTGTTGCTATGTAAGAATTTTTGGGGCTTTCTAGAGATTCAAACACTCTAGTTACCCTATCAACAATTGTCTATTGACCACTCTAGACTTTTGAAAAGTAAGGCTTTTACCATGGACCTAGTTATTCATGATCTCTGTGTGTGCAAGTGATTGTATATTTTGAGATAGAACTCAAGCATTTCCTCCGATGTCAGGCGGGATTCTTTCAGCCCATTGCTAAGATCAGGGATCCTCAAGTGTTCATCTCATCCTTATGTTGGACTTAGTTGGACTATACCACTAGGCAATATTGGGTTACCTAAGCTAGCTCATCCACATTCAAACATTGGTCTACACAAATGCATGAAGCAATTGTGGTAGACATATCATCATGCGTAAGGATCTCTCCTTCCAATTTTGTACAATGCTGAGAATTCCAAGGATTCAAGCTTTATTCCTTTTTTTCTTCCTTTGGCTTTGGATATTTGCTCATATGTAGTGATGAAAATCACTTTTTTTTTTTTTTTTTTTTTTTTTTTTTTTCTTTGAGGAAGGTTTCTTTGAATTTTTGATTTGTGTATCGGATCATTGCTATGAAATATGGACTGTATGCTTGGCTTATTTGAATATGTACTTTGCTTCAGGATTTTTCTTATTTTGATTTAAGCAAGGGATTTGGATAGGGCAAAGCTTGTCCTTTTGCCAATTCTCAACACCTTTAAACCGGTTGCACAGGGGGATAAGCAAGGAAAATCCTTTTCGCTTAAGGTAACCTAGACCGCTTTGCAGCTTTCATCTTTTCCTTGTACCAACTAGGATTTTAGTGTTTCAATTAGTGATGGGATCTTGAATATCCAAGGCATTATCACAGCTAGACCTTACCTTCTACTAATCAAAGTTGTTTTCCACAAAAGTTGATAAGATCACTAGGTGTGGTTGATTAACCAAAAAACCTTAGTATATTATGTATAGCAACAAATAATGGTTGTGTTGAAAAACACAATTACACACATGTGTTAATGGAGGTATGGATTTGAATGATTTGTGTGACAAACTGTGGTATCACTTTTAAGGCTCTCATGACATATGCAATTGTAGTGGATATGAAAATGCAATGCAATGATGTGGATGCAAGATGTGAGATGCAATTGTTTTTGTATTTTTGATTTTTATGTTGTTTTTGTATTTTTGTTTAATTTGACCAAAGGGCTTATTATGCCTTTGGGGATTTTTGATTTTTGACCAAGTAGCATGAAGTACCCTTGGAGCTTTTTTTGAAGTTGACCAAGTGGTTTGAATACCCTTGGAGCATTTTGATTTGATGTTGACCAAGCGGTTTGAATACCCTTGGAGCTTTTAATTGATTTTGACCAAGCGACTTGAATACCCTTGGAGCATTTTAATTGATTTTGACCAAGCGGTTTGAATACCCTTGGAGCATTTTAATTGATTTTGACCAAGCGTTTGAATTACCCTTGGAGCCTTTGATTTTATTTTGAAATTTTATGTTTTTATGATTTGTTTGTGTTTTTGACATATTTGAATTTTTTTGTATTTTATGACATATTTGAATGTTTTTGTATTTTATGTGTAGAATACCTTTAAGTGAATGATATTGAGAGGTTCAGGCTCCTCAACACCATCTAATGATATAAGGTGATATGCTCTAGGCCCAACTCTCTATGAAATCATGTATGGGCCTATCCAATTTACCATGAACTTATCTCGTAGATGCGATGATAGATTCAAATTCTACTAGTTTTCTTTGAGCACTAGATCTCCAACCTTGAATTCCCTTAAGTGGACTTTACTATTGTAAGCTCATGCAAGGTGATCTTGGTAAACGTGAAGATGCTCTAAAGCATTGACTCGACATTCATCAAGAAGCATCAACTGATCAAGGCGGCCTTGTCATGTGACATCATCATCTATGAAGTCCTTTAATGCTATGCATAGAGTCAGAATTTCCAACTCTAGTGGCATGATGGCCTCAGTGCCATATACTAGTGAAAATGGTGTTGCCCTAGTGGGCGTCCGTATACTAGTCCTGTATGCCCATAGTGCAAGAGGCAACTGCATGTGCCAATCCTTGTGATTGTCTTGCACCGTCTTCCTCAAGATGGAGACTATTATTTTGTTTGAGGCTTTTGCTTGCCCGTTTGCTTGTGGATAATAAGGTATTGAAAAACTATGCTGAATATGGTATTTGTTCATTAAAGCATGCACATTTTTGTTCTTGAAAGATGGCCCATTATCCGATATTATCTTAGAAGGGACCCCAAAATGACTTATGATATTGTGGAGTATAAACTCCGCAATCCTTGGTCCAGTTGTTGATGTTAAGGGGATCGCTTCCACCCATTTAGTGAAGTATTCTATGGCCGTTATGATGAATGTGTGTCGGCCTGAGGATGGGGGTGAGATCTTCCCAATCAAGTCTAGTCCCCACTACGAGAATGGCCATGCTGCCTGGATGGGTTGCAAGGCTTGCGATGGTAAGTGCGTTAGATTTGCATGATGTTGGCACTTACTGCATTTCTTGACATACTCACAGTAGTCCTTTTCCATGGTGGGCCAATAGTAACCCATTCTCAAGATGCGCTTAACGATGGCCATGCCACTGAAATGCCCTCCACATGTGCCATCGTGAGCTTGCAAAATTGCCCAGGATGCTTCCTGGGGCTCAAGACAATGGAGTAATACTCCATCATATCCTCATCTATAGAGGATTTCTCCTAGAAAGATGTATCTTGTTGCTTTCTATTTGAACGTTCACCTTTCAGTATGTGATAAACCTTGAGGTACTATTCCAAGTTTCAGGAAGTCCCGCAGTTGGGAAAGCCAATCCTGATAAGCCATGACTTCTATAGAAAATATGGCTTGCTTTTCCTATATTTTTGAGCTAGTGAACATGGATTGAGGAACAACTCTATGGTGTATGGTTGCACCACACTCCATAGGTCCTTGGGAGATCAAAGACCCCCAAGGTGCCATTTGCAAGAAATCTCTAGCTGTGAAGGACCAATCCTGATTTGGCTCGATGTTGATCATGTTGACTGATTCTTGATTGTCAAAAGCTTCATGACGTATTGTTGAGTGTGAAAGCACTTTCACATGAACGGTTGTAAAATCAGCAGATGGATTCTAAGGGATTAAGGATCCCAAAGAGGCCATGGTGTCTACAAATCTATTTGATGTACGAGGGATTGCCTCGATGTCATACCATTCCAGCCGAGCTAGGTAGGTGTCAACAAGTTCCTTGTAAGTCTTCAGGAGTGGGCACCTACATTGAAATAGTCCTTTGACCTAGTTTACTATGAGCAAGGAGTCACCAAAGATATTCAATATTTTAATACCCATTGCTATGGCTGTTTGGAGTCCCAAGATCAATGCTTCATATTCTATATTGTTGTTTGTGCAAGGGAAGTCTAGTTTGAATGATAAGGGCAATGGAGCACCCTATGGTGTGATAAAGACAATCCTTGCTCCGCCCCCTTGTTCACACTTTGAACCATCGAAGAACAATGACATGTCTCTTTCTTTCTTAGGTTCTTCGAGTTTTGGTGGATCTGATAATGCAAAGACCGCATCATCAGGCAATTCTATAGTGAGAGGCTTGTTATCCTGAAGAGGCGCCTCTGCTAATTGATCTGCTATGACTTGTCCCTTGATGGAATTTTGGCTTATGAACTCTAGATCAAATTCTATCAATAGCATGATCCACTTTGTGGTACGTGTATTGTGATATGTCTTGCTCATCATGTACTACAAAGGATTTTGTTTTGATATGACGTAGGTCGTATGGCTCAACATGTAGTGTCACAACTTTCGAGTAGCAAAGACCACTGCTAAACACAACTTTTTGACATACGCATATCCTAGCTCATAACTCACCAAGGTGCGACTAATGTAATATATGGCTTGCTCTTTGTCTTGTGCATTCTTTTGGGCTAACATGGTGCCCAATGCGAAATTAGTAGCCGATATATATAGTAAAAATGGTATGTCTGGCCTTGGTGGAGCCAATACTGGCGGTGTTGCCAGATAAGTTTTGATCTCTGCAAAGGCTTGATGGCATTCTTCATCCCAATGAAAGGGGACCTCCTTGCATAGCAATCGATTCATAGGTCGGCATTTGTCTGATAATTGCATGATGAATCTTTTGATGGATGCTATCTTGCCTTGTAGGCTCCTCAACTCCCTAATGTTGGTAGGGGCGGCCATTTCCAATATAGCCTTTACCTTTGCAGGATCTACTTCGATGCCTCTCTTGGATACGATGAATCCCAAAAGCTTGCCAGAAGTTACGCCAAATACGCACTTCTTAGGATTCAATCGGACATTGTGTTCTATGAGGTGATCAAAGACTTGTCTAAGGACTTTAGCGTGCTCTTGCCGCAATAGGGACTTGGCCAGTAAGTCATCCATGTAATCCTCTAAGATCTTATGCATATAGTCATGGAATATGTATGTCATGGCCTGCTATATGTGGCACCAACATTTTTGAGACCGAATGGCATCACTTTGTAACAGAATGTTCCCCATGGAGTAATGAAAGTAGTTTTATGTTGATCTTTGGGCTTAATCCGGATCTGGTTGTATCCAGAGAAACCATCCATTAGGGAGAGCATCTCATGACCTACGGTTGCATCTACAAGAGCATCTATGTTTGGCAATGGGAATGAATCCTTTGGTGTTGCCCTATTTAAATCTCTGAAATCCATGCAGATATGGACTCTTCCATCGGGTTTCCCCATGGGTACCATGTTTGACACCCACTCAGGGTAGTCGATAGGAACTATGAATACTGCATCCAATAGTTTTTGCAATTTGTTCTTCACCATCAAAGCGATGGTTGGATGCATTTTCCTCAGCTTTTGCTTGACTGGCTTCTTCATGGGATCCAATGAAAGGTTGTGAATGACTAACTTTGGATCTATCCCTGGCATGTCTTTGTAAGTCCAAGCAAAAATATTTGGCCTCTCTTTGAGGAGAGGAATTAGGATGGCTTGTTCCTCTGGAGATAGACTTTCTCCGAACTTGAATTTTCTTGGTTGGGTAGGATCATCGATGATGTCCACCTCGAAAGTCGCTTCTATAGCCATATGTGACCCATCCTCTAGCTGATGAGGCATGGGTATCAAATGAATGTCATCGATGGGATTTATAGGACCTACTGACTCAGGTTCCAAACCAACATGGAAGACGTCATACGCACAACCTGATGCAAAATGGAATGGTTGTAACATCTCTTCATTGGGGAAGAGGTCTTCAAGCTCTATGGGTGAATTAGCATGATCCCAATCAATAGCCTCTACATCAAGATGCAATGATTTGGTAGGATCTGCTGGATTATGAAGTGGAGTGGTCAAATCAATGGAGATCATGTTGATGGATGGGATGAAATCTCCAGGACCACATGGGTGCAATCTTATCTCAGGGGTTTCCCTTCCATACTTACGATGAGGCTCTGGAGGAATGGGAATTTTTGGATCTGGCCCATGAGCAGGGTGGATAATAGGATCATTGGGCTCTAATCGCTCTCTGAATGTAGGCGGAGGGGGATTGACCATCTGGTGAATGGCAGCTAGGTCAATAGGTCTCCCCAAAAATCATAGATGAGGGTCTATAGCACGGAGTGCCGCCTCTCTCTCTACTAGCTCATTGACTTGTCGCAAGTGGTGAGGCCCAAGATAAGCCATCTCGGTCTCATCCTCAAAGTCATCATCACTTATCCAAAAACTGTTAGCATTGGTATGTGGCCCTAAGACAAGGGGCTCATGTCTTGGCCCTAAGTAGGCCATCTCTATTTCATCTTCATATTCTTCATCACTTATGAAGAATCCATTTGCATTTGTCTCTTGCCCCAAAGTCAGGGGTTGATGGCTCAGGCCTAAGTAGGCTCTTTCTGTTGAGTCTTCTGATTCATAGTCACTTTCATCTGATGTATACCCACTCTCATCATGGATGGACCATGTGAATCTTTGTAAATAGTGAGGCCCCTGGTAGGCTAAGCCAAGTTGTGCCTCATCATCACTTGCTTCATATCCATTCTCCTCATCCCACGAGTTGTACCCTATTGGGGTGGAATCAATTGAGATGTTTGGATGATAAATTTTTGGTGGTGGTATGTTTACCATGGCCACTTGTCTATTGCTCAAATTTCCTATTCTTAGGGGGTGATAAGGAATGAAATCAATGTCTTCTCCTAACCCTAAGCTTAATCTATCCAATGCCACTGCAAGAGAGTCATCTCGACCTCCGATATAATAGCCTAACCCAAACCTATCGGAGGGAAGCTGATATTGTGGCTCGTATGGCCGCCTGCACCCCTGCTCATATATACCAAGGCCATAGCCATGCCAATGGCAACGCTCAAAGTAGCTTAGAGAAAACTCAAGATTAGAGAGGTAATGAACATTGACCATGAATAATTTATCACTATCCTCTTCTATGTCTGAAGACTTATGGGCGCAGTCCAGGTCGACATAGACAAAATTGGTTTGGTTGGGAGGGATTCCAAGTGGAACCACTATTCCCACTGGTGGCCTCAAGTCCTTAGGTCTTCCCATGTTTTGTGTAGACTCAATGATAGGTGTAAAGGTAATGTTCTACACAAGGTACTCCCCTATGCCTGTGCTTGCCAAGTGTATTGATGCATGCGACGTGGATGACCCTACGGATGATACTGGTGAAGCGGGGTGGTAATCACTATCTTCATATTGATCTTGAAGATCTTCTTCTTCCATAGGACTTGGCATTTCAGCAATGGCTATGGTTGGCACTTCCTTGGGCCTTTCTTCTTTGACTAAGGGTGCCTTTAGCTTCTGATTGTCTTTTGGTTTTGATGTTGATGGTACTTTAGAAGCATTGACTATTTTGAGTGCACCAGGAGGTGTTGATGTGCATGGGTCTTTTCTTACCCTTTTGTCTTTGTTATCCATTTGTGTGGTTGGGGATGAAGGTGCTACGTATAGGTGGGTAGAAGGGATTACAAATTCTCCTAGAATGTCCACCTGATGGATGTATTTAAAAGGCTCTTCATCGGCCGGAACCACATAGACTTTGTTCTCGTGCACATACTTGACACACTGGTGCAAGATCGAAGGCACACACTTCATGGCCCTTATCCAAGGATGCCCTAAGAGGATGTTGTACTGCATAGCTCCTTCCAAGACATGACACATCACAGGGATGGTCTTGTGCCCCACCTTGATGGGTAGGACTATCATTCCCATAGTATTGCATAAAGCATCATTAAAAGCTCTCAATGTGTAAGCTCCTGGAATGATATTGGACTTGGGGATCTTGAGGTGCTCTATTGTTGTTGTTGTAATGATGTTTATTGATGAACCTGTATCGACCAAGACCCTCTTGAAAGGTAAGTCATTGATTGCCACCACAATGTTTAGCGGAGGGTCTGGTAAGGCAGAAAGTACTATCTTAATCTCATAATCATAGAATCGAATTACAGGTTCCTGGCATTCTTGTACTTGTCCCACAAAGTGAGTGAATGCATTCGCATCTTGTGGTTGGAGCTCAATTGTCCTTAAAATCTCCATTAGAGTCTCCCTATGCTTTGGGGACTATTGTATGAGCTCATAGATGGATAACTTAGTTGGAGTCATCTGTAGGTTTTGCTCCAATCTACTCTGGATAGTTACCACAGGTCATGTTGGTGGACCTGGAAGGTTGTCTTACCTCTGCCTAGGTGTGGTTGGGATATTCATGGGAGCTGCAGGAGGTTGTGGTTGACCATACCGCCTAGTCCTTGTTGCTATGTTAACAATCTCAACCATCCCAATGCATCCGTGGGTAGGTATATCAGCTCAAACCTGATTGACTTGGGCCCCTTGCTCTCTAGGGGCCTCATGATTGGGCAATGGGTTTCTGTATATGCCCATGTCTCTATTATCGGGAGCCAGTGGGTTGTCAACTTTGAGTTCTCCTACCTCAATCATGTTTTGCACTTGATGCTTAAAACCAATGCAAGCCTCAATGTCATGCCCCGGTATCCTATGATAAGGGTAAAATTGATCTTCCCTATATCCTTTTGGCTTAGGATGGTTGGGATCTATAAGAGGTATATCAAGAAATCTGATCCTCCTAGCCTCGCTCAACTGATTAAATATTGATTGCATTGATTCTGTCAGAGGCATGAAATAGCGAGGTGGCTTGCATTCTCTATTTCACCCCTGATTGTTCCTTTGGTCGTAATTGGCTGGCGGGGGATGTGCTTGATAGTTCTGGGGTTGTTGTGCACCCCCATCCTTGGGTGTAGCCAATACGACTTGATTGACTGGAGCAGGGTTGCCCTGCTTCTATTTGTACTTGTCATTCTTACCATTCTTGTTCCACTCCTTTTTGTTTTGGAGTTTAATGGTTCCCTCATCTACTTTTATTTCTTCGATGAGCTTGGCCTATGCCAAAGCTTCCTCAAATGAAGGATACTACTAAAGTTGTAGCAAGAGGGAGATGTGTTTAGAGCAACTTTTGGTGAACATGTGAATGATCTCTTCTATGGGAATGGAGAATGATAATTTTACCATGACTTTTCTCCATCTATTCCCATAATCCATTACTAGCTCATCATCATACTGTTTCAAGTTGGCCAGGTCTGAAAGGTTCACCTTCTTCTTAGCACCAAAGGAGAAATGCTTTAAGAATGCATTTACTAGTTGTTCAAAGTTGGTTATGCTATGCTTAGGTAGTTGGTTGAACCATTGAGTGGCAGCACCTAAAAATGTCATTATGAATGTTCTTAGCATGAGAGCGTCATTGTCTTCAAGATGAAAATATGCATTGATAAAATTGGTGACATGCTCTTGTGCATCCTCTTCACCCTTAAAATTTTCTAACCTAGGCATCTCAAAGTGCTTAGGATATGGAGGGCTAGGGATTGATGGGCACAATGGTTGGTTGTGTATTTTGCTCAATGTTGGCGAGTTCCCAGCTGCCTCTTGTTTCTCAAAGGCTTTCATCTTTTTAGCAAGCTCTTGAAATACCTTTGATGCATGGATTTCCTCCTCTTGTAAGCCTACTCATAGTGGCAATGGAGGTAACTCTCTATCCATTTGATTTGTTCTATTTTCCTCCCTCCTATGAGGGGACTCAGGATTGTGATCCTGGTTTGTTATGTTTGCCCTTTCCCCACTAGTTGGATTTCGTTCATGGTTTGGTGGGGGATTTCATTGTGGGCTATCTTGTCTAGTGCGCCTCTCCTTAGGTGAGTCAGCGCATCTAGTTCTTTGGTGGTCACCACCATTTGTCTATAAATTGTTAAGAGCTAGCCGCTCAGCTTGCTCTCTTAAGCGTTGCTCATGTTGGCGCAAGAGTCTTTCTCTTTGTTTATCCTATTCGAGAGCTTCCACTAGCTCTCGCTCCTTACGTAATGCATTTTCTAACCACCTCATTCGGTCAGTTTGCATTGTCATAGAAGACTCATGTTTATCTGACTCTGTTCTTGTTGTCTTGACTCATAGATTCCTCGAGGAGGTTTCTGTTGTACCTATACTCTTGCTAGCTAATGTGACTTGTTCAATGTACTATTGAGTATCCCTATGATCAGACTCCATGCATCTACTATGGGGTCACTCTGAGGTACCCCCAGACTGAGAGATGTGTTTAGAAGTCATAGTTCATGAGCTTCCAGATGCAGAGTTCTCAGTAGCTACAGTTCTTTGAGTTGGTCATGTAGGAAACCGATCCAACCCGTCTAGCTATCTTGTTTTCCATGGCTGGTCCCATGGGGTGCCATTCACTCCTATGAGGTCATAGTCTACGGGAATATTTCCTTTTGTGTGAAGGGTTTCTTCTATCTGATTCCCATGACTAGATGTAGCTCTAGTTTCCTGCCCTTCAGTGGGTAGACCTATTTCATATGTTTCTTGTGAATCTTGAGGTGTTGCGACTCTTGCTTGCCTTCTTGATGAAGAGGGCTTTGTGGTGACATGTTTTCTCCATGTGGATGGAGATGTAGTAGTCTCATCATCCCTATGTGAAGAATGAGTTTTAGAACCTTCTTTATGTCCATGTGAGGAGGAAGCCCTTGAAGCTTCCTCACGTCTTTGAGATGTTTCTGTGTGTTTAGAGGAGGCCCTTGAGGTCTCCTCATGTCTCCTTGATGAGGATGGTTGTGAAGCCTCTTTTTGTTTATGTGACTTTGTTCCATGATGTGGTTCCCTACTTGGGGTTTCTCGAGGAGATCCCCCAAGGGTTGAGTTATCACCCCTTAGGCTCATGGAGCTACGTCTCACGGTCTTACGGGTAGGTCATTCAATGTTACTACGACTCCGCCTATGGGTATGAGTTGCTTCAGTCTCTCCCTCGGTATCAGACCGAGGGTGTTTACTTCTTATTTTGACCATGTTGTCTATGAATTGATCTTTTGAGTTGTAATTTAGGAATAGCCACACAATACCAAACAAATGTTTATCTTGATTATCGATTTAAGTGTGCCCTAAACTGTTTGGTGTGTTTTGATGTGTTGTTCTTTCGATTTCTTGCTCTTGTTCTTGGATTAAGAATGAGAAGACTCATCCATAGTGACAATCAAGTACACCCATGCCAAACATGGTTTTCTCAAAAGAAGCTAGGGTACACCATTGAAGACCCAGTGGGGGGTTCGCCTAGCTCTTCCACTCTGAACCAATGATTGTTCCAATAGTGGGAGACAGTTTGAGCACAAGTAACTTAGTATCACTATAAGTAAGTTTCTCAATCCATTTCTAGGAAGCTCTAGGGGGTAAACCAGTGGAAGGAGATGAATTCCAACGTCACTGGACTGAATTGAAGGTTGGTGATGAAATCCAACTCCCCAATGTTTAAATGAGACGTGCGTGTGTGGTGTTCATTTTAAGCTTGCATAACATAAAGTGCATCATATAGCAACAATGAGTCTTTCCTATATGCCTAAGTGCAAAAATACGTTTCAATATTCAGAAAGATGCATGAACTACTATGATTTGTATGAGCGCACTTTATTTCGTGCAGCTATGGCCTCTAGTAGGGCATCAAAGCAAGCAAACAACATACAATGTCTAGCACGTTGGATTCTAGGGTGAAATTTTTAGGCATAAGCCATTGTTCCTAGCAACGCCTAGTGGAAATCTAAAAGAAGATCTAAGATATGCAAAATGCTTAATTCTTTCTCCTTTTATTCTTTCAATTTCCAAACATAAATGTGCTTTAAGTTCTCTATTTTAGACACACAGAAGCAGATAGAAAGCTATAAAATATCAGATAAGTTGTACCAACCTTTGATCCAGCTCAGAGAGTCGATGTTTTGACCTCTATTGCACTCCAATTCTAGCCATTGTTGACCAGAGTGGCTGGTTCTTGGCCACTGTTAGTGGGAGTGGCTAAAGCTCTATTGGCCGTTGTAGCTCAGTGGCTAATTTTTGGCCACTGTAGCTCAGAGCGGCTAGACCTGCACACAAAACTAAGTTAGTATTCCGACAGAAAATGAAAAATCAGTGGAGGTCCCACCATGATCGCCATCTGTAGCGACCCCGGGATGCATGCACCGCTCTCTTTTACGCTACTTGCAATGTATTAAAAACCCAAGATGAAATGGAAGACAATGAAAAGCATATAACATGGAAATAACAAATATGGATCTCTTTATTCATATTGAAACCCGGTTACATGTCGGTCCCTCTTAGGGATACCCATTTCGATACAATAAGGTTACAAATAGGTAAAGAGTGCCTCTTTCACGAAGAGGTGGTGCGCTTTCAAAAAGCTTCCCGGTTTCGCACATAAAAATGTATGAGGGCTTACAGATGCCTCCTTCTCCAGGTCTATTTCCTAGAGGGATCCCTTTTGCTCTCGTATGTTGCAGATTCCGTCCGATGAACCTGTGGCCCTGTAAGCAATGAAACAACAACACACGCTTAGATGTCCGAGAATGCCTCCCTGGATGAGGTTGTTAGTACTGAATATAACAAATGAAAGCAAGTGCAAATTAGACTAATGCTATGAATGTGAATGAATGAAATGATGCTATGCTAATGATATGCTAAAAATAATGAATCTAATGTCTAAACCCTAAGCTAAGCCTGTGGGCCACTGTCCAAGACAACGGCCGCTAAAGTGATTCTCGTCCTCTTTGCTCCAAAGCTATGGATCAAAGCTTGTATCCGATGTTGAAATAATGGTTGCTATGCTCTCCAATCTGTCAGGGCTTCACCGTACACGTGATCTCCAAGGGAACTCTCCAAGTCTCGAAAGCTCTCCTCAATGACCAAGATTGATAAAATATATCTGATACCCTTGGTGCTCTTAGGCTTGCACCTTTTATAGTGTGAAACCCTAGGTCTATGTCCAAGCCCTAGGAATGAATTTCTCATGCGTAGTGCGAGTTAGCATGAGAAGCTTTTTGTCTTTTCTATGTTTGGAGGCTAGTTAACTGAAATATAACCGCCAACTTGAGTCTCCTATGCGAACTGGTCGTTAGCATGAGAAGCTTTTGTCCTTTGTTTATGTTTGGAGGCTAGTTAACTAAAGTCTAAATGCAAACTCAAGTCTCCTATGTGAACTGGTCATGAAAAGGAATGCAAAGTTACTCCCGCTCACCTTTATTGCATGCAGACTGCCACTTCCACCCGTGATTAGGCCTGTTTGTCGGCAAAACTACTTTTAGGGTTTAGCCGCTGTCGTCTACAGTGACTAAGATCTGGCCACTGTCGTCTATAGTGGCTAAGGTCTGGCCACTCTAGGCTTGAGCGGCTAGGATCTGGCCACTCTTGGCTTGAGCGGCTAGGCTTGGATGGCTTGAAAAGGCCCCAAATGAGTGGTGAGAACCACTGTTAATGCTTGGAAAGTCCAATATTATGTCATCTGATCTTATGAATGTGTCTATGTGAGTAGCTCCCCTAAGCATGACATGATTTAGGTGTCTATACAAAAGACTTAGTACTTATAGAGGGTTGCATCTCTATCATTAAATGCACAATACAACAAAATGTTGACTAGTCAAAAATTAGCAGCAACAATTCTCTCCTCTGTAATTGCAATGCTTGAATCAAATTATTCTTTAGGAAGAACTGATCCCTCTTTCATGGAGAGCACCTAGGAAATTGGTACGATTGGACGATGGAAAATCATCTCAAATGTCAATGTATTGGAATGTAGCAATATCACACAAAGACTAGGATCTTGGATATTAAATTTTGGGCACCATTCCATCACTTTATGCCTTGGAATCTTACCCTCACCAATGGAGACCCAATGAAAATTAAATTTGTCTTGAAAATGGGCAAGATCAGTGGAGGGCGCCTCAAAAATAAATAGAATCACACCAAAATCTGGGACATAGCATTTAATCTCAGTATTTCTTCAACCAAAATTATGGAAATATCAATCTCATTGCTTCTAGAATTAAATTCCACCAGTCTTTGATCTTTTCCCAAAAGATATTATCAACAGGGTGCTTTGAAAGAAAATGTTACCAAAAATAAGGGGCAAGAATTAATTTCACCCATCTAGTCTGATGTTTTCGCCCATTAACATGCTTTCACCCCTTTCTTGGGTAATTTTGCCCCTTTCCTAGGTAATTTCACCCCTTAACATGCTTTCACCCCTTTCCTGGGTAATTTTACCCCTTAACATGCTTTCACCCCTTTCCTAGGTAATTTTGCCCCTTAACATGCTTTCACCCCTTTCCTGGGTAATTTTGCCCCTTAACATGCTTTCGCCCCTTTCCTAGGTAATTTCACCCCTTAACATGCTTTTGCCCCTTTCTTGGGTAATTTCACCCCTTAACATGCTTTCGCCCCTTTCCTGGGTAATTTCACCCCAAAAATGATTAAAAATGTCTTCTTGCAAGAAGGGAGGCAAAAATTATGGATTTCACCCCTAAGAGGGCGAAAATGATTTTTTTCTCAGCCTAGGGGCAACGTTGACTCTGACCACCAGGAAAATCTGCTATTTTTGGGAGTTTCGCCTCAAGACGTCTTCACTTTGAATTTCACCCTGAAGGAGGGAGAAAATGATTTTTGACCCTTTCCTAGGTGATTTTGACTTTGAACCATCTCATCACTTGCAAACTTTTTCCTTCTTCTCCTTTATTCAGACGAAATCATTTATCCAGGTAGTTTCACCCCAAAGGAAGGGTGCAAAGGATTTTCGCCCCGAAAGTGCCCAAAAATGGATTTTCACCCCAAAAATGGATTTTCGATGGTACATCTTCCTAGAGCCATAATTTTTGATTCGTTGACCCGATTTTCTATTGTAATATATCATTGGAAAGCTTGGGAAGAGATCTACAACATTAAAATTAATGTTCCATTCATTTTGTCCAGTTTTCATCCCTCTACGGGGCCTCTAAAGTCTTCAAGTTATATTTTTAAGCTATGCTGGAGAAATTTCTTGGGACGAAAACTTTAATATCTCTCAATATATTCAGGATATTGGGGTGATCCTTTCACCATAAGTCTAATTTTTCAATTCCCCTCCTTTGGGTAAGTTTTCAAGTCCATAGGTGTCCATTTAGGTTGATTTCCCAAAAATTATCGCTTCCCAATTTTTACCTTTTTTGACTTCTGATTGTAGTGTGGCAAAAATGCCAACACTTTTCGAGGCTTACGGGGTATTCAGCACGTCTGGATGTAATCTATCCCAAGGGCTTTATCCATTGGACAACAGAGTCATAATTGTCTGCTGCATCAAATCGTTTACTGCTTGCACTAGCTTCTTTTTGCGCTTCTTGATATTGTTCGATCGCCTGTTTGTATTTTTCACCCAACACGAGGAAATTTTCTGAGCTCAACTAATTTTCTCCACTTCAGGGTGCTATGGTAATGCTTTGATCTCTGATGCCAATGGTTCCTGTAATCCAAAAATTGGGAAAAAAAATGGAACAGAGGTTGCTGAGGGTTTGGCTCAATGGAAGGAGCAAAAATGGATGGGGCCATAGTTACACTCGTCCTTGATGGGGTTAGTGTACTTACAACCTTAGTTATCAAATTCATCAAATTTTTATGATTAAATTCGAAATTCGTTGAATTTAAAACCCTGGCGAATAAATTTTACGAACACACCTTAAATTCGGCATGGAAAAAAAATATGCAGAAAATAGGTTTGATATTTATGAATTTGCCTTTTTCTAGTTCATACGACCATCTTCAATTTAGCATTCACCTTTTTATGGTTCTACATGCGGCCATCTTTAGTTTAGCATTTACACAGGGTAAGTATGTACATGTGGACCTGTTATTTTTTAAATTTGTTTTAATGGTGTATTCGTGTATTGCTCGTTAAAACAACCCTGTCAGGTCACATTTGTCATTGTAGACTTTATTAACTGCACATTTGTCATTGTAAACTTTATTAACTGCAAATGATCCAGAATTTTGGACCTCGAATCCCCATACATATACATAAAAAAAGTCTAGTATAAATAATATTTAATATTAATTAAAAAATTAAACAAGTTTACCTTGTGTATTGGTAGTTTGGATACCCAAAACTAAACTGTTATTACCTTTTTTAAAATAAAATAAGGTTAAGGTCACAAATTTGATCCACAAAAACCTAAACTAATTGGGTGTTGTAACTAATCGAATGATACTAATTAGACATTAATTATGGGTGTGACCGGAATTACATGTGTGTACCGCATCGACGGCCTCTTGGCACATTGCTTTGCATCCCATTAAAAAATAATAATAATAAGTAAAATATATATATTTATAATATATCGAATTTTATGTCGAACTTTATTCTAACATAAAATGATAGTGGAATAGAAAATGAGTTAGGGATAGAGGCCAACAAATTGAAATATGGAGGAATGGAAGAAATAGGAATGGCGAAAGGAGCATTGGTGACTGATGACTGTGGATTTGGGAGGGGAACATGAGTGGTGGGTACAAATAATGAAAGAAAAGTGGAAGGAAGCACTACAAAATTACGAAAAATGATCACCAAATGCTCATATCAAGAGAAGATAAAATGCATACCTACGAGCTCTGACACCATTTGAGCCGATGACATGGGTGGTTGCAGCCTTAGATTTTTTTTTAGTATCACACCATTTAGTGCCCTCGACACTTTATTTATCAACCAACCTATTTACACTATTTACACAAAAGTTTATGACATGATTGGCATGTTGCCACCATAAACCTTGCTTTGGGTGCTTATCCGAAGAATCTGTAGTGTTCGAACCAAATCTGATTGTAGTGAATCTGTAGTTAACTTCCAACTTGAGTCTCCTATGCAAACTGGTCGTTAGCATGAGAAGCTTTTGTCCTTTTTTTATGTTTGGAAGTTAGTTAACTAAAGTCTAAATGCAAACTCAAGTCTCCTATGTGAACTGGTCGTGAAAAGGAATGCAAAGTTACTCCCGATCACCTTTATTGCATGCAGACTACCATTTATGCCCATGATTAGGCCTATTTGTAGGCAAAACTGCTTTTAGGGTTTAGCCGCCGTCATCCGCAACGACTAAGATCTAGCCGTTGTCGTCTGCAGTGGCTAAGGTCTGGCCGCTCTAGGCTTGAGTGACTAGGATATGGCCACTCTTGGCTTGAGAGGCTAGGTTCGGATGGCTTGAAAAGGCCCCAAATGAGTGGTGAGAACCACTGTTTATGCTTGGAAAGTCCAATATTATGTCAGATGATATTATGAATGTATCTATGTGAGCAACTCCCCTAAGCATGACACGATTTAGGTGTCTACAGATGCCCCTTTTTGTGACGTGTTGTGTGGAAAACACAATGCTGAGCAAAAATGTAAACTGACCTATTTTTAGGGTGTATGGTAATCAATGGTATGATCAATGTTGGATGGCCCAATCATGCAAGATGGTGTGCATCCCTTGAATCATTGAATCAATGTTCGGAGGACTTAGCTCAGTGGCTTGGGCATGTTAAATTGCACTTATTCCTCAAACTCAATTGGGTAGCTTTAGCTGCTATAAAAATTTTGACCGGTAGGAGAGCTACAATTGACGATGTCATGTCTGCTTATGTTCCCAGCAAACAAGGGAAATTTGTGATTATTGTATGCAATGATTCCTAGGAAAAACACAATTTTGCTATCATCGAGTGATATTTGTTGATTTTTATTATGATTATGTTGAAGTTTTGAACTACTTCCTCACACAATGGATGAGTGAAGAAATGACAATGAATGAAGTGACAAGTCGCTTGACCAATATGACTAATTTGGTTCTTTTCTAGCATTTGTTGCTTTTAATAGGCGATCCCACATCCAAGTGTGATTCCAATTGTTTATGATAATCATCCATCCTTATCTTGAGGAGCGGTTCGGCTATAAATAGCCTTCTTAGGGAGTTAGGATGAGTGATTCTATTTATGTTTAGATTGTATCACTTTGGCTTAATGTTTTTGGTATCATAGGGGAATTAGGATGATCTTTTCGCACCCGTGGAGCATTTCGACCATCTTGGTCTTCTTAAGGATTGAAGGGTGGCACATCGTAATTCCAAAATGAAATGCTTTTTCCCCAAGTGGCCTTATGATCACCTACTCATCTCACTGAAATACATGGAGTGCAAATCACTGCAATCGTCGAGTTAATAGAGTAGGTAATTGAATATGAGGTCAACCTAAGATTGTGCTTTTATGTAATTTTTTTGTTATTTTGAACATTATGATGATCTTAAACCATAAAAGTGTGTATATTTGTTGTTTTTGTGTGATTTCTCAAGGAGGAAACCTTTTGTTTTGATCTGTGGATCTAGCCACTGTCAGGTCCAACGACCTCTGAGTTCCTGCTTGTGGCCACTATTGCCTTGAGCGACCATGAAGTTCGGGTCACTGACATCAGCAGGGGCTAAAGCATAATTCAAAAATATAAAACTTGCATTTTCTAGGGTTTGAACTTTCATTTTCATTGTTGGAGATTCATTTTTCAGAGCTCTGGTGTGATAGCGATGGTTGCGACTTTGGAGTTTACTTGGCATCGAGGACATGGCTGCGCAGGGCAAGACATCAGCTGTTGGAGGAGTCAGAGCTTCTCGGGTATTTATATTTTTCTAAATCCTAACCCTCTTTTCCTTTATTTGGGTAAAACTACACCTCACTAAGTAATTGGTAAAATGAACCTCACTAAACCTGTTAGTAACGAATCAAAACCCGTATCTGTTATTCACCTGTTGTGGCTATTTTAAGCATGTTTGGACTTAGCTTTGTTATGATGCCTGAGTGGGAATTTACCTTTAAATTTTTTTTTGTTTTCCTTTCTTTCTTGATATGTTTATGTTATATTTGCAATATTTTGATTTTTTTATTCTTTTTTCGTTGAGGGTTCATGGGTTTGTTGTGTCGTCCCTCGGTCGCTGTCACTCAGAGCGGTCGGTTCTGAGCCACTGTTGCTCAGAGCGGCTAGGTTTGAACCCCAACGGTAAAAAAAATTGACCGTTGGGTCTTGGCAGCTGTTGTCTCCAGCGGCCAATTTTTGACCACTGTAGGTTATAACGACTAAATCCCTTAGCCATTTGTTTTGCACAATTTTGCTTTTTATTGGATTTTTGAGATAGTTTTTTATTTTTTTTGAAATTTTTGAGCTACTTTTTAGCTTGTATTGCACTGTAGTCATGTTTCATTTTTATTTTGCTTTGCTTAGATCCTTATTGCTCGGGATTGGGACCCAAAGATCTTGCTTGACCTTCTTCCTCACTTGGACGTCACGGAATGGGCATCGCTTAAGGCTCATGGGCTCCAGTATATTACCAGATTACCTCACCTCATGTCATACCAGGCTTACCTTATGGCTTTGGCCCATCCTTGGGACCTTCAGACTAATGCCTTCCACCTCCCGATCTATAAGATGACCATTATGCCGAAGGATGTGTATAGGATATTCTAGATCCCTTTTGATGGGGTGGCTATTGTTTCTTCGACCACTAAATCTAAGGTGGTTATCTTCACTCGGGTGTTTGTGAGGCATTCTGAGGATACTCTCAAAGACAACAAGTTTAGAGGAGTGTTTATCATCCACTGGTACCAAAAGCATGTTTTCACAATGAGGCATGCGATGCTGCTGATGGTCATCAAAAATATCCTTATCCTAGATTGCTTAGGCTTGAGGTTCCCTTGGAACCTCCTTGTGATGGTTCAGGACCTGATATATAGTGAGGAGCCTATCATATATGCATGGGGCAGGTCTCTATTGGCTTAGTGTTATGACAAGCTGGACCACATCCGTCGGAGGGATCATGTCAGCATCGCCTATAGTTGGCTTTGTAGATCTAGGGATGGGAGCACATTAGGGTAGATCACCCTAAGGAGCTTCCAGTTGAGATCACAACTGTGGATAGGAGGATGCAGTGCTATGGTGCTATATGGGCCAGAGAGAGCGAGGAGTTCAAGAGCTACACTTTTATGAGGGAGTTGACTTATTACATTGATACTTTCACTCGACTCTGGGATGGAGCTATCATATGGCACCGTTATCATGAGTGTCTTACTTGGGATGACCCTAACAACTTTACTACTAGGACACGATGTGAGAGATGGCTCATTGGCCGTAAGGTTAACATTTGAGAGTACTTCTTCTACTCTCGGGTTCTTCATCAGTACGAATTGTAGTAGGATGTGCCACTAGTACCATTTTTATATAGGCGCATTAGAGAAGAGAGAGACCTCCCTCCTTGATAGGTTACAGATCTGGCTAATGAGGAGGATGCCCAAGCTGTTGATCCTGGAGTAGCTAGTGGAGTCATAGAGGCATTTGCGTGATGGTGGGACAACCTGATGTGGTATGGTGAGGGTAGCCTGGGCCGAGAGGATGATGGCGGAGATGGAGCAGACCCAGCGGGGTGCAGGGTTTGTGCTAGGACTACGGTGTGGGGCCAGTAGGTATATCAGGTGGTAGTGGAGGAGCAGGAGGCTCCTGAGGAGGCGGATGAGGATATGGAGCTTGAGGAGAGAGATTCTCCTCTCAGGGCACAACTACATGATGCGGAGGTCAAGCTCCAGTCAGCCAAGATATAGGTACAATAGTGTGACACCATCATATCTCAGAGGGATACTACCATAGCGTAACTGTCAGACTAGATACAGGATTTGTAGGCTACTATTGGAAGAGCTGCCTAGATGTAGGTTGTTGTTGTCCCTCCTAATCTCAAGGATCCTTCAAGGGTAGCTCTTGAGACTAAGATTCATTGTCTACAGGATTTTCTAGATGAGAGTGATGTTTAGATTATTGAGGATGCAACCCAGATTACCACTTTCTCAAGGTAGATCATTAGGCTCTGTGCCATCCCTAGGGTGAGAGGAGCCACAGGTGGGTCACAGGTTAGTAGGAGCTCTACAGCAGGGCAGTATTCCATCTGACATGGTCATGGAGCTTGACCTTGTATAGAGAGACCAGCAGGGTCTAGTTCGCACCATTCTCCCAAAGATCCAGCCACAGGGGGTGGTGTTGTAGGGGGCACAGACCCAATATTTGATTGATGATACTCTTGTTTTTTATTCATTTTTTAGGTTGAATGACCTATATGGTTGTTGCCCATGGGAATTTTTGTACATCCATGGACTTGACACACATACTTTTATGATATATTTTCATTATGACTCATTATGTGTATCGTTTATTGCTCATGTTTTTGTTGTTATTTTATTTTATGATGTGATGTGATGATGGTGTTATGATGATTTGATGTATATGTTAGATGATAGATGATATTGTAGATGCTTATATGGATGTGTAAATGCTTATATGATTTGATGATATGACATGATGTATTTTGATGATGAATGATGAATTCATGATTGTATGCAAATGAATATTTCCTATGTGTTTTATGATGTGCCTTATGATATGATGATGGATGATTAATGAATTATGTTTGTGCATGCATGTTATTGTTAAATGCATGTTTAATTTTGCTTTAATTATATGCATCTAACTTATGTGATGAGATGGTATAAACGAACCTGTATGCTTTAATCACCTGTATGCTTTAATCACTTAAAACATACGGAATGCATATGACATTGACAATCTTAATGGGCGATACCATGGAAAGTAAAAACAAAAAAAATCATGAATTTAAATAATCACTCTTATCATAAGAATTGATTAAGTATTCATATATGAGATGTAAGGGTGTGTAATGTATTTTACTAATAAGTTTCTATAAATTAAAAGATATAAAGTAGTCATTGGCCGTCTATATACTATTTCTAATATATATGCGATATCTGTCCTACTATGTTGATACCCCCTAATTTATAGAATCTTATAAAGAAAATTATGGTGTGAATGATGTTATGATTTCTTCCTATGTAAGAATTTTTATGGGGATTTTCGAAGATTCAAACACTCTAGTTACCCTATCAACAGCTGTCTACTGACCACACTTGAATTTTGAAAAGTGAGGCTTTTACCATGGACCTGGTTTTTCATGATCTTTGTGTGTGCAAGTGATTGTATATTTTGAGATAGAAATCAAGCATTTCCTCTGATGTCAGGAGGGATTCTTTCAACCCATTGCTAAGATCATGGATTCTCAAGTGTTCATCGCATCCTTATGTTGGACTATACCACTAGGCAATATTGGGTTACCTAAGCTAGCTCATCCACATTCAAACACTGGTCTACACAAATGCATGAAGCAATTGTGATAGACATATCATCATCCATAAGGATATCTCCTTTCGATTTTGTACAATGCTGAGAATTCCAAGGATTCAAGCTTTATTCCTTTTTTGGCTTCCTTTTGGCTTTGGATATTTGCTCATATGTAGTGATGAAAATCACTTTTTATTTTTGATTGATTTTTCTTTGAGCGAGGATTTTTGTAGTGATGATAATAACTATTTATTTTTCTCATATGTAGTGATGAAAATCACTGTTTATTTTTTATTGATTTTTCTTTGAGCGAGGTTTTTTTTTTAATTTATGATTTGTATATCGGATTTATGAAATATGGATTGTATGTTTATCTTTTTGAATATGTACTTGTTTCGAGATTTTACTTATTTTGATTTAAGCAAGGGATTTGGTTAGGGCAAATATTGTCCTTTTGCCAATTCTCAACACCTTTAAACCGGTTGCATAGGGGGATAAGCAAGGAAAATCCTTTTCGCTTAAGGTAACCTAGACCGCTTTGCAACTTTCATATTTTCCTTGTACTAGCTAGGATTTTAGTGTTTCAATTAGTGACGGGATCTTGAATATCCAAGGCATTATCACAGCTAGACCTTACCTTCTACTAATCAAAGTTGTTTTCCACAAAAGTTGATAAGATCACTAGGTGTGGTTGATTAAGTGAAAAAACTTAGTATATTATGTATAGCAACAAATAATGTTTGTGTTGAAAAACACAATTATACACGTGTTGATGGAGGTATGGATTGGAATTATTTGTGTGACAAACTATGGTATCACTTTTAAGGATCTTATGACATATGCAATTGTAGTGGATATGAAAATGTAATGCAATTATGTGGATGCAAGATGTGAGATGCAATTGTTTTTGTATTTTTGACTTTTATGTTGTTTTTGTATTTTTGTTTGATTTTGACCAAAGGGCTTATTATGCCTTTGGGGCTTTTTGATTTTTGACCAAGTAGCATGAAGTACCCTTGGAGCTTTTTTATTTTGACCAAGTGGCATGAAGTACCCTTGGAGCATTTTGATTGAAGTTGACCAAGCGGTTTGAAGTACCCTTGGAGCTTTTTGATTGAAGTTGACCAAGTGGTTTGTATACCCTTGGAGATTTTTTGAATTGATTTTGACCAAGTGGCTTGAATGCCCTTGGAGCATTTTGAATTGATTGGAGTTGACCAAGTAGTTTGGATACCCTTGGAGCGTTTTGAATTGATTTTGACCAAGCAGGATGAATTACCCTTGGAGCCTTTGATTGTATTTTGACCAAGCGGCTTGGATACCCTTGGAGCATTTGATTGATTTTGAATTTTTATGTTTTTATGATTTTTTTGTGTTTTTGACTTATTTGAATGTTTTTTTGCTTTTTTCCATATTTTATGTGTAGAATGCCTTTAAGTGAATGATATTAAGAGGCTCAAGCTCCTCAATGCCATCTAATAATATAAGACAATATGCTCCAGGTACAACTCTCTATGAAATCATGTATGGGCCTATCAAGTTTACCGTGAACTTATCTCACAGCTGCAGCGACATATTCAAATTTTGATGGTTTTCTTTGAGCACTAGATCTCCAACTTAGAATTCCCTTAGGTGGACTTTACTATTCTAAGCTCATGCAAGGCGATATTGGTAAACATGAATATCTTCTAAAGCATTGACTCGACGTTCATAAAGAAGCATCAACTGATCAAGGTGGCCTTACCGCACTATATCATCATCTATGAAGTCCTTTAATGCTATGCATAGAGTCAAAATTTCTAACTCTAGTGACATGATGGCCTCAGTGCCATATACTAGTGAAAAAAGTATTGCCCTAGTGGGAGTTCGTATACTAGTCCTGTATGCCCATAGTGCAAGAGGCAACTACATGTGCCAATCCTTGTGATTGTCTTGCATCGTCTTCCTCAAGATGGAGACTATTATTTTTTTCAAGGATTTTGCTTTCCCGTTTTCTTGCGGATAATAAGGCATTGAAAAAATGTGCTAAATATGGTATTTTTCATTAAAGCACACAAATTTTTGTTCTTGAAAGATGGCCCATTATTCGATATTATCTTAGAAGGGACCCCAAAACGACTTATGATATTGTGGAGTATAAACTCCGTAATCCTTGGTCTAGTTGTTGATGTTAAGGGGATCGCTTCCACCCATTTAGTGAAGTATTATGTTGTCGTTATGATGAATGTGTGTCGGCCTGAGGATAAGGGTGAGATATTCCCAATCAAGTATAGTCCCCACTACGAGAATGGCCATGCTGCCTGGATGGATTGCAAGGCTTACGATGGCAAGTGCATTAAATTTGCATGATGTTGGAACTCACTGCATTTCTTGACATACTCACAGTAGTCATTTTCCATGGTGGGCCAATAGTAACCCATTCTCAATATGCTCTTAACGATGGCCATGCCACTAAAATGCCCTCCACATGTGTCATCGTGAGCTTGCAAAATTTCCCAGGATGCTTCCTGGGGCTCAAGACAACGAAGTAATACTCCATCATATCCTTGTTTGTAGAGGATTTATCCTAGCAAGATGTATCTTGTTACTTTCTATTTGAACATTTGTATTTTAGTATGCGATAAACCTTGAGGTACTATTCCAATTTTTAGGAAGTTCCACAGTTTGGAAAGCCAATCCTGATAAGCCATGACTTCTATAGAAAATACGGCTTGTTTTTCCTGCATTCCCAAGTTGGTGAACACAAATTGAGGAACAACTCTATGGTGTATGGTTGCACCACACTCCAAAGGTCCTTGGGAGATCAAAGACCCCCAATGTGCCTTTTGCAAGAAATATCTGGCTGTGAAGGACTAATCCTGATTTGGTTTAACGTTGATCATTTTGACTGATTCTTAATTGTCAAAAGCTTCACGACATATTGTTGAGTGCGAAAGAACTTTCACATGAATGGTTGTAAAATCAGTAAACATATTCTAAGGGATTAAGGATCCCAAAGAGGCCATGGTGTTTGTAAATCTATTTTATGTACGAGGGATTGCCTCGATGTCATACCATTCCAACCGGGCTAGGTAGGTGTCAACAAGTTCTTTGTAAATCTTCAGAAGTGGGCACCTGCATTGGAATATTCCTTTTACCTAGTTTACTATGAGCAAGGAGTCACCAAAGATATTCAATATTTTAATACCCATTGCTATGGCTGTTTGGAGTCCCAGGATCAATGCTTTATATACTGTATTGTTGTTTGTGCACGGGAAGTCTAGTTTGAATGATAAGGTCAATGGAGCACCCTATGGTGTGATAAATACAATCCCTACTCCACCCCCTTGTTCACACTTCAACCCATCAAAGAATAATGACATGTCTCTTTCTTTCTTAGGTTCTTCGAGTTCTGGAAGATCTAATAGTGCAAAGACCGCATCATCAGGAAATTCTATAGTGAGAGGCTTGTTATCCTGAAGAGGTGCCTCTGCTTATTTATCTGCTATGACTTGTTCTTTGATGGACTTTTGGATTATGAACTCTAGATCAAATTCTATCAATAGAATGATCCACTTTGCGATACGTGTATTCTGATATGTCTTGCTCATCATGTACTGCAAAGGATTTTGTTTTGATATGATGTAGGTCGTATGGCTCAACATGTAGTGTTGCAACTTTAGAGTTGTAAAGACCACTGCTAAACACAATTTCTCAACATACGCATATCCTAGCTCATAACTCACCAAGGTGCGACTAATGTAATTTATGGCTTGCTCTTTATCTTGTGAATTCTTTTGGGCTAACATGGTGTCCAATGCAAAATTAGTAGCCGATATATAGTAAAAATGGTATGTCTGACCTTGGTGGAGCCAATACTAGTGGTGTTTCTAGATAAGTTTTGATCTCTGCAAAGTCTTGATGGCATTCTTCATCCCAATGAAAGGGGACCTCCTTGCGTAGCAACCGATTCATAGGTCGGTATTTTTTTGATAATTGTGCGATGAATCTTTTGATAGATGCTATCTTGCCTTGTAGGCTCCTCAAATTCCTAATGCTGGTAGGAGCAGACATTTCCAATATAGCATTTACATTTATAGGATCAACTTTGATGCCTCTCTTGGATACGATGAATCCCAAAAGCTTGCCAGAAGTTACACCAAATATGCACTTCTTAGGATTCAATCGGGTGTTGTGTTCTATGAGGTGATCAAAGACTTGTCTAAGGACTTCAACATGCTCTTGCCATAATAGGGACTTGGTTAGTAAGTCATCCATGTAATCCTCCAAGATCTTATGCATATAGTCATGGAATATGTATGTCATGGCCCGCTGATATGTGGCACCAATATTTTTGAGACCGAATGGTATCACTTTGTAACAGAATGTCCCCCATGGAGTAATGAAAGCAGTTTTATGTTGATATTTAGGCTTAATCTTGATCTTGTTGTATCTAGAAAAACCATCCATTAGGGAGAGCATCTCATGACCTGTGGTTGCATCTATAAGAGCATATAATTTTGGTAATAGGAATGAATCCTTTGGTGTTGCCCTATTTAAATATTTGAAATCCATGCAAATACAGACTCTTCCGTCGAGTTTCCCCACGGGTACCATGTTTGACACCCACTAAGGGTAGTCGATAGGAACTATGAATACTGCATCCAATAGTTTTTACAATTCGTTCTTCACCATAAAAATGATGGTTGGATGCATTTTCCTCAGCTTTTGCTTGACTGGCTTCTTCATGGGATCCAATGAAAGGTTGTGAACGACTAACTTTGGATCTATCCCTGGCATGTCCTTGTAAGTCCAAGCAAAAATATTTGACCTCTCTTTGAGAAGAGGAATTAGGATGGCTTGTTCCTATGGAGATAGACTTTCTTTGAACTTGAATTTTCTTGGTTGGGTAGGATCATCGCTGATGTCCACCTCAAAAGTTGCTTCTATAGCCATATGTGACCCCTCCTCTAGCTGATGAGGCGTGGCTATCAAATGAATATCATTGGAAGGATTTACAGGACCTACTGACTTAGGTTCCAAACTAACATGGAATACATCAGACGCACAACCTGAGGCAAAATAGAACGGTTGTAGCATCTCTTCATTAGGGAAGAGGTCTTCCAGATCTATGGGCGAATTAGCGTGATCCCAATCAATAACCTCTACATCAAGATACAATGATTTGGTAGGATCTGCTGGATTATGAAGTGAAGTGGTCAAATCAATGGAGATCATGTTTATGGATGGGATGAAGTCTCCAGGACCACATGGGTGTAATCTTGTTTTAGGGGTTTTCCTTCCATACTTACGATGAGGCTCTAGAGGAATGGGAATTTTTGGATCTAGCCCATGAGTAGGGTGGATAATAGGATCATTGGTCTCTAATCGCTCTTTGAATGTAGGCAGAGGGGGATTGACCATCTAGTGAATGATAGCTAGGTCAATAGGTCTCCCCAAAAATTGTATATGAGGGTCTATGGCACGGAGTGCCTCCTTTCTCTCCACTAGCTCATTAACTTGTCGCAAGTGGTGAGGCCCAAGATAAACCATCTTAGTCTCATCCTCAAAAGTCATCATCACTTATCCAGAAACTGTTAGCATTGGTATGCGACCCTAAGACAAGGGGATCATGTCTTGGCCTTAAGTAGACCATCTCTATTTCATCTTCATGTTAATCATCACTTATGAAGAATCCATTTGATGGCTTAGGACTAAGTAGGCTCTTTCTATTGAGTCTTTTGATTCATAATCACTGTCCTTTGATGTATATCCACTCTCATCATGGATGGACCATATGAATCTTTGTATATAGCGAGGTCCCTGGTAAGCTAAGCCAAGTTGTGCCTCATCATCACTTACTTCATATCCATTCTCTTCATCCCACGAGTTGTACCCTATTGGGGTGGAATTAATTGAGATGTTTGGATGATAAATTTTTGGTGGTGGTATGTATTTCATGGCCACTTGTCTGTTGCTCAAATTTTGTGTTCTTAAGGGGTTAAAAGGAATGAAATCAATGTCTTCTCCTAACCCTAAGCTTTATCTATCCAATACCGCTACAAGAGAGTCATCTTGACCTCTGATATAATAGCCTAACCCAAACCTGTTGGAGGGAAGCTGATATTGTGGCTCGTACAACTACCTGCGCCCCTGCTCATATATACCAAGACCATAGCCATGCCAATGGTAACGCTCAAAGTATCTTAGAGCAAACTCAGGATTAAAGAGGAAATGAACATTGACCGTGAATAATTTGTCACTATCCTCTTCTATGTATGAAGACTTATGGGCGTAGTCCAGGCCGGCATAGAAAAAATTGGTTTGGTTGGGAGGGATTCCAAGTGGAACCACTGTTCCCACTGGCAACCTCAAGTCCTTAGGCCTTCCCATGTTTTTGTACAGACTTAATGATAGGAGTAAAGGTAATGTTCTACACAAGATACTCCCCTATACCTATGCTTGTAAAGTGTATTGATGCATGCAACGTGGACGATCCTACGGATGACACTGGCAAAATGGGATGATAATCACTATCTTCATATTGATCTTGAAGATCTTCTTCTTCCATAGGGCTTGGCATTTCAACAATGGCTATGGTTGGCACTTCCTTGGGCCTTTCCTCCTTGACTAAGGATGCCTTTAGCTTCTTATTGTATTTTATTTTTGACGTTGATGGTACTTTAGAAGCATTGATTATTTTGAGTGTGTAATGTCCCTTTTTTAGAAACAGTAAACCCTTACTACGAAAATGCAAAAATTAAGTACAGCAAGGAAATAACTCAAAAATTGCTCATAAAATAACACAAGTATGAGGAGAAATCATCCAGTATCATATATTAAATATTTCCAAACCAATATAACAGTTGGAATGGACAAATGGGTCCTCAAAGAACTCAAAATGCAGATACAAACTCCCACAAGTGGGACAAACTAACCCCAAGGCTGAACAGATGCAAAAAATCCTCAAAAATGACCCCAAATACAAGCGTGGGGTTTGGGGCTACCAACATATCTTAAACACATGACACAAATGCTCCCAAAAATGCCACGAACTCCTCACAGATGCCTCTTTTTGTATTTTTGATATTTTAGGGCAATAACACCTGCAATGATATTGCCAAGACCCCAACCTTGCACCTCCAATGCACTATGGGAATGAGCAAGACCTACAATCTCAACTCATGGAACCTCTAGGGTTTCAATATTCAATTTTGATATCAACATAACATGCCCAAAATGGGACGTCTCACTCTCTTATATAGGGTGAGGTTCTAATTTGGAGTTGACATCTCCCAACCCTAAAATCACTTAAAGTGCCTTATTACAACATAAAAATATAAAACATAAATAAAAACAACTTAAGTTATGTCTCCTAGTCACATGAACCCCTTTTTAAATTTTATAATTAAGTGTAGGAGACATTTACAAAAAATATTTATTTTCGGGACATTACAAGTCCACCCTCCTCAAATTGCTTGTCCTCAAGTAAAGTCAAAGCTGGACCATCTAAAATTTCTGCACCTTCCCAAGTAGCATCCTCCATAGGCAATTCCTTCCACTTCACAAGATATTCTTTGACAGTCCTACTCCTAAGCTTTCTCTCCCTTGTCTCAAGGATCAATTCAAGTTAAAGAATGAGCTTTCCTTCATCATCAAGGGGTGGCAAATCTGAAGATGGCTGAATATGTTGGCCCAAGGCCTTCTTCAAACAAGAAACATGGAAGAAATTATGTATTTTACTTCCACTTAGAAGTTCCAAAGCATATGCAACCTGTCCAACCTTACTCAACACCTTGTAAGGTCCATAAAATTTGGGTTTGAGTTTTTTTGCTCTACTTCTTTTCAATGTAGACTGTTTGTAGGGCTACAACCTAACATAAACCAAGTCTCCCACCTCAAATGAGCACTCACTACGTTGCTGATCTACATACTTCTTTTGCTGATTTTGTGCCATAAGAATATTGTCCTTCAAAGCATTAAGAATATCTTGATTTTCTGCTACAAAGTCTCTAGCTTTTTGGACCCTTGAATCACCAAAAAATAGATCTGAAAAGTGTGGGGCATCATAACCATAAAGTGCCTTGAATGGAGACATTTTTATGGACATATGATAAGTAGAATTGTAGCAATATTCACCAAGGTGCAGCCATTTAACCCATGCCTTTTGTTGACCTGAAACATAATTTCTCAAATATCCTTCAAGCCATTTGTTAACAATTTTAGTTTGCCCATTAGTTTGGGGATGGTAGCTAGTATTAGGAGTCAATTTAGTACCACATAGCTTAAAAAATTATTGCCAAAACATGCTCAAAAATCTGCTGTCCCTATCACTCACAATGGATTTAGGCAAACCATGCAATCTAAAAACTTCTTTAAAAAACAAATCAACAACTTGTATGGTTGTACAAGTTGTTGAAATGGCATAGAAATGAGCAAATTTTGTCAATCTATCAACAACAACAAATATGCAATCCTTCATGTATACCTTAGGCAAACCAGTAATGAAGTCCATGGAGATACTTTCCCATTTCTAATTGGGAATAGGAAGTGGTGAAGTAAACCAGACTACAAATTCATGTTCCCCCTTGTTTTCTTGGCAAATAACACATTCCTGAACATGCAAAAAGACATCCCTTTTCAAACCCTTCCAATAGAATCTTTCTCTAACCTATTTGTAAGTCTTGTAGAAACCTGGATGGTCTACAAGTGGAGCATCATGCATGGCTGTAATTAAAGATTGTTTCAGCTTTGATTTAGGTAATAAAAACACTCTTCCATTGCAAAAAATCAGTCCTTCTTTATGGCTGAACCTGTCATATTCAACTTGCCCATTTATTGGTTTAGAACAAAAATCATTCTTTGCATATTCAGCCATAATTTTGACCTTCCAATCAGCAAAAATAATGGAAAGAGCATGAAAAGTAGGGTGCCTAGAAAGTGCATCAGCAGCTGAATTCTTCTTACCCTTTACAAACTCAATTTCAAAATCATATGATTGCAACTTTGTTACCCATTTCTGTTTTCTTTCATTCATTTCAACTTGTCCCAAGAAGTATTTCAAATTGTTATGATTAGTTTTGACCACAAAATTGCCACACACTAAGTATTGTTTGAATTTGGTCGAGGCATGCATGATAGCTAGCATCTCTTTATCATAGATGCTGAAAGTTTTCTCCACATTTGAGAGCTTTCTACTCTCATAAGCAATGGGGCGTCCTTGTTGCATAAGTACAGCTCCAAATCCAACACCTGAAGCATCACAAGCAATAGTAAAAGTAACAAAAAATTAGGAATAGCAAGTAAAGGAGTGGAATTAATTACATCTTTCAGCTTTAGAAAAGCTAAAAGAGCCTCATTGGACCATGAAAAGGCCTCTTTCTTAGTTAATTCAGTAAGGGGGGCAGCCAAAGAAGAAAACCCCTTAATGAACCTCCTGTAGTAACTGCATAAACCCACAAAACCCCTCAATTCTGTTAGGTTGGATGGTATAGGCCATCTTTGTACAGCTGAAACTTTAGTTTGATCAACCTTCACCCCATATTTGCAAATAATGTGCCCACTCTCAAGTAAATCAACAATGGTCTTTTCAATCTCATCTTTGAAAACCTTAGGATGCCTATAAGGTTTAATTATGACAAGTTTACTATTTGCTTCCAATTCAATAACATGCTGAAAACCTCTACTAGGTGGCAAACCTTTAGGTAGGTCAAAAAATACCTTAAGATGTTTTTGTAGTAAACCTTGAATTTGAGGATGATAGGTGGCTGATTTTTCCCTTCTGAACTGAAAATTACAGCTGCCCACTCAACGTCCTTATGCCTTATCATCTTCTCCATTCTTTTGTATGAAACCTCCAAAATTTTGCAAGAATCTTTTGACCCATTTTCCTTGATTCCTTGCAACACCACATCTTTCCCTTCAAGCACAAATTTCAGTTCTAATTTTTGATAATTAGTAACATAATCACCAAGTGAATACAACCATTGCACACCCAAAACCATATGTGGAATACCTCCTAAGGGAAAAACAAAGAATTGCTCATCTATTGCCATGTTGCCAAAATTAATTTTTATGTTTCTTACCACCTTGTTGCATGTGATAAGGTCACCATTGCCAATAGCAACACTAAAACCAGGAATGATAGCTGTAGGAAGATTCTTTCTAGTGGTAAACTTCTCATCAACAAAATTGTAAGTAGCACCACCATCTATTAAAACAATAACCTTTTCATCAAAATATCTACCTGGTACCTTAATAGTGCGAAACTAATTCAGCCCACTTAAAGTGGATAGGGAACCTTCAGGAACTTCCTCATACTCCCTTTGTGCTTCCTCTTCCAAGGGTGTCTCATCTGCCTCATAAAAATTAGGATTATCAAAATCATAATCAAAATGTAATTCAATGATTTTCATACCTCCTTCTCTGCATTTATGACCTCTTTTCCAAGGAGACTTGCAAATAAACACTTGTTTTGTTTCCTTAGCTCATATTTCTCTTCTTATGTCAAGCGTGGGTCATTTGGGGGCTTATTAGGTGGTTGAAAACTAGATCTGAAACCTTCTCTATGCGTGGGATTCTTGCCATTAAAATTTCTCTCATTTCCACCTTGCTGCGTGAGGTTTCCTTGCTGCCCATACTGGTGTCCATAAACTATTTTTTTGGCTACAAAAGGTGGTCTAGCAGGTGGATTATGTGCAAAATATTTTTGTCTAGGAGGTAAAATAGATTCTAAGCTTAAAGCTCTCTTAATGGCATCTTCAAGAGTGGCTGGTTCAAAAGCTTTAACTAATCCCTTCACGGGTTCCAACAAACCATCCATAAAAAGAAAAATTACCCTCTTGGGTGAAATATTTTGTACCTGAACTAAAATTTGTTCAAACTCCTCCACATAGGCATGAATGGATGAAGTTTGCTTCAAAGTAGCAAGCTCCTTGAAATACTCTTCCACATTCCTCCTTTCAAACCTGTTCAAAACCCTGGTACAAAATTTATCAAATGTATCAATATCACCATGTCCTTGGGTTACTAACCCATGATGCCACCATGAGTAAGCACTACCCTCAATGTGGAGTGCAGCAATCTGAACTGCATCAGCTTCAGAAATAGGCTCCAAAGTAAAATAAGTTTGCAATTTTTGAAGCCATGCCCTAACTGTAAGACCATCTTGACCATTAAATGAGGTAATGGTCACCTTTTGATGCAAAAAGAGCTTCTTTTTCTCTTTTTTAGCCTCAAAAATAGATTTACCCACAATATTCAAATATTTATCAAAAGAAACTGCTGCCCTAAAACCCTTAAATTTATTACTATAAGTAGCAAACCATTCATCTAATTCATCAGTTACATCATTTTCCTCCGGTGGTGGTGGTGGAACAAGTAACATAGGCTTGGATGGCCTAGGCAAGGGAGGGTGTGAGTTAGATGATCACTCATGCCCATTGTTATTGCCTCCCATTTCTCCTTCCCTCCTTGTGCCATTTGGGTTACCCAAATCTGCCCTCAATTCTTGTTGATTTGTCTCTTGTAAGGACACCATTCTTTGTAGCATGTCAAGTAGGGCATCAAATTTTTGCTCAGTCCTATCAACTGGCCTTTGGGGCTCCTCAACCTCTTCCCTGTTTGACATTTCCAAAGCGAGTCTGTTTCTCCTAGTAAAATACTGATGAACAAGAGGATGATGCATAAAACCCTATCAAACCCTAAAAATATGGAAATCTAAAATTCTGAAAATTCTAACCACCAAAAAAAAAATTTGAAACCACAGAACTGCAAATTGGTCAAAAGGGTATCCAAATCTGCAATTTTTATTTTTTGAAAAAAAATCCCTAAAAATCCGCGAATCCCTTAAAAATCTGCAATTTTCACTAGGACACAACTTTTCACCACAAAAACACACTTATCACCATGAATCACAGGCTGGCAAGATTCCAGCTCTGATACCACTTGTAATGTCCCTTTTTTAGGAACAACAAACCCTTACTACGAAAATATATAAATTAAGTACAGCAAGGAAATAACTTAGAAATTGCTCATAAAACAACACAAGTATGAGGAGAAATCAGCCAGTATCATATATTAAATATTGCCAAACCAATATAACAGCTAGAATGGAAAAATGGGTGCTCAAGGAACTCAAAATGCAGATACAAACTCCCACAAGTGGGACAAACTAACCCCAAGGCTGAACAGATGCAAAAACTCCTCAAAAATGACCCCAAATACAAGCGTGGGGTTTGAGGCTGCCAACAGATCTGAAACACATGACACAAATGCTCCCAAAAATGCCACGAAATCCTCATAGATGCCTCTTTTTGTATTTTTGATATTTTAGGGCAATAACACCTGCAATGATATTGCCAAGACCCCAACCATGCACCTCCAATGCACTATGGGAATGAGCAAGACCTACAATATCAACTCATGGAACCTTTAGGGTTTCAATATTCAATTCTAATATCAACATAACATACCCAAAATGGGACGTCTCACTCCCTTATATAGGGTGAGGTTCTAATTTGGAGTTGACATCTCCCAACCCTAAAATCACTTAAAGTGCCTTATTACAACATAAAAACATAAAACATAAATAAACACAACTTAAGTTATGTCTCCTAGTCACATGAACCCCTTTTTCACTTTTATAATTAAGTGTAGGAGACATTTACAAAAAATATTTATTTTTGGGACATTACACAGTGCACCAGGAGGTGTTGATGTGCATGGGTCTTTCTTTACCCTTTTGTCTTTTTTATCCACTTGTGTGGTTGGGGATGAAGGCGCTACATATAGGTGGGTAGAAGGGATTACAAATTCTCCTGGAATGTCCACCTGATGGACGTATTTAAAAGGGTCTTCATCGGCCAAAACCACATAGAATTTATTTTCGTGCACATACTTGATACACTGGTGCAAGATCAAAGGCACACACTTCATGACCCTTATCCAAGGATGCCCTAGGAAGATTTTGTACTGCATAGCTCCTTCCAAGACATGACACATCATAGGGATGGTCTTGTTCCTCACCTTTATGGGTAGGACTATCATTCCCATATTATTGCATAAAGCATCATTAAAAGCTCTCAATGTGTAAGCTCCTGGAATGATATTAGACTTGGGGATCTTGAGGTGCTCTATTGTTGTTGTTGTAATGATGTTTATTGATGAACCTATATTGACCAAGACCCTCTTGAAAGGTAAGTTGTTGATTGCTGCTACAATGTTTAGAGGAGGGTCTGGTAAGGCAGCAAGTACTGTCTTAATCTCATGATCATAGAATAGGATTACAGGTTCCTAGAATTCTTGTACTTGTCCCACAAAGTGAGTGAATGCATTCACATCCTATGGTTGGAGCTCAATTGTCCTTAAAATTTTCACTAAAGTCTCCCCATACTTTGGGGACTGTTGTATGAGCTCATAGATGGATAACTTAGCTAGAGTCGTCTATAGGTTTTGCTCCAATCTACTCCGGATAGTTACCACAAGTCGAGTTGGTGGACCTAGAAGGTTGTCTTACCTCTGCCTAGGTGTGACTAGGACATTTATGGGAGCTACAGGAGGTTGCACTTGAGCATACCGCCTAGTCCTTGTTGCTATATTAACAATCTCAACCATCCCAATGCATCCATGGGTAGGTATGTCAGCTCGAACCTGATTGACTTGGACCCCTTGCTCTCTAGGGGCCTCATGATTGGGCAATGGATTTTTGTATATGCCCATGTATCTATTATTAGGAGCCAGTGGGTTGTAAACTTTGAGTTCTCCTGCCTCAATCATGTTTTGCACTTGATGCTTAAAACCAATGCAAGCCTCAATGTCATGCCTCGGTATCCTGTGATAAAGTAAAAATTGATCTTCCCTATATCCTTTTGTCTTAGTATGGTTGGGATCAATAAGAGGTGTATCAAGAAATCTGATCCTCCTGGCCTCGCTCAACTGATTAAATATTGATTGCATTCACTATGTTAGAGGTGTGAAATAATGAGGTGGATTGCATTCTCTATTTCTTCCCTGATTGTTCCTTTGGTCGTAATCAGCTGGTGAAGGATGTGCTAGATAATTCTGGGGTTGTTGTGCACCCCCATCCTTGGGTGTAGCCAATATGACTTGATTGACTGGAGCAGGATTGATGGGCTAGGGATTGATATGGTACAATGGTTGGTTGTGTATTTTGCTCAATGTTGGTGAGTTCCCAACTACCTCTTATTTCTTAAAGGATTTCATCTTTTTAGCAAGCTCTTGAAATACCTTTGATGCATAGATTTTCTCCTCTTGTAAGCCTACTCGTAGTGGCAATGGAGGTAACTCTATATCCATTTGATTTGTTCCATTTTCCTCCCTCCTATGAGGGGACTCAAAATTGTGATCTTGGTTTGTTGTGTTTGCCCTTTCCCCACTAGTTGGATTTCGTTCATGGTTTGGTGGGGGATTTCTTTATGGGTTATCTTGTCTAGTGCACCTCTCCATAGGGGAGTTAGCACATCTAGTTATTTGGTGGTCACCACCATTTTTTTATAAATTGTTAAGATCTAACCACTAAGCCTACTCTCTTAAGCGTTGCTCATGTTGGTGCAAGAGTCTTTATCTTTGTTTATCCTATTCGAGAGCCTCCACTAGCTCTCGCTCCCTACATAATGCATTTTCTAACTGCCTTATTCAGTCAGTTTATGCTATCACAGAAGACTCATGTCTATCTGACTTTGTTCTTGTTGTCTTGACTCATAGGTTCCTTGAGGAGGTTTCTGTTGTACCTGTACTTTTGCTAGCTAATATGACTTGTTCAATGAACTGTTGAGTATCCTTTCGATCAGACTCTGGGTGTTTACCATGGGGTCGCTCTAAGGTACCTCCAAACTGAGATATGTATTTAGAAGTCACAGTTCATGAGCTTCCAGATGTAGAGTTCTTAGTAGCTATAGTTCTTTGAGTTGGTCATGTAGGAAATCGATCCAACCTGTCTAATTGTCTTGTTTTCCATGGTTGGTCCCGTGGGGTGCCATTTACTCCTATGAGGTCATAGTCTATCGGAATATTTTCTTTTGCATGAAGGGTTTCTTCTATTTGATTCCCATGGCTAGATGTAGCTCTAGTTTCCTGCCCTTCAGTGGGCAGACTTGTTTCATATGTTTCTTGTGAATCTTGAGGTGTTGTGACTCTTGTTTGCCTTCTTGATGAAGAGGGATTTGTGGTGACATGTTTTCTCCATGTGGATGGAGATGTAGCAGTCTTGTCATCCCTATGTGAAGAATGAGTTTTAGAACCTTCTTTATGTCCATGTGAGGAGGAAGCCCTTGAAGCTTCCTCACGTCTTTGAGATGTTTCTGTGTGTTTAGAGGAGGCCCTTGAGGTATCCTCATGTCTCCTTGATGAGGATGGCTGTGAAGCCTCTTTTTGTTTATGTGACTTTGTTCCATGATGTGGTTCCTTACTTGGGGTTTCTTGAGGAGATCCCCCAAGGGTTGAGTTATCACCCCTTAGGCTCATGGAGCTACGTCTCACTATCTTATGGGTGGATCGTTCAATGTTACTACGACTCCACCTATGGGTATGAGTTGCTTCAGTCTCTCCCTTGATATCAGACCGAGGGTGTTTACTTCTTGTTTTGACCATTTTGTCTATGAATTAATATTTTGAGTTGCAATTTAGGAATAGCCACACAATACCAAACAAATTTTTATCTTGATTATTTATTTAAGTGTGCCCTAAACTGTTTAGTGTGTTTTGATGTGTTATTCTTTCGATTCCTCACTCTTGTTCTTGGATTAATAATGAGAAGACTCATCCATTGTGACAATCAAGTACACCTATGCCAAACATGATTTTCTCAAAAGAAACTAGGGTACATCACTGAAGATCCGATGGGGGGTTCACCTAGCTCTTCCACTCTGAACCAATGATTGTTCCAACAGTGGGAGACAATTTGAGCACAAGTAACTTAGTATCACTATAAATAAGTTTCTCAATCCATTTCTAGGAAGCTCTAGGGGGTAAACCGGTGGAAGGAGATGAATTCCAACATCACTGGACTAAATTGAGGGTTGGTGATGAAATCCAACTCCCCAACGTTTAAATGAGGCGTGCGTGCGTGGTGTTCATTTTAAGCTTGTGTAACATAAAGTGCATCATATAGCAGCAATGAATCTTTCCTATATGCCTAAGTGCAAAAATACATTTCAATATTCAAAAATATGCATGAACTATTATGACTTGTATGAGCGCACTTTATTCCGTGCAGTTATGGCCTCTAGCAGGGCCTCAAAGCAAGCAAACAACATACAATATCTAGTACATTGGATTCTAGGGCAAAATTTTTAGGCATAAGCGGATGTTCCTAGCAACGCCTAGTGGAAATCTAAAATATATAAGATATGCAAAATGCTTAATTATTTCTCCTTTTATTCTTTTAATTTCCAAACATAAACGTGCTTTAAGTTCTTTGTTTTAAACACACAAAAGCAGACAGAAAGCTATAAAATATCAGATAAGTTGTACCAACCTTTGATCCAGCTCAAAGAGTCAGTGTTTTGACCTTTGTTGCACTCCAATTCTAGCTCCTGTTGACCAGAGAGACTAGTTCTTGGTTGTTGTTAATGGGAGTGGCTAAATATCTATTGGCTGTTGTAGCTTAAAGCAGCTAATTTTTGGCCGTTGTAGCTCAGAACGGCTAGACCTGCACACAAAACTAAGTTAGTATTCTGGAAGAAAATGAAATATCAGTGGAGGTCCTACCGTGATCACCATCTATAGTGACCTCGGGATGCATGCACCACTTTTACTCTACTTGCAATGTTATTAAAAACCCAAGATGAAATGGAATACAATGAAAACATATAACATGAAAATAAGGTTACAAATAGGCAAAGAGTGCCCCTTTCGTGAAGAGGTGGTGCACTTTCAAAAAGCTTCCCGGTTTCATACACAAAAATGTATGAGGGCTTACATATGCCTCCTTCTCTATGTCTGTTTCCTAGAGGGATCCCTTTTGCTCTTGTATGTTGCAGATTACATCTGATCAACCTATGGCCCTATAAGCAATGAAATAACAACACATGCTTAGATTTCTGAGAATGCCTCCCCAGATGAGGTTTTTAGTACTGAATATAACAAATGAAAGCAAATGAAAATTAGACTAATGCTATGGATGCAAACGAATTAAATGATGCTATTCTAATGATATGCTAAAATAATGAATCTAATGTCTAAAACCCTAAGCTAAACCTGCAGGCTACTGTCCAAGACAGCGGCCGCTAAAGTGATTATCGTCCTCTTTGCTCCAAAGCTATGGATCAAAGCTTGTATCCTAATGTTGAAATAATAAGTGCTATGCTCTTTAATCTGTTAGGGCTTAATCGTACTCGTGATCTCCAAGGGAACTCTCCAAGTCTTGAAAGCTCTCTTCAATGACCAAGATTGATAAAATATGTATATATCTGATAAAAGATGTCTCCTTTGGTGCTTTTAGGCTTGCACCTTTTATAGTGTGAAACCCTAGGTCTATGTCCAAGCCCTAGGAATGAATTTCTCATGCGTAGTGTGAGTTAGCATGAGAAGCTTTTTGTCTTTTCTATGTTTGGAGGCTAGTTAACTTAAATATAACTGCCAACTTGAGTCTCCTATGCGAATTGGTCATTAGCATGAGAAGCTTTTATCCTTTGTTTATGTTTGAAAGCTAGTTAACTAAAGTCTAAATGCAAACTCAAGTCTCCTATGTGAACTGGTCATGAAAAGGAATACAAAGTTACTCCCGCTCACCTTTATTACATGCAGACTGCCACTTTCGCCTGTGATTAGGCATGTTTGTTGGCAAAACTGCTTTTAGGGTTTAGCCGCTGTCGTCTGCAGTGACTAAGATCTGCCCGTTGTCATCTATAGCAACTAAGGTATGACTGCTCTAGGCTTGAGCGGCTAGTATCTGGCTACTCTTGGCTTGAGCGACTAGGCTTGGATGGCTTGAAAAGGCCCCAAATGAGTGGTGAGAACCACTCTTGATGCTTGGAAAGTCCAAGATTATGTCATATGATCTTATGAATGTGTCTATGTGAGCAGCTCCCCTAAGCATGACATGATTTAGTTATCTACATAATTAATGAATAATGTGGTGAAGATATTTACCACATGAGATTCTTCTTCAAGTACTGGTTGCGGTGATGGTTGGAGCTACTGCCACTTGAGAGAGTCCACTGGCTATGGGATCTTGGGCACGTGCTCCTCTGACTCCTTGATGTGACAGTAATATTTTTTTGGTGCTAGCCCTTCTATCAGAATCTCCTCGAGATCAACCTCCTAATGAGGTATGCTTATTGGGTTTTGGCTAAATACTTGTGTGCTATGCCCTGGTACACAAAAAGGGTGCAAAAATGTGCTTTCTTTACTCTTAGAATTTACCACTTGAGCCTATTCCCCTTCTTGGTCCATCTTCTGATGGAAACTACAAGCAACCATATTGTTCATTGTTGGATCAGTGTTTGCATATTCTCTTCGTTGGCCCTAGATGAGATTTACCTCTTGTGATCCACACAGATGCATTCCATGTCTCCACATAGTTTGAGGGATATACCATTGTGAATACTGCACAAAATAGATGAGAACAACAACTATCGAAGAGAGGGATGGAAAGGCATTTTCTCTCAACTATATTTTTCCTAATTGGAGAAGGAGCCACTCTGCTTGTACTGCTTCTTGAAAGACTTGAGGGAATATCTATTCCTCATATTATAGTAGGATGAGGATTATGTCTAGGTGGAAATCATGAACATAGTAGAGGTGGGCATGGGCGACTGTCGGTTGGATATTCTCTGGAATTTTCCTCCAACTCCTCCAAAATCAAACATTGAATTTTGTGATGCTCTCTAGAGGTGCTTTCATGATAGTGGAGAGGTGCATCAAGATTTGAAAGGGGTCCTGAGAGCCATCAAATGTGTCAACTAGTACTCCTACCAAGTCCATCTGTGAGCAAATGCTCTTATGCCTGAGCAATCTGTACCACTGTAGCGCCTTTCCCTCTAGATATAGGACCAAAATTTTGATCATGACATCTTCATGGGTTATGCCATGGATGATCGCTAGAGCAACAACATCTTCAAGGTGCTCTCGGGCCATTCCCTCAGTGCCATTGTATTTTGTTAGGGTCTTTAGGGTATTTTTGGGAATATCATGCCAACTTTGGAGATTTAGAGGTCCAATATCATCCCAACTAGGATAGCATACCTATGCCATTATAGCAATGGTCCTCAGAGATCACGGTCTGTGCTGCTAATTCAAAGTCACCAAGTGAACATTCTTTCTCTGCTTGTGAGGTCAAGGTTGATCACCAAACCTTGATTTTTGTGGGGTGTCTTCATTCAACATAAAAGGCATCCATCGGTCATGAGATCTAAATCTTCATCTTAACACAGTCGCCATGTGATTTTTCCAGATGTAGGCAAGCCAAATATTCACCAAACTTGGGCTCCCTTAAAATACAAAGACGGTTCGTCCCACCAGGTGTACCAAAAACTATTGGTCATGAATCTACCTAAGTACAAAATATTATTTGTGCGTATTAGATGCGATTAACATTAAAATGTCGAAGGGTCTGAGGTGCAGACCAATTGGTTCATCCAAACCCTATAAGGGGGATGGAGGTCCAAGGTTCAAATCTCGAGCCTCGTCGGACTGAACGCTTGTCCCTTTCCTGGTGCTTTCAATGACGTAAAAGGTTTAAAATGATTATGGCATGGTGGTTATAGGGGTGGACTGCACGAAGATCTGTGTGGAGGCTTCTGGGGTAGACAACACAGAATACTATGGCAGCCATAAAAGCTGGACAACCTGCTTGGATTCATGGCGGCTACCGATTCCACCATGTAAATACAAAAAAAAAAAAAACATTGAAAGGTCGAAGGAAAGAGATGTCCTTCGAGTCAATCTCTAGAGAGGGTTGGTTCCCATACTAAAACCACTGATCTATTTGAAGATTAGGATAACAAGAAAGAAATGGAAAATGACAGAAAGGAGTGGAAAATATGTCTAAAAGCCAAATATGAAAGATGGGGATAAACTAATAGCAAAAATTCATAGTAAGTATTAATTATCATATAATAGAAACAAAGGCACAGGAACCACTCATAGTTTTCCAAGATAACCTCCAAAAAATATTCCAGTATTCACTCACAAGCAGTAATTAAATCCAGATGCAGAATTTAAAATCAACAAATAATGGATATGAATGTAATCAGAAATGATAAACATAAAGAGATTAAACACAATACTACTCAAGGAACCAGAAGCTGAATGTCTCTCTATTTATGCAAAAAAATTAAAGTGTTTGATTGTAGAGTGTCTATCCTCCTTCATTACATAAAAATGCTTAGTATTTATAGAGGGTTGCACCTCTATCATTAAATGCACAATACAACAAAATATCGGTTGGTAAAAAATTAGTAGCAACAATTCTCTCCTCGATAATTGCAATGCTTGAATCAAATCATTCTTTAGGAAGCAGTGATCCCTCTTTCATGGAGAGTGCCTAGGAAATTGGTAGGATTGGATGATGGAAAATCATCTCAGACGTCGATGCATTGGAACACAACAATATCACATGAAGACTAGGAGCTTGGATATTAAATTATGGGTACCATTCTATCACTTTAGGCCTTGGAATCTTACCCTCGCCAGTGGAGACCCAATGAAAATTAAAATTTTCTTGAAAATGGAAAAGATCAGTGGAGGGTGTCTCAAAAATAAATAGAATCACACCAAAATCCAGGACTTAGCATTTAATATCAGTATTTCTTCAACCAAAATTATGGAAATATCAATCTCATTTCTTCCAAAATTAAATTCCACCAATCTTTGATCTTTTTCCAAAATATATTATCAATAGGGGCGCTTTGAAAGAAAATGTTACCGAAAAGAAGGGGTAAGAATTAATTTCGCCCATGCAGTCTAATGTTTTCACCCCTTAACATTCTTTTACCCCTTTCTTGGGTAATTTTACCTTGAAAATGATTAAAAATGTCTTCTTGCAAGAAGGGAGGCAAAAATTATGGATTTTGCCCCTAAGAGGGGCGAAAATGATTTTTATCCCACCCCAAGGGTGACGTTGACTCTAACTGCTAGGAAAATCTGCTATTTCTGGGAGTTTTGCCTCAAGACGCTTTCACTTGAAATTTCACCCCGAAGGAGGGCGAAAATGATTTTCACCCCTTTCCTAGGTGATTTTGACATTGACCTATCTCATCACTTGCAAACTTTTTCCTTCTTCTCCTTTATTTGGACGAAATTGTTTATCCAAGCAATTTCACCCCCAAAGGAAGGGTGCAAAGGATTTTCGCCCCGAAAGTGTCCGAAATTGGATTTTCGCCCCGAAAGTGCCCGAAATTGGATTTTCGCCCCGAAAATAGATTTTCGGTGGTACATCTTCCTGGAGCCATACCTTTATTCATTGACCCGATTGTCTATTGTAATATATAATTGGAAATCTTGGGAAGAGATATACAACATCAAAATTGATGTTTCATCCATTTCATCTAGTTTTCATCCCTCTACGGGGCCTCTAAAGTCTTCAAATTATATTTTTAAGTTGTGCTGGAGAAATTTCTTGAGATAAAAACTTTAATATCTCTTGATCCGTTCAGGATATTGGGGTGATCCTTTCACCATAAGTCTAATTTTTCAATTTCCCTCCTTTGTGTAAATTTTCAAGTCCATAGGTTTCTGTTTAGGCCGATTTCCCAAAAATGGTCGTTTCTCAGTTTTTGCCTTTTTTGACTTTTGATTGTAGTGTGGTAAAAATACCAACATGTTCGTGTTCCATTCTTTTAATTTAGATGTCATTGACTTAATATGTTTTAGAAGTGTACATAGTCCACTAATTCCTAAAAACATTTCATGCTTGTGCTATCATATCAAAAAATTGTTAATGGTCTTTTGACATCTGCTCATATTCTTTTTTGAATTCACTTACCACCATTTTAACTTTTATTGGCCAATGATCTGAACCAATCCATGTCAAGGTATTAATTGTTTTGAGAGTATGCATCTATCTTTTGTTTTACTATTAGGTTCTAGCCTATCCTATTTTTGGTCCATGTATAGTTTTGTTCTTCAAACTCAACCTCCTATAGATTATTATTTTAAATAAAAGCTGATAAATCTCTCATACTTTGGGTTAATTTCTTAATTCCCCATAAAATTTTCAACTAGTTTGGTTATGACACTAAAAATCTCCCATTATCATGAACTAGGTTTCTTGGTATTTACTTCTTATAAAGGCTTCAATCGTAATCCATACTTATAATATGCTTGATTGAGTTGTAGGTTCATAGATATTGATAAGGATGAAATGAATATATGCAAAGTAACATGTGACTAAAGAGGCTATCCAATGCATAGTTTAACGAATGGTTACGTAGGAGGTTCTAATAATATTTTGACAAGCGGAGCTCCCCTTGTCACTCCTTCAAAATCCACATCACTCGATTCACATCTCGCCCATATTGTTTTTGTAGTTTGGAAACTTCTTCCTTTGTCATTTTAGTTTCCTAGATGCAAAGAATATCAGGATTATTACTTAAACAAAGGTCCATGATACACTTCTGCTTTATGGGGTATTAGCACCTCGTATATTCTATGAGATGGTAATCATATATCATTATTGGTTACTAGTCCCACCTGCAAATTACCAATGCCATTTTATTGTTTAGCACAGAGAAGTTCAACCAACTTAGTTTATGTTTCTTTCTCTATGTTTGCTCTTACTTCCCTAGATCTCGCTTGATAATTTAAGGGTTTTCTTCTTTTTACCTTTCTTGTATTAGGAGTAGGTCTGATTACTATATTCCTTAATATTCTTTCACAACTTTCTTTTTCATCAAATTTATCCTCTCCTGGCTCTACCGCAAAAGTTTTTGATTTGTCCTGCTTCTTTTCTAGTATTTTCTTATTAATGGTAGAGATATTAACATATAACACTTCATTTTCTCTACCAATTATTTTCTCCTAAATAGTGCATGGTACTTCAAGAAAATCTTAAAAATCTAAAGAGACACATTCTTTAGGTTCAGCGAGAATATTCATCCCTAAATTAGGATCATATTAAATAGATAGTTCCTTGTTAATATTTTAAACCTATTGTATTGTATCCTCTAAGTTTTTATCTGCTTTTTCTTCATGGGCTAAAGCCTCAAAAGAATTGGTATTTCTTCCAATATCCTTCCTTATTGGTCTCCACTATTTATTTACTTTCATTTGTCTAGATCTATTTTTTGGAAGTTGAAAACCATCCTCATCCATATTCATTTGTAAGTTTCTCTTGTGGTTTTCTACATATGTTTCTACTAGACTCTTCTTAGGACATGATATCTCAATATACCCCACCTCATGACATCTTCTACATCTAAAATATATGTTTTTATAATCTATGGTTTGGGTCTACAACTTACCCCCATACTTAAGAATGACTGATTTTGGTAAAGGTTTACTATATCAATCATGACCAATATCCGAGCATAAATAGCCAAGAATCCATCTTTTGTACTTTTTAAAATCTCAAGGAGTTCCCATAAAGTGTGTATCTATTGCCTTGAAGATATCCAAGACCCATTACATTCAACAAAAATTATCTTATCTTTGAGCAACGAGGTTTGATCCTCTATGAGGACCTCACTAACCTCTACTGCTCGAGATGGTTATAAGCATTTAGCTATACATCGGTCCATGGGAAGGAAACTAAAACTCAAAATCTACTGAAATTTACCAGAATATCTTATATCAATTATAATAGTTGATAAAAAACCAATTTACATGCAAAATTTCTAAGATAAAGGGAAAATAAAACTTAACCAAAAAAATCTATGTCTAGATAGAATGTCTTGTCTCACTGAATTCCTAGCCCTCCATTGCTCCTCCCATCATCCAAACCTTGGCTAATATATATATATGCAATTCTATTTTTTTTACTTGAAAAATTGTCACTGCCCTTGTCTCGAATGGATGACTTAACAGGGTTGTATCTCTCTCAATATTGCTCGAATTTATTTATATGACCACTCATTTTAAAGCTCTTCAAATTTCACACAAATTGATCCAAAAATCGGCTAAATAAAACAACCCTTTCCGAAGATATGACTCCTAAAAGATGACTCATTTAAAAAAAATTACCCTTATGCTGCCCTATTTTCGAATGGTTGTCTTCACATGGTCATGTCTCCCTCAATACTACTTAGATTCTTTTGAATGACCACTCATTTCAAAGCTTTTCAAATCTGCACAAAATGGCACAAGAATCATCTGAATCGGACAACTCTATGCAAAGATGTGGCTCTTAAAATATTGTTCACTTTTCGAAAAAATAAACCCTAGTTCTATTGATTCATAATTTGTATCTCTTAACTAATTAATTTTTAGGGCATACTTATTATGATTTATATGAATTTTTTTTATATATAATGAGTTTTTTATGGTAAATTATTTTTCAATATCCACTTTATATAAAGGGATTTATTGTCGATATAATTTTCATAATTTTTAATAATATATTTATTTTTAATTTATGATATTGAATTTTGGTATATATTGCATGTGAGCATATATTTCGAGGTTTAAACTATATATATAATTAAAGAACAAAATTTTAATAATAGACCAAAGACAAATAATTTTAAAAAAATTATGTCAATTTTTTTTTTTTAAATCATTTAGCTAGTGGTAAAGGTTTTGGCTTATCTTTGAGAGGTCCAAGGTTCAAACCCCACTTAATAGACCGCGACCCCTCATAAAAACCTGTATAAACTTAATAAATAAATAAAATTAAAATCAATTTTTTGTATTTGGTTAGTGTGAGAAGTCTCCTCCCAACCATGACCCCTTATAAAGCCGTGTATAAATCGAAGACAAACAATTTAAAAAAAATTATGTTAATTTTTATTTTTCAAAATCTACAAGCTTACTACAGTGGTAAAGGCTTTGGCTTTTCGGTCCAAGGTTCAAACCCCATTCAATATGAGGGGACCGAGACCCCTTATAAAAACCTGTATAAACTCAATTTTTTTTTATATTTTATTGATTTGGTTAATGTGAGAAACCCGTACGACCAAGTTGAGAAGTCTCCTCCTAACCATGACCCCTCGTAAAGCTGAGAGCAATGCTTATCAATAGGGAATTTAATACACAGTCACCACACACCCACCCCCTCACACACTCGGCCATGTCATGGTTTGAACCTTAGACCTCTAAAAAAACCCAAAGTCCAAACCATTACACTATTCGTAAAACAATTTCAAAATCATTTTAAATCAAAATATTAATTTTTAAAACAAACCATATTTAATTAAAATTTTAAAAAATATTAAATAACTTAAAACCTTTTGAAAAAAAAATTAATTTAATTTTTTTCTTTTCTTTTAAACTTCATTCATTCAACTCCTTTTCTAGCCCTAAAAAGTTGTCTCTTTCCCCTTAAAAAAATTATAGGACTTTAATGTCCCCTCCATAATCTCCATTACCAACTTTAGCTTCTGCTCTCGCTGCAGCATGTTGCTTCTCTCTAACTTCAGCAGATGTAGTCTTGATCTTCTGCTCCTCTTCCTTCTTTGAATCAGCAGTTTTAGAGGACATGGGATCCTGCTTGTTGACATGGGGATGTTATTGATGTTCATTTGGGTGCTTATTCTGCCATCCACTGAAGGGCCATGGACAAGTCTTTAATCTCACATTACCGAATTAAAGTTGCAGCTGCAGGTGATGGATGCACGTGTAGTGCTTTCTCATATTGTTCGGAGAATCAGGGAAAATAATGTATTTGAACATTAGGAATTCGATTATGGCATTCGCATAGAAAAAGCCATGATTCCGTCAACATATTATTTGATTATCATTTAGGAAGTTACTTATGTAATTAAAATTCAATCCCAGAGTAAATATTTATAAGAAGTCTTACTTTGGTGGGATAAAGTTATACACAGCTAAGTTTTATGCAGAGTGCATTACTTTCACAAACTTTCATATTGCGTCGCTAATAAGGATGTCTTTTGTCTACTTTTCTCAACCCACTTTATCCGTCATATTTTGCAATTGGATGCCTCGCTATTTCAATTGAAAATGCATGTCATACGGCAGGTCTTTTTTTTTAATCAAACTTTACAAGTTCAATTTTCCACGTGATATTAAATTTTGAACAAAAATATTTAATAAAAAAATAATACTATACTATTTTTTCTTTTCTTAAAGATATCTAAGATATAATTTTTATTTTTCTTAACATCCTCCATCCCAATTTTAATTTCCCTTAATATGCCCTCTCTCCCTTATCCGTAAATGTTAGATTCCCATTCCCCATTAAATTTTATTTTTCTTAATATACCCGTCCCCTAATTAATTTTACTATTTCTTGATATTGCCTTCTCTTTTGTTTTTTTTGTTTTGATTAAGGTTAATGTGAGAAACCCCTACGATCGACCTGCTGGGTATCTCCATTTCAACCATGACCTATGATAAGGATGAGAGCTAAGCTTATCAATAGAGGCCAAACACAAAGCTATACACACCCACCTCTCACACACTCACCGACACCACGACTCCCTTGTTTTAACTTTTATGCCCATTTTATTTTTAACTATTAGATTTTCTCTTTATTTCATTAAGTAATTGATCTTGGTTTGTACATTTATACTTTTAAATATTGGTTCTAATTTTCTTTTAAGATTTACAAATGGTATAATAAGTATTATTTAATTAATTTATTATTTAATTAAAAATAAAAATTTTGAATATTGTTTTCAACGTTGGTGAACTTAGTATATGGAATTTTTATTTTAGTTTTTAATTTCAATTATGTATGGATTTTTGTTATAAAAAGTGTAACAATTGGTTACTATCTTTGAATTCCATCCATTTTGAACATGTGCAAAACATTTTTGATCAATCAATCAAAGCCTCCAAAAATTAATTTGCAAGATGTTGACCTGATGAGTTATTTATTTAAGATGATGTGATTGGCTCCTAAGGAGGGAAGTGGTAGGCATCACACAATGATTGGTCTCCATGATCAATGAACTAGTAGAATGGAGCACAATGCTCCCAAATAGGAGCAATTTGTTCCTCTACTAGAGCGAATCGCTCATGGATATGTAAAATCACAAAAGGAAGTGCATGTATCCTAAGGATTTTTTTTTGAAAAGCAACAACTTGATATGTAGTGCATCACTAAGTATTTTGGAAGCCTTCTAAGTAGCTTTGAAATGTATTTAGAGACATGTAACATTTGGAGGTGTATCATTTTGCTAAAGACGATCCCAAATCTTTATTTTTACTAGAAAGTAAGAATTTGTCACCCAAGGAAGAGACCTGAGTTCAAGCCTTGGTGGTGCCAGTTTGCAAAGGAAGTAGTCTGCTCTGAATCCTCTGAGTGCGCGCCAGATCGACAATGACGGTACGCACCTCGAGCGATCGATGATCCCCATCTCACGTTGGGTCAACAATTAACGAGACAGATAGGTTTGGTGGTTGCAGTCCTTGTGGTTTGAACCTTGCGTTGTCAGTTACTAAAAATAGTGGATGTAGCCAACTCTCCTATGTAATCAAAAAAAAAAAAGAATTTGTCACCCAAGGTAACTTAGGGGTGAATTATTCCTATAAATAGAAGCCATGGGATCCATTTGTAAACATCTTTTGGTCTTGAGGAAATTAGAGCTACTGTTTATGAGATCCATATTGTACTTGTCTTTTCCTTTTGCATTAATGAGAAAATGATGAGACTGATTACTTTTCATCAATAGTAATGCCCTCCTAGATTGTAGAATGTATAATGATTGTGGCATTGTCTTTTTGTTCTCTTGTCATTTTTTGTTAATTCCATTTCACACGCATGGGATTTCATTGTTGCAATTTGATTTCTCATGCGTTGATTAATCACACACTTTCTTTGCTATAGTTATGTTCATATTTACTTTCAATCTCTTATACCCTAAAATTTAAAATTTATTTGCATGCATTTTTTATATTTAATTTTATGCAATTAGATTAGATTAATTAGACTTTAGCATGGATTGTGGGGAGTCATCCTCTCTCTCTCTCTCTCTCTCTCTCTCTCTCTCTCTCTCTCTCTCTCTCTCTCTAAGAAGTTAGACTTTTTCACAATTCAACTTATTTTTGGCATGCTCGATTGGATCAAGGGCTTGATTTCTATGATGAGGTTGAGTTTAGTCTTGATTTGAACTTTAATTTTGCACATCTTTCATTTATTGCATTTAAATTTGTAGGTGCTTTGTCAATGGTGAATTTGTTATGAACCTCAAATTTATGAAATTTTCATAAGGCAAACAAGCAAGGCAACTCCTAATTGGCTAAATTTCTCAAATTTGGTACCAAATTTATATTTATCACCACCAATTATTCACTTAGGAAGTGATTTTCTATAAATTTAGAGTAATTTATCCCATTTGAGGTCAATCGTCTAAAAAAATAGAAGGAACCTTTAAATCAAATTCATCAAGCAATTAACTTCACATCAACTATTGATTCACTCCAAGAGTAAATTTTCTTCAAGTTGAATCCAAAGAGTAATTCTCCTAAAGATTGAGGGGCAATTCACTCAGGAAGATCAAGCATTTTCTTACCTCATCCTAGGGAGCAATTCACCATAGAACTGAAGTAGTTTGCATAGAGTGATTTACTTGTCCTCTTATAATATTTATTTAAATTTATAGCTCTTGGAGCAATTTACTCCAATTGGTAAACGATTCGCTCCATTGTACAAAAATGTCAATTTTTCAAAATTGATCCTAAAACTCTATCTGTTTAGGCACATATTTAGAAGAGTATAGACTTATGAATACACACTAAAAAATATAGTGATTGGATAAATAATTCCAATTGATTAAAGTAAATATCATATGAATGAAGGAAATCAAAAGGAAAAAGAAAGGAGCAAGTTTTCACATGGGTACACCAAGATGGTGAGACCAAAGAGAATCCAATTCCAAATCCCACTCTGTTTAAAGGAAAATATCTAGTGGTTGATCAAATAATTTAAAATCTTGTGTCTCAAGAGATTTTTTTCCCTAGTTTCCCTTGATTTTATAATTATGCCATTATAGTTTCTAATTTTCCAAGCAAGACTAGGACACTATGAGACCCATCGTGACTCATACTAATTTGCCATATGGAATCCCTTAGGTTGATGTAAATGACCCTTTAAATAACCAAATTTTGGTATCCTATAATAATCAAGTAAGGGTTAAGTCGACCTTTGGTCAATCTTAGAACTTACAAATACAGGTTGGTAAAATATTTGATCAAGGAGCTCATGGAAACCATAAGCCAAATGTTGCCTCCAATGATTCAACCTCCATAAAATTTGTAATAGTACCCACCTCATAAAAACCATAAAATTTTCTTAATAATGCTTGTAATATCCCCCTCCTATTTAAATTTGTAAACCCTAACCAATCAACAATTGGTCTTTCTTAATCCACCACCTTTTCAAAATCTAAATCTTCCTTTCTCACCATCATATAACATCATGTAGTAATATCCTTAGGATTTTTTCCAACAAGTCTTTCTTTAAATGATGCCATATACAACATATGCAACCCTACCTAAAGGCCATATGGTATTTCCCTATCTGATGTAGTATGGTCAACCACCTCAAAATAATAAAGCACCTCAACCACCTAGGCCCAAAATCAACTTCTAGATTATACCTATTGTTTTCTCCAAATGCAACTGCCTGTTTGGGTGGAGAACTTGATGAGCTAGGGGCACCCGTACCTTGTGTAGAGAAAAACAATAGGTTGCACCATGGATGAAAAACCACCTATGGGGAAACCTCTAGGGTTTTTAATCGAGGTTAGCTCCTCATCAAACTTAATCCTTGATGCACAAAGGTCTCCATGAGCTCAGGCCAGGGGTTTTTGTAGTCAATGGAATTGTAATAAAAGTAAAAACAAGAAAAATAAATGCTTTGAAGAAATTTAAAACCTAAGCTACGGGGGTGATGCACCAAGAATTAAAATCCCTACTTTCAACTGCAACAAGTGGCCATAAATGAACACTAAATCCATTTATTAATAGCTAGAATGAACACATCTAAACAATCACATTACCAGGAAACACATTAAAGAAAGGAGGATAGAGAAAAATTAATCATGGATTCCATTAACCCAGAGGGTTCGATGTTTTTTAGATAGTGGTTCAAGGTTTGAGCTTCGCTTATTACAATCAAAAAGGAGGGTGAAAGGAAAATCCCACAAGGATAGATACTAGGTAAAGCAAACAAATCTTAATGGCTTTATAATAAAACATAGGTCTATTTATAAGCTATGAGGAGGGGTTTTTTCCTCCAAAAAATTTGTGTAGGAGGCCTACATGTCATCCTCTACTTTCTAACCAAAAGCATTCTATAACTAGAAACAACAACTTCAAGGTCTTTGGATCTAAGTCCATAAATGCTGAGAGATTCTAGCCCTTCATATGACAAATTGTTGTTGACTTGTCTCTTTGTTGCTACATTGGGGATGGTTGTGCCATTAATTATTTTTCATGTTTCTCCTAGAATATCTCGCTTGTTATATAGTGGGTATGGCCTCCTTGAATGACATAGGTTGGCAGTGTAGGCTTACGTGTATGATGGGTTATTACCACAACTTCCATATGGTTGGTTCTGATAGGTTGGGTTGCTAAAGTCAATCTTTACAATCAATGGTAGATGTCCCTTTAAATTCTCATCTACATGATTTCTTCTTTGCACACATTGTTGCCACATGAGGTGGAACCTCTTTGGCCAATGATGAGCCTTAGTTGTTTGAGTGTTGGTATTCTTATTTCTAAACCTTTAAATGGTTATCATGAGTCTAGATTTGAGTTTTATTGGGGCCTATCCTTCATTACCATGCTTTATCTTGTCTAAAGGGCCATGTGGATCATTGGATTAAAAATCAATAGCTCACGGGCCTTGGCACCCTCAATGTGGCTAGTTCAAGGCAACAAATGAGTGTCGATAATCAACATGGCTTCTTAGCTCATCCATATTTCTATTCAAGTCCTTTCAATCCACCAAAGGTGGGAAGCAACTTCTAACCACTTTTTTTGTTTATCCCATTTTCAATTAAGTTTGTTTTGAGTGAAGTGATGTTGTAGGGAAAAGTTCCCTACAACTTTGGTGACTCCTAGGGCTTTTCAGCCTATTGAAAGGAAGTGAATCCAAATTGTTTACCTTTTCCTTGGACACAAAGTAAAAATTGGAAGCTTAAAATTAACAAAAATACAAAATAACAAAAGGTAAAAAAAAGTGAGAGGGAAATGAGGAAGATCATTACCTTAGGCTTTGAGATTCGTGAGTGAACACCACATTTTGATTCTAAATGAGAAGAACTTTAGTATCCTCAAACTATTCCCATGCTATTGGAGCAACATACTCATGAGAGTCGTAACTATAGGTGGTTTTATGGTCTTGAATATAACTTGAGCTTTCGCTAATCTTGTCTCCCAGGTACAAGAACATTGCCTTTCATCTTGATCCTACTTCTAGCTAAATATCTCATACTTTGAATCTATCTTTATATGGGATCATTAAACTTTTATATGCTCAAATTATCCTTTATACCTTTTACCACAAGCTTTGGGATGGGAATCCTTTGGTGGCATGATATGCTCTAGTGAGCTTATCGACCTTGTCTTTGTAAACCTACTCCCATCTTTTTCTACCACCCCTTATTTTTGGCTCTTGGATTTTGTCTCATGAGCATGCTATTTATATTACTTTTAGAGTGGACCTCAAATGAAATCCAATTATCGTAAGAGGGTAGTTTGTTTTCCAAATCCACCCATCTTATAAATGAGGGGATTTAGGATCATTACATAGGTAGTGATCCTACTAATGATGAACCTCTTTCATTACCACTAGAAATATTCTAGGGTTTATCATCTTAATGAGGGATGGCTTAGATACCATCGAAATAATTGTGTCCCTTTGCTAGCCCAATTTGATTGATCATCAATGCTTCATGGCATGAGGTGTCCAAAATCTACTAATAGTTCCTAGCATAAGCTTCCCCTTGTCAACATCCCTAATGTTCCCTTGGCATCAATATTTTGATAAACAGGAGCTTCAAGCCTCTTCACTTTGTGTCATCTTTCTTCTTCATGTTTGGTAATGGCAATTTTTTCTTCTTTGTTTGATAGGTTTGTGGGTGATAGTGTTAGCTTTTGATGGGAGGTAGTACAACCACAAGATGAAGGATAACTAATATGAGATAACTATAAAACTAATGGCACAATAATATGCAGGAAAATAAAGAGATGAACATCTGCAAATAACTCATAAATATACCATTAATGAGAATGACAAAAATAGTACAATGCTATATAATGGAGGACATGAACACTCCATGAAAGTATATGAAAGAACTACATTGTACCATACTACACACTATATCTACTACACACTGTATACTTACTATATCACTCTCCCTCTCTCCCTACTACTACACCTATGAGGCCTTTATATAGAAAGATAGATTGCTTGGCCTTTACTCTACCTAGGACTCATGTACATGTGGACTACATGCACATTTACAACTTGCACATTGACACTTGTGCATTTATTATAATACTTGAAGCAACTAACTAACTTTACTCTGAAGTAAACTCCTACTCTAGATATGTACCAAAGGTGGTACATTTACATGACCCAAATGATGTAATATACTCTAACACCCCCATGTATTACATTATTTGGGTATTGAAGACTTTAGTCTTCAATATGGATCTTTGTCTTGGTCCTAAAATTTGAGCTCTTTTTCCAGGTTCCTTCATTGTCTTCTTTGTTTGAATTTGAATGAGTATCTTCATCTTGTTCAGGTTCTTCTTCTTTTCTAGATAGAATATGTCCAAGTAAAGTATATTGTAGGTTTCCCATTATACTTTTAATTTTGAATCTTCCATTTTCTCTTCTATTTTTATGATATGTAGGTTCTTCATTCTCTTCAATCTGTTCCTTAAAAACTGCATTAGTATTGTTTTGAAATATAACAATATCTTGTGAAGTTTTGATAGAATCCAATGCATATATATTTATATGGATTGATCCAGTAGCTTCAATCTCATTTTGATGTGTAATAAGACACATATTAGCTCCATTTATGTATCTGAAGTCAACCATCCTTTTATTTTCTACTAACTTGGATACTTAAATGAGATTAGATGTTAATCCGATAACATACATTACATTATGTAGAAAATTTAGAAATAATTTGCTAGGTGATACACACCCATATCCATGTATATGATAGTTATTGCCATCTGCAATTTTCAACTTGTAGCTATTAGTGACTTCAAGACAATCAAACCAGTGTAGATTTCCTATCATGTGGTGACTTGCCCTTGAATCAATATACCAGATGTCCTTTTCATTTTGACCTGTGAAATCATTTGAAGTGATTTTGCATATATGATATGGTATATTGGATGGATTCTATTCTTGAGTCCTTTTGTGGTGTGTATTATGATAAAATGTGTCTCTAGCTACTTTATCCATTGCAGTGTATGATAGGGTTCTTTCAATACTTTAGATCTACCTTATGTCTCCCTAGTGTATGACTTTATTTTGATAGAGACCTTTCTAGACTTAGGTTTTGTAGAATTCCTTATGTCTCCCTAGTGATTAAAGTAAGCTATAAGCTTAATAAAGTGCTTAGTAAATAATAGTTCACTTTTGAGTTGATTTTGTAATGTTTTATAAGTAACAATAATCAACTTCTATTTCACCTTATCTCTCCTAATGAACTATGCACTTAATTTAAAGTTCTCTATGGTTGGATTTCTTTTGTCCCTTTAGTATGAATATGAGACAAGTGTAAGTATATAATTCCAACTCCTTTAAGTAAATGAAGAACTTCCTTTTATATCCCTCAATGTCCAATAGTTTAATATTTCTAAATTCCAATAAACTATTTTGATGTAGTATACCTTATAACTCCCTAATTTGGAATATTATAAAATAATAATATTTGTAATAGTAGAGTTTTAACTTTCCAAGTAGAAACCCTTATATCTCCTATGGTACTTAATTGCAAATATTAAACTATTTAAATATATAAACCTCCTTTAAGTTTTCTTTCAAATGTATGGTTGATTTTGCTATTATTTCCAAAGTAAATAATAGAAGAGTTTCAACCTTATACTATACTCCTTATAACTCCTACTTAGTTATTTGCAAATATCTGGCAATTTATAATGTCTTCAACTTTTACTAAAATTGCCCTCTTACTTCTAAGGATGATAATAATCAATTTCCAATACCTTATAGCTCCTATTTTAGAGGAAAATATGCTTGTAGTGTATTACCTCCTTTCTACGTACATTGAACAAGCTGATTAGGTGATGATGATGATTCTAAATTTGGTGCTGAATTCAATGCACTTCCTCTACCTTGAATGGTGCTGGTCTATGATAGGTTTTACTTCTGCTTGAGATGCCTGCTTTGCTATTCTTCACTCGGTATTCTTTCCTCGAGTGACACTTATGAAATTGAGCATTTAATGCTCTTCTCCAATGCAGGTTTATGATAGTCTTTGACTCTAAATAAAGCTTACCTCTTCTTCCTTGACTTGGCTTGAATACATTCTCCACTTCAATGCTAATTTTTGAATGTGCTTCCTTCCTTGAGCGCTCCTTTTAATGGTGGCTACAATAGTGCTAACTCCTTCTTGATGAATGTGACAAGTGGCATGAACATTGAGATTCCTTTCTTCCTTCCTTGAGTAATGCTTACCCTTTGAGAAACACTTTTTCACATGGTGCAGGATTATAATCTTCTTGGTGAGCATTGAATATCTTTATGCATTAGGGCAATGATGGAAGATGTTTCATGAAATGAGCACCTTTCTTGAGCGTTAGAGATGAGAGGGTAAAGATGCCCTTTGTGCCAAGTGGCACAATATTCCTTCCTCCTTCAAGACAAGTGTGAATTGCATGCACACTCTCTCTTCAATGTACCAAATATGAACGTTAAACCCTTCTTATTGCTTATTCATTCCAACCATTTTCTAGCTAGCTTCACTTCTTGGACAACAAGTGATTTCCTTCTTGCAAGTTATTTTGTTGAGGATGATGGTTGGCTCCAACTATGACAATCCAAGGGTGTTTGAGAGGAGGTTCTATGGAGCTCGAGTGGTAGAATGTAGTGCTTCCGCTTGGCTGGAGTATTGGGTATTGAACCTTCTATTCTTCCTTTGTATTTTGCTTGCTATACGTTGTCCTTTCTTTTACCTTCTACATAAATGATGATAGCTCCTTTAGATAGATGATCCAAGCTATCTTCTACATGTATTCCTGTAGGTATTGATGACTCATTTACGTAGGTATTCTTATGTTCTCTTCTATGTATATACCTTGCAAGATGATGACCTGTAGATGTAGACTTCCTATGCTTTGGTGGCTCCCTTACGTAGGTCTTTTTGTTGCAGGTGGATGCTCTAGTAGACGTTGGTTAAGATGCTGAAAGTGGTGTCTTTAGACACCCAAAAATCCTAGCTTTGTGAGCCTTCTATTTTGTTAGAAGTTTACTCCTAAAACTTCTATGATATGACCACTTGGAGACCACACCTTGCTACCTATAATAGTGTCTTTAGGACACTTTTATTTTGTCCTGTTAATGTTGTATTTGAAGGATAAATATGGTGCCAATGTAATGCAAGACTTTGCAATAGATTAGAGTTAGAAACTAAATTTTACACCGAGTTTAAATGTCTCCTATTGAAGCTCTCCTAGCTTCTTAGATATGGTGGTTCTCTACTCTAATCTCTGAGAACAAGATGTAATGTATTTGTTGTCCTTTTGCTTAGACAACACTAACCTCTAACTTGGATAATCTTAACACCAATGAATCCAAGATTTTAACAATGCAACTAATATGCTATTAGAGGTTTTAATTCTGCACTAATGTTCACTTTAACTAAAATACTTTAGTGAACTTGAATAATAACTATAGTGCAATGATAATCTCCCTTATAACTCCTATAAATGAACCCCTCAAAGTAACTCGAAATATGCACTAATTTTTACTGTAATCTAAAAGTACTTAGTGCATCTAAAGAACAACTAGTATAGTGCAATATTAATCTCACCTTATTACTCCTTAAAATATGCACTTAGTAATTGCTCCTTGTAGAGAACTATAATCTCTTAATGTAGTCTTCTTTTGCTATAACTAGATAATAGGAAGATGATATTTTCTTTCTATCAAAATATATCCAACTCCTATTTAATGTGCAGATAATAACTCTAAAATAAACTTCCTTCTGCACTCCTTTTGAAGACTATAATGCAACCTTCTCTTTTTGCAACTTCTAAAGAATTAAAATGGTGCTTAATGGAACTGGATAATAACCCAAATTAAAGTTCAACTAATGAACCTATTTGCACCCAAGTTGCTTACCTTAATGATCTCTGTAGATGAAGGATTGCTAGGTGATTAGATTCACCTTATTGCTACCTTTAACTAGATGAACCTGCAACTATTCTTGGCTGTCCTAAACAACTCCTTAACTCACCAATTCACAACTTAGTAATTCTCCTCTATCTTTTTCCCTTTAATATGTAGTAGGTGACTTCTATTAGCCTTCAGGATGAACTTTGTAACTCCTAAAGTTTTGCAGCTAGTAATGTTGTCTTAATTGTTGCCCTTTTGTAGTCAATTTCTACATTGAAATGTTGTTCTTGAAACTCATAAATTTGGTAGGAAGTTCCTCCAAATTGTAGCTGAGTTTTCCTTCAAGGACCCTTTCAGTATTTTGTTGTAGATTCAGCAAACCCCTATCTCTGGATGAGCCTTCTAGCCTCCAAAGGTAATATTCACACCTTTCTGGTTTGGTAGTAATATCTGGCTCTTTTCTCCTTATCAAATTCTGGCTTTGATCCTGATCTCCTTCTCAATAATCTGAATGTCTTGAGGTCTTTAGTATTCTCCTTCAAAATTTGGCACTCCTTACCAAATTCTTCTCCTTTTGGGCTTGTTGTCGGATGGCAATAATTATCCCAAATTTTGCTCTGTTAGTAACTCCTCCTTGCTGGTAGATTTCTCCAATGAGTTCTCCTAGGAACTCCTTTAATGGCCTTCTTCGAATTCTAAAAATAAGGCTCTCCAAGCCTTCTCCTTGTTTCTCCTTGAGACCTCACCAAGGTCTTCAACCTCATAGCTTCTCTGGTCTTCCAAATGAGACCTTTCCTTCAACCTTCTACTAAGGAAGTGTTGGTAATGAGATATTCTTCTTAGATCTCTAAAAACTACTACTACTAGAATTAGGTACAGGACCTTCCTAGTCCTTTACTTCTACAATTTGTAGGCTTTAATGGAGATCACCAACCTCCAATATTCCAAAACTGGAAGTTTTGTAACTGGACCTTCTAAGGGTCTCTTAATCTTCTTCTGGCTGATTTCTTCAATCTGTTGTTTGCAGTCTTTGATGGAGATCACCAACCTCAAATATTCTTATTGAATCTTCTCTAGAGTCTCTTGAATTAGTAGTAAGGCTACTATGGCCTTTTCTTCTTCTGCACTCTTGTAGGTTTGCAATCTCTAGTAATGAGACCTCTCCTCAGGTCTCTAAAATATTTAGTCTTCTACTTGTTGTTGCAAGTGCTGGAATGATTCTTATGAAGATACTCTTCCTAGCTCTATGTAGGAAGCTTCCCAACTTTTTTGAATCTCCTTTTCCTACAACAAGATGTTAGAAACTAAAATGGTGGAAATTGTAAAATCTAGAGATGATGACTCTTCACTAGTTGATTTTTCAATCTAGTGGGATGAATGTTGAGTCCTAGTCTTCACAAGTTTTTTTGTAACTTTGTGGGAAGACTCTAGCCAAATGTAATCTCAAAAATTTTGTAAATGAGATTTTTGTATTTCTCTCAGTCTCACTTGTGGCTCTCCCTATTTCCTATCTGATCTACCATGTGCTCTGATACCATTGTTAGCTTTTTATGGGAGGTAGTACAACCACAATATGAAGGATAACTAATATGAGATAACTATAAAACTAATGGCACAATAATATGTAGGAAAATAAAGAGATGAACATCTACAAATAACTCAAAAATATACCATTAATGGGAATGATGAAAATAGTATAATGCTATATAATGGAGGACATGAACACTCCATGAAAGTATATGAAAGAACTACATTGTACCATACTACACACTATATCTACTACACAATGTATACTTACTATATCACTATCCCTTTCTCTAATACTACACCTATAAGACCTTTATATAGAAATATAGATTGCTTGGCCTTTAATCTACCTAGGACTCATGTACATGTGGACTACATGCACATTTACAACTTGCACATTGACACTTGTGCATTTATTATAATACTTGTAGACACCTAAAACGCGTCATGCCGAGGTGACTACTCATATGGGACATGCTAGAAGACCATATGGAAGACCTTTGGATAGATCCAAGGTATAGCAATGGTTTTTACCACTCAATTGGGCACCTTTGCCTAGTCAGTGCTAGCCACTGCTGACACCCATGGTTAGCAGTGCTCACCATGCATGTCATCCACGGTCAGCACTCAGAATCAGTTGGCCTTCATCCGACCCAAAGTTGGTTGCAATGGCCAATTGGTTGCAGATTGGAGTGGTTTGAGTGAGGAAGGTTCTGGATCCTTCCATCCAACAAGCTCAACTACCCAATCTTGATCTTGGCTTCATGAGGAAGCCATCCCTAGCCCTAGGCCAATGCTATAAGATCCCCCTATAAATTGGGGATAAGTCTGGAGAAACATTTATCAATTGAGCAACGAAGCCCTATCAAATTGCATAGCCAACTACATGCATTGAGAGGGATACTTTTGCTACCCAATTGGAGATCAAATTGCCATGGAAGCCCTAGGAGCCTAGGAGAGCCAAGAAACATCAATTCATGCAATCCATGCACCATCAGATCAATTCAACCACCAAACCTATCAGAGGACACAGAGGTGACCCTTGGACATCAATTTGACAAGGTGGATCAGAGAGAAAGCCCTGATTTGGAGGGCAAACCTACTCAGAGCTCCATCATGGCTTTCAACCATGGTGAATAGTGCCACCCGCGCATCAGACCCATGGTGAGCAAATTAGGGTAGATTCCCTTGTTTTTCCTTTTGTAGATTATTTAGCTAGGTTATATTAGTCTTATTATTGGATTAATTAGCATTTTAGAGACTCTACCATAGATTTAGAATTTTTATACATTCTTGTTCATTTCTAGCAATTATACTACTTAATGAATCTATTTCATGCTTCCATGCTCTCAATTTCATAATTAGGCCATGATAGTTAGATGTAATTTTAGCTTTACATATTTATGATAATATTTTCATGTTTTGTATAGTTTTAGCATATTTCTTGCACTTTCTTGATTATTGCTAATCATGACATATTTTTATGCAAATACCCTCTAAAAGCCTCATCAAGAGAGGCTACCTTTGCTTTTAACATGTTTCTTGTTGTTTATTGAATGCAGGATTAACAGGGTTATGCCATTCAAGGCAGCAAATGCCTCTAATCATGGAGAAGAGGGTCATCGACACCCTAGAGCAGTTCATGTCACCCTAGAAGGCATTTGATTACATCTACCCTTGAAGGGGATTAGACATTATTGTAATTGATGTATCAAATGGGTATCCCTAAGAGGGATGAATCTGTAATCTTGAATCCATTGAAATTTAATAAAGGATTCCTTGTATTCATTTCATTTCTTGTTGTCAATTTATGCATGCCTATTTGTGTATCTTTTATCAATTGCAATAGTTAGACTAGGTGTGAGCCTTTTTGGTGGTTACAGTAGGTGATCATGGTGGAACTCCACATTTTTTGCCATAATTTGTTGACTATGTTTGGTGTTTTTATGGTAGGTGCTCCCCATGGTTGATAGCCATGGTCAAAAAGTTAGCCCATGGTTGACAGGCATGGGCTATAGTGGTAGCCATGCATCAGACCCATGGTTAGAAGTAGACATAGCAGACAATAGGAATTTAAAGCTCAATCAGATGAGGATCTGAGGTAGGCCCTTCTGACATCCTCTGTTTCTATTTTTTGTCTCTGTGTTTTTCTAGAACCTAAAAAATGAAAGTTAAATAGGATAACCATAAAAGAAGGATAAAATGAATTAGGTCCTTAGGGTTGTCATTTTTTTAATTTTTGCTAGGTGCTGCTAGGAATAGTGGACATTTGATTGCAGTCCGCCCTAGACTCCAGCGTGCTAGAATAATTTGTGTGTTGAATTTGCATGCTTGAGGCCAAATCAAAGGCCATTTACATCGTAAAGTTGCATTGTCAAAAGGTCATGTAGGATGTAGCATGCATACTTTCTGAATATCAAACATTATTTTTATGCATATCATGTAGGAAATGATCATGTGAGTGTTGTATTATGCATATTTCCTTTATGCAAATTAAAAATAACACACACACACCACGTTCCAAAGTAAACGCTAGTGAGTTGGAAGTCACATCCAACCACTAGTAGGGTTTCAACGATGGTGGAGGTGATTTCCATCCATTGGCCCAACTCCCACGTACCCTATGTTCTAGACCAATACCGGATCCAAGAACCTTTCATAGCCTAGAAAATTTGCATATACTCCTCTTCGGAGGGTATGACACTGACTAGGTGAAAATGGGTGAGGATCTGGGAGGACCTATGCTCCCTGCCTGGGTGTGGACTTTCATTACCGCACTTTGGGGGGATTACGTGACCTGGAGTTCATAGCCAAGTTGTCGAGCTATGAGCATACAGGTGAAAGCCATTAAACAATTGAGAAAATCATCAACACTTTGCAAAACATGATAAGAGTTACTTTACTGATACAACAAATTGAAAACACATCAAACAGTTTAGGGCTCATTTTAAAATTGTAAAAAGAGATAATCATCATTGTATTCTTTGTGTGCTAATAAAAGTTAAATCTAGACATAGGATACACAATGGTGCAAACACGGAGAGGCCGATCCAGGCATAGACCCGAGATCGAAGCCCAAGCTCCACCTAGTGCACAACATGATGTAGAACGCCCTCAATCATAGAATCCTCTTGGACGTCATTCAACGAGCATTAGAGGGGATAATTCTACATGAGGGGATTCCATTGAGAATACCCCGATTAGAGGAAGTACTAGACATCCCTCTAGACATAGATCAGAGCATGGGACTTCCTAGCATGGGGGTTCCGCATATGGTAGCATTTATCATGACCACATTCCATGTGGATCCATGGGTTCTACCAAAGAATATGTCATCGAGGGATCCAGATTGGTACCCCTTCGACAGGTATCTAAGGGAGGCTCATGACCTCCACCGTTAGAGCATAGACATGTCCAAGATCCACCCATTCAGGGGTGAATAGAGAGGGCTGCTTTCAAGCATAGGCCCACATAGACTCCCTATAGGGGTGAACATACCAAGTTTACCATAGATATATCCAAAGTGGGAGCAAATGGTATGCCACCTCATGAGCCATGGCATAGCAAACAATTGGATGGTCTAGACAAGGTCCTAGGGCATCTAGGATATAAGCCTACGCCTGCACCCTCTCGACCCATGAGCATGTGTAGTGGAAGCACCATTAGGACCACCTGAGAACCTGGAGAGTGCTCCAAGCATTCTCGAGACATGCATGCTCCTACATCGCATGCAGGCACTGAGTATAGGAGACAACCTGACATGAATGTCATCTTTATAGACCGAGGCAAGAGTGTGGTAAATCAGTCCATTGGAGGACATACTCATAAAGTCGCTCGAATAGAGCACACCCTTCGAGGCCTCAGATGATCGATCATCTTGATAGGGCTCATAGACTGATGTCAGAGCAGAGATGATAGATTCTCCAAGATCAATTGGAGGATGTTCACGTAGAGAAAGAGCACCTCAAAAATGAGAATACTCAGAGGTAGAGGTTCATAAGATAAAAATTGTATGAATAGTGCATGCGTGAACAATGCATCCTTGATCAGAAGGAGCATGTAGAGAGAGAGGATCGATTGGCTAGCATCGGTTTACATCCTCACAGTGAGATCAAGGAGCATGTCGATAGACGAGTGGCTTCACAGCTCGAGTTACACCCTGAGAACATAGACACACATACTCGCCATACGACTCAACATAGAGATCGATATCCAGCATCCGAACAACATGAGCATAGGTAGTATGAGAATGAAGTGGGAGAGGAATTAGAACAAGAATATCCTAAAATCTCCCAATTCGAGGAGGAGGGTGAGCCTAGTCCCCCACCTCGATCGAGGAAGAACCTACCTTCGAAGCCGCCTCCAAGGCAATCTCGAGAGGAGGAGTTTCTTTCCTCGCAAGCCTACAAGACCTTAGTAGAGAAGGTTCAAGCCATAGAGAAGCAAGGGATGGCTTATCAGAAGCCTACCTTGAACAAAATTCACAATGAACCTCTATGCACATCAGTGCCTATTCCAGCATATCCTGAGCATTTCAAGATGCCTAGGCTGGAAAAGTTTCAAGGAGAGGAAGATGCATAGGAGCACGTGACTAGTTTCCTAGATATGTGCTTTCAGATTGAGAGCAATGATGCTTTGCTCCTATGCACCTTCATCATGACCCTCTCAGGCCCAGCTCGAGAGTGGTTCAACCAACTAAAGAGGCACAACATCACTAGTTTCAAACAACTAGCTGATGCATTTCTTGAATGCTTCTCCTTCGACATCAAGAAGAAGGTAAACTTATCCGACCTGGTCGCTCTAACGCAACATGATGATGAGCCAGTGATGGATTATGGAAAGTGATGGAGGAAAATGATGGTAAAGCTACCATTCTCCATCCCATCCTCTGAATTAACATGAATGTTCATGAAGAATTATGCCAAGCACATTTTGTTATTGCTACAATTGCAGCAATACCAGACATTCGAAGAGGCTTTGGTGCAAGCCAAGGTGATTGAGGACATCAAGTTATAGGAGGGTAACTTGAAGCTGAGGAATAAGAAGGAGGGGCACAAGAAAAGCACTGAGAGACATCAGGCCAAGCCGGCCCATGTTAATCAGGTAGTGTTGAACCTTCAAAAGGGAGAAAAAGGGCAACAAAAGCAAAATTATCAGGCCCAACCTCCACTTGCATAGTATGAGCAATGCAATAACAATTACAAGGGTAAAAATAAGGAGCAATGCCCACCTCACGTATTCACTCAATTATCGGAGTCGTTGACTTCGATTTTTCATCAGTTATGCGAGGCGAAGGCTATTAACTTACCTAAAGTCAAGATGGTGGATCCAAATCAACCTAAGCCTAAAGGCTATAAAGATGATCATTATTGCATCTTTCATCGATCGAAGGGCCATGACATCGAGGTATGTTGGTCCTTCAAACATCTTGTGCAAAATATGATCGAGAGAGGTACGCTTCTTGTCGACAACCCACAAGCACCTGACAATAAAAATATGGGGATTTACAAAAATCCTTTACCTAATCATGAGGCACCAAGGAATAATGTTGGCCAAGTCAACCAAGTGTGCATCGAACCACCAACCCATGGGTTCATTGGCATGGTCAACATTGTCACGAGGAACATGAGGTATGAATGACCGAATCAACCTCCAATGCCTATTAG